>JABYQM010000006.1:0-2400000 GCA_022606115.1 Daedaleopsis nitida | reverse complement strand
GAATTGAAGATGATCACATACCATTCTTGAAGAGGGGTGTGAGTGTGCTGCACGTCATTGCCAGCCCCTTCCCGGAGGTGTGGCATAGTTTGAGGGTACGACCACTGTTTCTCTGATATATATAAACTTAGTACTCATCGTGCGCCTGCAGGACGACGCCTCTGCATTGGACATCCCCACAATGCGCAGATGGAACCTCGTTCTCCGAGTCTTCATGGCGGAATACCTCAACTTGAAACCATCTGAAGCGTCAAGAGACCTCGATGAGGAATCGCGGCTGTCGCGGTCCCCTGAGGAGCTCGTGAGTGGTTGCTCTCTCATTGACGTGTGGCCCTAATGTTACTCCAGTAGTTCTTTGATAGACATAGTGAAGATCGAGCTGATTTGGATAGATAGGTTTCGGGCAACCGTCGTCACAGACTGGATCCACTGTACTTGTATCGCGTCCTCTAGGCAGGAGCTCTACAGTCTATTAAAACACAGTCATGAGGCTATCATTCTCAGTGATGGGCGTATCCTCATCCACAAACGGATAGTCTATGTAGCCGTGGGGCTCTCCCGGGACGTAGTAGTAGTCGTGATCCCACTTGTTGAGCCGCAGGTTCTGCTTGCGACGAAGCGGAAGATCCAGGAACCGTACCACATTGCTCGTAGTAAGTGACCCCGAGGTCGGTCTGAACGTTGTCCTTGTTGCAGCGGAAGCGGGCGAGGGGGGCGAGGACGACACGCAAGCTGTATGTCGCCGATTTGGACTCGCTTAATGGGAATGGGCTCTGTAGATAAGAACTGTGCTTGAGACATCTCCGAGTAGGGTTTGCACGTGCTTGTTAGGTATCCTTGAACAAGACAACTTGTTTTTATACTTTTGACCCTGCATGCCTTCGTCTGAAGACCAGATACCTGTTCAATTGGTAGAACAGTGTCTGTACTGGATCGAGGTCATGTGTCACCTTCGGCCAAACCTGTGGTACGGACGACAGCGGCCGAATGCACGGAGTATGTTGTGGGTGCACCGCGTCCTGACCGCGTCTATCAGCTACGAAGCGTCGTTGACCGCTTCTCTATAGACCGCTATGCATACGCATCGTCAGCGTTGAGGCGCGATCTTCCCGGATGTCCCAATTGTCATGGCCATAGTAGAAACTTGCCCAACGCTTTCCATCATTCGCTCCTCCGAGTCCTGGATATATGAGATCGTATGTTGTCAGAGTTCATGCCATCCTTCACACGTATGTCACTTACCTGATACAATAAGCGTACTATAACATATCATTGTCTGCTGTTCAACGCGTATTGGCCAACTCTGGAAGTAAAGGAGGAAACGCATCATAACTTGTGAACCCCGCTAAATCAGCGCTAGCGTTTCCGAAGCATCCCACCGGGAGTGTCACGGATGCCTGGTAACGAAGCGACTGTAACCACCAGAAGAGGGACGTGCAGACACATGCATACACTCGTTGTCACTGCAAGTGCTGACAGCGAGCATAGTACGCCAAGCACTGAGGGAAACTTGCCTACCGGCGGTTGTGGCAGAACATGCATCATTATGAGATGTGGCTGTGCGCATCATACATTCATTTCGGTTAGCTCAAGAACAGGTCCACATAAGCACACACAGCTGGGGCATGGGCAGACAACGGACGAATGCGGCGAAGCAGATCTGATCATAGCAAGTCCAACGACTACGCTTGAGTGAGATCGGCTCATGAGAGGAGTAAAGCCTTGTAATGCTTGATCAACGCGGTAGCGTCGGCAGTGATCTATGGGCAGATGTGTATGCAAATCACCGTACACTTCAACTTGAATCTGAACTTGTATCAACGTACCTTCTGGTTCTCCATGTTCTCTGCCATCCGAAGCTTTGCCATCGTGCAGAGTCTCTTGCGTGATTTCCCTCGAGCAATGCTCTGGGCTTCCACTGTGCGCGAACGTTGAGAACGACTCGATTATATGCGCATACATGCAAGATTGAACTCACATGAAGCACTGGACTCGTCAATACGAGACGCACGGCGATGTGATAGGTCTTCCACAACTCCGGTAAGGTGGCCAAGCAGGCCTTGTACGCATTCCTACCACCGTAAGATGCCGGTTGAGTGAGTATCAACAGGGACACAACAGAAAGACACATACCTCGTGGCCCTCCCACAGGACTTTGAGCTTTCTAAGGGTGGCTTCCTGGGACACCTCTTTAGCTTTTAGGTCAGCAACAGTCGCGCGGGCCTTGTCTCTGCAAAATTGTCAGAAATGGACGGCGGTGTACGGTGTGCAATACTTGCATCGAAGCTGTGCCATTCCGGACTGCCTTCTCTGCTCTATGGCGTGCCGCCGCAAACAAAGCGGCCTTGTCCTTTTGAAATACTGCTGATCGCGCTGACGATTTGGTGGCTTTGCGTTCTAGGATATACATAGGCGGTAAGAACGGAACCACTCCTTAGCAGGCACGAGGACGTATACTCTGTAGTTCTTGCAGGATCGTGAGCATCTCCACCATGCTGTGTGCCAAGAGTAAAGTGAACATTTGAGCTCTAGTACAATGATGAGACTCACCTTTCGTCCTCTGCATCGTCCTCATCCCCACCTTCTTCATCGTCGACATCCATTATGTCTTCGTCGCGCTCCGATTTTTGAAACGTAACAACCGGCTTGCGCGGCGCAGATGACGACGTGCGAGGGAGATGAGATTTCATATGAGGTGGAATCCCCACCGCCGGGTGGGACGACCCTGTGAAATGTGAGTTGTGTAACAGACTGCAAGCATGTACTAGGCCAGTAATCACGAGATGCATTCGCGCCTTTCTTTGGCATTCTGCTGGGGTTGTCGGAAGCACAGGAGCGAGACAGGAAGCTGCGGGAAGAGTCAAGCGGTCTGGGGGAAGGTGAACGAGGGCAAAGTGGGCTGTTCACGCACGCGACACTCGACAGCTCGCAGAAGCTGTCAACCGTTGCCTAAACGGGCATACCACGGATTCAGAAGCATACTACTCGCTCATAGCGGTGATCCTGGAGCGGAGTAGGAAGCGATAATATCGAGTCGGATACACGACTGGAACTAATCATGATCACTACAATGAGTCAACAAGGCATCAAGAAAGAAGAGTAGTTATGCGAGTATCGAAGCCTTCGCTCCGGATGGGCATCTCAGGGGTATGAAACGGATTCTTCATCACCGCGTCGGCGTATATCTCGTAGACCTTCTGCAAGACAGAGTCCGCAGTGGGTTCAACCAGTGATGTGAGCAAGACGAACTTCGTTCCTACGAAAGAATGAGCGACAACTTAACGGGCATGCTCCGAGGTCATACCAGTCGCAGTGAGTAGGATGTTCATCTTGAAGCTTTCACCCGAGATGACATGTGCACCGGAGCTGGCCCCCGTGGGCGACAATCGGCTCGTGATAGCATGAATACCGTGCAATGTTCCCGCATGTACGAGATATTCGTTCGAAGTCAGATGTGGAAGTCCATCTATCGGGTCGTGTCAGCTCGTGCTTGAGGATCGTCAAGCCATGCTCAGTGCATGCCTCCAAAGCTCCGTTCATAGACTAAGCCTCCAGCCTTGTTGATGACCTGAGCTCTGCTGTGTGAGTTCTGTGGGCATGGAAGGAACGCAGGCGTGAACATACCCAGAGACCGAATATGGCCATCGTGGTGGAGATCTAGAAGCAGTGTAAGCGCTCCACGAGCATGTGAGCAGGACGCGTCAAGAGCGCGTCGCGTTTCAATCTCCGCTTGGATCCACCTTCACCGCTCTCCTCCATCTCCGCACGTCCTTCCTCGCTCACTCTCGTAGCATGCAGGCCCAAGCATCGAGAACGGAACAGCATCAGGTATGATGAGACTGCTGAACACATGTATTCTTGCACTCAACGTCTTGGCTAGGCGGTGATCACGTCACAACAGAGCCTTCAATCCATACAGACACTGCTGCGAGCTGGATTGGGTTGCATCACTTATCTCAGGTAGTGCAGCGCATTGTATGCTTGGTGTATGCTGACATACATGGCTCAGAAACCTCCTCCCATCCGACAACTTCTCTGAGAGTAAGTGGTGCATTGCGTGTATGCTCTCAGTCTGCTCATCGGAACGCGTGCAACAGGCTATCTCACGTCTTCTGGACCGGATACGCTCTCTTCACAGCCTTCGCAGTCAGGAAGCTCCTTCGCATCCTCAGACGGACGGCGCAATGTCAGCGGCTTCAAGATCATGACGGTCACGCGTGGGTTCACGGAGGAAGCAGACAGACTGCTGGATTACCTCGTAAGTTCTAGGCGCTCTTGTTAGCCCAAGTTCTTGCTATATGCTCGTCAGGAAAATGGAATCTTCGACGCTCTCTCAAAACAATACCTTCGTAGCTTGATCTTCGCTATATACCTTGTGAGTCTTCTCCGATCAATCACCAGGGGCGTCGCAATGACGCATATATCCAAGGACGATCAAGACCCGAACAAGTATAGAAGCAGTTGCGTATTCAAGAGTGCTACTGACATGGTATTACGCAGTATAATTGAGGCATACACGTTCAACTTCAAGGTACGAAGCATTTGGAATCTAACGTACAGTACGCTCACTCCTACTAGTACTGCGAAGTCCCTGGCACGACAGAAGCAGTCCCCATCATGACGCTAGGAGAGGAGATGATGAACCTCAATCTATCTGGCTCCACCGCCACGAAGACGCACGATCCCGTTGCAGAAGCAACGAAGAAGGGAAAGGTGCCGACACTGGGCGAAGTGAAACGCAGTCTCAAGGTTCGCATCAGCAATGCTCTGACCGCACTGTAAGGTGTTAATTCCATCTAGACCCTGATAAAAAATCTCATCCAAGCCACGACCCAAATGGATGCACTACCTAGTGAGTCTCACCACTACTATCCGTTGACTGTCAGTAACCCATTGGTCGTAGAACGCCGCTTTGCGACGTTCAAGCTTTTCTATTACGACCACACCCCGGACGACTACGAACCTCCGCACTTCCGCGCGGGCGACGTCAATAAGGATAAGTGGTTCATGACTACGCATGCTCAAGGCGAAGTTCCAGAGCGTTGTAGTGTCGGGTTTGTTCATACTGGATATCACGGTGTCGACGTCAAGGTGGCGTCTGTGTCGGGATACCTGCCATCATGCGAGGACAATAATGCGCCGTTCCTCGGTACCATGGACAGGAGCATCTTCGCGGCGCCACCTCTGACACCGACAGAAGAGGCGGCCCAACGTGCCCAACAGATCAAAGCTCAGCGTCAGGATGCTGTAAAACGTTGTGTTGTCTGGGATGGAGATGATGGACTTGGTGACGCAGACGTGGGTGGGGATCTTCCCGCAGGCAAGTCCTCAATACTAGCCTCTCGACGTCATATAAACGTCGCGATGTTCCAGATCGGAATGGGCCAATTGGGATGAGAGACCACGATGGCTCAATCATTCCCTATACTTCGGGAACAGAACGACCTAACTTCGGGCCGTCAGCTGAAGCCCAATACGCTGGTCAACCGGAGACCATGCCTTCGTGTATCGGACAGCTCGTGAATATCTTGACTCCTGACTGGGACTTGTGCGCTTGCTGACCCCAAACTAGGCCAAAGGTGCCCCGTTACCGTGCCAGGAAGTGTCGCCAACGCAGGAGTTGGAAAGCACGCAAGTCATACAATCTCCTACCGCCACCGCTCCTGCTAGTCCTACTCGATCCCCCACACCGACGCCAAAACCCCGGAATCTACGCCTAAGAGGTACCGCAAGAACCGACTCTCCTCTTCCCCCGTCCGACGTACCATCTCTTTCCTCCGGTTCCGAACCGCCTCAAGACCCGGGAACGATCGACACTCAGATGATGTACGACATGATGGCAGATACTTCTCCCGATGACGACTCCATGATGCTGGGTACGTTGAATATTGTCCCCTTCTTCGCCTCACGACTAGACGACGTGTCAGATACGGAGACTCAGCCGGCTCCTCTGTTTCCGCATGTGGAAGATGCCATTGAACCTTCATCTGAACTGGCTCAGGTGGTCGGCCCAGAGACGCCCATGATCATGGACGAAGGGCGGGGATCCCTGGATTGTGAATGTGGCGTTCAGGTGAGTCGAATCACTCTGATCGTCTATTCGTCTAACAGCGCAGCTTAGTCTGAAGACTGTGACCTCTGTATATGCGAAGGCGGTTGTCGAAGATGGTTTCATTTATGGTACGGCGATACTTTGCGGCTCTTGATATCCTCGCTGAAGATAGTGACTATCTCACAGGTGCATGGGGTATCATTCCGCAAAAGATCCGCGAATTCCCTCTAGATTCATTTGCTTCGATTGCCGTGTCAAGGCAGACCGCAACTGGGATCTCATCGTCGTGCATGACCTGTATCCGCGCATGATCGCAAGGTTCAAGGATCTCGCTATCCAAAGGTAGGGCCAGTAATTCTCGCAAGAAACTTCCAAACGCTCACGCAGGCGAAAGACGAGGCATCAAGGTATTCGAGGCTCATGCACCAGATGGTCTATCGGCCTTCACAAAGCTTATCGGTTCGTATCTTATTACCTGCGATACAACCGTTTTAATCGCGCTAGTATAGGCTGCGACTCTACGGTCGCCGGACAAGTGTTCAAGCGACTTGAGGCCGAAGGCAAGTGATTCTTGCTAACTTCCAAGCCCCTAGATAGATCCTCATAGCTACCGTAGGGTTCATTGCGCAGGAAACGCGAGAAGAAGATGATTCAGGCTTCTTGGAGACTACCGCCTTGGCTACAAAGCGCAAAGGCAGAGGCGGTAAGACTAACAGGAAGACGAGGGCATCGCAGCGCCGCAAGAATTTGCAGAAACCCGTGTACATTTTCGTTCAGGCCATCAAGAATGAAGTTACGTACAAGGACTATTTCAACCCTGATCCGGAAGTCGAGAAGAGACTCCTCGGATTATCTGATTTGGTTGGCCAGTCTCCTGGTTCACGAACATTGCTTACTGAGACCGTTGTTACATAGAAACCCGCACGGAAGAGCCGTAAGAAAATGGCTGAAGAACATCCTGCGACCGAAGCGTAGTAGCATCTCATTGAACCCTCGTGCTGCGCTGATACCAACGTGTTTTGATAGGAACACGTCGCCTGCCCAACTTGACACTGCTACTGGTCTAGACAACGTCACTGCTGACTCGGGGCTGGCCGACACCCAACCCTTACCGACCGCTTTCGAATCTCAGATCCAGGAGGCCCAACTGCTCGATGCTCACAGACAGCTTGGCCAATTGAAGCGGAAGACTGGTGTGGTAGAAGACGGTCGAGGCAAGGGCAAGAAGAAGATAAAGATGTCCCTTGGACCGCCTGTGGACCTGGGGGACTAGCCGACGGTGGGCTGGAGAAGCGTACCAACTGCGCCCACGCTCTAGCGAAGATCAGCTCTGTCCAATCACTTGCTCGTGCTTGTTCACGCGGACCGCTCTTCTGTGACTTTCCCAGACTTCTCGGATTCTGATGTGTTCTGCCTCAACCTACATGCTCCTGTGCTTTGCTATCGGCTTGCTGTCTTGATGCTGACTATGTATGGACCGTGGTGGAGAGAATATAACCGCTTTGTTGCACAACAGGTCCGGCGTCCGTCAGTGGCTAGTGACACCCAAGGAGAGATCGAGACCGCGGCTGCTCGTGCTTGTTCGAGGCCCAGACCGCGCCGGGTACTGTGCCGTGAGGCGTTAGGGACGTAGGCCGAGTTGGGCATGACATCTAGATGAATGTGCGTGCTATAGGACTGGTTCTATTCACAAAAACTCCGCCTGTACCTTTCCGTTCCTACGATCCCTGAGAATGACAGTATCATGCACCAATCAAGTTCCGGCCACGGTAGGCGGCAGATAACTAGATAGTAGTGCAGAAGCGAATTCTAGGGAATGAGCGTCCGGAAAAGTCGGCCTCTGGCCGCATGCAGGAGGGTTCAAACGACCTTGAGTATGGCCAGGTATGGTCTCGTCGCTAGAACTAGAACTGGGTCGTTCAATCTCGCCGGTCTTCAGCCACCCTTCGGATACTGTGATATGCTCTGGAGCTTCTAGCTTGCGGAAGGCGACAGCATCTATTGCATGTCGGATACTGTCTCCCATTTGCAGAGTGAAGGGAAGCGGCTGCTACGAGCGGGCGGACCGCAGTCCGGTGTGGGGAGCGAAGCTGGGCGAGCCTAACACGCAATCTGAGGACTTCTGAGGGCGTGTATTACGTCTAGCAGACGTCGAGGCTCCCGGGGTAGGCGAGGGGAGCGCGAGAGGGCTCCCATGGCTTAGCACATGCCCCCTCGTTCAAACCTTGCGGCGGGCTCTCCGAGCGAGCGGCGCGAGCTGTCAGAGGATGCGGCGGCTGAAGACGCACCAGAGGCGAGGCGTTGATTGTCATGCTAGAGGCTGAGGCTGGAGATGCTGCGACCGGTACCGCCGACGGGAGCCCGTGGCGAGCGGAGTTGGTTCCGGTGTTCTTCTAACGCTCAGGACCGCGGGATGGTGTTACGAACGTGCCACGAGTGAGGCCGACAGGAGTGCTATGCGGGCTCCATGGAGGCCAAAACGTCCGGGCTCGTAAATATATTCGAGGGTGGGTCGAGGCGCAGACGTCCGGGTGTTGTAGCCACCAGGCTAGTGCTGGAGCACGGACGCCTTTCTGATGGGCCGAGCCGCTGTCCGTCAGGTCACGCAAGCATGAGACACAGCACTCGCACCTTTCGCGGACGCAGATGCGGCCTGTATCAGCTATAGCCGTGCGGTTGGAGCCCTGTAAGGTGTTTGGGGGATTGGAGGCCTCGCTTGATTTTGGATCACTTGCCAGGCACGGCGTTCAGAACGTTCATTCGCGGGCGATCGAGCGGACGGAACGTCGCGTCAAGGAAGTTCAAACGCCGTGCGGTGTGAGTCAGTATGAGAGTCCATGGGTCTATGGGCGCGGGCGGGTGACAGGGATCTCTATGCCTGCCGTCCCCTTCCTTCTTCGGGGCCCTCGAGGCCTCGAGCGAGGGATTTCATGGCAAGAGGCTCTGTGCGGACCCGCATAAGGCGCGGAGGGCTACCGGGGACCCACGCCGAAGTGGGACCCCGGGTTTTCTGTGAAGTAATGGGGTGTTGGAGCGCGACTGAGGGAGCGCGTAGGAGCGCGTACACGAGTGAACCGAGCGGCGGGATCAGACGAGCCGCTGCGGGGGTGCTGAGGAGGCGAGTGCATGGACTCGCCTCGTGTGCGGCGTTGGTGGGGGAGAGTCGGGGGATCATCGATCAGCGGGGCGGGGGACGGTTGGTTATCGCGGTTTGCCGGTGTTTGGGGACGAATACACAAGATTGAAGCTCCACTTGGATCTGGGAGAGATCTTCGCGTGCACAAACGGGCCTGCCCTAAATGAGGCCGAATATAGGGTGCCTCGGAAGATTATCGCCGGTCTTTATCCCCTCATGATTTGGCAAGTCGTCGCGCCTCGCACCTCACGGTCGGCGAACTGCATCGTGAGGCACTCGCAGGAGATGAAGTAACTGGTGCAATGGCATAGTATACACCTCCGTATCTCCCTGGCTGCGCCGTCCACGTCTCTGGGGCTCGTTAGTGTGGTGTACATTCCCTTCGATAGATCTACGCGTAGCCTCGAAATACACCTCGTGATACGAACCAATCATGTACGCGCGAGCTGCGCGCGAGTGTCCGGCCTGATATAATGGAGGAGTGCATCTCATCTGATCTCTGGCAGTGGGATTACCTATGGCGAAATAGGGTCGAGTTGTGAGCTGCGTTGTATGTAGAGAGATGGCGGGGCTGGATTGTGTTTGGAGCTGAGAAGGGTCGGTTATCGAAAGTTCGAGGCTCGACGGGTTCGCTGCGCCCCAATTCCATTTTGAGCTCCTGCGTAAAGTCGTCCTCTCCGAGCCGACGCCCAGGCTTTCTCTTGTTCCTTCACGATCCGCCCACAACTACCAACCGCCTCCACCATGCCGTACAAGCTGTCGGCCGCGTTGTCCGCCCACTCTGCCGATGTGTGTCTCTACCTCCCGCTCACGAGCTCCCCGTCGCTCACAAACCCTAGGTTAGGGCGGTCGTCTCCCCCACAAACGATCTCATCCTCTCCGCCTCGCGCGATACAACAGCGATCGCATGGTCCAGGACTGCTGGCCCCGACTTCACACAAGCATCTACCCTCCGCGCCGGCTCCCGATTCATAAATGCAGTGGCGTACCTCCCACCAGCACCCGGTGCGCCAGAAGGTGTGTTCTATCATCTCGCTATACGCCAGTGCCACACGCGGGCCCCTGGCTGGGTGCTAAGCGGCATCCGCAGGCTACGCGGTCACGGGAGGGCAAGACACGGTGATCAATATATTCGCGCTGCCCGCCACCAAGGGTGATCCCAACTTCTCCCTCCTCGGACACACAGAAAATGTATGCGCATTGCATACCGCGGAGGATGGGACAATCATCTCGGGATCATGGGACAAGTGAGTGCTCTTCCCTGTGCCGCGCGGCGGCTTTTCACGCATGTGGTAGGACCGCCAAGGTCTGGAAGGACTTCCAATTGCTGTACGACCTCGTAGGGCACCAGCAGTCCGTCTGGACCGTTTTGGCCATCGATGTCGGCCAGTTCTTAACAGGTCGGTTGCTGTCGCTTCTTCTCTGCGCGCATAACCTTGACGAAGAACCGTAAAGGTTCGGCGGACAACACCATCAAGCTGTGGAAGCAGCACAAGAATGTTCGCACCTATCCCGGTCACACGCAAGCCGTACGAGCTCTAGCCCTGATCACAGATATCGGTTTCGCATCGTGTTCAAACGACAGGTACGTGCTCCCACCGAAGTCATCGCGATGTGGTCTGGATCCCTACCCGCAGCGAAATTCGGATCTGGACCATGGAAGGCGACTGTGTCTATACGCTATCAGGCCATACCTCCTTTGTATACAGCCTTTCAGTCCTCCCAAATGGCGACATTATATCAGGCGGAGAAGACCGTACTGTACGCATCTGGCGAGGTAAATCCACACTCTAGCCTTCTTCCCTCGACCTATTATATCTTTGGCTTACCCACGCTGACGCCACACAGACGGAGAGTGCGCGCAGACACTGGTCCATCCTGCCATCTCCGTATGGACGGTCTCAACAATGCCGAACGGGGACATCGTGTCCGGTTGTAGCGATGGCGTCGTGCGGGTGTTCAGCACGGAGGAAGACCGATGGGCACCAGCCGACCAGCTGAAAGCGTACGACGACCTCGTCGCCGCGCAAGCGCTTCCAGCACAGCAGGTCGGGGACGTAAAGAAGTCCGATCTGCCAGGGCCTGAAGCGTTGGCGCAGCCAGGTGCGTCGGCTGGACGGTGCGAGTGGGTCGGGCACGACACGCTAACGCTGCTCCAGGGAAGAAGCCTGGTGAGGTCAAGATGATTAGGCGAGGAGATAACGTGGAAGCGCACCAGGTTCGTCTCGATCTCATTCCTGGTGTCCCCGTGGGTTTATGCTAAATGGCGAATCAGTGGGACAGCGCGACTTCGAACTGGCAGAAGATCGGTGACGTCGTGGATGCCGTAGGGTCTGGTCGGAAACAATTGTACGAGGGAAAGGAATACGACTACGTCTTCGACGTGGATGTTCAGGAGGGAGTACCTCCATTGAAACTCCCGTACAACGCCAGCGGTGAGTCACAGATGGTTTGATGTCTTGCTGCTCTGATAGCTCACACGAGTGCAGAAAACCCGTACAATGCGGCCCAGCGATTCCTTCAGAACAATGACCTGCCGTTGAGCTACTTGGACGAAGTTGTGCGATTCATCGAGAAGAACACAGCAGGCGTGAGCATCGGAGGTGGCAACAATCAATACGTTGACCCGTACACAGGTAACACATCACAGTTCGTTTTGCCTCCCTCTATGCTGATGACCTTACAGGAGCTTCGAGATATCAGGCGTCACAAACATCCTCTTCAGGCGGCGGATCCGATTTCATGGACCCGTTCACAGGTGATATAGTCATTCGCAGGGCATGCGCCTTCTTGCTAACGCTTCCTATACAGGCGCAGCTCGATACCGTGCTGCACCAGTCGCACCAGTCGCCCCAACACCACCAGCGCCCGTGCCTACTGGCGGCGATCCATGGACTGGAGCTTCGCGCTACTCAAGCAACGCTACTTCACCAATAACACCACTGGCCCCAGCTCCGCTTACGAATGTGATCCCTGTCGTGAGTGCTATTCAATCTTCGAATGACGGCTGAGCTAACAGGCCTCTAGCGAACACCACTGTCATTCCGGCAAGCACATGTCTCCGCGATGCAAGCCAAGCTCTACCAGTTCGACCAGGCGCTCCGGAACGAGATCGTAGGTCCCAATATATGCTGGTAAGATCGAATCTGACGCACTATATTTAGTCCACTGCCTACTTGGCAATGTACCCCCAAGAACTCAGTATGGTAGAAGAGACGTTCACATACCTCACGCAGGTAGTGGCGCACCCATTGGACCCTCCGTCGAAGAAACTGACCGGTAGCCACGTCGACGCGATCGTCCAACTGCTCGAGCGTTGGCCCCAATCACAACTCTTCCCTCGTATGTACAGTACTAGATCGCGCTCGAACACGGGAGTGACTTACGAGGCACATGCATAGTGATGGACCTGAGTCGCCTGGTCCTGGCCTTCTGCCCAACAGCGTACGCCGACCCAGCTCTTCGTTCGAGATTCTTCACGGCGGTCTTCAACGGTGCAGGGTGGGACGAGCCATGGACGTCGCCACTCCCAAAACCACGGGAGACGAATCTGCTGTTCCTGTTCCGCTCCCTGGCGAATGTCTTCCAAGACGGCACAGCGCTAGCTGATGGAGCATGGGTGCAGGAGGCATGTGCTTCCGTGCTCGTGTGACTCCCTGACTCCTTACTGACGGTGCACCTCTCCGGCCTTGCAGGTTCTCGACACGCTCGGCGGTGCCCCATATGCTGTCCTCACCAACTCATTACGGGTGTCGCTGGCCACGATCATGTTCAAGTATGCATCCAATCATCTACTGACTCATCGGAAGATGTCTTGATGACCCATCGATAGCATCGCCTGCGCTTTCCTCAAGGACATGCTTTCGCTGGAGGTCCGGGACCGACTGATTAACATAGTGCTCGAGGTACGCTCGACTCCTGGTGGCGCGCACAGCCTGTCATGGGGGCACTCACCACTCGTCCGCAGATTCTACAGACAGAGAAGACGGACGCCGAGGCCGCGTACCGCGCACTCGTCGCGTTCGGCGACATCGTCAGTCATCATTTTGCACTCCCCGGCGATGTGTACTCCACTGAACGTTCTCGTACTTCGCACAGGCCTACGCCGCCAAGGAGCAGTCGCACCCGATGGACGCAGAGCAGCTCAGCAGAGCACGCGCCACGCTTGCGTCCCTCCCCACGACCTTCTCCGAGGCGCGCATCCGGGACGTCTCAAAAGAGATTGCCGCCCTGCTCTGATCTGTTCGGTGCTCCTGGTTTAAGAGCGCACGAGTCCGCGGACGGTCGAAAACACAACTCAGGCACAACCCTCTCCCTCCCTTTGTTTGGAATCTCGGTTATGTCATGTCTTGTCACGTCACGGCATAGTATATGTAGGCCCTATGGCGGCCACAAACGCGATGGCGGTAAGATCAATCTTGTAGCAGGTGAAATAGGGACATGCTTCTACTGGTGTGTAATATGGTGTACGGTGTATGTTGGTGATGTATGGTGCATGGCGTACGGGCGCGGGGGATGGCGCCCCCTTCAACAACCTCTTTCTCTTCTCCTCTCCATCCGCCCCCCTGCCCTCCTTAGCTAGACTCATACCTAAGCTTCAAGCCTAAGCCTCGCGCGCGGGCAGGGCGGGTCGCTGACTCGTGCGGACGGACTTCCATGGTTTACTGTAGATCTTCGCGCATCCCCCGGTACCGTGACCCGTCGTTAACGAACAATCAATGTAGCGCTGCAACTAGGTTTTGTTTTTCATATATGCCCCTCTATCGGCCCGTTCTCTCGGCATGCTGCTGGGATGCGGAAGGTGTGATGTGCGTGCGGATGCTGTTGTACCTCCGAGTCGGCGAGCGAGATGATAGTGGAATGTATCTCAAGCTGGCTATGTACAGTTGACGGCTGGGAAATGGCTCATGCCATCGTATGGAAGCGATTCGTACGTTGGGTCAGTATACGTAGTGAGAGTCACTACGGTCAAGCACATCGTAGCTGAGCAGATATCTGGATGTCGCAGCTTTGGAATTTCAGGCCTTCATGCAATGTCTTGCACGATGGCATCATCTCACTGTGCGCATACGCACTTGTAGCTGAAAGCTGAATTATGATAACGTTAAGAGTAGCTCGATATTGTCACACCGGGGGCATTGAGCGATGTAACGAGCAATAACATCGCGGTCACATCGTGGTCAAAATCCACATATATCTCTCATGTGTTGTGGTGCAACATGCTAGAAACATTCAAAATGTTCCCATGTTTTTGTGTTACATCCTGGATACATTTCAAATGTCGCGTGTAACTTGCCACGATGTATCCAGGATGGACCACAATGACAAAGGAAAGTCATATATGGATTTTGATCACTCTATAAACACGATGTAACGACTCGTTACATCAGTCGATGCCCCCGGTGTCATCAGAAACTACCTTGGCTCGGGGAGGGCCCGGCTTACAAGCTTCCAGACCCAACTGTTGTTAGTCAACACGCATGCGGCCCCTACGAGATACACAGGAGTACTGTTCCATAATACCGATGCAGACGAACCAAGAACTACAGTGCGTATGTACGGGACACAAATACATGCGAACACTTTCGATAGTCCACGTCCGTTCTGATTCATCGTCCCGTGTGGTTCTTTGAGCGCAGTGCGAATAACGTAACGTAACGTACGGAGAACAGCAGGGCAGTAACAATGGGGAACGGAAGGAGCAGACGGAAGAGAAAACAGCAAGGGAGCATAGTGGGGAAGGTTACTCTGGGATTCCTCATAGAGCGTACCGTAGAGAATCTAGGCAGCGCAGAGGGTGGTGATTACGATGATGGTGTAGACGAGCACTGTAAGAGGTCGTAGTCGTAGTAATACAGGGCGAAGTGCAGATGAGCGAAGAGAAGAGGACAAGAACGAGAAGGGGAGTAGTGGATGGTGGCCGGCATACTATGACATTAGTGCACAAGCGTATTGGTTTCCGTCCGTCCGCGATTCGGCGGTTCCTCTGGGTCTATATTCAACCTTGGGACGAGCGCCGTATTCTGGACGGCTCTGAGCTTCTCGACGGGCGTGCGGCAACTAGGGCGAGTTCGGTTGAATGAGCAACGAAAGCGAATAACGGAAGGGCTCGGGAGTTCAGAACCCCTGCATGCCGCCTAGGTTCATGAAGTTCTGCGCGCCGACCGGCACCGGGCCCGGGCTTGGGTTGCGCATGACACTCTGCATAGCCTGGGGATTCACGAAGGGTGTACCCATGTTCATCTGCATCTGGAGCATCGGGTTCATGCCCATACCCATGCCCATGCCCATGTTCATGTTCATCTGTGGTAAGCCCATCTGCTGCGCGGCATACGCGAGGGCAGTAGGATTGGACATGGCGAAGGGGTGTTGACCGGTGTTCGTCGGGGAGAGACCTCCCTGAGACTGGGCCACTGGTGGCTGTTGCATTGGCGGCTGCGTTGGAGAAGACGTGCCCTGAGAAAGAGCCTGGGCCTGTAGTTTCTGCATGGCTTGGAGCTGTGACTAGGGTAAGTTCTTCGGACACAAATCACAAAAAGTCGCTGCTGACCTCGTAGAAGGCGAAGTCTTGCAAGAGCGACGTTCGTGCGGGGTGCTGGTGGAAAATACGTAGCATTTCTTGACCCGCCTCTGGGAGAAGTTCCTGTGTGTCACGAGAGTTCGTGACTGGTTTGCGCTCCTGCGTGTTGCTACGAAGAAGATTAACACTTGACCCGACACTGGATAAGACTAGTCATACTTGAGACGGATGTGACGGAGGGTGGCGTTAGGGATGTCGCGCACGAAGATCCATCGCACTTTGAAGACACCTTTCCACTTGTCTGAAGCCCATACAGTGCTGCTGCGAGTATAGTCGACCTACACGCGGGCAACCCTTAGCAACCACGCGAACAAGAGCGTCATCCAAGCATACCGGAGTTAACATCTCAGCCATGCCGCAGAAGTGGCCACTGTGGCGGTAACACTGCGGTCAGAGAAGCCTTGGCGGTTGCAGATGTGTCAACGAACCTCGCGTTGACGCTGAAGAAGAGGTAGATAGGTCCTCGCCCTTGGGTCTCCTTGAAAGCCTTGTCCAATCGCTTGTTGCCCGGGTCAGTCGAGCTCCAAATTTCGTACTTGAGAGATTTGTGAACGTCGTCCTCGGTGTATGACTTGATCACGAAATAACGGGCCTGTGCGCAAGCAATATCAATGACCGCGGAGGACATAAATAACACAGAAGATACTCACGAAGGAGGGCCTGGTGTCGAAATCGACCGGGTTGTATCCCTTCGTCGCTATCAGCGTGGGTACGTCGATTGGCGAGTTGAGGAATGTCTCAACGCCTCCGCCCTGGTTGCCTCCGCCCTGGTTGACACCTGGGCCTTGACTGCCCTGGCCTGCCAGAGAGGCGGCGGAGCCCGACGCGCCGAGGCGAGGAGCTTGAGCCTGGTTCAAGTATTGCGGCGGGATGGAAGGGACACTCGGAATGTTCTGGCCGCTGCCGTCCGCCATCTTACCTTGCTGGTAGAGCTGCTGAAGACTGGTGTTGGAAGCGCGGCCGACGAGGAGACGTTCCTTATTGTCCCATGGCGTGCCACCAGATGCAGTGAACGCGCGGTCGCGCTGGTGAGGTTGATGCTGTTGCTGTTGACCCTCTCGATTGACTTGCTGACCGGCTAGTCCCTGTTGCGTTCCATGGCCAATGGGCGGAACGTAGGCAGATGCGCTCTGGACAGCCTGGTTGTTGGCACTGTCCAAATCGGTAACCAATTGCAGCTTCCTTGAGCCGTTTCCATTACCGCCGCGCATCCCAGGAGCCTGGACGGGGGGAGGATGGGAAGGATTGAATCTCGGTGGATGCACGGATTGACCCTGCTGTACATTACCGTACTGCTGGCTGATCTCGAGAGCGGAGAGCGCTCGCGAAACATCATCAATACCAGCATTGCTTCCAACGTTGTTGTACGCGATGCCGTTCCCACCCATCTGCGCTCGCCATTCACCTCCAGGGGTGCTCCAAGGCGAAGAACGGCCCATCGGGCTGTTGGGGTACTGGCCAGTCTGCTGGAAGTATGAATCTTCTTCCGCACGAACGCTCTCATCATCATACTCTTCATCGGCGTTCGATGGACTTGGGCTTTGTGCACCAGAGTACGGAACGCCTTGCGCTCCCTTGCCGCCAACCTGGAGGGTCCCAGCGCGCTTGAGACCAGATGCAAGGCGCCTGACACCTCCTTGAGGATAGTTGAGCGATTGATGCCTGCGAACACCACCAGTGCCGGGAGGTGGAGATGGGACGTGAGGCAGACCACCTGCGAAATGAGGAGAAAGAGGAGAAGCCGAGGCGGAGTCTACACCGTGGCCGTGATCCGAAACGGACATGCCAGGATGCTGCAGTACAAGTGTTCAGGGCATGCACAGCTGCGGTAGGAGGAGGTCGTACCTCGTCTTGGAAGCCCTGCATGTCTTGCCATTCGTCTTCGTCGCCTTCGTGTCCAGCGATAGCGGTGAGACTGTTGAGCGTGCGGGGAGTGTGCGACCCTGGCTGCCGAGCACCCTGCCCAGCAAAGGCTACATAGAGACATATGAGAAGAGGTGTCCGGACACAGTGCGCCTGAGATCGAGGGGCAGGTAGATCGCGATAGACGTACCACGATGGTATCTAGTCGGCAGCGAGGCCTGCCTGTGAAGCGAGGACTTTTCGCCTACGGCACCAATGCCACCGACCCAGTCCTGATCCACGACCTCGTCATCATTCCACAGCTGCTCCGTCTGAGGGTCGTCAAGTTCTCCGATGGCGATTTTGGAGGTAGGGCGGGCGGCGCGCGATGAAGCGGAGATAGTGTGATGTCTACGGACGCCGCCTGTGTTCGCGCTGGACTGGGGGACGGGTGGAGGCGATATGGGGTTCCCCGACTGGGAGGACATGGCTGGTGAGGGGAGAGTCGAGTCGCAAGAAGAGAGAAGGGAAGATGGAAATTAGAGACGAGCACCTATTACACGCCTCCGTGCAGCGCCCATCGCCGGCCGTTGCCGTCAAGCCGCCGTCCCAAGATCTCCATACCGACCCCCACGTGTTCTCCCCGGCCCCGGACAGCTCCAGTCTCCGCTGTGCAGGCTGGACACGGCCAGGTATGTTCTGATTTCCTGGTCTCATCCTCACGTCTTTGTGGTGTTACGAACATTGACTGAAGTTGACGTTATGACGACAAACAGCTTGTCAAGGCTGAAATCTCCGTAGACGTGGCATTGAGCGTCGAGATGAGGGTTATTCCACCAATCACACCAACAGAATTCTTTCAACACCTCCAGAGATGCATCCCACCCGTGGGGTGGTCGAATAAAATAGGTGGGCTGTCCTCTGTATGTCCAAGAACGTACCTGACTTGTTTCCACAGCCGTCGCGAACTCTGGTGGACCCGATTCCACCGCTTTGCTGTTCCTTCTATCAACTGTTGTTCAGAACCGCCGTGAACAAGGTGAATCGCAGACTCACAATCAGTCAGCTGCGAACACTGACAGTCACAGCAGATCCACACAATGCGTATGATGATGCTGTACCACGGCCACGATGGCAAGAGCGCGGCCGAGTTTCCCGAGACCACCACGGGCTGCCCCGTCAAGTCGTCTCCATACATGTAAACCACGATCTGCAGCCCGCCGCAAAGTCCATGGAAGGCACAGCCACGCAGACGGCACGCCGGCTCGGTGTCCCTTCTTTCGTCCAGAAGATCCCTTGGGGGCTTCCCCCCTTTCCCGAGCGGCCAGGCGGGGACGTGGCGGGCGAGAAGATCGCACGTGAAGTTCGATATAACAGGCTCTTCGCTGCAATGCAGCAAACACGCGCGCATGTGATCGCTTTCGCACACCACGCAGACGACCAGGTTGAGACCGCGATCATGCGCATGTCGCAGGGAAGCAGCGCCAGGGGTCTTGCGGGCATGCGACCTGTTCGCCGCTGGGGCATGGGCCAGCAAGAGAACGAGTACTTTGCGTTCGGGGAGGACGGGATGCGGCACTGGATCGTCCGCCCGCTCCTGCACGTATCCAAGGTGAGGTCGGACGTTCACGTACATCCTATCTGATTACTAACAATTAGGTGCTATTTTAGGACAGGCTATTAGCCACCTGTGAAGCCAACCGCCTTGACTACGTCAACGACCCTACCAACTTTCAGCCCGGTATCACTATCCGGAATGCCATCCGTCGTGCGGTTGCTACCTCTCGAGATACACAACTCTCAGGATCAATCGACGACGCCCACTTCGACATCTCGCCTTACTCGGACAAGCTCCGTGCCATGGTGCCCAATGCGCCCTACTCCCAACAACTCAGAGAAGCGGTACGACTTTTCGGTATACGGCTCGACGAAGTCGAGACACAAGGTCGGGTTGCTCTATCCAACGCATAGCAGTTCCGCACTAACATCGAACACCTTGAGGCAGTGACCGAGATACTCAACCAGGCTCGTCTCCCATTCACCGCCTCGACTTTGTTGCTGCAAAAGCCTATCATCGCCAAAGTGACCGACGACCAGGTTCGGACATCCCTCATCCGTCGCTGCCTTCGCTTTATCAGTCACGGACCGTGGGGTTCTCCATGGGCCGAAGTGCACGGCGACCGCGATGCATACAACCGGATCGCCCGCGAGCTCTGGCCGGAGACTGCAGACCACGAACGGCGCACATTTACCGCCGGGGCTGGGGTACTCGTCACTCCTGTTGCGATTCTTGACAAGACAAGGCGGTACGTTATCCGTAACCGGCTCGCGAGAGGCGAAGGCGAAATTGAAGGCTGGGTCTGGTCCCGAGCACCTCCATATGAAAGAGCCTTGTCCGCGTCGCCCCTCGACTTGAACACAAGGCTCGATATCACGGACGCACTAGTGCAGGCGATCAAGGATTCAAGATCAACATCCTCATTCCTGTACGATTACCGGTTCGCACTGAAGTTCCACCTTCATCGTATCCCCACCGAGATATATGAAGAAATCTTGGATCTCGGTGCGAAGGTAGTCGTGCAATGCGATACAAAGTGGATTTTGCCGGTGGTGATGCTCATAGGGAGAAAGCCTAGAAGGATAGCACATTTCACAGATAGGAGTTTTCACAATACCGTCGACGTCCCGTCTTGGATCCAGATGAGCTTCGTACGGTCAATACACCCTATATAGATGTGGAAATCGAGGCGGTCCGGAGAGTCAACCGCAAAGCACTGCGATGTTTTCGTACACCGGTATCCAGATCTAATCCGTGAACTTGATGCTATGGCTTTCCATCTGGAACAGGTCAGCATCATACACGTCGGGTTTACAAGGATTATCCTTACAGTGATCTCACCGCCGTAGTAGCTGCCCCTTTTCTTCTTGTTCTTTTCTTTCCTGAACCCAGCGCCGCGCGTCACAATGAGATCCTGTGAGGCACGGGCCCCGTAGTCCGAGGAGGAAGCACCCTATGTCGACTGTCAATGACGGTTCAGTACTCGGAGCAACAAGCCAGCTCACCCTCGACTCGAATCTGTTGTCCTTCAACCGCTCGTCAGCGTAGGAGATTTGGTCCACTTTTATCCGCTGCCATGGTGTATTGAATTTGCGCGGCTTCTTGCCCTCGTTCCCTTCCTTCTTGCCCTTGGAACCGTTCTGCACGCCATTGGCCGAGGGAGTAGCATCCTCACTATGGCCACCCGCCGTCTCGTTGACTGCGACCGCGGTGGGAACGGAAGCACCATCCTCATCTGTCCTTCTTTTCTTCGTCACTGATACCCCCTCCTTTGCTGCCTTGGTTTCGACAGACTTCGGGGTTGCTCTGCCTTTTTTCTGCTTGGCTTTGGTGGTCTCGTCTGACGAGGACTCGGAGGAAGATGTATCATCGGAACTGTCTGAATCTGAAGAGGAGGATGCCTCCTTCTCTATCACCTTCGACGGCGCGTTCGCTTTCGTGCCCTTCGACTTGGCTGCCTCCTCCTCACTACTATCGTCGTCACTTGACGAGTCATCTGAGTCAGAGTCGGAGTCGGAGGATTCAGACGAAGACGAGTCAGATGAAGAGTCGGAGGAAGCCTTTTTCGCCGAGTCGGTAGACACCTTCGATTTTGACTTGCTCGGCTTTGCGAGCTGCGTGTTGCCACTATCGCTATCGCTGGAGTCATCCGAGTCACCCTCGCTTGAAAGAGTCTTGCTTGATGTCGACGCCGGCGGTGACTTCGCTTTGGAGGGTTTCGTTGGTGTCTGAGAAATGACCTTCGTTTTCACGGGAACGGCCTGCTTTTCTAGCAGGAGTATGATATATGAGGACATGGACGATTGACAAAACATTGCACTCACTTGACTCGGCCTTGGCCTTAGCGTTAGCCGCACTCGGTGAAGAGGCTGAGCCGGACACATCCTGTCAGGTCTCAGAGATGATTCGCGTGAGTGAACGCTCACTTACTAGATTCAGAGTCTGAATCAGAGTCTGACGAATCAGAGCTAGATGATTCCTCCGAGGAACCTGTTGCACAACTTTTGAGAATAATGTATGGACAGAACAATGTACGTATTGCGTACTGTCAGAGTCGGAGCTTGAGTCCGAGCCAGAAGAATCGGAGCTGATTCCGCAAACATCCATAAGATGTGTGTGACAGTTATCAGGACGTGGAAAACTCACGAGGGCTCCTTCGCCTTCGCCTTCAGCTCCTTCCACTCCTTGAGAATCGCATCTAGCGAAGGTCCGTCGAATGGTACACCTTCTTTGAGTACGACAGCATCTTTGACAGCCTTCTTCAACGCCTCGGCCGCTTTCTTATGCTCCTGTTTTAACAAGAACGCGTAAATGTATGTGTAGGTTGCTGCAGGAAAGGTTCAATGCTCGGTAAAGCTCCATACGATTCTCCACTCACAAGCGAGGTTGCCGTCTAGCTGCGGTGCCGTCATCTAGAGTGTTTCACTAAGCTGAAGTCCGTGCGCAAGCCGTCGAACACAAGCCCGAGTTTGGGAGGAGGGAGAGCTCGACCAAGGAGTATGTCCGTGACTATCACCGTGAGCCAATGATGAACGGAAGGCTCGAAATTTCTGCAGCCACCGGAGGCAAACAAGACCAACCCGACGCGACAGGCGCGCGGCCCGGCGGTGACGTCGTCGGAGGCGCGCGCGCACTGTCGCGCATTACTCCCGACTACGATGTCCGATTCCATCAAGGGCCCTGCTCCTCCTCCCACCAAACTCGATGGCTCGCCCCTGCGCGTTGCGATCGTGCACTCGCGATGGAACAAGACCGTCATTGACGCACTCGTCGCAGGCACCATTGCGAAGCTGAAGGCGACGGGCGTGAAGGACAGTAACATCGTTGTACAGTCCGTTCCAGGCAGCTTCGAGCTGCCGTTAGCTTGCTCCAAGTGAGTCTCTTGCTTATCCTTATGTGGCTGAGATACTGAAAAGTTATTGCAGAGTCATCTCTGGCTCGCATGTACAGGCGGGCGCGACAGCGACCGACCTCCTGGGTGGCTTGACTTCACTCATGTCCAACCCCACCTCGCGCTCTGGGACACCCGCGCCCGGCCCTGTCGTCTCTACCATGCCTCATCAACCCTTCGACGCTGTGATAGCGATAGGGGTCCTCATCAAGGGCTCCACGATGCACTTCGAGTACATCTGCGAGTCCGTTTCGCATGCGCTCATGCGCGTGCAGCTGGATACGGGCGTACCCGTCATCTTCGGCGTGCTCACCGCGCTGACAGACGACCAGGCCCTGGAGAGAGCAGGTATTGGGAGAGGAGAGAGCAAAGGACACAACCATGGCGAGGACTGGGCTCTGGCTGCGGTAGAAATGGCTTCGCTCTCGAGACGTTGGTCGGAAGGCAAGTTCTAATTAGCCGGAGATGACGGGACTAGAGAGGATTGTACCTCATTTGTACGAACGGCGAAGTCAATCAAAGATTGTATCACTTGCAACTTACTCATTCAGTACATTTCCCTGTGTCGTTCTCAAATACGAGTCTAATACTTGCCGAACGCCGGGGAGAATGCTCCTGTGGGCGCTTCCAGGATTTACCTCATACTGCCATGATCGCGTCTTGCTCTGTAATCCTAACGACCAACTCCTTCCGCTCACCGTAGCAGCCTTGTGCTACCAACCGCACTGTTGTCTGTAGCTGGCTTTATCTCAGCCTACTTGCTGTAATATCCCCGACCTTTCGACACTTGGCTGTAACCAGCACATTCCCGCGCTTTCCGAGTACCTCCGGATCCCATCTCGACCAACATGAAGAAGAAGGTGAGGATATGCCTTCTATGCCATGGTCGCAAGAGAGGCCGAACAACGACTTTCGCATGCAGGTTCTTCTGATGGGGGCTTCGGGGAGTGGGAAGACGTCCATGCGTTCCCTCATCTTGTGAGCATTCTCGCTGCACACGAAGAACACCACTCCAACTGTCCCCCTCAGCTCTAACAACCCCGCGTCCTTGACTTCACGGCTTGGAGCGACAATTGACGTTGAACAAAACCATGTCCGTTTCCTCGGTGATCTTATTCTCAACCTCTGGGATTGCGGCGGTCAAGATGCTTTCATGGACTCATATCTCACCACCCAACAATCCACGATGTTTCAGCACGTCGGCGTCATGATCTACGTATTTGAGGTCGAGACGCGTAACATGGAGAAGGACCTCAATTACTACAAGGAATGCTTGGTCGCACTGCAGAGATACAGTCCCAATGCTGCGGTATTCCTGCTCGTGCACAAAATGGATCTCGCACGCGGCCCGAAGGCAGAGACATTGGCTAGGAAGACACGGGAGTTGAAGGAAGCCAGCAATGGCGCTGAGATCACTGTCTTTGGAACAAGCATCTACGACGAGTCGTTGTACAACGTGAGTGGCTACCAGAAGTACTCCAACCAACGTGCTTCCATAACTGCATGTGTCATCAGGCATGGTCAAGGATAGTGCATATCCTTATTCCCAACGCCTCCGTCCTCTCTCGACATCTCGCCAAACTCGCTGCCGCATGCAACGCTACCGAGGTCGTTCTCTTCGAACGCACCACTTTCCTTGTCATAGCCACCTCAACTCCCCCACCACCACCACCGACCGCTGCGGCTCTGGCGTCAGCCCCGTCTTCAGCACGAACGAACGGTCATCTTTCCGCCACTAGCTATTCCGACCACGAGGAGCACGACCCAGACCCTCATAAAATGGCTCCGACGAGGTACGAGCGGACGTCTGAGCTCATCAAAGCGTTCAAATACTCGTGCGCCCGAGTTCGTGAAGAGTTCAACGCGGTGGAGATGGAGCTTCCGGAGTTCACAGCGGTGCTCGACGAGTTGACGCGGAATACGTATGTACTGATCGTGGTACACGATCCGACAATAGGTGCGTCTTTCCTTTGTGACTTTTTGGAGGGGCGCTGATGCTCAGCTTGGCATAGAAACGGCTGCGTTGCGGATGAACATCCGCCTTGCTCGATCGAAATTCGAGGAACTCCAAGGCAACAGCCTGCTCGGATGATTCGCTTGCTCTCCCTCGCCCCCGATCTTGCTCTGCAGTATGTCCATCGCATTGTTTATACATAATTAGACGCCTCTACACTACTACAAGCACCATCTCGGTCCCAGTCTTTTAATCCGTTTGTACGCATCCGATTCGCGCCATCCCTCACCTCCGGACTCCGTGTATCTTTGTGCAGAATTGCGTCTTGATGTTTCCGCGATGCTTGTAGCTGCGAGCCTCTGGCAAGCTCCAATTCGCCGTTTACGCGTTGACGGACGATGTACATATTATTGTAACTCCTGTTCGTTTTGACCACAGCATTACTTGCCAAATAACACCTATACAACTAACACCTATACATGAGTGCGACCAGCCTCGTTCAATGCACCGTTGGTGCGTTTACGCACGCACTGAGTACGCAGTCCGTCTGTACCTATTAATCTGTGACGTCACTTCTTCTTTCATGCGCTGCGGCAGATGTGCAGTAATGCGTACATATACCTTTTTGGCACATGCAACAAATCCCACCTTCATCTAAGTAGGATCGATCGGTCCGATCTAGATAGCGGGGTTAGTCGCCTCCTCTCCGCAAACGTCACGTAACTGCCGCGGACAACTCACCAACTTTTGTCAGTACTGGTACTCAGCACCGGGAATCCTCACTTGGACCAACTCCCCGTTATCCACTCGCGCCTCTGTCATCAGATGTCAACGGTCGTCGCGAGAATCTACATCGTGCGCCATGGCGAGACCGACGACAACCGACAGGGAGTCATTCAGGGCCATCTCGACACGCTACTCAACGCCGCGGGGATAGAACAGGCGCAGCTCACCGCGGACGCGCTCGAGGACGTGCCGTTCGGGGCGGCGTACAGCAGCGATCTACAGCGCGCACGCAAGGTTAGTGTGCACTGAGCACCTCAAGGTCTCATCTCGATGAGTATCCGAGATTCAAGGGCGAAAGCTTAATTTTGGGTACCACTACTAAACAGACTGCGGAAATCATACTCGAGAAACACCCGGGGCTGCCGCTACAGCCGACTGAGGCCCTCAGAGAGCGGGTACGTACGTTGTCCTAGATTCGTGCGGCTGTAAGCTCACTGGTCCAATCGCACACACATATATGGACCGTCACTGCTATCGCGCCGCATCACGACTGGGGTGACCAGTACCTGGGCGACTGGCAGGGGAGGAGCTACACCAACCGCGGGGCCCTACCCGAGAACATAGAGCCTATGATAGACTTCGTCTCCCGCGCAGTCAAGTGGTGGAACGAGGCTATCCTCCGCCACGCCCAGCGCAGAGCCACTGTCCTAAGCTCTTCCGCATCCGCCTCACCCGCATCCGCCCAGACTGCTAGAGGAACTGGGCTTGCGGCCACAGCCGCCTACGATGGAAATGCCGGGCAGGACGAGGAGGAGGGCGCGGCCGAGCCCGAATTCGAGCCTGTCCATATCCTGGTGGTGTCGCATGGGGGGCTGATCGGGAGCCTTGTGACGAATCTGATAGGGAGCCGGAAGGTCCACCAGGCGGAGGGCGTGGTGATATCGCGATGCTTCAATGCGTCGATATCGGTGGTCGAGTTGTATGGGGACGGGAGGGGCGTGCTTGTGAGCTATGCGGATACCACGCACCTGGATGTCGATCTCGTTCAGGAGAACGCTGATGTGCGGGGGTAGGGATAAAGTTAGAGGTGAGATCCTACAACACGGAGAGATGATATACAACGGGACCGAGAACGGTTTACACAGGAGATAGCCATATACACGTACGGGACCTATAGCTGTCGTCACGGGGCATGCATCTCACGGGTAGGCAACGCCAGCCTCTTTCATGAGATCATCGACTTCCACGTCTGCCACGACAGCGTCAACAGCTAACAGCAGGGCGTCCTGGAACATAGACTTACGGTCTTCCGTGTGCTTCATGCGTGAAGCGTATGTACAGGTCTCGCCTGCGGATGCATATGCGCCAGTTGTAAGTCAAATTATGCCACAGTCGAGGCGCAGATAAGTATACGTACCAGGCCCGAAGACGAAGTCTCCGCCAAGCTGAGAGATGTTGCCCTGCTTTCCAATGAACTGCGGATTTTTGAGGCCCCCCTATGTCAGGGTGTTAGCTGACCCACATTCGATCGTACACCGTGAAGCTGTGCGTGCTCCTAGTGCCTACCCAAATGCTCCTTGTCACGTTCCCGAAGAGACTTCTGCCAAGGTAGCTGCGCTTCTCTTGGTCGGCGGGAGTACGGTCAAGGTTCTCGACGAGGCCAAAGGTAGTGTATAGCGCGCGCGAAGGGTCCGCGTACAAGGGGCCTTTAAAGCCGGTGGTTTCTGCCCGCAATGACTGTGAATCAGCATCGTCTAAGTACACGAAGTGGATGGGTACGGAGGGTCTTACCACAGTAATTGGTGATCATCTTCCAGTCACCACAGCCTATGAGCACGAGGTGGGCGCCGGCCTGTTCCAAGGCGTCCTTGCGAACAGAGGCGAGCTGCATGGCATATTGCTATGACGAGTAGGCGTGTGAGCGCCAAGGTACTGAGCTAAAGCACAAGGGTGCATTACTTGGCAGGTCTATGTGATCGTATGAGTGAGCCAGCTATGTGGAGTTAGACAGCTAGGTATGCGCACCCCGCAGAAAAAGTGGCCTGTGCAGAATTCCGGGGAGAAAGGAGTTAGTATTAGCGCCACGACGGGTGCGGAGATCGACACTGTACGGATGAAAACAACTATAGTTTTCTGGTCCCGGATGAGAGAGCCAAACGAGACCTCTTTTCCAGAGGCGTCGAACACATTCAGCGCAGCCGCGTTTGCGACAACATCCGGGGTAGGGAGCTCGAGAGCGGTGGTGGACATCGGAAATGGAGGGGCCTGGGAGGATGCCAGTAACCGGATGACAGGAGTGACGGTATGGCTGACGTAAGCCAGAAGGCGGTGTGGATGAGTTCATCGCGCGAGCCACAGTGTCGTAAGTACTTTCTCTACAAAGACCCCCTGCAGCCTCGCGGGAATCTGTACCACCAGCCTCTCCTTTCTCCTCTTCTCCTCCTCTGCGCGCGATGCCCACCGTAACAGACCGGACGCCTCTCCTCGAACACGGCAATGGCGCGCAGCCACCGAAGCCCTTCTTTGCGCGCCTCGTCGACTCGTTCGCGGCCGAGGGCCAACCCTCCTTCCTGCAGTCCTACAAGTACTTCTTCTTTGGCTCGTACCTCAACATCCTCCTCGTCTTCATCCCCCTCAGCTTCATCTCCCATTTCCTCAACTGGGATGCCGCGCTCAGGTTCTCGTTCAGTTTCATCGCCATTATGCCGCTCGCCGCGGTATGTCATGTCAATTGTGGTTGCGCGTCCAGTATCGGTTGACGTCAATGCGCGCGCACATAGCTCCTCGGGACCGCGACCGAACAACTTTCCTTGGAACTAGGGCAGACACTTTCGGGGCTGCTGAACGCGTCGTTCGGGAATGCAGTCGAGATTATTGTTGGCGTTGCGGCGCTTCTCCAAGGTTCGCGTCTTTCGTTTCGGTCTCCTGTCATCCCCTGACAGCCTGCATGCAGGGGAAATGCGCATTGTTCAAACATCGGTGAGTAGGGTAGGACGTGTAACGCGTTGGGACGCTGAATTGTCGTCCAGTTGCTTGGTTCCATCTTGTCCAACATTCTCTTGGTCTTGGGCTGCTCCTTCCTGGCAGGTACGTACCGCCATCCTTGGCATACTTCGTTCATACCCAGCGCATACGTCCAACTCACTGCATCATCAAGGCGGTCTCAAATTCCAGGAGAGCAACTTCCAGGTTACTGCGGCGCAAGCGTGAGTCGGACATAATATAACAATAGCACCGCCTACGTACTAACGCCTTCTATTGCAACATCCAGTTCGAGCTCGGTATGTGTTCCTTCCTGTACATGTGTTCCAATTCACCGCCCCATGACGCGAGTATGAGCTCCTCCACTGACTTCGCATTAGCTCATGACCCTAGCATGCATCAGTACGTCGCACCGCCTTGAATTGCAGTCGACTCCCGAAGCTAACTTCTGGCCTTCTCTCCTTTTATCTTACTGCCATCATCCTATCACACGTCGCATCATGGGCGCCCTATGTCTGACCATATTGAACACAAATAGCTCTTGTCATTCCCGCTGCCTACCACAGTGCCAAATCCCACTCGGGCGGCCTGGGAGACGGACCGAGCACCAACCAGACGATTATCACTGCTATCGGCCAACATATTGAGCTCGGCCTGGACACTCTTGATGAAAACTCTATCCAAGGGCTCAAGATCATTTCGCGTGGCACCGCTATCCTGCTCCTGATTGTGTACATTGCCTACCTGTACTTCCAGGTGCGTGACCGATACACACTGAAGCTGCGGTTGTTCGTTCTGAGTCTGAACGGATCATGCAGCTGAAGTCTCACGCATACCTCTTCATCGCGGCTGAGACTGGTGAGGAGGAAGAGGCCGAGACCCCCCAGATGAGCCCCTGGGCTGCTGGTTCTGCGTATGTCTCGATCTCTGACCGCAATGGACGTACGCTGATCAGTTGAGTACTTCTGTAGGTTGCTTGTGGTTACCCTGTTCACTTCATTCTGTGCCGACTATCGTACGTCGTCTCTGCAGGTCGTGCGGCGCTTGTGAGCTGACCAAATACTTACAGTTGTTGCCTCTATCGAGGAGACTGCTGAACGGTATCACATCCCCAAGCCCTTCATTGGGCTGATTCTCCTCCCAATCGTGGTACGTGTATCACAAAGCCCAGTTTCACGCCTTTATGACTGAAACACATTTAGGCCAACGCCGCCGAGCATGTTACTTCGGTGTGGATGGCGATGAAGAACAAAATGGAGCTCACAATCGGCATCTGCGTCGGTAGCTCAATCGTACGTGTTCCGGCACGAGAGATATGCTTTTTTGTGCTGACGAGCCTTTTTCCAGCAAATCGCTGCATTCGTTGTCCCACTGCTCGTCATCGTCGGATGGATCACCCACCACGACTTGACCCTCTTCTTCGCTGACTTCGAGGTAAGACCAACCTTCCGCCCAGTAAGACGCGTGACTCTGACTATATTCGCAGACCATTGTGCTCTTCGTCTCGGTCCTCCTCGTCAACTTCCTCATCCAGTATGTTCCAAGCCCTACTTAGATGCGCACGCTCTCACACCGCATTCACAGGGATGGCAAGTCCAACTACATGGAAGGCCTGATGCTTGTAACGCTGTACCTCGTCATCGCTCTTGCTTGTACGTCCTTCCGTTTGATATCATTACAAGCACCTTACGCTGACCTTCCTCTCTTCAGTCTGGGTGTCATAACATACGCCTAACTCCGCCTGCACATCCCGCCGCCGGGACACCCATCCCCCTGCAAGCGCTTTTCACACAGGCTTCGCTAAATAATCAAGAGCATCTCACCTCTTACCCACTTCGTACCCCGTCTCCGAATGTATACCTCCCATCCTGCCCATCTTGCTCAAATGCACGCACGCATGCGTCACACCCACCCGAAATCCTCGTTCACGGACGCCGTTTCATCCCGCCTCTCCTGTTGCTATTTCAGTACCAATTGTCCTGACTTGCTAGGCTCCGATTACTCACATAGCGTACACACGCCGAGTGGCCAGGGAGGGTCGGCGGTCGGGGTCTCGTCTCGTCTCGTCTCGTAGGCTTATTGCTTGCTGCTCGGCTTACTACTCTTTTGACTTATTATTCCCGGCTCATGTCGTCGTGTTGTGTCGCTCGCAAGTAATATCCACACCTACATAAGTCGGACCGCACCCAACAGAGCAATATGACTAGGGCGCCTACTTGTAGACGCCGGCGGTTGCAAATGTTGTGACGCCGTCACGGCGACGTGCTGCACTGGTGCTGCAGCAACTTGAACAGGCCCGTGTCTAAGCACCGCGCCTTCTCAGCTCACCTGAGTTGACCTCTGCCTGTACCGTACACATTTGGCTTTGCCCTGTATGCAAGATGTTCAGTATTATCAGATCGGAGGGTTCAGAGCGAATTTCGGGTGCGCCGCCAGCTTCGTAAAGTTCACGCCGGCCCATTACCATGAAGTTGACCCCGCCCCGCTTGCCCCCTACTACATACAGGAACTTCTGGACAGCTTACCCGGACGACTCCCGACGCAATCCGACCGATGAGCTAGCAGCGAAGCTCACAAAGGATGACGGCGCGGAGCTTGTACTTGGTATGCTTGCCTGCCAGCCTGTGCTCGTTTATCAACTGACTGAACATATCGGCACTCGAATCGAACGCGTTGCCTTCACTCTTCTTAGGTATTCGTCCAAATGGCGCTTCATACATGCTGCTCCCGCAACACGAGTCCTTCAGATATAGGCTGGATAGACCGAGGAATCCAGCCAAGGTCGCGGACGAGTTCGAATCCCTGTCACCCATCCAGTTCGCTACGAAGCACGATCTGGCAGAGAAGCTGAAGAGTTACGACTCGACCCGAAGTAAGAAGAAGAAGAACTCAGAGGAACCTGTGAAGGATTTAAGCAGAGCCAACAAACGGTATACTATTCAGCTCGGACCGGAGAAACTTACGGAGGAGGGGATTGCAAGATCATCTTTCGAGCATCAAAGGTGGGTAGGAAGTTCAACCCTAACGCGATGAATGTTGATAGGCTCCTCCCAGGGTGTTCTACCGTCTGTGCCAGGAATCGATCCGGGGACGCCAACTCGACCACTATGCACTTCAGTTACCGCCTTGGTTCCACGACGTTCGCATATTCTCTTTCACGTTCAACCTGTGGGCGTCGGACCTACGGGGACATGAGAAGATGACCAACCCTCGCGTCCTCGATGTCGGTTGGACAGAGTTCGACAGACCGACGGACTCCAGTGACCTGAGGGCGGTCTCTACCACGCACCTCACTATCGAGGAGAACAAATACCTGGGGAATCCTGGGAAGAAGAGACTGGTACTGTGCGAGTCGTATAGGGAGGTAGACGGAGCATTGACGCCTTCTCAGACTCTTCCTGATATCACTCAAGAGATGCTCAGGGATTCCGTAGCCGAGCTCCTCCAGGGTCTTTTTGCTCCGGAGAGAAACAACGAACTCGTCCCTCCTAAACTCCTGCTCGTCTATGACAGGGAGTTGACCTTCTCAGTCCTGCGTAGCTTTGGGATCGAGGTCACCAGTACCTCACACTGGGAGGTTGGCATCAAGCAGCTATTGTACTCCGAGGAGTGGAAGAGTACCAACGACCACAGATCTCGCCGTACCCCGTGGGATGAGCCGCCAGAGGAGAAAGACAAGTTGCGGCGAAGACGCTCACGCTCTCCACGCCATGACCGCAAATCGCCTGCGGACGAGAGGTATGGCCGTACGCGTCAACGCTCACTCCCTCCGAGAAGAGACGCGCTTCCCATCTACGTAGTGGATGTCAAGGAGATGTGTGCGGCGCTGACGCTGGCTCGTAATCGCAATGCCACCGTCCTCTCCGACGCGATAGCCCTCTCCGTCCAAGACACGGCTCTCGTCAGGGGCGAAGACGACCAAGTGATCTATCAAGCTATTGACTTGAATCACTGGTGCGCAGGTAGAGAGAGCAGGTATGTACGCTTGTGTTGCAGCTACATGTGCAGGCCCTCACTGAGGACTCGGATGTGTTTGGGGCAGGCTGTTGGGATTCATGTGGGAAGATATGGCAAACGGCGGGGCGATTGACGAGCAGCGCGTTCTCCGAGAGGGGTACGCGAACGAGGAACCAATGGAGCCCATTGCGGGCCCTTCTGCAGTGATGCCACCTCTCTCGGACGATGAAGAGGCTGACCCCAATGACTATATACCGCCTATGGCGCAATCCGCACCCCCGAAACCGAACGGGAAGTCGAGCGGCCTTTTTGACTCGGAGGATGAGGAGGAGGATGTTTGGTAGTCACCTTCCTTGCTAGTAGGCACTATCGTTCTGCGTCTCTAGCTAATTAGCTGACTTCTCGTGGGCTCGAATATTTTGCTGGAATCTGTTTTTCTGGCTGTAAATGTATCATCACATGGACATTTTGAACACTTATACCTGGTCGAAGGAGGATCGAACGGAGGAACGCCCAGCGGTTCTGTGGGAATGAGATGACTGCCAAATCGGGAAGCGCACAATTGCAAGCAGTTCATTCCGAGCGTTGACCGCGGCGACGACCACCATTCCTGTGTTACGCCTCACTTCACGCTCTTTTTTCTCTTCTTGACCTGTTTTTGTGTTTATTGCTGGGCTTCTGAGGAACGCGTCTTGATCTGTCTCTGACCGCCCACGATGTCTCTACTCTCCGACCGGCAAAAGGAGGAACTGTATGTGACTACACTGTTCAGCCAAGCGCCAGTCGTGCTCATGAGCAGCCTCCGATGAAGTCATAAATCCATCCTGGAATACCTGCACTCGAACAATTTCACCGATGCCTTCAATTCCCTGAAGTCAGACACCGGGGTCGAGTACACACCGGACCCGAAGGGGAAGTATGTCGGGTTGCTGGAGAAGAAGTGGACGAGTGTGATACGATTGCAGAAGAAGGTGTGCACATGCCTGCCGCATACTGATCACGCGATGCACACGACGTTCTTACAATACGAACCGTCTGCTGCAATTAGATCATCGATCTGGAGAATCGTAATGCTGCTCTGCAAGAGGAGCTCTCATTATCACCAGCTAAACGCGCCGCACTACAAACTGACTGGGTGCCAAGGGCACCTGCTGCATATACGCTACAAGGGCACCGTGCTCAAGTCACGAAAGTCGCGTTTCATCCGACTTTTAACTTGATCGCGTCCGCAAGCGAAGACGCGACTGTGAAGATATGGGATTGGGAGACCGGCGAGTTCGAGCGGACGTTAAAGGGGCATACCAGAGGTGTGAATGATGTCGCGTTCGATAGCAAGGGCAACCTGCTTGGTGCGTATACCATCGTCTCTCAAGCACAGGTCTTGTGAGGCGTAGTGAGAACTAACGATCTCCAAAGTGACCTGCTCGGCTGATATATACATCAAGCTGTGGGACGTGCAGAATGACTGGAGAAACACGAAGACCTTCCCCGGCCATGAGCATACTGTATCTTGTGTGCGGTTTATGCCAGGCGATCAACATATCATCAGTGCCAGTCGAGATCGGTCAATACGGATATTCGACATCGCATCCACGTTCGTTTTCCCCTTTCCTCGAGCTCTCTAGTCCTGATCCAGTCGCGCACAGACATCTTGTTCGAACGATCACCGGTCACTCAGATTGGGTGCGCTGGGTAGAGCCGTCAGATGATGGACGTCTGATAGCAAGCTGTTCCAATGACCATGTAAGTGCATATAGCAGGTCAAGTAAGTAGCGACCCCTGACATTGGCATGCAGACCGCTCGTATAATTGACCCTGCGACCGGGGATACCAAGATGGAACTTCGTGGACATGAGCACACGGTCGAAGTGGTCGTATTTGCGCCGACAGCTGCGTATGCTGCGATTCGGGAATTGGCAGGAATCCCGGTACGGTTTGGCCTTGGAGTCCAGTCACATCGTTCCCTGACATTGTGTCGCTGTAGAACACGGAGCGATCAAAGCGACCTGGTGCTTACGTCGCGACCGGGGCGCGAGACAAGACAATTAAGATATGGGATACTCAGAGTGGGCAGCTACTCCGTAACCTTGTCAGTATTCCATTCGCCGCAGACGTTCTGTGGCAGGACGTTGACATTTGCATGTGCAGGCCGGTCATGATAACTGGGTACGAGCGCTGGTTTTCCACCCTACTGGCAAATTCCTCTTGTCTGCGTCGGACGACAACACAATACGTGTGTGGGAGCTCAACACCGGGCGATGTGTGAAGACCGTACAGGCACACTCGCATTTCGTGACATGTTTGGCCTGGGGGCGCCAGGCTCCCGCTCAGAGCAGCGACGCCTCCGCGGCACCAAATGGTTCTGGAGACGCGAAGCCGGACGTCGAGAAGTTCGTCAATGTCGTGGCTTCTGGTAGCGTCGACCAATCGATCAAGATCTGGCTGCCATGATCATCCGTGCTGGCATGGGCCTGGCTTCTCGATCTTTTCTGTTCCGTTATATGGACCTCGTTCGTGATGCTGTATAGATGACGGGGTGGCCTCTCCGAATGGTCTCTTCCGTGAGTGTGCTACTTCTGCTGCAGCTGCTCCTTGACTCATCGTTATCTACGTCAGGTAGTACCCGCACAATATGCCTGGCTACTCTATCACGTACGGTACCTCCTTCAACTTTGTTACTCACACATGTTGACTGATACTATCGTTCACCCTCGTTGCTATCAACCTGCTTACAGAACTGTTACCCTCCTTCCGACACGCATACCCAGTATACACCGACTACGTATCAACCCAACCCTACTTGTACGATTTATTTCTAACGCGGTGTGTCACTGCTCGTGTCAATTGAATTGTCGTTGGCAACCCGAATTCTCTCAAAGCGACGTGCTGCTTTGGGTAGGTCCGAGTCTACATACCTCACCGGCTCCGCCACGAGAGTGAGGATGAATTGACGTACTAAGTATGCGAGTTGCCCTGAGCTGACCTTTTCGTTCTATCACAATAGAAGTCGGAATGAGTCCTTCGTATGATTATGGCAGGAGTATCGTATGCAAGCTGGTACGTACCGTTAAAGTTGTCCCGCCGCTTCAGGAAGTTGCACTGCGTACTCTCGCGATGACCGACCGCCTATTCGCGCGATCCGGGGGGGGGGGGGGATCCTTCGCACCGAACTCTGCGAAGCAGAGTACAAACGAGATGACTTGAGTATTACCTCCGAACTCGATGAACTTTGCGCTGCCTCAGAGAGAGATCGATGAGTGTTCGGACTACACGACTTCATGTCGACATGAGTGAGATACTGCCCATAGTTATGTATAGATAGGACATAATAAGTCACCAATAGATGATACTGTACAAATATTAGATGCTACCCGCTCGCATCCGTCTGGGACGCACGGCGCAGAGCGTTATGAGTCCGCAGGTGCCGGGGCTGGACGGCGAGTGGCCTGATCCAAAATTTGATCTGGCCACCCTTGCAGGCGGTCAGCAGACCGCGCGGGAGGAAAGCAACGTCCGTGAGCAGTTCGTTGCCAATGTGTTTGACCTGGATGTACGATACACGCAGTTCAGAAAGGAAATCGCGAGGAGGGCGTGGCGATGGCACGTACCACGACAGGCTGTACAACAGCAACCTCATTACGAGAGGGCGCTGGGTGATAACGAGGGAGCGGAGACTCGCCCCCAGGCGTCGGGAGATATACAGTGGACTCGCCACGTCGGCGCAGCGCGAGGGATAGCGAGGACGTCATGGACATGCGCTGGTGATGAGCAGCCTGCATATAAAAGTTGTCAGGGTCTACACTTTTCTCGCAGCGGGTATGTTATTCACAGCCAGTTTTGGTCGGTGCAGTGCGCCGCTGGAGAAGTCCCACTGAGCCAGCGTTAGCGTCTGCCTTCATACACGGGAATGACCTGACTGCATACCAAGATGAACTTGTTGTCTTCCCCGATGCTGCCAAAACGATATGTTCGTCCATCGCAACGAATCTCATCGAAAGCGACTCCTGATACAAAGGAGGAGTGTCCTTGACATCGTGCAATCACTCTTTGCTCCCAAGGAGAAAAAATGGTGACAAGATCATCTTGTCCTCCGGTCTGTACAAGAGGTGAGACACCACGTGTTTTTACGTAGATCATCGCTTACGAGTATGAAACGGCCATCCGGTGACCAGGCTACGCAAGTCAACGCACCGAAGTAGGATGCGTAACAGTCTACTAGCCTGTAAACGAATCCGACCGAAGTCAGTAGTCCGGCCCATGCAGCTTGCGGATATCGTGCCACCTACTGTTCAGCAATGGTATCTATTACTCGCAGGCAGCCATCTTCTGAGATGGCCGCTAGGAACTTAGCGTCCGGGGAAAATACAAAGTCTGCCCTACGAATCAATGACGTTCAATGAGAATGATGATATCACAGACCTATGATACTTCTACGGGAGACCCTCCAGTGGCTGACTGGGTTTTTGGCGGTCTTGTCCTTTTCTGGTTTAACACCGACGTGTACAGGTCCGCCTATTGTCACAGGATGCCACGGAGGCATGGTTACGAATATCGAATCTAAAGAGTTCCAATCTCCTTGAGAGCTACTTGACGAAGAGCCATCCGCAGACGTCGCAGATATTGGAGAGGTCCCAGGTTCGTAGGGTACGAACGCGCCGTCCACGCGCTCCTTGTCGTACACTATGATGGTACCGTCCGCGTGAGAGACCAGGAACAGATTCGGGGATTGAGGTACCCAGCGGATCGCAGTACACGGAGAACTGCATATGCGCCCCTGGCAGCCATCATCAGAAAGAGGACGTGCCCAATGCGATGGACTCACCTGTTTGTTGAAACGCCCATAGCGGCATGATATGGGGTCTGTGTACGATTCAACCTGAGGAGATCGATAGCAGAGGGTGCCAACTTACCGAACCAGAGAATGTCCCCTGAGTGGAAGCCAATAATCACGTCTATTCGGTCTGGGGAGACGGTAGCGAGGTTCACGTCGTGGCAGGTGGGGTATGCAGAGAAGTATATTCGCGCAAGGGGTTCCTATGAGAGGGTCATACATACATGGGAGGAGAGGGGTTGGTGTCGGCGACATACCTTGATCTTCGTGCCCGCTTCTGTCCAAACGAACGTCTTCGCAGAGTTGTAGAACATATAGGTAGCCTCGCCTTGCTTCGACTGTAGGACCTTGTTCAGGTTGTCCGCATTCTGTAAGCGAGTGACGAATGTGGACGAGGTGGTTCGCATGTTGTGCTTAGGCCGAGGTATCGACTTCCTCTTCCCCAATGAGGCCGGCGTCGAGAATGGTGTGCTCGGATGGTCATGAGGGATAATGGGCGTGGAAGCGGAGTCTGGGGCGGGTGTACTTGAAGCGTCCGGGGAGCCGTCGTCTGGATCATCGCTACTGGACACGCTCACCCCGTCGTCGCGCTCTTTCGTGGCCAACTTCTCCTTCTTGATCTCCTTCTCCCGGTTTCCCCCCAGGAGGTGCGCAAGCCCTGGCGTATTCGTGACCTTCGAAGCAGGGTAGCGGACCGAGACAGTGGAGACTCTGGTGGGGTATAGCACCGGCGCGGCCGCGATGGTATGCTGGGTGAGGGGGGTTGGCTTGTGCTCCTCTGTCACCGAGTACACGCCCTCGGGGGCGACAAAGGTTGATTCATTCTCCATCGTTCATTGTCCCAGCAGGGCCAGTGAAAGGTGGAATGGTAGACGTAGCGGAGGTGGCGGTAGATCCGAATGACGACGGGAGGTCAAGCCAGGGTTAAGCTCATGAGACCAATAATATGTATGACGCCCCCGGATCTTGTGCTTTCCCCGCCTCTTGTCTTTCGACGTCGACCATCTCCTCTCGCTGGCCATGGTTCGCTCTCTTGCATATCTTCCGAGGCTCAACGTACGCGTTATTGTCACAAAACGCGTCGAACGTAACCACTAACGGGCACTTTATGGATAGCGGATGAGCCGCCGGTGGTCGAGCACCGGTCCGCCACCAGCTGGAGGCCACCTGCCGTCTATCGCTACCTCGTCCTTCCTCAAGCTCACTCGCGACGTCGCTCTGCGGACACCTGGTCTGAGATGGGCCGATGAGAGTGGTTCGGATGCTGCCCACGCCATGGTGGGCCGTGAGACGCGCAAGATGAACATGTATCAGGCAGTCCGGGACGCGCTGAGGTACGCCCGAACCCTCACATGCGCAGGCGAGGCTGTTCCTGACATATCATCACTCGCTATCTCTATAGCATCGCCTTGAGCAAAGACGATACCGCTGTGGTTTTCGGAGAGGATGTAGCATTTGGAGGGGTTTTCCGGTGTACCATGGTGAGTATTACTGTTGAACCGTCAATTCGAAAGGGACGTACTGATTCTTGTCGCCAGGGACTCGCAGAGGAATTCGGTTGGTCCCTTGCTAACTGGGCATAATCTTATGCTGATCATCTACTGACAGGTCGCGAGCGTGTGTTCAATACCCCATTAACCGAGCAGGGCATAGCTGGCTTCGGTATCGGTCTGGCGTCCATGGGCCACACCGCGATAGCCGAAATACAGTTCGCGGATTACATTTTCCCTGCCTTCGACCAGGTACGCCGGGGAAATCTGTCGGTTGTATATCTCACATTGAATGACTTCTTCCCCAAGATTGTGAACGAAGCCGCGAAGTTCCGCTTTCGCAGCGGAGGCGCATTTAATGCGGGCAGTCTGACCATTCGATGTCCGTCTATGGCTGTCGGCCACGGTGGTCTGTATCATTCTCAGAGTCCAGAAGGTTACTTCATGGGAGCAGCGGGTTTGAAGGTATGCTTCCCATGCGACGAGTGAGTCTGTGTGTGAATTTAAGCACTGACCAACAAAACGTAGCTCGTAATTCCTCGGTCACCGATACAAGCCAAAGGTCTTCTGCTTAGCGCCATCCGAGATCCAAACCCGGTGATATTCATGGAACCAAAGATATTGTACAGGTCTTCCGGTGGGTCCACTTGCTCGTGAGCCTGGAACTGTCCTAACCCCGACGCTTCAGTCGAACAAGTCCCCATAGACGACTATGAAATCCCTCTGAGCAAGGCAGAGGTACTCACACGCGGGAACGACTTGACTGTCGTATCGTGGGGTACCCCTGTATACCATTGCGAGACGGCTATCAAGATGCTCGAACATCCTCCACAGTCTATCGTGCAGCACGTACCAGCATCATTACGCTCAACCAAGGTTGAGCTCATTGACCTGCGCACAATATTGCCTTGGGACGTGGACACTGTCATCGAGAGTGTCAAACGCACCGGGAGATTAGTAGTCGTGCACGAGGCAAGCCGTACTGGAGGAGTGGGTGCCGAGATCGGCGCAGAGATACAGAAGCAATGCTTCCTCAAGCTCAACGCGCCCGTCAAGCTGGTGACTGGTTGGGAGTATGTGAGATCTATCTTGTTCATTCTTCTCGATATTGACGCACCATCCAGCACGCCAGTCCCGATGGTATACGAAAAGTTCTACACTCCCGACCCCGTTCGCATTTTGGATGCCATGGTTGAGACTCTAACATACTAACTGACTTAATGCATACACTTGTAGAAACATTGTATACTACGTCAATGTCGAGGATCTAACACGCATCGCCAGGAAGCCCTTCCGTGATCCTGCGTTCGCGTATCAAGGCTAAGAGGTAAGTGTGTGGAAAGGTCGCCTGCTGTATCACGACCGCTGTTCCTGTACGTCACTCCATCATGCTCCTTCTACCTGTGTTATGTAGTGCATCTAGTGTGGGATGCGAACATGTGGCGCAGTTGACCCTGAGGCAAGTCAAACACCGCTCTGCACTTGGCTCATCCTTCGGCAGAACAGCTCATGCATTGAGCAACGGCGTCAAGTTGGCACATTTCATCGGGGATTGTATCGTTGACGGTGATTGAGCGCCCTGGTGAGTTGAGTTTGTTCTTTGTCGGCGTTGACCACGTTGACACCCCAAACCTATTCGCGCCTCTCTGATTCTTCGCGAACCGCCCATGGGGCGTATCGCCCGGGCGACTCTTCTCGAGCCAATTGTGACATGCCTATCAGCCTCTTTGCGCTGTCAAGGATGTCTGCAGCCTCGTGGGTTGACCTCGAGATCAAGCATGCTGCAAGAAGAACCCTTGCATACTCCGCTAAGGTGAGCGGTTGCCCATGTTGATGAATTGATGTCATCTAGTGCGTTCTAAGTGCGTCACTAGTACGTGTTCTATTTGAAGGCCGTCCAGGAGAGGAGGTTGTACTCCGTTGGGAAGAGTGTAGACGCGATGCGACCGGACTATGACCGGATGTGCATCATGTTTCATGCACGTCGTACCTGCGAGGTTAGGGTTTGGCAGCCGTTATATAGGTGAGCAGGTTCCTCTCCATCGTGTCAGCGACAGGTAGTCTATCTTCAGTATCCAACCATCTTCCATCGCAGACTTTCTCATCCTCAGCCAGACTGCATAACATGAGCCAAAACTGGATCGCGTGAGTCACGCAAATGAACAACATACAGCACACAGGACTCAAAACAATGATATCTACTATGCAGTGTTGACCTTGATGAGCGTGTCTGCCTTCACGGAGGAGGGAAGCTCGTAGATTGGTTCTGGAGCAGTCCATCATCTGTGGTCGACGCACTACGCATTCCAGATACAAGGTACCCGTCCCTCCTGAGTTCCATCCTTCCGTGGGTTTAAATCCAACATTTGTAGCCAAATCATCGACGAGCTCCTTACCACCCATCCGACCACCGCAACACAAGGCGCGCCCCTGTTCCGCCTTCCCCCAGAACTCGTTGACCACATCTTCGCGCACGTCATCTCATCCGCAGGGGCGTTCGACGCCCGCCTACTCCTCCTCGCGCTGACCTGCAAGTACCTCCTCGCCTGCGCCCGCCGCCACATCGTCCGCCTGAACGCACGGCACCACGCCCCTCTCGCCGGCCATCGCCTCATCTGTATTGGAGACCGCGCGCGGACGCTCACAGACTACCCCGCCGGGCTGCTCACCTCCGCGGAAGCGGAGATGCTCCTCGCCTCCAAGGCCGCGAGCCCGAATGTCCATCATACAAACCACGGGACACCTGCGACCGGAGCTGGTGCGTATGAGCCGGAGGACGGGCTTCGCGCATCACTCTACGCACACGCGAGCGCGCGCTGGTGGCGGTACTCCTTCCGTCGGCCGTCCCTCCTTTCGTGTGTTGGCCTTGGGGGCGCGTCGAAGAGAGGCAAGGGCGCGAGCGCGGAAGGGTGTGCTGGTGCGCTCATGGATCTCATGCACAGGCCGTCTCCCATCGCGCGCATGTCCACGAAGGACTTCGCACGCTTCCAGGCGCTCACGGCCCCGTCTTGCCCATCGCTCGGGTCCGACGAGGCCGAGTTACTCTGCAATTTGTCTAAGCGGGAGTACGTCCGTGCGGATGCAGGCCTCGGCGACGTTTATCTCGGGCCACCGAAGCAAGGAGAGCTGGACAGGGTTGGCTACTTCGCGGGTTCGGGGGAGGGAAGGACGACGGCGTTGTGGCATGTGCTCCTGGCGTGCATCTGCTGGTCCCCGCCTGGAAGTACGGCCAAGGTGCTTAGTGACGGGGAGTCGCGGAGGGGCCGCTGGGCGGGAGATCGTTTCGTAGTCATGACGATGGGAGGGATGCTGCAGTCTGACCCTGACAAGGAAGTAGTTTGGGTAGACGTGACGGAGGATGTCGTGGCGTTCCTCAAAAACATGCGCGACGAGGGTGTGGTGTACTTTGACGACTGAGCATTAAAGGTCATGTATCCCTATGTGATCTCGTACAGATGAGTCGGTACAAATACAGCTAATTAAAATACGAGAGTCCCTCATACCGATTTCGAGCATGCTTACACGAGAGCGAACAGATCACAGCTAACAGCGACAAATGCAGTCCCTTCCTTTTGTGAACAAATGAACCACAACCAATAACACCCAACAATCGTATACACGAGGTCATCGCTTCTTTTTCGCGGAGCGCGCATCGTCAGGCGAACCCTCCGGAATCTCGACCAAGTCCACTTTCCGCTTGACCCCGCTTGGCGACGCAAACTGAGTTGTGCCGGGAGCAGGTGCGACAGCAGCTCCGGTGCTCGGAGACAATCCATTGTATGCCGGCACATCCAGTAACGTAGACAAGTCTTCTGCAGGCTGGTCTGTCATTGGAGTGGGCGGGTACACGAGGTCAGGGACTCCGGCATTCGTGATCTCGTTCAACCACTGGTCGAACGAGAAGTCAGACGCTCCTGAATCGACGGTGCTGGAGGTTGACATGGGTACGGATCCGGGAGGGGTCTCGACGGTGGGGAAGGTAATGTTGTTGGGATCAAGCCCCATGTTACAGATGAGCGAGTTGATATTTGACTGCAGGCTATCGATGTCCGCGTCGATTTCCGCGGCGTGATTATATGTCTTTTTTAGTTGCGCCGCATTATCCAACAATGCTGCTCCTGCCTGATCGGAGGGGGCAAGGGTCGGAGCAGCAGACAGAGAGCTGACGGAGCCAGAAGGAGCCGGGAGGATCAGCTGTTGGTTCTGAACTGGAAGTGTAGGAGCAGGATAGGATAATGGCGGTGGCTGGATAGCGTTAGCGGGAACGAAGAGACCAAGTGAGTCTGGACTTGGGCTCTTGGAAGCGCGGGTGTTCTGTGCATTTGCGAGGGCCTGCATGGCGGTTTGCAAGTGGGTAGGAGAGGTCAAGAGTTGCTGTAGTGTCGTTTGCCATAAAACATCAGGACTAGACGCTCGAGGTTTCACAGCTGTGGTTGTGTTAGATGGGACAGCAGTATTTACGGGCATAGCGGCAGGCTGCTGTGCTTTCACCTCCTGGGCAGGTTGCGGTAGTATCGAGGGCAATGGTTCGTGGACTTCAGTCACGGTAGGAGCTGGGGAAGCTATTGAGGCTCCAGGGGTGTCGACTGCAGCGAATCGCTCCGACGCTGCCGTCCTGTCAGGTCTCACTTCACGAGGGACTAGTAATGACGAGAACGCACCAAACGAAATGGGCGTATGCTCTCTACTCCCTACATCGCTAAACACCTCCAGACCATCGCCAAAGTAATGCCCACTCTCATCATGACCTTCCCGCCCGTCACCTATCATGAGTCGTCCAGGAGCTGCCGTTGACCTGCCGCTGTTGTGCAGATGGTTCGTGTGGGTCTGAATTACACGTCCAAACAGTCCAGCCAAGAACTTCAAGATGCGGTTGATGGTCTCCTCGTGCTTCACATGTCGCTCCCGGGCTTCGATTGCCTCCTTCCACAAGGCGTCATTGGACTGTTTGAGGGCGGCCAAGTCTGCGGTGATTGTCTGTTGCTGTCGACGGATAGAGTTGATCCCCTCGACGATGGAACGGACATCTACAGCCTGACTCTGATCTTTGGTGTCCTGTTGTTGGGAGAGTGATTGTTGTAGGAGGCCAACTGCATGGTCTTCAAGCTGTGCGTGGGACGGAGGGTTTCTCTTGCGTTGGATGAGGGCCAGGAGGTCAGGCTGACCATGGTGGAAATGTGAGTGTGCGAACTGAATAGTCTCGGGTTCATTGTCCATACGGAGGAGACCCTGCTGGAGAGAAGCGATCTTGCGGAACCCATAGAGATTGAGCTGACGGACGAAGGAGGAGAAGTTCTGGTGTTTGAACCATTTGCCGAGTATCTCACGAGCGAACTTCTCCTGATTGAAGACTGGGCACGAGATTTATCAGGCATTTAATCAGAGTGGAACGAACGGGCAAGAGGCGTACTATAGAACGAGTCCCCAGCCTCAGACCACTTTGTTAGAGCTTCGTTCGCTGGATCATTGACAATTCTGATGTTTTATAAACAGCCCGTTGTGTGCAAACAAGGATTGAACCTACTCACTCGTAGAGTTTGAGGAGAAATCGTGGGATGTTATGTTGAGCCTTTGGAATGGGGTGAGAGGGCACAGGATGCGCTAAGGCATTCGGGGTAGCCAAAGCGACTGGCGATGTCTCAGACATGCAGACGGTAGCACAGTAGCTCGCGATGGTAATCGCAGGAAGAGTAAGAGAAGGAGAAGAGGGCTACTAAGCCAGAGGCGAGGATGTGGTCGCAAGTCAAGTCGCAGCTTACTCTTCCCGTGGCCCGCGGTCGTGTCAGCGCTTGTGAACGCGCCGCGGTCATGTGACCTGCCTTCGAAACCTGTTGGCGCCATAGTACGATGGCTCCTTGATCTCCTACACCGACCATTTCACTATAAGCATCTTTCATGCGAGTCAACATAACTCACTTTGCGGCTGGGGAATCTTTGGCGACAATATCGAACATACTGCAACCGGTCATGGACTGGCAACACACTGTGGACTACTCTCTGACATCGCTCGAGTGGGTCTATGCGCGCGTTCGTGCGCCTGGCTTGTCAGTTTCATACTCTACATCTATCTCTGCATGTCTTGTACTGGCTATCTCTGCTCTGCTGTATGACTACGGCACTCGTAACCCGATAACCATAGCAAAAGCAAGACACGTTCTCTGTGCTCTGCTCACCGTCGTTACTCCTAGCCAGTCTATATGGCCGTCCAGGTACCCCGCACTCGCTTATCGCACTGCACGCTGGACGAGTTCAACCTTGCATTTGCCTCTATCGACACTGTACGACGATCTCCTCGAAGGACGTGTTGAACTGCGCAATCCCAGGAGACATCTCCCGCTTCTGTTCACCAACAACCTTTCTGCCCATGGAGTGTTCATCAAGCTCGATGTCGATGGCCACTGGCAATGCGAGACTGCCCTGCGGACCTGGCACTTAGGCTGCTCCGTGCAGACAACGGAGGTCCAGAGCTCTATTGTATGTACGACACCCTTTTGTACGAACTCTAGTGCTGATCGGTCGCGCACAGGCTGCTGTGGTTATCGGAAGTGAGTTCTCATATGCAATCGCCAAGCACGCATGACTCAGGCAGAAGTATCAATCAAGACGGATCTAGAGCTGATGAAGCCGTCGAGTGTATGCCTTCTGGAAGCAGTCAGCGTCCTCTTTCCATCCCACCGTCCTGGAGATTCCTATATTCGCTGTCGCTCGACATTCCCGCAATTGCTCTCGACTGCCTTCCGAACGGCTATGGCCTTGAAAACATCAGCAAGCTCCTCGAACCTGGCGCACCTCTGCTGATCGGGTTGACCTGCAGCTCTTTGTCGTCCAGCTCAGATGACGGCAGAAAGTCGTACTTGACGCAAGTGCCCTTCCTTCCACGCAAGACATCACATAAGCGATCACGCAAGCACCCAGCAGACCAATCTCAAACGCCCACCAACTCGTTGACCATGCTCCAGCGAGCACGTACACCGCTCACGTCGTCCCTCGCTGACGTACTCAAAGTGCTCACCTCTGGCCCTGCCCGGTATACGGTAGAGCTCGTGCGAAACGTTTCGGATGAATATTCGGAGTTCCTGCACGAGTATGTCCAGGAGTTGGAGGGCGACGCGGCTGCCAGGTCGGCGTTCGTGAGCGAGTGGGGCATGCGCGCGTGGAATGAAGAAAGGCTGCGTGCTGCTTGGGAGGCGGCATTGGTCGAGGTTGGGTGGTTGGAGAGTTGGGCGATCCTCGTACACAAACTGGAACAGGATTAATTGACCTCTAGCGAATCCTGCGTCACATTACTTGCCATGCTATGCGTTGCGCGCATGTATCGACCCTCGAACTATTATGGACGAAGATGTGTTTGTGTAGCATGGAAAGCTAGGCTATATGCATACTGTGAATTCGGAATTGCGATGGAGAAAGCAGCAAATATGTTACAAGATAGACAGTGTCAGCTCGAAAATGCACAAGATGAGGCCACTCGAGTCGAAGGATTGTCACGTTACCCGTCACCGTCATATACGGTATGCTTGAGGACGATGTATGCTCTCGACTCCACCATGTCCGGCTCGCCCTCTGGCAGCCAACTGCCCAGCGTGAGGTCCAGCAGGGGTGCCTCTGCGGGGGTACCATCCTCTGCTCCAGGTCTCCGACGTGCCTCCCCTTCACAGACACACAATAGGTCTCGAACTAACGATTTGACGCGCGCTACGAGCATCATGAACGCCTCGTCGTCTTCGTACACCTCATCGGGATCAAGGTCCTTGAGGACCGAGCACTATACATGGAACGACATAATAAGCGCAGACATTGCGGAGGGGTTGGGCTTCTACTTACCCGCTCTTCAGAGACGGACACGTCGAGCGTCGTTCCCGCCTCGTCTGCTATCCTGAAGAAGAGCCGGAAAAAAGCGCGCACAAACGTATTATCGTCCATTGCGTCGTCGCAATTCGTGCACCGCCGGCGGGTCGGGGGATCCTGCATCGTACGCCGTTGATCAAAACCAGATGCTAGAAGCTAGAGTTGAATAGAATGGCTTACTTTGTATCACAAGAGGTGCACCTGAGAATCGTGCAGTCACGCAGGTCGTCCGGAAAGAAATCGACCACCCGTGCCTGGACACGGAAGACGCCTGGGCAAGTGTCGCTACCCTTCACCTCGTCGAGCGTGAGATACTGTGTGGCTACGGCCTTGCCCTTGCCCTTGGCTTTCGTAGACGAAGTAGTGGAAGCTGAGGACTCTCTGATCTGAGCCGCAGCTCCGACTTGACGAGTCGCACGAGCTCCCTTGGGATTCTTGACCGAATTGGTCGCCTGAGAGGACACCACCTCCTTCTTCCGTCTGTATAAGGTTATTACGAGATCTGCTGTGTTAAATGACGAGAAACATACTTCAGCAAAGCTTTCAGCTCTGGATTACCTGCTGCCTTCGGGTTGAGCTTCGTGATTAGCCGCTGATCGCCTCCCAAGCGCCCGCAAAGGCGGTTCTCGTTGCCAGATGGGCGAAGCCTCAAGTTGCGAATAGCGATGAAGTCGCCCGCTTCGAGACTCTTCGCAGTGTCTACTTGTGCGTCGTAGACGGAGATGCGGACGACGCGATCCACGAGCACTCCGGAGGCGATAACTGCTGAGACAGGGACGAGGTCGGAGCGCATGGTGTAGTCGGTGATGTAGAGGTAGAGGTAGTCATCCTTGCCTGAGATGTGAACCACCTGGAGATTGTGAGCTATCAGATGCACATATGAATTGCATATGGTGTGGGCTCACCTCGGCGGTGCAACAGAAGTGGTGATTCTCCTCGACCTCCTCGATCAACTGGTGGGGAAACTCGTGGATACCTCCCGATGTCTTAGCAATGGCCTCCCACTCTCTCTTCCGTCTGAGGTCCATAAGCTCGATGATGAGGATGGTGTTGCATATTGAGGCAAGACGACGTACCTCAGTAGGGCGACCAAGTGAGGTCGATTCTCGAGTTCGTCCTCGTCGAGTTTGGTGATCTTCTCGGCTTCAACCATCTTGCCTTCCACATAACCTCCCCCGCCCATCCTCAATTTAATATTGCGGATGGAGTAGAACTCGCCCGCCTGCATCGTGGGCCCGAGGGCAGTGGACGACTCCCACAGCTCGACTGGCACGACAACTTCGGCAAGTTTTGGAGGGCACCACGAACCCTGCGTAGGGGAGGCGAATTGGTTACGCGTATAATCAGTGACATAGATCTTGTAGACATTATGGACGCTGTTGTCGTTCTGAGTACCGTGCAGAATCTTTCAGTAACGTCAGTAATGAGATGAGCGGAGTCAAATATGGCCAGCTCACCTCGACTGTGCAATCGAAGTACTCTTCAAACTGGGCCTCCGACATCAGCTTGTGTTGCCGGGTGCGCTTGTTCGTGATCGGTACCGAGGTGTCAATACCAGTACCGAAGGAAATGGCAGTTGAAGACACGTCTCGCCACCAATCTCCCAACAGGAGACAATGATGAAGCTCGCTCTTCTCCAGCTTGATATGCCGTAGGGCAGTGGTATCTTGAGGCGCGCTAGACACCATGCCTGTCTTCACGTTAAAAGATGCCCAACGCCACGGCCTGTAGGATGCACCGACAGCACAGAATGCAGAAAAGTTGTCAACCTATCCATGCACGTCAGACCCCTGTTCAGAGAAGTCCAATACACGAGTTTCACTTACAGCAACGTGTTGTAGCAGCAGAACGTCACCCATGTTCACTTGTGGGAGAGCTTTCAGAGACTTCTCAAATAATGTAACGTTGAGTCCACTGGTTGCGAAGTTGCTTGGGTCGAAGAGCGCAAATCTAGCCATAAAATCTGGGCAATGTTCAATGTTGGCAGCGAGTGACAAGTCCCACAGTTGTACTCACCTCCATTCTTGGTCTCAGTGGGAGGGCTAACCGAGCTTACTATGCCCACAATGTGTTGGGGACCGATACCTCCGAATTCTACTAGCGGTGTGTATGTGCCCTATGTATGAAAGCTCAGTGATGGGCATACAGATGCGGACTTCGGTGCTCACAAAAGAAGTTACACATCCAGCTCGGAGGGATTCGATAGGGTCTCTTTTGCTATCGTTGGATGGCTGTGAAGCTGGGGCCTGTTCCGGAGTCCCATGTCGAGAAGGCGGCGCTAACGGCGCGAGATGGACCGTCGGCAGCTCCACTGGCTGACCAGTGTCTTCAGTGAGTAACTCGTCAGGGATGTCCAGCTCTGCGTGATCCCAGTAGTACTGGTCTTCGTCTACATCTCCGTTCTCTGACAGGATTGCTTGTTTAGGTTTAAGATGGGCAGCGGCACGCTTCGCATGTTTCTTCTTGTTCCTTTCCTGATTCACACGAAGCTTCTTGCGCGCTTGAGCGGTCATATTGAGACCTTGAGGATTCTCTTGTATGCGACGTTTGGTCTTCGTCTTCGACGGTAGTCCGCCAGAAGAAGTCAGCTCGTTCTCAGTGGGTCGTGCTAGGGTCGTTTCCAAGGGCAGACGCAAGGAAACAGGCCGATCGTTCGTTGGATGGTTGTACTCGTGTCCTAACGCACTCTCGTCTTCACCAACGTGCATTTCTGGAGGCGGAGAAGGTAAGCTCTGCGGATTTTGAGAATCGGGTCCGAGCTCGGTCGGCTTTGAGACGTTCATCTCGACATCTGCGATAGCTGACGGGGGGAGAGGCTGCACGCATTCATGAACATCGGCCGTGGTGTTGTCGGCTTCTGCTGCGGGAGGTACGGTTTGATCTGGGGGTTATTCAATGCCTTACGCAGCACAGCCGTTTAATCAGGTTGAGCGTACCAGATTCAACAAAGGTTGCCCCAGAGCTGATAGTGGGTGGAGACCTCTTCCTCTTCTGTGGGACGATGGAGGGACTAGGTGGAGATGCACTTGCATCATTGACCGGAAGATAGTCACCAGTAGGCTCTACTCCTGGGGCTAGATGTGTTCGTCAAGTTATCCAAGTTGATGAGTTTGTTGGTAGAACTCGCCTGGGAAAGTATCGTAGAACGCTTCCTGTCCTGTCTTGGACCGTATGTATATGACCACACCGTCTCGCCAGGCGAATCTCTTGTTCAAGAAGAAGCGCTGAATAGAGGTCTCCTCCAAGCTGAGGCTCCTGAGACAGAGGCGAACGCGTGCACCGGCAGCAATAGGAAGAGAGTCGAAGTACCTGGATATACTACCGGATAGTAGGATCTGGGCACGTTTACCTCCCTGAAACGTCAGCACGAACATCCAGCAGCCATCCTCCGCTCTGCCTCTCTCCCAAACGGTCCCTTCGATGTGACCCGACCCATCCGTGCCCTTCTTGCAGATGTCCGCCGCCTTCTTTTCTTGCTCTGGTTTGAAGGCTGCTGCGACTGCCGCTTGGAACTCGGGACCACTAGAATCCAAAGACTGCTCCATGTGCCATCCACGTATATAGACAGTCTCAGATGGAGAGCTGTGGGCGAGGTGGGCGGGAGTTAGCAGGGGACGCGGATGAGACGCGTTGTGGTCGCGGACGGAGGCACAACACGCGACGCGTCGAGTCGCGTCGAACAGGTCCGGCATACTCGGCCCGCGGGTATTGCCGAGACCCCTCGAAGGTTCCTGTACTTGAGGCCCGGGACACCAACACCGTAGCGGCCACTACTCAGACTCTCTATAGCCTCATCTTCCGAACGTGTTGCTATTACTACCTCTCTCAGAACATGGATGAACTTCCACTGCCCTCGCTCTTCCATCGCGCACTTACAACTGCTTCAAAGGCGCTGAATCTCCCAACGATCGAAGACGAAACTCAGGTCAGCTATTATGTTCCTTGGACTGGCAATAGCACCGACACCTTGATCAACCTCTCAGGAACTAACTCAAGCCGCTTTGGACGATCTCCGCCAATGCAGCTCTCGTGTAACGAAGCTCTCACTCTTCAGCGTGAACGAACAGCTCGCAGATATCACGACTCGTGACCTCGTTTACATCCTAGTACCCTACGTGCTCTCAGAAGTATTGTCCCGGATTCGGACCACGGATAGAGAGGAGAGAATTCAACTGGTTAGCAGTGTGAAGGTACGTGTTATGACTGTATCATCTAGAATGTGGCATTCAATTAGCCAGGCAGAGATATCTGGAGTCCTTCGTGCACTACCTCGAACTGTATGAAATCATCACGGAGGAAGACAAAGCACTCTATGGGCGGAACGTATCCTCAGTGTCCGATCCTGCGAAACGGAGGGAGCTCAAGATCAAGCAATATAAACGGGAGAAGGATATCAAGGGGAGAATCGAGGTGAGCCGGGCAGCATATTGCGAACTCTCCCTAACCTGACGTAGACCGGCAGGCAGTGAGGAAACGTACAAATCAAGGTGCTGTCGAACTGAGCTCGAACGTTGAACTCATCGCATCTATCCTGCCTGATCCAACTCGCCAAGTTGCCGGAGACAGCGGGGAGGAACTCGACTGCGACACGGAGGACGTACTACGAGAAACGTTGGTCCTCCTCCTGCGCTTCATATATGCAGAAGCCCAGACACAGCTCGAGAGCACCAATCAGGAGCTAGACCTTCTCCGGAATGCACCCGCTCCTCCGCCCCAGCCAGCGACTTCTGACGACCCTCGGATGGCGAAGAAGCGTGCCGAGGACGACATGTGGAGGCTGGAGGCGCCTGTCAATCTGGGTGGACCAGACGGCAAGGGGCCGCTGCTTGATCCCAAAGGGAAGGTGAGCAACCGAAGAGCTGAGTTTGTAGTAGTAAATACTAACATACTCATCAGCCCCTGCGACCGTTCATGATTCTCCCATCCAATGCGGATGAACGTGCGAGATTGCAGGCGCAAGTCTTCCAGGCGGGCCATCGTCTACCGACCATGTCAATCGAAGAATATCTGGAGATCGAGCGACAACGCGGCAACATCATCTCTGGGGGAGGGTATGTTATCTCACCTTCGTTGACTCTCCCAACGCTGAGCACAAGAGCAGACCTCAGTCAGAGGCCCAACCGACATCCAAAGAGCAACTCGCTTTGGACGCCGAGCAAGATGGTACCGCTTTCGGCGAGGATCAAGCGGAGGAGAAGAGACAGAAAGATGAATCTTGGGCTCAGTATACCGATGCCAACCCGAGGGGTGCGGGGAATACGATGAACAGGGGATAGACCATATTGAGGAGAGGCTATGACCTGCACTGTAGTGTACAATGTCCGTCATAACACACTGTAGCCAATACGCATTGCTGTAATCTTAGGGATTCTGTTGCTCAGTACCGAGAAATGCGTATGGAATAGGTGACAGGTGGTACACATGGTTAGAAAGTACATACAAGAATACGAAGAGCAGGAATATGTATGATACGCTCTACCACGCCAGATGATGCTTAGCACTGACATTGCGATGCGTCTGGAATGTCGTTCTGTGGTGGTGATGTCACGTCGATCTCTGGGAGCATAGGTTTGAGCCAACCGGAGCATGTAAGTCCTGCAAAGGAACGTACTAGTGTTCTGTGCTTCAGATTGCTCATTCTCTTTCTCCAAACCGACTAATGACATGGCGATCTTCTTGAATAAACTCTTGACGTTGTGGCCTGCCTTCGCGGACGTCTCCATGAACATGATGTTGAGCTGAGTCGCCTTGGCATTCGCCTCCTCGAGCGTCACCTGCCTTTGTGATACACTTGAGTACAGGGTGAGCAGAGGACGCATCGGTAGAGACATACCGCTTGTCAGACAAGTCCGCCTTGTTACCGACAAGGACGATGATTACATCGTTTCCACGTTCGGAGCGAACGTCATCAATCCATTTCGTGGTTGAGAGGAATGACTGTCGATCTGCAAAGCTCGAGGATGCATTCCGCCGATAGGAAGGGGGGTACTCACTCGTGATGTCGAAGACTACAATGGCAACGGAGCAGTCGCGGATGTATGAGGGAATGAGAGACCGGTACCGTTCCTATCCCGGTATAACGAGATGTTGACCTGTCATCCTGGAGAAACCAAGGCTTGACTCACTTGTCCAGCAGTATCCCAGAGTTGTAGCCGGACTGTGCGATCTTCAAGGTACATAGCTTTGCTCAGGAAGTCAATCCCGATCGTTGCCTGGTACGTATTGTCGAATGTGTCGTACATGAATCTAAGTGACATTCCATGATGTCAGAAGAATGTACGAGTAGCCGGAAGGGGAGAAGAATGTTGAGGAACCCGACAATCAATAGAATATACACTCGTACCTTGTGATGAGACTGGTCTTCCCCACACTCTGGTCGCCGAGGAGGACAATCTTGCTCCGTTTCAACGGCGGCGAGGAGAAGTCGGCGGTCACAGGAGTGGTTGATGACATGATGGGAAGCAGCAAGACAGAGCAGGCAAATGAGATCAGACAATGTAGAACGGCGGTGATAGACTCGGGGGCTCAGTCGCTGTCTCAAACAGCGAGAGGCCAGTGTTTGCTGATGTTTGTAGCGCTGGGGTACCTGGTTAGATTAGATCAACACGAATGGATGATTAGATTAGTTCAAGGGGATAATTAGCCGATCTCCGGCAGGGCGTTCCGTCCATTTTGTCTCGGAGGCCGTGACCTTGCGGGGCTTTGACTGCTCTTGCCATCCTGCTTTCACACCACACTACACTGAAAACGATGAGGTTTATTGACAAAATAGCTCAGCATGATGCGCAACAGATGTTCTATACCCTCGAGTTCTTCCCACCCAAGACTGACCAGGTGAACAGTCGCGGTTCAGGCTTGTGAATCGCGATGTCGCATGAGCTCATCTGGAATGTGTTGCAGGGATTCGAGAATCTGGCCGCGCGTATCGCGCGGATGATCGAGTTGAACCCGCTGGCTGTCAGCGTTACATGGGGCGCAGGAGGCACGACGAAGGATCGCACATTGGACTTGGTCGGTTTGACGCAACTGGAGTACGGCACCGACACAATTTTGCACTTGACTTGTACGAACATGGTTCAGGGAACGGTGGATACGGCGCTGAGGGTGCGTTTTCATGAGTTGTTGCGTTTCGACTCTGTTCAAGCTTCAAGTAGGAAGCGAAGGAACGAGGTATCAAGAACATCCTTGCTCTTCGTGGTGGTAAGGCCTGCTTTCCTGCAGTATCGTTGTATTTATGCGACCATATTTCCAACGTTCGCTTCTCAGACCCACCAAGAGGCGCGGAACATTGGGTTCCGACAGATTCTCGCTTCCAGCATGGCGTTGACCTGGTGCGATACATCAAGTCCACACCGGAATTCGCAGATTTCTGCGTCGGCGTGGCAGGTCATTCCATAATCCATGCTCTTCGACTACTCATGCTCATCACGCTGTCGCTGCAGCATACCCTGATGGGCATCCTGACAGGGACACCAACGAAGACGGGGAGCTTGAACATCTGAAGGAGAAGATTGATGCGGGCGCGGATTTCATTATCACGCAGTTGTTTTACGACGTCGACGGATTCTTACAATGGCTCGAAAAAGTTCGTGCCAAGGGTGAGTGATGATCTTGTTCTTGCCTGTTATAGCGGGGGCTCTGACCCATCTATCTCCTCAGGCATCTCAGTGCCCGTCATTCCTGGTGTCATGCCGGTACAAACGTACGCGTCCTTCCTCCGTATGACGAAGCTATGCGCGGCACGTATCCCTCCCAACATGATGCACAACTTGGTACCAATCAGGGTATAAATCGCTCATGTTCACGTCGGTGCAGCACGCTGACGTGGCGCCTAATGTAGCATGATGACCAGAAGGTGAAGGAGTACGGCGTGAACCTCGCTGTCAACATGATTAAGCAACTGCGAGCTGGTGGGATTAAGGGAGTGCATTTCTGCACGCTCAACTTAGAGAAGAGCGTCACTCGTGTCCTCGAAACCTTAGGACTCGCGGGTCATCTCTCGCAGTCCACGAACAAGCTCATCGCTGTGAGCACGGTCACCGATCGACGTTTGCGACTTCTGACACTATTTCAGGATGTGGCTGCTCCTCCGGAACGAACTATGACACCTCATGCGGCAGCTGACCGCGCGACGAAGGAGCTCGCGTCTGCCCCCGTACCCGAGCCTGATGCTGGAAAGGGAGAAATCAATAGCGCTGCGGACTGGGACGACTTCCCCAATGGTCGTTTTGGTGACTTCAAGAGTCCTGCATTCGGCGAGACAGATCGCTGGGGGAGCTCAGCCTTCCAGGCCAAAGCGCCCACTGCACCCCTTTCGCAATGGGGCAACCCGAAGACAGTGGACGACCTCACTACATTATTCCTTCGGTATTTGCATTCCAAAATCACTACGACGCCATTCTCTTCCACCCCGCTATCGCCTGAGTCCTTGATGATTTTCCCGCATCTCGAGCGGTTGACGAGGAAAGGCTGGTGGACTGTCGGGTCCCAACCAGCCATCAATGGCGCTCCTTCTACAGATGAAGTGGTCGGATGGGGTCCTCGCGGCGGATATGTCTACCAGAAGTGCTTTGTCGAGTTCTTTGTCGAGGAAAAAGACGTCGAGCGAATCGTGAAAAAGGTGGAGGAAGAAGGCGCGGGATGGGTCAGCTACTTCGCTGCAAACGTCACGGTGCGCCGCTTTCAGTAATGTCCCATACGCGCGTACCTGACCATAGGGGATAGGACGAATTGCTGACGAACGTCTCCGATGGCGGTCGTAATGCGGTTACGTGGGGAGTATTCCCTGGGCAGGAGATTGTGCAGACCACTATCATCGAGAAAGAGTCGTTCTTGTCTTGGAAGGTGCGATGACCCATCGAGCGCGATACTCCAGCTAATATTACGTGGAACATCAGGAGGAGGCTTTCTCCATATGGTCCGAATGGGCGTCGTCATACGCACCAGGGTCGGAGGAGCGTAGCCTTCTAGAAGGTGTCCGGGACCAACGCTGGCTGGTCAGCCTGATACATCACAATTACATGGACCCTGCGGCGTTGTGGACATTCATGTTCAAGGGCAACCAGTTGCTCTAACACGGGGGCGACACAACACCTTAGCAGCACCAAAAATATGACTGTATCAATACGCATATCCTACCAGGAGACATTCTTGTTATAAAGGACATGCTTGTATGGTGCTGCAAGGTCCTTCCAAGTTCTTGCGCCGCTCAAACCACTTATCAGCATACAACTATTTCCTCTCTCAATCGCGCACCCATGCGGCACCAGACCTCCGCATCTATAATTAACGCTCCGGGCATTTGTTTCAGGATGAGAAAACAAGGGAGTGAATGAGTGGGAGGCAATGCTTGGCATGAGAGCGATAAGTGGCGTGCAGGACGTGTCGGCCTTTGCATAAGCGTAGCACACAGGTAGTCCAGGGTAGTCCTTACGGGGTGGTTCGTCCGCATTGGGACGAGTGGTGGGCGCCAGCTGCGGGCGGTGTGACCAGCGGAAACTGTACGGGCATCCAGTGTGAAACGTTTTGCAGCTTGACTCTTGACCTCTTCCACTTGTCTTCCCACACACTCTCTGGGCCTCTGCGCGCAGCACGCCTGCCACAGCCCGACGCAAGATGCGTCTCCTACCGCTCACTCTCGTTCTCGCCATCCAATCCGCTCTGGCTCTCCGACCTGCGAAGCGACACTACAATACACACGACTACTATGTTTTGGAGCACGACCCCCTTGCAGGAGCTTCGCTGGCCGAGTCCGCTCGAGTATTGGGTGTGGAGGTTGTAGAGCAGGCGGGGGAATTGGCGAATCTCTGGCTCGTCCGTGTCGCGAAGAGCCTCCAGAAGCGTTATGCGGACGATGTGCTCGAGTCCCTCAAGTCACTGAGAGAGGAGGCAAGGTCTCAGCACTCTCCTAGGTCAGAAGAGTACCTCCAGAGACGAAGAGTAGCTGCCTCTGTCAGGAACGTCCTTCCCCAGACCCTCCGCCAACGCGTCAAACGCGCTCCGCCACCCGTACGTCCGCCCCCCGAGAAGATCGAGAGTTCTACGGACGCTGCACTCCGCCTTGGCATACACGATCCGGAGTTCAAGAAGCAATGGCATCTCGTGAACGACGACTTCCCGGAACATATGATGAACGTCACGCCTCTCTGGGACTTGGGTATCACAGGGAAGGGTGTTATCACCGCTCTGGTTGACGATGGCTTGGACTACACCAGTGATGACCTCGCTGCCAACTTCGTAAGTCCTCCTTCTACTTTGTTCATACTGTCATCATGACTCCGGATCCAGTATGCATACGGCTCACACGACTACAACGATCATACCGACCTTCCCACCCCAGTCCTGTTCGACGACCACCATGGTACCCGGTGTGCAGGGCAGATTGCTGCTGTCAAGAACGACGTCTGCGGGGTCGGCATCGCATACGAGTCCAAGGTTGCTGGCATCCGAATTCTCTCAGGACCCATATCAGACGTGGACGAGGCTGCCGCGCTCAACTTCGACTACCAGAACACTTCTATCTACTCCTGTAGCTGGGGTCCCCCCGATGACGGTAGGTCAATGGAGGGTCCGGGCTATCTGATCAAGAAGGCTATGGTCAACGGCATACAAGAAGGCCGAAGCGGGAAGGGCTCTGTGTTCGTCTTCGCCAGTGGAAACGGTGGACGAAGCGGCGATCAGTGCAACTTCGATGGCTACACGAACAGTATCTTCTCCGTCACAGTTGCTGCTATCGACTACAAAGGCTTTCACCCAGACTACTCCGAGTCATGCGCCGCGAACATGGTCGTTGCGTACACGTCAGGCAGCGGAAACCACATCGTACGTCGTTCATCCATTGTTGCCTAGAACGTTCTCTGAATTCCCGCGTAGACTACTACTGATAGGGGGAAGGACAAGTGCTCGCACTCCCACGGCGGAACGTCCGCTGCTGCGCCGAATGCTGCTGGTGTTTTCGCCCTCGCGTTGCAAGCGAAGTAAGCCCGGACCACACACAACCTGCATCACATAACTTATAATGCTCATGTAGCCCCAATCTCAACTGGCGTGATGTTCAACACCTCTGCGTTCGCACTGCCTTGCAAGTCAACCCCGACGATCCCGACTGGGAGAAGACAGCTTCTGGTCGCCCGTACAGCTACAAGTATGGCTACGGTAGCCTGAATGGATTGGCGTTTGTGAAGGCCGCACAAGAATGGGAGTCTGTTAAGCCCCAGGCTTGGGCCGACATCCCCGCCGTTCAGCTTAATGGTGGTGTTATGGATTCGTTTGGCAACTCGAGTGGCGGAGAGCACATCGGGTCCAACGGCGTAGAGAGCAAGTTGACGGTTACGAAGGAGTTCCTCGAGCAGAACAACTTCGAGAAGCTGGAGCATGTGACGGTCAAGGTGTGGATCACCCATAAGCGCCGTGGCGACGTCGAGGTCGAACTCGTCAGCCCAAAAGGCATCAAGAGCGTCCTAGCGGCTCGTCGTCATGGCGACAATGCGAATACAGGCTACCCTGGCTGGCAGTTCATGACCGTGAAACACTGGTATGTACTTGAGAGAACCCATGTCCGCACTCACTGACGTGCCTGTATATAGGGATGAGAACCCGGTCGGGGACTGGACGATTCGTGTCTCTGATCAGCGGGACGACAACTACCCCGGTACCTTCCTCGGATGGAGTATGAGCATATGGGGGTCTGTCGTCGACGCTAACAAGGTCAAACCATACGTGGTTCCAATCGACGATGACGAGACTTCTTCGATATTTCCTCCTGTTCCTCCCAAGGAACCCGAGGATGCATCGACAACTGCTACACCAACGGCCTCGAGCACGAAGACCCTCGTCCGTCCTACTGAGCATCTGCCAGGAGATCACGGCGTTTCCGAGGGCGAGAACTCGAAGCCTGCGTTCACCACTACCGCCGGTGCGGGCACTGCCACCGAGCCACCCAAGCCCGTCGAGGATGCCGCCGCGTCTGCTTCGACGACGCCCACACCTGACGAAGGCTGGTTCTCCGACCTCTCGAACCTCGTCACGAATCAAATGTGGTTCTTCGTCGCTATCGGCGCCGTCGCCATCTTCGGCATTGGCGCGGGCGTGTTCTTCTGGCGCCGCGCGGCAATACGCAAGCGCAGGGCGAACTACACGAGCCTCAATGAAGATGACGTCGCGATGAGCACGGTCGGCCGCATGAGCGGTGGACCTCGCGGTCCGCAGCGCACCAAGGAGCTCTACGATGCGTTTGGCGAGGTGTCGGACGACGACGACGTAGACGAGGAGACCGCGCTGCGTCCGCACTCCATCTCCCCTGCCCTCGACAACGGGCTGCACTCGGGCTTCCTGGACGACGACGACCCGCCAACTGCCGGAAGCGGCAGGCAGACTCGATACCGAGATGAGCCCGAATCGCCCGTAGGGAATGACAAGGAGCGAGGGCGGTCGGATAGCCCTGGGAGTGGTTCAGGCTCCGGAAGTAGTTGGGAGCATGCGTCGGAAACGCGGTAGTATCTGCGATGTTGCTTAGAATGGTCGTGGGCCTCGACATCATTTGTATTCCACATATCGTATGCAAGGACGGGTAATATTTATGCGCTACAAAACAGTACAGACAACAGAGCATGGTGGAGAGCGCTGAGAACACCACAGATAACCTACACAGATAAGGACCGGCGATGATAGAAGGAAACGAGAAGAAGCGGATCAATCGGTCTCGATAAACCGTAGTTTCGAGTTGTTAGCGACGCGAGTCCAGACGTCGAGGCCTTCGTACTGAAAGAGGTTAGCTGCACGAATGACGGAGGCGAAGGTGACCAGTGCGAACCTCGAGGATGGTCTCCATAAGCTGGGCCTCCGTGAAGCCACTGGTGAGCACGCGCGAGCGGATGTCGACCATGGAAAGCTCCTCCGCGTCCTCCTCGTCATCATCCACATCCATCTCACGTTCGCCTGAGGGACCCTTGCCGAGGCGCCTGCTACCTCTCGTGCGCCGACCCTTCTTCCCTGTCCGCGCCTGCTTGGCCATGTCCTTGACGAGGCGGAAGATCTTGCTGACATCCGAGCGATCGTGGTCGTGCGCGTCATCATCGTCGTCGACTAGGCTCTTCTTGCTCACCTCCATGAGCCGTAGGGCCTCTCCGACGTCTTCCTGCGTGACGACGTGCGAGAAACGGAGTCGCGCGAGTGCTTGGGCGAGACGAAGGACGCCCAGGAGCGTGCGGGCGGACGTGTAGGTGTGTGACTTCTTCTGGGCCTCATCGTCCTTGGACTCCTTGCGCAGGGTCACGTACTTCTCGATGATGTAATTTGAGACTTCTGCGGGAACGACCGGTCGGTACTGCCGAGCAGCAGCGATGTAGTGCCTGCAGAGCCAAATTAGTAGTTCAACGGGGTCAGACCTTCGAGATTTGACTCACCGGATAAGAGTGGGATCGATCACCTCAAAGTCGAGCGATGGGTGGGTATTGTGCATATGCACGTACGTTACATGGGTCGCCAGCTGTTCATCATCCTCCCGGTTCGGCTTGTCAAGGATGAGGAAGAGTAGGTCGAAACGAGATAGGAGCGCTGCAGGAAGGTTGATGTTGTCGACGGGCGAGATCTTGGGGTTGTATCGGCCGTACAGTGGGTTAGCAGCAGCGAGGATAGATGTACGCGCGTTTAGAGTTGTGGAGATGCCCGCCTTCGAGATCGAAATAGTCTGCTGCTCCATGACTTCGTGTATCGCTGTACGATCGGAATCCTCCATCTTGTCGAACTCATCAATACAGCATATACCATTGTCGGCGAGGACCAAGGCACCACCCTCTGCGCATTGGCAAAACGATGAGTTGTCGAGCAATGGGAAGATCAAGGATCATAGCTTACCAAGAACCATCTCATCGGTGACAGGATCACGCATAACGGCTGCTGTAAGACCAACACCAGAGGAACCCTTACCGGTGGTATAGACACCGCGCGGCGCGACCTTGGAAATGTACTTGAGTAGCTGAGACTTCGCTACACCGGGATCGCCCATAAGGCAGACGTTGATGTCTCCACGAATCTTCATCCCGTCACCCATCGTCTTCGTCACACCACCCACCAGCAACAGCAGGAGGGCCTTCTTCACGTCGACATGTCCGTAGATTTCCGGCGCGATACTCTGGGCCAGCTTGTTGTACATGAACTGGTCATTTGCCAGGGCGTCGATCTTTTGTTGGATCTCGGGCGTAACCTCCATCGCGCTATACTGCTTCTTGAGCTGATGAATGTAGTGCGCTTCGAGGTATGTGTCTGTCAATAGCCCTGCGCGAATTGCCTGATAGCCCGTGTAGGGTATCGGAAGGAAGATGCCGCCCAAGTGAACAATGTCGCCCGGATTCATCTGACGCGTGAGAGAGCCATGTACGTGCACAGTCATGGATCGTGGTATATGACCAACTGGCACTTGATCGGCCTAAGCAATCTATGAGACTCGTCCTGCATAGGGCCACGCTCGCACTCACCATCTCTTGAATCTTAACCTCTTGGAAGGGACTGAAACGACTTCCTCGCGTTTGCATATGTAGCGTGCCGCGGATACCGTTCTTCTTGCAGGTGTCCTCGTTTTGACAATCGAACTTGGGGGTGAAATCTTTACGTGTAATGTCTTGGAAATTCTCTGACCCACAGGTGTCGCACGTATATGCTTGCACCAGGAGAAGGGGCTTGACTTCTGACACGCGAGTGACGATGCCCCTGACCGTGATGAGGCGACCAAGATGAGCTCCCTTGACGTCACGGACGGCCATTGCGATGTCAGAGCGCAGTGGGCGGAAGTAGAGATGGCTTCGACACGATGAGAACAGGGACCACGATCTCAACAATCAGCACGTACTATCGCCTGAGCAAGTGAGCGGGGAATTGCTGCTGTCCCGCTTCCAGGTTATCGTTCTGATCTTGGCGTTGGCGAAGAACGATGTCGATGGGATCGTCGTTTTCACTGATGTCTTTGGTGGGTTCGGGCATCACACTGTCGATGACTGCACTGAAGATTGACACGTAACGGCGTGTGTTCCTACGAATCCTGGATACCAGTTCGGCAACCGTGCGCTCGTGCTGGTAGGCATGAGTGAACGTGGTTACGATACGAGCATTGTGCGACGCACCTCTGACACATCCTCCAAGTCGATAACTAGCGTATCCTGCTCTCTGTTCGCGACTTTTTGCTGTGGCTCCACTGAGAGAAGTGCGGGAAGAGAGCAAGTGTCTCGACATACCAGTTGGTGCATGTACTTCAGGTTTTTCGTGCGAGGCGCATCTTGTTGATCATCTTGGAGGTCAATGTCGGCAATTCCATCTATGAGGTCCTTCTGCTGAGTCGTGAACGTGGACAGGAACTGTTGGATGCGCTCTGCATTACCCGAGTCGTGAGCTCGATACGACGCGTCGTAATCATTGAAACGCGCCTTTCTCAGCATTGTAGTCAATGTCGATAGTGATGACGGGAAGAGACATCGCGTTCGACGCGTGGAGATGGGAAGCAGGGCGTGGTCGTGGTGGTCGTGTCGAGAGATGCGAGTGACATTGACCGTGACCTGACGCGACGCGTGCCTCACGCTCATAGACGCCCAGGTTCTTTTTGTTCTCGACGCCCACTTCAACCCGCTACGGGAACTCCAATCCCGTGCTCCAAGCTAGAATTGAGCTGTTGTCTCTGCCTGAACGGGTCTCGATTATCGAAAACCAGGTTGGTCAATTACACCTTTGTCTCAGAAAAAGTTTGACTCACACATATGCACGTACTCGTCTAGTCTCTATTTTCGAACGACAGTCGCTCCTCTTCACTCAGGAAGAAGTGTGCTTCCTCGGTGAGTCACGACACCTGTGATGGTGCATCCCGCTAGCTCACCGAACGCTTCTAACCTTGTAGACGGATCAAGCGGAACGCCCAGGGCGTCTTGACAGAACAAGCCTGGTCTGAAAGACCAACCTGATGAAACGACCGCGGTCAAGTGCCAGTGAGGAGTTCCTTGTTGAGACACGGAGTAGCATAATTGACCGCCGTTCAAGGCAATGGGACTCATATGCCCCGAGCGGAGGTGTGGGTGGAAATTCCCACAAGACCGCGTAAAAGGTATGCGCACTGAACCTGCGGTGACGAGTCGTTGATGTTCACATATTGATTTTGTGTCCTTAGAGTGGCAGGTTGGGGAGCTGCCTGATGATACAGCCAGCTTATTTGCTAACGTGCGCAACAGTGACTCACTACACATGGACCGGAGAAGAGGTTGAAGAAACCCGGGATCTCGTCCTCGACGGGGAAACCGCTTGTGCCGATGAGGACGACGACATGGAAGATCGAAGTGCTGACGATGATGACACGATTCCAATCAGAACCATCGACAATTTCTGCCTCTTCGACTCCAAAACGGGCGAGTTCATTGAGTCCCAGAGCGTCCTCGTAGAAGACTATTCGAGCGACTACATCGGTTCAGGCGTCGTGCGGCCTTTCTGCGAAGATGACGACGACGACGGAGGAGATGCTGATACTCCGGGCCTCACCATCGTGCTCTCGTCAATATTGGAGTGTAACGTACATTGGGTTGCCGACGATGGGCAGTTCGACCCGTAAGTTCCACTCGGATTCGCTTTCGGCCTCCATGATGTGTCGCTCATGCTAAGCTTCAGGAAAATCTATCTGCGCACTCAGCACGCTTGGTACATCCTGCTTCGCCCGGCACAATCCTACGCTCGACTCCATACCTCCTTCAGCCAACACCATGCCCTTACGCACACACTCCTCTGCTACGTCACAAAAGCCTCCGAATCTACTATGGCCGACTTCATGGCCCTCGTTGCTCAGCGTCCACATACTCCGCAATCGTCTGTTTTTAGATTTGTGGGTAACGTCTCACCGGAATGTCTCTCATCGCCCAATCTCGTAAGTCGTCTACATGCCATGTGCATATATCTGTTAATGATCCGATAGGCATCATACTTCCTCATGATTATGGACAGGATGTCTGAGGACCAACGCGACCTTCATCACAAGGTGGCGCAGTCTACTCTCATTAGGGGCCTGTTTCCATCACTTCGCTCCCCATCTACCACTCTACAGCCGCGACGACGCCGCCGACCACAAGACGTAGAGAAGGATGTCCTCCAGCACTCCGATTGCACAGTCGTTACCCCAAGGGTCGGCGCCATCGCACAAATGCTGTTCTCGCAATCTCTCCACACCGTCAAGATGTCTGCTGGCCCTGAGCATAGTGCCCTGCCAGAGGCGCCTCTCTGTCCAATTCATTCAACCAATCCAGAATCCGTCGAGTGGGGACGCAATACTGAGTGCCCGCACGTCTTTCAGAATGTCATCATCGATGGGACGACCTACACCGTAAGTGCCCCAGCCCGTTGTTTCAGTTCGAAGCCACCCTTGCAACACTAATTGTTCGTTCAGGCTGGTGATGTCGTGATCGTAGAGACTGGTGATGACACTGACAAAGAGCGATCAAAGAATGCTCTGTCATCTCAGGCATACTGCCACAGAAATGGCCTAGCCAATGAGAAGTGGTCAGTGGTGTGTTCATTGCTATCGGCTTTCAAGTCTCACGATTTGCTCAGGTTCTGTAAAATTAACTACTTCTTTGAGAAGAAAGTCTCCTCGGGCCCTCACAAAGGGTGGGGAAAGTTCTTTCACGCTCAGTGGCTTGTCCATGGCTCGAAGACCCTGCTTCAGGAGGCATCTCACCCTCGAGCTCTGTATTGGCTTAACGAGTGTGAGGACTTGCCTCTGGAGTGCATATACTCTCTATGCAACTACCACTCTCTGCCGCCTGGCCAGGTAGAACCTCCCGTAGATGACACTGGAGGAGACAACAATTACTTCACTGGGTGAGTGTGTATAATCACATCATAGCTTCCCATATAGGGCTGACCTATTATGAAGGCTCACGCTGGACGACCAGCATCACTCGTTCATCCAGATGTCATCGGAAGAGCTTTGCACAGCTCTCGCCCAGTGTGAGCAGCATAAGCCATGCGTGTCATGTGGTCTCCGATCTCTGTCAGAGGTTAGAGCTAGATGGACACCGCTGCCCAAGGGCGGGTACTGCTACTCTGGCATTGATTTCCATGTGCACGACTTCGTGTATGTGCACCAGGGAGGGTCAGCTGGCCTACTCAGCATTGCTCAGATCACTCACTTCAGTGACGAGTGCAATGGTGTACAACTTACAGTGCACTTCTATGGCCGCTATGATGATGCCATTGATCAATCATGCTGTGATACTGAACCCATTCAAAGAGATAATGTGAGTCTTTCTTCTTTACTTGTGTTATATGTCTTATTGATATTTTCACTGTCAGCGCAGGCTCTTTCAGACCAAGATTCTCTCCACAGTGGACTCAAGTTCCATTGAAGGCAAGGCATATGTATCTTGCCCCAGCTCTGCCAAGGGCAAGGAAGCATGGGTTGAAAGAGATGATCATTTCTATTGTGATCTCAAGTCACATTGCTCAAATCTGTCTTCAGTGTCACTGGAGGAGCTTATGCCTATAACCTCAGCACTTCCTCAATGTCAAGAGTGTCATGCTGCAGATCTCCGTGCCTTTTCAGAAGATCAGAAGCTTCTTAGCTTATTCCCAAAGCTAAGAGGGTTGGAGTTGTTTGCAGGTGACTCGTTGGACAATATCCTTGTATGTGATCACCGCTCAATAAACACTAGGTGCTGGTGGCCTCTCTACAGGGCTGGAGAAGTCAGGGTTCATTGAGACCAAGTGGGCAGTGGAGTTCTCTCCAAGTGCAGCAAAGACATTTCAGTAAGGCACATCATGACACACTTGAACTGCATCATTGAAATTTAACAACCTAGGGCCAACCATCCAAACTGTGTTGTCTATAATGAATCTTCCAACTGTCTCTTGGAGCATGCTGTTGATGCTTCTGAGGGGCGAAATCCAAACCCTCTGAAGTGTAAGGGCAAGGACAGGCAGCTACCTCACATGCCACAGAGAGGAGATGTTGATTTCATATATGGAGGTGAGCATGGTACTACTACAATGCATATGGTTAGATATTCAACATCATACAGGGCCACCCTGCCAAAGTTTTTCCATGATGAACCACCACAGGGTAGGCGAGGTTGTTGTTGTATGAGTTTAGGCTAACATCAATTGTATGTAGCGCCCTGATGATATCAGGTAATATTGTGCATGCAGGTCCTTCCATTACATCTGTCACTGAATAGCCAATTCCAGGAGTACTTTGGTCTGCAACATGATCTCCTATGTGGACTTCTACCGACCACAGTACTTTCTCTTGGAGAATGTGGCAGGCCTTCTGAGCTACAAGCTGCTGCGACAAACCCCAGGGAAACATGCAGTCAAGGAGCTTAGCATGGGAGTGGTCAAGTTTATCATGCGTGCATTGCTATCTCTGGGGTGAGTCTTGACATTGTCATGATTCCGAATGGTTTCACATTAATGTTATGTGCAGATACCAAGTTCAATTCAGGGTCCTCCAGGCTGGTCAGTATGGAGCACCTCAAGGGCGAAGGCGGGTCATCTTTATAGGTGCCCGTGGAGATGTCCCTCTTCCGAGCTATCCAGTACCTCATCATGCATACCCGAAACCGTTAAATAACTTCAAGCTCCCCAACCAAGAAGTTCTCTATCCGACCTTCCGCTCTGGTTGTAGAGATGAGGGGCATCAATGTGCACCACTTCCGCCTGTCACCATCAGTCAAGCCATTTCGGACTTGGTGGGTTCTGCTTGTACACTTTGATCTATTATATCTGACTTTGGCTCATAGCCCAAGTTTGACTGGTTAGTGGGGCCGCTAGCTTCAACTCACATCACCAACACCCCTTATTTACAGGGAGAATCCATATAAAGAGATAGTGGCAACAACACAAGACCGAAAGGACTACCACACCCGAAGGTTGGAAGGGATCAAGTGCTTCCATCCCAAGGGGTCTCCGGAAGATGGGCCGTATCCGGGATTCAATGCCCCGGTCCAGTATACTCATCCACCATTGTCCCGATATCAAATGTGGGTAAGAAGTGGGGGAGAAGGCACTGTTAGTCAACACTACACCCCAAGGTATGGTCCGAAAGTAACCGAGAGGTTAGTCAATGCTTGAATGCCCCAGGACCCTCACGTAGAAGAGACTTACTGACATAGTAGGTTCAAGAGTGTGCAGTGTTCCCATGCCAACCAAGAAGCGTCCGAATCCCAATCACGAAGGTAAAGTGTACTTAACATGTTCATGTTCCGGAGCCGTTCTCTTACAGGTGATCAGACTTGCCGCCCAGGTTAAGGATAAAACGGCTACAGAATTGTGACGCAAAGAAACAGCAGGCATCCAGCAGTACGTGCATTGAGTAGGTTTGACACAATTCCTTCAGACTGATTGGGAACAGCTATATTCGGTAGACTCAACAGCGATGGACATTTCATAACCGCCATGACCACACTCATGCCCAACGCGAAGGGAGGCCGAGTGATACATCACGATGTGAGCATATCAACTTATCGAGACAAATACTCTCCGCTGACCCAAACTCTCGCAGCAACATCGTGTTCTCACCATCAGAGAGTGTGCTAGGGCTCAAGGCTTCCCGGATCGGTACATATTCCAGTCGACCAACGCTAATAAGCCAACCGCGAATAGTGCAGATGTGAGTAGTCCGGGCCTGAGGCATGGGCAGCTACTAACGATGTCGCCACAGCAAATGCGTCAGATTGGCAACGCAGTGCCGGTTCCCCTGGCGTTGGCAATAGGCAAGGAAGTCGGGAAGGCGACTATCAAGTTATGGAAGCAAAACCAAGAGCAGGAACAGACAGCACGGGCGCGGAGCCCAGCAGTTGAATAGGATGGTTTTGAGCATGACGGCGCCGAAATGTTATACCGCGAGGATAGCTATCTCGTGACTGCAAATACCCATTCACTCCACATACCGTACACTACGCCATCAGGCGGCCGGCGAGTTTAGGATGTCTTCGACCCGTTTGACTTTGCTCTCGTTTCCTGTGCCCAGCGGGATCTCTCTATCCACGCGAGTGCCAATCCGAATATCGGTCGCGATTCGTGGTGCGCCCTTCGCATGCACAGCGGCATGGCATGCGTGAATCGCGTTCATGACTTCAGACCAGGGACCTTCTATTGATGACGTTGAAGACGGTACTTCGGTCACAGCTTTAGTGCTCGAAGTTGTTCAATACGCACCGAGATTGGTACCATATCCACTGGTGGCGTGTCAAGTCCTTGTCGCCGCCATGCAAAGGAAAGACTTACTGCATCTGTGATTATCTATTGTCAAGCGATATCTTCCGACTCGAACCATCATTAGCATCGATCGTACGCACCTTATACTTGAGCCCCGTCTTCTCGAGCACTCGAGCGCACTCCGCGATGTACTCAGCAACCTGCAGTAACTTTTAGACGAGGTTCTCGAGCAATCCATCAGCAGCGCTGTAGTACCGATGGTTCTGCGGTCCCCATTGGAATGAGACAGAAATCTGCAGGAGCGCAACGGTATCGTGCGCGCGCGTGCTCGTCGGATGGGTTATGGTAGCGATCTCGGATGGATGACAACGGACCTGCGACAGCATACAAGTCGGTTGAGGGTGCTGACTGTGACATCGTTGCTTGTTTACTGACGGAGCACCGAAAAGTACGAAGCCAAGTCTCGCGCTCGTTCGCGTCTCCACCGGGCGCGCTTGACGCGCGGCCCAGGCCCCAGACTGACTGTCCTGTAGCTATCTCCACCCACGACTACGGACGTATTCTCAGCTTTTGGATTCTGCCTCACCTGGTTACTGGTTCTCATCTGCCTGCTCTGGCACTCTCTTTGTGACATGCTCCTTGCCGCGATTCAGAAACATCTCCAAGCTACGCAGTCATGACCGTAACGACTCTGAACGTGCCCTCCTTGAAGACGGTGAAGAACGCCGTCATTGGAAACAGAACAGCGAAAGGAAGCTACGGGCGGGACGAGATATTTGTCTCTAGGTACGTTGCTGGTCTATTATACGGCTCGTCACAACCTGATCATGCACAAGACTAGTTGAATGCATAAACGATCCGCCTACTACACCAGGTGAAACCGAGAGCTCCAAGGAGAACATACGAGTAGAGGCTGCACATATCATCGCCTCGTTGTCATATGGTGCGTTTGGCCTCTTGCTTTATGTCTAACCCTTCAACGAGGTGAACAGGATCTCCCGACGCTCTGCGAACACTCCTCAGGCTCAACGCATCCCATGCCCTCCTCTATGCGGTCTCTACCTTCCAACCCTCTGACAGTGCCTCTCTGAGAGCCGCCATAACTCGTGCGTTGCGAGCTCTGGCTGCTGCCATCGCTGAGGCGGTCGGACCATCCCTGTGGGGTTTGTCTGCGACTGTCTCGGATCTTCGCCCTGAAGCCAAAGGAGCTCTGGAATACTTCTTCCAGGTAGGTGTCCAAAGGCACTTAGACGGTGTCACCATGAGCTCACCATCTCGCATAGCCCGAAGTGTTGGATGTGTACATTCCTTTGTTCAACGACCCTTCACCTCAAGTTGGCGTTGCCGTCGCACAGCTCGTGGCTTCCACTGTCAGGGATCCTCTCCACCGTCTTAGGGTTTCTGATTGGTGTCCTCCAGGCGAGCGTGCAATGGAAACTAAAGGCAAGCGGGGTTGGGAGAAGCGTGATCTAACAAAATCCCCGAGCCGTCAAGGTGGTTGGACTGCGCGCACCTTGGCTGCACTCTTGCACCACAAGGACACGAAGGCATGATTCTGGTCGCCATGGAATGTATACGCGTCATCTCACTTCATTTATAGCTGCAGGAGGCTGCGCTCTCCGCCTTAGCTTCTCTCGCAAAGGACAACGAGACATTGGCCACACGCCTTGCTAAGGCCCCGCCTGGACAAGAATGTACGCGCATTGAATCACTAGCTGTCGGTATCACATACTGACGTCTTGTAGCTGTCCTGGCGACCGTTTTGTCACTGTGTAGATCTCGCACCATTGATCTACAATTGGCTGCGTGCCTCTGGTGAGCCAGCCTGAGCTACGAGGCTTTTGTCGTCCTAACTGGGCATCTAGTGCGACGAACATCGTGCGCGCTTCATCGCAGTCCAACATTATCCATGGATATCCAGGGGACTCGAGCAATGCTATTACAATCATGCACGTGTTGAATCGTATCATCGGCTCTGACACAGCCAGCAACCAAACGCGGACCAGGGCCTGCTTCATTCTATGTAAGTGTAACGAACTCGTTGACCATCTATCACAGACGCTCACATGACAATTTAACAGACCACCTCGTCACGGACCACCGGTATTATTGTCAACTCGCTTTCGAACGCAATTCCCTTGTCCAGGTTGCGCGCCTGGTCAACTCAATCACGCCGGTCGAAAAGACATCAGAGTTCGACGAAGACGAGCCCGAGAGCGTCTCTAGGCTTCGTGAGGTACGGTGCACGAGCCGCAATGCTGATACAGGTCCCTCACCTCATCTTCGCAGGCAGCTTTGACGGCCGTCGCGGCTATCTCGCTATTCGACAGTGATATACGTACAGCAGTAACGGATGACTACAAACTGATACCCGCCATACAAGCCAGCCTATCCCATCAGTACGTTGGTGTCAGGTGCGCTGCTTGCCAATGCGCCCGTGCGCTCAGTCGGGCTGTCTCCGCATTGCGCACGAACATCGTCGATACGGGCCTGGGCATGTCGGTCTTCCAACTCTTCATGAAGCAAGATGAAGACCGCCAGGTCATACATGCTGTGTCGACCGTGATTTGCAACATCGTCACTGACTTTTCGCCGCTACGTACGGTATGTGTCTTACCTCTCGTTTAAACCGGCTATGGGAACTGATCCGTTTGCAACCAGACCTTGATAGAGCAGGGTGCCATCGGACGACTTGTCCAGTTGTTGAACACAGAAGATGTGGAACTTCGACTCAACGCCTTGTGGGCTTTCAAGAACTTGCTATACAAAGCGACGTCTGAGCTCAAGCGGCAAGTCATGACCAGCCTTGGGCGGACAGAGATGTGCAAGTGAGTCGTTCAGCCCTAGGTCCGCTCTCTTCGCTTATATCATCCATGATCGTTGATAGTCTTCTGGTGGACCCGGATCCTCGTATCCAAGAGCAAGCATTCCACGCCATCCGTCATGTAGCCGATGGTGTCGAAGATGTCGAACTGTTGTTCTCAGAGCTAGGTGGCAGTGATGCCGTGCTCGGCTATCTGATCACGGGCATGGAGTCTGACAGCGAAGAAGTAGTGCTCCAGGTATGCTCACGCTCATTCCATCACACCCAATACACCTAACTTGAGCTGCTGGACCTCACAGGCCGTATTCGCACTTGCGAATGTCGCGAACAGCCCCGCACACCAGCGGAGCATCGTCAGTAACAGCCGCATCCTCAACCGCCTCCGCGAGTGTCTCGTCGACGCGAAGGCCGAGATACGACGGCCTGCGATCTCGTGCGTGGTCGAGCTCGCCCGGCAGGACTCCGCGCGCAACCACAAGGAATTGCAGGAGGCAGGGTTTGTCTCGACGCTGCGCCACATACGCGAGTACTCGCACCACGTCAGCGCGAGTCCTACCGCACTCCGCTCGATGGGGGGTCGGTATATCGGCGCGGAAGAGGACCCTGAGGTGCAAGAATTGGCGAAACAGGCGCTGCACTACCTAGAAGGGGGTGGGTCGGAGATGGACCTATGATCTGCTTCGGACTCAGGTCGGACTGGTCAGTGAGCTATCGTGCATTTGTATCGCTATTTGCGCATCTTTCGTATCTGCTGTTGTTGTAAAATGAGCAATGTCACGTTTTCCTACCTCTCTAGGATTGATAGACTTATTGGCGGCATCTCATTTGGCAGTACTTCCGGGCCTATATGCAAGTGTCATTACATCCTCATATACAGTCATGTCCAACGCAGAGTATCGTCTCGGCTGATAAGCACGTTACAGTCCCCGACGGCCTACAACCCAGCCACAACCTCATATCGCGCGAGGCGGGCCTCTCCCGCGCCCCTTCAGATTAGCGCCAGTCCCATAGATCTGCGCAAGCAATCCAAGCACGCCGCCGTCCTCCAACTCATCGTCCTCCTCCTGCTGAGACTGCCCGACGGTCGGCTTCGGGCGCCGTCCGTCAACGTACGACTCCCCGAGCGTGCTGCCCACGCCGCCATCCGCGGCGAGGTCTTCCTCTGGTATCACCGACTCCGGCCCAAGTCCCCCAGCCCCGGTGCCCGCACCAGAAGCGGTCCCGGCACCGAGCGCGACGCTCCCCTGCGAGTCGCCGAGAACAGCGGTCCGTGCCATGCCCGCGCCCCCGATGGCAGACTGGTAGAGCGAGTCTCCCGGGCGCGCGTGGTGCGCGAGCTGCGCAGGGTGGAGGACGCTCCCGGCAAGCATCACGCTCCCGCCTGTCCCGGAGCGCCGGCGCACACTTTGGCTCGCCCGCAGCGCGCGGTCGTACTCGCGCGCCTTGTCCGCGAGCCCGGGCGCGTGGAGCTGCACGGTCGAGTCCATGTACGCGTGTCCGTCCCTGTCCCTGTCCCTGTCTTGGGTGGTGCGGTGTGACTGGAAGAGGCGGCGGCGGTGCCCGTGCGCCGCGGAGAGGTCGGCCATGCGGCTCAGGTAGAGCGAGCCGGAGGGGTCGTTGGGCGTCCAGTCCGGGTGTGCGGCCTTGAAGTTGAGGAAGCTCTTCTCCATCTTGCCCTCTTTGGACGTCCAGCGCTCCTCCACAGCCGTCGTCGTAGGTGCCCCGAACTGCGCGCGTGACATGTGCAGGTTAGCATGGGGGTAGACGCGGTGCGACGGAAAACGGTCGCAGGTGCGCAACGTACCTTGACGTTCCCGTGCCGCTGGAAGTCGAACACCGCGAAGGAGCACACGTACCCGAGCCCGTCGACGTGGACCGTGAACTCCTTGAAGAAGTCGACGATGGCGGGCGCGCACGGGGGAGCGAGTACCACAGTACGAACGGCGTGAGGATGACGGAGAGAAGCTCCTGCGCGAACGTGACGACCTTCATCGCGAAGAGCTGCCCGAACTCCTCGTGCACCTTCTTCGAGTGCAACTCGCCCTTCCAGTCGTCGGGCATGTAGTGCGTGTACTGCACGACCTCGGTCATGAGCAGCTCCGGGTCGAACACGCGGTTCTCCTCGGGGATCATGCCCCGTGCGACGGCGAGGATCGAACCGAAGACGGTGATGTAGAAGAAGACGGTCCGGTGCGCGGAGATCTCGAAGTGGACGAAAAGGTCGGGATCGACGATTGACGCGAGCACGAGCACAGCGGCGAACGAGCCAGCGATGAACGCTACGAATCTACATGGCAAATGAGCTTCCGAGCGTGTCGAGCTCAAAGCCAAGACTCACCTGGCGATCAAGGTGACTTTTTCGTTCGGGAACTGGCCTATATACATGCTCGCGGTCTCGTACGACTCGTTGAGGCGGCGCTTGAAGAGATGCGGGAGTTCGTTGAATTCGCGGAATTTCCACTGCGCGTATGGGGTGTACGCACGACCGCCAATATTCGATGGGTTCTTGTGGTACTCCTAGTATATGGTATGGCGGTCAGCAGCAAAGTCAACATAGAGGCAAAAACCTAGTCACCTCAAAGTAGCGGAAGAACGAATACATGAGCAGGTACAACACAATGAACGGTGCGAAGATGGCGTTCAGAATGCCCATGAAGATCAACCGTCGTCGAAGTCTAGATGCAACTGCTTGTCAGCGTGATAGAAGAGTAGCTTAGTCGTGAGCCACGTACCCTTCGATCAATACCGCCCGGTTCTTGCTCTTCAAGAACACTTTCCGGACCCTACCGCTGTCGTCGAACAAGTACTCCATCAAGCAGAACCTCAGGTTCCATTCAAGCGCCCTAGTGAGCGTCTTGCCCTTCCCATCGTCGTCAATGCGGAAGGAGAACTGTTGCAAGAATAGAGGAAGCGGCACACGCAAATCAAGTAGTTCTTTGTTGAACAGCGCAATAAGATAGTTCTCCTGCCGCATGATCCGGTTCGCGATGTCGTGCGCGTCGAGCTTAGCAGTGAAGGACTGGTGCGCTGCCGTATTGGAGGAGATGGCCGTGAGCGGGTTATCTTCGCGTATTGCGCCGATACGACGAACAACTTCAGGCCATGAGATCGTCTGGATATCCGCCTGGGTGATGTAGAGGGTAAGAGCATGCTGTAGCAGGATGATAGACGGGACTTACGTCAGGGATATGTAGGAGATAGGTATAGAAGCGGTACATGTCCATGAGCCGCATCATACTGAGCGTGTATGAAACAAGTTGCCAGACGAAAAATGCAGAGAAGAGCATGAAAAATAGTAGTGTAAAACCCGAGAATCTGTCAGACTATCGTAAGTACACAATCGCGGTCTCTCACTATTTGTGTTATCCGCGCGGTTTGCTCACCTCGAAACGCATCTTGAAACGACAACTTCTGACAGTCGCGTGACTTTCTCAGGTCGTATGCGGGAGTAGTCCACGCAACCAAGCAGGAATGTTGAGAAGGCTATCACAAAGCCAACTGTTCTATACAAAGCTATCAGTACATGTTGGACGATCGACAGAGTGAGCACCACGGACAGCAAGTTCAGCCCTCGGGACAGTGCTATGCTGTATATGCCCTTTCCCTCATAGTAGTAGTACGCTTCTTGAAGGAACGCGTCGAGGTTGTACACATTCACCCAGTTCCACAGGGCGCGCTCGTGCTGATCCAGTCCGCGCATGTGTTTCGTCTGCGGCTCACGGAGAGGTTCTGACTGTAGTGAAGGCTCCGTATTGATTTCAGACGGACGTGGAGGTATTGACAGTGGCTTGTCGGATGAGGTGGTAGGGAGAATTGGTCTCGAGGCAGAAGCCCTGCGGGACGGATACAATGGCTGCTTGCGGTCTTCCCGCTCCTTGCCCTTCACGCTGCGGGACGGCGGTGAAGAGGGTGGTTGTCGCTGAGCTGGGGAAGAAGCCTCGATCATGAAGTCTTGGGGTACCTCATCATCTGAGGAGTCTTCGCCCTGCTTCGGATCGGCCTTGCGATTGTTGGGACGGAGGGTACTCATCTCTGCCGCGTCTCCACCCCACGCGACTTTACGCTTGCCATGCGACCTGGTCGAGGAGCGGAGTCCGGGGGCGCGGGATGTGGTGCCAGCCTCGAGATCATGGTCCTCCTCGTCTTCTTCCTCAACGACAGACTGGTTGGCCTGCATGTAGCCTTGGTATGTGCGGCCCATGGGGTTGAGCATGTTGAGGAATGGACGAGAGCTGGAGCCCCCAGGAAAGATGGACTGAGAGCCATACATCGAACGGGAATTGGGGTTGCTGGCCATGTCTCGAGGCCCGAGGCGGCGGAGACGGTGGCACTCTCAGCTGGAGGCTTGCGCGTCGAAGTGCAACAAAGCTGGGTTTGGGCGCGACAGACAGGCGACAGACGACGCGAGGCGGTAGAGACGCCCACGGTGACGCGCGGGAACTTGGAGAGGGCCGCGCGCTCGAGCTCTATGTCAGTGCCTCAGCCTGAATTGAACTGAGGAGAGCGTGCGCGCGGGCACATGCGCCTCACCCCGCACGTCGCGCTGCGCTCCCGACGTCGTCTGCCACGACGAGCAGGAGCGGCGGGATTTCAGGGTGGAATCAGTGGTCGATATTGAGGGCGTCTGCGGATAGCGGTGCATGATGTGCCTCACGCGAAGCCGCTGCCCAAGCTCGGCCGCAAAGTCACGCTCGTTGCCTCTCCAGCTCTTCTCCTCCACCTACTATCCTATACCCGCCTCGATGTCCCAGCCTAAGTTGTACGCCTCTCGCGCTCTCTCCTGCCCTCCGCGCATCTGTTCACTCTTCCTCCAGAACGTTACGGCCTCCTCCTAATGTCGATTTCGTACAAGGTCGGCCTTCTCGCGCGAAGAAGCACTCCCAGAGCGCGTACTTAGCACTCACTTGATTGTCCGTGCAGGCTATCCTGGAATTCCACCAGGCGGACCTGACCGCCCACAGGCTGCAGTCAAAGGCGTACGTAACACCCATTCGCCACCCCTTCTATCCATCCTCAACCCTCTTCCCAGGCCATCGAGGTGCGGGTAGGACAGCAGGGTGTCAAGGCAAAGTGGGTCCGCATCGAGCTCAGGAAGATCGAGACCCTCCCGGGCGGTGGTGTCGCCAACACTTTCTTCGACTTTGTCGGCCAGAGCCCTATCAATCTCTGGCAATCCCCAAACGACGAGTACACCACATTACACACGGTGAGCACACTACGATTCCAAACTCTTACCTCTCTTCCAACCAGACACCCCGCAGAACGATTTCCCCTTCTTCATACGGATTCCGGAATCCATCCCTCCTACTATTGCTTTGGAGAAAGGCGGTGAGTCCCCAGTTTCTCATACCACCCTCGACACCTTGCTATCTGTGCGACCCGCACGAACTCAATTTTTCAAGTCAATTCCTCAAACCGTTCCCCGATTCTGACACCACACCACATAGCCGGGATCAAGTACGAGCTCATTGCGTCGATTTGCGTGCAGGGCAAAAAGTGCGTTCCCCCTTGAGCTCCCGTCTGTTCTTGGCTGACCTGTCCGCAGGGGCTTCCTACGACGCGACAAGCCCACAATCACCGCAACCGCTTCCCCCCTCATCATTGATAAACACGAACTGCATTCGACCTGGCCCATCTATTCGCAGCCGGAGACGCGAAGTCACTCCCAAGATGGCGTCACTCTTGTCATCGAACGTTCACACACTTGCTATGGCCCGGGCGACCGTGTCGTGGTCATGGCCACTGTCAAATCCGACACCTTGCACACCGTCATGCTTCGCGGTTTCGAGTTTATGCTTCGCGAGACAACCATCTTCCGCGCCGCCCCACATACTCAGGGAAAGAAAGGCAGCCCACAGGTTAAAGTATCCAGCATCGGCGAACAGAAGGTCCCGGTCAATGTGACATTGTACGGCGGAACACAGCACAAGGCGGAGCTGAGCGTTACGGTCCCGCCACACCATACCTCGGCGACAATCAACGCTGCGCGACACATTGACATCAACTATGTGCTCACTGTCAAGGCTTTGATGCACACTGGACAACCCATTATCATGGATTTGCCTGTCATGATATCGAACTGGCCCAGGTATGTAATGTTTGGAAAGTCTTCAGAAGGTGCCACTCACGCTGTGGTCTGCAGAGCGGTTTCCGTCGAAGCCATGAGGTTTGCGATCCTGTCACCTTGAAATGAGATTCGCTTAACTGAAACGTATCGCAGGCGGATCGGACACGCCTTCAATGTTTCCCTACCTGGTCATACAGCCACTCCTCAGCCAGGACAATCCGCGCAGCAGAGCCAGGAGAGGTTCGCGCCCTCTTTGATGGGCAAGGCCAACACCAGTGTTACATCTCCCTCCCCTATATCTCACGCCCCCTCCACATCTATCGACAAGTCATCCACATCTGACTTCCGTCCGTCATCTAAAGGTGGACCGTACAACACCGCGCCCTCGAATTCCGAGAAGAGTGGATACGGGCTTTCGAACGAGTTCGGAGAGCGCAAGAAGAGTATCGACAACTCTACGCCGTCGTTCCCCTCCCAAACGATTGGCGCGACGAGCTACGCCGGTGCTTCGGGGCCACGCGCGCGTGCGAGCAGCGGCGCTTCATCCTATGACAACCATGCGCCTGGTGCGGTCCGCCCGCGCTCGAGTGGCGGCCGCGCGAACGCTACCCAACGGTTGACCATCGTCAATGCAAGCGAAGACGACATGCGGGTGCAGATGGAGGCTGAGGCGGATCGTGCCCGCAGACAACCATCGACGATCGTGGAGAGCCCAATAACGACGACGCCTCCTCTTCAGCCGGCTCCGGCTCCAGTTGCTCCAAAACCCCAGCAAGCGAAGCCTCCAGGATGGCTATCGGCTGAGCAGGAGAAGGAACTCCTGTACAATCGTGCGGTTGCTAAGGTCGAAGAAACCCACGCACGGGCACGCAGTCCCACGGAAGTGAGCATATCCTTCTGTTGAGCTCCAGAAATCTAGTTTGACAATTCGTCATGTAATAGGCTGCCTCACAGAATGGTGATGCGCACTCTATCAAGAGTCAACACCAACCAGTCACTCCCGCGAGCGCGGCATCCAACAAACCCCAAACGAGATGGCCGACCGCAGAAGAAGAGAAGGCACGGATATACGAACAGGCCCAAATTGCTGTCCAGCGCGCACGCGGCATGGAAGCATCGCCCGTATCGTCCGCTTATGGTGGTGGCTCCTCCAATGCTGTCGCGGGAAGCAGCGCGCGGTCCCCCAGTGTGTCTGCGGGCGCCGCCCTCTACTCAGATGCCATGGCCGCGATCAACAAACCAGTCACTTCTCCAATCCCAGTCACTTCTCCAATCCCAGTCACTTCTCCAATCCCAGTCACTTCTCCAATCCCAGTCACTTCTCCAATTACGCCTGCGAGCGCAGGCCCAGTCACTCGTCAGCCATCAGGATCAGCAGCAAAGCCCATACCTTCTGCGGCAGATGAGAAGGCTATGCTGCAACGCTACTATGAGGCGAAGAATGCAGTCTACCAGACTCAGTCTGCACATTATGGACGTGTGCCCGGTAACGCCGGGCCGGTTCCTTACGACGCTCTCTACCCGAATCAGGAAACACCTAGCGCCACTCCTTCAGTTGCTTACCCTTCGCCTGCTGTCAACTCTCCTCCGCCCGCCGACCAGCCGCCGCCGTTCGCTGCAGCAGGCTCACCATCATCGTCTGAGCACCCAATCCTCTCTGAAAAAGAGAGGCTTCGGCGGCACTATGAGGCTCAAGATGCTGCGACGCAGCAGCAACCACCCTCCTGGCAGCCGATGCCTCCTGTTGCTCAGTATCCGGTTTCCCCTGCTCAATATCCTGGATCACCCTCTCCGAACGCGTATGCCACCTCTCCTGCTATGAGCGACGCTACACGCTTCAGCTCGCTTGCATCCCCACCACCTGCGGGCGCCCCTCCGCCGTTCCCTACTACCCAAACCCCGCCATTGTCTGCGTACGAGGAGAAGGAGATGCTCCGGAGGAGATACGAGCAGCAAGAATCAGGCGGGTCCCCCGGAGGCACGCCAACCCCTCCCCCGCGTGCGTCGCAGATGATCAACGGCCGTGGCCGTCCGCCCCCGACCCCGCCGATCTCGCCCAACGCCCCCGGCACCCCGGTCAGCGGCCGTCCTCTGACAGCAGCAGAGGAGAAGGCGCGGCTGCGCGCGATGTACGACGCCGAGGACCGCGGCATGCCGCCCGTGCCGATGCCGCACGCCTCTCCCTACCCCTCGCCTCCGCCCTCGAACGGATACCACGACCTCGACGGCGCCGTGCGCATGACGCCCTCGCCGAAACCCTCCGCGCCGCCCCCGCTCGCGCCGAAGCCGCCCAAGGAGTACATCTTGGAGACTCAGCGCGAGGACCGCCGGACGACGGCGAAGCTGCAGGCGATCGACGCTGCGGACCCGGGCCGCATCCTCGCGTCCCTCAGACAGACAGACCCGGACCTCGCTTCGCTCGCCTCGAGCGGAGACGATGACGCCGCGGACGCGCAAGAGACGGACGTGCGGGACCACACGTTCGGGCCCGGGACGCTGTCGGCGCTCGCCTCGGGCTCGGGCTCGGGATCAGGGTCTGCACCGTCCGCGCCGTCGAGTGCGGGTGCGGTATCTGCGTCGCCGGGATACGCCACGACGCCGTTGGCGGTCCCACCCCCGCCACCTCTCCCGCCGAAATTGCAGATCGAGTGAACGAGAAGTGCGCGGCGCAAAAACCTCGCCGATCTGACTAGGCTCGAGTCCGAAACCCATCTATCATCCTACTATCCTTCTATTAGGTTCCCTGCGCGCGATTGGGGATGCAAATGCTGTTGCAGCTGTGTGCTTCCACATACCTCATGGACGGTCCGGTCCGTATCTCCATGCCCTCCACATACTCGTATGTATGACGCTCGAGTGTATGTAGCCCCCTCGATCGTTTTTTAACCTTATTCCCTTTGCTTTCCTTCCTGTTATCTGATCAGCTCTTCTTGCACATTCTACACCTCGTGTGCGCAGTGCTCGCCCCCGTGTTCTTTTTAGCTCTTTCTGTCTCATTACTATCCTGTTCGCCCCAGCTCCTCTTTTTTTGTATTTTCTTCTATCCTCCCTCTTTCTTTCTTTCCGTCTTCGGACAACGGAGCCAAGGATAATCGTGCCCTCCCGGATCACTACCGCTATGTAGTACCCACCAGTCGCTCTTTACGCATCTCCCTCTCTGCCTCTGCCCGGCACTGTCAGTGCCCGCTGTCGATATAGGATTACAGTATATATATCGCTACAAATACATCTATAATCGTTCCTACTGCTACGATTTTAGAACTCGACTTGCGCAGTGTGTCGAGTGTTGCCCGAGGAAGCCGACCCGCCTGTTCACCTCCGCTGCGGTGGACGACGTCTACCATGGCGACTGGGGGACTGCTGCGATACATGATGCATGGACATCGAACATGCGATGGGTGTGGCGTGAGGCGAGATGAGGGAGTGGGAGGAGATCGGCATGCAAAGGGGAACGGCGATTGAGCGAGGACACCTGTGTACAAGTATGCATATGCGCCGAGCGGCCCGCTGTGGGCATCGAGGTGATCGCAGAAGAGGAGCATAGTCGCGAGACCACAAGGTGTCCCAACAGAACGATCGGGTTGGCAAGGCATTCACGGGATGAAACCCGCCCACGGGGGAGAGGAGGTGCAGGCACGGGCCAAGGAGATCATAGAATACAGAGCAATTGTACACGCCCAGTCCCGATTCGAATACACGTCTCTTCCGCCGTCACAAAGCGCCAAAAAAACAAGGACATCGGCCCAGCGCCGACACGGTTGCACACAGTTCAGAGTGCGTCGCTCATCTCTTGCGCTTCACTTTCTTGCCCGTCCCTCCTTCAGGCGGGCTCAGCAGTGGCAAGTCCGCGACGTCCGACTTGCGTTTCTGGTGCGTGCCCACCTTCGGGCTCATCGTCGGCCCCCCTCCGTCCGCACCTGCAGTCGCATTGGCGCCCGCTTCGTCAAGGAACGCCGTGAGCTGCTCCGTACTCGCGTCCTCGATCGCCGTGCCGTCGATCTGTGCGCTGTGGTCGTAGTGGTCGGTGATGTCCGGGTAGTCCATCCCCGGGCCCCCTACCCCAACTCCTCCTAGGCCGTCCATCCCGACACTGGGAATATCGCTAGAACCAAATTGGCTGAGGAGGGAGTCGAGGAGGTAGTCCGGGTGCGAGACATCCGGGCCGCCCCCGTCGAGCCCATGCAAGCCATGCGCAAAGGACTCGGGCGGGAGTCCCGTAGGAAGTCCGTTGCCATTGGGAGCAGACACGCCGTTGGCTACGGGCGGGATGGGGTCCTCCTGCGGAGGCGCGAGGGAGGTGGGGTCGATACCGAGGTTCTGTATGAGCGAATTGATCGAGGACTGGAGCATGTCCATATCGACGTCGAGCTCATTCGCGTCCCGGTACGACTTCTGGAGCCGGCTGGACTCATCGAGCAGGAGCTGCAGCGGTGGGTTCTCGTCGATTTGCACGGGTGCGAGCAGCGGCTGGGAGGCTGTCGCTGCCGAAGCTGGTGCGACGGGCTGGTTGAACCAACGTGTGTAGTCCTGTGGACTAAGGTCGTATGCCGCGACGGCAGAGTTCAGGGTAGTGGGAAGGGTGCTATTGACGTCCGGAGGGCTAGGAATATTGGGGATGGGCTGCTGGCTAGCAAAAGCTTGCATGAGTCTCTGCAGTTGGCCAGGGCTACTCATCATGTGTTGAATGGCGGCCTGCCACATCGCGTCGACGTTATTTGGTGTAGCGGTAGGGGTTGTGGCGGGCGACGTCGGGGTAGGCGTTGCTGAATCATTGGTCAAAAGAGAGCTCGATGTTGAACTGTTAGTTCTTGACAGTATTTGCGACGGCAGAATCGGAGGCGATTTCGTCCTGTCAGGTGGGACCTCTGTGACAGGAGAGAACGGCCCTGTGTGAGATGACGAGTCTGTTATAGATGGAGATGCGATCGAGGGCTCCGGTGTCTCGATGGTCGCATACCGATCTTAAGGGAGGAAGTGCATATAGGCTTAGAGGGCGAACTCGGAAAGACGAGCGAAGAACTCACCTGAAGAGAAAGGGGTCCGACTCCTTGTATGGCGCATGAGATCTGCCTCATCATCCTCAACCTCCATGATATCCACACTCTTCCCCTTGGTAGCAGGCCGACCGTCGCCAATCATCAGTCTCTGTCGTATGCGCGGGGTCACTTGCGGAGGAGTATGAGTCCCATCCGGCGAACGAGATCCGTTCTCTGTGTGGCCGAACACGCCGGCGAGGAACTTGAGGATACGGTTGATCGTGTCTTGGTGCTTGGCATGGCGTTGACGGGAGGCTACCGCTTCCTTCCAGAGGGCGTCGTTGGACTGCTTGAGAGAGTTGAGATCGGAAGAGATGGCTTGCTGGTGGCGCTTGATTGCAGCAACGCCGTTCACGATCGAGTTGATATCCATGAGGTGGCCGGGGGTGACATTAGCAATCGGGTTGGTGGGGATGGCGGAATCGTGCATTTCTATCGTGACATCGTCGGGTTGGCCATGGGTGGGTTGCTTCTTGCGCTGGATGAGACAGAGGAGGTCTGGCTGACCGCGATGGAAGTTGGGGTGTTCGAAGTGCCATGGTTCGGTATCAGTGTCGCTCTTCAGGACGCCTTGTTGTAGATGAGGAATTTTGTGAAACCCGTACATGTTCAGCTGGCGGACAAAAGATGCGAACTTCTGGTGCTTGAACCAGCGTCCGAGGACCTCTCGGGCAAACTTCTCATGGTTGAGAACTAGTGGAGGAGGAGGAGGAGGAGGTTGGGAGGAAGGTGAGCAAACGCTCGGGTGGCAAGAAGCAAGGACTGACCATAGAAAGAATCGCCATTCTCCGACCATTTGATGAGCTCCTCGTTGACGGGGTCGTTCACAATTCTGGGAAATGAGATAAGCGGAGAGAAGGGAATGGAATGCGATGGAAGGCGACGGACTCGTAGAGCTTCTGGAGAAAGGGAGGGACGACCTGCCGCGCGGCCCTCGAGAGATGGCTAGACTCGCCGCGGGGAGCAGGCCGAGCGAGAGCGACCTGTGTGTCGAGCGACATTCTCCGAGTCCGAGCCCTGGTCGACAGACTATAGATCGTGTTAAATCGCGCGGTGGCGGGAAACTCAACCGACAAAAGACAAGGACAGTGATGGAAGCTATGACGCAAAACATATCGTATTCGCCCTCTAGGCCCTGCACAGCCACATCCTCGAATTCACCCGGCGCCTTCGACTCCTTCGCACACCTGCGATAGCAGCTCTCGGCCGCGGGAGGACATTCATCCATTCGTCACGCGCCAGGTACTTCGTATCTTCATGCGTGTTCCCCGTCATGCACGGCGTCCAGACATCATGAACATCGTTCCTGCTCTCACCCGACCGCCTCCTGCAGCCCAAAGATCTGCCACAAAAGCCGCACTTGCCCGAACGGCCGCTCAGATCCCAGCAGCGTCGACGCCGCCTCATACTTGTTGCCGGCCTTCTTCACCTCCTCGCACACCCGCTCGTACGTTCTCGCCACCCGCTCAAGTGCCGCCTGGTGCACGCGCGTGTGCAAACTCTGCACTGTGAGCGAGGATAGCCGTGAAGAGTGCACAACGCCTTCGCCGGAGAGCCATTCAGAGAACCGGTGCAATGCGCTCTGCAGCGATGCAGGTTCTGCTGCCGGTATGTGGGACAGCGGCTCCTATGAGCGATGATCGATAATCAGCGTTATGCAAAGGATAGAAGTATATGCCCTCACGTTCGGTCGTCGAGACTCGCATGCCGCCGCGATCTCGGCGAGCCCTGAGTCCCGCAGTACATCCTTGTACTGCCGCCCTTATCAGCTCTTCCGATGATGCCTATAGCTGATCGTCGACACTCACATGTTCCTCGATGAGCTGTAACACCTTTGCCTCGATCAACCCCTGTACGACGTCCCGTTTCTCGAGCGTGAACGTGAACGGCTCGAGCACACTTTGCAGATACGACAGTGTGTTGAGCAAAAAGACCGCCTTGTCCCATGCTGGCCGGTGCTTCTTCTTTTCTTCTGCCCCCGTCAAACACATCTCCATCGCTGGGTCTACCATTTTGTCGAGGATGTCGCGGAAACCTGCTTGCAGCTCCTCTTCGTCCTCGTTGCCCAAGAGAGAAGAGTCGTAAACGACCATCATTTCCCGGAGCACTTGGGCGTGATCGAGGATGACGAGCGGCGGCGAGACACTGGTGTCGTCGAGGTCCTATAGGCATGTCAGAAGATTGTAACGTATGGATGGAACGAATTGTGCATACCAGGGGGATACGCAACAGCGACCTGCCCTGTGTTTCGATGGCTCCGTAGAATATTGAGTATGCGAGGCCCGTCAACCTGAACCACACGACGTCAGCCACAACACACCACGAGCAACCAACACCGCTACGCACTCTTCTAGCGTCTTCGTCAGCAACGCCTCCTTCCCAATCGTCCGCTGCATCGTAAGCATATAGAATCCCAGCAGGTTCGCGATTTTATACGTCGTGATGCTGCTCTCCTGCGACCGCACCGTCTGCTGCACGCGCACCCTCAGCGGTCCACACAGCCCCTTGACCGCCGCGTCCATCAGTTCGCCCATCCACCCCTCCTCCTCGGTCGCCCCGAATTCGCGCACAGCGCCGACCATCCGCCGCGCGCCGCGCACGCCGAACAGGCTCTCGAGGAACTCGCGCTCTGCGGCGATCGCCTGGTGCACCCATGCCAGCATGTCCCCAACGTACCGGAGCGGGTCGTGCGCGTGCAGCTCGATCGGCCGCGGGAGACCCCCGGGCCCTCCGCGCGTGAGCGCATCCATGAAGGCGGATAGGAGCGTCGCCTGGCGGGTCTGCGACAGGAACGCAAGAGCCTCCCTGAGAGCACACACACGCCCGAGTCAGTCTCAACCAATTGGGGCAACCGCACGCAACAGACGTACGAGAGGAGCTCGGGGCGCTGGCGCAGCCTTCTAACCGCCTCCTGCAGCGCGGGCGCGACCTCTAGGCTCGCATCACGGCCCGTGCCCATCTGGCGGAACTCGAACGCGCAGTGGCGGAAGAGCTTGTCGTGTGCGTGCTCGAGATGCGTCGCGGTCGCGGCGAGGATGTCGAGCCCGGCCTTGGTGTCGCCCTCGTCCCCGGTCATGAGCACGCGGCAGTCGTCGCGGATCTTGGCCGCCTTGTCCATCGCGGCGAAGAAGCGGGAGCCCACGGGCACGTCGCGCGACGCAATCGCGGCTTTCTCGTCCGCACTGAGGGTGAAGCGCGAGAGGAAGAGCGTGATGATCGATTGTCGGACGGCGACGCCTTGACTGAAGATGGATGGGTGAGATGTAGAACGTCAAGTGAAGTCTGAGGGAGCGGAGGACGCACCGCTCTTCGCGAAGCGAGCCTGCACGGTCGAGGAGGGACTTGCATGCCTTGTTCGTCTCGTGTAGCTGGGTTTGCGCCTCGTCGCACCGCACGCGCATGAGTCCGATATGTTCCTGTAACGTATCCAATTGCTGCCCCCACCCAACACCTTCAGTTCAAGGCGTACATCTCTCACGCTCCCACAGAAATCGTCGGATGGTGTCTCACCTGGTCTACTTCACCAAACGCCTGCAAGAACTGTCGGCTTGACTCTGCAAGCCTGCTCTCGACGTCCCGCCTCAAATTCTTCCGTGCCCTCGCCGCGATGTCTCCCGCAACGCTCTCCTCCACCCCGGCCGCTGCAGCCCCGACCAGACCCGCAGGCCTCTCTTCCACTTCCTCATCCCCGTCCACATCGACATCGGCGTCACCATCTGCCTTCGTCCCTCTGCTCTGCCCTATGCCCGCATTTGTACTGGTGGTCAAGGGTCCGGGAGCGTAGAGCTCCGCGAGCGTGTCGAGCGCCTCACGGGTCGCATCGTCGTCTAAGCTCGCGCTGAGGACCTTGTAAAGCCGGAGGGAGATCGGGTTCTGAGGCTGCGGCGAGGAGAGACTCAAGATGTGCGAGGTCGAGGGCGAGATGGCGGTCATCCGGAGGTAGGTGTTATTGCCTTGCCGCCCGCGCGACCCCGCGCGCATCGGGACGGCCGAGGCACAGTTCTCGAGCCTATTACATAGTACATCCACCACCAACGGACCTCGGTCCTCCACTCAGACTGCGACTGCGACCTCGCCTGCCACGAGTCCTTCTAACTGGCCTTGCATTTCTTCGAACGCTATAGACTACCCGCCATCCACCATGCACACGTCTTTCCGCGCGTCCCTGCGCGTCCCGACTCGCGCACCGAGGATACCGAGTTCCGCTGCCCGCCCTAGCATGCAAGTCCGAGGCATTCTGCGTGCGGGCTACACATCTTCGTCTTCGCAGAGCGACCCGCATCCGCACAAGCCACTTCCTGAAGCAGAGACGTTCGACAAGACGGCGCGACCGGGGTTGTACTACAGCCGGCCCTCCCCGCGCGACCTGCCCCCGCTCAAGGCATGTTCACTGTCCGTCTGATGATCTTCACGCCCACCCTCAACCTCCTCATCCGCAGAGCAAATGGCCTGCGGTCCTCGCCCTCGGTGTGGTTGGCGTGGCCGCCTGGGCGGTCTTCATGGTCTTCGTCACGAACCAGGAGAAGCTCTCGTCCTCGATCATGCAGCAGATCATGAACGCCGTCCGCGAGAGCCCCGAGCTGCGCGCCGTCATCGGCGAGGCCATCCGGCCCGAGCCTGTCTGGTGGATGAACGGCGACCCGCGGATTGACGGAGCGGTGCGTGCTGAGTCTGTGACTGCAGACGGCGGGGTGAATTTCTGACATACCGACAACCAACGTATAGATTCATATCCCGGGCGGAAACATAGACTTGAGCTTCCGCGTCAAGGGGCATAAAGGTCGGACACAGCACCATCTGGAAAGGTCGATACTCATGCTAGAGTAGGTGCGGGCACATTATACTTCACGAGCATCCGACGTGCCAAGGGCGAGCCGTTCCAGATCCGTGAGTGAACCGTAATAGGGTCCACATGCAATTGATGATTTATGTTTTAGTGCGATTCAAGGTCATTGCAGACGACGGGACCGAGGTCAACGTCGCAACAGCAAAAGCATCGTAGATAGACCACTGGATGCTATGATATTATAGCACACTCACCAGTCAGCAATGATCAGGCATCGTCGGACGTCGATCGAACAGTCACAGCATAGCATGGAAAGCAGTAGTATCAACCAGCGTAATGTAATAGTCTATGACGAACTAGTAACAAACCACCCCCCGCATCCAACCGAGAACCCCGTCGCGCTCAGTAGTGGAAGACCTATATCCGCGACGCAAACTCATTACTCGTCCAAGAGTGTATGCGGACATGACGTACCTCGTCGCGATCACGGCCACGCATGAAGGGAGGCTCGGTACCAGCAGAGTAGATGTCGGTCCAAAGCTCCTTCTCATCAGGGAAGGGCGACTGCTTGGCCTCCTCGACGGCAGCGTCCACCTCAGCTTTCGCCTCCTTGTCCATCGTCTTGAGGTCGTCCTCGCTCGCGAGGCCCCATTCAGAGATGTAGCGCTGGAGACCACGGATGGGGTCCTGGGTGGAACGCATCCGCTGGATTTCCTCACGAGTACGGTAAGTAGTACCAGGGTCAGACATCCTGGCGGGAAGTGTGTTAGTACAATGACACACGATAGAAAAGCATGACGTACGAGTGACCAGCGTAACGGTAGGTTACGAATTCAAGGAGAAGAGGGCCCTTGTCGCTAGTGACCCACTCCTTCGCGAACTTCGACGCCTGGTGGACGGCAATGATGTCCATGCCGTTCACCTGGACACCGGGGATGAGGTCACCACGCTTGAAGTACTCGGTGTTCGACGAACTACGCTCCGCAGAAGTACCCATGCCGTACTTGTTGTTCTCGCAGACGAAGATACAGGGCAAGTTCCAGAGCTTAGCCTAAACGAGGGATGAGAAACCGCATACGAGCGAAGAGAAACATAGGCGGAGAGCGCACCATGTTGAACGACTCGAACACTTGTCCCTGGTTGCTCGCTCCGTCACCGTACATGGCGAATGTCGCCGTCTTTTTGCCCAAGTACTTCTGTGCAAACGCGAGCCCTGCGCCGAGCGGGACCTGCGCGCCGACGATACCGTGACCGCCCTGGAAGGCCTCAGTGAAAACATGCATAGAGCCACCCTTGCCCTTCGAGATACCGCACACGCGCCCAAGGAGCTCCCCGATCAAGCTCTTCACGTCGCCGCCGCGGAGGATGGCGAAGGGGTGCGTGCGGTATGACGAGATGATCTTGTCCTCGAACGTCGTCGCAGAGTCAATGCCGACGGAGATCGCTTCCTAAACCCATACCCGCGCCGTCAGCACAAGCCCCGACGCTTCCTTGCGCCCCGCACGTGCGAACACTCACTTGACCAATAGCAAGATGGCAGAAACCGCGAATGAGCTTTTGTTTATAGAGGGCATCGGCCGCCTGCTCCATACGACGGATGACAGTCATCTGCTTGTACCACTTGAGCAACTGCTCCTTCGTGACCTCGACATCGAGGCTCGGCGTGTCCGTCCGGTACCCATGGAAGGAATCCTCGTGGAGCTTGACCGTAAACGGCTCGGAGTGGGACGCGTCCTGTTGCAGCTGCGTTGTGTCCGCCGCGGTCTGGATCGTCCGCGCGTACGCCTGTAAGGACTACAAGCCAGGTGAGTCCGGCGCTGTGTTGGCTCAATCAGACACAAGACTCACGACGCGGCGGGGGACAGCAGACCGTAACCGAGCGAGAGTGGCCATGGTGGTGGGGGAGGAATGAAAGAACGGCGGAAGGGAGTTCCAGTTGTCGCTGGCAAAGAAGAAGGGCAAAAGTCCAGTGGACGTGTCGTCAAAACGCGCTCGGGTGAAATCGGTCACACCCCCAAAGTCACACCACTTCCCCATAGCGCAGTATAGCGCGCGCGACGCGTACCCGCCTCGCACGCCCTTTCCTCAGCCTGCGCTACCATTGCCTGAACCCTCGTGATCTTTGCTACTGGATAAGTACATAGTATACTAAACGAGAGAGTGTTGGTGATCGGTCGGCGTGTTCGAGTCCAAACCCCAACTATAGCTAGTCCTAGATACAGGAGACTATAGCTCCTTGCAATTCTGAGGGACGTAGGACGAGAGGTTGGCTAACGAGCCTAGTACTTGCAAATAGTATTCATACGCAATTAGAATGGAGACTATCGTAGCAAAAGGAAAATCCCATCTTCTAATTCGATCCGTAGGAGCAATGTCCGAACCCTGAGGCCTGAGGTTCGTCAAGGCACAATGCCCAGCAACTCCTTCTTCATCACGATCTCATCCTTGAGCATCGCGATCCGGCTATCCAGCCTCGACGACAAGTCCACGTTCTGAGTTGCCAGCCCAAGACCCTTGTCGAGCTTCTCCAGTGCGCCTTTGAGCACGCGCGCCCAGCCCTCCGTGTCCGCATTCAGTCCGGTAGTCTCTCTACCCTTCCCCGCCTGACCGACCTCCATTTCCTTGAGGTCTAGCACGGCGATTTCGAACAATGCGACACCCCCCACCCACGTGCTAACCTTGATCGAGGGCTGGTGAGCGATCGCGTCTTCCAGGAATGCTCGCGAGGCGACATAGTCCTCTGCGGTGCGATGGACAATGCCGAGCAACAGGGAGCGTATTGCAAGTTCGTCAGGGGTGTCAGGCGGACCAGGAGGAGTGGAGTGGTCTTTGGCGACAACAGACTCAATTAGATCGCTCTTAATCGCAGGGGGTGTTTGCAGACATGTTGCCCAGTCCTTGATGTGCGCCATTGCCGTATCTCTTGTGATACGCGCATGCGTGTTCCAGACTGGAGAAGATGTCAGTAGAATAGACGCATTGCGCAACGATGCACGTACAGAGTGCAAGCTCTAGAAAGAAGATAATCAGCGATGAGTGAAAGGTATAGATGAAAGGTATAGATACCTTCTGCAGGACTGATTGTTGCTGCGAGAGCGTACTCGTCTTCGGACCCTGTCCAATCTTCCCGCTTCTCCTTGTAGAATGCAACTGAATAGTTGTCAGTACCTCGCGCGCTCAAACCGCAGACTTCAGGCTCACTCTTCTTCTTGATGAAGACTTCCGTAGGGAGATCTTTACCACCAATCTTCCTCTTCTCAATCAACTCTGGAACTTTGTCAAGCAGTTCCTGCGCCTTCTCATACTTCCGCAGCGAGATATAGCACCCTGCGGCGATAAAGTAGTATGTGGCATGACTCCTGCACAAATTCATCAGTTGAACCTGAAGAAATGAGGTCTCCCCAATATAGACGCACCAACTGTTGATCTCTGTGACACCAATAAACGCGTCGGCAGCCTCCTGGTATCGTCTTTGTGAGAGCAATGTCCACGCGAGCTCGAAAAGCAGCTATGCCAGCAATCAGAACACCGTCACCAACCAGACGGACGATTCTCACCAAGCCATCGGCCTGGGCGAATGTATGCGGCAACCCAGGGGCCAAGCCGTCCTGTAGAACCTTGATTGCACCTTCCGGGTCATACGACATGCGGAGGATTTTAGCCTATTTTTGCGCAATTGCTATGAATGGCGCCATCTAATCCTGCATGAAGGGTTGCTCACTCGGTTCAAAATCCACAAGGAACCAGTGGGATAGCGCAACTCTAACCTATGGATATCAGTCAGCGCTACAACTGTATATGAGAGACGCCATATGCTGACTTGTCAACTATAGCTCGGTACTGCTTGAGGATATGTTCTTCGTCAGCTTGATAGCCTGCGAGAAGCAGAACTACCCCATGATAGGTCATCAATGACAGTCTGTGAATTCGCTCGGTTAATCACGGTCCATGAACACATCTTAAGAGTAACGGAGGCCGACCCTGCGAAAACGGCGTGTACATCGGTCTTGGCGGCAGATACCGCGAGAGCACGGAGGGCAAGCTTCCTATCATGATTGAAGCCTAAGAAGCCGACCACACCGCTAGATCTGCCAGTGAGACCGGGGACTCGGAAGAGAAGACGAGAATGTATGCGTACCGTACTTTCGCGGGGAGAAGCGAAAACACGAGATTGAATAGCCTATCGCTCGCACCAGTCAGCTCCGAGAGAAAGTTTTTCCGCATTCGAGTATCGAGAAACCTACCCATATCCTATATCGGAAGATCAGTCATAGCAGGTGGTGACAGAGAGAGATGCCCACCAAACGCCGTGCCTGATAGAATTAGCTCGTCCAGAGAGCCTTCCGCAGCTACGATTGGAGTAGTAGGCACAGTCGGGACCGTCAGCGTCGAGCCGGTAAAGCGGCTGAAGAAGCCAGATCTGGTTGACTTGGGTGCGGCTGGTGTCACACTGTTTGTCGCAGAGCCCACAGAGCGGATGCTTGCGGCACTGGACCCTGGGGCTGAGGCCGCCGGAGTGGCGTAATCATCGAGACCGTTCGGATACACGGTCTTGTACAACCTGCGAATAACAGGGTTTAAACTCTGCAAATCACGTTCAGAGGGTAACGTGCGTACTTTGTGTACTTGGAGTGTGCGCTAGCGGAGAGAATTGAATGAAGAGCAGACAGATATGGAGATATGCACTGACCTATTCATAGCATACAGACACTGAATATAACCCATGTACGATTCGCTATTGGACGGGGTGGGATGAGGACAAGCATGGTTAAATGACCCACATGGACCTACCTCAGGGCGTGGGTGAGGCCTAGAAGAATCACAGCATCTGAATGAAGCAGCTCCCATTCGGTGCCCGGAGGGAATTGAGTTGTTTGGGAAGAGTATTTGGACAGCTTGAGATACTTCTTAGAGCCCGCCTCCGAGAGAGCGAGGAGCCGGGAAGCCTCGGCCATCAAACCCGTCTGCGGGAGTAATGCGTAAGTGCGAGAGGGTCTCAGAGGCAATGTGAAGACGTACTTCCATGCCCAACGCTGCTTCCAGAAAGGCGCAAACACCATGGCCCAGCGCGTGGAAGGGCGAATCACCGGCAGCGAAGGTGTCGCGTGCCTTGTGTAGGTCGTTGGCGAAAAGCTGGTCGAAGCCGACGGTGGCAGCGCGGAGCTGGGCCTCGGTGTCGTTGGGCGGACTGTCCATGGCTGTGATGGATGGACGAAGGACGGAAGAAGGTGGGTCGAGGCGTCAATGACGCGGGGGATTTGTGCGCCCCAGTGGCAACTTGAGTGGTCCGCCCATCCCGGCCCACTTGCGTCCGGCGGCACATCCGAATTTGGCGCGTCCGTAATGTCGGCGGTTGCCGAGAGGCGCCTTCCCCGCTCACGAGCCTCGTCGTGCACAACGGTGACACTGCACAGTGCCAACCAGGTGCAGACCCTCTCACTCTCCCGCCATGGCCTCGTCTGCAGTCAAGGCACGCATACACGCGTTTGAGTCCATCCAGGCATCCAGTGGCTCCGTCCTCGTCTCGCGATCTCCCCCAGACCTCCTCGAGACACCAATCTCGCCTACAGCCATTGTCATCTCGCCTATGCTCCCTTCTGCGCCCTCCACACCCATCAGGTCAATGGCTCCGTCGCCCTCGCCGTCTCCTCCAAATCTTGGGCGGAAAACATCTCTCATCGATCTGAAAGACTGGATCGTAGACGACGGTCCCCTGCCGTATGTTCCGAGGCAGCGGCCGCCTGTTGCTCGTAAGCCACCTCCCTTGGGCTCTAAACCTGCTCCAAGACACGTCTCCGACTCCATTGTGAGCAAGCTTCCACCTCCGCTCATTAGTTTGGACTCTCCGCCCAAGAACCGCGCCGCCCCTCCCTTGCCACCGCGTAAACCATCGTATTCTTCTCTCAACTCTGCATCTAGCTCGTCGTCTTCCCTCGCTCGCGGTTCAAAACCGCATCCTCCCATTCCTACCGCAACAAGGTCTTCATCTGACTCTCTGACTGTGGACCATACTTATCCCCCGCACTCCAAATTGGGTATCAATATACCCTCTCGCCATGTGCCTGCATCCTCCATTTCGTCATTCCACTCGGTGTCTCTGTCTTCAGATGGAGGCACAGATCCTACCACGCCAGGCACCGCGAACTCCTTCTCCAATCACATATCGACGTTTCCTGCTGACACAGATGATTTCGACCCGGACCGTGGCAGCATTCGCGAGCCAGACGCAGTCAGTCTCGACGAATCGTTCGAAAATTTGTCCGTGACGTCTGCAGTCAGTCCGTCAATCTCATCTGTCTCTCAGGACTGGGAGATATATCCCCACAAACGTGCTCCCGAACCTCCCAAGCTACCACAACGTCCAACAAAGCCCCCAGCCTCAGCACCTACCTCTCCCCGCCATTCGCCACTCTTAGTCCCTAAGCGCGATGGCCCACCACCACCACCCCGTTCCCGCCCACCTTCATCCCGCAACTCCCTAGCATCCACGTCCGCAGCCTCTACCTCTGATCGCTCGTCCATACTTAGCACTGCGACGTCGAGGACGAGCGTCAGCACACGGAGCACGACCACATCCAAACCCAAACTGACACAGCTCACGCGACCCACACCCGTCCCTCCGGCCGCGCGTAAGCGGTATGAGACAGTATTCAACAGAAACGTGATCGCCGCTCGTCGGGTGGAGCGCGCCAAGTCTCCTCCTCCGAACCGCAAGCCAAGGCAGGCAGCGGGATGGAGAGGGCTTTCCGTGGATCTTATTACGAATCCGGAGAACAATCCCTCAAGCGGGGTATCCAATGCGCGCACGGAGCCCGTCGAGATGGATGTCGGGGCGGAAGAGAGACTCGACGGCGAGACCGTCCGTGCAGTGTGGAAGCTCTCGAGGTTAGACAGAGCAATGTTGCGTGCTATATGGTCAGTCAATTCGTTTCGAATATCCGTGATCGTCGTGCTCAACTATACAACCGTGCAGGATGGAATGTGACCCGCTGGGCTCGGGTTCTTTGGATCGCGACGGTTTTGTGAAGGGGATGTGGCGGATAGACGAAGAGTTGCGAAAGGCACAGTTGCATAAGCACCTCGCCCCTCGCATCTCCAATCGTCAACCCAAAACTGCGCTTTCGTCGAGACCTATATTGCGATGATAGTGTTCAGTCATGGACATACGCTCTCGGACAAGATCGCTCGAGTTGTATTTTTACTTCATTCTCGGCCTTCGCGCAGTCACCGTTACATCGTTAACCGCTCATCATCGTGAACGGAAATTTATAAATTATAGCACATCGAATAGAGATTAATGACATACCCTACGACAGGCTCGCTTCAATCCTCGTCCTTGAGATCTGAGACCGCATATACTGTGTGCATACAACGTTCCTGATGGGTAACGCGAAACTGTACGTAGCCTGCAAGGCCCTTGATACACGCGCGCGTCGCACGGGGAGCTCGGCTGGTCTGGTACTCTCTTCGTGACGTCCATGTTCACGTCCATGCACAAGCCTTGCGCACATTCATAGTCCCTCCACCACATCTCCCCACCCTGGTCTTCTCTCCCAGTCATCTTCGCAGACATCCTGCTGTAGCCTCGCAATCTCACGCAGTTAAACAATGCTAGGTACGCCGACCCTCTGTCACCCACATTCACCATGCTCATTCGACTTCGCCTCCCCACACACATCCAACTGCACATATTGCGCACACGATATCTCCACCACCTATACGGGGCTTACTCACCAACCACGACACCAACCGCACAATTGCCGCCCTCACCTACCGCAGTCATCGGTCTCACCGGGGGCATCGCGACGGGCAAGTCGACCGTCTCCACCCTCCTCCGCTCGCACCATGTGCCCATCGTCGACGCGGACGTGCTCGCGCGCAAGGTCGTCGAGCCGGGCACGCCCGCGCTCGCGGCGATCGTGCGCGCGTTCGGCCCAGACGTGCTCCTCCCCGACGGCACGCTCGACCGGCCGAAGCTCGGGCGGGTCGTGTTCGCGGACGAGGCGAAGCGGCGCGCGCTGAACGCGATCGTGCACCCCGCCGTGCGCCGCGAGATGTTCTGGGCCGTCGTCCGCTGTTGGTGGCGCGGCGAGCGCGTGTGCGTGCTGGACGTGCCGCTGCTCATCGAGGGCGGGCTGTGGAAGTGGGTCGCGAAGGTCGTCGTCGTATACTGGTGAGTGTTTGTGATTCTGCGGGCTGGGAAGGACCTTGCGCTGACCGGGGTGCTGTGTCTGCCAGTTCTGCTGAGATACAACTGCAACGTCTCATGAAGCGCGATGGCTCGTCAAGAGAGGACGCGTCTGCTCGGCTGAACGCGCAATTGCCGATAGCGGAGAAGGTGCAGTACGCGGACATCGTCATAGACAACTCCGGTACCCAGCAAGAAATACAGCGGCAGGTGGACCAGTTTGTTCAACGAATTGTTAAGGAAGCCGGTTGGTCGTGGAGGTTGTCATGGCTCTTCCCGCCATGGGGTATCGCATCAGCTACGCTAACGTTGACTTGGAGGGCATTACGCCGGTCGCAGAAACTCAAATCGCGCCGGAGGTAGTGCTGTGTGCATAGAACATCGTACTTTGCATGTGTTCCGCCATTCTTGTTTTTGTCACTCTGAACCTCGCTCCCTCTTGTAACGTACTGTACTGTATCATGCCGTATTTGATTGTGAACACCTTCTTGCACACAAACAGTTACCATACGCCACGCCCACGTGGATTTGGACGCATCAACATTCATTGCAAAGTGTGACAACACAGGGAGGCACGATGCGACAGGATTTCAAAGGCGAACTCGAGAAATACCACTTGTTATGCATGCGTACCACGGGAACCAGCACCTCCTCCACGTCGTCCACGACCTCCGCGCCTTCCGTATCCACCCCACCCGCCGACATACGCTCCGGGACCCATCAGACCAATGCCACCGGCCTCCCCGAACGTCGCAAAGTTCCTCTCTCTCTCCTCTTCTCGGCGGTTACGTCCGCCTCCCCTGCGACCGCCACGTCCACGGCCTTCGCCACTGGAAGGTGCATTGCTGCCCGATGACAAGGTGTCGAAGAACGACTTCTGCGGGTTGTACGCCGTGTCCTTCTCATCCCCTTCGACTTCCTCCACCCCGCTCTCGCCCTCGATCTTCGGAGTTCCGCGAGGAGACGGCGCGAGTGCAGCCTTGTCGAACCGAGCGTTGGAACTCTCAAAATCGAAGTCAACAGCAGGGACGCGCAGATCAACGGCCTTCATCTCGGGGCCTTGCCCGGCGCGACCACCCCTACGTCCACCACGCTGCTGCCCATTCGTGCCGTTCGCATTGGATACGCGCAGGTCTCCGAGGGCACGTTCAACAGTCTCCAGAGAGGCCGTGGCCGAGGTCACGGAAGAGTTGCGCGCGTTGCGCGGAGGTACCGCAGCACCTCCATTCGGCTGTGCCTGTGCGTTCTGTACTTGACCCTGCTGGGATCCCGAGGGTTGCGCAGGCTGTTGGCGGTTCGCGAACGCCTGCTGCTGTCGCGGTGGTACCTGGGCTTGGCCCTGCTGAGAGGGGACAGTTCCGGCTGCTTGTTGTTGGAATGAAGGAGAACCGTATGGGTAGTTGGGCGCTACTTGAGGTTGTGGTGATGCCTGTAGAGTGGGATATCAGCACTCGTTTAGCGATGGAAAGCACACGCTGACGCGTCGTCGAATGGTCAGAAGGAAGGCAACGGGGTATCCACATGGGTTTATGCGCTCTCGGACAATCGAGCATTGCTCGTTACATCCGTTAATGGTTTCATCATACGCGGTCGTATGCTGGGACTAGAGAAGGGACTCACTCCGAGCACTGCAGGATCATCGTGAACATTCCTCCGCTGCTGAGCTGCGGGCTCATCCACAGCAAGATCTTTCACCTCCGAAGCCCGGAAGATGATGTACGTGTACGGCTCTTGCACTGGAGGAATGTACTCGCTTGGTGGTCTGCAGGAGGTGCGACAATCAGCAACTGCTTGTACAAGCTCGAGGATGCATGAACAATAATCAGAAGGAAGGCAACGGAAGACTCCACACGAGGCTTATGCGCTCTCGGATATGTGAGCCGTAGCTCTTTACATCCGTGATGGCTTCATCCCAAGAAGACGTCCTCAGGGAGTGTTTGCTCACCTTCGTGACTCCGTGCCCATAGAGTACACTTCCCATATGTTGTTAGCTGTGCGGACAATGACAAGCTCCGCATGTGACACTCACCATTTGAAAGTTGGATTGTCGACGCGACGGGGTCAATCCCGGCGAGAATACCTCTGTATCTTACATCCGAATGAGAAATGAGAGCAATCGGCTTTCTACAGAGCCTGTCAGCCATACAGACGCGAACTCATGGAGAGTGGCGCGTACCCGATGAAACTGAGAGAGGCCATGGCGATGGAAGAGAGTCGAAGGGAAGTGTCAAAGCTTGTTGCAGCGTGTAACAATCCCATCCCAATCGGCATCTTCCATTCCCACGCACCCATAAGCGCGTCACTCCCCGAAGCAGCGCTCGCTGACCTCGACGGCCTTCCACTCGTCGAACTCGATGTTCGGGGCGACGCGCAATGCCCTCCGATTCTCTCGTGCTCGCATATACTCGATTCTCTTGCCCATAGCTGCTGTGCATAGACCACGAAATGTGTCGACCGTGTCCTTCGACCCCACAATACGCCAGCTCCTGGTCCGGCTCGCTGAACAGCAGCCATGCTTCTCCATGCACTCCTCGAGCGTATCCATAATGCGTGAGCCACGCCTATTCTATCAGACTCTATTAGTGCGTCAGGCTGTCCCACATGTTCTACTGGGTGTTAAGTGTATGCTACACAGACTATGATACGAAATGCTCGACATAGACTTTTCATATCGTCACTATACATTGGACATGAAGATGTGGAGCTTGTAAGCTACAGCCATGAACGTCTCTGTTGCAAAGAGTTCACAATATTGATAGGTTGATGCTATCCATGCATCGTTACGCGAAAATCCCTCCCTTCACGTCTACCTACATCTGGATCTGAATCGTTCGACACGACCCGGCCCAAGTTCTACCGCACAGGTCCTCCTACCGTTACTTCAGCAACATCCGGACAGGGTACATGTATATCTGTTTCGAAGTCCGAAGCTGAAGGGTATCATGGCTCGTCTTGTCCCTCCCCGCTTCAACGAAGGCTGGGGCACATGGCATCCGAAAATCTACGGAGCTGACGACACGATACTGATTTCTGGGTAAGGGTGTACGTCGTATGTGGAAAATAAGTAGCACTCGAGACTGATGGTCACTCATACAGAGCCAACCTGAACACGTCCTACTTCTCGGATCGTCAGGACCGCTACTTGCGGTTCTCCGCTCAGCCCCAACTGGCGAATTACTGCTTTGCATTTCTGCGGGCAGCCTCAACGTTCTCTTACAACCTTTTGCCTCTACCGGGTTCATCCAACGACTATGTTATCCATTGGCCAGATGCGAACACGCATCCCCATCACATAGAAAGAAAAGCGCAACACACCCTCCGATCACTCCAGGAGGTGCAACGTGAGACATCAGTCGCCTCGTTGGTGACATCGGCGGAGAAAAGCCTGCCCGAGGATCAGAGCGGCAAACATGATGTCCTAGTGTTTCCTGTCATCCAAGCTGGACAATTTGGCATCCGAGAGGAAGAGCAGTGCCTCGCTATCCTCTTTCGCGAGTTGTCCGCACAACAGCGGTTCGCTGGACTCCCGACATCGAAGTATGACGGGCCGTTGGTAGACCTGACAAGTGGCTATTTCGCGTTGTACAAGCCATATCAGAAGGCTGTGATCGAGTCTGAGCTCGCATGCAGGATCCTCGCCGCCAGTCCGAAGGTCAGGAACTTTGTCTCCGCGGAAATGAAAGGCACTGAATTCATGGCCTTTCTATCAGGCGAACGGATTCTACGAATCGAAGGGGATATCTGGTCGCATCCCCGAGGCTTATACGTTGTTTGAGCGGCGGTTCATGAAGACGGTTCGCGCCGTCGGTAAAGAGTGGGACAGTCAGTCCTCGGACGTCCTTCCGGGCGTGCAGCTGCATGAATGGGAGCGTGAAGGATGGACGTACCACGCGAAAGGTGCGTCGTCTCTAGAAGCTCGCCCCGCTTAACTCTTCTCATCACTCGCTTGTTCGGTCTTGTCATGTTTTCATCGCTTTCTCGTATGCATCCTTGCATGCTCGACATCCCCGGCATCTACTCTAGGCATCTGGGTGCGCCCTAGCCCTTCCTCCGACCCGGTCCTGACCTTGTTTGGCTCGACAAACCTCAACTCGCGCTCGGCGAACCTTGACACGGAGCTATCGTTTGTAATGGCAACCACGTCAACGGCGCTGCAGAAGAAACTCGCGGAAGAGGTCGACGGGCTACGCGCAAACGCACATTCATGGCGTGGAGAGTCCGACTCGGGCTCACGGAGGGTGCGGCTGGGAACGCGGGCTTTGGTCGGCCTTGTGGGGGCCATGTTGTAGACGACACTCCTCGCAAAGAGAAGGCAGTCGCTGGGACGAGAAGACGCTTCGTTCAGTGACGAATACGGAGATGACAACGGTGGGACCGGCCGTGTGGCGAAGCATGGATCTTTGGGATGTGCTCCTCGGCATTACAGTACATAATGTCATATGTAGTGGTTGTCGTGCGCAACAAGATGTCCTCCATTCGGATAGAATGCCTCGAGAACGGAGACACACGGTCATCAGATATCTCCTGCAAGGGAACCAGGCATGCGGTAATTGTCACCGTGACTCGCGCACACCTCGAGCTTCGTGGCATTTTGGCGTCAAGCGCGAAGGCAAGGCCTATCCACGTCGACACCGACATCGATGATCAGATACTATCCAGCCGAGTTCATGGGCTTGTCTCGTGCCTACAAGTGTACTTCGCGAAGAGGTTGAGTGTGGAGGAACCCGCTCTTCCGCCTCAACGGGTCGTCACCCTCGTCTATGTGCCTCGACACGCGTGCAGTTGTTGCTTCCGGACCATGACACTCCATTCACTCTATTCACAAACATCGAAAAAAGCATTGAGAAACAAAAGAGCTTGTGCATACTGTGCTGGACTTCATGGTTGTACTGTTTCTGGGGGCTGTGAATCGGCCGACGAGAGCGAGGGCTCATATGTCCGAGGCGTCTGCTTACCCGACGCAGCGGGTGTCCCTTTCCTTGGTGTCGTAGTGCCGGAGGGCGCATCGACGTATTCAAACTTCCTGGAGTCCAGTTTAAAAGTTACGGGCCCCTACGTGCGCATCACGTTTGTCAGAACAGTCCAGACGCGACGGCAGACCGCACGGCACTTACGAAGGACGTACCTCGTTCGTCAGGCGGACGTCCATCATCGCGCCAAATCGCCCGTCTGTTCACACCGAACACCTAGTCAGCCCGTGCCGTGGCAGCCACGAAAATAACTGTGCAAGTCGCGTGTCGAGCGCGTATTGGCTCCGGTGCGACCAAGGGAGGGGAGCGCACCTTGTATCTTTTCGGGTCTATACAGTTCGCCCATCCGCTTCAGGAAAGACCCATACAAGTCCCGGGAGGGCCCTGTGGCCTGGGAGGAACGTGCGATTTGCAGCGACGGTTGCGGCGTGCGCTGAAGTCAGCAGACGGGAGGCGGACGCAGGATGAAACAGATCTGATACACACCATAGCACGGTGAAAGTCTGGCTTTCCCTTGGCAATGTTCGCGAACAGGGTGAATTGCGAGACACAAAGGACTTCGCCGTCTATGTCCTTGACGCTCTTCTTCCACATAGCCCCCGAGACATCGTCGGAGAAGGCCTTTAGCGAAAGACTGGGAACGTTGGAGAAATACGAGTGAAAAGTTACATCATGCCGAAGGTATGAGTCAGTCAAGGTACGAGAGACGGTAGATGTGTGTCGCTGCGCAGATGGGAGAAGAGAACGCACATTTGCTTGGTCAGAGTCTCGAGATCCGTGACCGTATCGTCTGTTCTGTGCGTAGGCAGTCGCAGTCGTTGAGATGATGGCTTCACAGAGACTAAGAGCAAGGGGTGTGACCTCTGCCTATGCCAACGAGGACCATAAGACCACGACCTATAGAGGAGATAACTTCATTGTCGACTACGCATTCAAAGATGTAATTTATTCAGTGACTGAGCATGATTGACTCCGCGCATCGAACTCACCTGTGACCGACGCAGTGCTTACCCGTTGTACGATCGCTCGCATAGTTCTTTGTTGACGCACAAGAAGATTGAGGAATGTCGCAGCTCGTCCCTGTCCTGTGTAGGCTTGCACAAGAGCGTGGTGGTTGCGCAGAAAGTCACGGAAATAGCACAAGCGCTGGTACGAAAGGATCGAACGCGACCGTGACTTGCCCATGCGCGATCTGCAACTTGTCTTCTGCCACCACTAGCAACCTCCATCGTGACTATCTCGAGTCTCTTAGTCCTGCAACAAGGAAGGCGATACTCACAACATGGACTCTGTGGTCCTTGAAACAAGCATGGGAGATATCCAATTAGAGTTGTATTGGGATCATGCTCCACGAGTAGGTCGGGTCATCCACTCCGCCTTGTTCCAACCCTTTGGTTGACTGTGTGCATCAGACATGTAATAATTTTGCAGAGCTCGCCAAACGCGGATACTACAACGGGGTAGTCTTCCACCGCATCATTGCCGTAAGTGTCTTTTCGCTCTCATACCGGTCGTTTTGGTGCTACATTCTACTCGTTCTCCACAGGATTTCATGATTCAAACTGGTGATCCAACAGGAACAGGCCGTGGCGGAACGAGTATCTATGGACAGAAGTTGTGAGTATCTTGAGACTGTACTCGTTTACTTAGGTCCTCACGCACAATGAAGTGAGGACGAAATCCACCCTGAGCTCCGTTTCACTGGGGCAGGTATTCTGGCTATGGCCAATTCGGGACCCAATACAAATGGTACGCTGTCGCCGTTTGTCTCTGCTTCGAAATGCCCATGCACTCGCACCAGGGTCTCAATTCTTCGTAACTCTCGCACCTACACCGTATCTCGACAACAAACACACTATCTTTGGTCGCGTCAGTGCTGGCATGCGTGTAGTGCAACGTTTGGGTGCAGTAGCCACCGATGCTCAGGATCGGTAAGCTTTGCAAATCTTTAATTGGCCACCTTCTGACAAAGACCTTTGCCCAGCCCTCGTGAAGACGTGAAGATATATAAAGCCCGAGTTCTATGAGACTACAATGGCCGAATACCTCTTAACCTCCGCCTCATGAGTCCAGTACGTTGGAGCTCGAACAGGCTTGAACTACCGCGTTTCTTCTCCCGCTACGACTCAATGTATCCAACGCGCAACGGCCTCTGTAAGACTTCCTCTGTATGCATATTCGTCTTCCATGCTGCGGCCCGCTTATGGACCTCTTTGTGGACAACGTTTCGGCACATGTTCACCATGGCCCGCAGCCGCGCCCCACGTCCACTGTGAACATTCCCCCCGTCCGAGTGCGATCAGCGCACGAAGAGCTATAACATGGTTCAAGATACCGTCTTGCACGCAGGTAGGCTCACTCAACCATTGCTTCGATGCTTTCAGTCTTTCTGCTATCGTGCCTATTTACCTGCCATATCTGCTTCTCGTAACATGAACGGCGTTTGCCGTGATCGCACAGCGTACCGTGGTACTGGCCCGGCCAGTACCTAAAGCGCGACATCCTTCTTTTCCGTGGTGCCCCAGGCTGTTGGGCCGCGCGCAGAAGGTTCACGGTGCGAAGACGTGTGCGCGCTGCATGTGGCCTGCAACATCCCTCTTTCTCACAGCAATGCGAACTGGATGCGAGTGCTTCGTGATGCTCGCCCGTACCTCGTCCGATTGGTCGCCCCCTCCCCTTCGACGCTATCTGCGCTCGCCCGTCGTCTTACGGCAACTCGATCGTTCCCGAGCAACAATGTCTTACGCGTCGTGCGGAGATCGTTTGTGCCTCGTCACCCTGGGCGAGTGCGGCGTCTACCACTTCTACTGGTCTCTCGAGTCCCCCGTTCCGCTCCCTGACCGCGTTTGCATATGGGGGCACAAATCCCGGGCGCATTGCGTCTTTTCCGTGTGGATTGCGTCCTCGCTAATACGGCATCTTGCCTTCTCGAGGGTTCCGCCAGACAGAAGCTCCCGCCGTGCATTCTATCAATGCGGATCGGGCTCGGTAGCGGTCATCGCGCGGCCTGCACCCTCAAGTCTGGGTGAAGGACGCTCCGTCGGAGCTTGAGCGCAGCAGCAGCTACTTCCCGCCGGACGTCTCTGACATTATGGGACGATTTGAGCCGCTATTTCGTGTGTGCCACTTTGTCGTCTCCACGCCGGGGCCGGGGATCGGATGCTCTATCGAAGTGCTCTATCGCTCAGATCCCAACGGCGATTCCGCTTCTGGCTTTTGTCTACGCAGACCGACACTTCGAGCGTTCTGATGGTCTCGCAGACTCCGAATTCGTGAGACGCGTAATTGGGTGGTAGACAGCCATCGGACCCAGGGATGTCTGAACGGCGAAACCGATGTATTATACTTGTCATGAGTAGACTATGTCCATAAGATGTCCTTCCACCGTGTCATGACGAGAAGTGTCTAAAGGCATAGCGTGCTCACGACAACGAAAACACGCCGCAGCCGCAATACAGAATAGGTAGCCAAAATGAGGACGGAAGACCACATCATCACGCAAGCGAGAACGACGAGTGCTGCAGATTCCAGAACAATACATGCGACAGCTGATGGTACATGAACGATAGAGAACGGGATAGAAGGGGACTACGGTTGCCACCGCCTGCGATGGCCGACGTTGCGCGTCCGTGGTCGTGTAGGAGTTTCGTCTGTAGATGGCAGCGTGCGCAGCTGCGGCTCCGAAGATCCCGCGCCTGGAGGCACAGGCGCAAGGGGCATACCCCCCTCTCGTTGTGAGCGTGTCCTGGTCGACGTACGCGTACGATAATGATTGCTCGAGGGCTCGCGACTGGTGGACGAGCGCGTCATGCTCTCCACGTCGGTCGACATTCCACGCCACTCTCGTGGAAGCCCCGACGCTTCGTCGTCATCGGTCGTACCGAGATCTTGGTCCTGGTCCACATCCACATACTCGGGGTCGGACGGGATACCGTCCAGGTCCTGATCCATGGCATCGGCTTCCACCTGTGCGCGATCCATCTCGTCCTCCTCGTCGCTGTAGTCGGACTCTTCGTCATACAAGCCACCAGGCGGCTCTCCCTCCCACTCGTCGTCCTCGTCGTTGCCGAAGTCCCACACGTCGAGGACAGTGGAGTCCATACGATTGCTCGCAGCGACGCACCATCGACCCTCGAAGACGACCTGCCACACGCCAACTATACCCGTGAGGAGGTCGCGCACTTGCGAGCCGTCGCGGATGTCCCACATCTTGAGCGTGCCATCTGACCCGCTAAGCACCTTGAACTCGTCGTGCTGGAAGCATGTGATGGCACCATTGTGCGCGGCGAGTGTGTGACGGTGCTCGCCGGTGTCAGGGTCCCAAACCCGTAGCGTGGAGTCGGCAGCGGCGGAGACGAGATAAGAGGGTGATAGACCTAACAGACCGACGAGGGAGGTATGCCCGGCGAGGATGTGCTGACAGGTTCCCGTGCTCAGATTCCACACGCGGACCGTACCATCCATTGAACCGGAGCATGCCAGGTTGCGGTTGATATCCAACACGACGCTGTATACTGAAGAAAGAGAAAATTCGGATGGACCGAATCAGGATTGCCCTCAAAGGGAGTAAGGTTAGATCGAAGCGCACCTTTTTGCGTGTGTCCAACTAGAATCCATTTGCAGGTTCCAGTGATGATGTCCCAGATGCGAACAGTACAATCATAGCTTCCGGACACAAGGGTACGTCCTCTCGCAGCAAGAGCACGGACCGCATGGTCGTGCCCATGAAGGTGCAGCTTGTGGTAAGGGTTATCATCCACGTCCTCCTGCAGGAAGTTACGTTAAATCTAGACCGAGAAGCAGGGCTACTGCCCATGATGCGTACCTCTGAAGGATCTATCTCGGTATCATCTGCACCGTAGCACCTGTATTCATCGTCGCCTGGCCTGGGCAAGGCCCATACCCTGAGGGAGTGGTCTCTGCTGCCCGTGACAATGAGCGGTCGTTTCGGCCACTTCTCACGGACAACGATGCCATGGTCGTTCTCGTGGTCTATCCACTCCGGTTTCACGATAGCTAGACAACGGACGGTGCTGGTGTGTCCACCGAAAACATGGGTGCAACGACCTGTCTCCAGATCCCATATCCGGACCGTGCGGTCCGTTGAACCACTGACGAGTGTGTTCTTGGTCGCCGCCAGCGCCCACACGCCTCCTTCGTGCCCGTCTAACGAGCGAATGAGCGTGCCTGTAACGGGGGAATAGACGTGGATGGAGTGGTCGTCCGAGGCGGAGATGATGCGTCCATGCGAGAAAATGAGGCATGTCACGACTGAACGCCCGTGCGCTGGGAAGGTCAGGCGCTTCGGCTCCTGGTTTGTCACCCAACGTGTCCGTGTTAGGTGACGTGACTTGAACAGAATCTTGTACGGGTGCGGAAGGGGTAGCGCATTCGGTGCGGGCAGGCCTTGTCGTCGCCGTCGAGCCACGATAGCGTCCGCGAAGGCAATTTCTGAGTCCCGTCCAAACCAGATCTTCGTACTCTTCAGAAGATCTCGCCAAAGCACGGGATCCGAGTCAATGATGGCTCGCCATGACTTAGAGACTCTAGAGGCGCGTGCGAGGTCAGGGAAGGACAGACAGCTGAGGATAAGTGACACTAGTTCGGGTGGCAAGAGTGTTAGGAAGTCTCGAGCGAGAGTTGGTGTGAGGACCGAGTGGAGTGTTCGTAGGACGGAGAGAGGAGAGTGTCGCAGGAAAGTGAGTAGTACATGTGATTGAAGCGGTGGTGGCAGACTTGAAAAGTGCGAGAGCAGAGTCGGTAGAGCCAGTAGTGTGGTTAGAGACAAGTCCGGCTGGAGTGGTGCTTGAGCTTGAGCCTGAGGTTGGGGGGAAGAGTGACCGCTCGGAGGTGCGGAAGGCCATATGCTCTCCGGAGGAGGTGATCCGTGAGGCGAGGGCAAGGGTGATGGAGGAGCCGCGGTGTTCATGTTGATATGGGGAGGTGGGTGTCCCTTGACCTTCTTGCGAGGAGGCGGGGTCGTAACGAGACCAGGGATCGTTTCAATACCTTCCATCATGTTCTCGTTACTGTACGACCTCTTCCGGCCGTAGCGTTCGATGGCTTCAATGAGACCAACCTCTTTCCTCGAATCACTCTCATCGCGCTTGACCATCCTCCAACCATTTCCCTCGACTACCGATTCCTCCTCCTGCATCTCCTGCTCTCTATGTTCGCCGTCTCGGAATGTGGCACGCGAACCGCCAGGGAAGACCAGCGGGAATTCGCGTAACGATCTTGGAAGTGTCGCATTGTACAACGGGTAGAGCTTGGGGTCCTTGGGTGAAGATGGCGGGGGGATGGGAGGGAGGGGGATTGGCGCGTAGGTGGTTGTTGTCGTGGTCGTCGTGACCACCCTAAACGAAACGCGTGTGAGCTCAGAGACAGTCATAGCGATCCAAAATCACGCACGTAGTGGTGTTCACGGAAGGCGCGAGGAAGAGAGATGGTCGTGGACTGGAGTTCATCGTGGAAGAGGACGAGAGGGACACCCCGCGCAGCTCCAAGCACTGGCCGTGGACGTGAACCGATGAGGCCAGCTGAGCGCCGGGCGCGTCCTTGTGCCACAGCGGAGTCTCAAACTCTCGGTCCGCCCTTTGTGCTCTCCTCCGTCCTCGTCCTCCTTGTTCTCTTTCCACCCCATCGTCCAAGTCCCTTTCATGCGAGACTCCCGAATCGCGTGTGCCTCTGCGTCTCTGTGCAGCATCCTCTCGACTCCAACCTCAAATTGACTCACCGAGAACATGTCCGGGCGGTGGGCGGTGGGCTACTAGGACGTCAGCAGAACCCAATCTGCCATATATATATCCCCTTCGGCCGGCCACGTACACTCATTCAATGCGAGTACAACATGACTGTCCACCGTTCACTGTGGTCGAGAAACTGGGACACAAAGCCTCGTTCTGGCCGTCAGTCTCGGCCATGACATGCAAGGTTGACTCCTTCGAACTGTATGCAGATCTCAGTCAGTCGCCGGTCGATATGGAATGCATAGCCGGCCGTCCTCCCTGGAGACTTCTAGTGACCTCAAGGTCCGTTTCCTTCTTGTCTGTTCCATCACCGCGCATTTTTGTGCACAATCCGCACGGACGGGAAGTCGTGATAACGATAGGTGTAATATACTCACTCAGTTTCACAGTCTTGAAACTGGATGCTGCAGCTTACACTGACTGGTGCATTGTAAGCATACGCTACAAATTGACTCAGTCAATGGCCGAACACTCTGTAGATGTTGCCGCGACCATCGGTCAGAAGTCGCCTTTGGACATCCTGCGCAGTCGAGACCTCCTTCGGAGATATTTCTGGCTGCCGAAGATGGTCAGATCCACCCAAGTTGCCGTCGTCGATGTCGACGTCGGTGCAGGCACCAAGGCTCGAGCAAACCTTCAGCTTCTGCGACGCACGACCACCGTGAGTATGATCCTGGTCGATTTCCTTTACGGGTGACGACTCACCCAGCTCCTCTTCTCCTCTCCCATGCGCTCCTGACGGACTTCCAGTGGGGACATCGACTGTGGGTGCTGTTGGTGACAGCATGATGATAACGGTCCGTCCGACGCCGTCTTCAGGGCGGTCTGCAGAACGTCAGGACCGCGTTTGCGGCTCCAGCATTTCAACTCCTCCCCGTCTCCAACCCACGACGAGCGCCGCTGACACTTATACGGAAGCATCTGCATTCAGTCTTCAGGTATCGCGTTGCTCTCATCTTCTGTAGCCTCATGACATTCTCGAACGCTCATGTCAACGCCACAGAAGATTTGAAAGCAGCAGGCCGAACACTCGGTTGTATCTATCCGGCTTGTCCCAACGTCTGCAATTCCCCCGAGTAATATTCCCGCATAGGACGGCCTCACAAAGATCGACGCTGAGTCGTTGACCCAACTTTCTGTCAGCTGGGTGAGTAAAATGACCAACCCGGTATACTCCCTATCTCGTCATATAGTTGAAAACGGACCATAATCGTATATCAAATCCCCCGAAAGTTCAACCAGCTTTATCCTCACCCTTCTTTCTACTTCTTTCTACATCAGTCTTCGTCATCTAAGGCCAGTCAGTGCCCTGGCCCTGAGCGAACGTACACTCTCCCATTGTAAAAACGATCCTCCTCAGAGTCCTAACTTTATGTTGTCCCCCAAAGTCTACTACATGTACCAGGGCCTGATTGTCAGCAGCCGAGGGGGTTTCCTGGCTCCTTCCTGTTCCTGACAACTCCTCGGACCCAATATCCGGCATGATTAGCTTCGCGGACACGCATCCGAAGCTGTACACCGCCTCGCGTAGCTATTATTGTACATAGAAAGAGTCTGTCCCACAAGTATTTCGCCAGGGCCGTTCACGAACATGTAACATAGATCCTCTCACTGCCCATGTTATATACGTTCAGGGCAAGGAACTGAGTGATACACTCCCCGACCATGTCTACAGCGATTGACGTCACCTGAGTGTAGAAGAATGTTGTCGTTCGTGGTGTTCACTCCAGTGGTAACTCGTACAATGCGGGTACAACCAGCAGCCGCCTCTCCGCGACCTCCGCTACGCGCCACGGAGGGCGGGACGCGATAATCTTAGAAGGGAGAGGCAACAACCTTACATTACGAACTCTCACCCTAGTTCCTTGCCTTAGTGCCTTTCCTGACTGGGACAAATAATTTTGAGAGTACCTGAGCACGTACAACCGAGTCAGAACGTGTCCTGCCAAAATTTCTGCTATCATGGGCATGGGAGTTCAACGCGCGCTCCATTCACAGCGCATCGAGGGTGGTACACCCACATTAATTTGCCTTGTATGACTAGTGTCCGAACCCCGCGAAACCCGCGACTCACACCCGCGCCCACGCTCAGCGTGAACAACGATCGTCACAGTCGCGGGTGCGCCCACACAAGCCCGCAGGCCTGGGAGGAATCGTCCACGGATGCGGACCGGGCGCGAGGCGCACCGCCATGCGCTCTCCCTTCGGGACGGCGTCGCGCTATCGCGGAGGTGAATGCAGCTTGGGCTCCATCGCGCACGCCTGGTGGCCATGCGGGCATGGGAGACAGATGGGACTGAATGGTGGAACGTCGCACCGTGGCCGTATCTTGGAGGAGTGGGGTGCTATGGATAGAAGGCGCGGGTTATGTCCCGTCAGAGGGGGTTTAGTATGTTCCGTTGTTGTCGTGTGGGCCGAATGGGAAGAGACAGACGAAGACGGGGAAGGTCTGCCAACGACAGAGAGATGGGGCGAGAAGTCGAGATGCGTGGGTGGGGCTGGACGTGACGGTCTGATTGCAACGATAGAAGGGTGCTTTTGCTACCCTTGCGAGGATTCGGTGGTGTCGTTACTGGTTGGGAGTCGTGTTTGAGCGGGTGATCAGGGCAGGGTCGACAGTGCTTACAGTGAGATCTCGCCCATGCGGCTGAAACGACTGTGTTTGTGGCAGGGTACGAGCTGCTACGGTGCACCGGAATTAACCAGGTTGCATATCAGTGTACGTGTTACACAAGAGACTTCCCAGAGACCCTACAGCGCAAGGAGGTCAGTATGGTGCGTCAGATAGGAACCTACACGAACTTGCCGCGATGCAGGACTATGGCCAGTGTCTTCCCGCTTACGACATAGGTCTGTAAACCTTAGCGCACCCGAGACGGTCACCCGCAGGATAGAAGCAACATATCACTCACCGGGAGCTTCTGGTTGCACCCATGTCACTCTCCGAGCGGAGGTACGACATTCGGAGATACAGATGCTACCATCAGCTCTGGACACGCCGGGAGCGGTTTGCGCGTCTTGCTCGTCATGGACGTGTCCGTGGATATGCGCGGACGGTGTCGACGACCGAGGAGAGAAGACGCGCTAGTACATACTCGGCTACGAGCTTGTGACGAAATGTCGGAGACTCACAGAACAATGGGAAAACAGACATGGGCCCCACCGCCGGAAATGAAAGAACTTTGAGCCAGATATCGCATCGCCTGGGTCACCCAGGGGCGTGCAGAGATCGATTGATATCTGACGATCGCCGTGGGGTCGTAACAAGCAGATGAACAAATGGATGGACGTATGGTTTGGTGGGATCTGCCATGGTGGTAGTGAGATGGCCCTGTGGCCCTGCAGCTCTGTGCAGCGGACAGACTGCTGCTTAAGTGCCACAAAGCCTGGATGCCACCTGACTGGCGTCTGGAAGTCGAAGTCGGCCACTCAGCCGCAGGAAGTTGTCGATCCTCCGAGCAGGCAGGCAGCGGTCACGCGCCATCCTCGCCCGGAAGGCTGGCCGGGTAGGTCAGCACGGCTTATGCGAGTGCATGTTTCCCGCACCGTCGACGTCATGTTCCGACATCCTCTGCTGTTCGGGAGCAAGCAGCGGTGAAAATGACGTGCGAGCGACAGTACGCTGCAGGCAGAACGCGGAAAGGTCAGTGACCATCATCACAGACCATATGGCAGAGTCATTCATGAGAACAGAGGACCCACGTTTTCGAAGAAGACCGAGGCGAGCATGTGCTCCGCGCGCTCAGAATGTCACTGGGGCCTTATCTCTGGACGCCAGAGAGGGGCGATTCGGAGAGCGAGCAACGAGCTCGTTACGGTCACGATATTTTGCCGCAAACTCTGAGTATCATGCAGCCGCACCTCCGCGACATGGTTGTTGCGACCGTCCACGGATGGCGACGGTCTCTTGCGCTTACGGCAACATGAATACCACGCTGCGTCATCCAGACCGCCGGGATCCAATGGATAGGCCCCGGTGCCCGAGAAACGCAAATGAGAGCCAGTGCCGTTCTGATGGGCCGTTCGAGTAGCCAGTGGCCGGCTACGAATGCACCATAGAAGGACTCGGGGCCGTAGAAGGAGGAGGTCGCGGGAAAAATTCTGTCATTTAAGGAGTGTGAATGCGTTAGGGTCGCGTTTGTCGGCGCTGGCCGGTTTAGGCTGCCGCAGAGGCACGATAATCGATACACAACACATCTTCTGTCGTCGCGCAGGTAGGTATCGGTAGCATCGTCCATGGACTTTCTGACCGAGCGCGAGGGCCCGGGGGTCCGTCGTGACTCGTCCGTTCAATCTGCGCCGAAGGGTGAGCCGCGGCGGGAAGGTTGCGGAGATCAGTACGGCAAAAAAATGTCGCCCACGGTCATATAAGCATGAGATGGGAGAGGACAGTGAGAGCCATCGAAAATCAGATGGACCTCCAACCAAACTTACACGGCTGTGCTCGCCCGGAGCTTTTAGTGCAAGCGGCCCGGGGGGCTCCGGAGCCGGGATCGTTCCAGAAAAGGCAGGTACTCAAGAACGAACGAACGAGCCGCTCGCTCCGAACCGCCAACTGCAACGACCGCTTTATTTCGGACTGTGGAGGGGCTCGTGTATAATCAAGCTGACTGGTATAAGCCTATGTGACGGCGACACATCTCCACTGACAGTCAGCTCCCGGCCGTTCCCGATGCAGGAGGCTCCGTGGGTACAGCGAGCAGAAAGCGTCCGAGGTCGACAATGTGTTCGTTGAATGCATCGGTGAGCTTCACGAGCTCTCCTCGTCCAGCTGACCCCTCCCCGTGCCTCTCGAGGGGAGCAGAGTGAAGGTCTCGATGTGGCACTCGCGCAAGGTTTCAGCAGCACGGTGATAATGCCCTCATCCCTCCGAGTCGCCTCCGTGGCAAATTCCGAATAATGAGTTCCACGCCTCCCGCTCCCGTCACCAGACCGCAAAAAAACGCAGCAGGAATCCTCGGAGAATCCACCCTCGTGCGGGTGCAGTCCCCACACGCGTTTCTGGCAATCCGGCCGCACATACGCACACGACAAATGCACAACGCAGCAAGCAGCCTCTGGCGCACGCTCGTCTCGCTATCCACATTGTCCGTTGCCTCTCTCGACCGCCCATCCAGCGCAGCAGACGGTGTGCTTCTCTTGCTAGTAGAAGTATCGGATGACCCGATCGAGTGTGATTATCAGGCACGCCGTTCGCACGCCCGTACGTACAACTGACGTGCTGGAGCAGCCCCCCGCCGCCTGCAGACGACCTCGGACTTTGTAGGGAGGACGAATCCTTTACGTAGTAGACGCTGCTACCGGAACGCTCCTCAAGAACGGTGGTGGCGGTGCACGATGTCGGCTCGGTGCAGACGTGCGATGGGCTCTGCGTTGCCCCGTTTGCTCCTAGTGTGCGACCTGCGTGTCGACCGGCTAGCGAGCGGGGGAGAACGGCGCAACACCGACGCCGTGCAGATCCGGCTCTCGATCGTGTGCGCATCACCGCGTCGGCGGAGGTTCGCGCGGTGTATGTCCCGCCCACTCAGCTGACGAGATGAGCAAACGAGGGGCGGGGTTAGAAGGCGATTCGCGAGGTGGTCTCGGGTGCTTTCTGCTTCTCGGGCAATTTATCACTACCAAGAGCAGCCCAATTGCCCGTGACTCGGAGATGGTGGGATGTCCATGAGGGACCAGGGTACGCAACCACATCGGCCGCGGGGTGCCCCTCCATTCTTCCGTCGAATCCTCGTATTTTGCAAACGTAGCCCGTGGTAGTCAGCATACTCACATTGTCTCCCAGCGCACCTCGAGTAGTCAGCGAGCCCGAGTGTGCGCACCTAGTAACACGCGTTGCGTAGGGCCATCGGCGCCGGCATCCGAGTATCCAGGTCCTCTCGTAACCTGGTCGTGAATGTGAAATGCGGTAAATACGAGACGGCTGTTCAACAAGGCAAGGTGGCGCCCCAAAAAGGCTGAGGTTATCTGCGCCTTGACGGCCTGCGTGCGCGCCCCGAGAGCGGCGGCCGACACGAGCCCGGACGTCGTCCAAAGCGGCACGTAGTGCGTAGCGTGCACTCGTACTACCCGTAAGTAGCCGTTCCTCGTTCGAGCATCGGGCGTTCGAGAGAGGCGCGTCCGAAGTCGAAGCCCCAGAAGCGTGCACCGGTACGCGGCAGACGTGATGGAGCGCAGCACGGCGCGGTTTTCCCAGCTGCGTCTGCATCTGTCAAGGAGCTCAGAACCACCCGCCTTCGCAATACGAACGCACGGCGCGCGTACCTCATTAGTCACAGGCGCCCAGAGGGCGGGAGTGCCAAGAGGGGGAACTGGCAGGTCTGAATGGCGGCGCACACCGTCAGCTACACCCTGGCGACTGCGCCCCGGCGGCGGGTCCCACGACCATCGCGCGCCCTTGCTTCTTTTCACGATCGGGGATACAGTGCCGCCGAAGGGACGCGTCGACGGTCGACGTCCGCACTGAACTGGCAATGGGAGAGCCTGGTATATTCGCAGTAATCAGTGTGAGTGCCACGGATGGTGTGCGGGAATTTTCGCGTGCACGGGTGACCCAAGGGCGCTCCAGACCGGCGTACGAACGATCACCTGTGCGCCTCATATTAAGGGGGCTCGAGTCTAGTGGATTGAGGTGCACGCTGGCGCAGAAGGCGGCGGAACAGAATCAATGACCCTCGGTGGGAGCGGGTGTTAGAATGAACGCCGAGGTAGGGAAGGGAATACACCGGGGGTCCTGCCCGGTGCGAGACCCCTGCACCGCGCGGACAAGGCTATTTCCCAACGCGTGAATTTGTAGTGCAAGGCCCGACATGACCGCCGTGCGTGCGCCGCGGGACGACAGCGTCGTTGATCCGTACCATCGTGGAACGTGCATTCAGACAGTGCCAGGTATGACGTAGCGGCAACGCGCGCACGCAAATGCATGCCCGAGCCACGCAGAAAACATCTGGCAAAACATACGGAGATGTTCTCCAGACGATCCGCGGACGGCGAGCATATTTACGACAATGTTGCCCCCGCTAGCCGGGCGCGCAGGCGGCAGGGCAAACGTTGGCGGAACGTCAAACCACCTACGACCATACGGCTCGAGCAGGCGTCGGGCGGCGAACACGCCGTCGCCAAATATATAACGCGCTAAGATGGCAACTCAGCGAGCGTGTGTCGCTGTGTGGCCACCACAGACGATAATCGCCGCACAACGTACACATGCGAGGGAGCGACGTCTGAATGCGCTAAACCACCTGCCTTTTCGGGCGTTCTGTGCTGGCCTAACCGCGCAGTTAAGGTATATGAGAGAGAAAGGTATATGAGAGAGAACGTGAGCCTCCAATCATGCGTCCACTGCCGTCTGTCGTGCCGCCTCGTGCCCGGTGTATGGATCACGTAAGAAGCTCAAAAACTAGGGGCGCAGACAGCGAACGTACGCAAGAAGGGGGACCGCTGCGCCGCTCCGCATTGTCCTATGACATCGACGCACCCAGGGACGCAGTTGGACAGTGCGCTGCCTACGCGGGACCGAGGACGCAGTCGTGACGACCGGAGATGAAGAAAGATGGCGTACCGAAATGAAAAACGCACACATGCACACATGGGACGCGCCACCCCCTCCTGGGGGCGACAACGTTACCAGTGCAATTCTAGTGTCTTTGAGGACGCCCGATCGCACCGGTTCGCTGTATATCGTGAGAGCACGCACTGGGATTACGCAGACACGCGAGCCCGTGAGTGTACTCTGGGAAGCGGGGGTCAGGATGGATGACGCGCGAGGATATTCGTGGACGTAAGGAACAGACACGGGAGATGTATGAAGCCTCGAGACCTGTGCAGCCAGAAATACACGTGTCGACGGGCTTTTGGGCCCTCGCGAGAGGGCGAAGCGGATGAAGAGAAGTCGGGACGTACGCGATCGAGGTCGAGGTCGAGGAGGAGAGCAAAAATAAGAGGACGGTTCGGGAGCACCTTCGAGCTTGTTGTGAGCAAACATAGGCGGTGGGACACGGACGGATCCATGCGTGCCTTGGTGAGCCAGATAATACACAGGGAGTGGGAAACCTGGGAGATGGACGCGTTGTGCCGATGGGGTCAAATTTGGGCAGGAGGTGCCGCATTTCCCGTGCTTCGAGACTAGCGCGAGGAGTGAGAAAGAAAGGGAAACGGGCGAGTGGTACCGTCCACGAAACCTCGTAAGGGCAAAGTTGGAATCGGGTTGCCCGGGGAAGCGGAGAAACGGGGTTGGCGAGCCGCTGGGGGAGGGAGACGCGTGAGGTTGCGGAGCTGGCGAGGGGATTGTTGGCGCAAGATTGTGGTTGTGACTTGTAAGCGTCGTATTGCCTCCGAGATGAGGCGTGTCGGGACAATTCCTATGAAAGTGTTGACCATGCGGATTGTTGAAGGGAGACACGCGCGCACTGCGCAGGGTGCAGACCATCTCCTTCGTTGTATTCAAGCCACGAGTAGATTATCTGGGCCGTCCGGCCGAGCTTGAGAGTGATAAGAGCAGCGTTGGATAGAGCGGCCAACGAGAGAGAACGACCTATGATACTGTGAACGAGTGTGCAGATGAAGTCGAGATACGGGTTGAAGAGGCTTATCAACTAGATACCGGGGAGCCTCGGACATAGATACGGAGGTTGAAGGTTGTGATTGACATTGGGCATAGACGAAGGCGACCACGGGTCCAGAGAGACTCGAGCGCTGGAGGGTGACATTGTCGTCACGGATCTGGAAACGAGTCGCGAGGTGGAGAATGAGGAGGTTCTCTGGATCGGATAAGCGTGTTGGCAACTGATAGACATGGGAAAGAACGAAAGGTGTGAATGACGTTGAGAGTGAGGCAAGACTGAGTGGAATCAGAGAAGCGAGAGGGGTGAACGTTAACGATTACGGAGGACAGAGTGCGATGGCGACATTGGGCGTGGAAAGAGTGCGATGTGAGAGATAGGATGGAAAGTTTTGGCAAAGGCCGACTGGAGAACGAGAATGAATATGAGGGTGAGGAGGAGGTGGGAGCGGGAAGATGGCTGAGATTGGATGTGGACATGGTAAATTGGATGGTTGATTAGCTTGGGAATGGAGAGTCGGTTACCGTAGCCTGAGAGGGAGAGAGAGTCGGAGAGTAATAGAGCGTGCAGAAGTGAGAGATGGGAGAGTGGCGGATGAGACGGGGCAGAGTTCACGTTCTAGAGGGCGGCTAGGAGTGGGGTTTAACCAACACGGTGGGAGCGGGATGCTGCGAAGGGGATGGACGGGCGAGAGGCGTTACAGGGCTGACAGTCTGGAGTACCTGAGCGGGCTGTCCGTGTCCACGGGAGGGAGGGAAAACGGGACCGAGGGGAGTGGTGGTATTCTGGAAGGAGGATGGGAGCGCGTGAGTCTAGCGCGGGATACTCGGGCGAGAAGAGCAGCGACTACACGAGGTCGTCCAGAGACGTACTGGTGTAGTAACACGGTGTAATAACAATAACACGGTATAGTAAACCGGTGTATATACGCCCTCTGCTTGTGCTCACAACAGTGGCCGGCGCCGTCGGCGGACGGACCGGGGAGCGCCAGAACAGGATTGGCCGGAAGCTGATCGGCCGGGGGAGGGCAGCGGGCGTCTGGGACGGGGCAGAGTCCGGGGGGAGGGATGTGGGGAAAGGGACAGCGCTGTCAGCGTCGCGGCTCACTCACTCAGCTGCGCTCAGACCCGCCTCTCCCGCAGCGCGACTGCCCTCGGTTCTGCACGTCTCCCAGATCTGCCTTCCCGGGTTCTCACCTCCTCCCAGCGACGCGGCCTGTATTTCCCAAAAGCTGTCACTCGCCTCGAGCTCGACTGATTGGCTGCCTGCGGTGCGTCCAACCGATTTCTTCTCGCCATAATCGGTCTCCGCGTTCTCAACTCCCATCTGCCTCCGTCTCTCCTCCAGACTTCCAATCGAACAACGTCCCACTCCCCCGGCTGCTCCTAACACGTGAACACTCGAAACAAACTCTGCCCTGCTTCCTTTAAGCTCGCTGCCATCTCCTTTCAGTCCGTCTGCCCAAAGTCAGTTCCCGCACCCTTCTCTCCCTCCTCTCTTCCCGTCATGTCTTCCGCTCCTCTCACTTACTCCGACTACTTCCTTCCCCAGAACCACCAACAACACCATCATCACCACCACTCCCCCTATTCCTCCCAGTCTATCATCCTCCACCACCCACACGAGCACCCACTCGTCCACCAGATGCAGCATCCTCCCCCATCTCCGCCTGTACCAATCGACCCCGCACTTGCTCTCTATCCACCTCAGTACTATGGCTACCAGCAGCCACACCATCACATGCCGCCCCCTCACCTCGCCTTGCCCGCAAGCCTCTCCTCTCCCTCCTCACATGGCTCCGAGACTGTCGGTACCCCACCAAACGACATCATCTCTTTCAGCTCAAATGCCAACGGCAAGCGGCCCGCTTCCTCCGCAAGCATGAACGAAGACAACCGCAACAAGAGGGCTCGTCAGGACGATGATATCGACGCTGCCAGTCCAAGCACGGAGAAAGGAGACGAGCAAAAGACAAAGACGACCCGGGGTGCACGGTATGTTCTCATCTTCCGTGCTTTCCTTTCTTCTCCGTTCTCAATGGCCCTAAGTGCTTGTACCGTATGCCGACGATTGAAAATGAAATGTGTCGGCGCCGAGAATGGCCCTCCCTGCAAGAGGTGTCAGACCGGCAACCACGAATGCATATTCGAGGAGTCCAATCGTGGCAAACGGTCTACTAAGTGAGTATCCGATGATGTTTTTTTCCATAGCCTTCGAAAACTGAGGTGCAGTCCCAGGAAACATGAGATACTGACACGCTCCCTGCGGAAGATGGAGCGAACCTTAGACACCGTCCTCCGCTCCCTCGGCAACCCCAACCTTGCGGCGGGGATATTGTCTCGATCGCCCTCACCGTCCTTGCAAAGCCAAAATACGCAGGCACTCATCAACTCCCCTTCACCACCGGCAACACCCGAACGCCGTCACCATTCGCATCATGCTCCGATGTCGCCAAAGATGCACTCTCTCCCTGACAATACGTTGAATCCCCTTGGCTTGCTCGCCGAGGCTAGCTTAGCCAATCGACGAGCACAAGCCGCCGGTTCATCGACAGATGCTGCGACTCTGAAAAATGGCAAACTGGGTGTTGCGAGCGATGTCTACTTCAAGCCTGGTCAGTGCCTTTATGCCAACCCTATTTATGTTGCGGAGCTCCGGACTCACGATATCTCCAGGTCCTATGACGATCCTGCCGCTACGGCGACTATACATCGAGCGGCAAGTGCAGCCTGAGATGCTGAGCTTCGTAAGCACGGAGGAGGTCGTTGCTTTGTTCAAGATGTACGTGTCCCCTCTCATTGGGGCATCTGTGCGGAGGAATTTTGACTGATTGCATATGGTGCATTGAATGGGGTGACGGACATTATAGCTACTTTGATCATATGAATGTGAGTTTAGGCATTGATTCCGAGTAATCTCCCGACTTATCCATGGGCACAGGTACACGCTCCCCTCCTCGACCCTGACTTCCACACGCCCTCATTGGTCTGCTCGCGATCACCTTTCCTCCTGACCTCCAGTGGGTGTCGTCCTCCTCGGACTCTGACCCCTTTGCTGATTAATGTCGCTACAATAGTTTGCGCAGTGGCTTCGCGGTTCTACGAGGCTCGCACAGACCTGCATAGCAAACTTTCTGACCTAGCTAGGAAACTTGCCTTCATGTCGCCGGCCAGGGGCTACAAATCCGTTGAAATCGTCCAGGCGTATATTATCAATGTGCTCTGGGGATGCGGTCCCGTGGAGAGATACGAGCAAGACCAAACGTGGATGCTCCTCGGTATGGCTATCAGGTACGTATCGTGTTCTTCTCCACTAGACTCTGTCTTGGCTTGTCTCGATACCCGATCGAGCGTCCTGACGATCTGCGACGTCGGATACCACTGTCATCCCCGTAACGCGGGATAGGACGCACGTCGACTGCCTCTCTTGTTCATTTTTCCCCACATTGCTGTTTTGACATCACTCAATCTCGGCATTTGTAGGATGGGCACCGACCTCAATCTACATCGCCGCTCGACAACTGTCAGTCCAGATACCACAGAGGGTCGAGCCCGCGATCGCGAAATCCGCAACCGGGAACGCACATGGATCATGTGCTTCTGCCTCGACCGCTCTTTCAGCGCGCAGATGGGCAAGCCGTACTCAATCAAAGAAGAGTACGTCGCGCAACTACTCGGGCCTTATAGGACTCTGTACGGGTGCTAACCGGGCTCTTCTCACCTTCTTACCTTCCCCGTCGGCGTTGCCGGTGACATCGCAATGTGCGTTAATGTGGCATCGTTCCGATGGGCAGCTACATGATTCGAAACGCATCGCACTGGGCACGGTCACTAGGGGCTCTCCCGTCGGATAGCGCCCTCGCGGGATACGCGGTACGTGCCACAGCCGTCGATCGTGGACCCACAAGCCTAGACGCTGACCGGCTAACGCGCGATACAGGATCTTCAACGCATCTTGACGCGCAGCCTCGATTTGCTGTACTCTGGGACGACAAACTCATCTGGCCTGCAAATTGACTGTGATTTCCTTCTCGTCATCAAGACGATGGAGACGCAATTGCTCGCCTGGCATCACGAGTGGCTTAATGTCCGTGCCAGCCACGTCACTGGTATGTGGTCCACCGTGACCCGTCTGTTTATAAACCGTGCCTGACGTGATCTCGAATGCGGGGTTCCCTTCTTGCGTCGCGTGCTGCTCGCTTCGCTGCTTGCAGGCGAGAGCGAATATATCCAGAAATACCGGATGCTGATCGCAAACTACTACTTCCATTACGCCATGCTCACGATTAACGCGTTCGGCTTGCAGAACGCTCTCGAGCGCTCCGCAGTGGACATCGGCCACTTCTTCGCCCGGTGCCACTCGTCCGCAATCAGTTGCGCGACGATTCTGAGGGACGAGATGGGTCCGGCTGGGTACCTGAGGTATGCGCCGGACTCTCATTTCGTCATGGGCTCGTATGCGGTCTTGACTCTGCTCAAGGTGTGTCTTCCACTCAGGTCAGGGATGTACTGAATAGTATGAATACTGACCTTGATCCGCTCTTGTGCAGCTCATCCGTCCGGAGTTCCAAGCATTCCTGGACCATGAGCAAAAGACTATAGCGATTGTGAACGACGTCGCGAAAATCTTCGAGCAGGTCGCCGTCGGGAACCTACACACGCCTACGCTGTACAGCAGTTTCCTGCGCGCCCTCATCAGCGCGCGCATGGACGGGACCGATCAGCCGCAGTCACAACAGACGGACCGGATACCGGCCACTGTTCAGGACCCCTCCGCGCACATCAACGGGCACACGCATGCGGGCGGGCCGCTCCTGTCAGGGACGATCGAAAACTTCGCATACAGCGGGGAGATGGGGCCTGTGGCGGACATCTCGACGTTCCCGCCTACGATGGCGCCCGTGCCGAACGAGGTGGACATGAGCATGCTTTCCATGGACACCATCCTCAGCTCGGACTTCTGGGACAGCGTCCTGGTGCCAGGTGCGTGCGGGACCCCTGTGACTGTGTGGACTGTGAAGCGTGTATGATGCTGATGCGCGCTGGTGTCGGGGATGCAGGCTCGTCGAACTCGGTGGAGAGCCTCAGCGGGGGCTTCGTGTACGGCGCGGGAGGAAGTGGGCTCATCACCCCGAGGATGTGGATGTCGCCACTGCCGTCGGGGTCGAGCTCGCCCGTGCGTGGGGGCGGCTTGCAGCAGCAACAGGACAGCGCGGTCCGGGATCTCGCGCTCGATATGGCGCTCGAGTCGCAACATACGTCGCCCGTGTCGGCATGAGGGGTTTCGTCGTTCGGCCTGGGCTGTGCTATGTATCTGAGTGTTGTGGGTGGAGGGGTGTGTGCACTATCTGAGTCTTGTGGGCGGTCGGGGGTGTGTTCTTGGTTCTCTGTAGACTATTGTAAGCTGCGTCGACGTCGTCCGCGGGCATCGGTATTAGTTGTTTTGTGCGCACCCCCCTCCCCCTGCCTCCCTTTGCATTTGCATTTGACACACAAGTGACTCCGGCTTTTGCTTATTAGTGTATTTGTCGCGATTTCGTGCCGTCGCTTCTGTAGTGTAGTGTAGCATTCTGTTCATACGCCGTGACAGCATTGTGCTCGTGATTGTGCCGGCACGTGTGCTCCCCCTCCCCTGCAAACTAGAGGGTGCGGAGAAGTATTGTGTATGACCATCGTACGCATGGCATACACATACTTAACGTTAGATATAACTCTGTCGATGCACTGGCCCAGGTTGTGATTGGGTTTGACTTGGTTTGGAATCTCAGCTATAGCCGTGGCAAACAGTGTACGCATATGTGTAGAAAATTCTGTATGACAGATTTTCAAGGTCGCTTTCATCGCCGCATTAACCATCCCACTCCTTCCCACTCTCGGACAGGTGTTCGGAAGTTTTCACCAATCACGGCGACTCACGTCGGCCGAGGGCGGCAGAAGTCTAGAGAGGTTCCTATTGCCTATCGGGGATCGGCGCATCTGATGCGCCTGATGCGCCTCTGTGGGATCTTCTGATTTACGTGCGTCATCCAGCTGACCTTTTCCTGCAACAGGCGCTCCGATATTCGAATGTCCGTCCGGGCTCTTGCGGCTTGCCTGTGACGCTGAGCTCGACGGCGTGGAAGTCTGACGGCTGTTGACACTTCTCCACGGCTTGATGCTGCGTGCAGACTGCAGTCACCATGACTGGGATACGATACGCAGATTGAACCGACAGCCTTGGGCGGCAGGGACGGTGAGTGATCGCGATATTCGGTTGATCATTGCTCCCCTTGAAATCTACTCAAGGAATATTCAAGGAGTGGTCACCGTCTCTTCGGCATGACTGCTGTGGAACAGGACCTTTATCTCTCATGCGTTCAAATTACGCCTCAGACGTTGGGATGAGGCCGGGAAGGAAGTACTCACTACTCGGGACGGCCGCCCTTTTCCCTCGGAAAGCTTCAAAGGTCATTCAATGCATTCGCGCGGGTCAGCTTGTTTGTCAGGTCCCATCACGGACTAGGTCTTACGTGGTGCCTCGCGCGGTATAAGGCGTGGGCCTGGCGATTCTCCGCGACATCCTCACGGCCACTCCCCGACCGAGGCAGCTCAAAATCCATCCTCCTGTGCTCTCCAAGATACCCGCTTAGTATCGTCGCTATCACCATGAAGGCTATCACTGCTGCAAGTGTGTTTGCTCTTTACCTTTCTTGTGAGTGCTTTATATACATAGTCCTCGTCGCATGATCTGACTTGGAAACGACCATGTACACAGGTGCGGCTGCGCAGACAACACTCTTTATCCCAGGTTTCGATCCCCAGGCTATCACCGCGGACATTGAAGGTGTGGACGCGCAAGGTCGTACCACGTACAGGATTGGCGGCGGAGTGGCGAGCGGAACATTCGATGTCGGTGGTAACCCTCCCGGTGTTTCGGGTGCGTGGCCTTGAGCTCTCTGACCTTTCGTAGACTGAACGACATCCTCCCAAATAAGGCACTCTTGTTGCAGGGTCTACGGAGGCGCATCTCGTATACAACATCCCCGTTGCGAGCTTGGCCATCTCGGAGGATTGCTCGATCAACGGCGAAGTCGCCGTTTGCACGGGGGTCGTCTCTGCCCCTGACGGAGTCCAAACCGTTCTAGAAACGGAGACCGCGAGCGGCTTTGTCGTTCAGGGCAACACCGCTGCAGCACCTACTGCCAGTGCTAGCGCAAACACGGGTGGCGCCAGCGCTGCCGCGGGCACGGACCCGGCGAGTCCGACAGCGGCGAGCACAAACCCTGCCACCCCAAGCCCGTCTGGCGAAAACAATGGTGTAGCGCGAGTGGGATCCTCATTGACCATGTCTTTGGGAGTGGTTGGTTTAGTCGCTGCTTTCTTCCTTTGAGGGTGCGGTACTACTACATACATAAGTTATATTTGGTCCTTAAGAGTCTACTACGCGAGTCAGGGCGGTCCCTTAATGTTGCCATGCTTCACTGTGCTTCTGCTTCACTCTATTGGATGCATGTACAATTCCAACGAAGGTATTGAACGGCAACGACGCGTCGTGGTACCAGTGTGTCACGCAGTGTGACCGAGCGCGTTGGCGGGGAGGCGCGTATGACACGCGCCTCGGTGTAACATCATACTTTCCGCCGACAAGCTTTCTTCCCGACTTCTCTCTCCGCTCCCACCACCACCTCTCCGCTTGCAAGCGCATACATCCACCGACACTTAATCACCGAGTCGCCGTCTAGCGCACCTCTCCACAACCTACCAAGCGTCCACTGCCTGCCAGAAGAGCTCTCAATCTCCCCTCGCCTGTTCCGGAGTCTTCGGAAGAGACCGATTGGCACCCATATCCCCCAACAAGCTCTTCGACGCGACTGGTCCACGTACGATAACATGTACCGACGAACCGGACCCACGCATGACAGCATAAGTCGCCGCGCCGCCACAAGAAAGGCCGCCACCTCTCTTGCAGTACAGCAGCACTCGAGCTCGCCCGTTCCCGCGTCGTCGCCGGACGCGGATGTCAACGTAGGGATCACGTTCGGTGAGCCGTCAACTCCGAGGAGCACAGTAAGGGTGACGTATGCTAGCAAGCGCAAGTTCATGCAGTCGCCCCCGAAGCCCCGTGCTGGTCCCAGTTCTGCTCGTTCGTCCTCCCGGTCGCGCGTTGGGTCGTCGGAAGAACCTCCCATGAGCAAGCCTCTCTTACAAACTAGTACGCGTAGGGACGAAGGACTAGGGCGAGGTGGCGGGCGCGAGCGCGGCCGGCGCAGTCAGTCAAACGCACGTACGAAGTCTACATCCCCCGATCTCTCCATGGCAAACGATTCCGCGGCGGGGGCCAGTTCGGATCCTGGAAGCAGTGTGCTGGACCAAGACTCGCAACGTGTGAACTCATCGCATCCCCTGTCTGCCACAAATCCCGAGAGCCGCATCAACGACATAAAGACGGAACACACGGAAGCTAGCATTACACGGAAACGACCCTTGTCGCGTTCGTCCTCGTTTGGGCGTGACAGTCTGACACCGCTCTCTTCATCTCCTGCACAGAAGAAGAAATACATATTCCCGCCTACCTCCAACATTGCGCCCAGGCTGGCACGTCAGTTCATGCGCGTCCAATCCCAGGCGATCTCGAAGACTACGTCCGAGTTCAAGCCTCAGCCCGTGACACAGTCGAAATCACTCGACAACCTCTTTGCGCCACTTGACTCTACAGATGACGAAAGCTGCGATGAGACTGACATCGGAAGCTTCGTCTGGGTCAGCATAGACTTGACGGGGAAACTGACGGATTGTGGCGAGGACAGCGGAGAAGACACGATATGGTGGCCGGCGAAGGTTCTTACAGACCAAACATGTACTGGTTCTCGGACTCACAGAAATGCCATCTCTGCTTCCAGGTTGAGCTGCCGAAGCCGATGATGCGCGTCACACTCTACGGTCACCCTCCAGGTATGGACATCGATCGAAGACTGAGTATCAGCAAACCTTCGGCCTCCAATATACGCCCAATGATGCTCGACGGTCGCATTCGTTTCAACGAGAGCAATTACAGGCCGGCCCGGCCGGAACCCCTTCGTTCCTCCCCGCGCAAGAAACGCAAGCTAGAGCTAGTCCACGAATGGCAGGAAGCTCGCGACCTCATGGTTAGGGCAAACGAAGACGGGGATGAGGCGCTATTGTTCTCGTTTACAAGATACGCATCTCCACACACAAACGGGAAGGATTCGCCAGGGCAGCTCAATGGCGACACGAAGGGAAAGGCGAAAGCTGTCACTCCAGGGGATTTCGAGGATTTCAACATGGACTCTATCAAGTCAGGACGACGGTGGCGCGCTCCGTCGGCGAATATGATGTACGAACTTCCAGGAGAGTTGGTCCTTGCGCGGGAAGGGAAGACGAGGACTCAGTACTGGCCAGCAAAACTCCTGGAGTACATCAAGCCCGAGAATCCGTCTCAGAAACCCAAGTATAAAGTACTGTTCTTCGATGGGACTATTTCCGATCTTGAAGCAGACTGGTTTTGGACGACAACAGATGAACAATTCGCCACTTGTAAAGTGCGCCTTCTTTGTCTCCTTTTCATGTTTGTCTAGTTGGCTCATACGAACATACGAATCACAGCTCGGGGAGTCTACAGGGAACTATGGTCTCGATTATGACAACGATAATTGGGATGAGTTGGACGACGCGGAGGATTTCAGTCGACCATTCGCATCCGAGAACGAAGCGACGCTCCGAGCACCAAGTCCCTTACCAGATCTTCCTCCTCCTCAGCCATCCGTATTTGAATACGACTTCACGATCGCGGAAGAGTTCGAATGGATCAAACCCGTGCTTGCGGCCGTCATTTCCAATACGTATGGGCCCTCAAGAACTCGGCACGAGGGTTTTATGCGAGGTGGCGGCATACGACAACGAATCCTCGATTCAATACCACTCCGCGGAAGCTTGAATGCGAAGGAGAAGGAGGAGCTCGCTTTCTATGTGCGATGTTGGGCAAGAAGACGAGATAGAAGACACGAGATGGGGCTGCCTGTCGACTATCCCGCCGACAAGATGTACGCTCCCGTAAGCCGGCGGAGGGCCCGCGCCGCTAAGCTGGCCAACGAGCATGTGAGTTCAAGTCGACTGTACGTGCGCAAGGAAAGCTTATGTCTCTATCTCCGTTGTAGGAGAGCGACCTGGATAGTGCACTGACCCCGACTTCGGACCTTTCAGTCGGCGACACTGAGGTATAGCGTAGGATCCATTGAACGGCGAATTGTCGCTAATCGATGCAATTCTCTTGCTCTCCGCAGCTCGTAGCTCCTTCCGAGACCGACGCTCCACCCTCTTCATTGGGGCCCACAGAGTTCGGGACAGACGTGCGTGTTTTTGTGACATGGTATATTCCATCTTCCCGCTGCTCACTTTGCACGTCATGCCAGGAAGAAGAGATGGCCGTCCGGCAAGATCTCCTAGGACATGAGGTTAGTGTATGCGGCAGATGGTCGAGGTTCTCGGACGGGAGCTAACAGATGATCTGCAGTTGAGCGGCCCGGAAGACGCAATTAATGCCAGTCCGACGGATGAACATCCGAGGGCGGCCGAGGTATGTGCTATCGCGTGTGTTCTGCCCCTCATGCCCTCATGCTTCAACCTTGATCCTTGCGCAGGATGTTCCGGCACAGTTCGACGATCCGGACGCAATGGTCACTGAGGATGTCAAGCCAATTATTGCTAATGATCATGAAGCTCCACGTCCCCCGCCACGCATGTCTTTCTATGACCTTGACGCACTTGAGAAACTAACGGTTAGATTGGCTTGAGCGCCTTCTTGATAGGTCTGCTTACTGATCTGAATCGTTGTGTAGTATTGCAACAATGTGCTTTTGCAGGAGGCAATTCTACAGCTCCTTTTGTGGCGCACGGGGCATCGGAGAGCGCTCGGCCTCCTGCCGCCGGAAGAGGAACAACGTCTCCACGACATTGCGTTGAAAGAGGGCGAGAAGACGAACTGGGTCCACGATATTATCCGGTTGCGACAGGCCGCAGAGAAGACAATGCTCCCGTCCTCCAAAGGGAAGGGGAAGGGGAAGGGGAACAATGCCGCTTCCGCTGCCGGCACACGCGGGCGCACCCGAAGAGGAGGGTGATTGGATGTCTGCGACTGACACGACCGACTGTGAGATCTCAACTCTGCCCGTGTCGATTACTCGGTAACTTACTTCCCTCGTTGTCCAGGTACATCATATGCGGCGGAGGAAGAAGAACGAATTACGGAATGCGGGCGTGGATGAACGGCACCTGTCGCCGTACGTACTGACGTGCTTGCATAACATGGTGTGGAATTGAATACTAATGACTTGGGTCTCTCAGGGACGCACCGTGCGCCCCGCTATCGGCCCATCTGATACTGTTGTCTCGATATGAAAATGCGAATGTCCACCCTCTGCGCCAGCCTAGCCCCGTGCACGATGCTAAGTACTGAGCCCGGTGCCGCCGGAACGAGTAGGTCGGAAGAAGTCGAAGCGCAGTCTAGCAGTCAACTCAAATATCCTCGGTGAAACCCATGGCAACCTCTCGTTTTCGTGCTCGACGCGGGTATGTAGTGCCCATCGCCCAAACCTTATACAACCCCCGCTGGCTGAGACTTTGTTGTTGGAGCCTGCGTGGCATGCTGATCTCCAGGGCACTCGTTTCCAATGTACCCATTTTTGACCATGCGCAGTGCGAGTGCAGAGCATGCATCAGTCCGTCCCGTCGCACCAGTGTCCTCCTTCTCGCATTCCAACCAGAACGCGGGCGGTGCTTTCGCCCCCACAGTGCTATCATAGCGTGTGTTCTCTCCGGATCGTGGAACAGGATTTGCACCCGCATTGAGCAGCTCGACCTGCACGAGCCAGCGCGGCATCTCCGTGATTATTGCAGTCTGGGATCCACGAGCACGCACACCCCCAGGCTGTGGCGTTCTCACGTCCTCCACGCTCGCACCAGCTTCGGCTTCGTGAGCATATGGTCCAATACGCCACTGCGAAGATGCTGACATTTTTGTGACGGCGTCAGCCGTCCTGAGCATCCTGAGCGTCCTGAGCGTCCTGAGCGTATGGTACAGTCCGAGGAGGGATGAACGTATCATGACTGGGTGAACTGGAGGCCGTTCGGCCAGGGCGGGTGCGTTATCGTTGCCAGGGTAGCCCAGCGCACGCTTGGTGTGTGTTGTTCGTGTGCTGCGAATGCTGCCGTCTCATACTGACGTGGGGGAATCCGTTGTAAGGTCTTATGAATAGTTGCAAGGAAACCGATGATGAGGCGGATGACCCTGGTTGTGCAGACAACTGACGCAACGCTTGTATCCTGCGCCGGGCAACTGAGACTGATATGGCAGATTGACCATGGCCAAATCGTGGTTAAAGATACGTTAAGAGATCCGATTAACAACCATATGTATGCTACATGGTGACATGAATCATTGACCTAGTCCATAAGAATAAGATAAGACGCCATAAACAATCCAGACCACCCTCATTCGTCTTGATAAGACGCAGAAGACCCATGGTAACTGTACCCTCCGGCAGATGGTCTCGAAGCCACTTGTCTGGATGCAAGTGACGAGAGGTTGATATGTGAGGAGTTACGCGAACGCGACAGCAGTGACGACACGCTCCCATTGGACATGATACTCCCGTCAGGAAGGCGCGGGGAGCTCGGAACATACGAGGTTGCCGTGCCGTTAGGTTCGTCGTGAGCGGTAAGGCCGTTCTGCACGTTCGGAATTGGGAGGGAATACGACCGCAGCGGGGAGATGCGTGCAGGCGAGTACTGGCCCGACCGCATAGAGGCGTCCCTACTGATTTTGAGCGGTGATGGGCGGGACGCTCGGAGGCCTAGTAACGATGACAGACGGCTGAGCGGAGTGATGAAACTGGGTGATCGAGAACTCGAAGAGGGCCACGAGGGAGACGGAGGACGTCCACCAGTGAGCGCAAATCCTTCCTCCATCGCGTAACCATCTGCAAGGTATGTGCGGTCGCGTTTGTTGCAAAACCTTCGAACGGTACTTCTGATGCGATGTCGCAGGCGGTATAACGTCAACGTACAGATGGTACAGACGAGAAGATAGAAGATGAAGGCGACGGGCGAGAACCCGAGGGAATGCCGTGTTAACGAGGATGGTAGGTGGTGGGAGATGCTGTCCTCGAACGCGTCGAAGTCGATGAACGGTGGACGGATGGGTTGGACGGGAGAGGTGGAGATGTCGGGGATATCATCCAGCGGGTCGACGATCGGGCGTGCCATCGCGGAGGCAGCAGCGACCTCCCTGCTGGCTTCCAGCACCATCTTTCCGAGCGTCCAGCTAATCGCAATATCTCCAACGGTATCCATCGATTGGAAGGACGGCCGACCGAGACCCTTCGTCTGTGCCTGAGCTGCGACCTTCTCTCCGCTCGTCGTGACATTCCCTCCGGGGTCGACGATACGAGGCATACCAATGCCCTCGTGGAGAACATTGGCGATCCAGGCGGACTTGAAGCACTGCATCTGCAGCCGCGGAATCTCCACGTTGAGTCCCCAGTGTCCGGTCTCAACAATCACGCCTCCTTCTTCGACCTCTCCGTCGCCGCCGAGATGGCCCTGCTGCCGAGAGGCCTCGTGTTCCTGCAAGACTTGGGTCCAGTTCTGCGAGCAGAACTCGGAAGCTGCACGTTCATATTGAACGAAGTCGTACGGACCTCCAAGGCCGAAACTCTGTTCGGTCGAGTACCAGTACTCGGAGACGCCGATGAAATGTGATGCTGTGAAATCTATCGGTGGGACATACACGCCGTTGAAAAGACAATGTGAGTCCGGACAAGGGGCATCCTTGTTGAGGAGAGGGAGGGTTTTCTCTAGGCATTGCTCCCATGAGCCTGTGCCAACGAACTTGTGCGGCGTTTTGGCGTGCGAGGAAGCAGACTCCGGCTGAACAGGCGTATTGGTAATCGTGAGGTCTTTGGGAAGACAAGGGTCGTCGATATGCTCCTCTAGGTTCGCCGAGAGCGTACGGCTAGCCTCGTACTCGTTGATGAGTCGTCCGACATAGCGTTCGCGAGCCTGATTTGTCCCGTAGCCTAGCCATGTCGTCACAAATACTTTGTGGGTGATGTCAGAACCATCCAGCAGACGCAACCTGACGTCTAGGAGGTTCTTCGCATGCTCCTGGTCCTGTTTGCTTGGCTCGAATGCGATTTGCGTAGAGGCGCCGCCCATATCGAGGAAACCATAGGTGAGACGGGTCTGGTCGGAACCCTTGAAACCGTCCATAAGGTAGTTCACGGCGACCCACCCGAAGAGACCCTCTTCCTCCCCGGTGATGATGCGAACGCTTCTGCCACAAGGTCCCTGATCAGAGGGACTATCGATCTTGAAGTACGAATGTAATTTGAGGAAATGGCAGGTCGTTTGGAGGACCGATGCTTGCTTCTCCGGGGTGAGAAGTCGCATTCCAGCAGTCGCCAGAAGAAAAAGGGGTGTTTCGGGTTGTAGAGATGGGGGGATATGAGTTCTCGCATGCTCTAACAAGGGAGCCAGGTATGCGTCGATATCCTCTAGATGGTCTGCGTACGAGGAGAGTCCTATAGGCATTGATTGAGCTGCATTGGCATCTGCAACTTTTGAAGATGTTACACACCTGGTACAGCCTTGATTGACCACTCCTCTCCCTTCTCCGTGCCCTTTCCAACCTTGGGGAGCGTCCGCAACGCGTCCGTCCCGCTCTCCTGTCGCACTGTTCGCGCATCTTTCCAACTATATATCTGAAGCCTTGAGCCAGACGATCCTGCGTCTATGACAACTCCGAAGCGGCGGGATGCTAGCCATGGATCGACAACCGTAGGTGGGGGCATTGACAAGCATCAGCAGAAGATTATGTTTGTGCTCAACTTGTCATGCAGAAAGAAGGTGTCCGGGACAGGAAGACTAGGACCGAGGTCGTTACAGGTCGTGGTCCAGAGATAAGAAGTCGGTATCGCTGAGCATGTACAGGATTGTTGAGGAGAGGTTCGTGAAATGCGCGCAAGGTCACAGGCTCAGCGAACCGTCGGTCGCTGGAGCCGCCCGGCGCGGATTTCCCGCTGTGGCTGAAGATCTTCTCCGCACGCCAGTAAATACTTCTTTCCACCTCCCTCCATCTCGCTTGCGGCTCAGTCCGTGCAGTATTGTGCACAATATCCTCGTAGTATTCCTGACAGACACATCGCGTGAACACACCGCTTTTGGGCCGAAGAAAGGTCGGAACAATTCCAGGAGTGTAGTACTTCGGACAGAGTGATGGTGCAGAGGACAAGGACCGAAGGTACGGCCTTGCACAGGAGTGGATCTGTCCACGCATCACTCAGAGGCATTTAGGACCTTCTCAGGCCGAAACACTCCTGCGAGTCACCTCAGGGATTGCCGCAGAGCTCATCAACGCGCACGATGGCAACCAGACTGTGTCTTTGAATGAGCTCCGAGCGAAGATGAGCAAGAAGTACGGCTTCGGTGGCGTCCCGAGGTTGGTGGACATCATCAGCGCAATCCCAGATGACTACAAGAAGGCATTGCTGCCGAAGCTAAGGGCACGACCTATCCGCACGGCTAGTGGGGTAAGTCTAAACGGGCACTTGTACGTTGAACATGCTGACGGAGGCCTAAGATTGCAGTCGTAGCTGTCATGTGCAAGCCCCATCGATGTCCACACATAGCGATGACTGGGAACATATGCGTGTATGATAGACTCGCGATTGCTCGGAGAAGTCGCCGCTGATCGACCCTGCAGGTATTGTCCGGGAGGACCGGATTCCGACTTCGATTATAGTACACAGAGCTACACCGGCTACGAGCCCACCAGCATGCGGGCCATTCGTGCCCGCTATGATCCGTATGAACAGACACGGGGCCGAGTGGAGCAACTGAAAAGTCTTGGGCACAACGTCGACAAGGTACGCCGTGATCTTCCCCGCGTCGGCCAGGCGCAAATGAATCTCTTGTCAGGTTGAATTCATCATCATGGGGGGCACGTTCATGAGCATGCCGGAAGACTACAGGAATACGTTCGTCGCCCAGCTCCATAACGCACTCTCCGGATTTACCGGGCTGGATGTTGACGAAGCTGTTCGGTTGGTCTCAACACGTTTTCCACCGACAGGGATGGTTATTGAACTATCTTTCCAGCTATTCGGAATTGAGCAAGTCGAAGGCGATCGGCATTACGATAGAGACACGGCCGGACTACTGCTTGCGGCCACACCTCAGGTAAGGTGCTACGTTCACGTTAACATCGATCGATAACAGACGATAAACATACCGACAGTCAGATGCTACGGTACGGGTGCACTCGCCTCGAGATTGGCGTGCAGTCAGTGTACGAAGATGTCGCGCGTGATACGAACCGTGGCCACACTGTCCGCGCGGTGTCAGAATCATTCCACCTAGCGAAGGACGCGGGGTTCAAGGTCGTTGCGCACATGATGCCAGATCTTCCCAATGTCGGCGTTGAGCGTGACCTGGAGCAATTCAAGGAGTACTTCGAGAACCCTGCATTCCGCAGTGATGGCCTCAAGATCTATCCGACCCTTGTCATCCGCGGGACGGGGCTGTACGAATTATGGCGCACCGGGCGGTACAAGAACTATACACCAAACGTCCTCGTCGATGTCGTCGCGCGGATTTTGGCGCTAGTGCCTCCCTGGACCCGCGTGTATCGGGTGCAAAGGTTCGGAAGAAGTTCGAAGTCTGCGTCGGCGCCGATGAAAACTCATCTAACATTATCCGTTGTCCATGTAGAGACATTCCCCTTCCTCTGGTCACCAGCGGCTGTGAGAACTCTGGGAACCTCCGGGAGTTGGCGTTGAACCGTATGAAAGATTTCGGAGCGGAATGCCGGGACGTGCGCTTCCGCGAAGTCGGCGTAAGTGTTGTTCTATAACCCTTCTCGTCCATATCTGACAACTAAGCGGCATGCTTATTCATGCGCTTCCCCTTCCAACTTCTCCGTCCGCAATTGCCACGCTCTCTCGGCGCGCAACTCACTAACCGCACTCTTCCGCCCTAACTCTATCCGACAATCTCGATGCATCACCTCCCCCCCATCACCTCCTCCCCTTCATCACATCCTGCGCTCCTGGGTCCGGTTGCGGCCACAGATCCACGAGATTCACCACAAGGTCCGCCCGGAGTCCGTCGAGCTCCTCCGTCGCGACTATACTGCGAACGGAGGGTGGGAGACGTTCCTGTCATACGAGGACCCGGAGCGGGATATCCTCATTGGACTCCTTCGCCTGCGGAAGTGTTCTGACGAGGGCACGTTCCGGCCGGAGCTAATGCGGAGGGAAGAGGGCGGCTGCAGCATCGTCCGAGAGCTGCATGTGTATGGCACGGCGGTGCCTGTGCACGGCCGCGATCCTACCAAGTTCCAGCACCAGGTACGTCCCCCACCCTACAGGTAGATTCGCGCACAGCGAACTCTATCTGGCCCATGCCGCGCCGGCGGACGTCGAGGTGAACGTTAACCCAACCTTGCTCTGTTTGACAGGGCTTTGGCACGCTATTGATGGAGGAGGCTGAAAGGATTGCGCGAGAGGAACACGGTAGTGTGAAGCTCGCGGTCATTTCGGGTGTGTGATCTCCTCGCTCTAGTTTTAGCCTGGGACTGACCGATACAATCCAGGCGTCGGCACACGAGATTATTACCGTAGGCTGGGGTATGAGCTCGATGGGCCATACATGAGCAAATTGTTGTTGTGAAGCATTACTATACCTTATCCCCTGTAGTTGTACATGCGTATTGTATCCAAAGCACCAACACGAATCCCTGTATCCGTCACTGCCATCTTCACAGTCAGCCTGAGAACAAGCGAGCTGGGCTTCACTAGTCCGATCGCTGTTCCTGGTCCCCGAGCACGAACGTCTGGAAGTTCGGAAACACGAGCTCCTCCTCGATCGTCTTTCGAATCACGTCCTGGATGAAACGCTCTACTCGCGTGACGTTCTTGAGGACGTGCTTGTCCGCCTGCCCGATCTCGCTCTCGATGTAGATCGTCGGGAGCAGACGCTGCCCGATGGGCAGCGGCTTGCCCGCCCGCGCTCCCGCGGATGCTGGGGGTTCGTCCTCAGCCTCGACGGGGGTGCCCGTCGACGACGGCGTGTCGCGCTTCGGGCGGTCGCACCCGAGCGGACCATACGGGTCGAGCTCGTCGACGATGCAGAGATGCACGCGCTTGCGCTCGCCCTCGTATGCGACGACGACCTCGCCATTGAAGAGCAGCCCAGTCACAGAGAGCTTGATCGGGAGCGACATGAACATCGGCGACGGGTAGTTGATCAGCAGCGAGGTCGTGAGCGTCAGGCGTAGGTTCGAGTGCCAGGTGATGTGCAGGTGCAACTGAAGGTTCGGCTGCTGTGGGGGCGGCGGCCGCGAGCCCGGCTGGGTATCGGGCCCATGAGAGGTCGAGGGCGGCGGGAACTCGGAGCGGGGCAACCGGGACTGGTCGCCGGACAACGTCCGCTCGAGCATGTGCGGCGTACGCTGTGCCCCGAGAGAGGGCGGGGGCGCCGCGGACAGGGCGGACATGGCGGAGAGATAGAGCGAGGGCGTGGGGTAGGACGGACGGAGATCGGCGAGGTTTGCGAACGCGGGGCTCCAGATGTCGCGCGGAGAGCGCAGGAACGGAGTCGAATGCAGCATGTCCATACCCATCGCCGTCCCGCCCACGCCGGGACCCATGCCGTAGCGCATGTGCGGGGGAAGGAGGTGGTACGCAGGTCCGTCCTCGCCGATGCCCTTGCCTCGCACGGCCTTGCGCGAGACCCACTCGAAGCCGTCGTCGTCGTCGTCTTCGTCCGGAAACTCAGTCACCTTCGTGGGCCCGCTGGGACCGTCGTCCTCATCTTCGTCATCCTCGAGGAAGTCACGGTAGATATCGCGGAGGTCGACTAGCTCGACGTCTGGGGAATTTTCGCCAAATTCGAAGGAGGTGACCTCGATGGGCCCGATAAACGACGGTCGTGTTGTGGATGCTAGCTGGCGGTTGATGAGATCGATGAGTGTAGAGGCGAGAGAGGAGTCGAGTCTATTCCATTCGAGGTCTATGGACATGGTCGTTGGCCGTAGTTACATTGGCGTCTTCTCCAGGCCCGGACTGCCGTGCCACCGGTGCGACTTTCTCGGACTAGGAATGGAAGCGCTCGCACACCGTAGTTCAAACCCTCCGGATGTCTCAAACGGGGACTCGCAATTGGCTCAACTTAAGGGTATGAGGGGACATGGACACAGCAGAGCGCGATGAAGCAAGAAACAAGACATTATACAGGAAGACCGATTATTGTATGTTACGGTGTTATCCGTACCTGTAGTAGGTGGTGCGCAGCAGCAGCAGCGCGGTCTTATGTACCCGGATAACGTGTGTGCTAGGTCATAACGTGGGGCGATGTCTAAGTGCGGCAAGAGTCTTTGCAGATGCTGTGGGTATCGTGTGCGAACTCGTGAGCTAGTGGGAAGCTAGGCTGGTCGTGTACAATAGGTCGTATTATTACCGCCGCCCGAGATTTTGCGAGCTTTGCGACGCGGCAGTGTGGGGAGGGTAAGGTGGAGTGGGGATAGGGGAGGGCGTCCGGGATGGCCACGGCGAGCCGTAAGGTGCGCTAAGATAACGACCAGTATCCAACGTCTCACCAAAATAGCCCTGGTCAGTGTCCGGCTTCTCTGCGTTGGCAACACCGAGCGCACTGGCGAACGCGCGCGGACTAGCGAAGGGCGAGCCTCTCCTCTTCTCCGAAGAAAATTGTCCCAGGATGGGCGCATCGGGGCTAACCGGTGTTCCCGGAAACGACGGAGTCAACGGTTTGCCAGGCATGACGCTGGTGATAGCGACGAGCTCCTTGCCAGGCGGTTGGTTGTACATCCACGTAGCCACGAGCACGACGGTGGAACCGACAAGGAACGAAGGGGTGATGTAGAACCCGAACAAAACGACGGACGCAAGGAAGGACAGGACGATGGACAGACTCGTTGCGAAGCCCTTCAGGATATTATCTGAATACTTGATGACGATTGCGGTGATCAAGCCGCCGAGTACCTGCACGCTGACCGTCGCCCAGGCCCAGACTCCGAAGTGTCTGAGCAGGTTTGCCCAGATGCCACCATGGGCAGGGTGGTATGGCTGGAAAAAGAGAGGGAAGATGGCTGGAGGGAGAGAGAATAATGATAGTTGGACGTTGCGGACCCAGAGGTCGGCTTTCGAATTTTTGAGGACCATCTCGAAGTATACACCCGCAAGACCGGACGTGAAACATGCTGCAGTAACCGCGCCGAACCCCTTCAGAGGGCTCATGATGTGGATGTGCATTGGCGCAGAGTCGTGCGCGCTTCCGACCTCGACGTTGGCAGGGGCCTTGGTGCTGGCGGTCTGGAGCTGGACGATGCCCACTCCTAGGGCCAGGAAGAAGAGGGAGAGCCATTTTGATGACGACAACTTTCTCCGGAGAAGTGCGACGGAGAATGCGGCCGTGGTAAGGATCTTCATCTGGTAGGTGACCTGAAACGTGGCGACGGGCAAATTGCTGATCGCCACGAACTGCAGCGAGTTCTGGACGACGTAAAGCAGCGCGGGGATGGACAACTTCCAGCAATCCGGGCTGAAAACCTCCTGGCAGACGCGCCGAAGGGCGTAGAACCAGCCTGCCATACCGAGGTGCGCCACGTCGGAGGCATAGGCGATGCGGAAGAACGCGACGACGAAGGATATTGAGCCTTTGAGCAACTCGTTCAGCAGCACTGCGGTCGCTGGGGAATAGGACTGGGATGCGGGCGTCGACACGCGCGAGTAGTGCATGACAATCGACAGGGCCGCATTCTGTACCGCGAGAGTGACGAGCCTATCGGTCACCGGGTATCACGATGATTTGAGACGTGGTAGTATGTTGGTAGACAGGAGAGACTCACGAGACGTATTTCAGCGGGAGACCACACACGGTAGGGCCACTGTCCGAGCCATGAGCTGGACCTGGGGAATGAATCGACGGCAAGACCTCGGGATCGAGAGGTATAGGCTTCAGCCGTGGACTAGAACGCGACGACGGCGCTCTGGAGGCTACCGAATCGTTGAGAGAAACAGAGGAGGATGTACGTGCGACTGAATACGGTCGATGGTAGACGTCTGGCGAGGGCGGGACCGACATGCCGAGTGGGGAAGGTCTACGCGGTAGAGGGGACTGGGAGGCCATATGGAGCAGCGAGAGCCGGGCGGGGTGAGGCGAGGACAATGAGGTGGCCAGCTAACCCGGACAGCTGAGCAGCGACCGACTGGCTGCGTGTGGGACGGAGCAGCGGGGGGAGGGGATCGTCGTTGTGGGCGTTGGGCGAGAAGCGAACCACCACCGATTCCCGAGTCGTTTGCCCGCTCTTCGCATCGCCCATTGCGCCTTTCGCAGGCGCCTCTAGAATCCCGCTCCTGTGGCGCCCACGCTCACAAATGAAAACTTCGCTCCGTATCAACCGCAGTGCAATGTATTCCGCCCGCGACAGCCTCCGTCTACGATACATACGCGTACTATCTCTCTCAAACGCCCCCACGCATACCGAACCTCGCCTGAGTGTTTTCTCGCATGAGCTGCAACAGGTAAATCAGAATGCATGTCACAACAGCATGAAATCGTGTCCAGTGCCCGGAAGGGAGCCTCAGCCTCGCCTTTACCTCTTCATGCGCACCCCACAGATGAGAGTCGTTGGACGAGCCACAGATGTGCAACCAGCAGCCTCACGACAGCAAGCCTCGTCCAGCCAGAGGGCAAGAGCAAGGCGACCATCGCGAGCGGTTCACACACGTGGGTGCGTTATGTTACCAGGTTTTTCGTCACAGGCCCCTCCGTGCATCTGGACAGCAGACAAGAGCACTCACCATAGATACATGCCCATCGCCCGGACGCTATACCATCGCCTTCCATGAGTACATAGAATGTAGATGATCTCCAGGTGATCCTGCGTCCTCGCCTCTCGACCAGAGGGAGAAGCAATCAGCAAAGATTGTTTTTGAGACATCCGGTTCCTCTGCGACGCTTGTCTGGACCGTCCAACCTACGAAAAGCAACGCCGGTGAGGGCAAGCAAGGATAGGACAGCAATTGAACGTCGAGTTTGAGTTGAACGTGCACGCGCGCTGTCGATTAAAAAGGTGTTCCGGCAGCTGCCGAAGCGGCGATTCACTGCTTCAAGGTCCGCGCAACGGAGCCTGGTAGGCGCTCATGCGTGTCACACAACTTCCAACAAAGCCTGGTCTATATGGCTACGCCTCCTCCATCTCAATTCGCTGCTCTCCTACGACGGTCAAAATTCGCGTCATTTGATCCACGCATTGGTCAAGTCTACACTTCCTTTGACGGCCATGCCGCACGTGGCAACTTCGGGCTGAAGCGTCCTTTGGCTATCCGCCGGAGAAACGCACATATCACTGTCCAGGCCGTCGACTCCCGAGAACAGCAAACCGTTTGGCGTAGCGCGGAATCGGAGGGCAGATGGATCAAGATGTGGGATGAAACTGGAGTGAAGCCGACTCTTGGGAGCAAAAGTTGGGAGGCGAAAGTCGGCGCGACGGACTTCGAGTACAACTTCGTGGTTGACTCCGAGTTCACGAGGCCGGTCCAGACGGAACAGGCTGTGGAAGAAGAACAGGAGCTGGAGGCGAAGAGTCAGGAGGCGGTGGAGGACCAGGATGTCAAGGACAAGCCGCGGACCCCTGCGATCCCGAACTTCGACGCCATGTCAGAACGCGAGTTCCAGCGATACCTCGTACGGATCAGGGAACTACGTCCTGCATTCCACCAGTACGTCGCTAGCAAGCGAGGCACGCAGTACGGAGGCAGAACCCTCTTCCGCACATCGATCCGCCATGGCGACGATTTCAAGGAATTCCTCGAGACCCACGCATACGAGGAGTATCATGCTCGTCGCCCTCGCTACATTCAGCAGCAGCCTCATCGTTTTGGTGGTCTTTCCTACACTCACTCATCCCACGTCGACCTACGCTATACCACCAAGCCCCACATTGGTCGCGTGCTCCCCGACCCCGACAACACCATCAAAGGCAATCTGGTCAACTCTGTCGGTATGGTGTCATACATGAAGAACGGCGACCGTGGCGAAGACGTGGAACCCGTCTCAACGTTCCGGTTTGGCGAGGCGATACTGAAATACCTCCCCGCTACGGTCGATCCTCGGCCGGAAGGTCTGGAGGGCACACGAGTGATAGCGAGCGTGTTCACCGAGTCCCCTCGCGTCGAGTACAGGAAGCCAAACCCGCATACTCCGGGTTCGAGGGACTACGTCGGGCAGTCGGGAGAACTGAAATCGGCACATTCTGGCGGGGTCAACATCACTACTCATGTACCACAGCCACTGGACTCCTTCGCTCCGTCTGCTAAGCCCGCGGCAAAATTGTTGAGCGCTTTGGCGGGAATTACCCAGCCAAGGTCGTCGACTTGAATTGCTGTCCGGGTCGTATATGTGTAGCAGTGTCACATTCACCGCACTCCCATACGATACTCATACGATATCAGTCATCTTGTTACTAATCGTTGCAGAGCCTCCGTTACTTTTCCATCTGCTTCCCCGAGTATCTTCTCAGCCTGTGCACGAGGAACCTCGAATTCCTGAACCTGGTTTGTCGCTTGGTACTGTGCAACCACCACTCCAATCTATGAACACTCACTATCAAGTCGATGTCCTCAGACTTGAAATGGCCAGGTGCAGCTTTCACGGGCTTGGGGTATGGTCTGTCGAGGCGGAGGGTACGGAAGGCTTCTTCTAATTTGCCCTTTGAGTAGGAGTTTCCGTCGGCGAACTAGTGATCGATGAGAGGGTTGTAACACGTTATATGCTGAGCATGCATACATTCGCAATAACTTCAGGCTCAGGCCGACCGTTGCTGCGTAAGGCTGCCATTGTTGAACGTTGAATCGTGAAGATCAGAGACGAAGGCCTCAGCTGGCATTTCAGAGTTACGTCACAAATAGGGCACGTGCCTTTGACCACGTGAGAGCCACATGGATGACGAGGTACGCGTGCGACCAAGCAAGAAATCCAGATAATGATTGGTTTCACTGTCAGTTACTGCAACTCACTGCTCTCTCTTCCTCCATTCGTTCGTGCACTCCTCCACCATGGACACGTTCGAAAATTTCCAGTACGACTCGGCGTCTTCCTACGGAGGCATGGATGTCGTCGACGACACCTCCTCCGTCTACACCGCAAATACGACCAGCCAAAATCATGTCCCGGTCGACCTCGAGAGTTTATCCATTACAGACGATCGCTCTTTTACCTCCTCTCCCAACGGGCAATCAACCCATCCGCAAGTACAGAAGACTGGTCGAATGGCGATAGATGAAGACTTTGACGCGGTGCTGGACGACTTGAAGGACGAGGGTCAGGTCGATCTTCCCCCGCACGCATGCAGGTGAGTCAGCTGCGGTAACGGATGGGTATATGCTGTCTCATGCGCTTCCACAGCTACTGCGGCATCCACTCGCCGGCCTCTGTAGTAAAGTGCCTCATCTGTTCCAAGTGGTTCTGCAACTCCAGAGGAAATACCTCCGCGTCGCACATCGTGAACCATCTCGTCCGCGCGAAACACAAGGAGGTTATCTTGCATAGCGAAAGTCCGCTCGGAGAGACCATCCCGGAGTGCTATAATTGTGGGAGCAAGAATGTGTTTATGCTTGGATTCATCCCCGCGAAGAGTGACACCGTCGTCGTTCTCCTCTGTCGGTGCGTATTGCCTCCAATGACCGTGGCGCCAATTGTGTCTCTAACAGAGTTCGCAGCCAACCGTGTGCTGCGGTATCTAAAGACATCTCGTGGAATCCACAGCTCTGGGCTCCGCTCATCGACGACCGTTCGTTCTTGTCCTGGCTCGTCAAACCACCGAGCGAACAGGAGCAGCTCAGGTCTCGCCAAATCTCCTTCCAGCAAATCAACAGGCTTGAGGATTTGTGGCGCGAAAACGCTAATGCCACTCTCGACGATCTTGAGAAGCCAGGCGTGGACGACGAACCTCAGTCTGTGATTACCCATTACGAAGATGCTTACCAATACCAGAACATCTTCGGTCTGCTCGTGAAGATTGAAGCTGACTATGACAAGCGGCTGAAGGAGTCGCAGACACAGACTGATATAACTGTCCGCTGGGATCTTGGTCTCAACCAGAAGCGTGTGGCATGGTTCTGCTTGCCCAAGTTGGAGAGCGGCGAAGTCCGGCTAGCCGTTGGCGACGAACTGCGACTGAAGTACAACGGCACCCTTCACAAACCATGGGAAGGCGACGGACATGTCATCAAGATTCCGAACAGTACGTTTTTGCATTACGTCCACGCTCGCAGAGAAAGTGATCGTATGGACGCAGACGTCTCAGATGAGATAGGATTGGAGTTAAGGCGGTCGGAAGGCGTCCCTACGGAAGTAACACATGGGTACACGGCAGACTTCGTGTGGAAGTCGACCAGCTTTGACAGAATGCAGTTGGCGATGAAGACGTTCGCCGTTGACGAGAAGAGTGTCAGCGGATATATTGTGAGCGCTGATTGTTTCCCCCTCTTTGACCGTGATATGCTCAGACTCCTGGCACAGTATCACAAGCTCCTTGGCCACGAGCTGGAGCCTCAGGTTCTTCGGACACAGATGCCAAAGCGGTTCTCAGCGCCAGGTCTACCGGAACTCAACCATTCGCAGATGTATGCCGTCAAGAGCGTCTTACAGAAGCCTCTGAGTCTTATCCAAGGCCCACCGGGTACGGGAAAGACCGTGACATCCGCATCGATTGTCTATCACCTCGCAAAGATGAATCCGGGGCAAGTGCTCGTCTGCGCGCCATCCAACGTCGCCGTCGACCAGCTGACCGAGAAGATTCACGCCACGGGAATGAAGGTCGTGCGACTCAGTGCGAAGTCGCGAGAGGCCCTCGACTCTTCTGTTTCGTTCCTGACGCTGCACCAGCAAGTTGCCAATAACACGACGCATGTCGAGCTCCAGAAGCTCATCCAGCTCAAGAACGAACAGGGCGAGCTGAGCTCGAACGACGAGCGCAAGTACAAAGCGCTCATCAGGCAGTGTGAGAAGGAGATCCTGGGTGCTGCCGATGTCATTTGCTGCACTTGTGTCGGAGCCGGAGACCCACGCCTTAGTAAATTGAAGTTTAGGACCGTGCTCATCGATGAAGCGACGCAAGCTGCCGAACCAGGTGCGTGTCATTTATCTTCCTCGTGTAGTGCTCGTGTCTTGTCTGGATGTGCTAATCAGTCATATAGAATGCATGATCCCGTTGGTACTCGGTTGCAAACAAGTAGTTATGGTCGGAGATCACCAGGTGCGTCCGCCAAAAATGAAGAGCGGACGTTAGACTGACGCATGTCGATCAGCAACTTGGCCCTGTCATTATGAACAAGAAGGCAGCACGCGCGGGACTCACTCAGTCCCTGTTCGAGCGCCTGGTTGTCCTTGGTAATCGCCCCATCCGTCTGCAAGTGCAGTATCGCATGCACCCGTGCTTGTCGGAATTCCCTTCGAACATGTTCTATGAAGGGACGCTTCAGAATGGCGTTACTGCCCCCGAGCGGCTGAGGAAGAACGTCGACTTTCCATGGCCCGTCCCGGACACACCCATGTTCTTCTATCAGAACTTGGGTCAGGAGGAGATCTCATCGAGCGGTACATCGTTCCTGAACAGGTGAGTCCTTCATTATGTTTTTACGTACTCGCGTTGTTGGTCTGACGTCTGTCGTTAGGACCGAGGCGTCTAACGTGGAGAAGATAGTTACCAAGTTCTTCAAGTCTGGGGTTGTTCCTCGCCAGATCGGAGTGATCACGCCATACGAGGGACAACGATCATACATCGTCAACTACATGCAGTTCAACGGTTCCTTGAAGAAAGACCTGTATAAGGAGATTGAGGTCGCCAGCGTAGACGCATTCCAAGGTCGCGAAAAGGACTACATCATTCTCAGTTGCGTCCGAAGCAACGAGCATCAAGGCATCGGGTTCTTGAATGACCCGAGGCGGCTGAACGTCGCGTTGACCCGTGCGAAGTATGGCGTTGTGATTCTCGGAAACCCGAAGGTTCTCAGCAAGGTAAGCCTTCAGTTGCGTTAAGTCCGTGGCCATTCTGTCGTACTGAATGCCACACAATAGCACCCGCTGTGGCACCACCTTCTGACGCATTACAAGGAGAAGAACTGCCTCGTTGAAGGGCCGCTCAACAACCTCCAGCCGAGCATGATCCAGTTCAGCAAGCCGCGGCGCACGCTCGGGAAGGCCATGGACCAATTCCGTCGACATGAGACAAGTGCGAGGGATTACCTCGGTAACAACAGCGTGATGGGTGACGGTGCGTTGGCGTGTGCTTTTTCATGCTATTTCTGACGCCAATTGACGATTGCCGGATGGATAGGGCGGAGATCCGGGACTCCCAGCCGTTTCGATGCGAGTTTCTACCGGACCCACGATGCACTGGGATACATCCCGTCCGATGTGCAATCTCTCCGTTCTCAGGCAACATACTCTTCAGGGCTTCCGATGTTTGCTGCTACCGGTCCGTTCGGACCGGGAGCCCCACGCCAGAACGGGGCGAAACGCAGCACATATGGAAGCTACGCCAGCTCAATTATCTCGCAGGACGCTGGCCCCGCAGGCACAGATACTGCGAGCGTCGTAGGCAGTGCGATCGGCGCATCCGATCGCCCTGGGGGGATGGCGTTTTCGCAATCTGATAGATTGCAGCGTCGCTCATCCTTCTCGTCGACCGCAGGTACTTCGGAAATGGGCAGCCTGTCTCAGTACGACTACAAGTCCCAGGACGACGGAACCGATCTGGACGACATGAAGTCGCAATATACCGGCACGCAGAGCGGCGTTACCGTCTTCTAGTCCGCGCCCGGGTGAAGCGTCGTCAGGCAGCCTCTCCCGCGCGGCCGAGTGCTGGCAGCCCTTGTTGGAGCTCACCTCCCATGTAGGTTGACAGCCCGGCCGCACACCCCGTCGCGCCTCGACACGCGCCATGCTGCTGCCGTTGCCGCTGCTGCATGTCGCAATGTGATTTGCCCCCTGCGCTTTCTTGACGCGCGCGCGTGTGCCTCGCCGCCGACTGCCCTCCCGCAGCGGTCGTGGCGCCGGGCACAGACGCGGTCGTCCTCACAGTACTAGTCTTAGGCCTAACGCCGGTCCCCCACCCTTCGGATCAAGCTACTGGACAATGGGTTGGTCGTCTGCAGCCATGGCCATGACGGGTGGAAAGCCGAATCGGACAAGACAACACCCCGCCGAACACCTCATGACTGCTCACTGGTGCCCGCCTTTTCTCTCGAGTATTGGTTCCTTGTGGTTGATGGGCGTTGGGGGGCTTACATACAGACAGTCTGACTCCTGCCTTGTCATTTCGACTCCAGCCTGCTGCGCCCCGTATGCATCTGCCCCGCGTCCCGATCGATCTGCCCTCGCCTCGCCTGGTGTCCATCCAAGTCCTGTCCACACATCGATCCGTTCTCCTCCCCGCCGCTGATCTCGTCCGCCCCATTCCCGTCGCAGCCCGTACGTAACGCGTGTACTGATCGTTATCCCAATGCCAATTCATCCCGCGCTCCCGAGCTGGATGTGCGTCGCGCCATCGGCATATACAGATGCCTGTCAACAATTGTCACGAATATCGCCCGGGCCATCATGCATCATGCGGCGTGATGCACCCCAGGGTAAGCCTCGAGGACCGAGCGGACGCACCCCGTATCCACACTGATCCTGACATCGACACCCATTATCCTGCCGCCCCCGGGGTGCTCGGTGTGAGTGTCTGTCACCCTCGTCCGCCACGGAACGTCATGCCCGACGCCCGCACAGTGCACGCTGACAGCGGCGACCGTAGAGTACACGTCAGTCAGTCCTATGCGTCAGTAACAGTAATCAAGGCCTCGGAGGGCCCGGGGGTACGTGTATAAATGCTGCAGGGCGGACTACTACTACATACTACCACGCCCTGATCGCTGCAGGTAAGTATAGACTCGGGGGCGCTGCCGCCGCCGCTGCGTCCTGCAGCATGGTTCCTCGACGCGTCGGGCCCTGATCGTCCTTAGGCTCGAGTCCTCCGGACCCTCTGGCCTCCTTCTGGCAGGAGCCCGCCATCGGCCTCGGGCCGCGTGCAAAATATTGCCAGCGACCGTTGGGTGTACGACGGTACGTCCGCCGCGCCGTCTCAAGTGGGATTCCGGACTCGGACTCGGACTCGGACTCGGCGGATGCCCAGGGCAGTGAATGATGGAGGTCGTTCGAGGGCCGACTACATGGGTATTACATTGATTATCGTGGGACGTATGATACGCGTACACGTACACGTACAAGTGCAATCGGTACAAGTACAAGTAGTACACATGGGTGCGCAGCTGCAGGGCGCTCCGGGAGAGGCGCTGTGCAGTGTGCAGTGTGCAGTGTGCACAACGGATTCAGAGGGCACGGAGGGCACGGAACACGGAGGCTGGGGCGCGCGATTATGATACACGTTGGGGGATGAGGTCACGGCACGGTAGAGGCAGGGTACGGTAGGTGCTTGCATGTGACACGGGCGGTTCAGGTTCAGTACGTATACACGATCGCGACGGGCGCGGTACAGTAAAGGTTAACGGCAACGGTAACGGTAACAGTAGCGGTAACGATGGCAAGGACATGGACATGGACGAGGACATGAGCAGGTGCGGGAGAGTCGAGACGGGGTACGATACAGATTGCGCGCGACGGCGGCGGCTACTACTACTAGTGTGCGTGCGCTACTAGGGCGTAAAGTGCTACTTGATAGTGCTAGGGGGCGAGGTGCGAGGTGCGAGGTGCTAGTGAGGGGGGCGATGCGCATGCTGCGGAAATGCCAGTGAAATCTGGATGGATGATGCGGGACGACAAAATGTGTAGTAAGATGAGCGTTTACGCGGATGGGGGTACGAGAGCGGCAGAGGGTACGGTTACTGTACATGCTGAGCGAGCTGGGCGCGAATAAATAATATGGACACAGCGGGAGAAAGTGAGAATGGACGACGGAAGACGAGGATGATGATGTGGAGGCGGGAGGAGGTATGCGCACAAACCAGAAGAAGACTGAGTGAGGGAGAACGTGCGCTTGGAGTGGAGGAAAGACGTGCTGAGCGAGACTAAGCCGAGCACGCACCCGCGGCACTGAGATCGGCTGGAGCTGGAGTTAGAGACCGGGCTGTACAGTATGATGGACGGGATGAATGAGCGATGAATGGACGAGAAGCTCGCGGGCGCGGGGTCGACCTGAGCCCGCCGATCCGGCCCTCGAGCCTCGATCGGATACCTGGATGGATATGGATATGGATGATGTGGATGTGGATGTGGATGTGGATGCGGCGAACGCATCTCCCCACACACACCCACACGCACATCGACCACAGGCCGCGCACGCGCACGCGCACGTCGAGGTAAAAACCTTGCGCTGTGCATGTGAAGCACGAGCTGCGCAGAGGTGGCCGTGGCTCGGCAGTCGGGGAATCGGGACGGGTCCTCGTTCATGGCGCCCTCGCCTTCATGACGCCAGATACGAGGAGGAGGCGTGTGGAGGGGGACCGCCATGCCACGCCACGCCATGCCGCCTTGCGCCCCTGCGGGCCCGAGTCCAAACCCCCCAAGCCAGTCCAGCGCGAGTTACAGGTTGCGGCTGCGGTTATGTACACCAGTGACACCGGCCGTCCGCGTCTCAGAGCTGTCTGTCGTGTCAGCGCTCTCCAGCTCTTGAGTCTCCCCCCCCCACCCGCTCGCTCGCTATCTCACGCGGGCTCGTGCGGAGGCGCGGCGGCGGGCTCGTTGCCGTGGCCACCCGCCGGACGAGCGGGCGAGGAGCCGGAGCCCGACGCGTGCGGCCGCGGCGCCTCGGGAGACGCGCGCGCACGAGTCGGAGCAGCGTGGCCGTGCAGGTAGTGGAGGGGGTGTGCCTGTGCCTGAGCTTGTTGCGATCGAGGCTGGGGCTGAGACTGGGGCTGAGACTGAGACTGGGGCGGAAAACGCGACGAGTGCGCGTACGGGTGTGGGTGGCTGTGCAGGGAAGCGGACGGCGAAGACGCGCGCGGGGGCTCGGGGTCTGATCCTGGTGCTACACCGGGACCCGCTGGCGGGTGTCGACGATGGTGATATGGCGGAGAGGGGATGCCTCCGCTTGCGCTATGGCGGTGGCCGGGCCGGGGGACGGGGACGGGCGCAGACGAGGGCCCGGCGGCGCGTTCGTCGTCTGCGCGCTGGAATTTTTTGGCCCAGGCGGCGGCGGAGGAGGGTGTGGTAGATGTGACGGGTGCGGAGGATGCGCGTGCGAGGAGTGCGAGTGCTTCGGCTCGGTGTTGTACGGGCTCGTGAGCTCCGCGAGCGAGATCGAGGAGCGCCGCGGCACGCCCGCACGCAGGGTGCTCAGGCTCGGGGAGACCGGGGCAGGCTTGGGCGGCGAGCGCGGAGAGGAGGCTGGGCTGGCTGTCGGCTGCTGCTGCTGCTGGCGGCTTACGCTGCCGCTGCTACTGCTGCTGCCGGGGAGATGGGGAGGCGGGCGGTAGGTCGTTGTGGGGCTGCGAGTCGTGCCAGGGTTCGGTGGGCGGGGGTAGGGCGGCAGATGGGGCAGCTCGCCTCCCCGTACGGGGGACCGGGGCGAGGCTGGGTGCGGGTGCAAGGGATAGGAGGCGGGGGGAGGGCGGCGCCGTAGGCCTGGTAGGGGGTTATCGCTGTGCCCTGGATGACCTCTGGGGGAGGTCCGGACGTCATGGGCATCACGTTCACCGCGGCAGACATGCTCGACCGGCGGGCGATGGGCGCGGAGGACGAGGACGCCATGGTTGCGGAGGATGGGCCCGGGCGCATGCCGGTCTGTGCGAGGATGGCCTCGAGGTCGTGGACGCGGGATCTGAGTTCGTCGAACTCGGCCCTGGTGACATACTTTTCCCTGGCAACGGAGAGAAATCGTCAGCGGACATGGACGAACAGTGATGTGCAGTGATCGTCCGCGGGCGCGGTCGGTCTTACATGGGCTCGATGATGTGCCACTGGCACTTTGCCTGCTCGCCGCGGCGGACGCAAGGGCCGCACGGATTTGCCCTATATATGGACAAGGTCGGGTTAATTGACGGAGGGTCGCTGCGGAGAAGGAGGGTGCGAACCTGTCGCACTTGATCTTGCGCCGCTTGCATTCTAGGAGATGCGAAGGCAATCGAGTGGTCGCGACGGGCATGGGGCGGCAGATGGAGGACGATAAGCAGAGGAGCGAGGACGGAAAACGGTCAGCGGCATGTCAGCAGACTGTGCACGGCGCGCGAGGGAGGTTAGAGGAAGCCTACCTGTGCAGCTGAGGGCCTGGCGGCGGCGCTTCTGCTTCTGACGGGAATGGGTGGCCTCCTGGTCAGAGTCGTCTGGGGGCGCATGGCGGATGCCTGCTCAGCGGAGGGAGAGAAGAAGGGTCAGGGCGGGCGCGTTCCTGAACGCTAACGGATGGGACGTGCCTAGGGAGCTGGTGGACGGGAGCGGATAGGTCGCGCCATGCATGTAGGGTGCGAGGGACTGGGTGGGCGGGTGCATGGATGCATGGGGGAGGTCGGGGTGGAGGTGGTGGATGGGCGGGAGGGTCGTCTGCGAGCGGGCGGAGGAAGCGGGCACGGAGGACGGAGGAAGGAAGCGGTCGGGGGAGTCGAGGGCCCGGGTCGGAGCCGGGCGGTCCGGGGGCTGGTCGGGGGAGCTGTCTCGGTCCATGGGGCTGGAGGGGGAGCGGGGGTGCGGAAGAGGGCGTTGGAGAAATAGGTGGAGAAGAAGGGGTAGGCGTGGTGGTCATAGAGACGTCAAGGAGAATGGGCGGCCATGGGCGGAGAGGGGAGAGGATTTGTATATGGGAGCGGACGAGAGCCTCGTGGGGAGAGGGGGAGGGAAGGAGAATAATACTCTGCTCTCGGGCTGAGATTGGGTGGGTGATAGGAGAGTTGGCGGACAGCGGCTGTAGGGACGGTATGTAAGTACTCGCGTGATGGACGAGCGGCCATGTCTCCGCTGCAGGGCCGGAACACTGCATACCCATCCGGGATCCCTACTTTCTCCACGGCCGCGAGCCCCGAGAGAGACGCCCTCCCTCCGGATCGGGCACGCGTCGCGGTCCCTGCCACTGGCAGACTCCGCCCGTCGTTCTCGCTTGAATTATTAGCTTTTGAGTACCGCGACCCGAGTGCACGGGCGACGCCGATCGAGTCCGAGCGTCCGTGCTAAGTCCGAGCGTGGGCTGCGAGCGTCGTGGGCGTGTGCTGCGTGTGGGCGAACGTGGCAGGCGTCCCTGAGCGGCGTTGGGCGTGTTGCGGTCGGAAAAGCCAAGGAGGAGAGAAGGGGAGGTGGAGGGGGCAGCAGGTGGGAGCAGGTGGAGGCGGAGGACGGAGGGAATAGATGGCGATACGAGATAGCGATCTCCTGGTCCGAGGCGTAATAGACGGACCTACAACCGCGAGTGGCCAAAGTCCGAGTGCACGCAGCGGCCCTTGCCCGGCGGTCGGCATGCATGTGTTTCCCAGCTGCCTTCTCTTCTGTCGGTCGTCGATATCGATAATCTCCGTCCCCCTCTGCCCTCGCCCATGATCCGGCCAGCCGTCGATTCCGCCCACTCTCCCGCCTCCCCCAGCAACGGCCACCCATGTGACCCCATCCAGATCATGGCCTGAACTGAATCTGACTACCGTCGTCGATTCCCGGATAACAACTCCATAAGCCTCCGTCCCACTCCCTTTTCACACTCGCCCTCGCCCCCCTGCCGTCATCCATGCGCTAATCCACCTCCGACAGCAATTCCCTCTGTCCACCTGCCATCCCCTCCCCAACATCCCCTGCTGCCTCTGCCACGACCCATCCGCGACCGCTTCCCAGACTTAACGTCGCTCTCTCTCCCGCTCTCCCTCAAACAGCCCGTCCATTCCTCCCGTCTGCCACTCTATCTCGCGGTCGCTATCTGCCCTGCACGACAAACTCTCGGATGCACAACCCCGTCCACTAACTCCGCCCTCCCTTCGTCCTCCCCGCCCGGCACCCAGCCGCACCCCGACACTCCCAGTCGCATCAACCGTACGACCGCCGTCCGAGCCGCTGTCACCGTTCCGTACCGGTCGCAAGTCTGTCCGCCTTAACCCTTCTCCCTCTTCCGACTTGGTTACAGACACCTCCAACTCGCCCCCGCCACCGTCTGGTTCATCAGCAATCAACGGTTGCGACGTCAGCTCTGTGCGCCCTCCTGACTCCCAGGTCCCGAGCACGACCCCGCCCGCCATCCATGCGTCCTTTGCGCGATACGCAGCCTCTAACATTCTCCCGCACAGCTCTCAGGACGCGGTTTCGCCCCGACAGACGTTCCCAGCTCGTCCACCGACCCCCAGCCCATCGGAGCGCCGTCAACGTTCCCTCGCCGAAACGCGTCCCAGCCCGCTGCCGCACCCTTTCCATACGCACGGCCGGATCTCCCACTCCGTGGGCCCGTCCAGCGAGCCCCGAGGCCTGTCACGGTTCGCCTCGACGACGACCGCAAAGTCCGCGACGGGAAGCTCGCCACACACGCCCCACGGCCCGTCCGTCGTCGCCCGCTCGTGCCCCTGAATTCTCCCTGTCCGCCCGCGACATGCTGTGTGCTGCCGAGCCCGTCCACACACGCACACACACCTCGCACACCCCCGTCTCTCAGGCCCAGTGATAGAAACGAACGTGACGGATCGGTGAAATAATCTGCTGACGGGTGACAGCTATACCTGCGATCGGGCGGTCGACGGCGCGGTGACATCGATGGCGCAGGACCGCTCGGCGCACGGCGTCGGGCTGCCGACGACCCGTCCGAGACGGCGGCCCCGCGGACCACACACCGCCGCTGCGCACGGCGCACGCGATCACAGTATCGCTCAAGCTTCAAACCAAAGGTTCCCGCGAAGCATGAAGGGTACAAAGGTACGTCCGCCACCCTGTCGTCGTGCCTACGGTACTGTTGTGCTGTAGTGAGCTTCGTAGGTAGAGCGTACCCGACGCCGGCCTTGTACTCTCGCAGCCGAGAATACGAATCCGCATCTGCGTCTGCGTCTTGCGCCCACAATACTAGCCGCTCGGTCGTTGTGATGGTCCTTATTGCCCGTCGTCTTCTCGTCCACAGGCGACGTCTTGTTCCGGTCCTGTACAGTGTGCCCGTGCGTTTTGTACACACTGCGCCCTCTGGCTCTGTACATATGTGTATCGTTTCACGCCCCGGGGCCGTGCCTGTGTCGAGGTGTCTGTGTGTCGTGCCCCTGCACTCGGACATATGGACTCAGACACCAGACACGGGGCCCGAGCCCGAGCATGCTGGTCTCCTTTCCTTCATAGCACTGCTCGAACGTGAGTCAAATTCTGGCACAATGGCACGCTAGCCCTGGTCAGCCAGTGCCAGCTTGCAGTCTCCTGGTTCCAGTTTAAGGTTGGGGGGCATCTCGGGCAAGGTTTCGTTTCACGTTCGCCGCGGTGGCGCCCTCGCTCCGCAGGCCTCGGGCCCTGTCGGCGGCACATATTGTGATCACTACTCCGTATACGTACCGGATCCGTCTACGAGCGAGCGAAGCACCTGTCCCGGACGAGCAAAGCTGGGCGACGAGCACCGGTGTCCTGATGCGTGCCCGAGTCGGGGCCCGATGGCGGCGCTGACGCCATGCTGACAGAGGCGTAGCCTGTGCCCGCGGTGTGTGTATGAGACGAAAGGGATCGTCTGTGCCAGATGTGCCACATCGACGTAAGTATATGCCTATGAACCGCGGGCGATCGTCAACGTGGACCACGGACGACTCGGAGACCTTGAAACGCAGATGCGGACGCGCGTACTAGCAGGCCCCGGGAGGTCGGCGGATCGAGAGCACGGCACGCAGGATGAGGTGCCGGTGGCGCGGCGCGTCGTATGCATCGTATGCATCTTGTGCGTTGTGCGTGGAGTGCATACATGTGCGTGTATGCATGGTACTAGTGCTGCATATGTGCTGGGCAGCCTCGCTAACACATAGACTGTGGTCGGTCACCGGTGTCGGACTCGGACGCACGACTCGGACTTGCTCCACCGCGGATCCGCCGAGTTTCGCCCCCACCCCCCTTTAGCCTCGACCGTGACCGGTTGACCCCCCGCGCGCATGCGCACCATCATAGAGTTTGATATGTCGCCGATGGCCGATGGTGTACTCATGTGCACGCGCACGCGCCGCTAGACAGTAACAGATGTCCTATAGTGTGCCGGGTGCCCTAGTGCCATCCATGTCCGCGTCCGAATGTCATACGACCCCCCACCGTGTGTCAGTCTGACGTGCCGGCTCTGCAGTCCAACGTTCCAGTCCGGAGACGAGTGGCACGCGCACGCGCACGAACGACTCCATGTGCGCGTATGCGTATGCGTGTCAGTGCGATGTATGTACTAATCCTGTAATGTTAACGCGAGCACTGGCGGCCGGTGCTATAGGCCACGCACCCGCGGCGGTTAGGGTGCCTGATGTCTCGTCGGAAGCGGTAGTCGCCAGCATACGGTGCACAGTGTAGCGGTGGTATGTACCACTGGTGACTAGACTAGCCATAGCTGTACGGCTGGGACAAGTTGTGGAGTCTGCAGCTGCAGACTGCATCGATATCGGTCTGTGGTTCGACGCGGCTCCGAGGCCGTCGCCTTTGCCATGCAATACCGGCCCCCTGGGCTCGTCCTCGGTGTGAAATCTGGATGTGGGGAACGGGAACGGGAAGACAAGGGTGAACTCGGAGACCGAGGGACTCGATCGGCGCGGGTTCTGCGCGCATGCGCCGCAGTGCGGGGAAGTGCACTGACCCGGTCGCCACGCAGAATAAATCGTCGCAGAGGTCCATTCTGAGCTACGTAGTGGTCGACACGTCCGAGCTCGAGCTCGAGTCCGGGGCCGGATCTGTCACTGGGGGGTACTGGTGTCGGAGTTGGACGAAATGGAGTTCGGGAGGGCGGACGCTGGCAGCTGGCTAGGGAACGTACGTCAATACGATGATGGATTGTGACCGTGACGCGCTGCAGGCCGCCCCGCCCTTCAAGTTGACGAAGTCCCACAACCATCGTTCAGTGCAACGTTCGACTTCCACTTCCTGAAGCCACGGATGTGTCCCAGGTGAGATTCGAGCGGCAGGCGTCGGAGCTGAACAGTACGTTCCAACTTCCAAGGGAATTGTGCGAGTTTGGACCGTGACGTGCTTGAAGATCAGAAGCATCTTCCCCGGGGAACAACGTCTCGACGAGCACGCCGGCCCGGCGGACTCTCAATATCAACCATTCAGCCCGAGTTCTGGTCCCTGGAGCCTGAGGAACGTTTGCGCACCGTCCGTGGCCATGGCACTGGCACTGGCCCAGGCATTACCGCCGCAATCCCCGCTCATAGTAGCGGCCAGACGACGGTGAGGGCCTGAGGCTGGGTCGCCCGTCGCTGTTACGCAACGATTTCGATATCTGTATGCTGACTTACGTTTCGGGCGCTCCGCTCCCTGTGGTTTTACTACGGTACAGATGGTTCGGCACTGATGCGGTTGGATGGGGTGATCGCGCCGTGCGAGCTGCGAGTTGCTGCGGGCGTATGCTGATACTTGGGATGCGTCTGCGGAGGCCTGTTCAGGTCCTGCCCATGGCGTCTGCTGCAGACCGTTCCTCCGATACAAGTCGGACGGCGCATGATGCGTCCATGTTCCAAGCTTTCCCCGCCGGGGAGCCTTGTAAAGTTGTACCGAACGGGCCTCCGCCCCTGCCAACATAACATATTGCGGTTGTCGTCTTTCAGTGACTACGTGTCAGTCAGTCCAGGGGCTGCCGTTTGTTTGTTTGCTTGTTTGCGATCCTAGTTTACCGCCCTCGAGGGCCAAGCCCTATGGTAGGCAGTACAGTACAAGGTAGCTACATTATCAACCAGCAGCACGAAAAGAAGTCACAGATCAAAGGCACCGCCGTTTGATACGCGTGCGTACGTACGTTCAAGTACAGTCAATTCACGCCTCGCGAACATCAATTGCCACTGTGCGGCAAACCGGGACGACATCGGTTGTACTGTAGAGTACTTACACGCCCAAATCACTAGAGACGCATGTGTACCGTGCGAGCGAGCAAGCTCAAGCTCAAGCCTCCGCCGGTCTCGATCTGGCGTGCGTTCGCACGCGTTCGCTATCGCCGAGCTGTCTGTCTGTAGGTAAGTACTATATCCGTCACCGTCCCCCTCGGCGTGCCTGCGAGCCTGGCCCAGCCATACGCATAATACTTACTAGACACGCACGTCACAGGCTCAGGCTCGCGCTGCCCGCTAATTCGATCAAGCGGACAACGGCCGTCTGCAGCTGTCTGGATTCCTGCGCGCAGCGCTTGTGTAGGTATGTCAACCATATCCATATGCGTACACGCTGCACAGAGGCGGTGGCGACCTCTGCATCCGAGACCGAGACCGAGGCCGGTCACTCGGACTCGGAGGCTGAGGCCTGAGGGGCGACGCACAGGCACGCACGCGCGCATGACCCGCCGGACATTATTGGGATCCTGTAAGTAAGTAACACGCAATGACACGCCCAGAGGCGATTCCACACAGGACCACGACGCAAGTGGCGTCCGTCGCCCCGCCTCCTTCAGGCTTCAATGGCCGTCCTCCGTAAACGAGGGGGGGCGTGACGCCCATTTCGCAGGCGTTTGGAGCCTGGATATGGATAAGTATGGAGATGAGCGTGGACGCCCGAGGTACGAGAACGGGCAGTGGCCCGGGAGGGACAGAGCAAGCATGGGCCAGTTCCGCTTCACATGCATATGCTTGCCCCGGCGCAGCCCCAGACTCCTTCTGCATTCGTCGTGGCGGCGGGGGCAGGACCGTCCCCGGTGTCCGTCTACCGTCTACGTACAGCACACGACTATACCAAGCGTACCCACACGGCACGCGAACATGCCGTTCCCGGTTGGTTGCACACACAGCGACCCCGGAACGAGGGCCGGCACGAGCTGGCCAGAACATGGGTGTGATTGCGCGAGTGCGGTCACCCACGGAGCCAGGCACTCGAACTATCGAACCACCGAGCCGTCACGGTCGAACCGCCGAACGAGGCACCTGCACTAGGCACTGGCCTGCCGCCTAGGCACTGAGCGTCGTCGAGATGGCGTGCGCGAGGATGCTGCACGGCCGTGCGCGTGGGCACCGAGTTGTCGGTCGGCGTGCCGGGGGGGTCATGTAACGGAGTGATCAGCGGCTGTCGCGGCGAGCACGGGCGACAGAGGGGAGGGACTGAGCTTACTTGTGTACCGGAAAGAGCGGATGGAGCGAGTTGAGCCAGCTGTAGGGTACCGGTAAGGCAGACGGGCGACGGCGTCAGTGACAGCGTTAGCGGCAGCACGAGCTGCAGACGCGGGAGAGAGCACGAGCTGTTCCCTCTTGCGACCGTGACGTCGACGTGGGCGTCGAGGAAGTGTCTGAGCATCGGGAGCCGGGACGTGGGTCGCACTATGTAGTCACGGCTCCCTTGGGTGGGTTCTGGGGCACGGAGTTACCGATCCGCCCCGACGTACGCGGGGAGCATCCAGCCCGAACTCTCATCGTCGCAAGGGGGCGGAGCTCGAAGCGCAGGGTCTACAGAAGCCGCGAGCGATGACTCACAAATAGCTCGAGACGGGCGCACACGGCGCGATCTGCGTCGTCTGCGCCGGGGTGCCGTTCTGGTACGCGTCGCAGAAGCCGGTGCTGTTTGCGAAGCCGAAGGTGCGTGCGTTGTCCAGGAGCGTATTGAACACCGGGCGGGTGTCGAAGACCGTGACTTGGTCGAGGTCGCGGTGGCGCGCATGGAACGCGCGGACGTTCGCCGCGAGCTGCGCATTGTAGTCCGCAAGAGCGTCCGTGATCAGTGAGACGGAGGTCTGACCCTGCTCGATTATGAGCGGAGCGCGGTTGGTGGGAGGCACGGTCAGGAAGAGGAAGGACCGTGCGCCGTCTTGGTACAGGATCTCGACCTGCCGCAGTCGAGACCCGTGGGTTGTCAGCTTCGGCCAGGAGGCGGGGACACAGGGTGATGCGCCCAGGGCGGTAGGGTGACGAGGCTCACCTGACTGAATAGCCTTTGCATCAGCACTTTGTGGAAGTCCGCCTGGGACGTGACGTTTGTCTGAAGCAGCACTGCAGCTGAGTGTCTCATTTCGGGAGGGTGAGTTGCGGTACATACCCAAGCGAACGAATTGCCCTGTCGAGGCAACACATGCGTGAACCTCAACTGGTGTCAGAAGAGGAAGACGGGTGGGTTCTTACCACATCGTTGATGCCGATCCAGAAGGCGAAGAGACTGTTGGAGCTGTCCCACTCGGCGCCGGGGGGTTTCGGGGCCAGTATATCATGGAACTGGCCGACCTGGTCGACGATGGACCTGCAGGCAGGGTGGGGACTTAAGGTTCAATTCCATGAATGTATAGCGAGGAATTTTACGTACAGCACGGTAGGTTCAAACGGGGTCACAAGTGCAGCATCGATGGTCGCGCCGCCGGAGGCGAGGTTAAACACCTAAGTAAGACCGTGCGCCTGAGTTGAGGGTCTTCCTTCGCTAACCCAGATACCATCACGATGCACACCTTGGTATCGGTGACGTTATACGTGCCACCTATGGTAAGTGCGCTCAGCGCGTCCGTCGGCCGGCTGGAAGACAATCTGATAACACTAACCGAGGAACTGGACCCAATTGGGGCCGTTGGACGAAGTCTGTCGTGAGCGGGATGAAAGAGCGTGAGAAGATGCGGGCGGGCGCGGTGCGGGCATCTTGCACCCACAAAGTTCGGCACGGGCGAGTCCACACCGGCAGAGATGTTGAAACCAGTGGTCGTGTATGAATCGCCGAACGTGAAGAGAAACTTGGTCGTTCCCCATGCGAGCTTAGCCGAGGCGGACCCAATAGATAGCGCAGATAGCAGGCAGGAAGCTTTCCAGAACAGCATGTCGACGCGTTTTTTTTGTTTAGCACAATACCCAAGCGACGGAGGCGGACACTAGAAGCAACGGATCAATAACCCGCAGTGAACGCGGTAGACACGAGCTTTTGGATGATGTCGATGGAGCGCGAGGCTGGCGAGGCGCGTAAATCCGTCCGACGGCGGATGTTTATATGCAAAGCGGGTCAGCGTTGGCGGGCCCAGTATCCGACGTAAGTCCGCCCGACGGAGAGCCAGACGGACGCGTTGGAGTCTCGTGGATGATCAGTGCCCATATAAGAGACGACTTTCGGGGGGAAGAGAACGGCTGGAAGACGGTCAGCCGATGTGTGGGTTTTGCGCAATTCGTTGGCTGTTTTTGTCGCATACCATGTGACCGTTGTCGTGAAGCATCAATGGTACCAAAGAGATGGAGGTCGGGTCCTCGAAACCCGGTAGAGAAACGCGTAGAGTGTCTCGTGAGCGGGTGGTTCTACGTGCTCAGGACTCCTGCCAGGATCGGGACCAGTGCGGCCAGTACTCTAGAATACTCTTGAAAAGTTGGCTCTCTTGGTGGAAACAGTCACGTAGCAGTTGAGACACAGCAGAGTCGGCGAAGCAGTGGATTTTGGTGACAAGTAAATGCACAATATGAGGTTTACGGTGGCAAGCTGACGTCGGTGACTTGGTGGCGCTGGCAATCGGGCAGCAAGGGCGCCTGATGTATGTACTACGCCACGCACGTGATGTCCATGAGCGAGTCGGGATGTGGTCGCGCGGGCGCGGCGGGGTTGAGCGAGTTGGTTACATCCCTCATTGCCATGATCTCGGTGAGGCACGACCCCGGAAGCTTGCACAATTCTTGAACTCATCTCACTCTAGGCATTCTTCATTTTCAATCAGAAGGGCGAGGTACGCAACACGAGCTGGCACATTCACCTGCAGTCCTCATACCAATCCACAGGTCCTCATCTCACGACTTTACCGGACTGACTTGAAGTAACGACCAGTAACTTAAGTGTATGCTTCCCACGTTAACAGCCCTTCTACCTGCTTTGCAGACGGTCCATCGCGGATGTCTTCCGGATACAAGTCGTCTCAAACAGCGATGTCCGTTCCCCCATCATCACCCTCGGCTCTACCAGCTTCTTCCATGTACGCATCAACAATCTCTACGTTGTGGCGGTAACGAAGTGAGTCTATTTGCTGCCACGCGCTACTGCTCTCGACATCCCATGCTTGCACGCCCCAGATGCAATGCCAATGCTGCCCTAGTCTTCGAGTTCTGTTACCGATTCATATCCATCGCCAAGTCATACTTTGGCAAGGTTGACGAGGAGGCGGTCAAGAACAACTTCGTACTGATCTACGAGCTTATTGACGGTGAGTTATCGCATTGTAACCTCATTATGCTCCCTCAACACCCTCGCCCGTTCGTCCCAGAGATCATCGACTTCGGATACCCTCAAAACAGTGAAGCCGATACGCTCAAGACATACATCACGACAGAGAGCATTGTGTCTACGAATATAGCTGCAGTATGTCTCCGCGTTCCATTGCGTCCCTGTCCGTAGGCATGAACATCGACCCTCGCAGGAGGAATCCTCAAAGATCACAACGCAAGCTACAGGCTCAACAAATTGGAGACGAGGCGATGTCAAGTACAAGAAGAACGAAGCGTTTGTCGACGTCGTTGAGACTGTGAACCTCAGCATGAGTGCGAAAGGTCAGTACACTGCTCTCCGCCGATGCAACTATGTCACAAACGTTCGACAGGTACCATTCTCCGCGCCGACGTCGACGGCCACATCCAAATGCGCGCCTATCTATCTGGTACGCCGGAGTGTAAGTTCGGTCTCAATGACAAGCTGGTCATCGACAAGAGCGAGCGCGGGGGCGGAGACGCGGTCGAGCTGGACGACTGCCGTTTCCACCAATGTGTCCGACTGGATGAGTTCGACTCAACCCGCACGATTAGTTTCGTCCCTCCGGATGGCGAGTTTGAGCTCATGCGTTATCGGTCGACATCCAACGTGAAGCTCCCGCTCCGTGTAATCCCCACTATCAACGAGATTGGGACCACGCAGGTCTCGTATGCCGTCACGGTCAAGACCACTTTCAACAACAAACTCTCCGCGACGAATGTGGTCGTCCGAATACCCACACCCCTGAACACGACAAACGTGGATTGCAAAGTTCCGCTCGGCAAGGCAAAGTATGTGCCCGCTGAGAACGTCGTAGTATGGAAGTATGTCCACGCTGCCTTCAGCTCATTCACAAAGCAATTGTTCATAGCAGATGGCTGATCCTTGCCCTCTTCCTTCGTGCTGCATAGGATCCCACGAATACAAGGTGGACAGGAAGTGACGTTTTCAGGACACGCCCAATTGACAAGCACAACCAACCGACAAGTCTGGGCGCGGCCGCCGATCGACGTCGACTTCCAAGTGCTCATGTTCACATCGTCCGGGTTGATCGTACGCTTTCTCAAGGTGTTCGAGAAGAGCAACTACCACAGCGTGAAGTGGGTGAGATATCTCACGAAGGCGAGCGGGTCGTACCAAATCCGCGTACGTGTCCACAGAAAGTACCTTGCGCATCGATGCTGACGCCTTTTCCTCTCGCATAGTTCTGATATCGATACGTGTCGGATATGTTCAGTCCGAGTCGGTCGCTGTACGTTTGTACTGGACGGACTGACAGACGTGTGTACGTTGGAAGATACATTCTCGGTTTGCTCTACGCATCAGCAGTCGGTTGTCTCATAGTATGCTGCAGAAGGTGAGGTGGTGGCATTGATATATCGCATGACCGACACGAGAGAGCTCGAGGTTCCAGCTGCTGTGCAACTGCGATTACCGACTCGAAGTGTTCTCCGACTCGGCTTGGATGCAGCCTGCAAGCTGACGTGTACTCGAGCTGACGCGTCCAACCCTGTGCATGATTGGACGCACATTCACTCACACAGAGCTTGCACAGAGCCGTCACCCACGCCAACATCCCATCCGCTTCCACTAGCTTGGCAGTCACTGAAATCGCGACGCTAAGGCTCACTCCACTATACCGCTGGGACTCCCCAGACACCCAGGCGTTCTTTGGAACGCTGGCGGCCCAGCAGGCCGCATGGTCGGGCTTCCCTCTTCGCTTCTTCGAGGACGTCCACGACACGCGAGTCGTGTCCCTCATCACGGGCTGGAAGAGCGTCCCCGCACACTACGAGTGGATAGCGAGCGAGCAGAACCAGAAGCTGCTGGAAAGGGCAAACGGCCTCGTCGAGGTGCTCGGGCTCGTGCACGCGGAGGTGGATAGCGACATCGCGGACGCGCCGGTTGTCAGCTGGACAGTGCGGGAGTTGCGAGAAGGGGAGAGCTTTAATGGCAAAGAGGGCACGGGTTTGGTCTTGGAGGAGGATAAGGGGTTGGTTTGTTCGCTCAAAGGCTGTGCGGACGAGGAGGGTGGTATCGGCGAGGAGGGGACGAGGCTCATGCGCATGATGACGCTAGGCACTGCTAAACCTAACGAAACCTCCACGTAGCAGGGATGTCATCTGCTATGCTCATACAAGTGTCCTGGAGTACAAGTGGTCGTGATGGGATCCGAGAATCGTGAGGGAAGTCGAAGTTGAAACGTTGACGACTAACATTCATTCTGTTTGTAAGTTATGATCAAAGTAGGCTATATTCCAAAAGGGAATCACGACCAAAGCGATGATTGTTCATGATCAACGTTCAAACGTTCAACATTTAAAACACTAACATTAATGGTTGTCGAGAATCAATGCACTGTGTTGGAGCGGCATGGACAGATTCGTATAGACGCCCGTGAGTCCACACCCAAAAGGGTAATTGTAAATCGAACCAAACAAACCACTGCTCGCGCGGGTCGATGGTCCTTCGACAGACCCAACCCGCCGACCACTACAATGCCCGCCGCTGCACGCAAGAGCAGTCTCGGCGCAGCTCGCCGCGGCCCACAGAAGTACATTCCCTATCGCGCAGATGACTACCAACATGGCAAGAAGACTGGTATCGCTGTCGCCTACGTTGACCACACCGATGAATTCGAACCGTTCGAGAAGGTCATGAGCCAGGCCGACCAACGCACGCCCTTTCGTCCCCAGAACGCGCGCAAGAAACGCGGTCCCAAGACCCCCGTCGTAGTCCAAGAGCACTTTGACGATGACGATGACGACGAGAATGGCGAGATGTCGATGGAGTTGGACGATAGTGCGTACCACCTGTGGCTGGTTAGGCGCAACCCATGTACCCTGACACGTCGAGGCAGGTACACCGCACGGCCCGTCTGCATACTTCGCGCATACACGCATGAATCAGATCACTTCGAGCGTGCAGCGCGTTGGATCGTCCTCCCGCCCGGTCGCCCACACTTCTGATGTTGACTTTGACCAAGTACCCTCTCCTCGCGCCTCCCCCTCGTTCGCGTCCAGGCGCGCCCAAGCGAATGCCCGTACGAGCCGCACTTCGATACCGTCTCGTTTGTCTCAGTCGATGGTGGCCAACGACGACGAGGACGAGTCGGATGTTGAGCCTGGTGCCCCTAACTTTGATTATGGTGACTACGGCGACGACATGGACCTCGACTCTCCCCCTCCACCGAAAGGTTCGCGTACGCCCAGGGGCGAGCAGACACCGCGGCGCACCAGTTTCACCCAGATTGAACAAGAAGCGGACGACCAGGAGGAAGAAGCGCAGGTCGAGGAGATGGACTACGACCGTTCGCCCAGCGAGAAGGCGCGTGGAAAACGCCCTATGGTCTACGAAGATCAAGAGGAGGAGATGGAACCTGAGATTGCGCAGGGCTTCGACGATATCGACCATGAACCGATGGAAGAGGACGAAGAGCCACCCCAGCCCAAGGGCAAGAAGAAAGGTAAAGATGACAAGGCGCCGAAGAATAGCCGTAAGGAGAACGACGGCGTGCCTCGGGGAAGGCCACGGGCCAAGAGGGAGGTCCTCCGTGAAGGTATGTACCAGATGAATCTCGTTGTATGCGTCCCCAATCATTATATATGCCCTCTCAGCTTCGCCCGACGATCCAAACACCGACGGCCTGCGCCGCAGCAAACGCAGACGGTATTCGCCTCTTGCCTGGTGGCGGCTTGAGAAGGTGGTCTATGGCCGGCGCGAGAGTGGGAAATCTCTTGTCCCCAGCATCAAGGAAATCCACCGCATCCCTCAGGTTAAGCCTGAACCTCTCGGTGCACGGAAGCGCAAGGGTCAAAATCGCAAGAAGAGCCGTACCGTTGAGCCAGAGGCACAGCAAGTGCTCGTGTATGACCCGGAGGAGGGCTGGGACGACGAGACGGACCCCCATTGCAAGGTGTTTCAAGACGGCAAGGAGGTTGACCGACGTAAGTGATCCAATTGTCCCCCTAGATGCTCCTCGTATTCGAACTATGGTTACCCTGTAGGTATCGCGTTTACTGCGAAGATGGTCACGCCCAAGCCTGCGTCCGGAGGCGATTTCTACTTCCAGAAGATCTTCGGCGAGGGAGAGTACATTGCCGCGGGGCAACTCTTCATTCCGCCGGGATCGATGAAGCCTACGAAAGCCACGAAGGACAACACTTACGTGCGTGAACCACAACTTCGTATGGCAGGTTGCCTTAACTGAACGCCTATCAGGTTTTCTATGTCATCCAAGGTGCTGTGAAGTTCTGTATTCATGAGACGAACTTTGTGCTCTCTACTGGTGGGATGTTCATGGTTCCGCGAGGTGAGTAAATGCGCGGGTCGTCGTACTGTTTTGTCCTAACTCGATTGTAGGAAATGTGTACTACATTCAGAACATTTGCGACCGCGAAGCGAGGCTTTTCTTCGCGCAAGCTCGGAAAATCCCCGCAGAGCCGAGAGACAGCGAGGAGGCCGAGTCAGATCACGAACTACGATCTCGCTCCAAGTCTGCTGCAGGTCGTGTGCGTGAATCAACGGGACGTTCGTCGTCGGACACCGTACGAGCCGACGAACCCGAGCCGAAGACGCAACGACGGGGCACCTCCGCGCGATAGTCATCATATGCCCATGTACTTCTCGACCATCCTTGTATGCTTCCATGACAGCCTAACAACCCCACTATCGGAGTATCTTGCGCCGAATCCATATCGTGTATGCTGTTGAAGTAATTTTCCATAGGCGACTGCTTCCGTGCCAGCAAGCAATGTATGTAGCTAAGCATGCACAAGGCTAGTAGCATGATGCAACATGTACAACAGATGCACAGAGCGACCTCCCATGTGAGCCATGGACATGGGTGTGCAATAGGGTATGGATGTAGTACGAGGGAGCATTACGAACGATTTGAGGGAGCGTGCGTGTGGATGTGAGTAAGCGGCTATACTACGGTTGTAGGTATGCGTAGCTGTATGTAGCCAAGTCGCACTCGCTGGCTGCGGCAGCTGAGCACGAGCACTCGGCGGGGAGAGGAGCATTTTACACGGCGGGAGAGTTAACCAAGGAACGAGGATTAAGATAGATAGAGTAACTAACGAGCGATCCAAGATATCCAATAGATATATACGTTCCAAATAAAATGAACAGTCGTGTCAGATCATGCCAGACCGTAATTGGCCATGTTGCGGGGCCTTGGGCCGCGACGGGAGCGACTTCCCCCGCTGTGCTGGGCTGGACGGCAGGCCCGGCCGAACACCCGATGGAAAGCCGTTGTTGTAGGACGCGCCACGCGGAGGGGGCGGTAGCGGCTGGTCAGGGGGAGGGGGAAGCGGCTGGCTCGGCGGCGGGGCGGAGGGAGGACGCTTAGGGGCGGAGGAACGGGCGGAGGCGGCGGACGGGCCGCGCGCGGGGGCGGAGGGAGGGCGGGGGGCGGGGCGGGGAGAGACGTATGCGTTGGGGCCGGGGGGGAGGCCCGCGCGTGGAACGGGCGCTGCTTCCGGTGCGCTCGCGTTGTCGTACGTACCGAGGGTATCTAGAGCATCGCTGATGCCTGTTGTTGACACGCTGGCGATGGACTTCCAGGAGCCACGGCGCTGCAAGCTAGGCTGTCCAGGAGGAGGGACCGGCGCAAGGTTGCCGTTGGACGCCGACTCGCCGGGAGGGGGACGGGCGGGGGGAGCCCGCGGGGAGGGAGAGGTCGTGGGGGTAATGGTAGAGGTCGTGGGGGACGTGGGAGGACTCGTGAACCAGCTACCTGGTCATCTTCGTCTGCGATGAGATGGATGTCAGTGAATGGAACATCAGGACATGGAAGTTGTTATCTTACCTCCGGATACGATAGCGACATCCGCGCTCTGAGTGCTACCATCCTTCCTATGTAGCAACCTGTCGGCGAAGTTCGTTGCGCGCGAGATGCTGTTCTTGAACATTCGTGAATTCCGCACTGACCCGGTGGTATCCACAGCCGTTATTTCGTATGGGGGCGTGGGTGGCGTCGAAACCATGACAGAATCCTCCGAAGACGATCCAACGCTATCTCGCGGGTCTGAGCGCAGGTTGCCCGAGCTCTTCGCTCTTGACAATAGGTTGGACAAGTAGCCAGCCCTCGGGAGACTCTTGGGATCGGCAGCAGGAGGCGTTGACGTTGACGTGCGTGACCCGGCAGCACTCTTCGGTCTCGCAGGAAGAGGTATGCGGACAGCATTCGGGTCGGCAGTGAGGAACATCGGCTGCAGTTGTGGCCGCGACGACGACGTGCTATCCGTTGATGGCCTCGCAGACTGGGAGCGCTCCATAGATGGCCGTGATGGGACACGTTCCAGATAATCAGACGGCCGGGTCAGTGTGCGGTCGAGCGACGGTCGTGCAGGGAGAGGTCGGTGCTCATACTGCGATTTACGAGAAGACTCGTAACGCGAGTCCCGCGACGTGCCACTCTGATCTTGCGACATGCGGCCGAAGAGCTCCATGTCGTCCGGTGACTCGGGTAGGTCCTGCGTAGGTAGTGGCCTGTCGGGCGTACCTTGCCTGGCCTCTGGAGGAGGGCGTGACGGAGGCGCCGTACCCGGACGACTCGGTAGCTTCTTCTGTGGTGTCCTAGAGTCGGCCAGCTGCTTCTCGAGCATAGCTGCATCGGCGAGGAGCGAAGCGAGATCGCTCATGTGCGCCGCATTCATCGGAGTAGGTGAAGGGAGGTCGTCGTACTGCTGCATGGCCATGCTCACAGGGCGACTTTTCCCTTCCACGACCTTCTCATGTACCACCGCACGGAAGCCCCTGGGACCTTCAATGGGTGTGAGAATGGGCTCGTCGTAGGGTGCGCTTGTAGGAGGGGAGATCGGCTGCTTCTTGTGCTTCGAGGAGACTTTCCTTCCGATTGCACCCGAAGGCGAGGGAGATGTGCCTTCGGAATACACTGACACAGAGTAGGAAGACGAGGGCGAAGACGATGAGGAGCTCGCGGACTGTGGTGCGGGAACGAGCACGCCTCGAATGACCGTCGGCGAGACGATTCGCTGAGGATCGGAAACAATGACAGCATCGTGGGGCGATGGGGGATGCTCCTCCTTCTGCTTGGCCTTCGGGGTCCCTGTACGAGGAATGACAACGGAAAGAGGTGGTGAGGTAACACGAACGAGGTTGACGGGCAACTTAATTGCGCCATCGCTTGGAGATATGCTGGCCCGGCCGTCGTCGCTGGGCGTTGCGAGAGGAGGTGAGGAGGGCGCAGTACTACCGTTGGATTCCTTCCCGAAAGTGTCACGACGAGGATCCTTGATCGCGATGGGTGAATCTGGAGCTTCAGGAATGGCTGGAAGTGCTCGGCCAAAGGGAACCGCCGGGGTCGCGAGAAGGTACGAGGAATATATGTCGCTCGCGGGGGAAAGAGGTTCAGAACCAGGGCTGTCGGGTGAATAGGCAGAAGGACTCAAATAATGGCCCGACGAGGGCGCATCAGCGGTTCGCGCGTCTTTCTTCACTGGAGTCTCTACAGCCCGTGTCTCCTTCGCTGCCAACTCAGACTGCTGCACAAGGAAATTTCTGACGGCGAGCTGGGATAGAGAACCGTTGAGAGAAAACCGTTGCTTGATGGGGGTCGCAATATCGAGGATGTCTTGTTCCGAAAGTAGCTGATCGAGCATATCTTGCACAGAGCTCTTCTCCTGCTCGGGGGTACCACCACCTAGGCTAGCCAGAGCTTCCAGAGTGGCCGCAGGAACGACAACGTTGCCGGAGTCTCCCAACCGTGTAGCACGGTCAAGTTGCTCGATGACCGCTTGCACGTCCGGGTCGATATCCTCGCTGGGCTTGGATGGAGTCGGCTCCTGAGCGAGAGGAGGGATCGGAACTGGCTCTACAATGGTAGGCGGGGTGTGTGACCGTTTGACAACAGGAGGGGAAGGTTCAGGTTCTGCAGGAGCTAACTCTGTGGGTAGCTGCAGCACAGACGATGCGACATCGAATGCAACAACGGGCACGACTTCCTCGGGCTCGGGTTCTGATGGCGAGACGACGATGGCGGGGGACCCACCCTGTTGATCTAGCTCCATGTTACCGGACGTCGTTACGGCGTCGGTATCCGGTGGGGCCTCGAATGAAACCTCAGCTACCTCCTCCACCTCGCCGTCCTTCGACGCAACGATCGCGTCAAGACTCAACTGCTGACTCTCCTCCAGACTCATGGGGTAGTTCGGCGAGTTCGGGTCGTCGTCGGATAGGACGTCGCCTACGGAATCGCCGTTGTCGGACATGATGAACGGCGAGCCTGGGGGGCTTGGGGACGTAGCATAGCGGTCGAGCTCGGATCGGTTCTGGCTACGTGACCTAGACTGCTTCTTGTCGGCCTTGCTGGTCGGGGGAACGGGTATATGAGGGCGGGAAAGACCAGGGACGCGGTTACCATATAGCTCTCCGGACCTCTTAGCATTCGCGGGGTTCGTCTGCATGGGAGGAGCAAAGCCAAACCTCCCCATGGGCTTCGGGACCGCGCCTTGCTTCTCGAAAGACGCTATCCTGTCTCGGAACGCATTGGGTCCAGCTACAGCATTAGCCTTCGGGAGGGTTTGGGAGGTTGAGTTGGCTTGAGCGGCTTGGGCATTAGCAGCCTGCTGTTGCTGAAGGGCGGCAATACGAGCTTTGAGGTCGACAGGAGGAACGGGGGCTCTAGTGGTGGTCCTGGTGTTCCGGTCGCGCTGAGACGAGATCCGGTCAAAGAAAGAGAAGGGAAGACGTACATTGAACGAACGGCGAGAAGGAAGGCAAGGGCGACAACAAGGACAGAGACCACGAGCGACCGGCGACTGCGATGGCCTGCTCGTCGGGCTGAGAGGAAGGCAGAGGGGATGATGGTGGAAGTAGTGATGAACGAGTCGGAGCAGTAGAGGCTGAGCACGGCTGAGCACGGCGCAAGCCCTGGCGACTTGGGCGACTCTCACTCTGGCCAGATCAGCTTTTGGTCACGACTGATCACGGCCGCTCGCTCGCGTGCCCCCATCCGTCTACATCGCCAGTATCCGACAATCATCATTCACCGCCTTCTACCCACTCCATCATAATCGTACCTATGCAATGTTCTCTCACACCGCTCTCTGCGCTACCCACACGTCCCCTGTCCTTGTCACAATCCGTCCACCTCCAGCGACCAGACGCAATCACTCCTCGCTCTCTTCCCCGCCGGCCATCCCCTTGGATAGCCAATATGACCGTCGACTCGCCGCGCGCCCTTCGTCCGACTTGGCGTCCAAAGCGGAAAGGTCATACTCCTCTTCCTCCGAGATGTCGTCCACATCACCGTGCGGTTGATGCATTCCCGAGTGCCCATCCTCGTCCTCGTCAGTTGTGTAGACCGTGTGCAGCGTAATATCTTGGTCCGCGCGGGTGCCCATCCGCCTCCGCTTTCTCGGAGGCTGCTTTCGGCTTTCAATCTCGTACCGGCTCTCGACCTCGTCCTCTTCGTATCCCTCGGACGCAGTCTCCAATGATGTGTCTGCCACGCCCCACGCAGAGGCAACACTCGCAGCCTCGGCTGTGCGCGACGCCCCGTTCGAGTTGGCGCCAACATCGACCGCCAACGATGCTTTGGGACAGACGCCCAGCATCCGGTGCAGTACCTGGCGGTCGTAAACCTCTTGAACCACCCTGCGATGATTGATAGTCTTGATAATGATCGTCAATAGATGATTCTGATTTACCGCATACCCACTTGCTCACCTCTTGCGTTACTCCCATAACACTCGCGAGAATGCTCATATCCTCAGGTTCGGTCGTAGGTCGCAGCCGGACCGTTCGTCCTTCTCTTCTTGCGCTTATGATGCTGGCTTGTGCGAACGCCGCTGCGGTCATGATCCCGTGTGCCCCTGCAAGAGTAGTTCGCACCCGCATGAAGTTATAAGATCCCCGAGATATGTCGTTCGCTGTGGGAGCAAGCATGACTATGACGTGCCAAATCTTTGATCAAGGAATACGCGACGTACTGGGGTCGCCTGGGTCCTCTATCGAGAGTAGTCTCGGTTCCCGGAAGTCATACCAACCTCGCTGACGTTTGTTGTAGTATGACCCCCCGTCCCGCAGCGAGATGCCTACTTCCTGGTAGTTGAAGTACGAGCCATAGAGCTCGAAGAACTCCATAGCGAGGACGCCGAAATTCCTCGACGGGTCGATCTCTCCTCTGCGAATCTTAGGATGCATCTGAAGGAAGCTGATCGCCAGGCATACGATGCTATAGCTACCGAGGCCTCCTGTAAAGACCTCGTTCATACTCCGTTGACTGAGAAAGTTCTTGATGATGAGGACAAGGCTTCGCAACGCAGGAAGTTCCTGGAGGAACTGCTTCACCATTTTCCCCGTGGTGACCCCGTTCCCTTGATTTATGCTGATGTCGACAGGAAAACGGCCATATGTAGTGACGAATTTGATAATGGGAACCTTGGCTTTCGCGATGATCGTAACACGGTCCGTGAGCCCAGTCCGCTTTACGATGTTGGCGAGAGAGTGTAGCACGGAGACCTTGTCCATGCGCATCATAGAGGGAGAGTAGATGACGAGATCTATGTCGCTGGCAACGGGCAAGTGTGAGATTATATGCAGCTCTAGACATCAGTACGCGGCATACCCTAACGGTAGGTATAGCTTCGTTTCATAGCTTCCAAACGGCAGCACTTGCGCGTCACGGTAGCTCTTGACAATGGCGTTTGATATGAGCTGTACTGTGAGCGAGCGCAATTCATCCTCGACGGGGGTGGGAGACATGTATTCAACGAATGCCTCGACCTCTCGGTGCAACCTGCCAAAACACCGCGCCGATGGTTAGGCCTCTCACGAACGGAATGCAGACTCAGACTCACATGTCCGCAACATTCACGCATCCTTCCCAGTCTACGTTCTTCGCCCACGGTGCTCTGCGCGACGCGGCTGCGACTCGCTCCTTCTTGTTCGCGTAGCCATCGTTCGAGTCAACCTCCTCCGCCTTGCGCTTCCGTCCAGCATGTTCGCTTTCCCTCCTTCCAGAGCTCTCCCCAGCCTTCCCCTTCCCCTTGTCCCACTCCCGCCCTGGTGGTGAGTCCGCTCTAGGGGCGGCGGCTTCTACCTCAGGGTCGGAGAACGAGAACGCAATGAAGTCTGCTTCGGCGAACGAACTGCTTGCGCTCTCAGCGACCCCGTTCTTGGTAGATTGCAGATTTGAGCTGTTAGATTTGCTAGCAGGGTTGGAGGGTCCGGCAGATTGGGAGCCTGACGGGCCCGCATCGGCGTGTGTGTTGTGCTTCTCCTTCCTGCGTGTGCGGCGGTTGGAGGGATTGTCGTCTGGTGCGGAGACAGAGCTGCGTTGGGAGCGCGATTTGTTCGACATAGATGTTGGTAGTAGTGCTCAAGATAATGGCGAGATGGATCCAGTGACAAACGCGTAGACAGACAACAGTAGGGAATGAGCTGGGTTCAAGTCTGTTCAAGTGCAGAGGGAGAAAGACATGTGGAGGGCGTCTACTTCTGTACAGACGGAAGAAGTTTGCGAAGCGCCCATGACATACTTACCTCCGGACCGCCACCGCGACCACTCGGCTGAACACATCAACTTCAAGTTCGAGTCGAGGATACCACTCGGACTGGCAGACGTTGTTGAAATCGACTCTTGAAAGCTATCTTTCCTTGTGGCTGGGACAGGCTCATGCAAGGATGGTCAACATCTCTACTCCGGTCCCTCTCGCTGCTTCGAACACAGTCCGCTGCACTCACACCCAGGAAAGGCGATCGAGGTATGCACTTCACACTATCTCATGGCTCACATACTGAGCACGATGCTCTATGTAGTTGTTGTTGCCATGTCTGGAGGGGTTGACTCTTCTGTCACGGCCAGATTACTCGCAGATCAGGTACAAGCCGTTCTAAGCTGGTCTACAACGCACCTCTGAGACAGGATGCGTGTTTTGTCAGGACTTTGACCTTTCGGCGGTCTTTATGCGCAACTGGGATACGCGCGACGAGTCAGGAACCGACCATGGATGCGAATGGAAGAAGGATTGGGAAGACGTGCAGCGGGTGTGCCGTATGCTAGGCATTCGATGTGAAATGGTACGTTGTCGTAATGCTTTTATGAGGGAGACTCCACTCAAATGATACGATGCGCTAGGTGGATCTCTCACGCGAATATTGGACACGGGTGTTCGAGCCAGCATTGGCATTGTGGGAGTCAGGTGCAACCCCTAATCCTGACATTTGGTGTAACAGGTAAGCCTCCTGGGTGGTTTTTCAACTACAGGCTAACCACGACCGGAAGGGAGGTTAAGTTCGGTGCGCTCATGGATCGTCTGACCGACAAGGCTTCCTGGCTCGCTACTGGTAACCGTTGTCCACCATCATGAGACTCAAAGCTGACGGCAGCACCTGCCAGGTCACTACGCTGACAAGAAGTGGGCCTTGCCTTCTGTCACGCTCTCCAACGTCTTTGCCTACAGTAAGCTTCCTGCACGACCACAATTGCGACGACCAGCAGATAGGTCCAAGGATCAGACGTACTACTTGTCGGCCATCCCAGAATCTAGTCTCGCGCGAACGCTCTTCCCGCTCGCGCCGTACAAGAAGATCGAAGTTCGTGAAATGGCTCAAAAGTGGGGTCTTCCTACAGCATCACGGGAAGAGAGCATGGGGATCTGCTTCGTCGGAGAGAAGCGAAGATTTGATGATTTCCTCTGTGAGTCGCATATAGGATCATGCCTCTCGTCTCGTCCTCCTGATCAACTCCTCTCACAGCCGAGTATGTTACGCCCAAGCCTGGCCATATCATCGATCTAGAGAGCGGAAAGATCCTTGGTCGACATCAAGGGCTCTTCTCATACACGATTGGTCAAAATGCCAGAATCAAGGGCATGCCTCAGAAGATGTTTGTTGCCCGCAAGGACCCAATAGAGAACCAGATATATGTCGTCCCTGGCACGTGAGTAGGACTTCTCGATGCCAGTATAATCAGTATCTTATGCTCAAACCCCTCCGCAGCGAACATCCAGCGCTCTTCTCCAGCTCAATTATTGTTGATCAGTGGAAGTGGATATGGAGCGATGCGCCTCCAGATGGCCTCGACGCTGAAGGATATCGTGGTCGAGTTCAATACCGACACCGGATGATGGACGTGGCCGGGGCTATACAACGGTCAGTTCATCCTACCCGATGCAACATCTAGCCACCGCTCAACTGACCACAGGGTGAGCGGTGACAAGATGCGGATCACGTTTCAAAAACCCCAGAGCAGTGTGGCTACAGGACAAGTTGCAGCGATGTGGCATCGTGATTGGTGTCTTGGCTGTGGCATTATCATCGGGGCCGAGTGACCGGTCCAACGACGGCGGTGGCCAAGTCGCGCACTGAACATTACAGCAGCAACCGCAGACTATGCCAACGAGGGGGCAAGGGGTGCCTGGGTGGTTGAGGGCTCGGGACTCGGTTGGTACACAGGGTCCCACAACTCAATCGACGATCAATCTCCCTATGAATCTCATCGGGTTCGTGTCCGGGCTCTGGGGCTCTATATGTTCGTGTTCGATGTCTGTAGAGGGATATTTTCATGTAGTTGTTACGTACAACACACGCCCGTCGAGCACTATGGCCGTCCAGCGCCTGGGCAGAGACTGGAGATTCGCGTCAGTCGGAATAGGCAGTTGCATTCCACCACCCGGACCCGGTGTCAGGCCTACTCGCCCTGTCTCGCCCGCACTGGTGTTGCTCTTGTCTCCTTTGCAGGCTTCTCTCTCGCTGCTGCTTTCCGCATACATCCTGACTTTGTAACTCACTGTCCCCGCATCACGCTGCATGTTTTGGAGGTACACAGATTGCTCTCCCCCCGTGAGCTATCTGAACCGAGTCTGCCAACAGATTCGGGTTTCATAATGCGTCCACCATCGACAGTCTCCTTGACAAGGAGGATGTCTCCCTAGAAGCCATACTCGACGAGGACGATCTCCTCCAGGAGTGCAAAGCGCAGAACACTCGTCTTATCGACTATTTCTCTCGCCTCAATGTCCTGCAGCGGCTCCTCGGCTACGTAACGGGGCAGATTGAGGGCGACGACAAGGGCAGCTTCAAGTGAGTGGTCGCTCACGACTGTGGCGAGCGTGCTGGCTCAGAGGACGGACTTCCTGAGGTACCCTTATGTCGCGACCGAGGTCTTGTGCAGCGGCATATGGTCTATTGTGGACACTTGCGTCAATCACCAAGAACAGCTGCTCATACCGTTCTGGGAAACCGTCTTGGACAAGTCTCCGGAGGAGATGCGGAGCCAGGTGATGATGGCAACTCATTTCGCGAAAGTAAACGTTGCGTTCTTGAGCAAGAAGCCCGCGGAGGTGAATCCATCCATCTATCATCCCCGTCCTTCTTGGCGTGAATTCTGAGCTCCGTGCTCAGATGTTGGCGTTCATTCAAGCACAACCGGACATCGTCGAACGGGTGTTGCGGCACATAGAGACACCGCCGTTTGCCGACCTCCTCGTCCGCATCATTCAGCTAGACGAGCACCCTGCCGGTGCTGGTGTCCTTGAAGTATGTACCTCATCCTGCGTTGCACGCGCTCTTGCGAACCGCTCTTACCAGAAGCCATCCAGTGGCTGTCGAAAGAGAACCTCATGTCGCGCCTCATTGACCTTCTCTCTCCCGCGCGTAGCAGCGACATGCACACAGTTGTCGCAGACCTCATCAAGGGGATTATCTCCATGGCTGCACCGTCTCCTGCTGCTGGGATTTCTGATGGCTTGAACCACCTTCCTGCGTCAAATGTGTTCGCACGCGAGCTCGCCCACCGCGACAATGTGTCGAAACTCATCAGCTACATCTTGAACGAGTTCGGTCCACATAGCGCGGATAAGGGCAAGTCCGCCGATGGTCAGGAGTCCGCGTCTTCCTCGGTGGTGCAGTCGATATGTATCATCATCGAGCTCATACGACAGAACAACTCCGACTACTTTGAGCCCTACCTCTTCCACACGCTGCGGAACCGCCTCATTCAGGTGCAGCAGACGTTGCCCCAAGATGGAGCTCGCGAGGCCCTGGAAACGGCTATGAAGGAGATGGTTAACCGCATGGGCGTCGTGCATCTGGGACCTGTGCTGGAGCTCATGTGCAACCATCTGGACAAACTGCAGTTATTCCTGAAGGAACCACGCTCATTGGTAGGTCCAGTATGTGCAACAGTTCTGACAGCCTCTGACCGCCGTTGTTAGAATGGACCTGTGTTGACCACATTAGGCGCAATTCCTCCTCTGACGTTCGAGAGGTATCGAATATGCGAGCTGTATGCTGAACTCCTGCATTGCTCCAACATGTCCCTTCTCAACCGCGACCCGCAATACGACCACCTGTACGGCGCAGATGGTCGCCTGCAAGGCGGGCTATCTGCGCTTGAGGAACTGGCCCAAGTCATCGCCATCGGCAATGGGAGCGGCGACAACGATGGAATGGACGACGACGAGGAAGACGACGTGGAGTCCGCACACGAGTTCCCAGTCTCGCATGCGCCCTCATCATCTCTCGTTGACTCAGACGAGGATATGAGTGGAGACGAGCCCGGCAGCTCTGACGACGAGGCGATGGAAGAAATTGCGATGTACGATTCTCCCAAGGCGAGCGCGAGCCCCCGTCTCACGGCGGACAAGGCTCCCGCCAGAGTCGCATCGCCTATCACGATCGCGCCCCCTGCTCCTTCTACTAGTCCTGGTGATGTCGCCTCGTTCCCGCAACGCCAGAACTCGTGGAACTCTAACTCGGATGCAGAAAGTGTTCGCTCAAGACCGCGTTCAAGAGATTCTCGCCGGAGTGTCCGACGGTCCACCAGGGATCTGCTCGCAGGGCGCCCTGTGCTCGGCGAACGACTCAAACAACGATTCTTGGAAGCCAATGTAGCGTCAACACTATTTGTGAGTTCCAATCGTTCCTGTTGAGAGTGTGTGATCAACTCAAGTCGTGTCGCAGGATCTGTTCTTTGAGTTCCCATGGAACAATTTCCTACATTGTGTCGTATATGACTTGATTCACCAAATTCTCACTGGTCGAGTCGATGGCGGATACAACAGAGAGCTGACGGTCTCCCTCTTCCGCGATGCGAGGCTCATGCATCGCATCATTGAGGGCTCAAAACGGAACGATGTCGAGAGGTCTGTGTATGCAGTCATGTTGAAGTGACTGATACTAAGCGAAACCTCAGCGAAAAGCCTAAAGGCCTACGGTTAGGCTATATGGGACATCTCACGCTCATCTCCGAGGACGTCATAGGCGCGCTCGAACACCTCCCTCCCGATCTTCGTTTGCAGATTGGACAGTACGCTCCTCAACCCGAGTGGGACGAGTACGTGACGGGACGCTACAAGGAGACCAAGAAAAAAGATTCGAGTCTTCTTGGCGGTGGCAAGCCGGTCGTCGCGCCGTCGATGCGGAATGGCGCCGCGCAGTGGAAGGTGGACGAAGCAGACACCGTGGCGACCCCGGCGCCCCCGCGTTCTGTGGAGGCCGGTTCGGAGATAAAGAGCGAGTTCCGTAGATCTTCGAGTCGAAGAGAGGGAAGTGCCGATTTCGGTTCCATGCCCATGATGGATGAAGACGAGGAATTCAATTCTGCTCCTTCACGGGTACGTGAATCTACAAGTGAATCTGCCAATCACGCTGATTGACCCCTAGTTTGCCAACTACTTGGTCCATGAGATACAGTCGTCCGATCACCTGGGTTCCTCTGACGAGGCATCAGACGACGAAGAGGAGGGTGGATGGCTTGCGCAGTCAACCTTCGAACTGCGACCTCCTCCAGTCACTGCGCGCCAACACGACAATGATCGCAGACCACTGAGCGCAAGTGCATTTGATGTGGGTTTCTACTGCGGAATCCCGGAGACACTTGTTTACGCTTCGTGCAATAGGATGCATTTGATCCATCCTCTTCTTCCGGCTCACACTCCACGATGTTGCAGGATCCGTTCGAGGACGTGAGTGTATCCACCCTCCGACGGTTTTTGTCTGACACAGGGGATGCGCAGGACACATTCGGACCTTTCTCAGACTCTGCTGCCGCCGGTGGATCAGATCCATTCACGTTCGCGACTGCGTCCGTCGACGAGTTCATGGCAGACAGCTCCTTCGACTCCTTCGGCGAGTTCGGCGACTTCCAGAGCGCCAGCTCTGGGTCGGTAGACGAGGAGGGATCTCTCACCCCTACCGGAGCTGACAGCTGGAGCTTCGCTAGCGCGTCTAGCACGGGCTCTTTCGACGAGGGCGAGCGCAGGTCTACGGAAGCAAGTCGGGACCCGGACGAACGGACTGCTCGCGACAATAACTAGATGGTGTATGTCTCAACCCCGAGTACTGTACGCTGACCGAGATACCTGGGCCGCCGTCGCTATCGTGTAGTAGATCCCCTCTGTGTTGTCACGCCCCGATTCGTCATCAGTAGTGTACGCTGGTTTGATATTTAGACATATCCAAGGTGTTGTGTAACACGGTCGGACTTCACTCCGGCTTGTACTGATATCCACCCTTGCGCTGGACGGCGTTGAAGTTGAGGGTGGCGAGTTGCTTCCCGGTGCTGTCTGTCAGTGTGCACTCGACCTTGTCGCCTGGTACAACTGGCCCAACGCCCGATGGTGTGCCTGTGAGGATAAGATCTCCTTCCTGAGTGCGCCAGTACGCGTGTTAGTTTAGAACCTCCTCGGCTACGGTACGAGAAATGCAGCTGACCTCGAGCGTCATGATCGTCGAGATATGTTGGATCAGGCGCGGAATGGAGAAGAGCATGTCCTTGGTGTTGCCATCCTGCTTCACCGTGCCGTTCACCTGCGGTGCGGCTTTGGTCAGCACTCCCGCCAAGGGGCTCGGACGTTTAGAGGTGCACTCGCCTTCAGCACAAGGCCAAGGGCAGCCGCGTCCGCGACCAATTCCCTGGGGATGTAAGAGCTGTCCAGTCCAAGAAGGCTTTCATGAATTTGAGTCCGCGCGAGAACAGACACGGCCGCTTTACCTGATGGGTGTGAACGTGTCGAAGCCCTTGGCAACCGTCCATGGCAGCCTCTTGGCTTTGATCTCCTCTTGCAGGTTGCGGGCCGTCATGTCTACTGCGAGCGCTGTGGGCGTTGCATGAAGGTCAGCACCTGGGCGGTTCGGAGGCACGATGCGGATGCTTGTTACCGTAGCCCGCAACGTAGCTCTCGGCCTCGGCCTCGGGAATGTCGCGCCCGCGCTTGCTGACGACTACGCCAAGTTCCACTAGGAGGTTATCTTCAGCATACATGTTAGTTCACATTCGTCACGGGCGGGACCTTCGTAATGGGCGAGCACGCCTTCGGGGATCTCGACATTGCCGCCCGAAGGAACGTAGCTCGTGGTGGGCTTCAGGAAGAGGATAGGCTCCTTTGGGACAGCGTTGTTGAGCTCCTTGGCGTGCTCGCTGTAGTTCCGACCGACGGCGACAATCTGAGGCGGTACGTGTGAGCGAGCCTAACATATCTGCTCAGAACCACTGTGCACGTACTTTCTTGCCTTGTTGCACAAAGGAGGCGGCAGCCATACGTGCCGACGTTTGACTGAAGCCACGTCGGAAAACGGTGGATGCAGCGAGACCTGAGACCTTCGCGCTGGCACTGCGCGCAGCTACTGAGAACATTCTGCTCGCGGACCTTGTTGTGGTCTAAGCAGATAAGTTTGGGTTAACGGTGTATTTGTCCTGACCGCGGGTGACTCGTCGAACTTGAGGAAGTTGGAGTGACCGTGTGGGCAGGTGGGAGACTTAACGGATGAGATACTCCAGCACATATGTATTAACGAGGGCGCATGGTGTAGTTGGTTATCACATCCGCTTAGCAGCAAATGTTGTACTTGCGGGGGGTGCTGGGTTCAATTCCCAGTGTGTCCATTTTTGGATCTTGCGCTTGGTCAGGAGAAGTGCACTAAATGGCCATGTGAACCAGTATCTGGTTAATGTGTTATGATTTTGTTCCTTTTAATAGAGCCTAGAAGTTCCAAAGAGATGGCTAACTCATCTGGGAGAACATATCAGAGCCGACGTCGGACTATAAGGAAAGCCCTGGAAAGCCATCCGTCTGAGCGCTCTCTGGCCAATGGGCAAGGCTATCTGGATGAGTCAGCATTCCGTAGCCATCTTTTTGCCCATCTCATGTCTATCTATGGCAATATAAGATGGCATTTCAGAGTCTATTTGCGACTTCTTGTTATTTTATTATTTCATTGTCTGACGTTTCCACGGGGGTCTCCTGCATCCCAGTCCTCTTCGGAACCTGTTAGCTCTACTTAATGCTCAATCACTTTTGACAGCTTCCCGGTCGGAGCTCTTTGTAAACGAGACGATGGTGGCTTCCATGTGCGTACGCTTCGGACTAGCTACCATCTGGCGGCTTGCGATGTCGGAATATCGGTCACATCACTGTCATGGCACGCTGGGCAAGATGACTTTGGAGCTGCCCAGAGACTTAGTCGATTCGTGGCTCGCTACTGTGTCCTAGATATTGAGGATCCCTCTCTTGAACTAGCGTTTCGCCATACAGTATACTAACAATCTGGGTTCGCGTTGAACGACTCCGCCCGCTAATAGGCGCGGAGGCGGATCAAACCCTCTGCTGGAGCCTGGCAGCAACAGGCAGCAACCTGGCAAAGATGTTATCGCGTACCCTTCACTAATCCCCGACATTGATACAAGACCCTCACTCGTTTAGGGTCTTGAAATGAGACTTATAGTGGAGGAGTGTCTCCGTGCCGAAGCGTCCGTGCCGAAATAGGGACACCCGGCAAGATCGCTTCCTCGGCGGTGAGGTATGCAGATCTCTTGGCCTGCCAAGTCGTCCTTCTCTAAGGCCCTTGGCGGGCATGGGAACTGCCCGCACCGTCTCCGTTTTATAGCTCCTCGCCGCCAAGTGTCTTCACGATGCTTGACCAGCCTTACATATAACTCGCAACATTCACCGTCCATCGGCCATTTCGCCCGCTTCAGCTTGTTCTCGCTCTGTCAACCCACTCGCCTCCTCGTCTCTCCCTGGTGAAGCATTCCAATCTCTCTGGTCCTGCGGAAATGGAGCGCATGTTGCCGTCCATCGTCACTCTCCTCGCGTTATCCCTTTGCACAAGCGCGAGGCCACTATTCGTCCGGTCGGAGTGAGTACTGCACATCAGTACTGCTTAACATCGGGTTCCAACTGTACCATGCGCAGGAACCTTGCAGCAGATGATGAAGAGGAAGGTGGCCCGGATGGTCATCTCAATTCGCCATGGGTAGTTGCGGTCGCAGTAGCTTCGGGTAGGTCTCATACCATTCTTCTTCATGACTTTGCATCACCCCCATCCTCTCAGTCGGAGTGCTCGCCACAGTCGCGGCAATTATCATCTTCATCAAATGGCGACAGCGCCGCAAGGCCCGCCAGACCTACGCACGGACGGTGGATGAACTAGCGGGCAGCGGACTGCCTGGACAGCCATATGCCTGGAAGGGTCCATATGCCTCACGCTCATCGTATAATCGGTCACCTTCGCCGGTGAGTCTCTATATAACCGTGCGCTTTGGTGCGGCATGTTCATCCCATGTTATCTTAGCCCGTTGCAGCCCATCTCTCCGAGAAATCGAGATGGGCGTCCCCGCAACGGTGAACCTCATGGATTTGTGTCTAGTCTTTCTTGCACGTCGTTCACGTGTGTCCGGCGAGATTATGGTGAGCGTCTTCAAGATCTGGCCCGCCTGAAATCCGCTCACGGTATCGCCTAGCAATCTCCCGCACACGGTCGCGAATCGGCCGCCGTCTTGTCACCGAGACGTCCGCGGCCAGATATTGGCTCCCACCCTCTCTCACCGCTGCAGGCTCGCTCCACTGCGAATCCTCTCCGCCGCTGTCTGATTGCCTCCGCCAAGGATGTCTGTCCTGCTATCCTGGGACGCGCGCACCGCTCGCCGCGCGCGCTCGATATGACCGCACAACAAGCACCAACACCTATTACCATGCTGTAAGACGTTATTGTAATTGTATTACTCCACGCCCTGTCCCCGCCCTTAGGACTGTTTCTCTCAGCTGGTTCCAACCACCCAAGAGACTTTGATGTCTCCGCGTGTAGCTGGGATTACCTAAGTATGTAGTATGTTGTTTTCTTGGTGCGGGCCTGCGCGGGCTTGGCCAGTGCCACGACGCAACCGCGACGCGAGACATTCCCGTTGGCGGCCAGGCTAGCCAAGTTTAGCCATCTGACACATTTGTTTTGCTGTTTTACGAAGACAATGACTGATTCGTCTTGACTGGGAGAAGCGCTCACTGGCAACTGGTATAGTATACATTGGATTCGGCCCAAGCGATCTCATAATAATTGAAAACATGCAGAACTTTGGCACAGGTTGGCACCGTCTCGTACGAGCGACTAGTACTACTCGAGTAAGTACTTGGTAGAGCTGGGCTGTTGCAGTACCGATGATTGTACGGGCGGAATAATGCCGGCGAAGCGGATTCTCACTCTCGACTGAATCGTAGAACTTTCCGGTAAATTCTAGAGTATGGCGAAAGATCCTGATTATATAGTCCTGCTGCCTGGTCGTTGAACTTGTGAGGGCGATGATCATATGGGCCAAGTCCAGGAACTCGAGTTAACCCTAGACCTAACCCCGAAATAGGTTTTTTACAAAGGGGCGATCAGGTGATCATATAAGGAATAAGAATGACTCGGTGCGTGTTTATAGACTTGGCTTTTGACTTGCCGGGTCCCCAGTTTTCCTTGGACTGTTCCTCGCTCTACGCTCTTGCCATCGTCGTCGCCGTTCCCGCCGCCGTCGCAGCCAGCATGCCTCTTCCAGCGTCCAGGATGCGTGTGTCGTCTGCTTCGAAGATGACTATCCCTGCGCAGTTCGTCCGGGCTCGCTCGACTGTAGCAACTTCGAGCGCATCCATGCTCGAGGCGAAGTCAAGGGTGAAGGAGCATGCCAGGAACATCAGCAGGTCCAGTGCCCGCGAGGCGACCGCTAGCAACTCCGTGTAAGTACATCTCCCTCTATTACCTGATCATCTCTGTAACACGCATGTATGCAGGCGGCCTACACCAGCCCCGGGGTACCAGCAGCTGCCCTCGAGAAACAACGTTCCTTACCCCTCACCCTCCCTTCCTCCCCATACGGAGGGCCCTCTCGACCACTCTTTCGTTGGGATGTCCGGTGGTCAGATCTTCCACGAGATGATGGTCCGGCATGGTGTCAAGCACATCTTCGGATACCCCGGCGGTGCCATCCTCCCCGTATTCGACGCGATCTACAACTCGCCCCAGTTTGATTTCATCCTCCCAAGGCATGAGCAAGGAGCTGGACACATGGCGGAGGGCTACGCTCGTGTTACAGGCAAGCCCGGTGTCGTTCTCGTAACGTCCGGCCCAGGGGCGACGAATGTCATCACCCCCATGCAGGATGCTCTCAGCGACGGCGTCCCCCTCGTCGTATTCACTGGTCAGGTGGCGACGTCTGCTATCGGCTCGGACGCTTTCCAAGAGGCCGATATCGTCGGTATCTCAAGGGCATGCACCAAGTGGAACGTCATGGTCAAGGACATCTCTGAACTTCCACGTCGTATCAACGAAGCTTTCAAGATTGCCACTTCGGGACGGCCGGGGCCGGTCTTGGTAGACCTTCCGAAGGATATCACCGCCGGTGTCCTCAAGACTCCACTGCCATACAAGGCCACTACTCCCGGGAGGCCTCTCGGGCTTCCTTCCAACCCTCTCCTGCCCTCGACCCAGTCCATCGATACTGCCATGATCCAGCAGGCTGCTGACCTCATCAACCAGGCGAAGCGGCCGATCATTTACGCCGGCAATGGCATCCTCTCCTCTCCCCACGGACCGAAACTCCTGAAGCAGATCGCTGACCAAGGCAACATCCCTGTGACGACGACTCTCCAGGGTCTAGGAGCGTTTGACGAGATGGACGAGAAGAGCTTGCACATGCTGGGCATGCATGGTTCGGCGTACGCCAACCTTGCAATGCAGCAGGCAGACGTCATCATTGCCCTCGGTGCACGTTTCGATGATCGTGTAACTGGCAAGCTCGACATGTTCGCGCCTGCCGCTCGTGCGGCTGCTCTCCAGGGCCGCGGTGGTATCATCCACTTCGAGATTCAGCCGAAGAATATCAACAAAGTTGTCGATGCGTCGATTCCGGTCCTCGGAGACGTCGTGGCGAACTTGGCTGTTCTTGCGCCGCTCATTCGCTCCTCGCCGAGAACGGGGTGGTTCAACGACATCCGAGAGTGGAAGTCAAAGTATCCGTTCACTTACGAGAAGAGCAAGCCGGACGCGTTGATAAAGCCCCAGGAAGTCGTCGAGGAGCTTGACAGACAGACTGCGCACAGGAAGGAAGACGTCATCGTTACCACGGGTGTCGGTCAGCACCAGATGTGGGCAGCGCAGTATTACCGTTGGCGACACCCGCGTACGATGGTCACCTCTGGCGGGCTTGGTGTAAGTGAACATTACAACGTTTGTTTCATGCCATCTCGCTGATAGCACATACGCACAGACAATGGGCTTCGGTCTGCCGTCGGCCATCGGTGCCAAAGTCGGCGCTCCACATAAGACGGTCGTTGACATCGACGGCGATGCGTCGTTCAGCATGACTGCCATGGAGCTCCAGACCGCGTCTCAATTCAACATTGGCGTCAAGGTGCTCATTTTGAACAACGAATTCCAGGGAATGGTTCTTCAATGGCAAGGTAAGCGCACAGTGGGCGCCCTCGCGAAGCATGTGTCTTACGCACATATCGATAGATCTGTTCTACGACGCCCGCTACGCTCACACGCGCATGGTGAACCCCGACTTCATCGCACTGGCCAAGGCGATGCGCATCCACGCCATCCGGTGCGAACGCGCTGAGGACCTGCCCGCGAAGATGAAGGAGTTCCTTGAGTACGATGACTCGAAGCCAGTGCTGATGGAGTGTCTCGTGGAGTCCAACGAGCACGTGTTCCCCATGGTGAGCAGACACCACTCTCCGTGCTTCGCGACAGGTTTGCTAACGGTTCCATAGGTTCCCGCCGGCAAGGCTCTCCACGAGCAGCTTGTTCACCCCTCCTTCAGGGAAGCTTACGCGTCTACCATGAAGAAATGATGAGTTTTTTCGGACTTTTCCCTGCGCCGTGACCCTAAGCTCGAGCCTCTCATCTTGCTGACGTTCACTGACACCGGGGACATTCGCATGATTGACTATCGCACACTCGATTCGCCGTCCTTCCCCATCACATACTTGATTGCATTCCGCATCGTCTTCTTTGCTAGGCCATCGTTCTGCTTGTATCGTTTGGTCGTTACTGGATCCGGAGAAGCCAAAAAAGTCTCTTTCATGGAGATACCTGTATCTACTACGTACGTACTCACCCAACGGAAAAGGCCGACGGGCCACCTGTCTTCTCGCTCTTCACAGCCTTATACTGCGTGAACTTCAATGCAACATCGTAGAAGCCTAGGAAGTGTTGTCTGATCATACATGCATGTGATGATGGGTGTGCTACATACAACCCGCACATTCAAATTGCCCTCAGTCTCCGTTCATGACCTAACCTTGTCCTTCGCGGGCTCCGTAGAGTCCATGAGAGCCTGGATCATCGCCGAGCCGACCTTGGTGGCCTCCTCGAACCGGGACTCGAAGAAGCCCGCGGTGTGCATGAACCGCTGCTTGTAGAGCTCGAAGTTGCCGAAGGAGATGCACTGGCTCCAGCCGCGCGCGGCGACGACGAACTCGAGGTCGTCCGAGCGGTGGCTCATCTCGTACAGCGCGGCGTGCAGCGCGGCGTCGAGGCGCGGCTCGCTGCGGAACAGGTACTCGGCGACGCCGATCCACATGCGGAAGATCGGCGTCGCGGCGAGGTCGAGGTGCTCGAACGGCTTGATGCCGAGCGCCGCCCAGCAGTCGACCATCGCGAGGAGCGAGAGGTGCGAGTTGGGCGGCACGGAGCGCGTCGTGCTCGGCGAGAGCGGCGAGGACGGCTTCTTGCCGAGGCTGAAGCGGTCGAGGATGTCCTCGGAGAGGAAGATGGGCGCGCGGGGCTTGCTGTGGCCGTTCCCCTCCCCGTTCCCGTTCGCGCTGGCGGCGGCGGCGGCGACGTTCCCGTTCGCGCCGAGGTCGAGCGAGTCGCCGAAGACCTTGGCGCGGGCGCCGTATATGCGCGCGCGGAGGCCGGCGGCGTCGCTCGCGAGCATGAGCTTGAAGATCTCGGTCACCGAGCGCGCGTACTGGTCGATCTGCACGCGCGCGGCGGGGTTGAGGATCGCGAGGCCGGCGTAGACGTGCCACTTGTTCGAGTAGATGCGGAGCATGATGTTCACCTTCACGGTCTCGATCCCGCCCACGTAGAGCCCGTGCTCCCACGGGTAGGAGAGCGAGCAGTGCCAGGCGGTGCCCATGCTGGAGAGGCCGCCGCGGGTCGGCGAGATCGGCGTCGGGGGGAAGGACGCGGTCGGAGAGGAGCGGGACGAGGTGGGGGAGGGGAAGTAGGAGTCCGAGTCCGAGTCCGAGTCCGAGTCCGAGGGAGTCGTCGGCGTCGAGGGCGCGGGGTGGGGGGCAGGAGAGGGTAAGAATGTAAGTCACGGTACGGGGGAAGGGTGGAGAGATGGGGCATGGCTTGCCTGAGGAAGGCGGCGTGTGTGACGGCCTGGGTGTTCGCGGTCACGATGTCGTGCTCCTCGTAGGAGAGGTAGACATAGCGCGAGCGCAGGGGTGCGAGGATGTGTTCGACCAGCTTCACTGCGTCGTCCGTCGCCCGGTGCTTGATGATCACCTGTGCGGCGAGAGGTGAGTATCCGACATAGCATATCTAGCAAACGGGCACACGTACAAGAGGTTGTCCGACTGTTGAGACGTTGGGGCCATGTAGGGAGTGACACGAAACGATCTGCACGTCCTCGGGGAGGTGCTTTTCAAACGCGGCTTTTTCTGGCGCCTTTACAGAAGTCTGTCCTGCGACAATCGCGCCGACCTTGGTCGCTGTCGGAAGGTTAGATGTGCATACGCGCAAGATGGGGAGTTCACCAACATAGACCGTAGTCGGCAACGACGCGCTCAATGTACTCAGCCTCGACCGAGTAGAGGATGTAGTCTGACTGGCGAGAGACCCGGTGTCCGTCTCTGCAGACATGAATTCCCGGGAGATCTGGTACGGCATGAGGAACTGGAGGTGACGTAAGGGAGCATGACGAACCTTCGTATTGCGCTTTTAGCGCCTCGTATTTTGACGGCAAATCGCAGATGTATATCCTGCACGACACAATCAGGCCTCTGCCATAGAGCGCATCAAACAAGTTTGTCACTTCTTCCAACCGGCCTCAGAAAATGAGCGAGCGTAGAGATTGCCCATCGCGCCCATGCCGATGAGGCCAATCGAGGGCTGCTCCTCGACGGGCATGTCAGGAGTCACGTAGGGCCACCCGCTCATATTTTACTGCACAGACATACTTATCAGCGATCATTCGGGACATAGTGGGACAGTAGACACGTGGTGGGAAGCATGTCGAGTTAGAGGAATGTGTGGTGAGACATACCAAATAAGGGGCAGAATGACTGGGCGGGCAGGCGCTGGGTCAGGGAGGTGAGGGCAAGAGGTGGGCGACGCAGAAGAAGACAAGTGCGAGCGAATGCTGGCGGGGTTTTTTTCGAACTTGGACTGCTCACCCGGAGGCTTTTTCAACGCGAGCCTGTGCGCGCGTGAGTCGACTCATCCCGTTCTGCCCATGCCCCAATTAGGAAGGCGCTGTGGATCGCAGCCGCTTGCACGTCCCGCTCAGTCGTCTACCAGGTAGCTAACGCGGGCCTCCACCCACGTCTTTGACTCAGCTGTCGCCCAGCAGCAGGCGGAGGCGCAGATACATCTCGCAGCAGATACGAGCAATCTCCATTAGTCCGAGTCCCCCTCATCCTCCTCGAACGTGGCCTCCGTCTCACCCCGCATACCCTCCACCCCGCCGTACGGAAGTATCTCTTTTCCCCACCTCCCCAGAAGCCAATCAACCCGGCACAGGCCTGATCCCGTCGCAGACGCCAGCAACGGCGTCCGTCCAAGGCCATTGCCGTCGTTCCACACCACGCGCTGGACGCCGACCTCCACCGGCCATGCTCCTGTGCCTACCGGTATCGACTTGTTCTGGCGCGTCGCCGTCGGGCGGTTTTGTATCACCTTACAACGCACCGGCGAAGTCATAGTGGAGGTGGGAGAAAAGTGAGTCAGCCTGGCTGCGGCGGCGCGGGACAGTAGAAGGCGAGGACCGAACGGGCGGGGCGCACCTTGGGCACGAAGTGCTCGAGCATCCTGTACTCGCGCAGAGCGCGGCTGTAGTCGAGCTGATATATTTTGTGCTCCAGGAAGGGCTGCCGCCACCTGCGTCAGTGGTGTGCGCAGAGGCGGACGTAGAGCGGACCCACTATGATGCTGCCTCTCCTCGTAGAGCGCATGGTGTTTGTAGTCATACACGAGCCATCTGTCACGCCGACAGCGAGCTGCGGGTGGTACTCTGACGCTGCGATGCTCTGTCGCTCGTTGAGTGGTCTGCAGACGGTGCGAGCCGAACAAGCACTTACCCAAATGGGCCCGCTCGGTTCGAGGATGGTGTGGCCGCGTCCGAGCATGGTCGGAGAGACCGAGTAGGCCTTGATGATGTTCTCGTGGTCGATCGTCACCGCACTCCCAGAATACGTCGAGAAGCACATCGTGGTCACCACATCTGAGCAGCAAATAACCAAGCTGACGTCAGACCAGCCTCGTCAATGACGATGCACGCTCACCCCGAGTGCGGTTCATGACGTTCCCAGACATGTCCCGGATGTCCGTCACACACTCGACACCGTCGTACCCGCCGCTCACGATGACCGTCGGGTCGTCCGCCGTCTCGTCGCCCGACGCCGAGTACACGGGCGCACGGACCCAGGCCAGACTCCGTATCGCTGACTGGTGCACGGTAAAGTAGTGCGTTGGGAGCAGCGCTGGTAGATAGAGGACATATAGACGCAGTCAACGTTGTGCATGACTGAGGACCTGTGAACAACGTCCGACGTACGCTGATTATGCGCGGTCCTGTCTCCGTGGAGCGCGTTGGCGACATTGTAGACGGCGATCGATCCTAGGCGCAGTAGGTGCAGGTCAGCAATCCTCGCACTACACCCGCGTGAGCGTAACGCGCGCGCGAGACCGACCGTTCGTGCATCCGATGGCGACCACTTCACTGTTGGCCCAGTCGAATGACCAGCAGCACGTCTCCTCCATTTCTATACGGAGAAGCGGAGGCGATAGCTTCACTGGGAAGTTGTCACTGTCTTGTCGCATGGAACAACGGCCTCTCAATACCCGCGGCTTACCGTAGAGTGGGCCATCTTCCGCGTGGCCCGACGGCTTCTCGAGCGTAGCAGGGTCGGGTACCGCAAAGAACGTCAGCGAACCGTCCTCGAACGTTCCGGCGATGATACCAAGCTTCCGAGGACCATCGACGGCGCTCTAGGAGCATATGTTAGTCTGCATTCAGCTGCGCAAGAAGTCTCTCTGTTCACTGATACCGGGTCATTGGAGGGCAACGGACACCACTTGAGCTCGAATGCAGGGCCACTATCGATGCACAGTACCATCTCACAGCGCATCTTCCCGACGTCGTCCTGCGTTGCAGCGCTCCGTTGACCTGCGTCGATGTCCATCGCATCTTCCTCTTCCGCCTCGGCGGAGGAGTGGAGGCTCCAAATCTGGATACACGCAGGACTCGGGCGCCGCACTCTTGCGCCGACCTTCGGAGAGTGCCTGCAGGAGGGGAAGGGCGCTACAGCGAGATATTGCCTGTGGCGGTGGTCTGTGCTTCGGTCATGGTTATGGATGCTGACAGCGCTGATAGCCGCTACTCACGAACGCGGTCATCCGGATGGACAGGGCACCAGTCTAGACCCCATACTGGCGCCCCAGCGTTGAAAACATGCGACTTGCTCTCTGGGAAGAACTGCGCTGAGTAAAGTGAGATTCTGGGCTTCAGTTCGTCCAACATGAGGCAGGGGCCGAAAGCACGTACATAGTTTCACGGTGTCGAACATCTTCATCTCCAGCCGCGTCTGCTTTTCGAACGGCCCGAACGAACACGCAACGCGCGGAGGCTGCACAATCCCATCTCCGCCGGTCACAACCTGGTCGTCCATGGGAAGATAAATTCCCGCGTCCCTGTTAAAAGCATCCTGTTCATCGGGCAAGTATTCACGAGGAACCAGGACCCGCACATTAGATCGATAACCCTCCAGCCCTCCAGCGCAACCCGTTCGTGCACTCGGGGCCGCGTCCCCCTCTCCGTCGTCCTCTCTAGACCGCGCGCTTCCTTGAACCACGCCCGGTCCTCCGCGAGGTCCCAGAGCGGCCCCGGGCCGACGTTGTACCCCCAGCCCTTGTTGACGCGGTCCGCGACGGTCGTGTTCTCCCCCCACGCATTCGTCGGCACCGTCGGGGCCTCCGCGAAGAGCCCGGGGGCCCGCGTGAGGCGTTCCGTCTTCCCGGTTTTGCGATAGATGCCCTGAGCGCGATGGCGATGGTTCGGGCTCGGGCCGGGAGGGCGTGCGTCTGCCTCGTCGATAGGTGCGCGAGCCCCGGGACGAGCGAGATGGCGCGTCTGGCCGTCGCTGGGGTTTTGGATTTGCGCTTCGGGGCGCCGCCGCCGCCGCCGGTGGTGATGTCTGCCCAGGTGAGGGTCGTCGAGGATTCTCGGGTCGGCGCTGCCCGTTTGCGCTGGATTGGAGCCGTGCTTGCGCTTTCAAGCTCGGGCTCGGGCTCTGCGTCGTCGAGGGCCATGTCGTCCGCCTCATCCTCGTCTGCGGCAGCGTTCAAGTCGGCCTCAAATTCGCTTCCGCTGCCGTCACTCTCTGCAATGAGATAGTTTGAGGGCCCTGCTTCGTCCTCGTCTGCGCCGAATCCCGTCAGGGCGGCGTAGTTGGGGCGAGACGACCTGGCACGAAGTTCCCTCGGCATTCTGGGGAAAATCCAGCTCGTTGTTCCCTTCGAAGGAGTTGAACGTCTTGAACCTGGTACCGGGATTTTGCTTGAAATCAACAGTTGATGAGCTGCGATGGTCAAATCTGGGTCAAATCAAACGCGAAGCGAGTCGTGAGGTATTAGATGCTTGTTTAGTGACGTCCGACGACAGTATACCTTTTCCAACGTGCACTTGTAGACTGTGCCGATTTTTCCCGCTCTTCGTAGAGGATGAAGAGGGATGCGGATGAGGAGATGGTGGTGGTTCTAGGACAGTTGACTATTTCGGACTGCAGACACATAGCGCCGACAGTCGGCCCACCGGGACAGGGTTGGTAGCCGTGTCACCTCTATTGGGGGGGCAGCCACACCCAGCTTACTTATAGCACTCTCCAATCGACATGTCTTCTCCGCGTTCCTCAGACATACAAACAACCTATGACTGCCGTGTCGCGGATCCCCAAGCTAACTCGCGCCGTCGTCGTGCGCAAGGCGGCTCAACCGGGAGGCCCATTGCTATATGACGCGGTCCTCGAGGAGCGGCCGCTGCCCCAACTCAAGCCTGGCGAGATCCTCGTGAAGGTGCATGCTGTAGGGTTCAACCACAGAGACGTGAGTGTCACTCTCTTTGACCGTGTAACTCTGCACGAGAGTAGACCACGCTTGTGTAACAGTTGTGGATCCGCAAGGGTCTCTACCCAGGCATTGGAGTCGGGAACGTCTTCGGTGCGGATGGTGCAGGTGCGACGCGTTCAGAATCCCCCTTTCGTAACGTTCGCCTTAAGTTCACATACCGTTATCAGGCGTTGTGATCGCGTCCGCAGACAAGAACGACCCCCTCCTCTCCAAGCGCGTCTTCTTCCTCCCAATGCGGGGCTGGGAGCGCGACCCCGATGCGCCCGAAAGCATGTGAGTGCTCCGATATACCTTGCAGCAGCAGCACCGGCCGACAATATCCAAGGTTCGCGGTCGTCGGAGGCAGCAAGCTCTACAACTACGGCACCTTCTCCCAATACGTCGTCGTCGAACGCACCCAGGTCATCCCGACCCCAGACCACGTCGACGACGTCCACGCCGCGGCCTGGCCACTCGGTGCTGTCACCGCCTGGAGGTACGTACGCGCGTGTCTCCGCGCACTCCATGCAGGGAAAGCGACTGACATGTGCGGCCGCGACCCCCAGGGCGACCATCATCAACGGAGCGGTCAAGAAGGGCGATAACGTCCTCATCACCGGAGTCGGCGGCGGGGTCGCGCTCATCGCTCTGCAGCTGTGCGTCGCGCAGGGCGCGAACGTCTACGTGACGAGCGGGGGCGAAGACAAGATCCGCAAGGCGGTCGAGCTCGGCGCGAAGGGCGGCGTGAGCTACAGAGCCAGTGCGTGCCCCGTCCGACGCGCTCTGCCCCCCTCCCGTGCCTTCCGCTGATGTTCCGTATACTCGTCATCACAGAGGATTGGCCCGTCCAGCTCGGCCAGCTGATGCAGAAGAACGGCGCGGCGCGGCTCAGTGCGGTCATCGACGCCGGTGGAGGCGAGATCATGGCCAAGACCTCGAGCCTGCTCAAAGCGGGCGGCCGAGTCGTCGTCTTCGGAATGTGAGCCCCTTCCTCCCACTGCCCCTCCTGCGCAGGTCGCTCATTCTCCTCGCCTTCGCTCGCAGGCACTCCGCGCCGAAGGTCTCGATGACGATGCGCCAGGTGATGCAGAACCAGAAGCTCATCGGCTCCACGATGGGCTCGCACCAGGATCTGGTCGACGCGACGGCCTTCATGGCGAAGCACAAGATCGTGCCCATCGTCTCGTGTGTCCTTGACGGGCTCGAGTCGGCCGAACAGGGCTTCCAGCACCTGGAGAAGGGCGACCACTTTGGCAAGATCGTCATCCGCATCCCACACGACGAGCACACTTTGCCGTCTGCAAAGCTTTGAACTGGCCTTTCGACGCCAAATCGGACATAGATTAGGATTCCGTGGGTCTTCCGTGCAGCGACTGGGGGTGAGTACCGATGAAATGATACATCGGGCATTGGCCAAAAAGATCTTGCGCACGCGGCACGCCAGGCGTATATCCGAAATCCGATCTACCTGTATATGTATGTACAACGTAACTCAAGCCAACAAGAAGGAAACCTATGCTACGACAACGACATGAGGAACTAGATACGTGGAAACGTGGGCAAGGGCGTGAGTGCAAACATGAGATGGGATATCCGTCATCGGCGGATTATAGATGGGTGGAGGATGTGTAGAGCATAATCGGTGGGATAGATGATATGTACTAGTCCGGCGCGATGAGTACGGAGGCGCCCTGTCGAGGAACCACAACACATTAGATAGTCGGATGGTAATGGGACAACGCACAGATATGCTGTACCGCCAACGGCCCGCTCGCGCGTGCGAGCAGGAGAGCCTGTCATCCATCCATGGAAGTACACTTACGGCGAGATGCTTCTACTCAGAACAGGTCACTGCCGGGGAACAGCTGGCTGTCCTCCCCGTCCTCCTCGTCGCTCTCCATCGGAGGCTTCAGCCCAGGTGCGGGTGCACCCGGTCTGAGCACCGTCCCCGACGGCATGCGCTGGCTCAGCGGCAGCCGCGAGGCAGCGGGCCCTGCGGCGAGCGTCGTGCGCATCCCCGCTTGCGACTCCAACGCAGACGACGTCGGCGAATATGGATCATGCTCGTCGTGGTAAGGCTGTGCTGGGTGGGCCTCGGAGGGCGAGTGGTCCAACTCGAATGGGTCGGGGGTCGGATCGCGATGTGTCGACGGATGGTGGGCGAAGAGCGGTTGCTGGGTGAGCGGCGGGGAAGAGGGGAGCGGTTGCCGGCGATCGCGGTGTGTGGGGAGGATGGATGTGGGCTGCTGCTGCTGGGCAGGTTGCGGGAGCGCTCTGTTGCGATTCTCATACTCGAACTGTGCGAGCAATCAGAACGACGCGAATGGAGTGGACGTTCACGCAACTCACCGCTGAGAAAACTTCTTCCCGGTGGCGCTCGCCGATATCTTTGTCAATACAGTAGCACATGTACAACGTGTCGGCCCTAATCCAGCACACGTAAGAATCAATGATTACATCGCTGGGTGAACGACTCACGTATCCTTGACCAGCCCAATGCAGAACAAGCCAACAAGAGCTGTTACTCCGCCAGCCAACAATGCGGCGGATAGCGCGGAATCGGGCGCATTGAGGGTGTGTGCGACGAAGAGGTACGTGATCAACGCGAACGGGAACGTCAGCGTCAACGGCGCAACGGTTAGCAGGGTGAGTGGGGCTAGAATAGGCATTCAGTCAGCAAATGAACTAGAATGGGCTCAGCAAAGAGTGCTCACGTTCAGTCTTGAACCTCCTGCGGTAGTTCACCAATGACTGATCCGCTAGCGCGTCAGTGAGTGCGCGGGATCTCCGCGCACTGGGGAAGAACGCATCTCCAGTCAACCCCGTATAGATGAGAGCGTACGTGCTCAACGAGCTCGTGGTTCTCTCCAGATAGCCAACAGCCATAGTCGCGCCAACGCTCACAAAACGCATGTAAGGTGGAAGGTAGGCGGGTAGAGCGCGCAGGGCCGTGGAAACTAGTCCCATCGTGCGAATAGCAGTGACTATCAACGCAGATAGGGCGATGGTCCCAAGAGATGTTCTCGAGGAGCGCGTGAACGCAGCATGAATGGTATGAGTGTCGCCGGGAGGGGAGGGGGAAGGGTAGGGCTAAGAATAAGCGTGTTTGTTCAGCATCTGTTTTCGGCAACACAGCCAGATCAACTCACTCTCCATAGTACCACGCACCAACCACTCCAGCGCACGTCACGCGAAGCATCCCGCGCGCGACTCCCCAAGTCCAAAGCCAGACACCAATTGTCAATGCAATACCCCAATGGGCCCATTGGCTTACATGCCACGCAGATCGAGGAGTGTCGGGATTAGTGAAGTAGCCAATCAGAAGTAAGCGGAAAGCCAGGGTGATAAACGGGATCGAGAGCAAGAGCATAGCGAGGAGAACGGCGGGAGACAGTGCGAGGAGGAATGGGTTCTCCATTAAGAGGCGGGTGGTAAGGTTCAGTAGTGAAGAGGCCATATGAATGTCGCGAGGAAGGTGGAGGAGTCTCCGGCCAGTGAGAATAGCGAGAACGAGAGGAATGATAGAGAACAATCTGAGACTGATAATCACAATATGAGTGAGCACGAGAGTCAGAATGGAATATGGCGGACGACTCACCCGACCGTCTCTCCCCATGTTGGCTCTTGACTGCTATCCCACATGAAACTCCCAACGAAAGCCCACACCGCAGATATGAGGAGCGTGGCGGGAATGAACACGGAAGTTGCTATCATGACCGGCTTGACGAAGATCCGGAGGAGGAATACATGGAGGTAGCATACAACAGCACTCACGAAGGTGAGGATTGTGAGGAGAGGCACCGTGTGCAGGAGGGTAGTGTACGACTGTCTTGAAGAGCTCGGAGGAGACCGAGTGATCAAGATGATGAAGAAGGACCAGAACAAGCATATGCGGACACCCGTGAACCACACCTCCATCCATACCGAGTCGTTGAACTGCCTGCGATTGCGGGGAACATGGCGGGGGTCAGGGAGTGAAAAGACATCGACTGGTCGTGTATGGCCGTCCCGGGGAAGCAGCGACTCTGTAAGAGATAGAGTTACGGCTGTGCGTGGTGGAGGTGCCGGTTGATGTTGGAAGTGTTGAGGCGGACGTGCGTGATGTGGGGAAGAGGGATGGGGATGGAGAATATCGGGAGGTGGGCCGGAGTCAGAGGAGGAGTTGGACGGCGACGGCGACGGCGAACGGAGGGGAGACGCGTGTGCAAGCCATCCCTTACCACCGTCAGGCTCTGATACTCCAAGGAGAGGTATGGACGCGGCCTGTTGTCGTGATAGACCAGGATCGTCCTCGTCCAGACGGAGATATGGGTCCTCCTCATCCTCCGGCACCTCTGGTTCCCTCCGAACAGTGGTTCTACTCGCATTGCTGACGCGCAGATGCGGGTCATCCAGGTCGTCGAGGTCCGCTTCGCGTGCATTGCCTGCATGAGAGCCATTGTCCGTTGAAAAAGAGTAGAAGAGGGGCTGAGAGGAAGACAGACTAGATGCGCCGGTCTGCTGCCTGTTCAGAAACTGAGAGGCGTAGGTCGCGAAGGAGGCCGCCATGGCCACGAGTTCTCAGGAGGGGCTGGAATGGATGCACCAGCGTCGAGAACGCGTCAGGAGGCAAGAAGGGGGGAGGATGTCGGGACGGGAGGAGAAGGAGGATGGAGGTCGAAGTGAGGGTTACGTAGGCATCGCTAGCGACAGTCCGCATGCCACAGCAGCGCAGAATGCCAAACTGACTCCATCCTCGGCCTTCGGCCACTACAACCTCTATCACTTTCGCACTCAAACATGGACCTCTGTATGCTCCTGCTTAATCGCTGTAAGCAGTACACCAAGTCTAACTACATCTGATAGGCACACCGTGGTCTGCGCAAACACGATCCGGTTCCGGGGTTCGTGCCGGCGTCATCAGCGTACTCGTGCCAGCGTCTCCTACTGTCATCTACTTATACCAGTGCCACGACCACTGTGGTTCGGTTTGCCTGCTTCACTGGACCTCAGGCCTCAGTGCTTGGTGACACTCGGCCTCAGCGTTGCTGTCGTAGGCCGGACATCGCCAAACTGCTGGAGTGTGGAGATCAGTCCTCGCTTCGAATCCCCTTGTCGGTTACTCTCCCTCTACCTAGTAGGGGGCCCACTTTGCTTGTCTCTGCTCAACACCGACTGCGGCGTGTCATCACACATAATGATCTCAGTCGAGTGCAAACTCCAACTTCAACGGTGAGCGTGTGAGCCCGGGGCGTTCTTCATTCTAGGTACCGGGATACCCGTCCGACCGAGGCCTTTCGAGCGGGGGCAAAGTTGATCTCGAGACATATGTATGGTCTTCCAAATCAACTGATCGCTTGTAAGATCCTACCCCGACCGCGCTAGTGCTGGTTCACTGGGTGACTAAATGGAGCTCGACACTTACATACCGGCTGCCGAGGCCCGAGAATGAGTATGCATATACAGTAAGTACTGTCTTTGCAGACTCCGGGCTCTCTTTCGAGGCTTTCTCTCACACGGGTCACTCAAACCGGCATACATAGGCACCCATATCCATTGGCGCGTGCTATGATCATGAGTGCAGCTTGAAGATGCCTGCGGTACGCGCTCAATTGATCGAGTCTATCAGTCTTTCCTTCCATGCCGACGTCCACAACACTTGTATATAGGCAGCTATAGTGGTCTCGATCTGAAGCCTACAGAATGCTAACAACTAAGATACAGCTTGTGCACAATGGTGAGGGTCATGTACTCATGTCACTGACAGTAAACACTTCACAGCTCCAGCCAAAATGCGCATCTACGCCCCCTGGCGACCGACATGATCCGAAAGCGCCATGCAGCTCTCCAGCTTCTGGCCGTACGTCGTGTACGTTTCGTGCCACGCCTGCGCCCAGAGGTCCAGCTCCTCCGCGAAGATCCCCCCAAACTCGCTGCCGCGCCGTCGTGCGTTCGCTGCGAGCTCGTCCATCGGTACCAGCGCGGAATCGTTGTTGTCGCGCACGAACGGTTTGACCATCGTGTAGTGGATGACGCGGATCTGCTCGCGGATGCCCGCCCACACGCGCGGGTTGCGCGCCTTGATGGCGAGGTTCGCGTTGTACGCGTACGGGAGCTTCACCGCGTCCTTGGCGTAGAACGTGTTTAAAAACGCCTGCTCCGCCTCGTGCCGCCAGTAGTTCGCAGTGCCGATGAGGCGCATGAACCGGCGGAACAGCGCGCTGCTCGGCCGCAGGAAGAGCAGGCCGGCGTTCACCTGGAAGGTGAACCCCTTCCGGTTCGTGTACACGTCTAGGCCCGCGGCGAAGTTGTACGGGAGTCCGAATAGCTCGTCGAAGTTGCGCAGGACGAGCATGTCCGCGTCGAGGTAGACCACCCCCTGTGCGCCGACCGAGTCGAGCTCCCAGAGCCGGAGTTTCGTGTACTGGTCGATGAAGTGCGCGTAGACACCGTGCCCCTGATCTGGGGGCTCCACGCGTTGTACCGCGTGCGGCTCGAAACCGGTCGCAGACGCGATGCAGAGTCCGCGGGGGGAGACTTGCTCGGGAATGTAGAGCATGACCCGGCGTGCGGTCGTGTTCACGCGGTTGAGAGAGTCTCCGAGCGCGGCGACGGCGGTAGCGAACTGGTCCGTGAAGAAGCTCGTCGCGACCACATTGCCGTCGCCGCTCATTGGGTTTGGGTGTCGGAGAGCGTCTTCATTCACTAACGGGAGGTTGTGTCTAGACCGGCGCAAATGAAGTCAGTCATCCATGCATCACTTCTAGCAGCGACACATCTACTAAACCGTCACGCGGAATCCCGTCCGCGTTGCCTCTGGCAGGTGATCGTCTACAGGTCATTGCATGCCGCCTTGCGAGGTGAAAGGGCTCAGCCAAAGCAGAACCAGGTATAGAGTCGCTGTCGAGCGCACATCCGTGACCAGAAGGCCTCATACCGGAGCGCCACATTGACCGACGGAGACATGCCTGCGACGCCTTCGTCTCTAGCTGATCCCAAGGTCGTGGACAGTGGGCATCTTTGGCCCTGCAGCACCTGGCACGAACCGCCGTCTCGCAAGGCGCATATACCCACGCCACCACGGGCACGCCCAAGACGCGAACCGAGTCCAGACCGAGTCGGAGGGAGAGTGCACGATGATGGCGCCGGGAACACTCACAATGGTTCCCAGTGGTCCATGACCATCGGGGTGTACCCCCGCACATACACCCAGATGATCCAGAAGATGTTGAGCCCAACGGACACCAGGACGGTCCAGGTGAGCCAGCCCCATGTCTGGGGCAAGGATACGTCCCACTGTGTGCCGAGTACGCTGATGCTTCCGCCGTGCTTGCGTCCTCTAACCATCGCTGTGCGCTTCCGCCGCTGGAGGGTCGGCAGGAGTCGTTTGAGGGTAGAGTCCGGTGCCGAGGGAGGGGAGAATCGTGAGGGGGGTGTAAAAGAGCGTAGACGAGCCAGGGAGGAGAGGGAGGGGAGGTATATATTGAGGGGAAGGGAGACGAACACGACTGGCAGTTTCTCTGCCAAGACGGGGGCGATCTCCGTACGCGTGCATAGGCCGGACCATGTCCTGGTCCATGCTCCATGCTGCCGCCTGGTGAGCATTGTAATCAAATTACATACCTAGCAACGAGCGTGCAGTGGTAGCCCATGGGCACGAGGGTACGACAAAGCTGAGGGTCTGACAAGTCGCGGACCTGGTAGCTGGACGGAGAAAACCCTAGACGGTTGTGGTTACATATAATGATATCATAGTGCAGAGAGTTGTCAGGACAATGAGTACGGCCCAAGCTTGAAGCTACGATGAGTATGATCAACTCGTAATCGCAGCACACTAGTACTTACTGACTTACCGTACGCAAATCCTTGTATGCATAGTCGTGACCGGATGTCTTGCCGGTTTCATGCATGCTCCAGCATCATTGTATATGTTTCCATATGGTACACCGTTACATGATATAGACTCACCAAGTTTTGCAGGCGGCAATGAAACAGAGGGTTTACCGCACTTCCGCGATCTCAGAGGTGAGCTGGTGACGGCTGGGTGATGGCGACTGGCGACTGTAGGCTTTGACGGCCTTAGAAAATTCGTAAACATTCGCGCAACCCGTGGGTGGTCAAGCGCGCGGGTGGCGGCGAGGTAGGTACGTACTTATATAAGCACAATACACATTCGAGACGTCTGATACCATCAGGTTTGGCTAACCATGGGTTGTAACTTGTTGCCAAAGCGGAGAGCTGTGGGTGAAATCACGGCGGCGATTGCGGTGCTGTATACAAACCCGATCATTCCTTGACAGTATAGGCCAGGTATAGGCGGGACAGGTGTCAGTCAAGGCTGCATGGAGTCTACTACACAACAACGTCGAGTCAATTTGTCGAAGGTTCCGGGCACCTTCTCGTACAAGCTACTAAGCTTGAGGCTCATATATTAGCTCGATTCCCTCAGCGTCCTGCATGCAAGATATCCGTCAATTTAAGCACGATAGACCGAACACAGACCCGCCCGTTCCTACTAGTATTGGATTGTCTCCTCTTGTACTCGCCGCCCAGCGGGTCCAAGGGTTTTCGCTATGGGAAGTTGCGCTGGTCGTGGATTGAAATCTGATCATGATCATATATGTTATACTGTACAACTTGTCAACTACTGCATGATAAGTAGAGTCGTTGCTTGCATACATGACGGTACCGCAGATACAACGTGTGCTGCGATCTGACATCGCGTGCGTCACGTTTCGTGTCATTGCAGCGCTTGACTCTCGCAAGTGAACGGGCCAGGGAAGCCGCCCTCGCGATAACCTACAAATCCGTCAGTATCGTCTCAGGATCAACTACGCACATTCAGGAGAACTTACCGTCTATGATGCTGCTGATGCTCGCATACAGCCCCGCGACCATGATGAAGCCTCCGATCTATGTAAGCGTGAAAGAGTCCGTCAGATAGCTGCTAGAATACCCGACGGATACCGGGCGACGACGTACTGCGACGATTCCGGCCCAGAAGAGAGTTTTCAATTTCTGCCTCCAGGTGGTCCACATATGTGACCGAGGCGTTAGATGGAACCAGAATATTCCCTGTTGATCATAGACGTGGTGAGCCATTGCATGGTGGTACTCGAGAGAGAATTTACCGAGATGCCATACGTGAACCAGCTGAGCCACCAATAACATCAGTACTGCATCCGTTGATAACCCAATGGGCTTACCTCGCAAAGATTGAGCTGATGACACCGAGCAAATCGTTGAAGAAGGGGATACTGTCACGACATAACAGGTTAAAATGGTACGGAGTTGCACGGCAAATGCCACTCACACTTCGGCGATGATAAAAGCCAACGTCCAGATAGCGGTGCAGATACCGATCCAACTCAACCAGCCTGTCCACGAATGTGTTGTCATATGCCGCGAAACGCGACCTTTCCTCCGGAAGCTATGAGCAGAAATCTTCAGCGCCGTAGTTCCGCCATCATGAATGACCAGTCACGTACATCCTCACGAAGACGAGTTTGGCACAAACATGCCCATTGATGACGCCCGCAATAATGATCGTAGGAAGCGCGATGCCATACGCAACTTTCCTCAAGGTCATGCCGGTGTTGCCTAGGGCAGGCGAGACCGTACTGTCGCCAGTATATGCGTAGACGACGATACCTATGATCAGGTAGAGCGTCGTATCCGCGATTTGTAGCATGTATAATGCCTTGGGGAAGTCGGCGGGCTTCTTCATTTCTGCGATGAACGTGAAGAACGCGACATGGCCGGCGTATGCGAAGATCTAGCCGAGGCGGTAAGGCTTGTCAGTATGACAAAGCAATCACGTATATACTCGACCCACAATGTCAGTCACTGAGAGGAAGGCGGCCGCGAATGTGAGGTTTGCGGTAGCTTTCACGCTCCCTTGGTGACCGGCGACGCCCACGCCGATCATGGTGATCAGGATCGCACCTGCGAACACAATCCCCGTATGAACAATCCGGTGAGACGCTGCGAACGACCAGAGACCCACTCATGATGGAGACGAACGATACGACGCTCATGTACGCCAAGCCATCGAGTGTGCGTGGTAACGTCAACACCAGACACAGGATGGCCGTGACAGCGCCCCATAGAACGGAGCATGACGCCCCCGCAGTAACTATCAGACGCGAAGACGTCAGTTACATACTCCAAACGCGCAAGGAGGGATGAGAAGCGCACTGGTGTCGAAGGCGATGAGCCCAGTGAGAACATGGCTGCCGCAGAGGAATACCATGAAGATGACTTGTGCGGCGCCGAGGAGTTCACGCCCAACAGGGCCTGCGAGAATCTCACCCGCGTCGGCCATGTTGTGGACGTGGGGGTATCGGAGCTTGAAGGAGCCGATGAGGTAGCCAGACGCAGTCGCGAGCATGCCTAATCCCTGTGAGAAACGCGTGAGCTTGCACTTACGGACACGCTGGGCAGGTAACTCACTATGACAAGGATGCAGCCTGCGACCATACCGACCCTGGCGAAGACCGATGGGACAGATAGAATCTGTAGAACAAAGGTCAATCATGGGTACAACATGCATGTTCTACAACAGTTACATACCCCGAGAGAGACAGTCTCTGCCAGCATGAGAGCTGCAGCCTTCCACCACACCATGGTGCGATACTTGACTAACAACAACGCGCATCTCGGGCCTGAGGAGAAGTCATACGATGCGTATGTCAAAGAAAACTCACTATCGGCATCTCCTTCATCCTCTCCATACACATCATAGCCTTCACCCTGTCGAGCCTTTCCCTTCTCCGACACGTTCAAGAACGTTGCTTGGTCAGACTCGGTCGGAGCCTGGCTATTCCTTGGAGTTGCAGCCCGCCGGTGATCGTCGTTCAAGTTTGTTGTCATCGTGGAAGATGTTGCAAGACAAGCTCAGTCGGAGTGGAGCACAGCACAAAGCGTATATAGAGCCCGCCCATGGTTCTCAGCGTCCGAAGTAGACTGAGGCTGACGGAGACTCCAGCCTGAGCCTCCTTCGCATGAAGTCATCCTAACGTTAAACTGTAGCGCTCGGCATTGGCCGGGTGCCCACGCCACGACATTCCGGTGTTTGCCGGTCGACCTCCCTCAGCCTCCCTCTCCTCCGTCACTAGTACTGATGTTTTGAATGAAGTGCGTACTAGGAACAGAAACACGACGATCATATCAAGCAGCATCGCTACCTCAACCGTATAACATGCTGAGCTTTGAAGTCTTAAAGAACGCAGAAGTTGTTGTGCAGAAATATCTCGGACTACTCAGCGCATTTTGACGCAAAATCGTTGACAGGTGAGCAGAAGGAACAGCACGACGCTAAGAGTTCACCTAGATTAATCTCCAGCCCATCCGCTAGCACGCATTCCTCATACTACATAGTGTAGACAGGTCTTGGCAGGGACCTCGGCATGTTCAAGGAAGACTGCGTTGACTCTCCTTGCTTACATGTACGTGGCCAGTCCAAGCCATGTTATCAATTGATCTGCGAATTCTCAACACGCGATAATATCTAATCTCTCCAGTCCCTGAACAATCGCAAGCACGACCAATTGACAGGCCCAAGTACGTGGTTGCACAATTGCGACATCGCCTCGGCGTAGCAGTCTGACCGTCTGCCTCTATCAGCGACTTGACGAGCTATGAGTAGCATGCCGAATCCCGATGGATATCGCCCACCTTCCAAGAGGCTATCGGTCTCTCTATGCTTCGTAAGAAACTCTACTGTCTACTGCTGAAGTCCTAGTAAGTTCTACTCTGCTCATTTGCGACCGAACAATTCATATCATCGCTGGAAGGGTCGTCTTACATTACTCAGACACTCCACACCCTGCGCCTTCAAAGGGTCGCACTTCGGTCGAGGTTGTTGGTGACTCATTTTCTCTCATCTCGGTGTCTTGACAGTCTGCGTGCAATTGATGCAGGATCCACGGCCTGGCAGGACGCCGACCAGTCACGGCATTCATGTAGTAGGTAGGCGTCCACTCAGCGTGCATAACACATTAACAGGTCTAATAACACATGACGGGCCTCCTCGGAGTCGTATGACACACACCACACTCCGCGTTGCACAAGACTACACACCGGAACGCGGTCTTGCAAGCCGACTGCAGCGCACGGAAATGAGCTAAAGATTGCTACACACTGTCATTGTCGGAGTGCGAATGAGTATTCCTGTCATTGCGAGCAAGCCCACGCACGGTCACCGCACGTACGCTGCCGCTCCGACCCATCGTCATCGTGACCCTGCTGACGACGACGCGCGCTGTGGGTCCCGCGCAGTCAGGCACGACGACAGCCTGAGATGAATGTGTTCAGACCTGATTCAAGCAAGCCGGCAAGTGGCCACCTCATCCATGTGCCTAGTACCCACGATGCCGTACTCAACCGGTCCTTGAACGGGTCTAGATATACTTACATCAATAGCACCACCACCCGATAGCCTTCGTTAGTCAATGCACTGGCGGTAAGTACACATATTCCGAGCGCACCCGATATCCTACTTACCAAGATTCGCAGAACGATCAGTAAATCTAGGCACGTCGTACCGAACTAGCCTCGAGGCACGCTAACTTGCACGACATGCCCGCTATGCCTGCTGAAGTGGTTGATTCTGTCATGTTGGTGGGCCGGGGCCAGAAGGAGGCCTAGGTGTGTGCAAGTCGGGGATCCAGAGCGTGCGAGCCGAATGACCTTATTTTGGGCACCTCCCCGCGCGGGCGGTTGACGACTTGAAGGGATGTCTGTTGGTCTAAAAGTACAAGTGGTAAGAGCGAGTACGAGGGCGGTGGACGCCGCAGAAGTACTGGTATGCATTACACGATCCCCGCACAGATATCTTACTGCGATATGCTGCGTCGCCAAGATACCACAGGCTTCCGTGAAGGCAGGGCCCGGTGGGTCGCAACAGAGAGAGTGCGGCCATCGCACCCCTCGAGGCTGAGCAGCGCGGGAGAGGACGCCCGTTCGGGGAAAGACTGAGGCAGAGCGTTGCGAAACTGAGGCCGTCGTGAGGATGGTTCGCCGAAATTGGATAGGAGGACTCGGGAATGAAGCAGCGTTGCAGGTGGATTCTGGGAACTTCGTCGACGGTCCGTGGTCGTGCCGAAATGGAACCTGGATGTCACACAACCTCGCTTGGAGCGTCTGCGAACGCGCGAGAAACGGCCTGCGTGACCTGTTGGGTGTTTCTCGTGGTGTCATTGAATATGGCGGAAATAGGTATATGTCAACTTGGTACCTTCCGCGACGTGCGAGGATGGCGTGCATGTACTCACTGCAGCGACTACTCGTGACGCCGGGCCAGGGCTGACGGATGTTGCGCTCCACACTCATGCCGATGCTGGGATTTTGGATGGGCATAGACCGAGCCTGGACTAGGACCGAGGGGAAGGCATGTCGTCAGAGCAGCGTTCCTGCCTTGCCACGAGGCAGAAAGCAGACGCAAACGAGACGACCTTGTCCGGTACGCGTTTCCGCCACATCTCACGAGGTGCGAGAGGCTGCGAACACGATTGACGTCAGCGTGGAAGATATCAGCGATAGGAAGGACGGATGTGCTCACAGTGGAGGTGGTGATCATGAGAACATGCAGCGAGGAGAACCGGGTACAGGGCGCAGAGCCGGGTGCAGCAAGCAAGTCTGCCATCCTGTCCGATATCCTCTGCGCGCGATCCACCGCATTGTAACGTGACATGCAAGCTAGTACTGTAGCTTGAGGTTATGATGAGTCCGAGTAAGTAGCGGCAGAAGAGATCGCAGCGAACATGCACCTGGTCACGATCGCTGTACATGACGTCACGCGTTTTGGCTGATGACGCCACGCGTTTCCTTCTTGGACGCGTCGTTCATCGCTGTCTACATCCACAGCTGCCAGCTCCTCAGAGGTACGGCACGCAAGTGCAACGCTCCAGCTGCTGGATGGCCGGCATGCCCACCAGCATCACCCATAACGTCAGTCAGTCTCATCCAGTTTTGCGACCCACGTCTGCGGTCGGCGTGCTGCTCGGCACCGACCGCCTCTTCTGACCCCACCCGTACGTGTTCTGTGGGGATTCCAACACCACATGTTGACACCGGTAGCTAATTCGCGTTCCGCCATTCTTGTCGAAGAAGAACTCCTCGGTCAATCATAATAAACAGTGCGGCGGTGTGTCGCCGCCTCAACCCACCGTGAAGAGCTTTCGAGACAACTTGCCGACCCTGCCATGCCATTTCTCGTGAGCTATACGTGCACAGAGGACGGAGCGCGTACACGGCTTTTCCAGAGCACACGCCGACAGCCGATTATTGGATCTGATCAAACATCACCAGAACTTTCGCTAACATTCACTTCAAAGAGCCCAAACGGCCGACAATCAACGACCCGTCAAGCGTCTCTACTGCGCGTTTAGTACTTTGCAATGTCGCCTGGACGATGCGACAGATGCGCCCCCGGCGGTTGGCAGGCCCGCCGCGACGCGATAGGTGTACTCAACTTCCCATTCAGCCTCTTCTTCACAACAGCGCGTGTGCCGCCTCTTGTATTCGCAAAAGGCTCTCCAATACTTACTTACTCCCCATGGTACTCTCTCCGATAGCAGGCGCAACTGCGATCCCATCGCCACCTCCTCCGAAACCTGTCCGAAACCAACTCGCTCGATGGGCGGCGGCCCCCGGCTCCCACGCTCACCGAATGGTCGGGCAGTTCTGAGCTCCTCTGCAGAACCATTCGCACTCCGATAAGTAGGAGCCGAGACGGCAGCTGGCCACGACAGCACCATATAGGGTCGGAAGCGCTGGCTTGACACCTCGGGCGGCTTGGGAAGCTATTGGGAAGCGGGCTCTCCGAGGAAGTCGGGGCGGGTGAAGCGTTGACGGTGCGTCTCTGTCAGCGTTTTTCCACGTTGATTGGACTGATCATGACTCTCCGATTGCGATGCCGTGCGGCCTGCGTCTGTCCTGAGCCGGGGTGTATACGCCCGGAGGACAGCAATGACTGGGCGTGGCTTCGTAAGCCCCTCCGTTCTTCTCCTCTTCTCCTCTTCTCCAGTTGGTCCATCTCGCCGGTCGGACGACTCTCTTCATATTGCGGTGGGACTAGTGGATACCTCCAAGTGACTCGGGTTCGGATTTTTCGGGATCAGCATACTTACTAGTCCGGATGACTTATAGTGAGGACCCACTCCACTTTCCGTCAACTAGTGACATTGACTCGGATTAGTCAGGAATCGGAGAATGCCTCAACGCTGACGGCGAGAGGGCAGCTTGCTGCGGGCCAGTCTGAGCTACACTTCGCACTGCGGTATCCAGCAGCTGAGGACGCAGCCCCAGGTACAACTACTGCAGCGGACCATCCAGGCATATCGTTCACGCGGACGTTCAGTAGGACTCGCCCAGTCTCGCGACCCAAGGCACCGGCACGTTGCGCAACCTTCGTACCTTGAAGCCTGAATGCTGTGCCTGCGAACCAAGCACAAGTGCATGACACCTTGCGTCCGCACTGTGTCTCCTTGGCTGCATCCGTATAAGACGGAGAGGGGTGCTTCCACACTTCCAGTGTCCGGAAGGGAGATCCCCGGCTGCCAGGCCAGGTCAAGCTGGATATCCACCGCCAGTGCAGAGCGCACACAAACAAAGCGATGCGCCGAGGCTCGTCGCGATACCTCCGAGTCCTTGCACCACCCCAGACGGCCCCAAGCCCCCCGCGTTCACATATATTCCTGTCGATACGCTGCATCAAGCATACGCAGTGCCAGTGCGAATCCGCGCAGCACAGCGCGGTGCCCACGGCCCGCGCAATCGCCACCCCTCATCATGATCATATCCGTCCGCATCTCTGCTACATACAGCTCTATATCTATATCGCATCACGCGTGTGCAGTTCCGCAGCCCCTCGAGAGTCGAGCTCTTGTCGGCGCGATCTATGAACGGCTCGTGCGGGGTACGCATGCATACGGCGGCACGCAGCAGAGGCTCGCCCGCGGCCGGCAGTCCCCGGGGCCCGCCGGTCCCCGAGAAGCTTCACATCCAGATGACTCGACCGCGACCGCGACCACACAGCTGCACGTCGCGCGGCCGTGGCACGCACGTCTGTAGAAAAGTCTGTCGACCCATTCGTTTTTTCCACTGATCGCGATGCTACTAGGCCTCTCCGAGTACAAGCCATGCATGCACGATCGGGAGAACCATATATATATCTTGGTGAGACGGCGGCGGTCTCGGGGCTTTGAGACTTTTGGAAGCACTGTTCACGCAGCCTCGGATTGCCGGAGCGAGTCGCCCCGCGTGCGGGCGGAGCGGAAAGAGCTACTCTACTTACCCTCCCCCGGAGCGCTCGCCATGTGGAGGGTGACTAGTGACTAGTGACTCGTGAGTCGGTCGTCCGCGTCAGCGACGTTGACACCCGGGTGCTGTCGAACGGAGGTAGCACCATCGCACGAGTTTGCGTCGTACTTACTGGAAATCACAACGCACTGCGATTGGTCGGAAATGCATGCACACATGTGACACGGAGGCAAACAGCCTGAGCGCGCGGGGAGGGACGTATGACGACCTTCAACTTCGTTCCATTTCGTTCCGTTCGTTCGCGACAGATCTGCTAGTGTGCTACCTACGTACAGCCCTTCTTTCCTACGCGAGAGTGTGGATGAGTGGGAAAACCTATGCGATACAAGTGCAATGCAATGCGAGGGATGCCGATGCGAGAAAATGCGAAGCCAAATGCAAGCAGCGCCCGCCACCTGCGGCCGTGTCAATGTCAAAGAGCTGGGGTAGCAGTGGGGAGAGGTGGCCGATGAACCGCGCATCCAATAAAGGACGTGCGGATGCGAGCGGCCGCATGTGCGAAAAAATATTGTGTGGAGGCAGCGACGTGCGGTGAAGAAAGAGATGCTGTGGAAAGCGAGACGACGTGTGGATATACAAGAAAATGCGATGAAATGATAGGATGAGGGAGCAGATAGTTAGGCAGAGTTCTGTCCGAGTGCGACATGTCCAACGTGTCCGTTGCATACATGCGTGAGGAGAATAGGCGAGAGTGGGAACCGGGGCCAAATGCGTGAGTGCGAGGGTGAAGGGTGAGAGCGCGCTCCGCGAGCTCGCGCGAATGCGCGGGGGCGGGTTGCGCGAGCACCGTATTCGGTGTCGCAAGTCGTGGGGATATCCATGGCCGTGATGAGAGAGGAGAGCGAGAGGTCATGAGTGATGTGAATGCATAAGGATAGCGATGCGAGAAAGTCGTGGGTCGTCGCGGAATCACTTTTCCACGGTTCGATAGGCGTGCCAATGCGCCTCCGGTTGGACGGATTAGGACAGGGACAGGTCAGCGGGAAGCATACAACCGCGCACATCGACCTGTGTGTCCGCGCGCGCGCGTACCAAGTCGACCAGGGCCGTCATGAGGATAGCCTGTGCGCCAGTAGTCCATTGGGACAAAGGGGAAAGAGGAGATCTATGTGCGCTGGCGACGCGTGAGCAATCGCCGCTTCGCGTGGAATACGCCAAAGCGAACGCGAAGGGTCATCGCGTGCCATTGTTGGCGGAGGACGTGCGTGCACGTTGGGCTGGAGGATATACTGGTTAGCTTTTTGTTCGTGCGCGGAGAATACTATATGCTCACGTTGTTCCCCGTTCCTCCAGTTGTTCATCATCGTCAAGAGATCGGAGCATGGGACATGGTTCCTCGCAATCCTTCTCTAACTCCTCCAGGTCGACCGACACCGACTTCTTCGGCTTGGACACCTTTCTAATAAGAGACGCGGTCTTGCGCGACTCCTCGATGACCTCGTCGGTCTCATCCTCACCGAACGGCGACTCGTGAAGTTGGAGTGCGTTTGGCGACTCGTCCTCGTACGAGCTCAGGGGGCTGGAGGTGTGTGCGGCGTCGGCGTAGTAGTAGTAGTTCGTGCGCGGCAAAGCAGCAGTGGACTTGCGCGGTGAACCGTGATGTGACGCGAATGGGCTGAAGTGAGATTGGCTCTCGGCTTCCTCAAACTGGTCTTCTTCGTCCGAATCGCCTAACTCGGTACCCCAGTCGCGTTCCCAACTTGGCCGTGGCGGTTGCATCGCGTAACGGTCTTGGCTACGCGAACGCACCGCGCTGCTCGCGCTTGTCCTCCGCTTGGAGGGCTGATGCGAGCGTGATGACGGACGAAGGACGGGGAAGTCGCGGTAATCAGGGTCGTGGAGGTCGCCGTTGTGGTCTACATAGGCGCGTGTCTGGTATGGTGAAGGAGTCGCGCTCATGGATGAGGAGGAGGAGCTGCTCGCGTACGCAGGGTCGAGGAGACGCGAGATGTCGGCTGCGCGTGTGGAGGGCGAGTATTGATGGTGGTGGGTGGTTGGGAGGAGGGTGGCCAGGTGGGGGAGCGGTGACTGAGAGCGCCTGTGGTGCTGCTTTCGCGTCGGCCGTGGCGAAGGAGGCGTTGATGAGGAAGCAGGGGACGGATAGTCGTACATGGCTGCGGGGGAGGAGGTGGGGAGAAAGACAAGTTCGGGGGATTATATACCAAGTTGAACTTGAGTACCGCCGAGGAATGCTCGGTGAAACTTGTGGGAGCGAGCTTTGAGATATGGGACGCAGGCGGAAGAGGCGTGGTTATGGTTGCTTTGTCGCAGTGGGAGACGAGCAAAGCAGGGTAGAAACCAGCTGGGGGAGGCACGGGAGGTGGCGGGAGATGTGACGGGGGAGGGCACGGGCGGGGAAAGCGGATGGAGGCGAGGCCGGCCATCTCTTTATAGTCAAGGGAATAAGACGCAGGACGAGAGGGAGGCCGATCGCATAATGAGATCACTATCTCCCCTCCATCCCGGCCACCTCGCACATCCTCGGTCCGTCCCACTTCACACTCCGACATACTCCTTTTCTCCAGCGCCCCTTTCCCACGGCATTTCCTCCCTTAACCCTACTCCTCCCTCTTTCGGCCGGCTCTCCCACCACGCCAACGCCTCGTTGGCCTCCTCTTGGACAGCACCCTCGACTACTCTCCTTCCCCGCCAGCTCGCCCGGTCTCCACTCTCTCGATTCGACTGCCTCCCAACGCACGTACGCGTGACCGCCCGGAAAGCCCACCCGTCTTCCTCGGCCACCCATGACGAGTCAAACCGGAACTCGCAGGTTCTCCGACGAATCCGTGGCCTCTCCCACTCCCACCGTACCCTCCCGAGAGGCCACAGCGAATCCTCGGTCCGATTTCACACCGACAAACTCGCCCACACGTGACCGCGATGACCGCGAATGCGACGCTCTTCGAGAGTCATCATCCACGTCCTCGACGTCCGCATGCTCGCCCAGCGAACCTTCTTGCACCTTCAGCACCCACCGCGACTCGACTCTGCGTGCCTGACCAAGCTCAACGCCCGATATCTCCCCACACTTGCCTCGCGTCGTCCCTGACTAATTTCTTCCTTCTCGCAGCGTCTAGCAGTCTATATCCCGATCTCTCAGCAATCACTCTCGCAGTCCATGATCTTTGCTGCTTGCGCTGACGCAACCCCTTCGATGCCTCTATAATCTCTCCCCCCGCTGACTCACTTCTCTACCACTCGAACCTTCCACGCATACGCGTACACTCATCCGACTCATCTCCACAACCTATTTCCAGCGCCTGTACCGTATATCCAAGAACCTCCGCTATGCATCGCCGGAGACCGATGATATCGGTCTCCGGTTTCCTCATACCCACCTTCTTCTCAATGCCCGGGCTACAAACTGCATCCCTGCGCAGCGCTTCCGTTCACGACTTTTCTCAAGCGCCCGACCACCATCTCTTCCGAGCCTGTGCGAGAACATCGAACTTCGCGTTCGCAGACTAAGCTTGATATTGATTGGATACCGTCAAGCTATCCCACAACGAGATCGAGATGTACATGTAGGTGATTCCTTCTCCGCATCCCAGCCCCTTCGTTTCAACTCCGCATGCGGTGTTACTGAGAACAGTACCTCTTGTTCCCGACCAACACAGTTCATATCTTAACGGTTTCGGCCTCTTTCGCTCTCATGTGGTCCCCTCAGGACCTGCATCGAACAGCACCAATTTGTATCTACGCACAACCCGCGGTCCCTGCGCCGTGTAGGCCCTTCCAGACGTCTGCAACCTAGACCGACCGTGGCCCCTTTCGTGATTCGCCCGATCGTGCATAACCGAACACATACTCATCGAGGGGAATGTGGAACATCTTCGCGTGAACAAGTGCGCGATGTCCATCCAGTTACATCGCATGCACCTGTGCTTGTCTCAAACACCGTTGCGGCATTTCGATGGTTGCTCTGAGTCTCTACTGCGTCCGCATCCAACAGTTTTCAGGAAGGGCTATGCATCATTGGATGACGCGTCATTTTCGTAGTGAGTACATATGTTTCTCCAGATGCTATCACACGGAGAAGGCGCTGCAAACTTCACACCTTGCTCATTCTCCCCGCGTCAGTCCGCGTCGGGACTCACCTTACGCTGGGGTGGAAAATGCACCTACTCGCGGTGTCGATACGGAATGCGATTCGGAACTGCGGTGGATTCGTTCCCTGGGCCGCCGTCGCTCTCGGACTCTGGGCACATCATGTCCAGCTGAGCCAGGTTCGAGACGCCCCGCGTTCCAGTTCCTACGAGCGTCTCCGCACTAGCACTTGATGCTGATTCCTCATTCACAGGCCTCGAATACGCAAACTCCCATCTAGAGCCGAAGGCCCGAAGGACACGAATAGCGCAGCCCACATGAATACCGAAAGCGCACACATGCGCATCCAATGGTGGGATGTTGAACAAATCAAGTCTATCCACAGTAACGCAACTGGACGGCCAATGACATCTTTCCCATCTACCGGAATAGCAGCCGTCCATTGGACCACGTCGGAGACCGTTCTCCTCAACTCTCCGCTTCTCCCTGCTAGCAATCGGATGTCGGCCGTTGCTCACCAGCGCAAAGCACGGCACGTACGGCACACCACCTTCTTCATCATACGATCCACAACGCAGCGCCCGGGCCACGGGCGTACACATGTACAGGTGTGGTTTTGATTTTGGCCGCGAGCGCTTTGAGGCACTCGGAGAGACGCACGTCAAGCTCACTAGTGGTGTAGCACCGGCGTCCAACGCTCTTCGACTTCGACTCCCATCAGCTCCCATCCCCCGCTGCTTTCATCGTACCGCTCAAAACTGCGCTTCTCCCCGATGTCCATGGATCGCCGGGTCCGGGGTGAGGCCTTGAGGAGCGGCCTCGTCGTACGCTCCCCGCCCGCTCGCGCAAGGTTCAGCTTGCGCCGAACACCCCGACTGCAACCGCGTGGATGGCGTCGGCGTTATTCGCAAGGCCCTCCGCTCTGAGCTCAACACCCGGCGCTGGCCATACGCTCTGGGGCGTCAGCGTGAGGTGCCTCTGCCCGCGATCGCGAAGAGAACACCGGCGTCGACGAGGTGCGTTCCCATGCGCACCGGCCCTTCGCTGTTTGCTGTCGACGCTCCAGCCACGCTGCCGCCCCGACTGGAAGAGCTCACCATATCGAGCGTCCAACCGAGTATGTCTTCTGGCCACATGCTCTCTCGTGTACTGACCGCGCGTACTATTCCGGGCGTCAGTCCTCGTATACTTGCGCCTGCAGCGGTAGCAGCTGGTCATACGCGCATGAACGCGCAGAGATCGGCAGCCAGCAATATCGCAGCAGGGTCAGCTGCGGCGCAGTCCCCAGGCCCATTCCCGCTACAAACTTGCGTCGTCGCCGAACATACCACGGGCTCGCACCACGACGGTCCCCATGTCTCTTTAGGTAGCCTTCCGGCAGGCTTCCGCGGGCCTCCCTGCGAGCGTCCTGCCGTGCTCGCTCGTCCCCACGCGCCTGCCGGAGAATAGTCGGGCGGCAATCCCATCCACCTTCCAAGACGAGCTGTGGCTCCCCACCCACCGAGCAGCGGGCACGGTCCCGCGACTACTGTCTTCGCGAGCTTTTGCCTCGCGCACCGGCCATCCGAACCATTCGAACGGCGAGCAGCGCGCGCTCTCCGTCCCCTCCATACCTGGCTGAGCCTCGAGGCACGTCCCGCGACCGTTGGCGCATCCCACCGGAGGGTGTGCGTGTGCATTTGTGTGCGCGCGTGCGCCTGCGGCGGTATCCAACTCCCTTCTACTCGAGCTCGCCCGTTGTGCCGCTGCCACCTGTCCTGCACGACAAGCGCGTGTCGAGGCTTCTTCTCTGCTCCCCGGGATGATCGCCCTCGCGCGCGCTCAGCGGGCCTCGATATGGGTGGACGCGCACACGCGTGCGTGTGGAACCTATCTTATCTGCCCTCCCTTGCGGGGAACGGCCGCTGGGAGCGGCGTCGCTCGCTCGCGGGGTTGGGAAGGAGGGCTGCCGACACGAGCCATACATTCACGACAACGAGCTGGCGCGCGGCGTGCTTCTGTCGCCGGCGAGAGCACAACTCTACGCTCGCCCGTGGCTTCTGGATCGGGTGCGTGCTTGGTCTGCGGCGGCAGGCTCTGTCGAGATTGGCGCTGTGTTGAGTGCGACTGGCTTCGGCTACCTGCTTCTGACCACGGCGCCGACTACTACGGCGGCGGCGACGTCGGCTACGGGCTTCTTGCTTGGTATTTTCATTCGAGCTCCTGTTGCTGCTTCTGGCTCTGCGTGCGGGCCTTGCTTCTGGTGTGTGCGTGTGGGGTTCTGGGGGCGCTGCAGGTCCTGCAGGCCCTGCAGGTCGCCGGAGCTCGTTCATACGCGCGAACATCTAGCCGCCAGTCGCCCGGATATAGCTGGAGATCAACGCAGACGCGCGGACCCAAGGACGCGGTGAGTGCTCGCACACCTAATCTGGGCCATCGTCCACACTCACCCGTTCATTCACGTTCATAGAGCAAAGGCTCCATACTGAGTGCCCTCCCAAGGCCATGCGGGAGGTGCCCGGGGAGTTCTCATTTCTCAGGGGGCTGCAGGCGCCCGAGAAAGCCCCCGCGCGTGCGTGCGGACATGCCGTGTGTGCGAGTGTGAGTGCGGTGCTTAGGGTTAGGATGCGGGAATGCGGATAGAAGAATCTGCAGCCAGCTGCAGTTTCGAGCGCCGCAGGAACGCGTGCACGTCTAGATTACAGGACGAGGTGGGGAGATTATGGCAGCCGCCGATGCGAGCTCGGAGGATCTGTCTGTCGCGTGGTCATGTGGGCGTGTGCCCGCGCGGGCGCGGGGAGGGTGCGAGGATGGCCGGCTCTGACCAAGTGACTTCGGGCGTGGCCTCGAGGCGCGACGGCGGGGAGTCGAGGTTCTATGGAAGGTGAGCACTCGAGTGCCCGTGCTAGTTCTCGCTCGCTGACCTGTGACAGTCGTCGAGTCAGCGATGGCTTCTCGCGCATGCGGGCGTGGGCATGGGGGCCCTGGGAAGGATTATCATCGACATCGCGATGCGTGACTCGCCCGCGCGCGCCGTCGGGAGCCTGCGCGTGCAGAGGGCGAGCGTGCATGGGCAGAGGGGGCGTCCGCACTCCGGCGCGGGGATGCGGCCGCTGTGCCTGCAGCGATCGATAGATGCGATCTGCAGCGGTTCTTCCGGGGCAGACGCGGTAAGCTTTAGTCTTGTGTGCACCGCAGGCCCTCAGCAGACCTCTCGCGCTTTGTGGCCGCGAGCCCGTCCGCTGGCGCGAGGCTGGGGATCGATGCGTTCGCGGGCGATCGTCCGCTCGCGCTTTGTTGTGTGCGTTCATTCATGAACCTCGAATGCGTAGCCGAGTGGCACAGAGTGTGGCCGGCGGTGTGCACGCGCGAGGATGTGCCACTCGTCCATCAGGGCACGATCTTATCTGGGATATCCAGCTGCAGCGTGGGCTGCTGCTATGTTCGGGATATCTGGATGTGGACGGAGTGTGGCCGAGGACGGATCGACCTCCGGGTTTGCGTTATTGTGTCGTCCTCGGCGGCTTCTTCTGCTCTCGCAGTGGCACAAGCTTCTTCGTGTGGCGTGCTAGTGCTATTAAGAGCCGTACGAGAAGGCCATGCAGAGGATGTGTGCTGGTGCGTGCTGGTGCGCAGCACAAAGCAGGCGGTTGGTCTTATGGAAGTCTCTTGTATGGCTGCGTTCTCGCGCGGTATTGTGATATTCCATGCCTTCTCGAAATCAAGTATAGACGGTATTAATATTACTATGATACGACGACCTCTGGCAGCGAGTGTGGAACGCCGAGATGCGCACCGTAGCGTCTGCCGCTGTTCTCCGCATCCGCTTGGCCCCTGTGCGAGAAATGAGCGTCATCTCACTGTCGAGCACGAGGAGCAGAGACGGCGTTGAGTACAGTCTGCGCTGTGAAGAGCGAGATGGTCGATCCGATCAAGAGTGCGGGGAACACCGATGCATCGATCGAGATCTACGTGCCTCGGCTATCGCGATTATGGTTTGGCTTGGCTCCGACTGCCACCTCATCCAGTTCGGGCTCGCCGTCTCTCCTCCTCCCCAGCTTCAGCGTTCCCATTCTGAACTCCAGTCGCGATATCTGCACATAGCGTCGCAAAGGTGGCGCCATACGACCGCTTTACAACCTGTTGCAATTCATCTCGAACCGTTACGAGGCTGCTGAATCATCCGGTCAGTCAGCATGTATACCTTCTCACCATGTCCATGCACTATGACTCAACTCTCCTCGTCTCAGACACATCATGGCACATAGTAGATGACAATAGATGGCGAGGAATATTCTGGGTTTCAATGGCGTTCAGTCCGAAACTCCGCTCATTGGACGCGTCCGACATCTGGGGCATTCCACTGCCAGCCGGTCCACGCCAGTCTGTTCACGAGCCTTTTGGAGTATGCCTCGCGGAACAAACGCGCCAGTACACAACATGCATGGCGCATGCAACATGCTTCTGATAAGTAGAGCCGGTCAGGAAGCACGCTGGCTACATGGTCGACTGGAGACGGGAGGAATGAACTGTACCGCTCGTATGTCCGTCCTCACTGTCCTGGCAACCGCTCCCATTGAAAGCTGCTATGGTGAACTTACGCCATATAGGCAACGGTACACATGAAATCGTCTATGGGCGCCGCCGCATCAGCACGCCGATGACAGCAGTACGTAAATCCTGCATTTTTCTTTTTCAGTACACGGCGATGGAGGTCGCTAAAATAGCTCCTGCGCCTCAAGGATCAACGCAGGTCGCGACTCGCGTAGCCATCCTCGGCGAGAGGGTTGCGTCTCCTGGTGCCTCCGGTCCCTACAGTCCGGAGACTTGCTCGAGGGCGCGATCAACATCCACAGCGACTTGCGGATGCATGCGTGCCCCGCGCCGTATCGAGCGGTCCCATGGCCTCTTCTTCATCATACCTTTCCGTCATTTGAATGCACCTTGCCAGCAGTTTTGTGGATCTCCCGCCATGCTCGGTCCAACCGTCTCCTCATCGACGTTTCGAACTCGGGATGCACCCCTTTCTGCTGCCTGCGGGACCGCACGATGTGCCTCCGGTCTTGATTACCTTCTACCCCGTGTCTTGTGACCAGTGTATCCTTTCCCCACGGCGTCGTCTTCTTGCGAGAGATTTCGCGAATTTCCTGGTATTTTCTGATATTTCAATCTTCAGATACACGAGTGAGAGCGCTTGTGGTGCGCTTGCTCGTCCACACAGCCATTCAGGAACACCTCCCGTATATTGGACATAGCCGCTCCTCCGATCGTGTTCCAGACGAAGCGTTCTCCAACCAGTTCGCATTTCTCTCTCAGCATCATTGAAGGACGAGCCAACTATGTTTGCAACGGAACAGCGCGTGCGGTGCTCGGCCGTATTCAGCATCCCACATTCCGCTGTTCTCGGGATCTCGCTGCACATTCGAAGTGCGCATACCTCGCCTCGATCGACAGTAACTGTACATGCCTTCTGTATGCCATACAAACAGGCTGGGGCAAAGTTGGACCACCGACACCGCCTCCTTTCCTCACTTCACCAACGGTCCGCACGCCAACAAGGCAAGGAGCTCCCAGCTGACCTTTCTTCCCGACCTCACGTCCTCCATGATTGGGGCCCTCCCGGATCGTCGTACCGCACCAGCCTCCTCTGGGTATACCGTATGTATACACAGACGTAGCTTACGACTGATTACGGCTTGCAGCCCACGCCGCGCTGGAAGCCTCGGTTGGGGCGTTACTGCGCCCTCCCCAAGGATTCCTGCACCCCACCCGGCCAGGGACGCACGCTGGGGAAGCAGACGGGTGGAACGATCTGCACAGGGGACGGCCATGAATATCGGTGAGGGCGTCGACACGCCCTCCACGTGGGATGTCGTACGGCACGCCAGGACGCACGCGTGCAGAGTATTACGCACTCCTGCGCGCGGGCTCGCGCGCGAGGCTGCTCACATGTGCGCGCACGCTCGCCTCGCAGGCCGTGGCGCCGCGCCGTCGCGCGTCTCGTGGCTGATGCCGGAAGGCGGAGGGCAGGAGGGCCGCCGTGAGGCTTCCCGCGCGCGGCGCGAGGCTGGCGGGCGTGTGGTCGATGTGGGCAAGTTGGGTAAGGGGCCGTTGGCGTTGACGGGCCCTTATCGCTGCCGCTGACGGCAGGGCCGAATACGGGGTTCGGGGTGCCGCGTGGGGCGGAACGTGTTTCTGCGTTCGCGATGGGAGAGCGGGATGCATTGTCTGTCTGGCGATGGGACGGACGGCGTCGGGCGACTTGCAGGGTATCTAGTATGTTGTCTCACTTGTTGACTAGTCACCGGAGTCGGCGCGCGTTCCCTTGTATGTTCTGGCTTGCTTTGTGGGGCCAGATCGACTGGCCTGGGCGGTTTCGACAAGGGACACAGCTGGCCAATGGCATTCAATGTTCGAACCCGAACGTTCTGCACGAGGACAATGTATTCGACTAGTTTCGGTGATAAATGCAAACGACCTCTTTGACTATGCTGAAGATCACGCTAGTACGTGAATAGAAGGTTCAACGAATGCCATGAACATGCGCATGGCAAGAAGCTCCGCCTCGTTCCCTGCTATCGCACCGCCCTTCGTCTAGATCGCGGACACGGGTGACTGCGCTTACTTCGTCTCCATACACAAAGCCCACAGACCTCCACAGACACGACGCAAGGCGACATTCAATCGCCGCATGTGCTCCGCTCGCGATGGACATTGAGAAAACTGCGAATTCTCGTGTCGGATGCCCATCAGACAACCTTCAGTCTTCAGCCTTTCAGGCGCGGGCTTCTCCAGCCCGCCCCTCGCGCAGCCGAGCATGGATGCGGCATCCTATGTTCGCGTCGAACGTCGACCGCTCGCGCCTCGTGTCCCGCGGGCGTCGTACCCAGAGGATGGCTTTTTTGTCTGTGTTCAGGCCGCGAGGCGGGGATAGGCCCGCAGAGTCCGCGTGCCGGACTAGCAAGCGGGCGTGCCGGGGTGTACATGTTGCAGGCTAGTGATTGCGCTGGGGTCATGCGATATTCGGGTTTATTCCACCGGCGTGTTCTATCGGTAGGGTTAGGGCAATTGTGGTATGTGGTGGAATTCCGACCGCGACCGCGTACCCAGATCTCTTTGGGTTATATTTGGATGGACTGGCACGCCTCCTAACACGTCCTGGCGTATGCGTGCGTGCTGCAGATGATTCAGCCCTGGGTGCCAGAGAGGCTTCGCAGTACGTGCCGGAACATGCCCCGCTACTAAGCGCTTGAGATACCCGGGTGCGAACTGGGAGTTGAGGTTGGACTTTTATGAGTCGTTCCTGTGTGGAAGTTGCACGACGCACCAGCTCTGCGCCAGCCTTTCCGCGGAGGTTCCCAGATCAAGCTCCGTGGGGGTCCCGGACTGTCGCACGGTCGGAAGAGATACGGTGAGGATACGGTCGAAGAGGGAAGAGGGGATGTTATGTGCTCAGTATTGCCTCGGACGGAGATGGATTCCTCGCCTGAATCAGCCTTCGAAGTGCTAGGGGTACAGGCATGAGTTCTGTATTTGCAAGGCGTCATAGAGACTATCGCGGTGTGCGTGGTCCGGAGAGGTGTGCTTCCCGTAATCGACGACATGTCCGTGACGTCGGATGAGCTGCCGCAGTCTGTCTCCACGAACGGACGGTGCAGCCTTTGAGGGTCGGAAGGAGGCGTCCTAGCAAGGGAGTAACTGGGGGAATGCGATGGACACGTTGCACGAGATTGCTACCAGGTCCCAGTGTATAACGGGTCGACGGACATCTGCTGGACATGAAGAGGCAGTGGTATATAGCGAGCATAGATCGTGGGTATAGCACGTTTGGAGGTGCAGGTCTCCGCTGTGCCCGCGACTTGAGTGCGGACATCCCTCGGACGAGTGGGGTGACGCCTCGGCTCTCCGGAGCGGATGGTTGGCCGTCAGTGGAGGGAAAGGTCGGAGCCGACTGGTGGACAGCTCACGGTCGCATTCGGGCAAGAAACAAGGCCAACTAGGGCTCCCTCCGGAGGGTGGATGGTGTTCTCCCGTTTCGTGGACTGTGGATGAAGCTGCCTTCCCGGACCCTGAGAGCGGAAGCATCGTGAAGTAACATGAACCATTTTCTCTGCAGTCTGAGTACGTGCTGAAGCCGGCTGCCGCAGGCAAGTAGCGAAGACATTCACCTACCAGGGTACAGTATAATTTGAGCGGGGTCAGATGAGTCGGTGTGCTGCTGGATGCAGCACTATTCTCGTTATTCCTTGCCGGCCTACATGCACTGCAGCTCTACAAAGGACATCCTGTAGGTTGCATGATGAGCTACATATTGCGCAGACTGAAGAAAGTCACCCACCGATAATGTCCTATAATCACGTACGTCACCTCAAAAATCTTAGCGTGATACGCCCTATCCCGTTCGGTCATCCACGGCACCATATACGATGGTGGCATGAACCCCTCGTGTCTGTGGGACCATTTCGCATTCACCGCCCAGCAACCCTCTCCGCCGGTCATGCGCGTGATCCAGTGTGCCTTCGCTCGGAGCGTCTCTTTCAGGTTGTCTTGGTAGTAATCCATAGGCTGAAGCATGTCATCGGCGGGTATGAGATACGAGGGCAGGCGGATTTTCCTATGCGCACGGCACAAGTCGACGAGGCTAGAAAAATGCAGCATGCTGTTTGTACCGCATATCCCGCCTGGGTGGGGGGCAGGAAATGGTTGGAGGAGTATGTGTGCAAGGCGAGGAAGCTTCCGTCCATCCCCGGATTCATCTATACCATGCCAGTATCAGTATCACTGTTCCATGCTCATACGATTAGAAAACATGATTACTAGCTATATCCACAATGGATTTGACCATGGGTCCGTCGCCGTGGACTCCAGACACGCGGAGGTGCGAGATTTGTGGGGCATGTAACGCCCAGTGCGACAAGTCGGCGTCTCCAGGAGGATTGACGAGGTGAAGTCTTCTTAGGGACGGAAAGCCGAGTTCGCGATCGATTTGGAATCTCCATCTGACTACTGTCAGCTCCTGCAATGAGGGGAAGTGACACGGCAAGGTGATGCAGCATGCCGTGACGTTGTCAAGATTAGAGTGAGCATTTCGACATCGGGGGAGACTAAGAGCAAGAGCCGCGAGACGTTGTCCATATATTGTTGCAGCACTGTCTCGATGGAACCATGGGTTCGTCGGGATTGCAGCGCAGTGTCCCGCAATTCCCCACGATGCGTACACGCGAGATAGAGGTGGCGGATTCGGGGCGAGTAGGGTAGTGTCGCGGAGCGTTCCTCGGCAAGAAGGGAAAGAAGCTTCGAGAGCTTGGTGGGAGAGCTTGTGAGGGAGACGGAATGGAAACGGAGCGACCGCGATACGCGCTGTGTGTTTTTGGATACCAGAGAGAGCGAGCAAGCTGTGTAGCCGCCATCAGTGCAGGCGAATGCAAAGATTCGGAGTAGGATCTCCGTCGCCAAGTTCTCCATGGTGGAAAATACGGGTAGAGAGGATGTGTTTGTGTGTGGGACAGCGGGTGATGGCCAACCGCTCTACTTATGTGATCATTAGTATTGCCGACTGGCTGTGTTCCTGACCACAGGAGTTGGCTACGCACCGCAGTCATCGGAGTCTGGTGTGAGCTGATATGGAGTGACAGTCGCTGGCTGTGGTGACAGTGAAATAGATGGCATCCTTGTGATGTGTTCCTATACTTGCTGCTGGCTAGAATCAAATAAGTGCGGATGCTGAATCCCGGCATTCATGTCCGTGAGGAGAGATTGCACTCGGGAAGGCACAACCGCGATGCATCCGTGGACTGACAGGGGTGCGAATCCGTCATATCATTTTGTCAGTATCGACGAGGTATTCTCTCCGCACAGAAGCTATCACAATGGTCAATGTCGCATTGTTTTGTTGAGACCTACGGAGGCAAGACAGTACTCACAAGTCACTCAAGCGATTCCGATTGTCCGAAGCTTGGCAGTATGCGTAGCTACTGCCACCTGTCCGACTGTGACGGTCCGAGTCTATTGATACTGTTGGACTGCCCACTACGGTCGTCTTCGCACCCTTTTACTGAGGTTGGGAAAGTCGTGATCGTTCAAATGAACTGACTCCGAGACGATTCTATGCAGAACGGTGTTGGACTGTCGAGATCAAGGTCGAGGCGGTTGCCAAAAGCAGAGCACTAATACAACTAAGCGCCGCTACGTAAGTTCACCGGGCGTCTGGCAGTCAGCTTCAAGTTATTACCGTGACTACCATTGATATTGTCTTGTACTACTAGACTCTAGTAGTCCATACTTGCTCAAGGCGCGCTCAAACGGTGTATACTCCATTGTAGAGTCATTTGCCATTGAAGGTGAGTAAGAGTATGTCGTGATTCATTCAAGTATCTAAAACCGACACCGTTACAGAACCAGGCTCGTGTGCGATTTCGGAAGAATGCGGCGGCGTTGGCATACTACCTATTGAACGCCAGGAATCATTCCTTGCGGTCCTCGAGACTTGACTATGAAGCTTTGAGGCTTGGTGACCTTACGATCAATATACTCTGGGCTTACAAACATTGAGATGATGACAAAGCTTCCCCATGCCTAAACACATCTTCACCCACCATTTCGACGTTCGATTCACGGTACACGCCGCCTCTCTGCTGATACAAAAGCATCGACGACATGTCATCAACACCGGAGGCCGTTCCAAATGTTATGCGAGCACTTGTTGTTCAAGATGTACGTCATTACTAGCCCTCTAGGCACACAGTGGACTGGTTGCTCATATCTCAGCAGGGAAAGAGTACAGTAGTACAGGATCATCCGGTTCCAGAAGTAGGAGACGACGATATCCTCACCAAGGTAGTCGCGGCCGCACAGAACCCGACAGATTGGAAATGTACGTGCTCCAGTTGATAACAACATCCTCTAATGAATCCAACACTGCGCTTTCAGTCATTGAGTCTGGTAGAGCCAATCCTGGGGCTGTGTTGGGATGCGACTGGTCTGGATATGTCGTCCGGACAGGCAAGAACGTGTCTTCGCCAGAAGTCGGCCAGCATGTCGCAGGCTTCGTCATGGGCGCGACGTTCGCCGACAGCGGCGCATACGCGCAATACGTACGCACTCCTGCCGAGCTTGCCTGGGCTGTACCCAAGGGAACGTTCTCGCATGAGGAGGCCGCAACCTTAGGATGCGCGTGCGTCGTTCATACTTTGCCGCACAGTAAGATGCGGTCCGACTGATGAGATGTATTGGACGTACAGGTTCTGGACGGCGGTACAGGGATTGTACCACCCGACGCGCCTCGCATTGGTGGAACCGCCACAGATAGTCTCCGGGGAGGAGTGGGTGTACATCCATGGTGGGAGCTGTAAGTGGAGATGACCTCCATCTTCGACATATCAGTGGGCTGACTCCAAGCGTTACTCGTACCAGCGTCCGTTGGACAGTTCGCAATCCAGCTCGCAGCGCTGTCTGGCTACAAGGTCGTCTCGACCGCCTCCCCACGCAACACCGCACTCGTCAAGTCCCTGGGTGCGTCGGCGGTATTCGACTACCACGATCCGGATGTGGTCGCGAAGATCAAGGACGTCACCCGCGACTCGGTCCGTGCTGCATTCGACACGATCAGCGTGAAGGAGTCGCAGGCGATCTGCGCGACAGTTATCGCGCCAGGCGGTGGCAAGATCATGCACATCCTCCCAGTCCAGCAGGATGTAACAGCGAGGACGGACGTCGAACGTTCTTGTGAGTGGCAGCCCGTCCCTTACCAAACCGTTGCACATGCTCATGAGCTGCTTTCGGGCGCGGGACTATGACAGCTACGATCATCTACTCGTCGTTGGGTAGAGCGTACACGTACCGCACTGGACAGCATGCACCGGCCATGCCCGAGGACCGAGCTCACATGGTCAAGTTCTTGCGAAAGCTTCCGAAGCTGGTGCAAGATGGAAAGATCAAACCCCTTCCGATCAAACTCTGGGAGGGCGGGCTCGACGCGATCCCGGACGGGTTGCAGTACATGAAGGAGGGCAGGGTGAGCGCCGAGAAGATTGTGTACCGACTGGTTTAGTTGCAGTGATGTTACAGGATGTGACGGCAAGTGCTGTGCGTGCGATAAGTTATGTACAATGAAACGTGTACAATGCGCGAGTCCAAGAATCGAAAGCGAAAAGGAAGCATATAAATAAGAAATCACGCAGGCCGGTCAACAGCCATTGTCCATGAATCGAGATGATCCGTCCCTTCTACCACCGTCTCGACGGCAACAAAGGAGGTGAGGGCGGTGTCGGCGAGGGCGAAGCCGACGCTGAAGGTGACGGGCTGTCCGTCTTCTCCTCCCGGATGGCGCGGTTATCCCACACCCCCGGCCCGCCCTCGATTCTGTTCATCCACACCCCACGTAGCCTTAGAATGCAGCCCCGGCTCGGGTCCACGCCCTGCGCTGGGTTCGGTGCCTCCATCGCAGGGAGGAGCACAACTGGAACGCGCGCCTTCCGCGCGGACTTGCGCAGATGCGCGAGGAAGTCGCGGTATGAGAGCGCCATCGTGCTTGGGCGGCCGTCCGGGTTCGGGGGCGGGCCTGGGTGCGGCTGGACGACAACCTGCTCCAGGTGCGGGAAGACGTTACTCGGCGCGGAGGGGCCTGTGAGGACGGATCGGGTCAGGCTCGATGCACTCAGCCTGCGGACATGGGGGGTGGAGACTCACTCATGACCTGCTCAAGCGTGTCGACGGTGACACGGGGGTAATAGTCCATGCGCGAGACGCGGAGGTGCGTGAGGCTGGGCGCATGTTCGGCCCACTGGAGGAAGTCAATGTCCTTGTTGACGAGAGCGCAGATGTGGTGGAGGCGCTTGAGCGCGGGGTAGATCGGCTTGCCGGCAGGGGCGAAGCTGAAGGGGAGGAAGCTCGGATCGCCGCCGACAAGAGTCAGTTCCTCCAGGCGGGGGAACTGGCAGCGGATGACGGTCGCGCTCCGCCACTGGGCCTGCACTAGGGCAAGGGAATAGAGGTCCGGGGCGACCGCGCGCACGAGCGCGGGGATGACGCGGTTGTACTGCTCGTCGAGGTTGTTCTGTGTGTTGCGCCAATGCTGCGTGCGGCGCTGAAGAGACGCGAAGAATGCCGCACGCGAGTTCGGGGACGACGAGGGGGAGTGTGCCGGAACCTGTTCTGGCGGAGCGGTTTCGAGCGCCTTGCCGAAGAAGGACAGACAGAGATGACGGACGCGGGGCAAGTTGTCTTCTGCGCGAGCGCACTCGGCCTCATAACAAGCGAGGAACTGCTCTATCTGTGTGGCGGATTCGATGAGGGAAACGGAGTAGAAGCGAGCGGGTCGAGAGGCATAGTTGATGCGTTTTGAAACAAGAGCAAGTGAACGGCCTGTGCGTCCGCCGTCGGTGCAGGCATAGAAAGAGATGAGTGTGAGGAGCTCGACCGCTAGCTTTTCCATGGCAATGGTTTGCGAGGGGGGCAACTGTGGAGGTGAGACCAGGCTGGTGAGTGTTTATAGCGGCTGCATCCTATGACCAATGTCGATGGGCATGTCAGGGCGATCCGTCAGCATAGAGATGCGTTACGATCGGGGTGAATATGATGACAGAAAAAGAGGCGAACTCTACCTATGCTACTCGAGTGGCAGAGACTCGAGCGGCGGGGATCGCAGCACGGCAGATCTTTCGTCAATGTTCGAAGCCGCCCACTTGCTCCTGTCTGACTCCCCTGGTGCCACGCCCGCGAGAAGGATGATCGACGCCGGGAAAGAGACATCGCTCACATCATCGAGAAGTCGCCAGCTTCGTTGAGCGCATCAGTTCTAAGAACGGAGTCAGTATTGAGCGGTAAGTGTGCGTAGCGTCCTTACAGCAATGCATGAGGGTCTCCCCTCCACAGTCAACGGCTGAGAGCATTATGCCCTGAGGAACGGAGGAGGAAGAGTACATGATGATACTTAAGTATTAACTCCGAGTTCTCTGAGCAGCTCTAGTGAGCCACCAATCACTGTCAGACTTTCAAGGGGCACCGCCACTAGGTTGTTATGGCGCACGGGCGCAGCCACTAGTGACCCACCACGAGTCGAAGGGATCACCCCGGTTCACCTCCTAGCGTATCTGGATCGACGCCCATGGAACCCAAAGAGAGACAGAAACTATACTTAGCAGCGACCTCTCACTCTGCTACCGTTCCGCTGAAGCCTAGGAGTCTCATCACATCACGCGCGTGAGTCCCATTCTCAACACCCAACGCACCTTCCTGATGTTCTCGCCACATTTGGTGCCACCCGGATACATGCTAAGTACGTACGCTACAGCACCCATTTCTTCTATACTTGAAGCCTTGGGATGCTATCAAGTTATCAACGCCCATGTCGTACACCCTGGGTAATGCCGGGATGGTGTTAGGTCCGGGGGCCCACGGACTGATCGAGGTGAACTTGCGCAAAGTCCTGAGGTCACTGGTCAGTATTGACAGCTATAAATGGGGATTCGGAGCTTGAAGAGCTGCGAAGGAAGTCAGGAAGCTGAGCAATCTTCGCGAATGTGATGAGGTTCGTGACTACTGTTTGTCTTCAAACGTTGTCAGACAGTTGGGGAAACCGCATTCCCTGGCATTTGCCAGGGAAGTTAGCGACGGACAACCGAGTCTATGTCTATCACCGTCCGACAGAATCAGTTCCTATAATCACTACGAGCCACCTCCTGCCGCGTCTCGGAATGACAGATGTTACGACCTTTCCAGTGCTGACCACAGCTTCGCAATTTTGCTCGTTCCGACTGCCACGGGAGGCTTCTGTCACGCAGTCGCCGAGTCGTCCGAACGCCATGCGTACATGCTTGCAACGGTAGACAGGGTTATCATAGCATCCTCGTCTTGTACTGCGGGTAGAGCGTCAAGCTCTGCATCATGAGCCTCGCCTTCAAGTTACACTTGCATTGCACCCGCCAACATGACGATGGAACGCTTCGCCGCAGTTGAACTGGTTGTGTTCCCTTCAGGCTTCACCGACAAGTTGAAGTGGCATGTCCAACTGTCGGGTTGGGAGAACACGTTTCGACAGAAGGGAATGAGTTTGCGCGCACTAGAAATGTATCACGGTAACATAGTGCGCACGCGCCAATCGATTGTACATGCTCGTCAATGCGGTCCCCGTCTACGGATCGTACACGCTCTTCATCTTGTACATCTCGGTCTCGACCGGGGTCTCGACCTCGTTCTCCCCATACACCTTCCCGACCTTGTACATCTTGGTCTCGACGGGGGTCTCGAACCCAGCCTTCGCAGACGATACGGCGGAAGCAGCAGGGGGTGCAGGCGCGGCCTTCTTGCTCTCCTTCGCACCCTCGGCGGAGGCCGCAGCCCCGGCCTTGCTCGCAATGCTTGCCGCACGCCCATCCGGGATGTGAATGAACTCGTGTCGGCCGTCGACGACCCCATCAAAGATGTAGTAGCCCTTTCGCTCGAACTGCATGATGTCGCCCTTCGTAAGCGCACGCACGTTCGCGTCCGCGACTGCCTCCTCGCGGAACTCGGACACGGGCGTGACAAAGTCCTTGACGTCGTCGTTCTCCTCGAGCTTCTTCTTTGTGATCAGGTAGTCGTGATCGAGGAGCGTCACCTCGACGAGCGTATTCGCGCCCGCGGGTTGCGCGAGCCACGTGATCTTTTTCTTCGTCTTGCGGAAGTCGCCCTCGAGGTGTAGATCGAGCTCGATGGCAGTGATGATTCCTGCGTCGTTCGTTGACTTGGAGCGAACGATAGCATTGCCCCAGTCCATGAGGGTGATCTAGCAAAACATTCGTCAGTCATGGCTGCGCGACCGATGTAGATGGAAGACACACCTCCTCCTGGTCGTCGAAAGAGAGAGCATCTTCTTGCTCCAGAAAGATTAGAGACGAATAGACAGTCTGTTTCTCGCCAACTTCGGGATTCTTCTTGTGCTTTGGCAGGGTCTTTACCTCCACCTGCGCCGGGCCTCCCTTGATTGTCACGGGAACGCTACCCGGAATTATCAGTCGGTTGCTTCGCGAGGTTGTACTGGTATCAAATCACTCACAGGTTGGTCTTAAAAAGGGCCCAAAAACGCGGGGCAATGGGGTCAATGACCTTCTTGTTCAACGTCCAGATTGTATCCCACTCGAGCGAGACGATCGCCTGAGAAGGGCCCTGCGCGAGCATGAATTGTCGGAGAGCCTCCACGGTGAGACCGCGGCGGCGTATACCGCGAACCGTGGGGAACCGTGGGTCGTCCCAGCCCCGCACAATACCGCTATCGACGAACCAGTGCAGCTTGCGTTTCGACAACAATGTATAGATAAAATTGAGACGACTATGCTTTACGTTAGCTAAAGCATCCATAATTCAGAGAGCTCGCGCTCACCTGAAGTCCCAAATGTGTACTGGGCGCAGATTCAATGCTTCGATCATCCACTGGTACTGCGGGTTGCGGTCGCGGTATTCGTTGGTACGGAGAGCGTGTGTAACACCCTCGTGGGAGTCGACGATCGGGCAAGCAAAGTCGTAGGTCGGGTATACTTTCCATTTTGACCTGTAGTGGAGAGTGTAAGATGGCTTTTTAGTTCAAAGCATCAACTTACCCTGTACGGTGATGAGGGAGCAGATTGCACCGGTAGATAACCGGGTCCCTAAGAGCCTTGTTGGGGTTGTCCACGCTCATCTTGGCGCGGATGCACCATCGGATGCCTTCTTCGGTACCCTTAGTCATTTCCTCAAAGTGCTTGAGGTTGTCCCCGACACTGTCATCGCGGTGCTTGGAGGCGATACCGTCCATGCGTTCCTTACGCATCTGCTCCTGTTCCGTGTCATCGGCGTACGCCTTGCCTGACTTGATAATTTGCAGTGCATAATCGTATAACTGATCGAAGTAGTCGGATGTGTGTGTGACCTTGTCGCCGTGGATGTCAAGGAGCGCGAGATCCTCGAGGATGGTCTCCTCGAATTCAGTCTATCAATTCCGATGAGTTCTAGCGTACCGGTTTCGTTGATTCGTATCTGACATACCCTCTCTTTGCTGGGGTTCGTATCATCAAATCGGATGATCATCTTACCCTTGTACATCTTCGCGAAGTACTGGTTGAGCATCGCCGCCTTAGCGTGCCCGATATGCAAGTAGCCACTGGGTTCTGGAGGGAACCGAGTTACGACTTCGCCTTCCTTAGCATTCTGGAGACCGAGGGCGAATGAAGCGGCAGTCTTGTTCGAGCGTGCTTTTGCGGACTTGGCCTCTGCAAGCACAGGCTTCGATCACTATTTAACACAGGTTTTACGGGAACGAGACATACCGCTCAGGCTCGCGATAGCAAGTTGTGTGGATTCCAGTGACTCGAGGTGAGAGAACCATCGAAGCAGGTGGGGATGCTTGTTGTTTCTGAGCAAGCCGACCATCTTGGCGCTGCCTGCGATCGGATGAGCTGAACTGCCCCCGAAGCGGTGCTAAATTGTACGGACCTTTCAATCCGCCCCAAATGGCCCAATCCGCCGCCGTCATCGTATGACCGACCAGGAATGTTCTATATGCCAGGTGGTCGTCGAGGGAGTCGAGCGCGGCTGTAATTTCTGGGATGGCGGTCACTGTAGGCAGTGTTTTGGCGAGCGCGAAGTACGCTGATGTCTATATGCGGCACCGCCGTGAGCGCAGTACATACGACACGCGCGCCGAATCCCGTACCTTCGCGCTATCATCGGACAGGCCGCCGGCTTTCGCCAGTGCCTGAACAATATCATCGTCCGCGGTGAGTTGAGACCCGTCAAGGTCGAGCGACACGCCGGTCGCGGCGGTGTCGAAGTTGAGAGTTGCTTTTCCGGTGTATGTCGCGATCGTGACAGCTGCCCAAGGGAAGGGAGCTGCAGCGGGAGAGAGGGTGAGCACGCCGGACATGGTGGTCGAATGGAGAGCCGCAGTCTAGGCAGAGGAGTCGCAAGATGACTGGAGCACTCAATCTGGCCACACTTGAGCCAATCTAATCAGCGGGATCTCCGCTCAGCGGTGGCTATGGTCCGGGCCGGCCCTTTGGCACCGCCCCCAGCCTCGCTTGTTTCTATCCGCGACCGTCCATGTCTGTCGCTATGACCCCTCCTCGTATACACCCATGCGCCTCATCGCCTCCTGGAAAAACGCATAAAGAGCTCGGTCTGCAAACATATGTCTTACAAGTGTTCCCGCATCCACCACCCTCCCGCCATTGCAATGACCCGCGCACAGCAGTTCCAGACAGCAGTCGTCTACGACTCGTACGACATAACCCACCCGCCTCGCCATCCTGGTTCTGGTTGGACTCGCTTCGTCTGCATATCGGATACTCATTCGCACATCTTTGCCGTCCCTCCTGGAGATGTTCTCTTGCACTCGGGCGATCTCAGCATGAACGGCGCACTCGACAAGCTCCAAGTAACACTGGATTGGCTCAAGACCCTGCCCCATCCTGCCAAATTGTGTGTAAAGGTTCACCCTGTGATAACCCTCTTCTGATCATGATGCCTCTAGTATCATGGCTGGTAACCACGATGTACGTCAACGGGAGCCCTTCTTGCCTCCAATCCATCCTTGACTCATCCTGATGTCTGCTCTCGTAGAGATCTCTGGATACTAACTACGCAGACGGTGGCACTCTCCCGCGTCCGGATTATATCAAGCCAAAGGTACCTCGCTCCACTTCCGAGTCATGTGCCACCTTGCTCAAGCGTGGCGCTATAGCACATCATAGCTGCGCGACAACTAGTTCGCAGCAAAGCGTTGCGTAAGGCAGGCATAGTCTATCTTGAACACGAAGTCACAACGTATACCGCACAAAGTGGCAAGACATATACGATATATGGCTCCCCGGTATGTCTGGTGCTCTTTTCCTGACGGCGTCCACTCACTCCCATCCTCAGGCTGCACCATTTTACTCGATCGGCGCCTTCCAATATGAAGCTGACAGTGAAGCTGCCAAAGCCATCTATGACCGTATCCCTGCTTCGACGGACATCCTCATGACACACACTCCGCCAAAGAACATCTGCGACCTGAGTCGAAAGAACATACACGCTGGCTGTTCTGTGCTTGCTGAACGTCTCGAGCATCCCGACCTCCAAACTTGTCGATTGCATATCTTCGGTCACATTCATGAAGCCCGCGGGGTCGCCGTTCGTGAACCAACGCCAGAAAATCCCAGTCGTAGGATATCTGTCAACGCCGCACTACCGAACATGCCGCTTCCCATCATTGTCGATCTCAAGGACTGATAGTTCCCATACATGCAGCACTGCGCTCTATACCCCATGTATTCTAGATTCACGCGATATACCCTGGTTGCGAACACCCGCTGGACATATTGATCGTCCTTTTGACGAACTGCGGCGCGAGTGAAGTGTGGTAAGAGATGACCGACAGGCGCGGGTGCAGGTGATTTTGCTCTTCATCTTCCCCGTGAAGCCTAGCGACGAATATACGCAAGACAATTCAGACTTCACCGCGCACACGTCACAAATCTCCCATTGAGTCTGATACAAAACCCACCGTAAGCTCCGCCACAAATACGTACCTCGTAACGTGGATTCTCTCGGTCGACCGCTGACAGCTAACTACGGTCACCGCAGATCGCGCACTCATTGAATCTGTTCCAACCCTGCAAGTGCCAGCCAGAGGCGAGTCGCCGAGCAGAGGTGCAGAGATTTGCGGCCGCAAGTATCTGCCGCGGGGACGAGGGTCATCAGGACGTTCGAGACTCATGTCGGATGAGACTTGCCCGCAAGCAAGGACGGGCGATGACGATGAGCATCTATACTATTCTTATTTCATCGCCTAACAACACGCGCAGCTCACGGAGAGGGCGTCCAAGAATATAGGCATGATATAATCTTCAATCGGATGTTGTCCTGATGGGGTGAATGCACTGGCCAGCACGACTTTGAGCCTCAAGCAAGAATCTCATGAAGGGCGACGACTCGCGCTGGAAGTGCTACCTGTAAGTAGGTCCTGAAGTTCCTGGTCGGAGATGCTTGATCGTGTCCCTCCATACGAACAGATATCAGGAGTGCGCCGGACCTAGGTCCCTGCCCGTCCTGCCCATGAGAACCTGTCGCCTCCTGTCGGCGCGCAGTCGGGCTTTGCCCCTTCAGCTTCGAAGCTTAAATTCGCTGATTTGTCTTCAACGGCGGCAGAAGCCTCGGAATTCCGTAAAGGTAACGCTTGATGTAACCGCACAAGCTCCCACAATTGGTCAGGGATGGTCAAGCGGGGAACCGCCGGGACGAATCTGGGATTCGGTTACTACCGACCTCGGGGCGCATTGAACCACCGTGGCGCTCTGGAGGAAGTGTGTTTCCGGTGGTCTGGAGCCTATTGCGCTGAAAGATATTATTGGCAATGCAACGTGCGTGCCTACGCGGTGACCGGTGAATACCCTTGACCAGAATAACAACACTCACGACCAGCTCAGTGTCCGAGTTCACAATGTCTCCGCCGACGCTGACTGAGGCGCGGCGAACTTCGGCTATTTGTTATAGTTCTGACGCTTCAAGACTGTCAGCATGGCCGAGGGGGTATATCAACATATTGTCCACGCGGTTCAAGGTACAGGTACTCGGCGCGATGCGAAGTGGAGAGAGACTATACATCGTCCAGCATGAGCTGGTAGTTCAGCATCCTTTACTAGTCGTTACATCGCATTGTTACATCAGACCCCACAACGAGTCGACCTAGACGTTACACCCGACAGTTGTCCAGATTGAAAATCAAAATGTCTTCCGCCCCGACCTTGACCAGCTCGTCCATGACACCTGCGATCATGCTCTTCTCGACCATCGCGCTCACCGCGACCCAAGCTGGGTCCTCGAGCGGGCTGATCGCCGGCGCACGACGGCCTGGTGTAATAGCGGTGGCGTCATTCAGCCGCGTGCGAGGGATGTTGTACTCGCAGACAACGTAGCGGCACGCCGCGACGACGCCCGCGATGCGGCTCGTGATGAGCTGGATGAGCGGCTCGAGCGCGGGGTGCTTTGGAGTGCTCGATTTGATGAGGACCGCTTCGGACTGAAGGACGGTCGCGATGGCGTGCAGCCCTGCGGCGCGCATGGTGTCGCCGGACTCTGTAGAGAAGTCAGACCCTGTGCAGGGATGCGAATGCCTGAGACGAGCTTGGCCGCACCGACTAGATCGACTGAAAGAGAGTGTGAGGGCTTCTGCGTGTTCCTTGAGAATCAGAACGCACCTATGCCATCGGCCAGCCCGAGAGCACAGGCAGCCTCTACACTCCCACCGACGTATTCGATCTTTGTCCTCTGTTCTGCGGTCAGCTGCAGGCGACTGTCGACGCCTTTGAAGTAGTGACCAGCAAGGACCTCGAAGCTTGTGACGACCCGTTTTCCGGCAAGGTCTTCGACGGTCTTGATGTCTCCAGCTTCTGGCACTTGGACCTGTAATGCGCAATTCCCAAAGCAGAGGCGGAGGACCTCGGTGACATGCTCTTCCATTTGGGCTTCGAGGATAACATCCTGGCCGGTGATGCCCAGGTCGACATTTCCTTTGCCTACAAAGGACGGAATGTCGGACGCTGGGAGGAAGACGCTGAAAGACCCGACGGCTCAGACGCAGCCTGTATCGCAGCACTTATGAACGTACAGGGCAAGATTCAAATTCTTCACCAGACACACGTCTAGTCGGTGATCTCTTCGGAATTGAATATCGGCACCTAGAAGGTGTCAATAGCACTGGCAGACTGGCGTAGATATGTCGCTTGCCCGCGAGGAGATTCAAGCATCTCTCATGCAATCTGCCTGTGCATGAAAATGAGTAAACAATATTCACCAGATGATCTACTACATACCTTTCTTCGGAATAGCAAACAAGAGACGACCGTTCAAAGCTTCTGCGTCTGTAACGCTGTTAGAGCAATCGACAGCAGACTGCAAGAGATACAGACTCATAACTAGGATACTGTGTTGCAGTCAAAGATTCCGACGGGAAAGCTTGACAGGGGATGGATTCAGGCTGTATGCGTCAGTGCGGCGTAGTAGAAATAGCCCGGGAAATATACCAATCTCCAAGCGGAGGTATGCCTGCGGTGAGCGCATCTGCGCCCGCAGAGAAGCGGCCAGTATGTGAATAGCGCTACCCATGTGTATGAGAGTTGGAGTGGAAGCAGCAGGGCGTCCACGATGTCAAATTCTATTCAGTGAGCATATGCACGCGAACAACGACTCCGCGGTCCACAGAACAGGAAGGTATAGACTTACCTCAGAGTGTCCAGCACGTTCGCTAGGAGTATATGTCTATCCCCCGCTCTTGAGAGCTAGATACGTAAGTCATGCGGAATCTGGGCGCGTTCATCATCATACATTATTGCTCCTGGTGAAATGGACGGGAAGGTCCCCGCTGGAAAGAGACGCATGATGACTGTTGAACTTTCACAACGGAAGACCGTACGTCCGAGGGGCAGGAACAATCCACCACTGCGAGCGACAACCTGAGGTGCACGATCCTACGAGCACGCGATTTGTCGCCATCTTTAATGGAGTAGTACGCAGAGGAGATTCAAGCCGGCTCCGCTGAGTCTGCTGGATTCGTAAACGAGATTTCTAACCTGGGGCGTCAACGGAAGACGGCCGGACTCGGAGAACTGAGATGGACGAGACACTTCACTTAAGGCAGCACGCCAGGAGCGACTTGATTCCAGCGTGATCAGTAATCATAGACCAAGATGACAATTTTAGCAATGAGTGACCTCGCACCGAGTATAACTCTTTAAATGCTACACCCTACAATTGTCCAGATTGAAAATCAAAATATCTTCAGCTCCGATCGTGACCAATTCGTCCATGACGTTTGCGATCTTGCTCTTTTCTACCATTACACTGACCGCCACCCACGCCTCGTCTTCGAGAGGGCTGATTGTCGGAGCGCGGCGTCCAGGGGTGACGGCCGTGGCTGCAGGCAACCGTGCCCGGGGAATGTTGTATTCGCATGCAACATAGCGCCCTGCGGCGACGACACCGGCGATGCGACTGGTGATGAGTTGGATCAAAGGTTCAAGCGTGAGGTGTTTGGGAGTGCTGGACTTGATGAGGACTGCTTCTGTCTGCAAAACGGTCGCTATTGCGTGGAGGCCTGCGGCACGCATCGTGTCGCCAGATTCTATGGATGCGACGTGTTGAACGCAAGGGTCCACTGTGGCCCGGAAACTCACTCACCGACAAGGTCAACTGCGAGAGAAAACGTCAGAGCTATACCCCACTTACGAACATAGTCTCGAACGTACCAATCCCGTCTGCCAGGCCGAGCGCGCATGCGGCTTCCACACTCCCGCCAACATATTCTATTTTGGTGCGACTGTCTTCTGCCAGCTGTAGGCGATCGTCGACACCCCTGAAATACCGCCCGGAGAGGACCTCAAAGCTTGTGACAACACGCTTTCCCGCAAGATCTTCTACAGTCTTGAAGTTCCCAGCCTCGGGCACTTGCACTTGCAGCGCGCACTTGCCAAAACCGAGCTTGAGGACCTCGGTGACATGCGATTCCATCTCTGCTTCGAGGATCACGTCTTGACCGGTAATCCCGAGGTCGACATTACCCTTACCCACGAATGAGGGAATGTCAGACGCAGGAAGGAAGACTCTGTACGTCAAAGCGATAATGTGGGCGGTCCGAGCGACGGTCAGATGGCACTACGTACAACGCGATGTTGTGATTCTTGACGAGGCATACGTCCAGACGGTGGTGTCTCCGAAATTGGATGTCGGCCCCTACCCGCCACAGATTGGTAAACGTTTCGTCAACGCCAGAACGACTATGTACGTACCAGCAAGAAGCTCCAGGCATTTTTCATACAACCTCCCTGAGTGTGAACTGAGTACTTGGGGTTCCTCCGGGCGTCGTCTCGTACTGACCTTTTTTCGGGATCGCGAAGAGGAGGCGGCCGTCTAGAGCATCTGCATCTACATCACTTGTCAGATACAGCACCCTGTCAAGCGCAAAAGACTCACTCATTTTGTCACTTGGGAGTTGCGAGCGGTGGTGGCAGGGGAGAAACGCGTGATTCTCGAGTCATTGTAGCGGAAGCCGACTCGCATAGCTATTCGACGGAGGTAGATTAGATCACCATAATCAGGCGCTCTCTTGGCAATCCTTACACCGGCCCGATTGCCGCAAGTAAGGTAAGGTACCTACAGAAACTTCATCACAACTCTGATTACTGGCCTCTACCTCAGAATGGAACACTAATATCGATACAACTAAAAGCACAAGAGTAACCACGTCCTCTCTAGCATACACCTGTCACGGTACAATTGTTATCAAGCTACTAATATCCCGCAAGTCGTCCTGATTCCGGCACCGTACTGACACAATGCATCCTTGTAGATCCGCAGAGCAAGCGCAGGCTCAGTCCAATGAAGCCAGCGGGACCATGTCAGACATAACTTCAATCCTCCAAAGCTCAGACCACTCACGAAGGGGTCGATTCCAGTGATCATTCGGTAGTTGGACAGTCCACAATTTCCTGCGTTGTCGAGCACATCTTCATCTCCCGATGCATCGGTTGTCCAGAATGACGGAACGTTAGGCGGTGCAAATGAAGACATACTCCAGAGCTTCATGTCCGGGACAAGCGTCTTGACTCGGTGGCTATCTGCGCCATCCTGTTACTTGCGTCTATCTGCCTTCCGGCATACATCATGCAGAGGATGTCGGACGCTGAGGCTGCAGATTAATGCACGACCCGTGCAACGTCGTCAGTCCTCATGCCCTCGCAAACGTTGTCGTGGCTAGGAACGACCCCGGCACCACATAGGTAAGGGCCGCGAGATGGCGCAGAGGAAGTGCGCCTTGGTCAATCTGGGTGGACCAGGCCTGGAGAGGGTAGACAGCGCCCTGTGCAACTGATGGGGACTCTACACCAGATACTCATTAGCTTCATCACGTGCAAGACTTGTTTGGAATAGCTACCTTGGAGGATTATGACTCTTAGATACGTGGCCCAATCGAGGGATTTCAAGTAAGCCACAGCAGCGAGCGCGATGGCACACCCAAGGGACCACCAGAGCAGAGCGAAGCCTCCCAACAGTCCATTGCTCGTGATGGGCTTCAAGGCGTTCGCCTCAATGATAGTCACCACCTCCATCCCGCGCGCTCGGACAAATACAGCTTCGGTGTCCTCAGTGCCCGACGTGACGGCAGCCAAGTCTTCCGAAGACAAAGGCGTCGAGCCTGGGTAGTCACTACGGTTGATTGCGACGAAGCCCAGCCCAGCCTCGGGTGCGAGAGCAAGTATCTTCTCGAAGATGGCTGGACTATGCGTTAGAATATCTAGATGAGGTAGCAACGGGATACTCACAACTGCTATATGCCGGAAGATGGATGGCGAAGATAGTAACGTAGTCCTGCGTAGGAATGTCATCGCTAGTAGGCAGGCCGCTGTCGATATACCACAGTTCGGTCCCCTTGTCATCAACCTTGATGAACAGCATGTGGAGGAGATGAGGAGTCGAAGATGGTGGTTGATAGCAAAGGGGATACGTGAGCGTGCTTTTCATTACTCCTGATTATTCCAGAACAGCGCTCTTGTGTATTGAGTTTGTAGTATGAGAGCTTGCCCTGCGACGCACATGAATATCTAATCAGCACTAGAGAGAAAACAAAATAAGCTTGACAATACCAGACAGCCATACGTTTGTGATACGCTCGGTGGAGGAGTGACACTGTAATCACCATCATCATCATCCAGAGGAGTATGCAACAATCTGAAACATCGTACACAGGACAGACAGCACACATGGAATTGCGAGACACAGCACGGCCAAAAACGACGAGAAGAAGAGAAGAGAACTGTTACCCGACCTGATGGCAAGATACCGGCAGCATATCAGAGCTGATATTACAACAACGCTGAAGCTGAGCGATCGCAAGGTAAGCGGGAGCAGATAGCAGATAGAGGTGCTCACACTCATCGGTCTTAGAAATCATGGTGATGTCGACCGTCCAGAGACAAACTCGGTCCCCGAGTGGCGGGTCCGCAAGCGGGCAGCGCAGTTGCATCTTGCGCAGCGTGCTTCGCTCGGAGCGCCGCTGCATGGGGGATGCGCACGTCCTAGTACGTCCAACGTCCGCAGTGTCCATACTATGTAGGAAGGTAGGGTATGTCCCAATGCTTCTCAGCCTCCTCGTGGCCCTTCTTGGACTGTCCGTAATATGCATAGACTCCCTTTCTCCAGATGACGCTCGGAGAACGTCGTGTCGTGAAAGCAAATTCACCCCCATACGGGTGGCGCTGGTGCACACTGGGGAGGTCGTTGCATGCAGTGACGACATCCACGACCGCCTGGATGTGGCTAAAGTCAACGCCGGGAGAGATACCCTGCGTGTATAGGTTCATGGCAAGATTGACGAGGTTGACGGTGCCGGTGCGTTCCCCGTTACCGAAGAGACAGCCCTCGATTCGATCTGCACCGGCGAGCATGCCAAGCTCAGCAGCAGCAATGCTCGTCCCTGTTTAGATACCAAGACACTGGAGAGACGTTCGATAAGATAGGGGCGCGTGCTCACCGCGGTCGTTGTGAGGGTGCAACCTGATGATGATCTTCTCGCTCTCTGATGTGGGGGGGCGCGAAAGTCAATCATCAAAAGTACTGCGCCGCCATTGCTTAGAGGCAAGAAGCAAGAAGTATGGAACTGACCAAATCTGCAAAGTGGTTCGAGAGTCCGATCTCGACTGTCGCCGGGAGATCGAAGATTTTTCGCTCATCTCCTGGTCCTGTCCTGCCCCATGCCGTTTTCACGGCCTCGCATACCTCAAGCTCGAATTCGGGCTCAGTCTGGGAGAACATCTCTGGGCTGTACTCGTAGCGAAAAACGGTTCCATGTGTAGCCGTGCATTCGTCAGTCAATCTCCTCACGATCTCGGTGTGCTTGACAGCAAGCTTGATCGTCTCCTCTTTAGACTTTCGTGTTGCGGGAAACGACTGTGCGGAAGAGACAACTTGTCGCGTTGTACATGTGATTAATGGCCACGTCTGCATCCTGCAACGGCATCGACTGTACATTTGATCAGCTCTTCTCGAGCAGGAGTTAGTAGAACCTAAGCGCAACATCGCGTCAGTATGGAGGCGTATGTCACAGATACTCAGGTAAGTCGTGCATCGCAGTAGCTCGCAGTGTGATACACGAATTTCATTCTATTGTCACGGACATAGGAGCGGTGCAAAGAACCCGTCAGAGACGGAAGGCCATCCCGATGACACTGCGAGCAGCGGTGAAAGGCGTAGTGCAGTGACTGGAGTATATGCCTGCGTTACACACATCGAAACAAAGAGACTCACTTGCAGTCATACGTCATCTGGCACCTTGTTGCCCTCAATCAACTCTCACACATGTTTGAATTTGTATCGCTCGCGGCCGGGTACTGTAGGCGACCTCAATATCCAATCTCCTTGAAGCCACACTTGACAAGTGTCTCGAAAAAGACCATCTTCTGTGCGATCGTCATCGGTCTCGAGAGTGCCTGATTCCCATCGCGTAGGTCCGTCGACAGCAAGATAGGCGGTGTTCTGTTCTATTAACTCTCGAGGGCCATTGACGATCCGGGAGATGGGGTGACGCGGAGGGGTCTGCACTGCAAGCCAAGCCCTTGACAATGCGGTGAGTAGATGATTGCGTGTAGGCTGGACACTGATACTCACAGTATCGGCATGGCGACCTGGAGGGAATGTCGGACAGCGACGACCCGCCAACATACCATATGTATCGCAACGCGACATTGAGCGATTGGGCCTGAGCAGTGGCACGCGGAGCGCAACCAAAGCATCATCATGATTGTGGCACAGAGCACATTGGCAGGAATTTCTCAAAAGAGCAGAGCAGCCTCATCTCGTTCTGATATTGGCTTGAGCAGGGACAGAGGCACCAGAAATAGCGGGCGCAGGTAGGAGTCAGAACGAGAGAGCATATGGGCGGCTCAGCTAGTTTCTGCTTTTCGATCTGATTGGCTTACGCGCGAGGTTCACTTCAGCTAGCTTCGGCATTCTAATCCACTCAGAAACTCGGGATACAGGACGAATGGCCAGTTAGGGATCTAACCACACACTACTTAGAATACAGTAGAACACAGAGCAAAACACAGCGCAAGGATGACGGCACGAAGATCCAGAAGCAACACACGGAAGGCTATCAGAACTTGAAGTCCTTCTCCTTCCGCCTTTCCCGGTCATGTTCCGCCTTCTGCTTTTTCTTTGCCATCTCTTTCACAATCATGTCGGAGAAGTCTTCCTTCGAGCCCGGCACTCCTGCCGATCCACGAGAGTGTTGGTCGTACTTCCGGCGTAGATCTTCCGTCGACATGCCCTCCAGCTCTCCCGCGTCAATGGAGATGTCCACGCCGCTGCCCTTGCGCTACATACGTGAGAAGATCAGTCACCGCGACCTTCGAACGAATGTCACTGCGACGTACCTTGGTGCCCCGTTCTTCTCCGAGGACGGGAATCGCACCTGCGCTGGTGACAGCACTGACGTCGTATCCCCTCTCGCTGCCCATGAGACCACGGACAGATGTCTGCCGCTCGGGAACAACTTGGTAGAGAGATCTTGGTCCACTGTCCGCCTCCGAGGGCGCCCGTGCTGCATTCTTCCGAAGCTCCAAGAAGTCCGGCGTCTCGAGACCGCCTGCGACTGTAGATACGACACTCGCCATGCCAGACGGTGTTTCGAGACCAGATGGGGTCTGCATGCCATCGGTGGGCGCCGCTTGTTGCTCTTCCTCCTCTTCCTCGGACTCTTCGTCGCTCTCCTCCTCCTCCTCTTCCTCCTCTGGCTCGAGCTCTCCCCATGTATTACGATCCACAGGCTCTCCCATCTGACAAGGAATTAGTGAGGTGTCAAAGGTCATAAGTCATCTACTCACGTCAGCATCAGTGTTCTTGGGCAATACGCCGAAAACATCACCGTATAGAGGACGGTTGTATTCATCAAGAGGAGGCTTACCCCAACCACCAGGATGGAAACCCCATTGCGCACTGTTGGAACATGTCAGACTCAGTTTGTGCGATGCATGGTACATGTACGACGTACCCTTCCGGGATAGGGGCATTCAGTCCAGGTATACGCAGTGTCGGGTAACTTGGCGGTGGCCCGAAACGTTGCATACTGATGAGCCATGGAGGTGGCGCGAGTGGGGGAATAGACAGTGCCTCTACGAGCTCAGGGGAGAGATCACCAGGGCGCTTGTGTTTTAGCTGCGTCTCAAACTCCTTGCCTTCGTAGTACCTATGATGGCATGTAGTGTCAGATGAGACGCCACCAGACAAGCAGACTGCGCGACTTACATCTCTCCAAAACTGGTCACATTCGGCTTCGTCATGAATTTGAAGAACGCGTCGTGCAGCTTCTGGTAGTCAATGTCGACCTTACCCATCTTCGGCTGCACGCGTTCACGCGTTTTCGCCTTTAACGTCATATTCGCCTCCTTCTCCTTTACGGCGTCGCGCATGGTGGCTATACCAGTGTCCGCAATGTACGAAGGTAGTTGGAATGGTGGTTTCTCGATACCACGCTTGCCCTGCAGATAGTCGCGTTTCGCACTCCAGTGTGCAGGAATGGGGACCGTGTTGCGGTAGCTCTTCAGGTGCAAGAGGAGACGCGGGTCTGCAGCGGTGACGTCTGTCCATTCAACCACCTCAGGTTTCTTCACAAGTTGTTTGAGCTCTGCGACGGTGAGCCTGTTCATCTTGCGCGCCTTCTTCTTGGAAAGGGGCTTCTTCTCCTCAGCGTCGGAGTCCCCCTCGGAGGCCATGTCGTCGTCAGAATAGATGACCTCTCCTTTTGTGGGCTCGCCATCTCGAGCCTAATCCAGGAGGTTAGGCTAAGTAATGATCACATGCTATTCAACTACGCACTGTGGTGGTATCCGGAGGAAGCTGAAAGCGAGCAAAGACGTCGGAGAATGCTTCGAGGGAAGGATCTTTGACATCCAACTGCTCAGAGACGTACTCGACATTTGGTGGCCCGTCCTCTTCCATCTTGACATCAGTTTCCTCGGTATCCGTTCCATTAACTTCCTAAGTATGAGGTCAATATCCGTATGTGTTGACTGCAGCAAACACTGCACGTACCTTGTCCTTCTCCGCCTTCTTCTGCTTGGCCTTCAGTCGACGAAGCTGGTTCTTCGACTTGATCTTCCCGTTCGCCTTAATCCCATTTGTGACCGTTGCAATCTGGGTAGCCATGTTGATATGCCGGAGAGGAGTGACAGAAGAGGATGCTAAATACGACACGGAGGACCAGCATACCCACTGGCGGCGTTCGTAGCTGACGTAACCTGCCTGCCCTGCCTCAATTGGGCAAATGTCGGGGCTTGAATCCACTCGGCACGACCCGACGACGCAGGAGAACAAGTCGGACACAGCAAAATTTGCTGCAATCAGGTCTCTGACCCCCATCCTCACCCCACGATCTATCGATCCTTACTCACGAACGACCCACCAAGACTCTAGTCGACAGGCCGTCGACCTTTTTACAGAAGACAAAACTTAACAGAAGAAGCATATCCAACATGGCTACGTGAGTGCTTTTTGCCAAGGCGGCGTAGAGGAGGAGATGCTGAATCAACACATTCGTTGCAGCGAAGGATCTCTTCAGGACCTCCAGGAGAACGAGATTGAGTCCAACTGGGACCAAATCGTCGACAAGTGAGTCAACCAACCTGTGGTATGCGTCCTACGGATGCTGAACATTGCGTAGCTTCGATAACATGGAGTTGAAGGCCGACCTGCTCCGGGGTATCTACGCTTACGGGTAAGCTCCCTCTCCAGCACCGACTCATCGCCTCGTCCGCCGTTGACCGTGTCCCCAGTTTCGAGCGTCCTTCTGCCATCCAGCAGCGTGCTATTGTGCCCGTCATCAAGGGCCACGACGTCATTGCGCAGGCGCAGTCCGGCACTGGCAAGACTGCGACCTTCTCTATCTCTATCCTCCAAAAGCTGGACCCGAACGTCAAGGGCACGCAGGCCCTTATCCTCGCGCCTACTCGTGAGCTCGCACAGCAAATCCAAAAGGTCGTCATCGCCCTTGGCGACTACATGAACATCGAGTGTCACGCGTGTGTCGGCGGCACGAACGTCCGTGAGGACATGGCCAAGCTCCAGGAGGGTGTCCAGATCGTCGTTGGTACCCCTGGTCGTGTCTACGACATGATCAACCGCCGTGCCCTCCGCACAGACACCATGAAGATGTTCTGTCTCGACGAGGCCGATGAGATGTTGTCCCGTGGTTTCAAGGACCAGATCTACGAGGTCTTCCAGCTCCTTCCCCAGGACACTCAGGTCGTCCTGCTTTCGGCTACCATGCCTGCGGATGTGTTGGAGGTCACGAAGAAGTTCATGCGCGACCCCGTCCGTATCCTCGTCAAGCGTGACGAGTTGACGCTTGAGGGTATCAAGCAATTTTACATCGCGGTCGAAAAGGAGGAGTGGAAGCTCGACACGCTCTGCGACTTGTACGAAACCGTGACTATCACTCAAGCTGTCATCTTCTGCAACACGCGGAGGAAGGTCGACTGGTTGACCGAAAAGATGCACTCGCGGGAGTTCACCGTTTCGGCCATGGTGAGTGCCTCTAATATAGGTGTCTTCTTGCTTGTGCAGCCGATATTGACCGCATCGCAGCACGGCGACATGGAGATGAAGCAGCGTGAACTCCTGATGAAGGAGTTCCGTTCGGGCTCTTCTCGCGTGTTGATCACGACGGATCTGCTCGCGCGTGGAATCGACGTGCAGCAAGTGTCGCTCGTCATTAACTACGACCTGCCCACGAACCGGGAGAACTACATCCACCGCATTGGACGTGGTGGACGGTTTGGACGGAAGGGCGTTGCCATCAACTTCGTCACCACGGAGGACGTGCGCATGCTGCGCGATATTGAACGTGAGTACCGTGTTCGCATCGTCTTGTGTGTGCAGTGGAATGACCGTGTGCTGCAGAATTCTACAACACCCAGATTGACGAAATGCCTCTGAACGTCGCGTAAGTGGCTCTGGTACTGTATATATGCGGCAGGCACTGACGCAGGAATGAATTGCAGCGACCTGATCTAGATGATTATTATTCGCCTCGTTTTCTCCCGTCTGTAACATCCCTGCACTCTTGCCATCACCAGCCTCCTGATTTCGCCTGCGGATCAAAGTCGCACAGTCTCCCATCGTCTCTCAGCATCTTGCCATTTCCATCGATCGTCATCGTCATCGCCGTCTCACACACTCACGACCCGCCACCCGCTGCACCTGCCATTGCCCCGTCACCACGAGACTGCCATAGAAAGCGCACCGGGTCTTATGTTGTATACAATGGTCTGGTACCCCGATGTCGCGTGCATGTTTGCACATATGTATCCCGAGCGTTGTGTAGATGATGATAATGAGATAAATTGTGATGGATGAGCGCGCGAGTAGTTGTCAACGGGAGGAATCAGTGATGGGCAGGATCGGGACTAGCGAGGGCGCGGCGGGAGTTAGGCACGGGAAGGCTGGGAAAGGCAGGAGCGGGGCGGTGGCGGCTGTCAACAGTCAAAACGGTCGGCTCTTCGCTTGGGCTGGCCCCATCCACTGTCCACTGCTCCCCGCCGATCGCACGCCAGGCGGCCGCCGCCTCCTTATTTATCCCCGTCCTATATGTCGTCCTAGCAAGGTCCTCTTCCACATCAGCCGCCCTTTCTTCGTCCTCTCTTCTTCGTCCCGCAGGGCGTTGGCCGCCACACACACCAGGCCCGACACACAACCCTCAGACCTGCCCTGTTTCATTCCTGTAACTTATAACATATGGTGCGTTCCACACGTTCATCTCACTTCTCTTTCTCCTTCTCACCCATCCTCTCTGCTGGCCAGATATTGGTTATGCCTTCTCTTTCGCCAATCGTCTGCACACCTCGCCTCTCCCACTGCCCACGATCCACGCGATTCGACGACTCGTCCTCTCCCGCACCTTCCCCGCTTCAACCGCAGCCACCCACCGAGATCGTCCCCCGCCTCTATATCGGCGACCTCGCCGCCGCAGAGAGCCCCGAAACCCTCTCCTCGCTCGGCATAACACACATCCTCTCCGCCATGTCCGGGCACGTCGCCCTGCCCTCCTCCTCCGCCCTCCCGCACCTCGCGCCACACAAACCACTGCAGCGCATGCAGCTCCCGCTCCAGGACACGCCGTTCGCAGAACTCGCCGCATACCTCCCGCACACGACTGCGTTCATCGCCGCCGCGCTGTGCGACCCCGCGGCGCGTGTCCTCGTCCACTGCGTGCAGGGCGTGAGCCGCAGCGTGAGCGTCGTCGCCGCCTTCCTCATTGCGCAGTACGGGTGCGGGCCAGAGCAGGCGGTGCAGTGGGTGCAGGGCAAACGGCGGTGCGCACAGCCGAACCCGGGCTTCGTCTCTCAGCTCGGCGAGTATTACCAGACCCTCCGCAAGAGCCACCAGCATCAGCCGCGTCCTGGTCTCACTCAGTAGCGGGTTATGGTCCTCGGCGCTCATCTTGGGGTTTAGGACGTCGGGCGGGTGGTGGGTCGCGGTTGGAAGGACTATGTAGTATGTATTGATGGGGATTGCTTGGTTGTTTGGTATGATCTCTCGTGTCGTTCCCGAACACTTGCTATTGCGTTACTCACTAGGGTGTTATATGATCCTACGTATATGCTTGTTTCTTCCTCGCCCTCTGCCATTTATTCTCCATTGATTAACCCCCATGCTACCGCAGTCTCGCCCTCGCCCCCGACAGGTTCTGAACGAAAAGCACATTAGTATTCACACTCGGGTGTCCGCGCACCCGGCTGTTATTTACGTAGTGTAAATCACAGTACAATGTACATCTAGCATTATTGACGACGTGAACCTCTCTTGCATTGAAATCGTGAACGTACATACATGGCTGAGAAAGATATCTCCTGGTTGGTTAAGATTGTCCATCCGGACGTTATGGGATACCCGCTGAGCATCATTCCAACTGAGACCAGCAAATTTGCACTCTGCGGAATCTTGTGAAGATAGGTCGCGAGCCCGCTGAGCACATCGGCTCGACGTCCGAGGTTTGTCGCAAGGCGTCACTGTGTTGATGCCAATGATGAGATGAACATAGTTAACGTTGCGTTAGATCCACATCGTCCAAACATCGTCGGCCTCCGCCGAGCCCCCTGATCCTGAAGATCGCGCTCCAAACAAATGATGTGTGTCCAGCGTCCCGAGCCTCGGTCTGTCACGGTGCGAGGGTCGGGCTGGGTCGGGACCAATAGCGGGCCGTATGTATGGGACGCATGCGGGAGGGCGACACGCGCGAATCAAGAACTATCATAATGTACGCTCGACGAACCACTCGGGTAAGCAGCGCGGAACTTCGAGAAGAGTCGGAAGACGTTGTCAATCCGTCGAGACTCATCGTGACGTCGCAGCGGGCGTCGGCGCGTCGCGAGTGGTGCAGATTCAAAGATCATCCAATTGAGCCCCGCGGGAAGGCTTGTATACGCTTGCAAGGGTCGATGAAGAGACAATGTAGAGAAGTCTGACAGGCCAGAAGAGTCTCGGAAAGACACATGTATGTGCATGGGATGTTGTATCATTGTTTCGCAACCGTCTCGGGCGTGGAAATCGTCTGAGTCGAGTATATTCATACATTGACATGGTACAATACATACAGTACATCCATTAGTTGCAAACGTCCAACACGCACCCTACATAAAGCAGATTACAACATCATGCACCATCACGAAGACGGGAAGAACAGGGCACTGCGCCTAGATTCTAGACGGTCTAGGTGCAGTGGCACCGGTGGCCACAATGACAGCGTGCTCCAGTCGCTCAATCGTCCGCAGTCATTGCATTCATCAACAACATCTGGACCGTCCTGGGTCTTCCAGGGGCAGCCCAGTGGACGGCTTCGACAGCTTGACGCCCGGCGACTAAACGCAAACGAAGAAGGGCGAATCAGCGTCAGCTTGAACCTTCCACAGCAGCCGATTCCAGCCCCAGTCAGCCATAGTCCAGCCCGCCCTGCCCTACTGCCAGTGCCAGAATCTAGCCACTGCCCCATGCGCGTGCAAAAAGATGCCCGAGATGTCGGGCCTATCCGAACATCACGGGAGAAGACTGCAGGACAGCGCACAGGCGGATGTGTTAAGGAGAACTGGACAGGCGACAGCTTGCGCTGTCAGATAGGCTGCAGACGGTGCAGAGGACGTACCCTATCGTCGTCGAACACGCCACGGTGGACCTTGTCTAAAATGTCGCGCGTCGCACGTTCGAACGCCGCCTCGACGTTCTCGCCCGACTTCGCGCTCGCCTCAACGAAGAGGAGACCTTCTTCCTTCGCCCAAAGTTCCGCCTCCTCTGTGGAGACTTCGCGTTTGCGCTTTGGCGGGCCGGGCGCCGACGGGTCTTCCATACATAGGTCGACCTTGTTTCCGACGAGGATGCAGGTGAGGTGTGGATCCGCGTGTTCTCGCACGTCTGCGAGCCAAGAGCGGGCGTTCACGTAACCTATAAGAAGGTCGGTGAGCACAGAGTGCATAGCTGATGTCATATGTACAGGGAACCTACTTTGTCGGCTTGTAACATCATATACGAGCAGGCATCCCGCCGCGCCTCGATAATACGAGCGCGTGATGGACCGGAAAGACTCTGTGCCAGCCGTGTCCCAACCTGATGGATAGATGGTGAGAAACATTGTGGCAGAGTGATTGGTATCGAACATACACTGAAGCTTTACAACTTTGTTCTCTTCTGGAATTGTGATGAGTTTCGAGCCGAACTCGACTCCTAGCTGTGCAACAGAGAAGCAAAGTTACATTTAGAATAATTGGAACGTAGATTATTACATCGCCGAATGACTGACTGTTGGGTCCGGGTTTGCGAGGAAGCGTTGGTCGGTGAGTCGGACCAGCAACGAGGACTTGCCAACAGCGGCGTCCCCTGTGCACTCGGACAATAGTCACGCGGGAAGCAACACATAAATCATGAAATCAAGTCATAGTAATAGTACCAGATGAAGGAAGGGCGATGATGTCAGCATACGGGTATGGACGAGCATAGGCAGTGGGCCTGATGTGGAATTTGGGAAACACACCAGTGATTATGAACTTGAGGACATAATGCCAGGTTACCCCCGCCATATTAGATAGAGCTTGGTTTAGAGCAGTCGTGAAGGCTTGCGGCTATTAAGGTGAATGGTGACGTCGATGTTATGCGAGCAGTCGTCCTGATATGCGGTTTCCAAGAGGAAGCTAGCGGCAGCAGCACACGAGATGGAGGTAAAGAGTAGAGAGACAGCCTTCAGATTTAGCAGTGTACTGTGAGACAGAAACGTTTGATATGAGTCAAGCAGCGCTGCAGGCTTGGTCGGTGGGGTCGTTGTCGTCGTGAGGTCAGTCGCGACCAGGAGAGGCAATGGGCGCCACCTCATGCACGTGCACGTTCGGAGCTTTCCGGGGCCTCCCCTCAGTTCGTGTGCGTCCAACGTCTCCTCCATCCAGCTCACCCAAAACACCGTCCGCCACGATGAGCAGTGCTACCTGGCGCAACGTCTTCACGTACGTGTATGACTATCTGCTCCCTACCCTTATCCCTGCTTCTCATCTCATCCGTTCTCTATGTTTGAACGGTTTGCTGACACGACGTTTATTGCACAGGTACAACAAGTACACCCAGATCGCTGCGCGCGCCCTCCGTGCCTCGCTCAAGGAGGAGCAGCGTGTCGCCGCTGAGAAGCGCGGTCTCACTATTCTGAGGTACCAGCACTGGCAGGATGGTCAGGGTGGACCCCAGGTGCGTCCACTTCGATCCCAGTTGACGGAATAGCGTCACTTATGCAACCTCCCTTCCCTCCCTGTCGTCCTCTATCTTCCCTCCGTCTTTCGGTATTGATACTTTCCTCATCCCTATTCGCCGTCGGGTCAATCTCATTGGCCACCGTCCCTCCGGGCCCGCGTCCAACCCCCTTCACCAATCATTTTCACCTCCACCAGACCTTCCTCAACCCCCCGCCTGATGCCGACGCGCCGAAGAAGGCTGCAGTGTAGTTATCGCAGTTGTACACGCGTTTCAGAAGCCAAATAGAATTGCTTGCCGACCCCCATCGTCGTGCTTTCCTGCCTGCGGAACCACGCCGGATCGCGAATATACCTGGAAATCATAGTCCTCAAGTGGGTATTGTTGTGACGATTGACTATGAACATGTGTCGTGGACCTCGTTTCATACCTCGTGTCCATCCTTTCTACATCTGTTGCCAGATCTGTCCTATGTACTTCTCTATCGGTTGCCCTATGTGAAAACCAATGCACAGCCGTGTGTACATGTGTTGACTGCTTGGAAGGAGGACCCTGTGGGTGGTCATCCGACTTGTGCGGTACGCCGTCTAGAACTCTATATTCTCCGGTGCACACTTGCAGGGTTCTGTCTCAGCCCATCTGCTTGCCTGGCAAACCTCTCTGAGATCTTGGATCGACTGGATTTCTGGCTCTGTCGAGTCTTCATCCTCAATGCTCATTGCTCATCTTGCCTCAGAACCTTCCGCATGGCCTGATGTCCGTCACCGGGTGCAATCCCGATGAATTCTTGGGCATGCCCTCGCGCGCGCAGCACCTTCCGATCGCCGCAGCCCCGTCGCGGCGTGCAGGGTTGAACGGCACACAATGAACGACGCCGACGAAGCCCACTCGGACACAAGATTTGCTTTGGACGACGAGATTGGCGCGCAGTTCCGGACGTCCTATCGCCGCCCCACGTGCGGGGTCCGTGTATACATATATGGGCGGGCGGTGCTTACGTGAGTCAAGGAGACCGAAATCTCTGCTCGCTGCTCGACTCGGGTCTGCCCTCCTCTCTCCCTCCTCTTCAGCCTCGTCTCCGTTGCCCACCGCTTCGTTGTACGTCGAACGATCGCTACTCTCTGCTTCCTGCCGCCGCCGCACTCGTCGATCGCTCACCTGTGGGATTGTACGCTTCTTTACGCGATCTAGCTCCAACAAAAACTTCACAATCATGGCCGCTCGAGGTTGCTTCAATTGCGGTGGATGTAAGTGCATGCTCTTCCTGTCTCATCTGCCCCGAATGTTCAATGGTGCATCACACAGATGGACACCAGGCAGCCAACTGCCCCAAAGCCGGCACGCCCACTTGGTAGGCGTATTTTCGATTGATTTTGTTCCATCACTCATCATATTCATCACATTCAGTTATAATTGTGGCCTCGAAGGCCATGTCTCGAAGGACTGCACGGCAGAGACAAAGGCCAAAACTTGCTACAAGTGTGGACAAGAAGGCCACATCGTGAGTTTTCTGCTCCATTGCATCTTTAATCTCTACTCACTCCCATCCCCATCCCCTCCATACAGTCCCGAGAGTGCCCCGAGAACACCACCGCCAGCGGTGGCAGCTACTCCGCTTTCAGCAGCTCATCCAACAGCGGTACAGAATGTTACCGCTGTGGAAAGGTTGGGCATATAGCTCGCTCCTGCCCTGAGGCAGCCGGTTCCAACAGCGGCGGCTACGGAGGCGGCAATTTCTCTACGTTCGGCGGGGGCGGACAATCGAGGACGTGGTAAGTCAACGTTCCATGATCATATATTGCCGTACTCAATCTGTACTTAGCTACACGTGCGGCGGTGTTGGACACTTGTCGCGAGACTGTGTCCAAGGCTCGAAGTGCTACAACTGTTCGGGCTTCGTAAGTTTCCATCCTATATGTTATAATGCTCGTTATATCTTTGCTGATCTCTTATTCAGGGTCACATATCCAAGGAGTGCCCGCAACCGCAGAAGCGAGCGTGTTACACGTGCGGCTCTGAGGGGTGCGTTGAACTATATTCTGTTCAACGCCTATGTTCTTGACTAACAATCCCACAGTCACATTAGCCGTGACTGCCCTAACTCGACGACCGCCGCCGCCACCGATGCTGCTTGAGAAGTATATTGCTGTACCATCACCTGTCCTTTGTAGCATGTCTCTGCGCTTGTTCTCTTGCTTGTCAACGACGTGTAACCATCGTTCCGTGCGCCGTATAGCAGTATCAGCATATCATGTCCATCTTTGTGTGCGTCAATCTTTAGCTGGATGGGTCCACATCGAGCTCGAATTGTGTGTGATGGACTAAAACCTGCTAGTACTAAGAACTCGACGCGAGCGCGGTATGGTCGTTAGATGTCGGCGAGGTCGTTCTGGCCCAGCGGCGGAGGAAGCCGGTACGCCTTGTGCCGGCGCCCAATTGGAGATGGCCTTTTTCGTGTCGTCAACCGGGCGCCTGTTTCGCTGTCCCCCTTCTCCACGCATTTCCTATCTCTTGCCTTCCTAACTCTCCCTCCTCTGCCCAATCCTCATGCAAGCCCTCCGCCTGGCGCGTCACCGAACCCCTCTCCGCCCGGCTTCGCGTACATTCGCCGCCGCAGCGAGCTCCGCGCACGCCCCCGCCGCGTCAGGCTCATCCTCGTCGCCCGTCGTTCCGCTCTCGAACGTTGAGGCCATGTGGGAGCGTCTCTCCCCTGAAGAGCAGCTCACGATCCACCAGCAGCTCGAGGAGATCCAGAAGAAGGACTGGAAGACGCTTTCTGTAGACGAAAAGAAAGCCGGTGCGTGCCCGCGGGCCCGGCAGCTATCTGCGTGCGGCCCTAATTTTGCTGACCGCCGTCGTGTGCGTGTGCTGCAGCGTACTACGTCGCCTTCGGCCCCCATGGCCCTCGTGCGCCCGTTGACCCCCCTGGGACGCTCCCGAAGACCATCATGAGCGTGACCGCGCTCATCGGCGTCTCGTCCATCCTCTACTACGCAATCCGCGCGAACGGTACGTGTCCCCCGACGTGTAGCGTGCTGTCCGTGCCCCTCTCAACCTACTCCCGCAGCTCCTGCTCCTCCAAAGACGCTCACCAAGGAGTACCAGGAGGCCATGAACGAGCGCGCGCTCGAGCAAAAGATGGACCCCATCCACGGTGCGTTCCGATATCACCCTTGCCTCCGAATTCCCTGGGCTGGAGTTGACGTGCGACCCTCCCCGGCGCGCTCGACGCACAGGTATTGGCAGGGAGGGCTACTCTGGACCCGGCTTCGTTCAGAACAAGTAGACTTGCGTGCGGCGACCGGTGCCCTCGTTGTAATGGGAGCATGCACCGGACCCGTCGCCGTCCGACTGCAGGCGGGCAGGAGAGAACGCCTGCGTCGGCTGCGGCGGAAACGGATGCTCGTAGATACAATCCTCATAATCTCCTGTCAGACACCTGCTTTCCTCAACCAACTTGAATCGCAGACCTATGCCGTATGCGTCATGACCTAGCGCAGTCTTCGTGCGTGAGTGAGGTCATGACGGTCCGGTCTAGCTTCGAGAGATTTCGAGCTTCGGCTTCAAGGAACACTACCAGGCGAACACGCATACAACGAAGGGCAATCGATACGACGTCGTCCGTCACAGGAATTACAAGCCTTTGTCTTCCGTGCTCGTTTTACTAGAGTCCTTCTCCCCCTTCTCCTTCTCGTCACTCTTCCCCTTGCCCTTCTCTTTCTCCTTCTCGCCCTTGTTTTCCTCCAATTCGGCTCGACCAATCGACGCTTTGTTGTCTACCAGTGCATGCAGAGCGATCACTGCTCTCAACAAGCTACTGATATACACCACGAGCATCTCGTCGTTGGTCGTGGTGGCGAAACTTTGCGTCACCTCAGGGTCGTTCAAGTCAGGAAGGAGGTTGAGGGCATCTTGTAGGTGGTACGATATCTGGTGGTTCAAAGGCATCTTGCCGTTGGCGACTTCGACGAGATATGACTGGATGTCGGATAGACGCGACTGGAGGCCACGGAGCGATGCTAGCTGTTCAGCTACCCGTGTGGCGAGGGTGGTGGTAGTGGAATCCTTGATGTCGCGGAGGAGGTGCTCGACACCAATCTCTTCCGCCTCTTCCGCTTCGATTGCTGATGGGACGTGGAGGAACGTCTTTCGTGTCTCCGTACCATCCTGTGCCCAGATGAGCCTCCAGAACAGAATACGGGAACGGAGAATACGCACGTCCTTGATCTCCTCGATCGCGAAGTATGCGTCTGTCGGGATGCCGACCGTTTGCGGTCGGACGTCAACGATGACCATGACGGGGCGTGCAATGAATTTCTTGAGGAGGTCGTTGATCTCCTGGTCCGATGCGCGTAGCTTCGGACCTGTGTGATACCACCCAATCATACGTTCACGGGCTGTACACCCCCACAAAGAGATGCAAGAGGGTGTGAGCACGGCGGTGGAAGGGTGTGTGCGGCGAACTCACGGACCATTGACCTTCTGAAACATCTGCCACATGCCCTCGATGTAGTTGTGGTCGAGGAACCATGTCTTACTGTCCTTCTCGTCCTCTTCGAAAGGGATGCCGAACGAGTTCGCGACGTTGACTGTTGAGCCGTTATCCTGCCCTAGTAGGATACCGACGACACGCTTGCTCGACCCACGCGACACTGAGCGTGCATGGTGATCCGCAACGGAGAGAAGGACGAGCGGGTGGACGACTGCGCGCGGAGACCGTTAACACGCATCTTGTGCGGAATGTATGCATGAGGCGCACCGACGGTGGTATTTGAGAGGGCTGAAAGCTACAGACGGTCAGCAAACGTTGTTGGAGCACCCATAAGCACGTACTTGTTCTGTCGTTGTTGCAACCATGATGGCAGAGGGGAGGAGTGCGGCGTGCAGGAGGACGGCGGGTGGCTGAGGATATTCGACGCGCGTACTGACCTTGGCGTACGCGTCCTTGTGTTTGCACGTGTTGTCTGTAGACGCTAGCAACGCGTCCTGCCTGGTGGCTGTTCTGCGTTAACCACGTCGACGTCGTAGTCCAGTGATTCATAGCCTATAGATACGCAACAAATAGAGGTCTGTGTTTACTTGTGCACTGTACGCGTCTCTTATGACCTGTAGACACAGATTGCCCGACATGGATGCAACTCTTCACGCTCCTCCCGAAGTCCTCGCTGCGATCTTCCTCCTCGTCCGCGACATATCGCTAGCGAGAAAGCACAGCTCGACGGCATGGCTCAACATTTCCTGGATCTGCAGAAGATGGCGCGACATAGCCTTGAAACTCCCTTTTTTATGGACCCATCTACGTGTCCACGAACCATCTCAGGGTCCCGCTCGCCCACGTCTTGACCACGTTCCAACTTTCCTCGAACGCTCATCCGGCTTTGATCTGGATGTTGGCGTCGGACCTTGCGGCCTCACTAGAGAGTTTCTCAACCTCATGAAGCCACACCTCTACCGCACCAGTATCGTATCAGTTGACTATCTGATGAACGATGTTACTCTCGTGCAAGAAATGGTCGGTGGCCTTGGGTCCAAACTGGAACGCCTATCGCTCGACTGCGATATATACAACAACCCGGTCGAGCTATGGCTTGCATCTCCTCAGTCATCGCTACACTTCCTCCACGCGCGGGGACCCCTGTTACACTTCAGCTCTACAATGAACTATCTCACTCATCTCATACTCATACGCCAACGGGATTTCACACCGGTCTACCAAACCCTTGCGAAGTATCTGTTTTCATTGCTGCGTTTATTGTCCTGCGCTTGAGGTGCTCGTCATGGAACTAGTAGCTTCACCAAATCCCTCTAATCTTCTTAACGACGTCCTCCCATACGTTCCTCCCAGGCTCTCCGAGCTGGTGATACGGGAAGAGCTTAGTGTTCTGCCCAGAATGGTTCATCTGATTGGCGCTCCCCCCACCGTCTACACTCATCTCGAGGTTGTGTGCTACGACTGGAGAGATTGGGAGGAGGGCGACTTCCACCAGGATGAAGAATTGCCCATCTTCCTAGATCTCTTCATGCATCACTCACAGAAGGCGTCATCTTCTGGACACCCTCCTTATACCCGCATGGTGCTCATCGTCGGCGCCGAACAGAACTCCATCGCTAGCCTTGCTGCGTACTCCGAAGCACTACGACCTCAGTGGTCTATGGTCATACTGTTGGAAACCAACTGGTCCTACAGGTTCAGCTCGTCCCAGGATACCGGGTTTGGAGCGGTATGCCCCACCGTGTTGAATGAGCTCGCTACCATCGGAATGTCTGTCGAGCCCACCGCGCTCGAGATCCACATCGCGCCTTCCATAGACCACTTCTGCTCTCCTGCACTCTGGCTGGCAATGAGCAGGGCTTACTTGCACGTCGTCAAGCTATCCATCGGGTGCGCAAAGCCGTCTATCATTAGGGAGCTCTTCCCGGTCCTGTCTGACCCAGGCAGCTTCCCTGCGCTGGAAGAGTTATCACTGTGCATCGCGCAGTGGCAAACGGAGGAGGCGAAGACAGTGCGACAGTGTTTGAACACCCGTCTATCGACGCAAGTGTCGCCAGTCCTGAAACTCACGGTGGAGTTCGTCATGTCCAAAGACGATTTGCGAAGCGTTGCGGCCGTCGTCCTTCTGGTGGGCAAGCTTTCTCCATCGGTATGTTTCGTTATCAACCGGGATGGATGCCCAACGTGTCACCGTGCTTTTACGGAGAGTGATATAGAGGCAAGTTCTCCTCGAGGCCCACTTTTACCTGTAGACCTCGTCTGATACAAACAACAGATGTGGAAACCACGACGCTGAGGGTACCAGATAATTTATTTTAGCTTGCGTTCGAATGCTCAGAAGGCGAACTAACACACATCCTACATAGAGAACTTCTGGATGCTCATGTATCTTTCTTGGTTCTATCGTTGCTTAGCTACGTATAGATGACCAAGTATATAGCTAACACCGTGTGTTGTTCGAGGTGGTCCGAGATGTTCGTTACCGCGTGATGACATTCAGTGAAATGTACGTGACACTATATAGTAAGTACTGGCATGCCTCATCCGTGCTAGAGCGGAACCCATGATGTTGTAGCTAGGAAGGCGTACGCGGGACGATCGCTCTGGTATGCGCATTGTACTAATTTGGCACCCAAACGTGGCTGATACGGGCGTCTACCGAAAGTACTCTGTCTGCAACGTTCACGGTGAGTACCAACTATATGACTGCCTCCACCTGGAGTCCCACTCAAGGGCTGTTCTAGATATGCTGGCCGTTCTCAAGAACACAGCGGCAAGAGGAGCTGCTTGTCGCTCCATGATGGCCAGTGTGCGGACCTTGACTACAGAGAGTGCACAATCCGCTGTGCAGGCCTCGTCCCTCCCTGGTGCAGCGCCCTCTACCGTTGTCACGCAAATTCCATCGGTCGCTGGTCCTTCCACCATTTCTCACGCTGCACCAACCTCCTCTACGATCCACATCCCTCCTGCTGAAGACCCACTACTGCATCTCTTCACATCCCTTGTCATGGTCCATGGCAAACGTCAGGAGGCCTCTCGGGTCGTGGCCAAAATGCTCCTACACCTGCACGCGTTCACCAAGGCACCTCCTCTCCCCATTCTTCGCCAGGCTGTCGAGATCGCATCCCCGCTGCTCCGGTGCAGAAGTTTCAAGCGCGCGGCGAAGCAGTTCGTGTTCCCCATGCCGCTCAGCGAACGCCAGCGGACGACGCAGGCCATCAGGTGGATCAAGGAGGGATCGGATCACAAGGGCGGGAAGCATCTGCCGGAAAGGCTTGCGAGAGAGGTCATTGCGGTCATTAAGGGAGGGGACCAGGTACACGCCTTGACTCGGAAGAAAGAAGTCCACAAGACGGCGGTGTTGCACAGGTGCGTAACCATCCGGTGCTCCGACCTATATGTGATTCTTACGCAACAACTGCGTCCTGGTCCATTCCAGAGGAAACGTCGCCCGGCCACCAAGAGTACCCAAGTCGAACAGGGGATAGACCTGTTTGGCAGTGCGCTTTACGTGTATCAGCCGCACCTACCTAATTATCATCTCACTTGCTCTGGCATATATCTTCTACCGATCGGCACACTTGGGACTCGCCTGGGTAGAACATGAGCTGTGTGAGTGCGTACATTCACGACCCAGGTATGTACTTTTGTACCGTGCAGTCGAGCGTCTATTCTGCTGTCCGGGCAGTATGTACTATGCTTCATCAGTAGTGATTGCGGGAACTCAGAGCGTCCTTGTCGAGAGAAGATCTTGGACAGCAGTGCATGATGGGTAGTCCTCCGACGGATTTACATACACACATGAAGTTGTCCAATGTCTTACAAGTTGCATGGTCTTTGCTTACGTAATCCCCTTGAATAGGCAGTCGTTATGGATCGGCAGCAAGCGAACCTTTTGTTCTCTGCACCGGCGGTCAAGCAGACAATTGTGGTGCGGACAATGAGGCAAGGCTCTTTTTGTGGGCTATAAAGCCTCTACGCCTCGTTGTGAGAGGCACTCATCCCCAGCTTTGCTGTTACGACGTTCACTTTCTGTCTCTGGTGCTGGGACACCGTCCTCTTCTACGAGTCTCCGACTTTTAACGCTCTGTCTCCTCACCACTCTTGAACGACTCTTCAGTAAATCATCTCCTGTCTTTACCTCCGGAATTCTATCGGGCTCAGCTTCTGAAGGATAACATCGACAGACAAAATGCTTCCTCCTCGTGGATGTGAGTACATCCGATCATACACTTTGCACTTTGCATGAACGATCGCCTCGTGCAGACATCTTCATCGGTCTCAACATCATCCGGGCTTTCAGCATCATCTCTCTTTTGCTCGTGTTTGCAAGCAGCATCTTTGTTCTCGTCAATGATGTCCAGGCAGTCAACCGCGCCGCAGCAAATAGTGTAGACATGACCGATTGCGACTACATCGAGTGCGTCCGCTTCTCCTTCCGTCCCGGCGTTCCATGCCCTTCTGACAGACTCTCGTGCCCACAGCGGGAGCACCGTCCCGAATCAGCCCGCAGGGGTGTTCTGGGCGGTCGTGAACCGGCTGCTCATCATCTTCCAGGTCATCGTCCTCCTCTTCTCCGAGTTCGGCTGGCCCGCGTCCTTCTTCCGGACGTACTTTCCCGTTCTCGGGCCCGACTTCGGGCTCGGCGCGTTGGGCATCTTCCAGTGCCTCATCGGCGCGACGATCCTCTCGCACCACGTCGACGACTTCACGCTCGTCGCCGCCTTCTTCCTCTTCTCCGTCGGCTGCCTCAACATGCTCGTCGGCCTCTTCCGCGAGCAGGTCAAACGCAAGCGCTCGATCATGTCCTGGCGCGAGGAAGCTCAGGGCGTGCTTCCCCTGCATAAGGACGGCCGCCCGCCGTTCGTGCGCCCGAGGGAGACGTTCGTCGCCGGCTTCTTCCAGGACGAGAAGGCCCCCACAGGCGAGAGTGGCCAGCGGGGAAACGGGTTCGGGAGGCAGGGCGAGAAGGCCGCGGGGCTGAAAGGTGCGTGTGCCGTGTTCACGACGGTCTGCATGTCTCTCACGAACCAGTACTGACGACGTCCTTCTGCCTCGATTGTAGGTTTCCTGATCTCAAAGCCGCTTGAAAGCCTGCCTCGGTACGCCCAGTCGCCCCCACGTTCCGAGAGCTCTCGCGCTGGCACGCCAGAGCCGCGGTTCAAGTCGAGCGCGATGGCGATATGAACGACTGCACATGCACGGACACGACCACCCATGGCCACGAGTCACGAAATTCTTCTGATATGCGACCGACGACGCTTCCTGGACTGACGCGCCTCCTTGACATTGTATCGTTATAGACTGGTTGTAGCGTTGCTTGTATCGTATATGTGTACTGTATTCCTCTTGCATAATACTGGGCACCGGCTATCCGTATTGTGGTGTAATCGAAGTTGTGGCCACCTTCAACTGTAGAGACGAGTTCACGCGAGCCATGCCGCTCAAGATGGGGACAACACGCGATTCTTGAGTGATACAAGTGGGAAGGCACTTGATGTGGTAGCGTAGGTCTATGAGATAGTAGTAGTCGTAAGCGCGTAGGCTTTCATAGCATGTGGTCAATCATGATGCATGAACCGAGGAAAAGTGTCGTATGCTACAACCAGCCCGCAAATCTTGAGATTAAACCTTGCCCCAGAAACGGCCGAGAATAGCATAGCGCGTAGCAAGCATGAATACGCATGCGGCCATGACAGCAGTGCCTATCATTACGAGCCTTGGTCAATTTGAGAAGGGCAGAAAGGTTTCATCGTGACCTACCTGCATAGACTCCAGTGAATTTGAACCCCCCAGTCGCTGCGTTGATGGCACCCGAGATTGGGGGTCCCGCAACGGCGCCGAGGGCAACGAGGGTCATGCTCATCCCCACCCGGACCCCAACGTCGTGCGTCCTGCCCATGCGCACAATCGGCGCCGCGAGGAGGCACACGTAAACACCAGAAGAAGCCCTATGCGCACAATCAGCCCTCCTCGACCGCACAGAACACATTGGCATTGGATACTACGTACCCGTAGACAACGGCAATGCCGATGTTACCTCCGACACTGGTCGCGAATGGCCAGATATAGGTCATGATGCCCGCGATGAATGTCGCGGGAATCATGACATTGAGTGGGCCAGTGCGGTCGGCGACGAGCCCGCCTATGATTCGACCGAGGGCGGAGAATCCGTTCGCGATGGCGAGCAAGTAGAACGAGAAGTCCTCCGAGATGCCCTCGGATACCGCGCTCACGTCGATGTAGGTCAAGACCTGCGAGCAATCCATTTAGAGGTCTCGTCAGCATGAGCCCATCTGATGCACTTACCGTGTAGATGCCTAGGAAGGCCAGGAAACTCGATAGACCGTACAGCGAGAATGGGACGGACTTGAACGCTGAGAGGTCGATAAACGGGCCAGTGTGGCGCTTAGGCGGCAGCCGCCGTTCTACCGTCTACATAAGGATATCAGCTCTTAATAAAAGAGGGTAGAGCGTTCTTTGGGACACTTACAGCGATCAGGATTGCCAGTAAGAAGGTCTCGATGAAGCCCAAGATACGCATCGTCCACGGGAAGCTGAGAATAGACGCATGTGATGTGAGATAGCTATCTCTAGTAGCTGCGATATCTGGACGTACCCAACTCGTTTTATGAGATTGCGGACGATGATGGGGTAGAGCGTGCCACCAACACTGGAACCGAGAGCCATAATTCCCAATGCGAATCCTAGCCTGTGCTTGAACCAGTGTGCAGGAGCACCGACGATGGTACCAAAGATGGTGCCGCTAGCGATCTAGAATGGGGATTATGATGAGCGGTGCTTTTCGGGAACTGGAGTGGTTCCGTCAACCCATACCCCTAAGGCTACACCTTGACAAAGTAGGAACTGCCAATACTGTGTACATTGCGCGGTGAGGAATGTGGCAGCAACGAGGACTACGCTTGCACAGAAGAGTGGTAGTTTGGTGTACCCCATGTCGAAGACACGTCCGACGACAAGGCCAGGGATGAATACAAGTGCATACTACGATCGTGCGTTTAGGATTAGGTTCAACGGTCAATTCAACTGGCAGACGTACTTGAACGGACCCAATCCATGCACTGCAAGAGATTTATTGGATCAACACTGTATGCTTCTGCTATAAGGAGTGACTCACATCGTGGAAGGAGAAGTCCCGGCAAGAACCTGTACGGTATAATACGCTTGAAAGGCCTGTAACGACACATTAAAGAATTATATAGGAGACCCAAGCTCTGGACTCTGGACACACTCACACCCCAAGCATTTACCATCCCAAAAGTGGCACAAGCACCAACAGCACACTGGGATGTCACTGCGTGAGCATACCAGGAAGGAAAGAGCAATCAAAAAGCTACTCACACCAATCACAACCAACCATGCCCGCAAGCCTCCATCGGGGGCTTCGCCGTGCTCGGGCTGAGGGTCCGCGGCCTCGATGGCTTTGACCGCGGCAGCGAGGTCGGGCGCAAGCTTTGACTCGGTCTTCTCAAGCTGGCTCCCATTTTGCAAGTTCTTCTCTTCATCTGCTGAATGTGAGCGCGTTACGGCGGCGTTGACTGTGGGGGTAGAAGAGGCTGCTGAGAGTGGTCCAGACTCCGCGTGAGCCATCGTGGGTCGTTAGGTTCGTGATACGTGAATGCCGATACTGAGGAAGGACAGCGGAAGATCAGGGCAAGCTATACCTAGTCTAGGGGCGGAAGACTGGAGAGGAGTTCTTGAACATATCTGGGTATAAGTATTGGACAAGGCCTGGCGGCGCGCCCCCATGCTCCGATGGTGCCGACAAGGAAAACCGCTGCCGTGTGATCGTCCGAGGACATAAAGAATTAGTAACACAAACTCTGTTCTCTGGAGACCCTCGCTGACTCAGACTCGTCATCGCACTTCTGGATGAGAATATTGTACGACGTCCTCTGTGGGCCGATGTACTTGCTTTAGCAGGTTATCGTTCGCACCACCTCACTCACTCGCTTCTGGCTTATGCTAGCTCTATCCCGATTGCTTTAAGTTAGTACGAAGTGCGTTGCCTCGCAGAACGCCTCGCAAAACTGCAAGGCATCGTCCTCCCTCCGTTCAATAGGTCCTGTACATCGTCTGCCTAGGGGAGACAACGGACCACCATGGTCCATCCGGACCGGGAGGCAGCATGCAAGTCCGATCGAAATAATCTTCCCACGTGGTCAACAGTCACAAGCGCCCCCTAGCTAAACGCTATTGCGTGGGCGTCTTCCAATTTTCCTACTCAGTTCCTTGCTGCAAGTCCGAGCACCCCATCACTGTCGGTCGGCCTTCAGTGTACAGTACAATCTAAGATGGCATTTGGTAAGTAGAAGAAACGTTTTCGATGCACCTGTTTCCCCAATTCACCGTTTGCTCTTGCAAAACAGGTGCTCCTGGTGGACGAGGCGGTTTTGGCGGTGGACGAGGTGGGGGTCGCGGCGGAGATAGAGGTGGCAGGGGTGCACCCAGGGGACGCGGTGGGCCTCCTGGAAGAGGCGGCTTTGGCGGTCGTGGTACGTGTTTCTGTTTTCGCAAGTCCCCCATCCTTCCTAAAGCACTTGTCTTTTAGGCGGAGGTCCTGGTGGACGCGGTGGTGTCGCTAAACGTGGTGCTCCTGGACGCGGACGCGGGGCTCCACGCGGCGGTCGCGGCGGAGGACGAGGTGGTGCCAGGGGCGGCGCGAACGTGATTGTCAAGCCTCACAAGCACCCTGGTATCTTCATCGCCGATGGCAAGGAGAGCTTGTTGGTCACCAAAAACCTCGTTCCGGGAGAGGCAGTCTATGGTGAGAAGCGGATATCTATCGACGGTGGCGAAGGGACCAAGATCGAGTACCGCGTGTGGAACCCTTTCCGGAGCAAGCTCGCGGCTGGTGTCCTCGGTGGTCTCGACGATATTTTCATTGCGCCTGGCAAGAAGGTTCTCTACCTTGGTGCTGCCAGTGGTACTAGTGTTTCTCACGTCGCCGATATTGTCGGACCGGTCAGTGTCATTCTTTATCTGCTGTTAGGGACGAGTACTGATGTCACACAGGAGGGCGTGGTCTACGCGGTCGAGTTCTCTCTCCGATCAGGACGAGACCTCATTGGGATGGCCAAGAAGCGTACGAACGTCATCCGTATGTGCATGCCGCCTCTTTTTACGCTCGGTACTTACACTGTACTTTTCCAGCCATCATCGAGGACGCTCGTGCACCTCAGCGGTACCGCATGCTTCTGTCCACAGTTGATGTCATCTTCGCCGATGTCGCACAAAACGACCAGGCGCGTATCGTGGGCCTGAACGCGGAATACTTCTTGAAGAACGAGGGTCATATCGTCATTTCCATCAAGGCCAGCTGTATCGACTCTACCGCACCGCCGGAAGCCGTGTTCGCGAGAGAGGTCGACTATATGAAGGCCCACAAAATGAAGCCCATTGAGCAGGTTACGCTCGAGCCATACGAGCGCGACCACGCAATGGTAACAGGTAGGCCGATCCATTCCGTTTCGTGAAAAGAGAGGCTGAAACCGCCGCCCAGCAAAATACTTACGACACGGGCAGAAGGAGTAGTGCGTCAGTACTGTATGCTTAAGCTTTGCCCGGGCCCTTGTTTCTCATCTCGTCTAGTCGTCTGTCTCGCATTCGCTGTATTCTGTAGTTGCTCGAAAGCTATTTTCATCTTAGCCGGCTGTGGAGGTCGAGAACGACGGATAGGGCCATCAGGATGCTGCGCTGGCCACGTCAGGATGCTGCGGTGGCAGTACGGAGGAGAGATATGATGCGGGTAGGGCAGGTAGACGCTGGTGCATCCCCGCTTCTGCTATAGACCTCTGACCTATAAGCTGCCGTACCGTCACAGCACGGCTGCCCCATTCGCCCTTGGCTGATGAGGCCGTCTGGACAGGTTGCCCTTGATCTCGGTCCACCGTTTGAAGACGGTGCCTCCTCCTCCTCCGACTTCGAAGAAATCCCCCATCCCGCCGCTCATAACACCTACTGGACACAGCACCAGCCAGCACACCCCCCACCCCGCCAGGAAGAGCTCCCGCTGCACTACATGAACGAGGAGAAGGCTCGCCGCAGGGTCGTCCGCGGCCCAGGAGGCACCCCGGAGACGACCTATCCTGCCACGTCGGAGAAGGACCTCGACTATGGCGCGTTCGACGATGAGGGCAAAGATGTGTATTCCAAAATGAAGGCTTCCAAGGGCCCCATTAGCAGCGGTCGCCCGCGCAGACCACCCCCGCCGCCCCCTACGACCGTGGTACGTGTCCTAATCGCGCATATAGTCCGCTCTCCGTCCTCACCCGCTGTATGCGTTCCGGTGCACGCAGCGCGAGTTCTTCCTGCAGAACCTCGAGCACATCCCGCCCATCGTCTACACGCTCCTCTCGTGCTGGACGCGCTTCCACAAGATCGGCAAGTCCGGCGTCGTCGTCTGGGACGAGGCGCACTTTGGCAAGTTCGGCTCGCACTACCTCAAGCGCGAGTTCTACTTCGACGTCCACCCCCGCTCGGCAAGATGCTCGTCGGCTTCGCCGGGCTCCTCTCGGGTTATGACGGCTCGTTCGGCTTCGAGAGCGGCTCCGCGTACCCCGAGACCGTCCCGTACGTAGCAATGCGCGTGATGCTCGCGACGTTTGGCGTCGCACTCGTTCCTCTCGGATGGTACACGGCGGTGGAGCTTGGGATGAGCTGGATGGCGTGCCACCTGGTGGCGCTCATGGTCCTTTGCGGTGAGCATAGCTTTGTTGGGCGTATGCGCGCATATATGGTCCTAATCCGTCCGTACAGATGTGGCATGGTTGTGCATATCCCGATTCATTCTTTTGGATTCAATGCTGTTGTTCTTCACGTTCACTACCGTCTTCTGTCTCACCAAGTTCCATAATCAAAAATATCAGTGCGTATTTCCGTCTGCTACGTGAATGTCTGGCACTAACAAAACCCCAGACCCTTCTCCTTCGACTGGTGGCTATGGCTCATCATGACAGGTTATTCGATCGGATGCGTCTGCAGGCGAGTTCCCGGACTTTGGCTATATGCGCGTTTGGTATTCTGACCTTCTTCCAGTGTGAAATGGGTCGGATTCTTCGTCACCTGTTTAGTCGGGGCATACACCCTTGAAGATCTTTGGGAGAAATTCGGTGACTTAAAGATGCCTGTGGTAGGTGCAACTTTCGCTCCGGTGCTGCAAACCCATTTTGAATGACGACCGTCACAGCGCGACCAGGTCAGACATTGGGGAGCACGCGTCGCGTGTCTCATCGTGCTGCCGATCTTGGTGTACATGGCGTCTTTCAAGTTGCATTTTATGGTCCTCAATCACTCTGGTCCTGGCGACGCCCAAATGAGTTCACTCTTCCAAGCCAACCTCGTAGGCAACACGTTCAATCAGAATCCATTGGGTATGTATTTTTGACTGAGGATTGTGTTTGAGTTGGACGCTGAAGGGTCCGCTGCAGAGATCGCATTAGGTTCGAAGGTCACGCTCAAGAACATGGGATGGGGAGGAGGCCTCCTACACTCCCATGTCCAGACGTACCCGGTTGGTTCAGAGCAGCAGCAAGTCACTTGCTACCACTACAAAGATGACAATAACGACTGGGTTATCTTGCCGCGCTGGGACGAGAATCCGTACGATCCTGAAGGCTCAATTCGATTCCTGAAGGACGGCGACGCTGTTCGCCTTCAACACGCGGCCACCACGCGGAACCTGCACTCTCATCCCATCACCGCCCCTATCAGCAAGTTGAACAACGAAGTCTCTTGCTACGGCAATGCGACCATCGGTGACTATCAGGATTACTGGGTCGTTGAGGTTGTGGACGATATCCACCGTGGACACAGGGAGAAGGTTGACAAGATCCACTCGTTGACGACGCGACTGCGCCTCCGTCACCAGGCCTCCGGCTGCTATCTTCGTGCTGCCAACGCAGTTCTTCCGCAGTGGGGTTTCAAACAGATCGAGGTCAGCTGCGACAAGGAAAACAACCCGAAAGATGTTCACACGTACTGGAACGTCGAGAGTCACTGGAACGAGCGTCGTACGTATACGTTCATATACTTCATGCGCTATAGAGACGGGTCCTCATCTGTCTTTCACAGTGCCCGCGGGAGATATGAAGCTTTACAAGTCACCATTCTTACGCGACTTCTGGCATCTCAACGTCGCAATGGCTACCTCGAATAATGCTCTGGTACCTGACCCGGATAAGGAGGACATTCTGGCCTCTAAGCCATTCGACTGGCCGCTTCTCCGTGTCGGCCTCCGCATGTGCGGGTGGGGCGACAACCAGACAAAATACTACCTGATTGGTACGCCCGTCATCTGGTGGGGCGGCACCGTCAGTCTCGTCGTCAGCGGGCTTGTGGCTCTCGTGTATATCATGCGACAGCAAAGGAAGTATGTCGACATGGACTTAAGTGAGTGCCTTTTAGCCATGTTAAGGACCGAACATTGACAGTAGCTTTAGGGGAATGGGAACACTTCCTGTATGTCGGCAAGGTCGCGATGGTGGGCTGGGTCCTGCATTACTGTGAGTCCAGTAGGTCACCTCATCATGAGACTTGCTCACGAAACACGCGCAGTGCCGTTCATGATCATGGGGCGTGTGACATACATCCACCACTACGTACGTTCTCTAAACGTCCCGTAACCCTGAGCCGCGCCGATGACTGACCCCCTCCACGCAGCTCCCGACTCTATACTTCTCCGTCCTGATGCTCGCCCATCTCCTCGACCACTTCGTCTTCTCCGCGCGCCGTCTCTCGGATCGTACAAAGCGAATCGCATTCGCCGTCAGCGCCTTCATCGTCTTCGCCAATTTCTGGTGGTTTAAGGGCGTTGCGTTCGGTATCGACGGCCCCATCAACGAGTACTGGGGTCTCAAATGGCGCTCAGTATGTGTCCCGCCATCTGCTCTTCGCGTCCTCGTACTGACTGTGGCGTCTGCACCTCGCAGGGTTGGAACATATATAATGAGTAATTATCGTATTCTCCGTCTGTTCAGTAGTACGTACGCCCTCGCTGTCAATACTTTCTCGTATTTCCCTCGCAATGGACTCTGAATATATGTATTCTCCACTCGTTCCGTGGCAATTGCATCTATGTCTGATACATGTAGTGGAAGATCCCCAGCAGTTGTACATCTGATCCGACGATGATGGTGAGTCGACAGAAGGAGGCGTCCTTCCACTGGGATGCAATGCGGAATGCGCCGGCTCGGAAAGTAAGAGAAATCCAAGATCAATCGGACAAACATGAAGTACTAGTACTGGCACAGTATTAACATAGTAGCTGGCTGTAGTGATACTCGGAAGCTGGCCACCTAGTTTGTCCGTGTAGCGCCCCATCCGGCCATCCTCCTGTAGAATAACAGATACGGCTGTCGGTCTTCGCGCTCCTGCCCACCGAACACATCCTCGGGACGCAGATCCGAAACAAGTTCGTCGTCGATGCGGATCCACGCTGCGCGTGGTCGGTCGGAGAGCTCGCGATTCGGGTGCAGCACGTCGAGCGTGTAGTGCCCACCCGATGCTGACAGCCCGTGGTGATAAAGCACTGCAGGCATCGTGAGCAAGATACCCCGTATTGAGCGAGGCGTTCACGAACGTACCTCCAAACAGTTGGTACTTCACACCTTGCGCCGTCCTGCTCGCCGGGGAGATGATCTCTGTCACGAAAAGTGAGTTTCAGTGGTGCGACTGCGTAAAGGCAAAGGCGGCTGACCTGAGGGGATGTCGAGCTCCGCCGAAAATGACACCTGCTTGCCCACCTTGACGACGTCGCCGACTTTGGTGTCGTAGAGGAAGCGCTTCATGTGCAGGATCAGCACGGGCGGGAGTGCGTCGATGAGCACCTGCTGTGTCGCGTCGAGGATCTGACCCGGTCGTGTCGGGATCGAGATTTGCACTGGTTGGGGATGTGATATGTGCTGGAGGGCGTCGCGGAGGGACTTGACGTTCTCTGGTTGGATGTCGAGCTGCAACGACCGCCAGTCCTCGATCGTGACCGATTCGCGTTGGTGAGGCGCGCGGAGCGCTGAACGGAATTTGCCACCGAAGATACGGGTGATCGGGGAGTCGGTAGACCTCGCCTGACGAGCACCATAAGTGACTGGAGGGGATATTGCCTCAGATCGCGACTCACCGTTCTCGTCATGACGGCCTTATTCTTCTTGCCCACTTCCATCCATCCGTCATCCTGCGGCGCCTCCTCATTGGCCACTTGTGGAGCCTCTTTCGGTTGTTGCAAAGACTGCGATATCGAAAGCAGCTCCTCCTCGAGAGTGTCCAGGAAGAATCCAAGGAACTCTTCTGCATCCTCTTGATACCCTCCCTAGATAGTCGTCGATGAGGATGACGAGAACACAGACGCGAAGAGATGGACTCACGATCATGTTCGCAAACCGCTTCTTTTCCTTCATGGCATCGTAGACGTACGTCGGGATGAAGCTATCTAGCTCGTCGAACGTGTCGTCCTCTCGCTCCTTGCCTTTTGCCTTGGCATTTCTGTCTCCAGAAGATGCTGGGGAATCCGGGACAAACTCCTTGAGGAACTGTATCGTCGCGTCAACGAGTGGAGTCGCCTTCGTGCCCTCACGCTGGGAGCCGACAACTGGTCCTGCAAGGTGCCGCCGCAACTCCGAGAAGAAGCGGTGGAAAGGCGGGCAATAGACGAGGATTTGCAGAACTGCGTTCGCGAAGCACATGTTGCCGGTATTCACGAGCCCACGTGGGCGAATCTTCATCGAAGCCGCAGCGCTACTTAGAGAGCCTAAAGGGCCTTCGTTCAAAAGATGAAGGAGCTCGTTGCGGTTTCCAGACGCCACAGAGCTTCCCGGTGTTGGAGATGGGATCGTCCCCGAAGCTGCAGGGATAGAGAATCCCACCACAGTCGACACTGGGAGCCGAGGCTTGGACGAAGACGCCGCGGAGTCGGATGATTGGAGAAGTGAAGCCCATGACTTCTTGGGACCTGGTGCCGGCTTAGGGACCGCTGCCGGCGTCGAGGTGGAAGCTGTTGCCACAGGTACTTCACTTCGGGGCTGCGGTATGGAGGGCTCAGTGGCTTGTGAAGGAACCTCAACAGCAAGTGGAAGTTCGATCTTCGCGTCTGTCGATGGCGATACCAAGGTCTTGGAAGGAGAGCCAACGGCTACTGATACAGACGTTGCGGACGAGTATGGTGAGCCCGGCACCGGAGTGTCCGCGGCAATGGAGCACGCTGGTGTCGTTTCAGTAGTAGATGAGGAATGGGTCTCCGGCGAATGTTCATGAACATCAACCGGCGCAGGGTCAGAAGATGGTGCGAGTAAGGTGGGCTGAATTTTCGGGGTAGCTGGAGGTGTCCGCATTTCCAAAGCTTTCTCTAGAATGTCTTCAGGAGGAAAGGCGCGAGTTGAGATGATGACTCCCGGAGCGCGCGTCGGATCGCCAGGGCGACGTGACCAAATCACGTAGCTGGAGGCAAGCGTGGTAGAAGGCGTAGGGCCGGGAGATGGACTTCGAGAAGTTGAAGCTCTACGCTCTTCGTCGTCTTCAATAGGTGCTGAATTAGGAGACTCCGGAGCAATAGCCTCTTCTTCCTGCTGCGGCGTCTGTTCGGATTCAGCGATTTCAACAGGTTCCTGGGAAGCAGTGGATTCAGGTTGAGATACATCCGGTTGAGCGCAGGATGGCTCAGGCTCTGGGGCCTGCTGTTGCTCGAGGACAGCTTCCTGTTCTGCAGCAGCAACAATCGGGGGCAAGTCGGCGGGAGGTGGGGGTGGTCCAAGATTCGGGGAAACGTCTGCAGGAGGCTGCGGCTGGACTGGTGCATGGTGAGGACCTTGCGGCAGCTGTAAGTGCGGCATGTTTTCAGCTGATGCCATTGGAGGAAGCATGGAGAGCTGTTTTGGCAAAGGGGAAAGTGTCTGCCCTGCCCAAGCGGGCGGGTAAGGTCCGTTGGGCTGAGGATGGTGATACGGGGACCCATATGGAACTTGATGAGGGTGGGGGTGTGGTGCGTACTTTTGAGGGTTGTGGAAGGGACTTGCGGGAGATATGGGCGGAGGGGTCTGCGCGGGAACAGCGGGCGGTGGGATATGATGTTGAGGAGGCATTGCTTGGTAATGATAGGCCGGGGCTCCTCCTCGATGGGGGTTGTAGCGACCACGACCAGCGCCATTCATTCTCGGAGAAGCTGGTGGGTGCATCTGGGGATGTGCGTTCATGGGTGGCATTGGATATGGGTAATACGGAGGAGGCCCAGGTGCAGGAGAGTACGCGTAGTGCGGGGGAGGTGGGGCGGGGGCGGGTGATGGTAATAGGAAGGGCCCGGCTGGGGGTGATATGGCGTGTGAGGGCTCGCCATTTCTACACGGATAATGCAAAGTCCACGATGGCAGGAAGATGGGATGAATGATATTGGTCAGCAGTCGAGTATGGGGAAGGCGTACCGGAGGGTCTAATCGCTGGTCTATCCGAGGCGGAGACTATCGCACTGGTAGCATATGCTTCAAAGTTTCAAAGTTGAAATGCGCAGATTAACGGTCCTCGAGGTGTCTGGAGATCTCGCGGGGTCGTAATGGGAAGCGGTCGGCCGACGGGCTTGAGAATTCGGGCACGGAAATGATTGCAGAGCAGCTGATATAGCAAAGGATAGGTGAGGGGGGTGCCGACACTCGTACCAGTCAGGGGCGGTGGACGGCGACGACGAGGGGAATAAGAACGACGAAGGGAATGAAGACGACGAGGACAAGAGGAAAGTCAGGACCCACCTTGCGCTCGCGCCCCGGCGATGCGGAGATCACACTGCATAACTCCGATTGTGCCCAGCTCCCTCACTGTGCACTCCAGCGCACTCCGCGCGCCCACTTTTGAAGCTCCGCGTGATCTCCCAACGTAAGTGTGCAGCGTGCTCTTGCACATGGGCCATGGCCGACTCCGTAGTCGCTGAGGTTAACGACGACCACCCGCTTGCACTAGAACTCTCCAGCCTACGTGCCGCCGTCTCTCGCTATCAGGTAATCCGTCCACAGTACCCCGCCCGTCACACACCGCTCAACTGACGCACAGGCCTGATTGGCAGCACGAAGCTCACGTCGCTTCTCTCAAGTTACGAAGACATTCCCTCGAAGCGTCACAGGCCGTAGAGCATGCACGCTCACTTGAACGTGAAAACACGCGTCTGAAGGAGGAGGTCGCCTTCCTCAGAGCGAATCCGGACACTACTCCGACCGATGCATCCTTCCGAATTCCTGAGCTCACACTTGCCCTCCGACGTCTTTCGGACAAGCTCACTGCGGTCGAGGAGGCACTATCGGTACGCACCAAGGAGTCGGTCGATGCCTGCAGCGAACTGGTTGGTGCCCAGCATGAAGTGTCCGCCGCCCGCGCAGTAGCCGCGGAGGCTTGCGCGCGAGAGGAGGAGGGGCTTGCTCGGGAGCGGGAACTAGAGCGGAAATTGCGGGCTGCGGAAGAAGAACGCAGACTGTCGGACCTGGTTGTCCAGGAGTATGCGGACCTCGTCCGGAAGCTCGAAGGCAGACCTAAGGTACATCTTGCGCCTCCCTCGTCATCCTCCGTCGACCTCCAACGGTCTACCAATGGTTCAGAGACTACTCTAGTCGATACCCTCTCCGAGGGAAAACTTGGACTACACAAGCTATTAGAAGAATTCAACGGTCGTAACGAGCGCTTGCAGGCAGACATCTCCAAACTTCACAACGACAACGGTCTTCTCTACAAAGAGCTCGAAGTTGCTCGTCAAGGAGTCGAGCACGACCGCACTAGATTGGCCGAAACTTTGCACGAGCTAGACAAGTATCGCGCTGACGATAATACCGCTACTAAAATGGTGTCTCGGTACATGTAAGTCATGCTCTCTGTTCTCGTCCGCGCACATCTTGACATCATGCAGGAAGTTCTCGCAGTCATCGACGGACACGCTCCAGAAAGCTATCGACACCCTCAAGGTTCGGCATGCTACTACTCTCGCGACTCTCAATGCCGAGATCGCCCAGCTTCAGCGCTCCCTCTCTCGTGAGCGCGATGAGACCGAGCGCATACGCGGCGCTCTGGATAATCTCACCGAGGACATCGCTCGCGAAGCGTACGGGCGTCGTCGTGAAGTTTCTCTACGCCTCGCGTTCCTCGGGCGCGAGGAGAACTTGGCTGAGAGCTTGAGGCGTTGGGTGCGGAAGGCTAGAGAGGCTCTTGAGCGAACGGGAGGCTCTGAGGATGGATCTATGTCTTTGAACCCGATGGCATTACGAAACTCCTACTCGACGGTCGTAGCTGAAGCCGAAGCTCTTCTAGACACATTGAACGGGCAACCTTCAGCGAACACTGAGGACCTTCCTCCCGGCGCGATCGCAAGGCTGGTGCTCGCGCAAGAGTCAACAGCTTCTTTGACACGCGAACTCCAAGAGGAAACGATCCGCAGGCTGAACACGGAGAGAAAGCTAGCGCGATTGGAGTCGGCCGAAGTGCCCCACCAGCCAGACGAGTCCCATCCTGTGATCTATCCTGTACCTCATCGTATCAGCGAGGTTCATCAGGAGAGACGATTGTTGGATGCTAGCGTCAGCGCAACATCTCCCCCGATCGATGTCAAAGCGGCCGCCCATCATAAACAGGTTGTCTCTACGGAATCTAGCTCTCTAGGTTCACGCATTGTCGAGGTGGTCACCATATCTCCCATTGTGGCCTTACCGTCTGTCAGAGTCGAACCATCTCCTACGACATCGCCGTCCGAGGCCACTCCAACTGACATCTCTCACTCTACGCCAGATAACTCACTTGTTTCGCGAGAGCCCGACACGTCAAACGCAGAGGAACTCCTATCGGAAGAGACTCTAATGTCTCCGTCCGTTCGTGCTACACACGTTTCTGACACTACATCGCGTCTGAAAGCATTCCCAGTCGTTGAACAGGAAGCAGGTGATAACTCAGTGCCTGTTCCTTTCCCTTACACCGACAAGCCTCAAGATGTTACGCCTATCCTAGCTACCCCTTCGCCTATCCCCTTCCCTAGTGCCGTTCAAGAAACCGCTTCCATTGCAGGATCATCGGTGCTCTCGCGATCTCATCTGCCTCCTCTGCTCCCTTTGGAGACCGCGAACGGCATGTCACTGTCGTCATTCTCACCAGGCCTGCCCAGTCACAACCTACCTACAACAGAGGGCGAGGATATGTCGCTGCTCGCTGCGCTAGCGAAGGTCAAGCGCCGTTATGATGATGTACAAACAGGTTTCCGCGACTGTCACGTAGCCCTCAAGGAGTTGAGGAAGACCCTTACACACCTGCCCTCCTCTTCGACCAACGCCTCTTCAGAGATGCTATCTGTTCTGAACAAAGCTGTCGAGCGTCTAGTGGATTTCAACGAGGACGCTCGTGTTGAGTTGGAGATCCGTATCGCGGATGAGGAGCGTGTGGCGAGCGGATACGAGGCGTTGCTTTCCATCCCAGGTGCGATGTCGCAGTCTGACGAGACGGACAGGGTGGACGAGGGCGAGATGATGAAAGAGGTGCGGGGGTTTGTGGACGGCTCGGATCGTGTGGTCGCGAGAGCAACGCAGCAGTTCACGCAGAAGCTCGACGACTTGGAGCACGACATCGCGTCGATCAAGCGAACCTTGTACGAGCTCACATCTCCGGACGACGCGCAGCCGCCCTCTGCAGCCGCGCTGTCCGCCAAGAGCACGGCTTCGCCGAGCTGGTCGGCGTGGACCCCGAGCTTCCTCAGCCCCGCGCCCCGATCGACGAGTCCCGCCCCGCCGACGTTCGGCTCTGTCATGACCTCCCCGCGACTGCGCCACTCCTCGTCGTTCTCGCACCCGCGCGAGCCTTCCAACGACGAGCCCTCTCCTGACCCACTCGCCAGTCTCGGGCTACGCATCGTCGTTCCTGTGCGCAGCCCGACGTATGGCCTTGGCGCGAGTCCCACTGGCCATGGTGTACCGGGCTCTCGTGCCGCCCCAGGCCCGCGTCAGCGCACGACGTCGGGGATGTTCATGCTCGGTTTGGGCACGCGGAGCACGTCGTTCGGGCCGAGCATGGGCAAGCCGGCTCTGCAGAAGATGCCGTCGAGGAGCACCCTTGCGAGCACGAGTACTACTCGCTTGGCGAGCCCTCTGGTTAGCAGTTCCAACAGTGCCAGCCCTCAGAAGGGAGTTGCGGAGAAGGTGGAACAACAGCATGGGGAAGTGGACTCGGACGTAGAGTAGGCCTGGTATAGATCCACAAGACAGTTCTTTAGTTGTGTCCGGTGACGTGACCAGATATCTGAGCTTTAGTTCGTGTGCTTGAACCTGAATCTACGTATGTACTACAAGCATTCAACACATTGAGACATTGACCGGATCATGACAGTGTCATATAGTGAATGCGAGGGTGCAGATCGCAAACATGATTGTCCCAGCGAACGGAGGAACATATGAGAACATGGCGGCATTCACTGGGGGTGATGCCACTGACGGAACACGACCGGGTACAGTGACGCTAGGAATCCCAGTGATCAAGCTGCTGCTGGTGGGCGCAGCCTGGCTTGTCGCTGCACGTAGCCCTTCCATCAGCACGCTACACAGGGAACGTACATACCACAGAAGACTCACATGCGAACTTCCCACCGGCAGTTTCCGCACTCTTGACCGCGTCCTGAAGGAGCTCGCCTGCGTTGTCCGGGACGAGCGAGAGGAAGCCCATGCGAGGCGGATCGACCCAGGGATGGGTCAGATTGCCGTAGTAGAACACGACCATGTTGCTCTTCAGAAACGGCGCGCCCAGGATCCAACTGAAGCTCATTTGCCGAGACAGGTCAGGGCGCGTCGCGTTGCCGACGTTCGCAACGCAGTCTGTAGCGTTGTTGGGCGTGAGCTGGGCAGCGAAGTCGCGCGGGTCGACGGGGAAGAGCTTCCCGCCGATCTGGAACGTGAGGTTGTGCGCGGCGCTGCAGGGGAATGAGGGCGCGCTTTGGGGGTCGGAGGCGCGCGGGGGAAATACTCTTTGGAGGAGGACCTCGAATACATCAGAAGGACCGTCAACACGCGGGTTGCGCTGCATCGAAATGAGGTCAGACGAGGTCGTCGCGGCGCAGCGACAGTTCACAGGGACATGCGATGTCAATGACCGCGATTTGGGGGAGAGTCGTGCTTCCGTTGGTCAGCTCGCTCGAAGTAGGCAGTTGCTCGCCATCAATATATATAGCATCGAGTGGGATTTCCCATTGCCTGAGTATCGGTGAATGTCAGTACCAGACATAGTGTTGTCTTTGTGATGAAAGCAGATGCGCACAGTGGATAGCTCTCGTTCGGCGCGAATGTGGGAGGGGGGCAACTCCGCAGGACCATAACGGTGTACGGGTACCCAGGTGATCGACGAGTTGTCTATTCCTGCGGGAAGTTGGCCGATGGTGAATTTTCCCGTCCCGGAAACATCGATCGTGTCCCTCTGCAATGTGATCTGATGTTACATCAACATGGTGTACTAACCATGCCTGATTTGGGACAGTCCCCACCGCAAACATCGGTTGCTCAATCGCCCCGGTCGCCGCAAGTCTTGGTACAAAGGGACCAAAATCCGCGAAATGCTCGTAGACAATGTCGGGGTTAGATAGATTGAGGGGATCTAGGTGGAGCTGATGTTGGGTACATGAGCCCATGCATTCCCGTATCCAAACAGAACAGATCTCATGCGCACCATATATTCCAGTGCATAATTCTGAAGCCAGCTGCATGGCAGTGTCAATGCAAGGAACATCTCCGACGACATGGCTATTAGCAAGTACCTCCAAGCAGGAAAGGCGAGGCCAAGTTCGCCTACAGCACCATTGTAATAGGTGAGTGGGTCGGCGACTGCGTTGACCACGCCAATCCACTGATGCTGCAAAGTGAGTCCTGCAAGAGTGACTGTATCCGTCCCAGTTGTCCCGTTCGCAACGTCTTCGAAAGTACGAGTTCTATTGATAATCTGAGGGAAGAAACTACCCGGGCCCGCATATTCAAAGGTTGGTCCTGGATTGTAGCGTGTTGAGCTGATGTCCTTGCAGAGCTGAGTATCGCATGCTTCCGAGAGCACGTATAGGTCGCTGTACGCGGTGTCTGCAGACAAGACGTTGAAGGTTGGGAAGCAGAGTCACTCGTACTCAGCAGAGGGACGCTCACTGAGTTGAAGTGCGACAGTCGAGTTCCCGATCGTGATGGACACAAGGTATCTTCTGCGTCGAAGGTCAATACGTACGACTATTGCGAAGGCAGATCTTACTTACTCATCCGCGAAGTCACCTATGCCAACGGTACCCCCAGAACGTCTCTCCGCTGTGCGACAGCGGATGTCTTCGTCAGGGGAAGGTTGGCACCGGCCTTCCCTAGTCCTTCGGCAACAGAAGCAGAAAGGAGAGAGGCGAGAGAAAAGGCGCGAAGGACGCTCCAGCCAACCGCATACATCGCGAGGACAAGGGATACAGAAAGGATGCCACTCGGTCGACCTTTGTATGCCATGTAGTGCTATACCTGTGAGAAGAGTCTGCGAGGCGTCTCGCTCGTCTGTAACCCAAAAACCACAAGCACTGTCGTTGTGGGCGTGTTCTCTCCCAAGTCCCAACAACAAGTTGTTTAAATCGTGTTCTATGATTGTGAGCGGGTTTGCGAGCATTGAAGTTGAGTAGCAGTGAGTGGCCAGGGTGCGTTATCGTGATATTGTGAGACCACGGGAATAGGAGTATCCGAAGCAAAGCGATACTCGAAGCCCTCGCTGAACAGGCGGCATGTGTTCTGCATCAGGTGATAGTTAGCATAGGGCGGCGTTATGTGAGGTTTGCGTACCTGCATCCTGATTTCGCGATGTATCGGTGGGCATACTGTGGTAGTCGGGTTTGCTGGAAATTTGCCGATTCCAGGCTGCGCACATAGGGATCGAATAGACTCAACTGAGTTCATAGCTCGTGTACGCGACACATGCAGGAAACCAAAGGAACTAGCTAGCGACAGGAGTTTCTTGCGTGAGCATGAGTATGTATGAGCAATGCTCGGCGGTGCAGCTGGACGTGACATTGTGCCAGGGCATTCTTGGATGGGATCAGGTTGATGCTCATCGCCGGCATTCTGAGGAGGTGTCGTAGACATATAAGAATCACGTACATCAGGACAGCGGATCATGCGAACTCACTATGTTGTCGCCTCATTTGCCCATCCATATGATCTTGCCGTGACTGAGTAGGCCAGGTGAGATCGAAGAGAATGTCCTATACGTCGGGGATTTGGCTATGGCCCTCGGGAACATATTTGGGTAGAGTCGAGGTTTCGGATGAGCGGGTCGTCCTCTAGATTTCCTGTTTATCGGCGAACTGAAGGCCTTGGGATATTGATTCGATCTCGACCAAGGAGTACATACACACCGTCTAGCAGGAGACATTGTGGATGGTGGCGAACGAGGAGCGATTGCAAAGGGGCAGGAGAAGCATACCGATTGCGCGCGGGTGCCCGACGTTCTCCCCAGTCTGGTTGAGCTCACCATGTCCACATATGTTGACGAGCGCGCCCCATGGAAAGTAGCGGTTCAGATGCGCAGACAAGGGAGAATAGGACAAGTAGTCTCATTGCACAGATGTTGGATCGGTGTGGACGATGCTGGGCCACGCTGGGCGGTTGGTGGAAATTAATCGATATGGGGGATGGTTAGGAGGTGAAGGCCGATTTTATCGTGTATGACGAAGTGGAAGGAGCATCCAAGCAGTGTAGATTGGGATTTCGAGGGCGAAACGGAGGGTAGACCAAAGCCAAGGAGGATCGAACCGGGAGCGTGGGGGAGTGGCTGAGAGGGGGGAACAACCGACTCGCGCCGGTTCCGAAACCGGCAGGCGACTCATCCTCATCCTCATGATTCATCCCCTCGTCGTCGTGTCTCAGTCTGTCGTTCCCTAGGCTGCTTGTTCTCGCAATAATCGCTGGGCCGTCATCGATAAACGAGGCTAGTGACGCCAGAGTCTCCCTAACCATGGCGTCCTCCCCCACCCGGTCGTCAGGGTAGGAATCGATACCCTTCTACAGATGGCCGTCTTGCTGGCAATGTATGCTTTGCAATCTTGAAGCACTCCCTGCGTTCTACGGACTTGGGGCTTTGGGCTGTAGCTGCTGGTATCACACGTGTCGGAGGCTTGACGAGCTGCAACCTTCCGACCCGATTGTCGTCGGCAATAGCGGTCGCAATTCGTGGATCCTGCGCGTAATAACGCATGTTATTCTATACACCAAGTTACTTGTAGCTTGAGTGTCTCCAAGGTATGTTCTATCTTCACCTATTGTGCCTCAGGGCGCTCCATCACGACCATGGCGGTGATGGAGCAGCCTGTTCTCGTCCTTCTACTCTTTGCATCTGGTTAGCTGGCGCACACTAAGCAGTAACATTCTGCTGAAGGTGGAATAATTCACCTCAATGCTTCGTCCAGGATGTACGGACTATGCAGTCACGACTCTGGGATACGATCGCTTATGATCGCCGAGTTGACCTCTGTCTCGATATCGGCAAGCCAACTGCCATGATTCACCCCGTCATGGGCAATATGCCTGTATGTATCGATGCGATGAGGTGTATACGTTGCGATCGTCTCAAAGCAGTACATACCGATTATCCCAAGGACGCAGACTCGCGATTTCGTTCCGGCTGAAGGCCATTCATATTCATGTACATAGACACTTGTACTTGCCTGCACCACAAATCTGCTCGTGGATACGGTATGTGCTCCCAAGGAGCAATTCGGCAGTTGATGTTTTCCTGACTTGTCGAGACGGGTGCCCACTGCGGGGTCGGGACGAAAGACGAAACGTGGCAGGGATGGATAGTGGATGGACATTGTTCTGCCCTGCGCCAGGCCTTGTGCCCACGCGAAAGAGCTGCGCGTTATTGGCACAGACGATTTCTTGCTTCCGTGTGGCATTTGTACCACACAGATGGTGTTGTCCGTCCTAATCGAATCGGGACGTAGGCCACTGGGTTGAAGCGCCGATGTTTGTCGGGTGGTGTCTGAAGAGAAACATGCGATAGCGCACTGCGGGTTTTGTAGGACATGATTCACAGCCCCGGTCGCGGACGTGTGGATGGCATGGGTTGCTGCCGAAAAGAGTATGTTCGCTGGGCGCGTCCGAGGCGTACGCAGAGTCATCTCTCCCCGTTTCGTCGACTTTCCTAAACGAGCTCTGCTGCAGCGGCGATATAAGGTGGGCGCGCTCCCATCACCGAGCTTCTCACTCTGCTCTTCCCCACCAACGTCCAGGAGATCGTTCGCGGGGGGCAATAGAGAGCCGTCACTCTTTTTGCCTGCCTGTGTGCGCCATTGCCTTCTATCGACGCGCCCCCATCATCAACACTGTCATTCCACCACTGGCACAAGATGCAGTCTCCATCACAAAAATCTCCGCGGATCCATCACTCTCGTCGTCCTTCTCTTTCGTTCAACACACTCCACTTTCCTTCAGATAGACAATTTCCCATTTATGCCCATTGCAACTCTCAACGTCATCAACCACCACTGCATTTCCCGCTCTACGTCTCGACTCCCCCTCGCCGTCAGGATCTTATGGTAAGTATCTGTATCTGTTCTCACGTCGCGGACGGTCACGCTGACTTCTTTCTAGCAAACTATCGACTACCGCTACACGCGAAAGTGTAGACGGTCAAGCTTCGCCTTGGTACGTTTCTGCTACGATGCCATGTCCTCCCATCCTGACCCACTGTCCCCATTCACCAGTCGGACATCTTTGAGCTTGACGAGGACGAGGTCGAAATCGAAGTATCGCCCGTCCTTCCATCTACATCCACCTCCACTAGCTCGATCTCGACCACCCAGAGTGTCAAGTCACGCATGAAAACGGTTTTGTTCGTAAGTGAGACCTCTTCGCCCATCTCCACACTTGTACTCACGTTCAATGGAGGAGCTGGCTCATACTATCAAAATGCAATGCAATCGCGTCCGGTCTGCGAGGATCTATGTCGTCGAACCTGCAGATTGCCCAATGAAAGTCGACCTCTTGTAGATATCTCAATCATCTCTCATCTTGCCCCATATGTACACACATACCTCCATTGCATACCAACCAAGCTTTACCCTCAAATGCCTCCCGTTAGCATAATGTACAGTATCTCTTCTGTGTACATGTAGCCGCATTGTCGTCTTATACTTAGCGTCGTTAATACAAGCTTACAGCATTGAACATCCCACACCTCGTGCGCGCTCAGGGAACGGACCGTGAGAATCAGTATGCTATCGTATCGGCGAAGCGTAGGAGCGCTTCACAATCCGCCATGTCTTTCGTCCAAGCTCTCCGACGACAAACGCGACTGAACGCGTTCCGGGCACCACGACGATGCCTCGCTAGCCAGAGCGCCCCAGCAGCTGCTCCAGCGACGCCCGACTCGTCCAGCTCTCCCGTCCCTCCACCAAAATGTGAGTTTCGTCACTCAACGTTGCTTCCAACCGGTCGCGTGTCCTGACCGTCCTCATTCTCCTCCTACACAGCTGGGCCCGCGCTGTCCTCGTGCCCGGAGAACACCGTCCTCCATGGGGTCGCGTACCTGAAGGGCCAGCAAGAGGTGCTCGCGCAGGCGGACGACGCGTACCCTCCCTGGCTCTGGACGCTCCTGAAGCCGAAGCAGCTCCCCGATGACGGCCCGGGGGCAAGGCGGAGAAGGTGCGGCTGCGGAAGGAGAATAGGCAGCGGATACGGGACCAGAACTTCATGAAGACTCAGTAAGCGCGCTGGAGGCGGGAGTCGGGAGTCGGGGTGCTGGAGGCGAGGAGGCCGTGTGTGACTGTCACCTGGCGTTGGCTGCGGGTGGGGTACGGCTGTTGACTGGTGAGTGTTTCTTCCACCCGAGGCGTCTTTGCGAGCGGTACTGACGGGACGGCAATGGACAGCTGCGTACATGTATCTTCTCTATCGCTAATGGCTAATCCCCTCACGAATGTGGAACGCACCATCGTCCGAGAGCGAGCCGTAGGTCTGTACCCCGATGTGCTTCTAGACCTTGTTCGAAGTGGGTTGCAAGGTAAACCCATTTTGAGTGTCTTGGCACAAGTTCCCTGCCACCCTGCCACGCTAGATATGACACCTCACGAGAGAAGAGTCATGTCATTCAATCTCGCAAGAACCGGAAGGTCGGCTCATGCTACCAGTTGGCGGATAAAACACCGACGGCACTGTGAGGGGTACAGAACCGCTCTGCATGTCGTCGTAAGAAAGAAAGACGTCCTGGAATGCAGGTTCCAGTCAATATTAACCCGTCCTGTGCGAGTGGCCACAAGATGTACATAACATGGAGAGGGTGCGTTCTACGCCACACATGAATGTTGATACCAGGAGAGACATACTCATCGCGGCGGAGTAGTGTTATTGACACTGAGTACTGAGTACTGAAGGTGCGTCGTTAGATCGAAATACGCACCGAATCCCACGCCCGCATTTTGCGACTCGTTGAGTATGCGCACCTTCTACTGATTAGACTGATACTCAGAAACACGAGACATACCAACATCCACATCTATCCAACATCCATACTATGAGATATTGATCTACAAACTTGGCGGATTGGCCCTCTACATCCCTCCATTGGCCGTCCTTCGTGCTCAAGCTTCAGCCTCAGGCGGGGAACGACCCCAAAGTGAACAGGGTCTGCTTCTGCTTCCCCTTCCCCTTCTTCTTCCCGCCCGCCGCTCCCTCCCCGTCGGCTTGGGCAGCGCCCTCCCCGCCCGGCGTCGACGAGTCGCTCCCGTTCTTGCCGCTGCCAGGCTGCCACGCCGGGCGGCCGGGGCGCTCTCCCCCAAAATGTTGCGCAACGACTGGTTCCCGCCGACGGCGGCTCTCGGGAACCGTGGCGCGCTGCTCGAGGGGAGCTCCGGGAACGCGGACTTGGAGAGCACTGCTGGGCCCGCTTTCGTCGTCCTCGCCCCTGGGCCCTGGACGGACGTCGGGGCGCGCGGGGCCTGAGGCGCGGGCGCGGAGGCCGCAGCGGAGGCGGCGGCCCACGGAGTCAACCTTTGCGGCTGGCGGAATGGCGTCGTGTTCGACGCGCCTGAACCTCCCGGAGCGGATGTCTGCAGCGGGGGGAACGCGTTGGCACTTGCGGCTGGTCGTGAGGCCGCTGCGGAGGACGACGAGGATGGCTGGGGAGTGTTGGAGGCGGCTGCGCGGGCGACACGGTCCCATAGTTGGCGAGAGGATTGCGCGGAGGAGCGCGCGGTGGAGTGCTTCGCGTTGAGCACCCGCCCGCTTGTGACGCCCGCCCACTCGGAGCCGATCGCGGTGGGCACGAGCTCGGGGAACTGGTTGCGTTGCTGCATATAGAATGGCGCGCGGGCGTATATGAGCATTGATAGGTACCCGTACGAGGGCCGGATACGCGATCGGCACGCGCAGCGCCGCGCGCCCAAGCTCTGAAGATGATGATGTCGTACGCACCTCGACCTTGAACCCATTCCAGGCGGCGAGCAGGTCGCGCTTCTTCTCGTCATCGTCAACGACGTCCACGATCGCGTTCAAAACGCTGGCGGTGCCGTCCAAGTTCCGGTCGAGGATGCTCCATACGGTAGAGATGAGGTCGCGCGCGGTCGATTCGGACGAGCGGTATGAGCGAATCGCCGCTTTTACTGCAGGCACCGCGTTCGTGGGGTTCGCCGCGAGGCTCGTTAGGCGCACGACCAATGCAGAGAGCCGAGGATCCGCCTCGCCGGGGTCGGGGGAGGGTGATTGTCGTTGACTGGGCTGCCCACTACCAGCCCCGGATCCGCCGCCGCCGTCCGCGGTCAGTGTGCCGCCAAATGCCTCCCGGCGTCGCGCACCCGCGGCTTGTGCGCGCGACCCACCTCCAGGAGGCTGGACGCCCCCTTGTACGTGCGGTGGAGGTTCTCGTTCTCGTTCTCGGTCGCCTCGATCACGCCGACCGCGTCTACCTGGGCCACCTCCGACTTCTTCGAATTCGAACTCGGCTTGGACGCGGCGCGCGTCGCGCTTGTCGCGTGAAGACATCTCTGCCCCATGCTCCTCAACCTGGTGCGCTTTGAGATCAATCGCAGAGCCGAAGACGACAAACTTGCGGGCAAGGCATTCCGCGCGGCGGCAAGGGAAGTGTGCGTGCATGAAGTGCTCCTCCTGATTTGCCGGATCACGTCAGCTATGGTTGTAAGATGGGAGGCAGCCCGCCGTCGGCTACTCACTAGTGCCTCATAATTACGGAAACTATACGGTGGGGAACGGGCATGGATGAGCTGAAACGGGAGGTGTGTGAAGGTGCTTACTATTGATCCTTAACCTCGTTACGTTTGCAGATGAAGCATTCTTCATGCTTCTCGCGCATGTGTGCGTAGAGCTCGTCTTCGCTGAATAAGCACTCGCGACAAAACTCGCAGAGGGGATGGATGCCACCCTCTATCTGCTGTTTGTGCTGATCGCGTCTGTGCCCGCGTCCCATAGAAGGGACATGTATAGGAAGGACGTTAGGGTCGTAGAGGGCATGCTCGTGGGCGAAGACTTTCTTGAAGCGTATGCAGAGATCGCTAGTGAACGGTGATATGTTCATTCTCACTAGTTGCGTTCAAATAAAGCAAGACTCACCACGTGAGCTTGCCGTGAGTAGCACGAGTATGTAGTTTGAGATCACTCCATCCATTCCCAATGAAACTGCATTGTGGATCGGGACAGTTGAAACGAAGAAGAATGAGGGTCTCCTCCATCATCTCTTGGGTCTCAAATGAGATGGCAAGCTTCGCATCTTTGTAGGGAATATTGTCTGGAGTGTATGAGGTCCACGGCGCATCTGCATTTGTCGTGAATATGACAGCAGGTTGGGGTTCCTGACATTAGTGCGGGACGACATTCAGGGAGCGCAATTTAGATGCTAAGCGAAAACATGAGGACAAACTTTGCAGAACGTGCATTCCATTTTCTTGTAGAGCGCACGGAGGCGCAGAGCGCAGACATGGCATGTCCGATGGTTGCATTCGGAGAGAGACCAGTACTTTACGGGCTCGGCGCAGATCCAACAGAGCGTACTATCGTCCGGGGGTGCTTCAGCATCGGGTGCACTGTCAGTTTCGACATTTTCGGACGATACAGAATGCACCAGCTGAGGTTCCGACTGTGGAGGTGCGAGGCCATCTGGCATAGAGATCTGAGAATCGCGGGGAGGGCCGGCTTTCTGTCCTCCTCGGCCACGACGATCTCTGTTTCCACCACGGCCGCGGGGGTTGGCTGAACGGGTCTGGGTAGCGGTTGCAGCGGAAGACATGTGCGAGTAGGACGGACTGTGTAGGAGGCCGGAGAGAGGGGAGAGACTGAGCGGACTTGTGCGACTCAGCGATGAGCGCACAGGGGAGGATGCGCCGGCGACGGAGCCGGCAGGGTACCAGATATGGGAAGGAGTGTCTATTGGTTCCGTGACCTTCGCGGCCGGGGCGCATGGCCGGCTAAGGCTCGCGTCGGTAAGACTGAGTCGAGGGACTCCAGATTGTCGCCATCACCCTCAGCGTCCCTCCCCCAATCTCAGATACAAAATCAGACAACAAGATGGCCCCTATGACCGGCTCCCGTCGCCCCAATCCCGAGTACATAAGTATACCCTCCCGCTTCCTCTCGCCCTTTTCCCCGTTCTCCCCATGCCTCCCGACTATCCGCGTCACTCAGACACAGACACAGACAGTCCAGAGTCCAGCCGCAGGTACCCCTATGGTCCCCATCGTCGCCAGTTTATCAACAAGCACGGCTCCAAAACTCATGCCTACGAGCCCGCAAAAGCCCCCTGGCCGCTCTCGTACGACCAGGCCACGCTCGAGCTGTGAGCGTTGAATCTGACTCTCACTGTGGCCACCATCTGATTGCGATCGTCCAGGGAAATGATGGACACGGCTCTCACTTCGGCCTACAAAGGTGTCGTCTCCCTCGTAGACCACAAGGGCAAGGAGCCTGCTCGCTGCCTCGACATCGGCACTGGGGTGCGTAGCACCACTATCTCTATTTCTGCCGCAGGTTCTTGTCATGGCCACCATTCCTCGCTGTTCTTTGCGCTAGTCTCAGCGGAGCTTAGTATTCCTTACCCCAAGTGGCATGATCGCGCTCCTTCGATCACATTGTCCAGCGGACTGTTGTGCGGATTCACAATGCTTGTCCGGAGTCTCACTCCAGCAATACAGTGCTCAGCACCGTCCTCTCCGTCGTGTTGGAGAGGTCTGTGGTGAGTACTCGAGAACGGATCGTATCGTACCTGGCCCTGGCCTACGAAAATCTTTCGTGGGCGGGTGGTGGAACGTGACACGCTAGGGCATATATGTCGATGACGTTCTACGCGCCTCTCTGTTGTATTCCGTAAGATTCGGATGGGACTCATTCCTCCGCTAGTTAGGTCTCTGGGTCACGCAGTCTGCTAAGTACTGGAGGAAATCGACATTTGTATGTACTTCAAAAGTTTCAATGCAACTCCCATTTTCATATTTCTTCTTCCTGCCCTAGGTTGGATTCGATCTGGTAGATGTGCAGATTCCACTATGTATTCTCGAACCCGATGAGGCAAGTCGAATAGAATGGGTGTACGGGAATATGTGAGTCCTGCCTATCATTCCCAGTGCGTGTTCCGCGCTAACCGGCTTACAGTCTTACCGGACCGTTACCATTCCAAGACGAGGAGTTTGATCATGTCAGAATCACCGAAGTCGCGCTGGGTATTCCCGAGAATAAAGTATGTTGTTCGGTGCAAGATATATAGTTCTCTCGCTAACATAGGAGCAATAAACAGTGGACACCAGTCTTTGAGGTAGACCTGCCCACATGGAACCGCATAGTGCAGTGTCCTAACTGCACGAATCGTTCAGGAAGTTCGTCGAGTCATGAAACCTGGCGCAACGATCGAAATCATCGAAGAAGGTGAGTCTGCACAGGTTTGCTCCTTCTGACAACTCTAAAAGCTTCGTTCAGATGCCATCTTCCCCGTTCTCCCACGATGGTTTACAGAACCACTACATGCTCGGACACGCTGGCCGTCAATTAGTATGCAGGACGGTGCAAAATTCTTCTCAAATCCGCAAATCACATCCAGTCCCGAGATTGCCCATGAGTACGAGCTTCTCGAGATTCTGTTCAACAAAGTGTTCGATCGACGTTTCATCAACACTAAACCAAGTTGTGAGCCGCTCGCATCACCTTCACGTCTCCAATCTCCTCACACATGATCCCATCTCAGCTGTCCTCCCAGCGGCATTTTCGACGCACTTCGGACACGTCATCTCCCCGCCAATCCTTACCGTACCCATGCCTCCACTGCCGCCCGTTCAACCCCGACCCAGCCCACGCACCTCCCACAGCTCACGCAACTCCGACGTCTTCGCAGATCACACCTATCTCTACGACGCCGCAGCGGACGGCGAGATGTCGCTTGCGGCGCTCAACTCGGCTGCCCCGCGCAAGGGCGCCCGGAACGGCACGAAAAGCATCAAGAGACAGTCCACGTCCTCCTCTCCCGGGAACAGCGTCACGAAGGCACCTGCGACGAGCAGCCCGCTCGTGCGCTCGCATTCGGAGACTCAGATCATCACGGGCTCTACCCCTTCGGCGAGCAAAGGCAGGCGGAACGGGACCGCGAGCGCCAGCAACAGCACCCGCCCGTCCAGGAACGCGTCCGCGACGAGCCTCCACAGCAGCGGGCACGGGCACGGGCACGGGAACGGGGAGGCCCCGCCCCCGCTCCCGCAGTCGACAACGGTGACAGCGTCTGGCTCGCCGGTGTCCGGGCCCGGGTCCGGGAAGTCGTCGCGGGCGAGCATGGACGCGCACTCGACGGCGTCGCACTCGTCGACGGGCTCGAACGCGGCGTCGGTCTCGTCGATGATGTCGAAGCGGACGGCGGCGATCCAGGACCTCGCGGCGGTGAGCACGATCATCGGCGAGCGGTCGCAGATCGAGATGTTCCCGATCGACGCGCTGCTCATGTTCGACGTGCACTCGCTGTGCCTGCACCTGCGGCGCGCGCTCGGCTTCGTGCTCGCGATCCGCGAGGCGATGTGGGAGGAGCTGCAGACCATGCTCACGAACCCGCGTCGGGGCGTCGACCTCGACAAGTACGGCTTCTTCGTGCACGAGGACACGGTCGAGAGCATGCGGGCTAAGTTCGTTCAGTTGCTGGACCAGTACAAGAGGTGCGTACGGTCGGACTGCCCTCTCCGTTGCTTTACTTTTCACCGAGCGCTATGGCTGATCCTGTTATGTTTCTCACACCAGTGATATGCACGTGCGGATGTCGCTCTGGCACTCACTCGTACATTTCGGCTGGGACTACCCCAGCGCGATCCCATGTCCAAGGCGGAGGAGATGGAGGAGATGCGCCTCCGCGAGGACATTCTCATAGCCCGCCGAAAGGCGGGCGCGGAGAACGAGCGCGAGCCACCGTGCCGCGCCGTCCGTGTTCTCGTTGGCGCGAAGGTATAGGCTCCTCTAGGTCGCCAGTTCCTCTACGGTCCATGTTCCACGCCCGACCATCGATCAATAACGCCCTGGGCCTCTGGCACTGTACAAACAGTATGTAATGCCCGCCCCATGTCTCTCAATGCCCCTCCCACAGACTATCCCGTCTAAGTACTCATGATCTACCTACTCAAGATCTACTTTAATCTAGAATGTCGTTTGCTAGTCTGTTGTACGTCACCGTGCTTTCCACCTTGTACTTTTTCTTTTTCTTTTTTCTTTCTTTTTTGGACTTTCATCATATCTTTTGCGTCGTCTGTGCTCAAGTCTGTGCTACCAGCTGCGAGTACGGAGATGGTGGCATGTGCGCCGTCTATTTATATTTCAGCTGATCCTTTTGGACCTTGGTGTCGCATGGCTCATCATCAGGCCTACTCCCGTCGCACTTGCTCAACATGTACTCCCCCGATCGTCCGGTGGCCCCGGTACGGTAGTAATAGTATCATCATGCATACATGAAAAGCTTCCGTCGGAAGTCGGTGGGGACATCTGAAACACTTTGCGCGTTGCTGGTCCATTTGATCCTGCTGACCGCTTGCGATGTTGGACGAACCCGGTTCATTAGATCTAAAGTGTATGTATTTAGTGCCGCTTGTTACTTCGCCTATCCGAGCCTTATCTTGAGGTCAAGTAAGAGGCTTCTTGTTGAGTCTGATGAGACATTAAGTATGCGCTCCGCCGGAAAATATCTTTCGGACCGCTCGGTAGTTTATTGATTCGCGACGGAGGACCGCGAAAGAGGGGAGACTCGGAGGGACTATCAGCTGGTCCGCGGTGGACATGTACTGATTCAAAGTAGTACATGCATATGTACGCCTGAAGCTTCGATCGAGTTCAAGTATTGACTTTTCAGCTGCGGCACGAGTGGTGCAGCATGAATTGCGGTCAATCATGAAACGCAAGTCCGGCCCAGATCCTTGTTTCCCGCGAACCCCACCGTCCAAGAACAGTTCCTAGATCGCTTATCTCGATTTCGTTCCCTTTGTTCATCCAATCGCTCGATCGCTAACCATATAGGTACTAGGACTAGGCTTCTTATGCATGGCAACAAGTCCATGCCGCGAGGCACGCCTCGTGTGTGTTCAACCCAGGTTCAACCAATTGCAAGCCTTCTTGATAAAACTTGAAAGGTAAAATGGAACACAATGTGACGAAATGCCAGTCGCGTCCTCCGAAGCCTCCGACGCACACGCAGTGGAGGAAGTCCGAGCAAAGCCCAACGAAAAAAGATGAGTCTCGCTTCTGCAAGATGCTGCTAAGATAAGTATATTATCGATCTCAGCACTTAAAGTTAGCGGTCTATCGACTTGATGTAAGTAAGTACTAGCAAGTACTTGGTTGCACTAGCATCGATACTAACATGGGTATAGACCCTGAAACCTACAACCTTGATCTACACCCTGCGAATGATCTTCTCCCCGCTGACCTTGCCATCACCCATGCTTCCCAGAACTTGATAGGAAGCGGCTTGACTACCTCGTCCTGCACAAGCTTCGGAAGCTTCTTCAGGAACTGAGCCATATGCGTGCGGTCGCGGCGGGAAGTGTGCAATATTTCCGAAGCTAGATGGGCGACCCATCACGGTGTAGCCGACTCTGCTATAGCCAGCGTAGAAGGATGTCGTCTCCACCAGCTGGCAAAAGCGCTTTGGCACGGGTGTCCCTGCGATGACCGCTCGAATATGGTGTCTAGGACCTTCGTAATCGAATTTTCCGTCACTTTCCTGTTCTTCGACACCATGTCCGGATCCCTGTAGTCGAAGATCTCGGAGGCACCAAGAGATTTCGCAAGGTCGATATTGCGCGGCGACGCGGTGGAGACAACCTTGGAGCCCGACAGAGAGGCTAACCTGATTGCACACTGGCCAACGGCAGTTGGTACATCGTTTGTCAGAGGTCTTGCGAGGTTCGATCTATTGGAGAAAAGGGGTACAGCTTCCGCCGTAGATGAGGATCCGATCCACTCCTCTTTAGAGGCCTTCTCCGGTGCGTATTCGGCGAACGCACGCTCGCCGTAAACTGCCGGCCATGCACAAAGGCGGCGACGTGGTCGCCTACTTTCGAGGTAGACACGTTCTTACCGACCTTGACCACAACACCAGAGAAGTCGCAGCCAAGGACGCTTCCGGGCACACCAACCCAATCGACGTCTGTGAAGAAGGTCTAAGTAGACGCTGAGATCAAACTGTACTATGTGGGACGCACGCTTCAGTCAGTTGAATTCTGGGCGACTGAGACCGTTTTAACGAGAGCTTCATCGCCCTCGAGAGACGGGACGGTCCTTGGTAGATAAGTACACGGTGACCCTACGCGCGAACTTCAGTTAGAGGTGAGATCATAGCTTGATGATCTAGTTGACATTGATCACTCACCTCTTCGATCACCACCGCTCTCAGGGTTTGCGGGACGCCGGTAGTCATACTGTCAATGGCGTGTTAGGAAGATCGCTCTGGAAGCGTGGTGGAATTGAATGAGTCGAGGGAAGCTTGAGGTGCGACGAGAGTGTGTGGCCGTGGGCTGTGTGACATGGTATACATACCATCATGGTACACCTCAAGTTCATGCTGTGACACTGATTGTCAGCTTCGGGCGGTATCCTTTGAACCTTAATACATACTATGAATAAGCAGCGTGCTCCGGTCGGAGGGACGAAGACGATCTTAGGCTGCAAACGAGGGAGTTAGTACTAGCGAGCGTTAGAACGCAGCTATGGCTTACCAAGCGGACAACGGGATGGTGCAGGGCGTGCTTTGACTCTTAGAATAACGTCTGTTTTAAGCCGTGCGGTAGATCAACCAGAGCTCGAGGACTGCCTGAGTGTTCTGAGCCTCCAAGACACTTGGAACAAGCGTCGTCATATGTAATGGTCAAGTTACGAGACAACGCTATAGCTTATGAATCACAGTGGAAACAACATACATGGCCATCGTATACAAACATGGAGTGTATCGCACCTACACCCGGTAGACGATCTTCTCCGCACTGACTTTGCCCTCACGCATGTGTTGCAACCCGTCTGGAACCGCAGCAAGGCCTCCTTCCCAGAGCTTGATCGGAAGCGGCTTGACCGCGCCATCCTGTACCAGCTTCGGCAATTTCTTGAGGAACGCAGCCATGTGCGTGCGGTCCTCATCCGAGACGGCGTAATGCGCGCCGCTCCCGAACGTGAATGCGCGACCGAGTGCAGTGTAGACGAGGGTAGCTGGGATTATATTTCAACATCTATGCTTGAAGCACCAGATTATGCACGGCACACTCACGCTTGAACTTGACGTCCGTCCTGCTGGTGGCATCAGAGGCTGGGCCGAGCACGAGGATGACGTCTCCACCTTTAGGGGAGAGTGCCTCGGCGGTGATTCCCTGGGACGACTTTTCGGAGATTGCGTCTACGGCCTTGGTGATAGAATCTCCCGTCGCCTTCTTGATCTTCGATACCACTTCCGGGTCCTTGTAATCAAAGACCTCCGTCGCGCCTAGGGACTTGACCAAGTCAAAGTTACGTGGCGACGCGGTTGAAATGACTTTGTAGCCCGAGAGCGCGGCTAGTCGGACTAGGCACTGGCCAACAGCAGCTGATGTCGTATGGGTTAGTGGCATCAAAGAAAGAGTACTTTATAGAAATCTTACAGCTTCCTCCATACACAAGAATCCACTCGTCTCCAGAGGTCTTCGCGGGAGGCTCGACGAGTCCAAGGCGAGTCGGGTGATATAACGCCTGCACCGCTGTCCAGAACCTGAATAGATAGTCTATCAGCACCAAGACATAACCTGATGTACTAGCAGTACTCACGCGCAGCCGAGCGTCGCGGCCTCGTCGTGGCTGATCGTGTTCTCGGGAACCACCCACACGAGGTCCGCAGGGGTCTTCACGTATTCGGCGAACGCACCCTCGTCCGGGAACTGCGCGCCGTGCACAAATCCGGCGACGTGGTCGCCTACTTTGAGCGTAGACACGTTCTTACCGACCTTGGCTACAATACCGGAGAAGTCGCAGCCAAGGATGCTCCCGGGTACTCCGACAAAGTCGACGTCTGTGAACAAGTCAGAGTATATCAGTATACTTCATACGGACGCGGGTACAAGAGACCGGGTGGGAACGCACGCTTCCAATCAGTCGGATTTTGAGCAACTGAGACCGTCTTGATGAGAACGTCGTTGTCCTCGAGAGGTGGGACGGGGTGGTCCTTGATAGAGACACGGTGACCCTGTATATGAATGAGAACAGCGGAGGTGAGATCGATATCATAGTGATGTGATAATGTCGACGCTCATCCTAGATGCGATATGCTCACCTCTTCGATCACCACTGCCTTCATGGTTTGAGGGGCGCTGGAAGACATGCTAGGAGATGGATATGTGAAGGCTGCGTGGAGATGAGAGTCTGGTAGATATGTCGGTGGGAGAGTATGTGTGGAGACGAGAGGGTTCTAGAGTCGCTATATATACGGTCACGCTCCCTCTGAGCTCCCCGCAATCATCAGCATCAGGCATCCTACGCTGAATAAGCCTGGCCTTGGGACGACATGCATACATGACCTATGAAACCGTGGTAAGGTAGGGTAGCAGCGGCGGCAACCCGCGAGCAAGTCGCTGACAAAGCGCGGGCCCTCGGGGTTTGTAACCACTTGGCCGAAGCCCAACGGCCGCCGCGATGAGAGACAGTACTTACTGAAGTGGAATCATCGACTCCTTTGCACAAATACTACCGGATATGTTGACGCTTACATGCTTAGAACAGTGTCAATGTAGTCAGGGGTAAGAAGCTGTTATACTTAGATCTTGGCATACTCTGTACCTCAGACGCGACATCCGCATGCAACCTCTTCGACTTGGCTATCCTATACCCGATACACAATCTTCTTCGCGCTGATCTTGCCCTCGCACAAGCACTGCAATCCCTCCGGCACCGCAGCAAGGCCGCCCTCGCAAACCATGATAGGGAGCGGCTGGACCAGGCCATCCTGGACGAGCTGAGGCACCTTCTTGAGGAACGCGGCCATGTGCGCACGGTCCTCCTTCGCGATGCCATAGTACTGGTGGTGCCCGAACGGGGACGCTCGCGCGATCGCGGTGTAGATGAGCGTCGCTGCAAAAAGCGCGACGGCCCATATACACGGCGTTCAGCGGGAGATTGGGGTTTGGGCGATGAGCACTCACGTCTGAACTTGACGTCCTTCCTGTTCGTGGCGCCGGACTCGGGCGAGAGCGCCTCTGCTGTGATTCTCTGGGACTCCTGCAAGGAGATCGTGTCGAGCGCCTTGATGACCGAGTCCCCCGTCACCTTCTTGATCTTCGACACTACTTCTGGGTCTGTGTAGTCGAACACTTCTGTCGCGCCGCGAGATCTGACGAGGTAGAAGTTGCGCGGCGACGCCGTCGTGACGACCTGGTACCCCGAGAGCGTGGCGAGCCTGATCGCGACCTGTCCAACGGCCGCTGGAGGACACCGGGTCAGCGATGCCGAAAACAAGCAGGCGGCATCGGTGGGAACGCTGACAGCTTCCGCCGTAGACGAGGATCCATTCTTCTACGGAGGTGCTTGCGGGATACTCGACGAGCCCGAGACGGCTCGGGTGATACAGCGCCTGAACAGCGGTCCAGAAGCTGAGCACCGCACATCAGCAGCAGCAACTTGGAGCGCACGCGGGGGAGTACGCACGCGGGGGAGTACGCACGGTAAGCCAAGCGTGGCAGCCTCGTCGTGGGTGAGCGTATTGTCGGGAACGACCCACACGAGATCCGCCCCGTTCTTGACGTGCTCGGCCCATGTCCGCATACGCGGAGCCGTGCACAAATCCTGCGACGTGGTCGCCCACCTTTGGAGTAGACACGCCCTTGCCTGCCTTGACTACGATCCCGGAAGAATCGCAGCCGAGGATGCCGCCGGGTCTTCCCCAGACATCGATATCTTTGTGCCAAAAGGATTCAGTCTGACTGGCTTCGCAAGGGAGTGGAGGGATGTACTCTTCCAATCGGTATGATTTTGAGCCACAGAGACCGTTTTGACGAGAATGTCGTTGTCCTCAAGAGGTGGGACAGGGTGATCCCTGAGGGACATACGGCATCCCTACAGTGAGAGAGCGGAGATGAGTTCATGGCCCATGGAAAACGATCACTTGCCCTCGCCTCTTCGATGATCCATGCTTTCATGGTTTGCGGATTGTTCTGACTCACAATATCGGTGGTGACAAGAGAAGGTAGATATACAGGAGCGACTCGCGGGTGAGGGAAAATTGGCGAGGAGACATGATAGCATTTTGAGCTGCTTCTTATACAACTTTCTTCGTCGTACCGGTACTTTTCCTAACATTGGAGTAAGTTCAGCATCCTGAATCGGCACCTTCTGGGCAACGTACACATGACAGAGAGAGCTCTGCGACATAAGCTCGCGGCACCAAAGATATCAGCCCTGTGGACATGCTCTCCAAAGGCCGTTAGAAAGCCGGAGGGTGTTAGCGTACTTCATGATGTAGACCCTGACATCATCCGTGGAATCCAGCTTCACGACATCTGCCGATGGCTCCGTCTTCGTGCACATGTGAGTAGTTCTCTACTAGACAACCAGTCAGTATTGCCATGGTTAGTATATACTCACATTCATAGAGTTGTAATTTATAGCAGATGGAACGCGGGTCTAGTGGACAGCAGTAGAGCTCGGTGTGCACTAAGAGGGTTTGTCATTATACCTGTTACACGTATGCGTAGCTCCATGGTGGATGGTCCCGACAGCGAGAAGGTCACGTTCAGAGCTCCTTGAGCTCCCAGCTGACACCGCAACCACACCCGCTCCCCTTTGCCTGCGTACCACAAGTCAGCGACCGCGTCGTCAATCAAGGCGCGGCCCACGCTCACCTGCGGATTGTCGAGCACGCGGAAACTGCTCCCTATCAGCTCCGTCGCGTAGTCTATCGAGGACCCCTTCAGGAGCGTCATCGAGACAGCGTCGACATATATGTTCGACGGCTTGATGCGCGGGTGCGAGAAGTGGCTGCCGGCAACGAGTGACAGGCGTTAGGAAGAGGGATGCGCGGAACGAGGAGACAGACGAGCGTACTAGTCGTCCGCTTCGCGCCCCTTCGCGAGCTCCATCTTGTACTGGTACCCGTGGCACCCGCCGCTCTCGACCGCGACGCGCAGCGCCGCGCCCGGGTTCTGCTCGCGCTGTGCAATCGCACGCAGCTGCTGCTCGCCCAAACCCCAGCGCAAGTCCACACCCGACCCGAATCCATCCATCCGCACCCGGTTTAGCAACAGAACGACGCGCACGAGAGCCCCGCGCACACACGCACCTCAGCGGCCCTGTCCGTCATCCCCAGCACCGCCTCCTCCGGGCCCACGAGCTCGAGCTCGGGCTCGTCCTCGTCCGCCTCGGCCTCCTCCCGGCCGGCCGCCGGCGTCGGGTACGCGACGAGGTCGGCCTTGTGCGCCTTCAGCTTCTGCGCCGTCGCGGCGCATGCTGGCGCGGACGAGGCGAACGGCCGGCGGTCCCGTCTGGGACGCGCCGAGCATGGTGTCGCTGTCGTTGCAGATGCAGGAGGTCCGAGGGAGCGACGGGATGCAGTCGAGTGGGCTGAGGCGACGAGCGTCGACAGGCTCCTGGGTAAGTCGGGGCGTGTGCACCGTCGGGGGGCGACTATGAACTGTCGGAGGAGGTAGGACGGAGACGCGGCGTGCATGGTGGTCGTTGTGCAAAGCATGTTAGACGGCGAGCTCGAGGTCGGGGAACGGTCAGAGTGCTCGCGCTGACCAAGCCCCAACGCGCCTCAAGGACCGGGCCGCTTGCGAGCGTCTATCTAATCTATCCCCTCAGGCGGAGGGTCTCGCACTGGCATATATAACAGGAACCGAGACCGGCCAGGAACTCTGCTTCCACTCTCCCAGCCCAGAACTCGTCCTTTCCTTCTGTCGAAGATGCCCTACTTTGCCGTCTACGCCCCCGACTACACCGACGAGGAGGCGATCCAGCGCCGGCTCGCCGTGCGCGAGGCGCACCTCGCCAACGCAGCGAAGAACCCCGCGATGAGTCCGTCACGCCCTCTCCATTCTTCTTCTTCTTCTTGCAGCAGAAGGCAGACACGGCGCTGAGATACCGATCTACGTCTACGTCTACGCACCGGCAGAGGTCGGAGGGGCGATGCTCTCCCCGAACGAGGCGCTCGACACGCCCGACGCGCCGAAGAAGATGGCGGGGTCGCTCATGATCTTCGAGGCGGGCTCGTACGCGGAGGTGAAGGCGATGATCGAGGCGGACGTGTACTGGACCGGGAAAGTGGTGCGTCGTCGCGTGCATGCGTGGCCTGTGTGCGAGTGCGCGGAGCCGGCGTCGTTGACGTGCTGGGATCTCGCAGTGGGACAAGGAGAAGACGGTGATCACGCCGTGGGTGTCGCCCAAGCCGCTCTAGGGGTGCTACGATGTGGAGATGGGAAGAAGAATGCTCGATCGATGTACGCTATGCTTTTGCACTGTTGCGTGAAGCTGTTGGTTCAATGTCGCGCACACGTGAATGCCGCCTCTAGTGCTCTCAAACCCCGTATGCACGATATGACTTTGGTGTCTGAGATAAATCCAGTGAGATTAAACCCCATATATGGTACAATAAGATAGGCCGAGACATCGACAGCGGACATGCATGCGTTCGGGGTCGTCAATCTCGTCACGACGTCAGTTCATGAACATTACCGAGCAGCACCCCCTTCGTACGGAGAAGGGGGGTGCTATAGTACGTATCTGAAGTCGCGGTTCTGGATATCCGTGAGGTCCAAGAAAGCCTGCAGCAGAGGTCAGTAAGCCACCCGCCTCGCACGGCCAAGGACGGGGAATATGTACCTTGTCGACCTTCTTGTCTACGACGGTGCCGTCCTGTTTCTTCTCTGTGATATACACGTCCTCGTATTGGGCATCGGGCCCCTCATGCTCGCGCGCCGCGTTCTCGCGGGCGAGGTACACGCGAAGCGCGAGGAGGATGAGGGCGGAGACGGCCCAGCAGACGGTGAGGATGGTCCAAGGGACGTGGTTCCGGGGCTGGTACTTCTTCAACCAGTATTGCGGGCCGGCCGAGTTGCCTACGGCGTAGCCGATCATGACCACTGCGTTGGTGGTGAGGCGCTTCGTGTGGCCTGCGGTGGTCGAGCCGACCCAGGCGAGCATGACGACGAAGGGGGCGATGGAGGAGACTGGGGCGGGGATGTGAGGATGGGGGCGAGTATGGGGAGAAGGGTGCACTCACTTGCGATCCAGTAGGAGAACAGGAGGCCGACGCGGTTCTCGGACGGGAGGGTGTTGACGAGGATCGAGCCTAGGATGGCGACTGCATATGCAAGGATGCCCGAGTACGCGCGCCCGTTCTTCCAGTATGTGGCCGAGGTCACGGTGCAGTAGATGACGATGACTAAGCGAGGGCGTCAGCATCGCAGGTGGATCGGCAGCAGAAGACGCACTCTCGACAGCACCGTCCACGCAGCCGAGCAACGTCGTCTGCAGCGGCGTAAATCCGAAGCCGGCCACGATGAGCTGTCGCTGGTTGCTGAGCTGGAGGCGAGCAGTGGCAGTCAGCGCGGTGTCCGTCCGATCCGTGGCCGAAATCAAGGCGGGCTCACCGAGTTGGTGACGTTCCTGTCATCATCGGAATCAGCATGGGAACCGCCGGCCGAGGGGACAGGGAGATGCTCACGAGATGGCTGCGAACAGGAAGAAGAGCCACGTCTTCGGGTCCCTCAGGCACTCCACGAATCTGCCACCCGCCAGTCAGCCTGTGCAACATACTTTGCGCCCGGTCGCGACCTACTGCTCCTTCTTGAAGTGCTTGTTCTCCACGCCCGCCTGGTTCACCTTGATGCGCTCAATCGCAACTACACGCTCCTCCGCCGTGAGGAACCATGCGTTCGCAGGCGAGTCTGGGAAGAAGAACCTGGGCACCGGGCTCCCTTCATTTCTGCTCGACGGGCAACCCAACTCCGCAGATGAACGTACCAGAATAACACCGCGACCACAAAGGTAATAACCCCGGTGATGATCATCAACCTACAGGTTTTATCACGTCAGGGAAGAACGCACTCCACGCACGTCTTCGCACTCACCACTGCCACGGCTCGAGCACGTCGTTCTGGATGTGGAGAGTACCGTACGCGACCAAGCCCAGCATGATGATAGCGGCCCCGTTCATGAGGACTGGCGACCATTCGTGTGAGCGACGTCACGGAAAGGACGGAGAGAGCTGCTTACACCAGTAGCCCACCCGCTGCGTCTGCTCCTGACGCGTGTAGAACATGGACGTCACAATCATGAATCCGGGCGTAATCGCCCCCTCGCAGATGCCGAGGAACGCACGACAGGCGAAGAACTGCCCAAAGTTCTTCGCTGCTGTGTGGCTCAGCAGCGCGACCGACCAGACGAGGATGTTGAAGCTGACCGAACGGGAAATATGAGTGATCTGTCCCGCTCGCGAGCGCACTCGGAAGACGGACCTCATCCATTTCCCGACTGGCAGGTACTGCAGCGCCAGGTTTTGGGGCCATTCGAACCCTAGGAAGAAGATGTAGAAGATGGTGTTGAGCAGATTGAATTGGGACTGATTGATGTAGTGCTTCGGCCCGTTCCTGTTTCGAAAGTGAAAAGTTTTGGGTTGCGTCAGACTTTGGGAAAGGGGCAGACGATGGAAGGACGGCCGGAGACGCACAGCAGGCCCAGCACGGCGGACTGTCCCAGGGTCGTCTTGTCGGCGAACTGCATCCTGTCAGAGCGCGCACAGAGTTCAAAACACGCATCATCGACGGTCGCGTTCGGAGAGGCACCAACATGTAGAGAACTGCAGCGAAGGAGGAGGTGAGTGGCGCACGACAGATGGGACGGCACCAGTACTCACTGCACATGAGGGGCATCAAGTGCCAGTCGATCTTCCGTCTGTGGGTTCGTTCGCGTTCGTCATGCGCGCCCTACGGGCAGCGTTCGCGCGAAGAGAAGGCGTACCTTACACGTGCGGCCTCCTCCGGGTCGAGCACGAAGTCATTGCCCGCTGCAAGCTCCGCTGCGACGTCTACTTCCTGGTTTGCGATGTGGGGCTTGGGCTGGGCGTCTTCGACGCTCCGTTTCTCTAATGAGCTGTTGGACTCCATGGCGGGGGTGCGCGCGGAGAGGCGTGGGGGCTTGACAGTCAAGGCAAGCGCGGCCGGGAGGAGGGAGGCTGGAGAACGGACACTGACAGACGGGCGGACGGGTGGAGGAGTCGTCGCAGGCGGTCGGGGTCTGGGGGAGGGCGGTTGGGGAGGTACTATATAATGAATATCAGCAGGGACGCCAACGCCATGTCTGCAGTGCGCCTGTCACTAGTGTCAGACCGTAAGTAGACGGAAGAAGATGGGAGACGCTCAGGCTTCTATCATAAACCAACGCTTCCATATGGCGGTACTGCTGCACAGGCGCCCATTCACTCTCTCCGGCCGCATCCACTCCGCCCGTCCAACGGTCGGAATGAAGCCACCGCCTCGACTTCTCTTCCCGCCTTCTCCCATCCTCTCGTCACGACGACACACTCAGCTGTCGGTTGGACTTCAATCTCCTGCCGGCCTCTTACACTACTCACACGACGCCCAAGAAGAGAAGAGCACTGGCTCGCGACGCCCACGCGCACACAGATGCTGATTGCGAATTCGTACTTGCTCCGGGCTCCCTCTATCGCTTGCAGCCTGGCAGGCCGCCCGATGCCCGATGGTGGCCGAACGGATTCAAAAGTCTTATGAAGATCAAAACCGATCATCTTCGTACGTCCTGGACGTTATTGTCAATGTCCCACGCACAGGTACGCACTCGCTTGGGTCAGGCACGACGTTACATAGTGCCACTGTCAACGGACGCCTTACTCGATGAAGCACACACTTTGCCCTGGGGCCTGAGTTGGTGAGCTACATACTCGCTAGCTACCCGCGATGGTTCCAAGACTCTATGTAGAAAGAACCCCGTGGATTCACTCGTTCTCCGCCGACCTTGACCTTGACCTGCTATGGGAAACATAACGGATGCAGCAGCGGTCGAGCCTTCAAGCAGCCTGCACGCAGTACTCGTGGTGGCATCCTGCACAAGTCTACGGCCACATCTCGTCACCGCGATTCTCCGCCCGGTCTGCTGGCTCCAAGACGGTATTTTTGTACAAGACCCTTCCCCCGATACTTACCGGAGATTTGGCGTTGTTTGCGATCCCCGGGTACTTCTGGCTCCCATCCTTCACGTCGACTCGTCCGGACGGGCGTGCTGACACTCGGTTCGCTATACTTAGCCGTGCACCAGAACTCGGATTGACCCAACCAATCGTCCTCACGCCCAACCAATCGTCCTCACGCTGCGCACAACTGTGCAGAACCATCGTGATGTGTCCTCGGACGCCGGACATGTCGGTCCCAAGCTCGGTCGGGCTGGGTGCCGTCACGCGCTTGCTGCGACTCCGAAGAAGCAAGACCCTTAGGCTGAGTAGCATCGGGCAAGCTTCAAGCTTCAAGAGGTGCACACTAATAGGAGAGAACCCACCGATCCTGCCTGACGAGATCGGGCGACCCGCCGATCGCTATCGGTGGCAATACTCTCCATCCCCCGTCCTACGATACACATGTGTACTCACTTCATCCTGTGTGGTTTATGTGACATGATCGTCGTGTCAGACCGCACGCCCACAACCACTGCGCCACCTGTTGGACATGTTCAGATGCACATGGCATGATTATAACGAGTGTTACTGTAACCGCGTCAATCCCGCCCGCCGCGGGGCCGCGCATGTCGCACACCACATCGTACACTTCTCAAAATACATACTGAGCATTGCCCATACCACCCTCCGCCCATTGTCTTCTTCCGATTGGCCGGAGGCATGTACAGACCAGCTGCCACAGCATCTTCGAAGATTGAGTATTGAACGGTACCGGTCGAATGATAGCAAACGCCAGGTCCCAGCACAACTCCGGTGGACCATAGTCATTAATAAAGTTGGTCATGAAGCGGTTGTGCTGGCCGGTCGCCGCGACCGCTCATACATACCACGGGTCGCCGGGGTGACGGCGGAGGACGGACGGGACCTCGATCCAGCCCGGCGGGTGGTACAAGCTGGACTCGTTCCACGGTATCGTCTGCACGATCCTCGGGGCGGGCACCGCGCCATTTCGACGCTGCCACGCCACAAAGTCCGCGCTCGGGTCCCTCACACCGACCTCAGTCTCAGGTGGTCTAGCGCATGCATCGAAGCTGGTGGCGTGCGGCCACGGCGACGGCGGGAGCAGCAGTGGAAGCGCGTCGTCGTACCCGGGGACCGCGACATGAGATCCTGCAATGGCACCGGCCGCCTGAGAGTCCGCGTATATGCCCGCAGCGGCGTCCATTAGTGCGGTCGACGACGGCCCGGGTTGAGGTTGAGGCTCAGGTTGAGAGCGAGCCGCCGACCAGATCGCGCCCTCGAACGCGAGGCCCAAGTCGAGGTCGACGTGCGCCCATTCCTGCTTGGGACTCGTCGTGTGTTGCCCGACGTATCGCCGGTGTGCGAAGTGCCCCGGCTGTCCCGGGATGGGCACCGCGAACTGCGGGACGACGACCTGGCAGGCCGTCGAGTGGTTCTCCGCCTGGCGGAACGTGCGGGCGCAGCGCGTGCAGCGCTCTTCTGGGCCGTTGCTGGGCCTAGTGCCAGTGCCAGTGCCAGTGCCGTCCAACGCGGCGCGCGCAGCGGAGAAGTCGACGCCGAGCGCGGAGAGGCACGCGACGAGCTGCTGGAGGACCATCGCGTTCGGGGAGGGGAGACCGTAACCAGTGGACTGGACGCTCGCGGGGCAAGAGGAGAGGGCGTTGGAGATGCGCTGGGGGAGATCGGCGAGGTCGCCGCGCATGCCGGCGACGCGGAGGACGTCGATGGGGGAGGGCTCGACGTATGGGACTGAGGGCGTGGATGGGCACGGGAGCGGGGAGCCGCTCGGGAATGGATCCGGGCTAGCACCGTCGTCGTCGACGAGGGTGCTGCAGGGGGTCTGCGCGCCGTCGTCGGAGTCGGAGGACGAGAGCGGGGAAGATATGCTAGGGATGTGTCTTGAGTACCGGAGGGGGATGGGAGAGTCCATCGTGGCGTGTGGCTGAGACGGAGGGTAGAGGATAGGCAGGAGGTGCGCTTGTATATTTGTACGGAGGGCATAATGGCGGGCCACGGCGTAGCTTCAAACCACAGCGGTTTCACCGCTTTTACTGGGCGAGGTTCGCGAGCGCACGGCTAGACTTTTCCTTTGTTTTGTCTCGTTCCCGATAACTGAGATATTGAGCCCGATGTTGTTGAGCCGGATGGATATGGATTTCTCATACTGAGGGCTCGCGACACATGAAATTTTGAAAGGCGGTAGTCTCAATCCAGGCAAACCGCGTTCAAGTGATGCCTGCAGGTAGTTGATTCCCCAATCGGCGTCGAACAATCAACCTGAATCACCAATCAGGGTCAAAAGCCAGCATAAGTGGATGTATTGATCACTCACTCATAGCTGATGTTGGGTTTAAAGCGACCCACTGGATATTTAGTAGTATGATCCCGACCCTCGGTTAAGGTCGACGGAACGTTCAACGCCATCCAAAACAGGACTCGGGGCCTCCGGGGGTTGCGCGGATATCTGACGTGGCATTATACATAGCAAAAACTCAAACAACGTATACGTACCATTCGTTTAGAATGCGCCTATATTCTTCGGGATATATCGACCATGGTGACCTTGTGGTGGCCGACGACAAAGAACAAGTCCGATTAGTATAGCGCCCGCTATGTACTGCAGTATTAGGCGCTCAAGGACGCGGCTCCTTTCGCGGCTCGAGTCCTCACAAACCTGGACCATATCGGTCCTGGACCGACTGCCTGCGACACCCAAGCTATGGACTCACTGCGAGTGACAAAGGTCGCTGTGCTTCCTCTCAGCTGTCTGAGTATCACACTGATACCCGTGCGATCAGGTCGAGGGCGTGCTCTGCACCAAGGGCGGCAGCACCACCCAAGGGACGCTGCACCTCACCGCACACCATGCCATCTTCCACTTCGATGAGGAGGGCAAGGAGGAGATGTGGGTCAGTCCAGACCCCTGTGCTCATGCAGACGTTAATTGACTAGCTGGGCCCGCCGCACTTGCTCGCACTTAAGGTCCCGTACCCGCTCATATCGCTCGTCTCGAGGATGCCCATGACGCTACACGGCCGCTGCCCGCTCACAATACATACGAGGACGTTCGAAACGACGTTCCTGCTGTTTGCGACGGAGAAGGACGCCATTGATGTGTTCGAGAGCGTGAAGGAATTGACGGTGGCTAGTGAGTACTTCACTGTCTCTCCTTGTCCTCAGCCTCGGCCGTACAATCGCCACGCACACCGTCCTCGTGCACACACCGTGCGCTTGCATCTCCTTGGACTGACTTGTTCTGCGTTTCCTAGCCACGGTCAATCAGCTCTACGCATTCTTCTACGTTCCCAATCCTCCGTTTGTTGAGAGCAACGGATGGACATTATACTCCCCGCGCGAAGAATTCGCGCGCATGGGTGTTGGCTCGCGTTCGAAAGCGTGGAGATTCACCGACATCAACAAAGACTACTCTGTGCGTAATCTCTGTGCTCGCCAAGTCGACGTCTCATGAATAACGTTCTAGCTCGTGTAGTTTTCGCCGACGTATCCCTCAAGATTGGTTGTCCCGACACGCATCAGCGACACGACTTTGCAATACGCTGTGAAGTTCCGCAGCAAAGGGCGACTACCGGTACTGACATATCTCCACTGGGCTAACTATGTACGTTCATCTAGTTGTCATTCTTCATGCAATAGTCTGACACGAGACGCCGTGTGAAACAGGGATCTATCACCCGGTCGAGTCAGCCCATGGTGGGGCTTACAAACAATCGCTCGATCCAAGACGAGAAGCTTATCGAAGCCATATACCAAACCCACCACAATCCAGAGTCTCGTGTCAGCGGAGGTCCTATCTACGGCGCAACAGCGACGAACCTCATCATAGACGCGCGGCCGACCGCGAACGCGATGGCAAACACGGCCAAGGGCGCAGGAACGGAGAACATGGACCATTACAAGGATGCGAAGAAGGCGTACCTGGGTATCGATCACATCCACACCATGCGCGAGTCGCTTGCGAAAGTCGTGGAAGCTCTTCGCGGGACCGAGATTATGCAAGCGGCGAGTATGACGGACGACGGGGAGGAGGTCCCGGCCGTCGCACCTGTGCTTGATCGACTCGCGCTGCGCCGCTCGGGCTGGCTGCGCCACATCACGGCGATCCTCGAGGGTACCGTTCTCATCGTGCGGAACGTGCACGTCAACTCGTCCCACGTGCTCATACATTGTTCGGACGGCTGGGACCGCACCGCGCAGCTTTCGTCAATTACCCAGCTGTGCTTGGATCCCTTCTACAGGACCCAGAAGGGCTTCGCGGTACTCGTGGAGAAGGACTGGCTTTCGTTCGGACACAAGTTCCTGGACCGGTGCGGACATCTCTCCTCCGAGAAGTTCTTCCTGGCCCCGGTGGAGAATGCTGGAGCTGGTGGTGGTGCAGAAGCTGCCCAGGCGTTTCTCGCGTCGGTTCAGAACCGGTTTGCCTCGCAGCACCATATCAAGGAGACGAGTCCGGTCTTCCACCAGTTCCTTGAGGGCGTGCGGCAGATACAACGGCAATTCCCGGAACGATTCGAGTTCAACGAGAGGTTTCTTCGACAACTGCACTACCACCTCTACTCGTGTCAGTTCGGGTCGTTCCTCTTCAACACGGAGCGCGAGCGTCGCCTTGGTGAAGGAGGACAGCCTCCGCCGACTTCGCGGACGATCAGCGTATGGGACTTCTTCAACTCGCCTCCGGAGATAGAGTTGAACAGGAACCCGCTGTATGACCCGAGCCTCGACGATCCCGCGAGCCGAGCGCCCAAGGCGGATATGGGTGTGCTTATCCCCAATCCGAAGGATGTGCGGTTCTGGCACGAACTCTACGGGAGAACGGACGAGGAGATGAACGGCAGGTTCGTAGCGAAGCAGGCCATCGAAGAGCCGGAGGTAGCGGGCCCGATCGAGACGGCCAGCGAAGACCCTGCATTGTTACAGACAGTCGCGACTGTTTCGGACCCTGCGGACAGTACAGCGCCGTCACCACCTGTGGTCTCCCCGCAGCTGAGCATTCCAACCCCGCAGCCGTTAACGCGTTTCTTGCAGAGGGGTGCGTCCCCGTCCCCCACGGCTACTCCACCCGCGTCCACTCCTCCTGGAGAACCTCCATCGTCCCCGGAGCTTCAACGAGCACGGAAAGAGAGTCTGCAACCGCCGCCGTCCACTGGAGGGTCACGCTCCGGCTCCCTCGCACCTCCTCGCACGCCGTCTCCTAGCCTCCGAATGCGAGCGTCTTCGCCTCGTGCAGGTTCTTCCGCGCAGCTTGGTGGTAGTGGAGACCTGTTCTCCGCAGGAGGGATGCGCTCGTTCTGGGGCAAGGTATCCTCAGGCGCTACTACGGCATTCTCGGCGGTACAAGACGCGTATGGGGGATTGGCAAAGGACCTCCGGGAACTGTCAGTGGGCGAGGGAGGCGACCCGGCACGCGGCGGAGAGCTGAAGTCGCGAGAAGAGATCAACGCCTGGGGACAGAACGACAGTCGGCCATCGTCTCCTCAGCGAGGCGGCCCATCGTCTCCTCGTGCTCATACCATGTCCGGCGGAAGCACGATAAACCCGTGGAACACGTCTCAATCGCGGCCGACGATTCCGTCCATGTACTTGGACAATCCGTGGGGTTCGGTCAGGACCCCAGAGCGCGACGCCCGCCCAGCTGCGTCCACGGTGTTGGCCGCGTCCCAGGACACGCTACAGGGTCCATTGCCCTTGGATCCTACGGTTGCGCTCCCGTCATCCTTCCCACACACACTGAGTACGAGCCCACTCGCCGGCGGCCGTGAGCCATCGATTCTCGCGAATACAGATAACCTGCTTGGGCAGCCAGCACGGATGGACGTAGGTGCGAATACGGATACGCCATCATCATCACACGTTGGGTCGTCTCCCTCGCCGCCAGAGACGTCGGAGAATTCGAAGGGTGCGTCGGATCCGCTAGGGGTTGGGGTGTGGTAGCAGCATGTGCCGTGGACGGCCCCCGTCCGATCCTGGTATGATGGAGCAGGCCCGGATAGGTGCAGAGCGTACGCCGGGACGCCCCACGACGATATAGCGTTAGACTTGCGCGAGGAATAGACTGTAGGATTATCGTACGATTGAATGCGCGTGTATGAGACAAGCGTGCGCGTGCGTAGCCGCCAGCGAGCGAGCGAATGGCGGGTCGCGGGCGTACGCGATATGGCTCGATGGCGTGCTAAGCGGTGCCGGGGGTCTCCGGCACCCTCTCAAATTTATAGCAGATCGTTCCTCTTCGCCGGTTGGCTTCACACCCACATCCTCCTCCCTCCCTCCCTCCCTCCGTGTCCCGCTCGTCGTCGTCGTCCCTAGCCATGTCTGCGAACGGTTCTGCCAACGGCGCTGTCCACACTGCGCTCACCCCCGGTCACTTCCTCTTCACCTCCGAGTCCGTTGGTGAGGGACACCCTGGTCCGTAAAGCTTAATAGTCAATTTTACCACCTTCGACTGACGCTTACTGCCATATCGCAGACAAGATCTGTGACCAGGTCTCGGATGCCATTCTCGATGCCTGCCTCGCTCAGGACCCTTTTTCCAAGGTTGCCTGCGAGACCGCGTCGAAGACCGGTATGATCATGGTCTTCGGTGAGATCTCGACCAAGGGCACGATCGACTACCAGAAGGTCATCCGCGAGACGATCAAGCAAATTGGCTACGACGACTCGTCCAAGGGCTTCGACTATAAGACGTGCAACATCCTCGTCGCGATTGAGCAGCAGTCGCCCGATATCGCGCAGGGTCTCGACCACGGCTCGCTCGAGAGCATCGGTGCTGGTGACCAGGGTATCATGTTCGGCTACGCGACCGACGAGACCCCTGAGTACATGCCCCTCACCATCGTGCTCGCGCACAAGCTCAACGCCGCGATGGCTGCTGCACGTCGCTCGGGCGAGCTCGGCTGGCTCCGCCCCGACTCGAAGACACAGGTTACGATCGAGTACAAGAAGGACGGCGGTGCGACCATCCCTCTGCGCGTCGACACCATCGTCGTCTCGACGCAGCACGCGGAGGAGATCACCACCGAGGAGCTCCGCAAGGAGATCCTCGAGAAGATCATCAAGAAGGTCATCCCCTCCAACCTCCTCGACGACCGCACCGTCTACCACGTCCAGCCCTCGGGCCGCTTCGTCATCGGTGGACCCCAGGGTGACGCTGGTCTCACTGGCCGTAAGATCATCGTCGACACCTACGGCGGTTGGGGTGCGCACGGTGGAGGTGCCTTCTCCGGCAAGGACTGGTCCAAGGTCGACCGTTCGGCCGCGTACACCGCGCGTTGGATCGCCAAGTCCCTCGTCGCTGCCGGCCTTGCGCGCCGTGCCCTCGTCCAGCTCTCCTACGCCATCGGTGTCGCAGAGCCCCTGTCGGTCTACGTTGACACTTACGGCACTGGCAAGAAGAGCGATGAGGAGCTCGTTGAGGTTATCCGCAACAACTTCGACCTCCGTCCCGGTGTTATTGGTGAGTGTTTAGAAGCTTGACGACTTGTTTCCCATCGTCTAATCATCGTTGCCCACAGTCCAGACCCTCGGTCTCCAAAAGCCCCACTACCTCAAGACGGCGTCGTACGGCCACTTCGGCAACCCCGAGTACTCTTGGGAGCAGCCCAAGAAGCTCGTGCTCTAAGTGTCGACTTTTTCGTCGACCCGTCGCGCTTCGATCCTTTGCTGGGTTCACTCGTTCATGTTGTCGCTGTATTCCTAGATTGGCTCTCACTGCACCGGAAGTTCATCCTTCCGCCTATTTATCCCCGCACTACGTTGTTTATTACTATACCATCATAGACCTGCGCACGCCCTCTTCATCCCGCTCATCCCCCACCGGCAGCCCCACCGGTCCATCGCATCCAACTGCTCCGTCGCATCTTCCCGTCCAACCGTCCGCGACATCGTCATGACTGCTGCATGATCTTACGAACACACATCTCTGCATACATCTACACCCGCATTCGACCTTTGGCTCTGCGCAGGCCTGCATTCATTGTAGTACATTAGTATACTGATTTCGCGCCGCGCACACATCGCGTAGTACACCACCTGTAGTTCAGGATAGAAAAGAGAATACGAACCGCGTTCAACCGCGCAATCTCTCTCCTTCATCGCTTTGCGAGTGCAACCAAAGTGTTACCTCTGTGACAGTCGCTGTGTCACTTTAGTGTGCCTTAGGTGAGCGCTTGTGTCCGTTTGACCACAACATTCCACCGCGCGGACGCTTTGCGGGTATTGGGACCCCTGACTGTGTTGCTTGAATCCAACTATTCACCTCTGCAGGTCTGAATATCTTCGTGAGGCCTGAGCTCTCGAGACTGGGAGGAGACTCTCCAGTACCGTTACCTCTAACCTGAACCAAACCCACTGCTCCGGAGCACAGTTGCGACCCACGTCTGACAGGTTCTGAAACTTGCAGCTCGCGGGTGTAGGAGACATGGATAGCGGTGAGAACCTGAGCGTTCATACCAGGCAGTGGACTCTGCAGCCGGAGTCCGAGTACAGGTTTGAGCTTGACCCTGGCACTTCCCTTGCAATCACGGTGCGTCCCCAGTCATCCCCTCAGCCTCTATCGCGCTGTAGCGACTCAATGCGCACGGCAACACTTACACCTTGTTTCTTCGTAGCTTGTCAATGGGAATGGCGAAATCTTCGGCGCAGAGCTCGCGGAGGGCAAGACGTACCTGTTCGGACAGGAGTGTAAGGCGGCGGTCTTTACTTGGCAGGGATGCACCATCGAGATGAGTACTTCAATCCTTCCATCACCCCTCGCGACGGCATATACCCACCTGCAATGTGTATTTACCTCCCGTCGCGTCCCTGCACGTCACAGGCCTCCCCTCCGTCGAATATCTTTCCGACGAGACGCCCATGTCAGCCTACGGCAATGTACATATGGCCTTCGAATGCATGCGCGTCCGTGCGCTCGCGGCGCTTCGTGGATCGCCTCTACCTGAAGGTGAACACGACCCGAGCGGGTCAGATCCTCCGCGGGTTCTGGTCCTTGGCCCGGAGAACTCTGGCAAGACGACGGTGTGCAAGATCTTCACCAACTACGCAGTACGCGCGGGACAGGGTTGGACCCCCATATATGTGAATACGGATTCAAGCGAGGTACGAGTTGCATGTCCGACGTATGGTGAAGATACATGCTTATGTGCGTGCTCTGTAGGGCGGCTGGGCAGTTCCAGGGGCAATCTCTGCGGCATCCATCGCGGCACCCTTCCAAACGTCTACACCTGCGTCTCCTCTTGGCGCTGTTGCCACCTCTGCTCCAAACCACATCTCATCGAACACGCTCCTTCCCCTCTCATATTGGTATGGGCATGCGGAGATGCGCCGGAATCCGCTCCTCATGGACCGCCTCATCCGGAACCTGGGGGAGAACATCCGGGATAAATATGAGAACAACGCCCAATGTGAGTATCTTAACTGTGAGCGCCCTCAATTCTGACCACAAGGGCGGATAGCGCGGTGTTCCGGGATCATTGTGGATACACCCTCGTCTTTTGCTGCTAGCTCTGGGGGCAGTGGGAGCGACCATCGTCTCACAATGATCAAGGCGTGTGTCGACGCTTTCCAAAGTAAGTTGATCATTCAGACTTTGTTTGTGCACGCGAGTGACTATGGAACCCAGTCAATGTTATACTGGTCGTCGGCCACGAAAAGCTCAACATGGAGATGCAACGCACATACGGTAATCGTATGATCGTCCTCAAAATTCCGAAGTCCGGTGGCGTGCGTCACCTCGTTGTCCACGTACAAACTCGTCCTGATACATTCCATTTGCAGGTCGTGGAACTCGATCACTCTTATCGGAGTCGTGTGCACAAGTACCAACTCTCGACATACTTCTACGGTCATGTCATAGCGCCTCCTCCCGGATTATCCACGAAGGCATACGTACAGGGTGGCGAGCAAATGCCAGATCTCACACTGCAACTCTCGCCTTTGTCGACTTCGGTCAATTTCGGCGATATCACGATATACCGCATCGGCGAAGGTGCGCTGCTATAAGCTAGTTTGGTGGGGATCGGCGACTTAGATGTCCAATTACAGAGACAATGGCTCCGTCTTCCGCGCTTCCAATCGGTGCAACACGTGTCGTCTCCGAGATGCAGCCCCTTCTTGTCGATCCCGCTCTCTCTGGATCAGGGCTTTATAACGCGGTGCTTGCAATCCTCTCACCACCCAGTCCGGACGAGTCTGAACGATACGACGAGGAGATCCTCGATCTGCAAGTTGTTGGCTATGTTGTCATGTACGTCCCAGTTCCACACAATCTGACGTCGCTGAACCCTGAGTCCTTCTCTAGCACTGCGTTAGACTTGCCAAACAAACGTATGACGGTGTTGTCTCCAAGCCCAGGGACCCTAGTTGGCAGAACGGCAATCGTTGGCTCGTTTGAATGGCAGGAATAGTTAACTCACTCAGGTGCTGTTCAGGCATGTATCCTGGCTCATTATGTTTATCATATACGTACGCTGTGACCTTGTCTCAGACCGCAGTTTCCGTTTCGCCCCCTCTCCTCAAGCCTATTCTGTGTAGCCCAGTATAGTCCGTGTCCTCGAATTCTCGAAGTCAAAAAAGCTGAATCGCCCTCTACCATGATGAGGAACCACAATCAATCCCGCTCTCTTCACAGGACAGAATGGCCTGTGCACATGCGACCTACTTATCGGCGGACCTGCAGACAATGAAACACGTTCTGCAGCTTCTGCTGGAAAGGCTGGAAGATCGGGACGACAGTCGTGCTCCAGAAATAATGCAACAGGGTCTGGTACGTAAAACGGTGTTCACCGATGAACTCAAATAAGTTCCGGGAAGACCTGTTTGGAAAGTGGACCTGCTTTATTCCTCATATCTATGAAATCGCGGCCCCGCCCTCGAGGCGGGGCGACATCTTCCCAGCATGATCTCCGTCGACGGCATGTCCCTCGCTTCCAAGATTTAACGCGACCCGGGCAAAGCCTTGAAACGCGGTGTCCGCTCAGAGGAATCCCCTCCCCTCTTCTCTCTCTCTCTCATCCTCTTCCTCTTCAGCATTCGTTACTTCTCAGGTTGACTCGATGTCTCTTCCTCATGGGCAGAGTTTTGCGGTGAATACACCTGAACACTATGTCCGACACCGCTGACCTGAACTCTGGTCGTTCGACAGGTTCCTGAAGTCACCCAATCGCCTGCAGCTGGCAGTTCCCGAAGCATGAAGCGAAAGAATAGGGGGCTAGACGAAAGGCCCCAACAAGCCACCTGTAGCGATGCTACTGATATTTCTATGTTGGGTGGGACGTACAAACGCGCCAGGCAGGACGAGCCCATGCCGGGGGTGTGCATTCAGAATATGGTGATGGTTCGGTGCTCACGCTTCTGGACCTCCAGCAGTCATACGTGATTTACACCGACTCAGCGTCCACTGAAGACATCTCAAACACGCTTGCAATACTAGATACATTGATCGCGGGGTACGGTGGAGCTGATTCGGGCGCAACAGTGCAGCAGAAGGGAGAGGTACGGACAACCGACCTAGCGAACCAGGTTTCCGCAGACGAACATGTCGCCGCCCCGATGCCAAAGGAATCGCTTGCAGCGGTGACAGGGAAACTTTTTGAGGTACGTGTTTGAAATCGATATCTGAGTCCGTCACCAGCCTGACAATGGACGAAGCATGGTTGCCACTGCCCTGAAGACGTGTCCTTTCAATTACATAGTCTCCGAACTACTCTAGCCAAAGGCAAACAACCTGTACGAACGAGGACCAAACACTACTCTTCCTTCAGTTACGCGGGGAAGCCTACCGCCATGGATTTCGTCCTAAAAATGGCGAAAGAGATGCAAGTTCTCTCCGAGGGCCAAAAACATGCTGAGAAGGGTATGGTTGACACTCGTTCCACTGAGCCTCCCTCATCACAAAATACTCACCATGGTGTCGCAGGCCTAAGAGCAGCCTTGGACCTCCTCAAGGCTACCAACGCCATGTCTTCTGAAGGCAGTGATGCGATGCCGACTACGAACACTAGCAAAGGTGTCGAGCACGTCCGCGCAGGTCAATGCGAGTGTGCCATTTGCACTCGCGCCCTCTTCGAACAGTTAGAGCGCGACCACGGCGACGATTACGACAGCGAATTCGACTACGACGAATATGGCGATCCAGAAGATGTGTTCCCGTACTATGGATATGAGGGAATGCCTCCTCCGAGGCCGAGAGGACCGAGTAGCGATCCTGCGCACACGGGATCTTCTGGTAAGTCAGTCCATCGCTTTGCAACTGTTTCTCGCTTCGTTTACCCATTTGTTTCTGGTATCGACAGCACCTGGTGCTGGTGCAGCAATCGTGCCATGAGAGATCATGGTCGCACTCTGCGAGGCTTTATGACCCTTCAGCCGATTGCAACTGCACTGGCAGCTACGCTGCTCAAGCCCACCGAAATCTCGGAGACTTCGAGAAAGAGTCTACCTGAACTCCTCGAACCACAGCCACCACTGGCAAGGACTCGTTCAAATGTTGGGTGGTCACTGGTGCATAACTCATCGAAACATCTTGCTGGTATCTGCTTGCATATCTCTAAATGACTGTGTACGTCCCTTTTTTCAAAAAAGCTACAGGTTCTACCTGGGCTAGATAAACTCATCTCCTCGATCTGGAAGCAAGCAGTCGATGAACGTCTACAGACTTCGTCCTTACCACCACGCCAACGACAAGTGTGTTGACTGCATGGAGTCGGCCGCGATACCCTGTCCGATGTCGCCCATGTGCGGCCTCTCTTACTGAATCTCCTGACGTCTCACCGCTGCAATAACAGAGCGGTACAGACGCTACCGACATCTCGAGTAGTTGTCCACATCCTCGTCACGCCATTGATATTCAAGATATCTCCCGCGCTGTGTACGTATACTCACCTTCATCACACTTAGAAAACACCTGCAACCTCTTTCATGACTTGTCAGGAAACAGGCATCGCTGGACTCCCCTACCCGTCGCCATTCGTCGGGCGGTCGCGCATTCCGCCTACTGCCAGGAACATAGCTTGTAAACTAGTGAGCTTCGTACAGTATCTCCACAGAAGTTTCCTTGACGTAGTTTGCCCATCCAGGATACATCGCTCTCATCCATAACCCGACCCGATCGCCTGGCTGCAGCATCCGCACGAAGCCGTCCCCCGCCCACGCCCCGCACTCTTTAACCACCCTCATTTCATCCCCCGCCGGCTGCTCCGGCCTCCACGCCACCTCGTGTGTCTCGAACTGACCGTGCGCAATCCGGTTGGACTGCACGCGCCAGACGCAGCCCTCCTTGCCATTCCTGACGAGGCACCATCCCGCGGCCCGCAGGATCTCGGCGACATCCTCGGGGTCGCGATGGATGTAGCCAAGCGCGCCAACGCTCGCGAGGTCCGATGCGTCCGCCCCGACGCGCCGGAAGATGCACGCGTCGTACCACGAGTATGCCGGGTGGTATCTCCCTGTAACCGCGCAGTAAGGTTCGTTAGTCACTATGTAGTCACTAAGACGCCATGCCATGGGAAAGCGTTTGTTCGAAGCCGCGCCCACCTGTCAGAGGGCCTCCGCCCCATCCTTGATCGTGCCCTTTGACGCGCCAGACCACTTTCTTCGCCGTCCAATGCTCGCATCCAGGGTCGCGGGGAAGAGGGGGCGACAGCAGGTAGAGCTGCGCGACGAAGCTGGGCTCGCCGCGCGGGGCCGTGATGTGGAGCGTGTCCTTGCGCTCGGCGCACACGCTGGAGTAGTACTCAGCGAGGTCCATGATCGCGAGGATGAGCTCTGTGGGAAGTCCGAGGCGCGCGAATAGTGCGCGGACGACTTGTGCCGGGCTTGGGGCTGGTGCATTGTTGAACGAGACACTGTACGTGGCCATGGTGTGGACCGTTTGTCGACAGGCTGGCTTCGGTGCCTAGGTGATACATCACGAGTATACTGCAGCTGCTTATAAGTATTCGGGGCCACAGCGCTCGATGTGCTGGTGTGACACCTGCTCAGTGATCCTAGCTTGATCTGCGTCTACGTCTCGTCAAAGTATGCGGTTCAGTAAGCGCGAATGCGATGCCGGAATGGCAGATGCAGTTCAAGACGAGCCAACTGGGAGGATGTTAGCATGCTATGCTTACCTGCTAGCGAATGGCCTTCAGGCTGCTCGACACAGGGTTACAGTATATGACAGCCACAGGAAACGATGCTATTCATTATTATTATGACAACATCTGGAATTATGTGCAGTCCCAAGGAACACACACGAGAACACGTATCAAGGGAAGGATAGTCCGAGCAGAGGTATTGCGAGTACCTGCAGCCTACACATGGTAGTAGTGCAGGAAGTCGTTGAAGTTCGTGTACGGGACGGTCTCGCCCGTCTTGGTCCAGTCGAGGAGCTTCTGCCAGCCCTGGGTGAGGATGACGTTGGGGCTGCTACATAGGGCGTCAGCAAGCAAATTCGAGTAACCGTTCAAAAGCAGAAGAGGCTCTCACCTGGGCCAGTTGCCCTTGCCGAGCTCGGTGAGCGCGCTGTAGACGAGGTCGATGAAGTTCTGCTGGGTGATTGGGCAGCCTCCCGGAGCCCACGCGCAGTCGCCGACAATGCCAGCATAGACCTATGACACGATCAGATCAATCACGGTCACGCCGGGATCACAGACACCGGCAGCGCGTCTTACGTTGTAGTCCAGGTTGGGGACGGCCTGCTCCGAAGTGATTACGGTGGAGTTCTGGCAGGACGCGGCACCCGCGACGATGTCGGGGCCGATGAACTGCACGGACGCGGCCGCGGCGGCAACGCAGACTTTGTTGCTCCAGAGAGCACCGCTGTCGGTAACGGTGGTGTTGTTCATGCAAGCAATAGCCTAAATCATGAATTTCATCAACATGTCCAGTCAAGACTAAGTATGTTGCGTGTTGTACTTACGAGATCGTAAGCGAACTGCTCAGTGTAGCCGTACGCAAGGGTCTTGCGGCCAACAGCGCACCAGCCAGTCTGGCGGGACTCGAGGGAAGGAGCAGCAAGGGCCGTAGCGGCGAAGGCGATGGGGGCGAAGAGGAACTTCATGTTGGTCTTGTGGGTCCGAGGGTAAAGAGTGTGGGGAGTGGGCTGAAAGAGCGTGAAAAGAGATGACCGCGAGGGTTGGAGGAACGGTTCGCATCCAATCGTCCTTTTATACGCAGTGGTGGTATACGGCGACGACTTGCCGCCTGTAGAGCCCCGCTACCCACCGGCCGCAGTGAGTACGTGCGCGAATGATTGATACTCGGTCTCATGTCTGGTTTGCTGAGTTTGATCGTCACTGTGCGTCCGCCCGTTTACGCTGGCCCGTCAAGATTCTTGATGCACATCTCCTTGGCACCGCGTCAGCAATCCAAAAGCAAGCAACTGGCTTGTGCGTCTCCTTCCAGGCCCACACTTGGAGTGTGTATCGACTGTCATCGAACGCCCTCGCATAAACATGCGTGGGCTGGTACAGTCTCCGAGTGTGTCCGGTATTTCCGTCGTTGATGAAAAGTGTATCTTGATCGATGCGCGTTGTTGACAAGTAAATCCATGGCAAAAGTACCATGAACAATCTATTAGGCTTGCGGGCAACTCGGAGTCAACGTGAGTAGGCGCAGAGATCTGGCAGAACTGGTGAGGGACCAAGTTCGACGTGACGGTTATGAAAGAAGTCACCCGGGCGTCTGCAACTAATCATATTCCCGATTAGTACAAAGCACTTACATACTGTCTTCAGGCACAGGAGCCGCCATCACGGTCTGGATATCCCGCAATGATGAAGGGGGAAACAAGGAGGATGTTTGATACGGCAGAGGGCTGGAGCTGGTTGAAGCTGGTTGGGTATGAAGCTTCAAGTTATCCCAGATCATACTGCTGCTGTCACAAGTTGAATTGGGCAGAGATGAACATCGTTAGCAGTTCGGTGAATGACTACTTAGTACCAGTATCCAGCATTACCAGAAAATATGTGCAGTACACGGCAGGGCATGATATCATCCATTGCATCAGTAAATATCTGCAGCTGTCAGATCGATGAGGGGCTATGCCTGTCCCAGACGTCCCGGCGTATTAGAGGGAAGGGTTATCCCATCCTCTAAGTGATCCGCGCTCCCGGCCGAGTACCTGCTCAACTCGGACACATATGTGGGGTTGTTCTCGAACACGATGTGCGACGACTTGGCGCCGCTCCCGAACGCGGTGACGCTGCGGTCGCGCATCCACTGCCCGCTGTCGACCCAGACGGTCGCGAAGACGACGCCGATGACGGCGACGGACGTGTTAACTAGCACGATGTCGTTCACGACTAGCACGTCGACGTCGCGGTAGACGACGATGATCTGCGCGAGCGAAAAGAGCACGGGCACGACGAAGTTCGTCGCCGCGACGTAGAGCAGGGTGCGGATCCTGTCCGCAAACGTCGCTGGACATCGTATCAGCTGAGCGGGGTTCACCACCAGAGGGAGACGGGGCACTTACATTCCGACGTCTTCTTGGACATTACGCGCGTGGAATCCTTGTTGTGCAGGTACAGCCGGCAAAGGAAGAAACCAGACGCGTACCTACAAGAGGAGGAGTTGAAGAAAAGTACAGTTGAAGCCATCTCGGGGACACATACGAGTTATCGAACAGCTGGGCGAACCACTCGATCTTGAGATATGGTTTGTGCTCCCATATTTGCCCAATGAGGATGTTCGCGGTCTTGGGTTCCTTCGTTGCGTCCGCCAGGGCGTTGATGAAGAGGCCGAGGTTGACGACGCGTGCGACCTTGAGCAAGAGGGGCACGGTGACGAGGAGGGCGAAGAGCCTTTTCCCGATGAACGAGGGTGGATATACGGAGACGAGACGGATGAGAAGGATGGTGTCGATGATGATTGACTGCACAGCGCCTAGGACTCCGATCGCGATGTTAATGGACAGCGGCGTCGGATGGAGGGGATCAACCATGGTGTGTATCTGCGATCAACGTAAGCCCATGTGCGCCCACTGATCGCCGCGGACGACATTACCGTCTGGTAGTCAATCAAGCCACCGACGGAGAGCGCGAGGAGGATGGTGAACACATTGAGCCAGAAGATGGCGTGCCTCCGCGACCAGCTGGTTGAGAAGTAGAGGAGCGCGATGAGGAGCGCGACCAACAAGACGCTGAACGTGTGCGCGATGAGCAAGTCCCGCACGGCGATGCGGATCGGCGCGATGTAGTTGAGTCCTGGAGGCGGTGGGGGTGGGGCGGGACCGGGGATGGCGTCGCGGAGAGCGAGCAGGTTGAGGGCCATGGTGAGTCCAGAGGAGCCTGGGTAGTGCCTATCCCATGGCGGGCTCCTGATCCCAACATGCATATTATTATATGGCTGCGGCAGGGCCGACGGGCACGGCGACGCCCAAGTGTCCAGCTTGAGTGATGGTAGATTCAGAAGCCACTCACGGCTGAACTCACTCCTCTGTCGCGGCAGAAAGCAGCTTCGATCTGCCGCGCTGGCTGCACAAGACGTTAGAAAAGAGAGTTACCGTGTCAATACGGCGCCCATACTTCTTGACCTTTGACCACCAGGTGCGCGGCCACACTGACACTTGACGCGGACGTGATCGTTGAAAATGCGGCCCACAGCACACCTGCCACCATGGACAGCATGCGCTCGCGCATGACGACGTATATCGAGACGATGCAGACAACCATCGTCGCCGCTCTCGAGGCTGCCGACCTCTCCGCGCCGCCCTTCAAGCGACGCAACTGGGACCGTGCGGCGGGCGGCCGCGGCGTCTCCTGCACGTTCAGCGCGCCGGACACGGACAGCCTCCTCGAGAAGGCGGGCGTGAACATCTCCATGATCTACGGGCAGCTCCCGCCCGCTGCGATCGCGAACATGGCGACGGAGCACGCCGCGCTCGCCCGCACATCCACATCCGCGACGGGCACACTCCCCTTCTTCGCCGGCGGCCTCAGCCTCGTCATCCACCCCCGCAACCCGAGCGTGCCCACCGTGCACGCCAACTATCGCTACTTCGAGATCACCGAGCCGCCCCCGGAGGGAGAGGCGCAGGGCAAGGTCGTCGCATGGTGGTTCGGCGGCATCACGGACCTCACGCCAAACTACTACTTCGAGGAAGACGTTGTGCACTTCCACACCACGCTCAAGGCCGCGTGTGACGCGCACGGCCCGGAGCTCTATCCCGCGTTCAAGAAGTCGTGCGATGGCTACTTCTTCATCAAGCACCGGGACGAGCACCGGGGCGTGGGCGGCATCCGCTTCGACGACCTGTGCGACGAGCCACACAGTCTGCTGACCGACGGGTCGGCCCCGCGCCCGCGGACCCCCGACGAGATCTTCGCGTTTGTCCAGGCGTGCTGTGGCGCGTTCCTGCCGTCGTATATACCGATCGCCCAACGCCGCCGCGACGCAACAGTCGATGAGCGCAAACGGCGCTGGCAGCTCCTCAGGCGCGGTCGCTATGTGGAGTTCAATCTCGTGTACGACCGCGGGACAAAGTTCGGGCTCGCGACGCCAGGCGTGCAGGCCGAAAACGTGCTCATGAGCCTGCCTGAGACGGCTCGGTGGGAATACATGTCGGAGATGGGAACGGAAGAGGGCAGCGAGGAGGCGCGGATGCTTGAAGTGCTGAAATCTCCGCGCGAGTGGGTGTGACGAGGATTGTATCAGCCACCAACATGCCCGCGCATCTTGAAGCTTGACCCTATGCTCGACACGCCACGCCGAGTCATCAAGAACCTATGGTGTAACCAGAGTTTGTCACTGCAACAGATTGCTTGGGTAGAATGACCTACTGTCACGGAACAGAGGGACCATCGAACGCCAACCAGACTATACTGAGCTTGTCCAAAGCAGGTGACAAATGGACAAAGATGCAGAGTAGTTGGGCGTGGAACCTTGTAGCTTCGCGTCGCACCAGAATATATGACAGCCCACAAGAATTGATGCTATTCGTATTACGGCAACACCAGGAATTAGGTCCCAAGGAACACACACGAGAACACGGTTTAGAGGGAATGTAATCGGAGCGGCGATGTTACGAGCACCTGCAGCCTACACATGATATGTTTGCGGAGGTTGCATCTAGAAGAAGTAGTGCAGGAAGTCGTCGAGGTTCGTGTAGGGGACAGTCTCGCCCGTCTTGGTCCAGTCGAGGAGGGCCTGCCAGCCCTGGGTGAGGACGACATCGGTGCCGCTGCAGAGGGCGTCAGCAATGACCTCGGAAAAAGCCTCACAAGCAGTAGCCAAAGCTCACCTGGGCCAGTTACCCTTGCCGGCCTCGTCAACGGCGCTGTAGATGAGGTCGATGAAGTTCTGCTGGGTAACGGGGCAACCGTCCGGAGCCCACGCGCAGTCGCCGACGATGCTGGCATATACCTATGTTGAAACGACCCTGTCAGCAAGTTTGGCTGCCCGGATCAAGACACTGAAACTTACGTTGTAGTCAAGGTTGGGGACAGACGACTGCGAAGTGATGCCGGTGGGGTTCCTGCAGGACGCAGCACCCGAGACGATGCTAGAGCCGATGTTGTGGACGGACGCGACGGCGGCGGCCACGCAGACCTTGTTGCTCCAGAGAGCACCGCTGTCGGTCACGGCTTTGTTGTCGATGCAGGAGTTAGCCTGCATATCAGGTAGATGTAGATTCAGTATGAGATCCTGAAGAAAATGCATCGGGGTACACTTACAAGATCGTAAGCGAACTGCTCGGCATAACCGTACGACAGAGGCTTGGAGCTAGTGATGCACCAAGAGCTCTGGCGGGACTCGATGGCGGGAGCAGCAAGAGCCGCAGCGGCGAAGGCGATGGGGGCGAAGAGGAACTTCATGTTGGTCGTGTGGGTGCGGAGGAAAAGTGTGGGCTGAAAGAGCGTGGGGAGAGATTACCGCGAAGGCTGTAGAAACAGTCGACGTCGAGCTCGTCCTTATAACCTCGGCGGCAGACGGCCACGGGTACCCGCATGTCTACCCTTGCTTGCTGCCGCTCCCCGCGGGGGGGCGCGCGCGGATGGTTGGCACCAGGCAATTCTAAGCAATTGGCCCTCTCGTACCAGAACCCTCCGGCGTCGTGTCAGCGCCGAGGTTCGCGACGAACCTCATGACCGCTCCCGCTGCTTCGTCAAAGTCTTGATACAGATTTCCTTACATCGCGTTTGCTGTGCGACGGCAAAGATTCTGGGTTGCGTCTTCTGCGTGCATTTTCCTCCGAGTCCCACGCTACGGATATGTCTAGGCCAGTCGTCGCCGTTCGATTGTATCCGATGCTATCGGCGCTGGAAAGGGTAGAGCTGAGCACACTTTTTTGAAGCTTGAGCAGTTATTAGAGGCAAGATGGGGATCCGAGACCACTGCAGGCTCACGTCGCGTATAGACTCGGATGCAAGTGCCAGAGGCAAACAGAGGCAAACCACCGCACTGCATTCAGGCTTGGGCGTTTATCTATGCAGCCCACGAGGGCCGTACTGGCACGCGTATTGTAGCGCCGCTTCAAATCAGCCACAGACGCGTCGAGCGCAACACGCTCATTCACCGTCACGACGCGTCCATTCCACCGCTACGTGATCCCCTTTGCTCCTGTTCCTTCTGCTACGCATTTACTGCACGCCTCTACTGCGTCGACAATGGCTGCCGTAGAGTTTGGCCAGCCGAGCAATCTGCTCTTCTCCGCAGATCTGGACGCGACTCCGGATCCCAGCACCAACCAGGCAACTGAGGACGCATTCCTACCCACCGGACTTCTGCTGCAAGATATATCATCCTCGGTGGAACCCAGAACTATGGAGACGGCTGAAGCGGGAGGTTCTGACGCGTTCGGCGGTATGTTCACGTCCTCTGTATGCTTCACCCCGATGTTTGATCCTACGGAATTCCTGCATGCAAAGACGCGCCTCTGTTATCTGCGGAAACGGCATTGGTGTCACACTCAATAGATCCACAGCCCCACGTGCAAGGTGAAACGTGAGGTGATCTTGTTCTATCCGCATACACTGACGTCCTGCATAGACAGGGAGATTTCAGACGTTGCAGACTTACTCAAGTCATACACAGCCCAAGTCGCGTCCCTCAACCCAGTGGCCTCCTCCTCGCAGCTCTTGACTACTACCACTTTTGACGGTTCAACCGTCTATTTCTCTCGCAGACCCCGTCGAGGATTAGCAACGTTGTCTTCGGTGAGCGCGCTCCTCCAAAACCGTTCAGAGTGGAAGCTAGAGCAATGGGTCGACGTGACAGAGGTTACAACGGAATGAGTCGCAAGTCAGGAATCTCCTTGACGTACCCATACACAAGATGCTCGATGACCTCTCCTCGACTATGGCGGCGAAGCTAGCAGTCGAGTGCGTCCATTCTCCTCTCTTTCGCTGTATGCTCTGACGTCTCGCTTAGAGAACAGCAGCCGATACAGAAACTCCTAAAAGAGAGCTCTTCCACAAACACCTCTCTCTGGGTTGATCGTTACCGTCCGCAGCGGTTCACGGAGCTCCTCGGTGACGATCGCGTGCACCGTGAAGTCCTTGCGTGGGTGAAGGAATGGGATTGTTGCGTGTTTGGCAAGAACAAGAATCGAGGCAAGAAACGCGTCAGAGAAGATGTCGACGGCGAGAATCTAGACCAGTGGAAACGACCGCGAGAAAAAGTACGTCCAACTCACGACAGTTTGTGGTACACTTTGGTTGACTTTCGCAATGTTCGGTGCTAGCTACTGTTGTTGTCTGGGCCTCCTGGACTAGGGAAGACCACTCTTGCACACATCGTGGCACAACATGCGGGATATAGCGTGTTCGAAATCAACGCAAGCGATGCTCGTTCCGCGGACGTGGTGGACGACCGGATACGACCTGCAGTAGAGAGTGGTGCCAAGATTGGCAGCTCTAGACCCAACCTTGTCGTCATCGACGAGATTGATGGCGCGACAGGAGGATCTGAGAGCGTGCGTGCTATGGGCGTGTGCCAACCTACAGATTCTAATCTTAATGGGAACAGTCAGGTGGATTCATTCACAGACTCATCCAACTCACGCAAGATAAACCGAAGAAGAAAGGTGGGTTCTCTATTACCATGTCTAAAGACCCTACCTCATGGTGTCGTTGTATAGGGCGGAAACAAGATCCCCAGGCTGCTCGTCCACTGCTTCGACCAATCATTTGCATATGCAATGACCTCTACGCGTCATCGCTCACGAAGCTCCGGCAGCATGCGCGAATAGTGCGCTTCTCCAGGCCGAATGATCTACACCTCATTCGACGGTTACGTGAGATCTGCGAGCGCGAAGGGATGAAGACCGACTCGCGTGCTCTCTCAACACTCGTTGGCGCAGCACGGGGAGACTTCCGAGGCTGCCTTAACACGCTGCAGTTGCTCAAGGCGCGAAATAAGGATGTCACCGAGTCTCTTGTACGGACCGCAACACAGGGTATGAAGGAAGCGGAGGCGTCCCAGATGACCATCCTCAACGACCTCTTCGCGCCATTGTCACGGAAACGCGCCAAAGAGCTAGGAGTATCAGAACTGGATCAACGATACGTCTCGAGGCTCAGCCGCGAGGTCGAGGGCTGCGATTCCATCGACAAGGTCGCCATTGGTGCGTCTCAAATCACGTTCTTGATGTGGGCTGAGAAATTTACAGGTTTGCATAGGATGTTTCGAGCACTACGCCAATCTGCATAAACATGACGCCACATTCACGCGCTACCTCAAGGGCACACAGTGGCTCTGCATCTGGGATGCGATGATGGGTGCGATGCGAGCTGAGCGCGAGTATGCGCTCATGCCGTACCTCTCATATCCCCTCGTAGCCTTCTTCCCTCTGTTCCAAGACCGCGGAGGTCCGAAGGTCGAACGGCCTAAGGCAGATTGGGAGGTGAGTTCCAACTATCCCTCATCCCTAGGCCAATCCTGACACCGTGGTCACACATCTAGCATTATACGCAGACGAGGATGAACGACGAGATTTACAAGTCCTTCGCGCGGTGTCTGCGCTCGGCGGCCTCTCGGAGTGCAGGCAACTACAGGCATCTAGCGAGCGACCAGATCATGCAGCTAGAGATCGCGCCGTACATGAACAGGATCATCTCCCCGCCCTTGCGTCCGGTGAACAGCCAAGTCATCCGCCCGGCCGAGAAGGCTCTGCTCGCCAGGCTGGTCAGTATCATGGCAACGCTCGAGCTGCGCTTCGTCCAGGAGAGGACAGAGGAGGGACAGCTCGTGTACAGGCTCGACCCGCCCATCGACGTGTTTGTCACATATGACGGCAAGCGGGCGGCGGACATCGCGGTCTCGCGGTACGCTGTGCGCCATTTGGTCGCGGCAGAGGTGATCATCTCCATTCCGGCTTCTCAGCACGCAGGCTGTTGTGCTAACAAGACGTGGTCGCGTGCAGATTGATGCGCAGGTCATTGCCAGCCGCGCAGAGAGCACGGAGAAGAGCAAGGCCGGCAAGGCCGCCTTCTTCGGCGCAGGGTGAGTGGCGCGCGTTTCCAGTCTCGACGATGCCACGACTGACTGCGTGCGTGTGCTGTCCGACAGCCGCAACAAGCCGGAGACGGAAGAGGTGCAGCCCGCAGCGAAGCGAGCGCGCAAGGACGACAAGCCCGACGAAAAGGTCCGCATGCATGCTTCGTGCTCTGTCGTTCCCGCGTCCTCATTGACTTTGTGACGTGCACCCTCAGATTGCCGTCGACTTCTTCGGGAGACCGATTGTGCCCAAGGACAAGCCGGACAACGGCGGCGTAAATACTGGTCCGAAGGTCAAGCCATATCGCGTGGCGTACAAGTTCTATGAAGGGAACTCTGCGGCTGTTCGCAAGCCTGTCAAAGTCTCTGCGTTCTTCTAGGCGGGTAGGCTGGAACCATGTTGCGATGCAGTCGTATTGAAGATGCTGTATGCGGGACACAATCCTCTATCGCAGGTCTTCCATTTGTAGCGTCTGATCTTTGCGTAGTGTATCTGATTCTATCACAATGTTGTCTATTAGGAGCGAATTATATGTAGTTGGACTAAGACAGAGACATTTTTTCGAAACCGTTGCGAGTAATAATGATAATGGGCGTGCAGGATCCGTCAGACATCCAGGGTAGAGGAAACTATGGATACAATGTCGAGGAGAGGGTGGGGTGTTGGGAAACGAGCCGAGACATCCTACCTTTGCTCCTCCGCGAAGAACTCTCGGAGCACCTGTCCGAGAATCGTCAGACCCTGCTCCATCGCCTCCTCAGTGCCCGCAAACGTCGCGCGGAGGTAGTTGACGCGCTAGAAGATGGGAGTCCGTTCAGCATCTGCCACAAACGCAGCATGATCAAGCAAGCTGCACTCACGTCTTCAACCGGATCCTCCATATCGTCGAACTTCGGGTCCGCGGAGAGCGCGAATATCGACGCGGGCATGATGACGAGCCCGCCGTCGAGGCAGCGCTCGAAGAGCTCCGCCATGAGCTCCGCGACGTTCGTGCGCGGGCCCTTGGGGTCCCTACTCTGCATGCGGCGGTCGGCGCGGAAGCGCGGGTGACGCTCGATCTCGACGCGAATCCAGACGAACATGCCCGCCTCGGGGGGCTCCGCGCGTGCGAGCGCGGTGGGCGCGACCTCGCGCGCGAAGAGGTCGAGAAAGAACGCGCGGCGGCGGTGGTACTCGGCGCGGAGGGAGCGCACCCAGCGGTCGAGTCCGGCGAGCTGCCAGCCGTGCGGCGCGAGGAGCTCGGTGATGAGCATCTGGCCGAAGCCGTGCGGGTGCATGGTCGAGGAGTCGGTGTACGCGACGAGCGCGTCGTGGAAGAGCGGGCTGGAGGTGGTCCAGCCGAGGCGCATGCCGGGCGCGAACACCTTGGAGAAGCTGTCGATGCGCAGCACGCGGCCGTCGGTGTCGAGCGAGAGGAGGGAGCGCGCGAAGGGCGTCGAGGGCGCGGTCGTCGCGCACGCGGGCGCGTCGTACTGGAGGAAGTAGTACGGGTCGTCCTCGATGATCATCAGGTCGAAGCGCTGCGCGAGCGCGTAGATCTGCTGGCGGCGCGCGAGGCTGAGCGTCGAGCCGGTCGGGTTCTGGCCGCAGGGGACGAGGTAGAGGACGTGTGGCCGGCGGCCGCGCGCGGGGTCCCAGGTCGCGAGGACGCGCTCGAGCTCCTCGGGGATCATCCCGCCGTCGTCCATCTTGACGCCTACCCACTTGATGCCTTGCGAGAGCGGGGCGTTGGTCATCGAGCTGAACGAGAACTCGTCGGCGATGAAGTGGTCGCCGGGCTCGCCCAGCAGTCGGAAGCATTTTGTGATGCCGTCTGAGTTGCCGAGGTTGAGTGTGCAGATGTGGTCCGGAGGGGAGTGGTAGAAGTTGGTGATTTCTGTCACGACGCGCTGCGCGTCAGGGAGACCTGCGCCGTGACTATACTGCATGCCTGTCTGGATGGGGAGAGCGCATGGCTCGTGCGCAGAGGACACGAGCTTATGGGAGGGTGCATGCGGGCCGTCTCTTCTCCATGTCGCGACAGGGTCGTCCTCTGCGACGGACGCCATCTCGTACTCGATTCTGCGGATCGGGTATAGTGAATAGTGAGGATCGCCTACAAGTAACCATAAGTCTCGAACCATACGAGCGCGATAGGAGTGGATCTACATACCATTAGCGAGCGAAACCATATTGGGTTTTCGCCGGGTGAGTTTCCAGATTGCCTTCATGGGATTGTGTTTCCGTTGGCGGGCCTCGGTAGAGAGGTGATGGGACAAGTCGAGCGGAGTCGCCATACTCGAAGAGGCAAGAGACATTGCAGGAGGAGGGCCAAGCAAGCGGGTGTAGATGTTACTATATTACTAGTCCGCGAAGCGCGATGGGAGCACTGGTCGAGTCAAGTCGGCTGAGGAGGGCGGTGGCTGATGATGACATTGGTCGTCGACAGAATGGAGGGTTATATACTTGCAGGATAGACGACATGTCCGGATTCCAGTTACGGCTCGGGGACAAGAGGCGATGAGCCGGTGAAAGCTGAAACTGGGCATCTACAACGCCGCGTCCGAGTCACCGATGGGAGCGCACGAAGGGCGTCAGCCATAGCAGGCCATGGTGCGCGCCGGGTGCAGATGTGACCTCGGATATGCACTAAAATTGATGGAGTCGCGCGGCGGACAAGGTGTGTTTGACCTGAGCTGAGACGGGGCATGAGGAGACAGAAGCGGTGCAGCGAGAGGATTGTGGCGTGCTCATCAGTGGACAGTCGAGTACTAACTCCGCGGTGCGATACAGGCAGTGTCTGAAGATGCCAGACTGCGCTATAGATGGACGCGCACGGGTACCTGGCTAAGAAGGATATGGGTAGTAGAAGTTTTCATCTCCTTAGCCCGAGGCCGCTCAAGCCCGGGGAGTCGTGTACGGAGTCAAGAAGTGCTCACAGAACTCATCGGATTGCGGTTTGGAAAGCCATTGCTCGTCCACATCAATTGTATCCGCATGAATGGATGAGAGAGTTGTGCCCAAAGGTGCACGGTGCCGTGGATGAGCGGCCATTGAGCGTTCGAGGAGGACATGAGGAGCAGTGCTTGCGGCACTGCTCTGGCTGGCACAGTGGCTGTCTCTTGCATAATCCTCCGATTCGTTGCAAGGTACGACTACACTCAGAAAACGTCTCTGTAGATCTGACTATGCAAGCTACCCACTCAACGCATCGTGTTGGTGATTGGGCATGAGGTAGAGCGGATATTGTAAGGAGTGTGGCGTCTGCTAATAGTACCCGGCAGGCTCAGTCATTTGTGCCACACTGGGCTACACTTGCTCCTCTGTCTACGCGGTTTGATATGGAAAAATTGACCTGTCGACGTTCTTGTTCTTGGTATCAGTCATGGAGACCCCGGTTACGAGTGATTCAGGAGTCACAGAAACATTGCCTTAGTAGTACAACTGATATGTGACGGCCAGCTAGAGCAATACATGAATCGCGACACATTCCGTGTGTCGTACGACAGCGTTGCATGGCGGGACCCTAGGAGAACGTCGCCTAAACGAGATGAGAGCTAAAACGAGGAGAGCGGATAGAAGGAGTGACAGGGACATGTGCACGAAGATCGAAGGACGTGGTAGAGAGCATGTTACAAGGAGAGCGGAAAGCGAGAAGCGAGCGTGTTGATGATGTGCGGAATGTGTATGCGAAGAGAAGGGGATGGTGGTGGATGCCGGTATGAGAGGTGTCGGTATGTTGCCTGATCGATGACGCGTAGGGAAACGAACAGTCTAGAGTTGTGATATCGCAGGAGTTACGGTCCGCCGGAAGCTGTCTCGAAGGTTTGCATAACTTCGGGCGGCATGCAGACGTATGCTGTCCAATGGCCGTCTTCGCCGGCCATAGACGTACTTGGTAACCGAGTACAGTCGTTCTCGAAGTGTGGTGACGAGGAGAAATGTGACTAGAGTTCATGAGGGTTGTGAGTCGACTTTGAGCGCCCCATAGCCGCCTCGGCAATTTCGGATGTACATACCGATGACTTCGAATAGCTCGTCCGACGGTAGCTTCTCCAGTTCTAGATAGTCACGCCCTTTGCCCGGCTGTAGTGTGGGTACGGGACGGCCCTTGACAAAGGCACAGTCGGAATAGAGTCGGCCTATCACAGCATCATCATCATCGAGGAGCTATCAGGGGAAGCAAACAGCGGGTCAGTCATACTACAACAAACCTATTGATGAACGCAGCACGCACCGTCAGGCTCTCCGGGGTGATACGCCATGTGTATTCCATGCGCGTCGGGAGGAACGTCTCGTCTGGACTGCGACACAACAATGTTAGGGAGGAAGGGGGGAGACCGGCTTCAGTTCGCAGGCACTCACAGTACTCGGACAAAGGCGGCATCGAACAGCTCCGTCGTGCCCTGCAAGACTTCGTCCTCTATCCGGATGACCGACGCATTGTTCCCATCCCACTCAATCTCAGCAGCGATCTCTCCATCCCGATCAAGCACGGCAGTCGTGGGCCGCCCACAGGCGGGCAACTTCTCCAGAGACCGGTTGGACCGGGTCCAGCTACGGCTGCTCAGAGAGCTAGTTGACCTTGACGGGCCCGGGATAGAGGTCGAGGTGTGAAAGAAAGTTTCCCCGGTGGCGCAATCAACGAGCGCTGTGTCGCGGATATCCGTGGAGGTGAGCTTGAGCAGCATCGTGATAGCGGGTGTAGGTCACGATGGCGATGGTAGTGGAGTACGGCTCAGGCGAGGGATGGGCTCACTTGAACAGGGAGAGGCCGTGTAGAGTCCAGAGGGCGAAGGGGAGAATAGGCTCAGAGGGACGATATCTGGGAAGGACGCGCAGAGGGTCCCATTGTCCGCCTGGAACGTGGGTTCATTAAATACAGATAATGGCCCATTGGAAGGAGTGAGGGCCATCAGACGAGCTCTTCCTAGCCGCTTACCAGAATCTAGTGGGACGAGCATGGTTCTGAGTTGGAGTTGACTAGCGGGAAGTACAAAGGGGATTCTTACACGGGATGTGTGTTTAAAGCGCGTACGCGAGTTTGCTTCCGCGTTGGGAACACGAGATAGCTCCGTTACGTCCGTGGGTATTCTTTGTCGCTTGATATCCCTCTGCTGCGAGAGGCTGCGAGGCGAGTCTTCAAAGCTTCAACCTTCGGGCTGGAAAGCTCCAGCAAAACATGCATATGCCAGTTGCCATTTGTCGCCGAGATCATGGCGGTAGTACTGAAAGCCAAGGCTGCCATCATCAACACCAGCATTTTGGCGCCATGTCCATAACGGGAAGTGTCAAAGACACCACCTTTCCGAAGTCCTTGTAAGCGACCACCACCTAGCTACTTATATGTAGTAAGTACTGCACCTTCTCGCCCAATCCACGCTAATGCGATCACCTGAAACATCGGAGGCCAAGCTACATACACTGGCAGTACCCCGAGCTACGGCTCAGTCTAAGTACTCTATGGCACGCTCCATAAGTGAGTTCTTAGCGTGTCTGTCCGCATGTATCGACATGCTCACTACTACTCAAGATTAGCATAGTCTATCGGATTCTGGACCAATCTTGTGCTGCGTCGACCAGACCAATCAAACCTCCTCCCTGGGCCCAAACGGATGAGACTCTGATCTCCAGAGTCCAGAGTGAGCGCAATAATAAGTCCTCGAACGAGCTACACAGGCAACGGTAGTTCGCGGCTAGCGCTCGCTTCCCATCCTCAACACGAACGATACCCTGCAAGCCTTGGCACATCAGAAGATCACGAGGGTACCGAAAGCCGCTTTGTGTCCTACACGAACACCGTGAAGGAGATCCGGAGGGAACACCCGCACGCGCATAGACGGATTGTTTATGGGGACCATTATCTCGCTTCACCTAGCTTCACCTCCGTGTACTACAACGCGTTGGGGGCTACTTGTAAGCTGTGCCACGCTGAAACTCCGTGCTTGCAGGCGTTCCAGTGATTGTGACATCAATATCATAGAACGGCGTCGGGCGAGAATCTGGCACAGCTCAAGCTTGGATGATAGTATCCTGCGAGTACACGTCGTTCATCGGATCTTACGAAAGCGATTGATAATCTTCGTCATTCACTGCAGGGTAGTCGAGCTCTAAGTGGCTCAACTCAAAGTTGCGAAGATCGACCCGATAGACGTCAGTTGCCAGAACCGCGTATGGCCATGGGATGGACAACAACCCATCGTCATTGATCAGTTTGTGGAATAGACATTGTCGACGATTCTAGCAACAGGGTGTGTTGATTTATCACGAAGATAGCTGGATCAACTTGAAGGGCAGTAATCACTAGCTAGTAGTACGCGATTCAAGTTTGTTCTGGACCCAGTGTACTGAGCGATGGTGACAGTCCGTTAAAAACGGGAGGTTAGCACAGATGACTTGTAATTCAAAAGACGGCACGCTATCTCGCTTCGCGTGAATGCATATGATAACACCTTCACCTGAAGACAGAGCAGACCGGCTCAAACTTCAAAAGTCGACAAATCATCGAAGTTTGCCAGTGTGCTGCTTGGAGCCCTGCCACAAATTGCCTGTTTAGTAACCCTGACGAGAACCTAACCCCAGGACAGGGTCCGGCTAGGTCCGGCTCGAAAACCCGGAATTGCGGGGTTGACGCGGGGACGCGGGGAAGGTCATGAGTCCCCCTCATCTCAGACTTTAGGGCTCCGCAGATCCCCTTTTATTAACCTCTAGCTCTCTCAACTTTCTCTCAGCATCGACACACTGGTCACTCGAGGATGGCACACGTACAAGGGGTCGAACGATTCTACCTCGCGAACGGTACGCATCCAGTGATCCCCCATGATCCATCACATAGTCAACGACGCGCGGGACTTGTTAGAGGCACTGAGGTCGTTCAAGCCGACCGCTGCGAGTATTCCTCCACCTGTTGTCAACTACCGCTTGCAACTTCCTAGCGGCGGAACGCCTGTCCATCATCACGCCTTGGTAAGTTCTTCCCTGCAACCCGCTGAGCCATCTATTATCGCCTTACTTTTTATGTGTAGAATCCCCTAGCCTTCGTACTCCGTGCTGCTCAGATCTACCCGGACAAGCTTGCTATCGTACATCCGGATGTTAAGGATCCTGTGGCATACTCTTACGCAGTCTGGTGCGTGTGCAGTCCCCAGGCGTAAGCCAGTACTGACTGTATTCTACAGGGCTCAACGGATTCAGAATCTCGCCTACGCTCTCATTCAAGCAGGCATCAAGCCCGGAGACCGCGTTGCATATATTGCGCCTAATACGTATGCTCTCTTTGCTCTGTCATGTATCTACGCGTTTCCTGACGAAGTGGACATAGACCTGCTATCGCTGGTGCGTCTAACTCTCAACCAACAACTCTGACTCTATCCTGACCATGATTCGTGACGTATGACTCAGAGGGGTACCATGGCGTGCTCGCTGCTCATGGCGTGATATGCGCCATAAACACGCGTCTGACCCACGGAGAGGTCGTGTATATTCTCGAGCATTCCGAGAGTAGACTCATCTTTGTCGATCACGAATATACCCACCTCGTCCTCGGAACGAAGATCCCCTTCATCGTTGTCAACGATACCGGAAAGGAGAATTGTCCATACGAACAATTCCTCGCTGCCGGTCGCAAGTTCAGTGGTGAACGCGGCTGGGCGGGGATAGAGTGGGAGTGTGACGAGAACGCGCCGTGCGCACTCAATTACACGTACGTCATGCCGCCATGCTTCTCGAGTAGAAACTTATGATATTTCTGCAGTTCTGGTACTACCGGACGTGTAAGTCATAGCTCGTTGCGGGTGTGGTCCTGTGATTGACGAGGATCTTGGCAGCCCAAAGGAGTGCTGACTACGCTTCGAGGTGAGCAGAGTTGGAGAGAGTTGGGTATATAGCGGATTCTTCCCCAGTACTGAATCGAAGTCAGGATCCTATTTGGCTGCAATAGCGAACGCATATGAAACACAGTGCGTCATAGCCTTCCTCTTCTTTATGTATCAGTGCCTTTGGGCCGGCACTGACTTCCTACATCTAGAATGACGTTCGAGTCCACATACCTGTGGTGAGTAACCGGTTTGGGAAGCGGTGTTCGGCGATCACCAAACGCAAACGTAGGATCTTGCCCATGTTTCATGCCAGCGGCTGGACATTCCCCTGGTCGATAACCTTCGCTGCGGCAGCACAGGTGCGAGCGAGCGTCGACGGCTGCAGTGTTTCATGTTCCATAACATGCTATGCTTCCAGATCTCCCTCAGATCCGTTTCGTACCCACATTTCTGGCATCATCTCATTCACTCGGGGGTTACGCACTATTGCGGTGCCCCAACGGTACAGGTAAGTAGCCTAAGATTGTCACGTCAAGCGATATCGAGCACAAACATGAGCTGAAACGCGTTGCGTAGATTGGCTTGATTAACGCGCCGCAAGTACAACGGCTCGACCGACCGGTATATGCTATCATCGCTGGGTCAGCTCCCACTGCGCACCTTATCGGCGCCCTCGAAAAGATCAACATCAGGCCCATTCACGTATACGGACTCACGTATGTGCTCTTTCCTTCCATCGCGACTTGCTCACTCATGTCTCGCCGCTTTCTATGTGATGTGATGCGGGCTCTGTACATCATAGCGAGGTATGCATTGAGGCTCAGTCTACCATGCGAACAATATATTAACCACATGTACAGACATACGGTCCATCGACAAAATGCTACATCCAGCCCTCGTGGAACTCGCTCTCACTCGAAGAGCGCGCGAAGCTCACCGCGCGCCAAGGGCTCTCCTTTGCCACGGCCTCGGATGCGCGGGTTGTCTACGCACCCAAGGAGGGCGAAGCCCACGATGGGCCGCTAGTCGACGTCCCGAAAGACGGCAAGACTATGGGCGAGGTCGTCTTCCGCGGGAACATCGTCATGAAGGAGTACTTCAAAGACCCTGTCGCGACCCGCAAGGCGTTCCGCGGTGGCCACTTCAACACCGGGGACCTCGCCGTCTGGCACCCAGACGGATACATCGGTATCATGGACAGGAACAAAGACATCATTATTTCCGGGGGCGAGAACGCGTCCAGTCTGGCGATCGAGCAGGGTATGCTGGTATTCGCGCTCGCTGGGACAGAGGAGCTCTGCTGACGCGTGGTGGCATATTGCTAGAGCTTGCGTCACATCCTGACGTCCTCGAGGTGTCCGTTGTCGCGCGTTCGCATCCAAAGTGGGGCGAGCGTCCCATGGCATTCGTCCTCTTGCACCCGCAGAAGGCGGAACAGTGGGCGGGGCGCCACGCCGAGTTTGAGAAGGACTTGAAGGCCCACGCGCGCAAACGCCTTCCAGGATTCGCTTGTCCAGAATGGGTTTCTGTTGTACCAGAACTTCCCGTGAGTGATCCTTGACTTCGTCGAAAGGAGTTGAGAGTTGACCCGGGATTATAACGCAGAAAACGTCCACAGGCAAGATCCAGAAAGTGGAACTCCGCAAACTGGTCGCCAAGTTGTAGGTACATTCGGGGCACTTGGATACAGTGTTCAGTCAATAGACAGGCACGAATCGACAATTGGTTGCTAGATGACGATGTATAGTAGATTGGGGGATGGATGCTTTGTTTTGTGTTCTAGGTTGTGAGTCCTCTTGAATCACATGCAGGAACGATGCAATATCCTTGGGAGGAGCGATGGGGAGTAGGTGATGCAGAAAATACAGGGGAAGGGCAGGACGAGGTGTCGCTATGTAGCAAGAAGTGACTATGAACCCTTGTCCCCATCCGTAGCAGGAGCGCTGACAAGGGCCGGGGTCTGAGCCTTGCTTCGCAGGAGAGCCAGACAATGTTGACCACCACAGGAGGCATCGACCGCAGCCCACGAGCCACCCTCCTTGCGGACGACGACGGCTGGAGTCTTCTGTTCGTCGATGTCATCTCCCAAGCCGAGTTCCCCGACAACTTGCCGTCCCCACGAGTACATCGCACCGCCCTTGGTGATCGCAATGTTGTTGTTCGTGCCACATGCAACGTGTACAATGGGGTCCGACGCGCCAGGGAAACTGACAAGCGCGGGCTCGGGAAGGCAGTCGGGGTACTGCCTGTCGTTGAACGCTTCGTCGTCATCCGCGATACCGAGCCGGCCTTCCTCCGACAGGCCGCAAGCGTATACGCGCCCGTCAGACGTGCGGAAGAGCGTGTGAAGGTCGCCGCCAGCGATTTGAACGACGGTTGCACCGTTGAGTTCGTCCTTGCTAAGTCCAATGACACGCTTGGGAGCATGCACTTCACGTTCCACGTTTCCAGCAGAAAGGCCTGTACCGGTTTGGCCCTTGGAGTTGACGCCCCAGCCCCAGGTATTGCCCTCATCGTCGACGGCAAAAGAATGGTTGTTACCGGCGCCGATGACGACGGCTTTGCGCGTACGGGTGCCGAGAACAATCTTCTCGGGCGCAGTGCCAGCGATTTTGCGGCGCTCGATGACACGCCGGCCAAGCTGGCCCTCCTCTCCGGTTCCAAGGGTGTAGATGTTACCGAGTGTGGTCAAGAGAATGAGGTGGTTGTTGCCCGCCGCCGCAGAGACCCACTGCTCATCCTTGAGGTCAAGCACGGGAACTGGCTTGTACTGCTTCTTGGAATGGCTAGAGAAGCCAACAAGACCTGAATTCCCCTTCATGCAAATATTCAAAAACATGGTCCACGCAGTTCAATGGGAAGGGACGTACCGAGAATGCACCCCAAGCACGGAGTTCACCCTTGTCGCTGATAGCGGCCGAAAAGCTGTCACCAGCGACGATCTTCACTGCGCGGAAACCTTCTTCGACGAGAGAGTGTATGGGAACTGGTTTCCAGACCGGGTCTTGTGTCTTCTCGTCGACCTCCACAACGGCTGTGTCATCCTTCGGATCCGGAATCATAATGGTGATACGGCCGAGTGCACCGTTGTCGTTCGTTCCGCAAGACCATATCTATAGAAGAACGTCAATACACACGACGCATACAGTAGCTGAACTGCAACGCACTGTCCCCTGCTCATCTACAAGCAGTGTGTGAAGGCCACCGGCAGCGATGGATTCCAAACCAGCTTCATCCCCACCAAAGGTGCCTTCCTCAATGTGCGAGGCGACAAACGCGTTCTTGCGCGGCTTATTGATTTCCTGATTGTAGTCCACTGCAAGCTGGCTCATCTCCCCAGATCCCCAGGTGAAGAGCTGGAGAGGCGGACGATCATGCTGTGGGAGGGCAAGGAGAGGGTTGATAGCCTGAGGGACCTTGCGAACGCGTGCCGGAGCCTTGCCCTTCTCAACCTTGGGTTTATCTGTGGTAGGAGCCTTGGCTTTGCCGTTGACTTTGTTCGGGACCTTGCCGTTGGGAGCGGCATTGCTCTTGGGTTTCTCGACGTTGACTGCCCCAGCGCGGAGCACACGCTTCGCGGCTGGAGCCTTGTCTCCATCAGGAGATGCAGCGCGTTTTGTCGCGCGACTACGCGACTCTGGGGCGACTGCGTTGCTTGCTGCGCGAGGGCGACGTGGTGGCATAGTAGATGGTGGTGGTGGTGGGAAGGGAAGGGATGCGTGGTTGTGGCAGACTGGGAGGAGTATAAGACCTTTTCTCGGGCCAAAGTCCGGAAAAGTTGAACGCAAACGCGTGACGTGAATCGCGAACCGCTCCCGCACGTGAAAAGCACGTGAGCGGTGGCTATTGTTTGCACCTGCTTGGCACCCGAACATTACCGCCAAACGGAGCCAAACAGGCCGACGCTGTGGACGACGACGACCACGACGACCAACACTGAGTCCACCACCCTCAACGCTGTATCTGCTTCTACTCCTACCTCTGGCTTCGTTGGAAGGGCTGGTACATCCCCCACACAACTGGCATGGCCCAAAGACGCAATAGCCATCGCTCAGCTTCCTTACAAGACTCCTCCATCCTCAACCGCCGTAAACTGCAGGTCCGACGCGCGACATCGGCTCGTAGACGCGTCTTTACCTTCTCAAACCCGTATATTGGGTCCAACCCCAGCTCGAACGCGTCTGGCAGTTCACCGCCCACATCTCCTCGTCGCGTCCTTGTTCCTGTCCAGTTTAACCTCCGTCGCCTCCCCTCACGCAATCTATCAGTCAACAAAGACAGCATGCGCGATGTCTCCAATGACTTCGACGTGACAATCGGTATGAAGCGCAAACGCGTCGTGAGCGGTAGCGAGAACACTTCCCGAAGCGCCCGTTCCTCCAGTCGCGCTAAGCGGCGCAAACCTCTCCCGGATTCCAGTGAGGAGGAGGAACTGAGTGGGATGGATGTCGATGACGAAGAACGCTGGAATAGCTCGGTGAACTCCGACGACGAAGAAGCTCACGACTCATGTACGCGCAGTTCGACTTTCTGTTCCTCGTGCATTGTTCAACGTGTATCCCAGCCGATAACTACCTCATCAATGAAGCGCCCTCACGTCGTCTTCTTCGTCTCCGGAAAGACGAGCTCGTGCAGTTGTATGCAGCTGCTGGTCTCACAGAAGATGCCGAATTGCTCACGAAACCGGAGATTGTCGATTGCATCATAGCCGCTCGTGACGACGTGGCTGACCTTCCACCTTCCTCACCCGGTGTCGCAGACAGTGGGTCCAGCGACTACTCTTCAGACGGTGGGAATGTTGCGGGAGGAGAAGAGACTGACTTTGCCAACCGTTTCCGCAACGGGTTGAGGAGAAGAGCGACGGTGCATGAACTCGGGCGCATGCAACGCAAACAACTCCCCGACCGAAGCCTATCTTTGAGCCATATCGAACGGTCAGTCGGTGAGGTATCGCCTACCCAAGGGAGGCGAAGACGGGGTCTTCCAGAGATGCACGCCACACAAGAAGTCAATGGTCACTCGACTAGAAGGTCAGCAGTATTCCTCTTGTACTCGATTCATCCACTACAACTTCGACACAGGCGAGGCAACAGCGCCAGTTCCAGTCGATCATCCCCAACCTGTTCTACCCTGTCATCTTGTCTTCCATCACCTCCCGCCACTCGACTACGCACGCGTAAGGCCTCCGGCGAAGTAGACTTCGGTCCAAGCTCGTCGGGAACTAACAAGGGAAAGTCAAAGGCGAAGCACGTGGGATTTAGCGATGCGGTCGAAGTTAACAGGTTACCTTCACCCGAAGGCGAGGAGAGCGACCTAACCGACCTCACTGAAGTCGAAAACTCGTTGAACCTGATGAAACCAAGCCCTCGACGACTCCGCAGTAAAGGATCCATGAGCAAGCTCGCTGCGTCACAGGATAGACGACGTCCCGACGACCCCTTGGAGTCTCGAAGGGTGACACCTATGCGCAAGGCGAAAGGCAAGGTTGGCAACTTACACGAAAGCACGGACTCGGAAGTCGAAGAGGATGAACTCCTGTCTAGCGAGGCTGAAGGGGAAGAAGTCGATGAGCTCGACGAAGCGCCATCCCCCATGGCTACTCCTAAAGCCAAGACTGCTCCATGTGGTCGCCGTACCCCTGTCAGGAATCGACTCAGAAACCGTCATCTACAGACACATACGCCTCCCAGCGATGGTGACGATGAGGACAGTGAGGAAGAAGGCACGGTTGTGGCGGGTGAAGAAGGCGATGATGAGGGTAGCGAAGTGGCAGAGGATGAGGATGAGGATGAGGATGATGATACCGTGCACGCGGAGCCTCGCAAATTGCGCAATGGCAAAATCGTCGGAGACGGAGAGGCAGAAGATGAAGAGGATATAGGAGAGGAAGACGATGAGGAAGACGACGACGACGACGACGACGACGATCGAGCAACGGAGGACAGCGAATCCATCGCATCTACGATTGATGACGCAGATGAAGATGCGGAGGGTGAGAGCGACGAAGCGATGGATGACGAGGGTCAGTTGCCGTTATTATACTCGACTTCCATTCTTACTCACTCTTTCCAGTCGATCTAACGGTCGCCACTGCGAAGACTCTCGTGCGTCTGCGCAGGGATGACCTTGTCAGGTTGTGTGAAACCCGGGATATCAATGCTAGCGGAACGAAGCCCGAACTCGCAAAAGCACTGCTACAATGGCGTGACAAACATTGTAGCGAAGCTACATCCTCCGCTCCCTCCTCTACAGGCACGGCCCGCCCTCCTTCCACCGCTCGGGTACCTCGTCGTAGGAGGACGCGATCCAAGTCAATCTCAGGCAGTGCTACGCCTCCAGTCTTGCTCCGCTCACATCATGTCCATTTGGACGAACCTCGTACTCCGCCTCTGTCCGGCAAGGCGAAGGAGAGGGATAACGAGGGCGACATCGAGCTTGACCTCGAGAGCCTGGGACTAGATGACCGTGAGATCCCGCCGGAGAAGTTGACGAAGCTCGAAAAGATCGGTAGCGGTGGCTTCAAGGATGTCTTCATCGGCAAGTTCAAAGGGCGCCGGGTCGCGATCGCAGAGTTCCGCGGTCAACTAAGTCACAGTGCGTCGTTGTGGATGCCCATGTGTCGAGCAAGTTGACTGACAAGTGGTCCACCCGTAGTGGACATCAAGGAACTGAAGTTGTTAGGCGACTTCGACCATCCGAACATCGTTCGTTTTGTGAGTGCATATGACTCTCGCCTCCTGCTCAGTCGCTGATAAGCATTGAAGCTCGGTGTCAGCATCCCAGAGAACACTCGCGAGACACCAGTCATGATCGTCAGTGAGCTGTGCTCCAATGGGGACCTCTTCGATTACATCCGGAACGTGGGCCCGCCATCGCTGTATCGAGTGGTATGTCGGTCTTATGTTCCTGATGTACCGATCGTTAACGATCTTCGAAGTTGTGCATCATGCTCGATATCGCACGCGGCCTCGAATACCTGCACTTGCGGAAACCCTCCGTAATCCATCGGGACTGCAAGTCATCGAACATCCTCATCACCTCCAAGGGTGTTGCGAAGATCACCGATTTCGGTCTTGCGAAGGTGAAGCAGTCAACGCGCTCGATGGTCCGCAGTTTGGTCGGCACCGTTAACTGGCAGGCGCCTGAGCTTTGGCACCCCCACCCGAAATACAACCACAAAGTGGACGTCTTCTCTTGTGCCATGGTGTTCTGGGAAACTCTGCAATGGCATGTCCATAACAAGAAGTTCCCCTGGGAAGGTATGAACGAGCACGCCATCTACGAAGCAGTTGGTTCCAAGCGCCTACGGTACGTATCACGGTGCTATCTAATACGCCTTTCGCTTATGCATCGACTGGTAGACCTTCCCTTACCGGTCTCCGCAAACAATGGTGCCCCGAGATCGTGGACCTAGTCGAGCGTATGTGGGCTCAGGACCCTCAGGATCGCCCCACTATGTCCGAGGTCGTCGACGACCTCGAAGCCATCATTCAGCAGTATCGCTAGCCATGCACCCTTGGCAATCACCAGCTTGTCATTCGTCTTCGTCATCACATCCTCTTCAAGTTAAAGTACCGTACTCGCATTGCACTATCATCATCATGCACTCGCTGGTTACACTGCATTGGGACTTTCGTATGACTTTCGACTGTGCCTTTATGTCACCTGGCTCCCTATCTCCCCTATGCTTTGGAGGACAGGGCGTATTGGTGAATATTGCTTTGTATGGAAATTCGCCCTTGTATAGCATCATCGATGTGGTATCTTGCCTCTCTTGCCCAGCTACTCCTACCTCGTATACATCCTGCATACCGTCTAAACAAACATCATCATTGTATCTTAGCTCTACCTCATCAATACATCGCATCAATCACTGTATACGAACATGTCGTTCCGGGATCGTCAAGAGCTACATACATCTTGGGACTTGTTTGGGACTACAAGTACAGCGGTGAATCTCAACTAAGGTATACAGTGCACGGACGTAGACGCTTGTCAACACCCGGAGAGTGAGGCTTCTAGGACGCTATCCTCCCAACCCGGTGTGTCGTAATCTGAACGATACATGGACTCTCTCACCTTCAATCCTACAGCCGTCGGTAAATGTTGCAATCGCAAACCACCTAGTTCCGTACCACGCTCGAGAGATGCCTTGCCACGCTTGACAATCCACCATTCTGATGCCAGAGCCTCCTCTGTCCACACGGGCTGGTCTTCGCGCACACGACGGCCATCGGTTAGTGAGATGCCGATGACCCGTAGCTTCGGATTCGAGGCAGCGATATCGTGCGCGATGCCCTCGAGTTCGGCATCAACGTCCTCCGGAAGATAATATGCACGGATGCAGAGGAAAACGACGGCGAGTTCGGGGAAGCGGGTCACATGGAGGAGCATGTACCGCTTGCGGTGGCCCGAGAGCTCGAGGATGCGCGCGTCGAGGAAACGGAGCTCGGTCGCGATCGTGGGCAGCCGGACCCAGAAGAGGTTGTCGGCGTCGATGCGGTACGCGCACGAGAGTACGCGGGGCTTGGTGCGGTCGACGGCGAGGAGCGCCTCGCGCGAGTGGCCGCTGAGGAGAAGGTCGAAGTCAAGCCAGCCCACGCGGCAGGTGAGCGGCCACCGGTCGAGGTCGCTCACGTTGATGTGCACCTCAACGAGCGGGTGTGGCCAGCACTGGCTGGAGGACGGGGGCACGGGGTTGGTTATCCTCGCGATGTGAAAGCCGTTCGAGTACCGGTATCCCGGGTCGGAGCGGAAGGTGAGGCGGCGGACGTTGGGGAAGATGGCGACCATGACGTACATGGGGAGGTCGGATAGTTTGAGAGAGAGGGTGTGCACGGTCGGGATGACGACACTTGTCTCTGGGAGGCGAGAAATATCGCGGAGTCCAGAGAGTGAGAGCGTCTCGAGATGGGGGAACCGCGCGAGAGGGGAGAAGAATCGTGCGAGAGATGTCTTCGTGATACCCCCGATGCCGATCACAAGAGTTCGAAGATGGAGAGAACTGAGGTTTGATACGGCCTCCACAAGCTTATCTGCACCTTCGTTCACTGTGAGATCGCGAAGATGGGTGAGTGATGTGAGGGCCTCTGCAACGCGTCCGCCAGATGCACAGATGAGACCCTCCATTGCACCGCAGTTGAATGACTCGAGGTTAACCGCTCTCCTGAGTATGTCAACGAGCGCTTCGGCGGGTTCGGTGGAGGAATCATCGATCTCCCAGGTGACCGCTTTCGCAAGAGTGAGCGACTTGAGCCAATTACACCGCGACTCCGTAGAGAGCAGGTAGTCTCGGAACTTCTTTACTTGCACCGTTGAGCCATCTAGCACTATGGTATGCAATGCAGGGTCGGTAGGGATGGCATGGGCCGCTTTGCTAGTGTACGAGAGCGACACTGCATCTCGGAATGCAAGATGCGATACGATGCATGTCAGGACATCATCGTTCAGGGAAAGTAGTTCCGGACGAGAGTTGGCCATATTGTGAGGTGAATGGTTGGGTTCGTGGTCTTCCGCAGTGTTGCTTCAGAATGCCGCCAATTGGCAGCCAACTGAAGGGCCGTGGTGATGAAAAGCTCGACTGGAGATGTAAGTTGGGTCAGTAAAAGAGAGCATGAGGCTGTCATTCTATGAGATACATACTTCGGAGCTTCAACTCGGAGGTCATGAACATGGAGAGGCAAGTTCCCACCGCACGACCTACGACGATCTGAAACGGCGGGTGTGTTCAACGCATAAGAACAAGTCACAAGCGCTCAATACAGGCAAAGTCTAATGAGACGCCTCCCACTGGCGGACTCCAACCGCCAGTACGTTTCAGTGGGTGGATTGCAGTACCAAACTATTATTTAACTTGTGCACTAGTGATACATAGAGAGAAGCCAATAGTGGTTAGGGAACGTATGCAGTACAATAGACTGAAGATAGCGAGACAATGTCAGATAGAGAGGTCTTTCGCGGTCACCAGTACCGGCCCTGACTCTATGTAGTTCCGAACTCAACGCGACGACCCATGGGGATTCCGCGGCTGCTCCCAGTACCGCGAGCCGTTGATCTCGATCCGCTCCATCCACTCCGTCTTCAACTTCATGACACAAATCTTGTGTGGGTCCACGCCTGGCACCATCTCCGGGATCTCCAGAGGCGGCTGCACAGTGACAGGTGCCTTCGCTTTCTCCGCGAGCTTCTGTACGTGTGCAAGGAAGTCTCGGTACACCAGCGCTGCGGTCGTGCTCGAACGCGCCGCAGGCGGTGCGGGCTGGGCCTGGATGATGATGTGTTGCAGATGTGGGAAGAACTCTTCCGGTGCCGAATCACCTGCGCCAGGATGTGGTGTGAGCCTCATACACAGTCGTTCCACACGAACCCTGAACAGACCCACCGATCACTTGTTGAAGCGTCTCCAGCGTAATCCGGGGCTCGTGATTCAGGCGGGAGATGCGCAGATGCGTGATGTTCGGCGCGTGCTCCGCCCATAGGAGAAAGTCCACGTCCTTAGCGACGAACGCCAGGATGTGGTGCAGCCGCTTCAGCGCAGGGTACAGCGGGCGTCCGCTCGGCATGAACTGGAATGGCAGGAAGCTCGGGTCGCCCCCGACGACGATGAGGTCGCGCAGGCGTGGGAACGCACAGCGGACGACGCTCGAGCTTCGCCACTGCGCCTGGATCAGCGCGAACGTCTCGATGTCGTTCGCGACGGCGCGGATGAGTGTGGGCACGACGCGGTTGTACTGCTCGTCGAGGTTGTCCTGCGTCGACCGCCAGTGTTGCGTCTTCCTCTGCATCGCCGCGAAGAACTCGGCGCGCGAGGCTGGGGGCTTCGTTGGGGCGGCGTTAGACGGGCCCGGGGCCGAAGGCGACCACGGGGTTCCCGCCCCGCCTGTGTCGAGGCCTTTGCCGAACAGCGATAGGCAGAGGTGACGGACGCGGGGCAGAGCCTCCGTTGTGCGTGCGCACTCGGCTTCGTAGCATTGGAGGAATTGCTCGATCTTGGCAGGGCCGCTGACGAGTCCGACGGTGAAGAAGCGTGCAGGACGCGAGACGGCGTGGATGCGTTTCGAGACCAGGGAGAGAGCGCAGCCCGTCTGACCGCCGTCGGTGCAAGCATAGAAGGAAATGAGTGTGAGAAGTTCTACTGCCAGCTTGTCCATCGCGGACGGTTGAGCTGCAGGTGAATGGTAGTTAGTAGGAGCGTGGTAGTTCATCGGGGCTCGTCCGCAAGTACGCTGTGGCTGTTGTCAGTGTCATTGGTACTGGTCCGTTGTATATATCGTAGCCAGCTTACGAGAGGTAGGGACATATTGGCGGATGCGGTGAGGGTTCTTGTTGGCTCTGCGACGAACATGACGGTTGACGGGATGCAAAGCGAAGAATCCGCGAGCGCACTTAAAGAACCCTCGAGTGTGGATGAGCGCTGTACTAGTTCGAGCGCGGATCGGAATACTAATGCCCAAGTGCAAAGTTATGTCTCGGTTAAGTCAAGGGCGCAGATGATCAAGTGTTTGGAACACCAAAACTTGATCAAACGTGTGAGATCTCCCAGGATCTCCTATACACTGTACAGAAGAACATTGGCTTCCCGTACACATAGCACTCAACGAAGTAGATAGGAGAGGGTAGGCAACATCTTCTCCCAAGCTGCTTCAGGCAGGTGTAATAATTGCACGCAGGAAATTCTTGCTCTATAGCTCCGGGCACGGTGCTGGAATGCTCTGGGTAATAATTTAGCGCTCTATTCTTCGCATCATCAGTAGAGTAATGGGCGGGCCCATGCCACCCGCAACCGGTGCGGGTTTGAACCCGAGTAGAGCACGATCCGACAATGGCTTGTCATGCAGGGTCTTTGGCTGACGAATCTTTAGTCGGAATTTGAAGCTGTATGTACTGGACTTCTGGGGGGCGCGCTGAACCGTGATGAATCTGTCACAGTCCAGATATGACGTGGGCATCTGGCAGAGGGACGTTTCCATCGCGACCAGTCCACCTCGAGATCGATCCGCGTTATGCTCATGAGATGTATGTATCACGGCAATACGCACGCTAGCAGCTGCCAGACCGAAGAAGGTGGCAATACAAATCACTGCGCAACGTTGTCCTTGTTGATCGGTGCCGGCATCAGAGCCTATCCCGAGACTGCGACTGTGTATCAGAGACTTGTTAACCATACTGTATCCTAATAGAGATACTAGACCAGAAATCACGTACGGCGACTCAGCACCAGCCCCTAGCGTTCAACCTGTATCATACTTGAGTAAAGCCAACGTCGACTGAGTGAGACCAGAGTTCGCGCAATCGCCCAACATTCGAATGGGTGTTCAGGCGTGAGCAGCACTTGATGCGCTCACCTCGCGCCCACCCTGCGCCCACCACGGATGTACGTGAACGGTGATTGCGCTCGGCGCATTAGAGGATAAGTAAGCATGCGATGTAATCGTATCTGACGGAGGGAACATGCCATCAGCACTCCATACTCATGTTTCCCATTCAGACCTACCTGTCGCTGCCAGATGCAATCTCAAAAAGATGACTGTAGAAACTGCATTATCCACTGCTACGACAAAGAACCAGGGCTTCTCTGAGACGTACATAGTGCTTCGCTTGTCAAAATCCGAGCTCAAGCCTATCCAAGGAAAACATGAGACAGGTGGAGCCAGTTGGGTTTGAAACGGTGTTCATCGCGGATCAAGAACAACGCGAATGCACAAGGAGCATAGCTTGCATAGCCGGGCGGAGGTTCTCGAGCGAGACAGAAGCTTATACGTGATATCTGTTTGTTTAAAGGGTCTATGTAGAAGAGTATATTTCAGTGACACATACATAGATGACTGAGAGGAAGACGCGACCATCAAAGGGGTGCTTACCTGCGGCGAGAAATCTCTGACCTCGACGATACTATTTCCTTCAACAACGTACAACTGATACTGGTGTAGCATCCGACTGCAGCTGAGACGGAGAGCTGTCAGTCTGCTTGACAGAGGAAGCTTGCGAGAACGCGGCGATACAACAGAAATAGAGTACTCACATGTTGCACACGATGGCACAGATACCCAAAATGACGACGTCGGCAGAATATGTACGAGCCCCGGTATACGAGCACTTGTTTCTTATTGCATCCAGGATTTCATGCAACGAACACTGTATATCGAAGGCCGGTATGCATGGTGGACAAGTCGAGAGGCGCGTCAGCTTGTCTGGAGGATAAGTTTAGGAGGCGCCCGTGAATAGGCGGTGGCGGTATGTAGTGACATCATATACGCTCACCGCTCGCCCGACACGGCGCAATCAGCCCCCACCCATCCGGATCCCTTCCACCCTCGACGGCGACGACAGTGACGAGCACTCACTTGCTCGGTACTCGACACCGACGGCAATGTTTCGGACAGCTGTGACGCCCACCAGAGCCTTGGCGAGGGCTTTCGACTCACCTCAGGCTCTTACCAGACTACCACCTACCGCCTACTCTCGTCTCTCCTTCTCTCCTCTCCGTCTCCCTCTCACTGCAAGGACTTATGCTTCTGCTACCCCTAATCCCTCTACCTCATCAACCATCATCCGCCGCTGCAAGACAGTCGCGCGCTATACCTTCTACCTTGTAGGTTCGACCGTGGTTGGATGCGTCATTCTCACTGGAGGCATCTTCCTCCATGACGCCTTCACTTATACCGAACGCGTAAGTATTATCTCTACCTGCGTACGGTGCGCGTCGTGTTGAGGATACACGCCATAGCATATCGACCGCGTCCCAGTCGCGCCGCGCGCACTCGCTCCAGAACGCGGAGGTCCCAAGAACTTACCCGTTGTCTCCACCTTGCTGAGCGATTGGGAGGACGAACAGAACCGTGGACTTGCCGATAAACCTCATCTGGTTATCGTGGGCGGAGGATGGGGCGTACGTACTTTGAGTATTAACTACATCCATCACCGTCTCACCACCCACAACCTTATAGGCCGTTGGCGTCCTCCAGACCCTGTCTCCCGGGGATTACCACGTCACAGTCGTATCTCCAGAGACATACACCACGTTCACACCCTTGTTGCCATGTAAGTGCTGCCACCCGATTATGAACACTCCTCGTTCCTTATGCATCGTTCTTGAAGCTGCCGCGGTCGGGACTGTCTCTGTCCGCTCACTTGTCGAGCCCCTGCGCAAAATTGCGGCACGCCTCCGTGGTCACCTCATCAATGCGCGGGCGGTCGACATCGTAATGTCTGAGCGCCTGCTGGAAGTGCAGGCCATCAGCGTCGATGGTGTGAAGGGCGAGCATATGTATATCCCGTATGTGACTCCCCGCCATTCCAGATTCCTGGCTGAGTCCACACGACTTGTAGTTACGACAAACTCATCATCGCGGTGGGCTCGACATCGAGCACTCATGGTGTTTCAGGCTTGGAGCATTGTTATCAACTGAAGACCATTTCGGATGCCCAGGCCATCCGGAAGCGGATTATTGGTATGCTTTGCGCATATATCACGTGTCAGGCCATGTCATGACACGTCTTTCCTCCTCAGATAATTTTGAAGCGGCTTCTCTACCCACAACTACACCGGAGGAGCGTCGGAGACTTCTCAGCTTTGTTGTCTGCGGAGGTGGTCCGACAGGTGTTGAGACCGCTGCAGAGATCTACGACTTGTGCCAGGAGGATCTTTTCAACTATGTAAGTTGATTGTGCATCGAGCCATTCGCTGTAGTACTGACCCAAATAGTTCCCAAAAATATGCAGAGAGGAAGTATCCATACACGTCATTCAGAGTCGGGAGCATATACTCAACACTGTGCGTACTTTGTCGTCGCAACCGCCAGCGTCTACAGAGGTATCGGCTAACCTGATTGACAGTACTCCGAGGCTATCTCGCGATACGCCGAGGACAAATTCCTACACGACGACATCGACCTTATCACATCCGCCCGCGTCGCAGCTGTCACGTCTGATAGAGTGACGTACACAAGGCGGACGCAAGATGGCAAGACCGAGACGGTCGAAATCCCGACGAACTTCGTCTTGTGGAGTACGGGTATCGCTATGAACCCTTTCACACAGCGTGTGTCCGAACTGCTACCCAACCAGGTACACAAGAAAGCCGTTGAAGTCGATGCGCACCTGCGCGTTAAGGGTGCGCCGCTCGGGGAGGTGTACGCAATCGGAGACGCAAGCACCATCGAGACTTCGGTCGTGAGCTATTTGCTCGATCTTGTCGACGAGGCGGACAAGAATCAGGATGGGAAGATCGACTACGACGAGTGGGAGATCATGGGTACGTGCTACATGGCGCCTTGTATTTGCTGCGATTTTGTATTCATGCGTGGCTCATAGTGGCGCGAATCAAGAAGCGGATCCCCATGGCAGAGGACCAGCTCAACAAAGTCCGCGAACTATTTGACCTGTACGACTCGGACAAGGATCAATCGCTTACTCTGAACGAGCTTGCGGTCCTCCTGCAAGAGCTAGGTAACAAGATCACAGCTCTTCCTGCGGTGCGTGCACTCTAGGGTGCAGTAGATCCTGAAGTGATGTTGACTCTGGTGTTTGTAGACCGCGCAAGTGGCCTCACAACAAGGCAAGTACCTTGGTCAGAAGCTCTCCAAGGTTGCGCAGCATCGTGGCGTGCTCGAGGCGAACGGCTTGCGCGTGGAAGAGGGCGACGACACTGTCGCGCCGCCGTTCAAGTATATGCACCTTGGCTCGCTCGCATACATCGGGAACGCAGCGGTCTTCGACTTGGGGCGGTTCAGCTTCATGGGTGGCTTAGCGGCTATGTACGCCTGGCGGAGCGTGTACTGGAGCGAGCAGGTCAGCATGCGCACGCGGGCGCTCTTGATGATCGATTGGGTCGTGAGGTGCGTGCTGGCCGTATGGAGTCTTCGTGGACAGAATGGTACTGATCTCACCGTTGCTGAATAGGGGTATTTGGGGACGCGACTTGTCTCGTCTGTAGACAATAAAGAGGCTGCAAAACGGAACAATACCCGTGCTGAGGTCATGTCATCGCTGAACCACTCGCACCCACTCGTACATAGAGATACTACTGCCTGTGTTGTTTGATCAGGCTTGGGACCTTGTGGGTGAAAGGTGGGATGTACATCTACGATCGTAGACAGTTGATCTAGCGAATACGTGAGCATACTACGGACCTTTGGAATACACTACCTCTTTGTTTGTAATCCCCGTGCGGCGAGGGTCAGTGAAGAAGGATTGGTGCGTTCCTATTCTCTGTTCAGTGCTCTGAAATTCATTATCACCGTTACACAGCTTTGTGCACTCGAAGGACCATCGACGCTAGGTCCGCTTTGACCAACCACCCCACGCCACCCCTCTCGCTTTCACATGAACCACTCCCTTCCATTCAAACATGGCTGATAGAGTTTTGGCGTTGTGTAGCCGCTCTACGCTTTGGCAGCCAGATATCCGGAGAGCACTCCGTCGTAAAGCGGCATGTCCGTTAAGTGTCGACATGCATTATGGTGTGTTCGTCTGCGAGTCAAAGCGGGCTGGCTATATATTCGGCATGCCGCTACGAATATCAGTATCAGTGCCATCTCGTCCTCGATCCGCAGATCCTCACCTACACCACTCGTACAAGTCCGTTTAGTATTCAACATGGTGAGTGTCTCGGCCCTGAGAGTCTACTGGCCTCTTACTCACTGACTACCACCCGCAGATTTCTCCTACCTCCCAACCCAACGTCATTGACCGGGTGGAAGTCGCTTCAGGTCCTATCGGAGTGAGGCACCTGGCAACCCTCGAGGCCAACGTTGCTCGCATCACGGTCCTTGAGTTCAATTCAGCCATGACCCTCGACATGTTCCGCTCGCCGCGCTTACAACGCATACTCGCCTCCGCCTTTCCGCAGCTAGAGAAGCTCACGCTCATCGTGAACCACTCCGTCACTGCGACCAGCCCGTACACCGGAATGCCCATGTTCAGATTCGATCCCGCACGGTTCCCTCGGCTCACTGACCTGCGTCTCGACGGAGTCGCGCTTGGCGGACAGAGCCTCTCTACGCTCCGGAGTCTCGAGCTGCGCAACTTCCCTGGGCGCGAGCCTTCCGAACAGCTCCCATGGTATCCTTTCATGGCGCTCATCAACACCGCGACCTCGTTGCATACCCTGCGCCTCGACCAGTACATGCACAGTGTCCACTTTGATACGAAAACGCTCGCGATGGACGGTTTCTACACGATACACGGGTCACCGCGTGCCCGGTTCTATCTCCCGAACCTCACCGAGCTCGTCCTCAGAGACAACCCCATAGCCACCGCACATGTGTGCGCTTACCTCGGCCCCGACTGCACCCCAGCGACGATCCACATCACGGGACTCGTCGGAGACAACGCCTTGCTAGATCCAAACGGCACATACTACATGTTCTCCCGGCTCGTCACGAACGGGGCGGCGTCCGACCCCTCGGCCCTCTTCCGCCGCACGGTCGGCGCAGTGCTCTCGTTCGAAGCCAACGCCTTCGTCCTCTTCTGTCGAGGCCCCGAGAACGTCCAGCTCGCGCTTCGGGTCGAACGCGCCGCCCCCAGCCTGCAGCTCAACACATCGCAAATAGAGGCCGCGCAGCGCAGCGCGCTCTGCTCGGCGGCGTGGTTCATCGCGACGTCGCCCGTCGTCACCTTCGCATGCCACGAGACCCCCGAGTCCCTCGGCGCAGATGACTGGGACTACGTGCTCACGGCCCTGACGGTCCTGCGCCAGTGCGTGATCGCGCCCCAGACGGGCGCACGCGCACAGACCGTCGTCGTCAGCTTCCTCGAGGCGCTGCACACGCCGAGGTTCGACGCACGCGGCTGGGGCAGGCGGATTCTGCGGATGCTGGCCGTCAAGGGTGCGCGGTACACGCCGGAGCTGTTGCAGGGCATAGAGGAGGTGCTCCGGAGGCATCAGCTTGAGGGTGCGCCTGCCCGCCGACCGGAGGGAGGGCCCGCGGATCGGGAGGTGGAGTGTCGGTCGGTGAGCGTCGGGAACTTGGAGCTGAGTCTGGCGGGGATGTCCGGGTATGTCGCGCAGGACATGGAGCTGAAGAAGCGGTGGGAGAAGAGGCTTGCGCCTTTCGTGGGCACCGCGAAGATCATCGGTTAAGATGTTTCTTGCTATGTTTTATATGTCTCTATGATACGAATATGCTCATGTCTCTATATGCACGGTCCTCCTTTTGTCGAATGCAACGTTAATACGGTTTATGGGTCTAGGGGCTCGAAGCCTGAACCCGGCAAGTATCACTCTGCTAGTGCCGCTTGCAATTTGAGTCTACATATCCGGATACTCGTTTGAGACATGTGCTATTTGTCCATACATGACGGTTATCGCAGAACACCCAACTACATTGTGGCAATCCATAGCATTTGGAGGGAGTAAATCTGTAACCGAGCAAGAATAAACCTAAGAGAATCGAGGCCAGTGGTTTCCCCACGATGGAAGAACGAAAACATCCCGAGGAAGGGCTTCGGACAACTGCCTGAAACTCTCTGCGACAGGATAAGCATTCGATCATGGTAAGTAAGCTACCATAACTTTGCCAATGCCTAGCGCAGCGTTTCGAGCGTCCTCCGACTTGGTGATATCGATATCTACATCCCAGCTGAGGGTATCAATCAACTTCACGATGGCGCAGGTCACGGTGAGAATGAATATGAGGACTACACCTATCACCGCATGACAAGCACGGTGGCTACCTGCCATACCCTCCGTTCGACTACGGTGGCAAAGTTCGCGGACCAGCCGACCGAACGAGGGAGGCCGTAGGCAGCCGTCAGGATCACGACGGCGATGGTGGTGCGCCAGAAGCCGGCTACATACGTACGTGGACTCGGATGCCTGCAAGTGAGCTACTGGGACGACCAACGGTGCCTGCCCTTCAAGTGTGGATGGTGAGTGTATCGCTTGGGTCTACATTCGCATTGACATGGTGCTGACATGGGCGTGGGGCACAGGCACAGGCACGGAAAGATGTTTGAGAAGAGGGATTCCATAATGATGGGTAGTACGGCGACGGCGAACGTTCTTGTACGCTCTAGTACTACTAGCGCGCAGACTTGACTGACAAAAACTGTTGTTGCACTGACCAACCTCTTCTGCAGTCTCGGTACACTCTCCGCTACCTGTCCCATTTTACTAATGTTTTCTTTTGCCGACAACCTGAACAGACGGATGTGAGCAGAGCGCAGGCGCAGCATTGCAATAATAATCACCTTCTCAACTTGCCTACAGAGTCGAACACCGTCGCGCAGCGGAACACAGCTCAGGCTCCCAGCGAGCAGACGGTGTCCTTCGCGCAGACAAAGGACCGGACGTTGGTGCCCGTGTTCACGTCCTGGCATTGGCCCGTCTGGTGCGGAAGAAAGGCGCCCCGGCCTTGTCCGGGGCAGCCCGGGTCCTTGAAGACCGTCACGCAGTGGTCACCCGTGCCGCCGTCGACCTGGAACATGGTTGCCGTCAGCGTCTGCCAATTGTGGGCAGCGGGAACATACGTACGCGGAAGGAGTGCCGGTCGTCGAACTGGTGACACGAGCCGTCGCAGGGGACGTTCAACCCAGCGGTGCCGTCACACTGGCTGCCGCTGAAGGCGGTGATGCCGGCATGCGCCGCCTGCGGGGCGAGCGTGGACAGGAGTGCGGCGACGAGGTACGCGAGAGCGGCGGTAAAGCGCATAGTGTTGACTGAGTAGGTTGCAAGGTTGTTATGGTCGCGGGTGCACTGGGGTGAGCAGGCACCACTGCCAGGTAGTTATACAGTGACACTCTCCCCCGGTTTTGAAACCAAGAGGTAGAAAAGAAACCGTAGAATATCTCACCCAGCGCGTGCCTACGGCATCACCGGCACCGCCCACGGCCCTCCCAGCGTCGAGCGACCCCCCATCATGCATCGGGTGCCTCTCCGTGCCTCTCGCGCCGGGTCGCAACAGGTCGCAACCAGAACGGTGGAACCGAGTTTCACTGTTTTGAAGTCAGTTCCACTTTCCTTCCCCGACGCCCCCGCCCGTCGCTTAGTCAGCCCGTCACTGTTCTGTGCCGCTAGTAAGTACTGTCGCCACCGCCGCCAGTGAGCGGATGTCACATCGTGCTCCTCAGATTTGGGCCACTTAGGTACTGTGTCATTGCCAGCAGGACATGATAGTATCACAATCTCCATCATTGAAGCTGAAGCTACATAGCCTGAGATCTGAGACGCTTCGACGCTTCGTTGTTTCTGTCGGATTGGTTATGGTTTGGGGTACTTATACGGAAGGTGTGCGCCGGGGCAGATTCCGGCAGGTATAGCATGATGTATAGGTGGTTTCATACCTTGCTCGGATGATCCCAATTAATCTGAATCTTATTGCAGAGCAGCCAGTGACTGACTTCAACTCGATGGGGAGCGTTGTGGTTGCGCATACTTATACGGGAGCTGACTAAGCATGGCGCGGGTAGCTGAGGGCGAGCGTCGGGAGGAAAGTGGGACTGCCTCCAAAACAGTGGAACTTCAGTCTTACAGTCATCAATACTTAGTTATGAATACGACATCGCGCGTCGGGCAGCGTCCCGACGACACCGGCGCGTTTGCGTTTTGAGAGAGTGAGCACACGCAGATATGTCATACAAGATCTGGTTTGCAAGTTGCGATTTTGAATATCAATGTATTGGTGATCTACAGTGATCTACGTACTGTAGTATTAGACTGTACGTAGGATAGTTATGTACTGTATGACCACCTCATTACACTTTTTGACTAAGTAAGTGGCGTACGCTCGCCTCGGTGCCTGGATCACTAACCCGGGAAACACCTTCCAGACGCCCCGCTGGTTATATGTCATTGTCATGACTAATACAAAAGTGTAAGGCTGCGTAGACGGTAATTAAGTAACCGTAACGTTCAACACCCTGGGCCGCGGACCGCCACCTCTTTGACCATCTTCCCCGACGATGGGCGGGCGAACGAGCTGCGTCGAAAACGCAGCCGACTCAATCCACATGAGGTACCACCTTCGAGCCAGTCGCGGTGTTGACGCTAAAGCACTTGATAACTTAGCCCGCCATACCAAACCTGCGCGGGCGACACGCGTACGCTCGTCCGATCCTAAATGGATCCGGATAGTGCAATGCGCATGAGACACGATCCTCCAGTCCTTGTGAGAACAGGACCCGTTCCGATATTCGACGCCCGCCACCGGACATATGGATGTACATGATTGATGCAATTGCGCATACTTACTCGAGACGCCCAATGCGCCCCCGAATCCGAAGTCATCTGCACGGGTGAAAGAGTATAAAGTAAGTCTACCTACGGTTTTTAGACACTGCTGGCGTCTTAGCAGGGTCCCGCATTACTGTCCACAGCCGCCTGCAAATTGGTACTAGCGGAGCCCATGTAATCCTCCGTGAGGTCATTGATCTCAGATTTACAGGCAGGCAAGGGGTCGCAAGGTACTGGCCACTCACAACATGGAATGAATGTCTGTGGCTTCGTTGGCCATGACTCATCTCTGTAGAACAGGTCGAAGCACCCCGTGTCAGAGGCGCCGTGTGATATCAGGCCTCCACCATGGCGGCGTGCCACCAGACAGGATTTGCGGCAAACTGGCTCACCAGGCTCTGTCAGCTAGGCGCAAGCTCAGCGGCTGAGGATCTATTATCCGTCGGCAAACATGAGTGTAAGCACATCCGTCCAGCGTTCTCAGAGGCTCTCTACAAAAATTACTTACTAGGCTACAGCCATATAGGACTCGGTAGGCCGATCCTGAAAGACTCTGACCCAGCCGGTCCGGCCTCTCGCACAAACCTCCAACAGGTATCACCCTTCCCCGCCACAACCCTATCAGGGCGGTCTCAATACTTTCGCATTGCGTTTTGGGCTTCGAAAGGACTCCGAAGGAGGGTACGTCGCGTACGCGCTCTGACTCTGACCATGTCGCACGACGTCCTGAGAGCGTCACTAGATGCGTAGTGATCGTCCAGTCGGCCTCGTCCAGTCGCCGCATGAGACCGCATGCGCATCCCGCCGGCACTATGACAGCTGCCATCTAGCCGATGGATCCCGCGTCGAACTCGCAAATAGTCTTTCACGCCCAAGCATGACGGCGAAGCCTCGTCACGGTGTGGGATTCCAAGCAGGTACGTGGTGAGCACTGCAAGCAGGTACTTACGCAGGGGCCGGTAAGGCACGCGCAGTCGGCGGCGGCGTGACTTGTCCGCACCGCCGCCTGGGCTGTAGATGATGTCTATCGGCAACAGGCGGTGCGGGTCCTATAGGACGTTAATACCACAGCAGCCTTCAGAGGACTCGAATGCTCATCTAGTGGCTCGAGGCCAGGCGAGTTGTACACGGCCTCAAGTTCTGCGATGGGCTCGGGAGACAAATACACCCCCCGAAGACTTCCCGAAAGAAGGTTTAAACATTAACATCACGGGGGGCGCATTAATAGAATACTGTACTAGGAACCTGGATCGCGGTCGCAAGTTATGACGTTCACAAGGGACCTCGGCATCCCCGCACACAATGCTCTAGTCTGACTCGAGGCCTGCGGGTTTTTACTATATATACTGCGACACTGAGTAGGCGAAGAGACAACCAGTCGACCCACTGGCACAGCAGTCCAATTCTCACACAGACACAGACACAGACACCCGACAAATCAAACCGCTATGCACTTCTCTACCCCCACATTCGCTTACCTCGCCTCTGCACTCGTCCTCGCGCTTCTCCCCCAGGCTGCCCATGCCGGGATCACCGCCTTCAGCGGCAGTAACTGCGACGTCGCCGCTGGGCTGAACGTCCCATGCGACGGCTCGTGCCACCAGTTCAGCGACCGCCACTCCTTCCGCGTACGTCCCCTTCACGTCGTACCTCCTCGCGATCCACATCTTCCAGTCTTTCTGGCCGTGCTGACGGCAAGCGTACCAGGTCGACGGCGGGTCGGGCGACCACTGCGTATCGACGTTCGAGGACGCGGGCTGCCCGGCGGGCGCCGAGGGTCGGATGTTCGCGTTTACGAACGAGAACGGCGGCTGCCAGAACGTGAACACGGGCACGAACATCCAGTCCTTCCTCTGCTCGCCGAACAACATCTGCGTGGTCTGAGCAGCATCTGACTCAACCGGCGAGGTCTGCGATATTTACCATCATGATTGTGCGACGTTCACTCATTGTGTGGAATGAATCTTAACAGAATACCGGCAAAAGGTGCGAGTCCTCGGACGTAATCCATAGCGGACTCGGAGGGTGTACAAGTACTGCAGAAGAAGTGGTTGGTGTAATTGTAGTGACAGGACCTTCTCGGTTACCGCAGTTCCGCCGAATGAGATACAAACCTTGAATCAAGATATAGTTCCCTGAAGGCCGTCCTACCTATGTCGCTGACGGTTTCGAGTGTCACCAAGGCGGGCGGGCAGCGGTCCTACGCGCAGCAGAGAGGTTGAAGAAGCATTTCGTCGAGCCCGAACGTCAGGAGGTCTGGTCCGTGGTGTACCAGTCTCCCACCGCGAAGCTCGAGCTTTCGACTCAAGCAGCCCGAGTGGCGCCTGTACGCGTTCGAGGAGAGCGGAGCCCGCGAACGCCGAAATCCGCAAGGTGCTGGACCTGTCGCACGGGGAAATACAAGTTAGGCCAAGGTGAGCTATAAGCTCTCCTTGCACAGAAGGGGAGGTCTCTTGATCTCGCGTCTGGTCACTTCGATGGGGCTGCATGCTCAGGCTGCAACCTTAAATCATGCTAAAGATATCGGTTACGCAAATGCATGAAGTTTACTTCTACCGTACACTAGGAGTCTCGGAGTCGTCATCCACGTCGTGCATGTACTGCAAGCTCTTCAGATTGCTATATGACTGTATTAATAACATCATGTATCGACATCGACTCGTAGTAGATTGATGTGAGACACAATCACGTACCAGTCACCTTGCTCTCCTGCGCCGTTTCTGCCTTCAAGCTCGAAGGGTCGCTGACTGAATCCCGTTCCTGGCTAGGAAATTTGCGCAAGGCTACTTGTTGAGGCACGGCACTCCTCCTCCGGCTGGTCCGAGAACGCGAAGCCAGCTCGACATCGCCGGTTTCCTCTGTCATCCACACTTGTCCACCTATCATGGAGCGCATTTGTGTACGGTTGTTGAGGAGCATCATGAGAGAGTTTGTGTAGATCTTCGTTAGGATAAGTGCCCTAGACATCCGAGTCAGATCAACGACGAAGAGTATTGCATTCGCAGTGCAAGACTTACGGCGTGAGATGGAGGTTGTTGTGCTTGAACACCAGGAAAAACACCAAGTCAAGGCAGGCGACTGAGGCTGTAAGCGTACCAGTCTCCACTGTGAGGCGGATAAGCCTGGCTAGCAGAGCATCTGAAGCAAGTCCTCGTCTTCCTCTCGACAGCTGTCGCGAGGGGATGAGCTCAATCGAGTAGCCGAGAAAAATCACTGGTACTCACATAGTACAGCATACAGAGAGCAATGACAATATCGCAAGCCACGCTTCCCCCAAGCCAAACAATCAAGGACTTCGTAGTTTCCGCCTGCAAGTCCGCCAGACTGTTGACGAGATGAGCCTAAGAGAGTGGCTCTCCGTCAGCTGAATTATAGCAGTTCGGTTGGGGTAGTACCTTGATTCCGCTTGCTATCCCTGCAGACCCTTGGGCAAGAGCGATCTATAGACGAACAGTCGGGTCTAGTAATTGGGCGAGTGAGGTAAACATACATACCAGGACTATGAACCCACTGAGTATCTTGGACCGGCTCAATACATATATCCTCCATGCGAAGTAGATCTGAACGCTTGCGGACACTAGCCAAGAAGCTGTAAGGTTGCCTAGCCGCAGATGCCTAGCAGAAAAAAGCCTACCTATGCCACTTATCAAGGGCACATCGAACCAAAGCCATTGAGGGTTATCCAATGTGGTCGTGTTTCCCCAGCCTCTGCCGAGCGTCTCAAAGGCATCATGGGTAGCCATAACGAGTTGAAGTACTTCCATCGCGTACAGACCATACACTGCGATGATGCGTCAGTGAATTGCCTTTCTTGAACGACCATCCTCCGCACCGAACACCTTGAGTCGTAGACGGTCGTTGGGAAAGGAGACGTGATAGATGACTGTCAATGCCAAATTATGAATCATTTTTCCGTTGATCCCAATATACGGTACTCACAGACTTGCGTCGACAATACACCGAAAAGGCCATAGTTGAAAAGATGGCCGAAGAGCTGTCAAACTCGTTCATCATTCTGGTTGCACCTAATGGAGCTTGCCTCACATGAGGAGCCGCGCTTAGGGCACAGTTAGGCTATGAGTATAGTCCGAATTATGATCGTGTCGAGAACGAACTCACAGTAGGGTGATATTGTCTGGGACCTCGACGCATGCCATGGTTGCAGAGCAAAAGACACGTTCCCTCACCGCACTGTACCCCAGTGTGCAGTCTCAGATATACCGCTTGCACTCAGGCTGGCCCTGCATAAAGGCCGTCGAGCGCGAGTCTCGTCGCATGTCACCCTTCAGAGCGCGCACTAGAGGTGACATTTAGCGAGCCTTAATCGGAGCCTCACAAAAGGGTGCGTCGGAGGCGCAACGGGGCAACGCTCGGTCGGTTAGGGAGAGCATGTTCACCGCTGATGTCCCTGTAAAGGCCGCCCACAGCGACCGGGCAGCGAAATTGATGAGTATCCCACTGACGCTTGAACAGGAGTAGCCCCCAGTACACAAGCAGCAACTCGCCTAATCGCTAGGACAGAGGCGGCTACGCAGAGGAATCGTTAGATACTCTGCCGCTATATGCAACGCTCAAGCCACGGATGCCGAGTAAGATGGAGTTTGGTAATGCACCATAGCTAGACACGAAATATCCTACACATAGTCATCAACAATTGTATGGATGATTATGCTATATGAAGCCGCTCACATTTTTCATGCAGCTCTCAGAATGTCGAGGTTTGGACACGGCGTGTCCACGATGACCACAGGTGATCTGCGATTTGTAGGTTGCGGTGTATACGCACAAACCCTTAGCATGGGAGCAGTAGTTCTACCGTGATAAGACCATCGAGGTGCGATGTGCGCGTCCAGGGCGAAGTGGTTCGAGAGAGAGTTTGTTGGCGCTCATCTCGGGAAGCTCGGATGAGAAACCACTTCGGCGCTTATATAGAGGTCGATGCAACTTGAACTTGCCTGTCACCACAATCGACATGTCACCCTTCTCTCTCGCAGGCCCTATTGCTCAAACGCGACCCGAGAATACTAGTAAAGATATACAACAGCCTACTGGTTGCCTGCAACTCGTCGTCCTGATGATTTCGCCCGGAAATTTCCATCAGCTCCGAGTGGTCCGCTCGCGCGGTCGCCGGGATGCGTTTGTGGGTCCATGCTTGCGAGACGCTGTAGCGGATCGATGTTCAGCCTCATGGTTCACCCATGGATGTGCTGCCAGTGACCCTATAGGCGACTCTCGAAAGCGTCTGCGCCTACGCGTTTGCAAAGGTTTTATAAGGTATGTACTGTCCTCGGTGGAATACATCTGCAGCGCACTGACCAGCAAACTCACGATTGTGACGGGAAGGCACTATGTAGGTCAATCAAATCAAGGAGCCTATGCTAGCCGAGGCCAAATGTAGTTGGGACCCGTCGATTTAGTCACTGGGGAAGAATTTCAACAGCTTGTGAGTAGAAGTGTCCTCGTATGGCTCTTCCGCACACGACTTACCGCCTCGCCATCAGTGTGGTGGCACTCCTGAACACCACCCTATTACTCCCTTTCAAGCCGCCTCAAGCGTCAGTCGGACTAAGTCCGTCATGGATATAATATTCTCCGAGACTGACAGAACTTCTCCGATCAGCGAGGAGGCGTATCATTCCCAAGTTAGCTGAAGGTTTGCAAATTGGGCGGGTGAACCCAATCTCTCATTGGAAAAACCTCATGAGTTACCGTTGCGTTATCTCTGACTGGCCAACGCTCCTGCACGCTCTGCTCGCATTGCCAAGTAGGCAAGACAGCGCGAGAATGGAGGAAGAGATACGAAAGGCATTAGCTTGCCATTGACGCCAGACGCTTCACCAGCTCGGTGTCATCAAGGTGTGTTACATCTCCGAGCTTCGCCGGGCGCGCTTTCGCTGACTGCGACTTGTCACAAGGATCCATCGTGCTCCCAACCGAGAAACTTGCAATCGAATGATTGGCCGGATATGAAGCAGGCGCTCAAGAATATGACGGCATGTGTTCTTGTCTAGGTTGTGCGTTTAGCTCGCGATGCCAGCCCGTACGATGCCAGGGGCGTGGTGCATGGTAAACCTTGGGAACGAGCTTTCTGGATATATGTAAGGTCGCTTGCCTATGTAGTCAACCACCCTCGCGCCCCATCACCACCAGCTCAACGCGTTGCAGACATGCTCAAGCCTCTCGTGATTCTGCTGTCCACACTCTTCTTCACCCTCTCCATAGCGACAGGTACGAGATCTCAGAACTGGGCAAGTAAAGTTGCGCTCAAAGTCCCTTTGTCTACCAGATGCCAGCCGAACCTTCGACTACGTTGTGATTGGTGGGTATCCGTGTCACGGCTGCCATCTGCCAGGGTTGACCTTGGCATCATTAGGCGGTGGAACGACAGGCCTTGTGGTCGCCGCGCGTTTGACTGAAGATCCTCATGTCACAGTAGCGGTCATTGAAGCAGGCGTATACTACGCAGAAGAGCCGCTTGTCAACACCCCAGGTAGGAGCTACGATGACTGAAGCATGTCTAATTCACTGAAGATGGTGCTTCATAGAGCTCTTTGGGCAAGCCATCGGCAATCCTGCCTTCGACTGGAATTTCTTCACCGTTCCTCAGACAGGCCTGAACAATGCTACCTTGTTGTATCCTCGCGGGAGGATGCTTGGTGGCTCAAGTGGGCTTAATTTCATGGCTTGGGACAGAGGTTCTGTCAAGGAGTACGATGCTTGGGAGAAAGTGAGTGCACTTCTGCACCAGCACCGCAACTTCTCTCTGAACATCATTGTAGTTGGGCGCCACGGGATGGAGTTGGAAGACTTTGCTTCCTTACTTCAAGAAGACCGAAGCTGTGTCTCCGCAGGCATCTTGGCAGCTGTTCCCGGGATCTAGCAAAGTGTCCGAGTCTACATTCAATGTATATCATGGACGCTCCGGGCCGATCCAGGTAAGCATGAATGTGCCCATCCAGGAGATTTCTGTTAACAATATGCGATGTAGTCCTCATACAACGTTATATACACCAATATCACCGCTCCATACGTTGAGACGGTAAATGGCCTCGGAATTCCCACCAACAGCGACCCGGTACGTTCCTATCAGTTTGTGTGCTCAAGTGCCTAGTCTAAACATAGGGCAGTATATGGGCGATGGCACTGGCGTATACAATTGCGAGATGACAATCGACCGTGTCAAGGATCTCGGCAAACGCTCTTACGCTGCAAATACCTACTACAACAGTAGCAACTCGACACCAAACCTCACGCTTTTCTTGGGCACACAGGTACTATGGCCCCCGTAATGTCGACCTTCCTAAACCATATTGACTCTATCTCTCGAGGCTACTCGAATCAAGTTTTCAAAAGATTCACAAGGACAACTGCGAGCAGCTAGTGTCAATGTGGTCGCCGTCAATAGTACGGGGATCACCGGTACAATCGTCGCACATAAGGAGGTGATTCTTGCTGCAGGTCAGTGCTTTCCTATGTACTTATCAGCTCGACATGCCCTGATGCGTGTAACAGGATCAATCCAGACACCACAATTGCTTGAGCTTTCTGGCAAGTGCGCTCCACCTACCTAAACGCTTCATATCGGTGAACTCCGTATAGGCATCGGAAACAAGGCCGTACTCGACTCCGTAGGCATCAAGACTCTCGTCGACCTCCCGGGTGTCGGTGAGAATCTTCAGGTGAGCCCGCCATTACACCTGAAGTTATCATATGAGTAATGAAATCGGCGACCAGGATCATACGTTGCTCGCACAAGATTTTGAGATTCTCGGTACATTTTTCACCTACGGTAGGTTTCATTCGCACACCCTATTGCCAAACCGTTCTGAATCATAGAGCAGATGAACTGAGGAACAACGCGACATACCTGGCGGAGCAACAGGCGGAGTAGTGCGTCCTCCTTCCCTGTCTTTTCATCCTCCAACTGATCGGTTCCTGGTCACGGTAGTGCTAATGACTCCACGGGGATATTTGCTTCGGCACAGTTCGCGTTGACCTTCCCGCCGATCAAGTCCATCGTGTCGAAGGAGGTACTTGCCACGATGCGCTCTAGCGCTGAGAAGTTGCTCAAGTCGCCCGGACTGTCCGCGTTGACGAAGGCGCAGTACGAGTTCCAGGCTGACTGGCTGACTCACGACGACGTCGCGTACCTGGAGTACATCATGCTCCCGACGGGTGGGCGGACACCTGTCAGTCCCACTCCGAACTCCGTCTATATCACAATCTGGGTGGGAATCATGGTACGTGATGCCATACGAGTCGAGGTTGGTCCTGTGTCAACGTTCACGGTGTTTGTAGCATCCCTTCAGCCGTGGAGCAGTTGTGCGTGCATATATGTATCTGCTGCCCGTACGCATCGTCACTAACGCCTACTTGTAGCACATCAACTCGAGCGACCCGTTGAAGCAGCCGACCATTGACCCGAGATACCTCAACAACGATGTTGGTATGTTCTTCTCTATCTACTCAATCGCTGCAATCGTATAATTTGACCCTATTCACCTTCATGCAGACTTGCAGATCGCTCTTGCGAGTACAAAGTTTGCGCGCAAGATCACGGAAAGCGAGCCCCTTGCGTCGTTTGTCGTTGGACCACACGAGCCCGCGGGCAACATGACCACCGATGCGGATTGGTTCCAGTACGCTATTGCATTCTCAAGTGAGAGGAGGCAATGCTGATCGTTAGCTAGGTTCATCAAGACGAATCTTGGTACCATATACCACCCCATGGGTACCGCTGCGATGTTGCCGCGAGAGATTGGAGGTACGTCCTCCCCTAAACAGTCGCGTTACACATGCCGCTGAGCGTGATGGAACCGCTCATAGGCGTCGTCGATCCCAAGTCACTCAAGGTGTATGGAACGTCCAATCTGCGCGTGGTAGACGCGTCAGTGATACCACTCATTCTTGCAACGCATCCAGTCTCAACTATCTATGCGATCGCAGAGCGGGTAAGAGACTCATCTGCATGCGGACTCATCCATCCTCTGATCACGTATTGTCAGGCTGCGGACATGATCAAGGGACGCGTCTGACCTTGAGATGGCTCATAAGTCACGTATTTCCATCCCCCCCTTTGTAACATGTAATAGACGTATTGATACAGTAAGATACATAAAGCGAAACGTACAGAACAGGCGTGGCAAGCCTTCACTACGCAGCCACAGGGGTAGAAGACGGACCGGCTTTTGCTGGTTTAAGACCGGATGCGCCCTTACTTCGGCCCCATCTGACGTTGACCGTCTCGCCATCGATTTCAAGGCCGTTGGCCCAGGCCTGCGCTGCTATCTCAGCAGTCGCACGGTCCTTCCAGTTGACGAAAGCACATCTGTAGGTTGTTCGTGAGTAAGTCGAAGACACCGAAACGAAGGGTATGGGTGTACCTTGTCTTCGCAACATATACGACAGACTTCAGTTGTGCAGGTGACACCGAAGGCAAGGATTTCAGCACCCGAGTACGTATGCTCTCCTCAGTCGATGAGGCGGACAATGATGTCAAGAAGAGGGAAGTCTACAACTGCGTCAGTGAAGGGCATGATGCAGGGAACGACAAGACGCACGATACTCTCGTCCTCTGGAGGCTGTAGACCCATACTTGCTGCATGCGTCGACATAATCTTTTTCGCCACTGGATCATTATGACCGTGATAACGATCCTGAATGTTTTGTTTCGAAAGCTCGTTTTGCACAGGTATCTCATGTCTTGAACAGTGTTAGTTAGAATAGTCGTGATAAATGGCACAGGATCGCGGACTGACCTATAAGGGCATTCGTCACCACGTTTGCATTCACCCTTGGCATAGAACGAGCAGATATGTGGCCTGTTGCGTTTGTAATACGGGTCGGTCCGAGCAAGCTGCTTCAACATATCCTTCCCTGCACTGGATGCACGACTGACATCCAGCAGCGACTTGGCACCACCCTCCATCTGCCAGCAATCAGATGCGTTACATGTGGCTCATAAGCGGACTAGGACGCACCTTGCTCTCCATGTTCTGCGCATAGTACTCTCGGTTCACTTCGCTCGTCGGCGCCTCGCTCTCAATCCCTAACGCGGTGTCCCGTACTTGCGTAGGCAGGCCGTATTCGAGGTCGAGCAAGCAAGTTTGACATACGTTCTTGACCTTGGCACATGTCTGACAGATCACAGTGGTCTTGTATCGCATGCCCGTGCCAGGATTCCAGCGAAAGACGGTGAAAGGGCGCGCGCAAGTGCCGCAGGATCGGCCAAACTCTTGTTTCGACTGTATATGATGTGAGTACTACTCTATGTACAGCTGTGAGATCACTCACCATGCGCACGAACGCATTGTCTCCAAGACCTGCAAGGAGATCCGTTGGTTTGACTGGCTGGAGGTTGGATAGGTTCTGCTCACATGTTTCACATAGAATCGGAAACTCGCTCTGCTCCCAGCCGGCCTTGTTGATGTCTGATTTCGGCATGTTGTATCTGGAGATCTGGGAAGAGTAAGAGGGATAGAGGTACGAGGACGGACTTCAAGGTGTCACAGCCGCTGGTCCTACGAGACGGTTTGGTGAGATCAGCTTAGTCAGCGTGTTCTCTCCCGGATTAGGCGCCAACGAGAACCCGTCCTCAACTCCTGACATCGACGAGCTGTGAACCTGAAGGAGCACATACATGTACAGTTGTATGTTTCATCGCGACTGTAGTAATGAAACGTTTCTGACTCCTCTGCGTAGAGAAAACGCGTGAACACGCGCTCTACTAGACGCGTTCCGTAGGTGTCTCCTTGCTCTATGCGTGCGTGCAAGCTTGGACATTGGCTGAAGGAACCCAAATGTACAGGTATAAGCTGCTGGGGATACTTGAGGATGTCCTCCAACGGCGCATCCTTTCTTCCTCGCCTTGAGTCTGTCTTCTATGCTGTCTTCGATGTTGAGCAAGGTCCGAAAATCATTTCCCAAGTTCCGGAAGCTCTAATCGCCACTAGCACCTCCTCTGGTCATGCCTCCGGAAGCTCTAGCAGTGTCCTCTTTGCTGCCTCGCCTGCCACAGCTTCTACCCCATCTCTGTCGGATCTTGATATCCCCTCTCGTGCACCATCCAGCTCGATATTGTCCTCCCCAATATCCCAGCGACTGGATGCTAAGTCCTTGCTGTCACCCCAGAAGCGGAGTGGTTCGACCAACCGCTCCCTGTTCCACTTCGATGACATCTCGAAGTATGTGATACCTCCCAAGTCGCTCTGCGGTCGGCTGGTGATTTGTGCGACCCGAGGTCACCGAGTCCTCGGCTTCCCGGTTCGGTTGGATGAGGAGTCATACCCTCGAAATTACTTCTTGTACAACTTGTGCTTTGTCTTCGAGCGCACTGCGGACCTCAGCTGTTACGAGCCAGTCGCCAGGAAAGTCAGCCGAGTGCTCACGGCCTGCGAGGTGGGTTCCCTCTGTTCTCCACTTTACATGCTTACCTATCGGGAAGATAGAAAGAATCAGGATTTCTCTCTTCATCTCAGAGTGCCTCGGCGATACATGCTATCCTTGAGCAGCTATATGAGGATCTCAACTCGTATTCCGAGACGTCGATTCCAATCGATAAGTTCAACTCGATCGAGTTGAAGATCTTCCCGTTCTACCCCAATCCTCCTCCCGTCAAGGATTGGATGGTCCCTCTTGGTCTCATCAACCTCAGCAATAGGATCGAACCGAACTGGGATCTGACTATTGTCAAGGTATACTCAGGTTACGCCAAATAAGCTCTAGTAGACGTTGCTAACTAGAACGAAAGATTTGTCCGTACATCGACGGTATCAATCATGTCAGCAGGATCGCCCGTCTAGCCAATTGCGACGTCAACCTCACCCGTCTCGCTGTGTCGCATCTATTGTGATTGAGGAATCGTATTCGTCCTCGCCTTGCGCTCACCATTCATCGCAGATACTTCCAGGTCATCATGATGATAGATATTTTCCAATATTCCAACATGTACATGTTGCGGAAAAGCATGCAATGGCTCGCAGATGAATCGCACATCCAAGAGGAATGCGGTCCATACGTCACGAAACCTAGTGAGCAAAATGTCTGATTGGACCAACTTCCGTATTCACAGTGCTCTCAGGTTGTGTCATTCCTGACTGGCCAACGCTCCTCCACCTCTACTCGCGTTTCCGAGCAGGGAAGACAGTGAGAGAATGGATGGAGGAGTACGAGGTGCATAAGCTCGGCATAGACGTGAGACGCTTCACAAGCTTCGGTGTCATCAAGGTGTGTATGTCCCTCCGATTTTTGTAACGCCTTTCGATAACACGACATGACAAGGGCTTCCTCCGCCGTGTACACCGGTGGCCCATTCTCCTACCAAGTCCACCCGAGCAAGCACAAGACCGCCGCGCGAATACGTCCTCACTGGGTCGCAAACGCGGAAAGAGTTTCGCATCCACCATGACGATCCAAACGACTGGCCCTTCTCCCCCTACGCGACCGGAGGCAGAGTCGCTGGGTGTCCGCGGACGCGTCCCAGAGGCGCAAGCGACCATCGCTTCCGCAGGTGCAGAGCTCGTCCCAGCGTTCTCCACATCAACCTTATCCGGTGTCGGGCCCCGTGCCGCTCCCGCGCGCCGCGCGAGCGCAGCCGAGAACTCCCTCGAGCTGCTCCGAAGTCGCGACGGCCGCAAACCACTACACGACAGGGCGTACCAGACAATGTCACGTCTATACGGCAAGGCGGAGGCACCTGCACACAGGAGTGCAACGAAGCAAGGCGAGCCGATAACAACTGGCAAAGCCGGACAACTGCACGTCGCTTCCTCTTCTCCCGACACAGGCGAAATACGTGGGCTGGCGGGCCCTGCGGGAGGAATGATGTCTGACTCGCTCGATAGCGAGCACTCGAGCGGAGGGAAGTCCAACTTCTTGGGCAACATCCGGCCACGTATCTCCCGAGATCCGTCTGCTTCACACGGACTGCTGCAGGGTCCAGCACAGTTCCCGCCCGGACTGCTCCCACTGCTAGATGGGGAGCACCATACAGATGAGATCTGCACAAGGTTCGAGGTTGGATGGCCCGTGCTGAGGCAATGGCTGTTTGCTGCTGGGGGTGCAAAGGAGGGCGATGAAGAGTATGGCAATATATCGATCATATATAGATGAAAGGTAGATGCATGCCTACGCTAAGCTACGATTGGCGTTCACATAGCCTACGCCGTAGCAGGAGTATACGAGGTTCGGTGCGCTCGTGTCTGAAGGGTCTGCTGGAACGATCTTGAACGCCGTGCCGAAGCTCTCCTTGACGTCCCGCAGAAATTGGATGCTGCAAGATGATGATTAGAGTTTGGTATCGGGTGAATTGATATTTCCTTACGTCCGTGCTGTTGGTTCACCCATCCTACAGCGGCCTACGTCTTCACTACCAAGGACCATCATGAGGAGAACCAGGGTCTGGTGTTGTCGGTCGACACAACCACCCCTCTTTATATCTGCTAACAACGATCTGGAGGCGAGAAGGGCGATATCCTCGGGAGGCACGCCCGGTTTTGAAGTTGCTTCAGCGCAGTGCATAACACCTGTCGTTGACTCGGCCAGCAGGCTCAACGCATACCCTGGTGACCTGCATATACGTTTAACCTTCCGCATATCAGGCACAACGATATGGGCAACGTACTTTCCGCTGTCCTCTCCCTTGTAGACATCCGAATAGAGGTATATATCCGGGATGTAACGGTTGAGGACAGAACGAGAGGCCTCGATCATACGATTCGAGAACTGAGGATTGACTCGAACAGCGTGCCTAGCAGTAGGTTGGTTCAGACCAAGCACCTCTGAGATTGGGTGCACTTACGAGATGCCTCGAATTCGCTTGATCTTCCCGGGTTCCACGAAGTTGATGGTCTTGACTTGCTTGACTATGGGGCATAAGAATTGCACCTCACCGCCACCCTGCGGAGGGCTGCCGCGCTTCTTGATCTAGTACCAAAGTTTAGTTGTCGCAACTAAGCGGTTTGTATCAAAAACCACGTACTCGTAGTTCCAAGCCCTCAGACACACCGAATAGTTGCAGGTGTGGTAGTGTGACGGTACGGATTATATCTACCTGCAGTCTTGGATATGTTTCGCTGTACACAACCAAGCATACAGCAACTCACGGAAAGGTCATTGTCATCGGTGGTGATCCCTCGGAGAGTGAGTTGGAGTGGCCTCTTCGCGAAAGGTGCAAGCATCACGATAGGTTCCAAGAAATACCCCACAGAGCGCGACAAGGGGCATTCATGTGTGACTGAGCCTCCAGCGATTATACCGGGCTTTAGGAGGACAGCAGTACCTGGTCAACGATGAGGGAGCGATCCTCGAGCTCGAAGCCGGTTTACTCACCAGTTACCGATATCTCAATGACCGTGCCGTTCGTCACCCGTTCCAGAAGCCTCAGCAGACTAACTTCATAATCTTGAAGTTGTGCAAAGGTGTCAGCATACATGCTGACATCGAAAACGCGCAGCGCACCTCGTAAACCAGGATTTTTGTCGTCCGACCGTATTTTGTCTATGCGCACGGCTTTCCCACTCAAGATGGAGATAACAAGCCTGTGCCTGAGGTATTGATGACCGCTGAACTGCAACAGCCCCGGATTCTGTGTCATTACGGCGACAAGGGAGTGAACGCGGAAGGAGGGCACAAAACTGGCACAAAGTGCAGAAAGGACCGGAACAGGTTCGCGAAAGCGCTCGTGTCCTCAGATGTCGGAAACCGCGGAACGTTCATCTGGATGAGGTCAGCATCCATGAGTCATCTTACTCGCATCTTATAATCATCGGATAGATCCGGTATTGATCGGACATATCCGAATCAATGGTCCAGATTCTAGATGATATCTAAACGCCATCGATAAGTCAGCCTCAACCAACACGCACAGTCGCATTCTGTCGACCACCTCCGCTCCTCCATCAACCGCATCCAATATCTTCCACCACCGTGTGTTGTATTATAGTGTACATTGCTGTTTGCCCGTAAGACGGCTTCCGGGTGCATCATCTGAACAAATATGCTAATATTGTCCTCTTCAGCACCTTCTCGCCAACTACATAGTTTCAACCTACGAACACCATGGCTCCAAAGCGTTGCAGTGCCTGTGGGGATCCCTATGGACGGGTCGGGAAGGAAGAACATGAGCGAACTTGTGAAGTGTTCAGAGCAGCGGCGGCTCGACGGGCGGCGGCGGCGGCACCCTCAGGTTCGTTATCCAGTGTATCCTGACCGCCACCGCTAACGAAGACCACGAGTAGCACCCGCATCTTCCACCGCCCAAGTTGGTACTGAGCGACAGCCAGTCGCAGGTGCCGCGCAAATGAGGAGTCAACTGCCCACACTCAAGGACCGATGTAAGTGCTGACATCGATCTCCATCAACGCGATGTCTCATCAGATTCGTCGGCAAGTGTATCCCATCCCCACATCGTCTACTGAGGGCGCGCGGATCTCACCTCAAGGCACCACCGATCCTCAGCGATCATCCCGTTCCACGCAGCATCCACAAACCTCCGTCCCGCACCAGCCTCGTACGACGCCGGATGGGCCGGTGTTCCGTAATGTAACACAGGCAAAGCGGCAGCTTCCCCGTGCCACGGCGCCGAAGACATCCTCCGTTCCACAACAGTCGTCCTCGCAGTCGACCCCAGCCGCGCAGCAGCCATCCTCCTCGTCACAGCCGTCTGCGCCGCCCGAGGAAGGGATGTTCAAGATCGTCCTCCTCAAGCAAGCAAACAAACAGCCTGTCTTCTCGCGATCTCCCGATCTCCGCGCCGTCGAGCCCGTTTTGAAGCCCGAGCCTCTTCCGGACAATCCTTGGCATCCCTTCCCTTCCCGTACCGATTTCGACTTCGCTGAGTTCGCACTAGACGCCGACCTCACCGCAGAGCAGGTCGACGCGTTGCTTGCTCTGATCCGGCGCATCGCGTCCAATCCCACAGACTTGACGTTCAAATCACACAAGGACGTTCGCAAAGCGTGGGATAACGCTGCATCAAAGCAGCCAGCTGTCTGTACTATCTACTGTGTTATAGAAATGCGCTGAATTAGCTCATGTGTCGTTATCGCATCATGTAGTTCGAACCACATATTCTCAAAGTCCCTTACTTGGACAGTTTCCGAACATACAAGGTCCTCCTCCGACCTATCTGGGAGTGGGCGCTCAGTCTCATCAAGGATCCAATCCTTGCACCGAAGATGGTCTGGAATGCAGTACAGAAGTTTAGGTATACAGATGGCGAGTGGTTACGCATATACGACGAACCCAACACCGGTGACTACTGGGCAGAACTAGAGGTGAGCGCGGTGATTGATCACATGTATTACATTGTGTAGTTAGTCTGAATCACCGCCTGTCAACTACTAGTCTAAAATCCCCGAGGGTGGAAGTATGGTTGCATTCATCATATACGCGGACAAGACCCGCCTATCAACCTTCGGAAATCAAAAAGGATATCCAGTCGTTGCTCGCCTTGCAAACTTACCGGTGAAGATCCGGAATGGCGAAGGGTTCGGTGGCGGCCAGATCGTTGGATTCCTGCCGGTGGTGCGTACCACGATTCAGACTTATCTATAGACCGACTTTAGTCAAGATGATGTGTCTGACTTGTGTTTGGTCTTCAGGTTGAGGACTCCAACGAAGAAGGCAAATGGACATACACTACACATAAACGTGTCGTTTGGCATGAAGCCTTCTGGTTGCTTCTCGCCGTCTTCGAGCAAATATGGAGGAATAGTAACCTTGGAGTCAAGTTCCGTTGCGGCGACGGATGGGAACGTATACTGTTTCCCATCATCCTGATCCTCTCTGCTGATTATGAAGAGCAGTAAGTAGCACACCTGGGCTTGACACTGTGCCTGCCAAGGTGTCACCTTGCTAATGTCCTTTCACTGGCAGGGCGATCATGTCGCTCATCCGTGGCCCGAGCGGAGCCCAACCGTGTCCTGTCTGTCATGTGCCAAAGAGGGAGCAATCGGAGCTCTTCGAGTATTTGAAACACCCATTCAGAACAGTAGACGAAGCTCGTGCGATTGTCGAGAACAAGGAACTGAAGACCCACATTGCCAGGGAAGAGAAGCTGCAACCTCTTGGGCTACGTCCAATTAGTGTATGTCAGGTTGATTAGAATCGTTGATCAGTGACTTGGAGCTCACTTGTATCCCATAACAGAACGTGTTCTGGAGGGTACCGCATTGCGATCCCCATCAGGCGCTTTCTTGGGACAGGTTGCATGCCTATCATGGCGGATTGTTCAGCGACCACCTGTTCGCTGAATTTCAGGCCATGCTCAAGGCAGTGCCACGCAAATTTACAGTGCAGGTGAATGCACAGTAAGTCTGCCTGACTCTTTGATGACGATGCGCTTGTAAAGTTGTACTGATGCGGGTTTCGCAAGATTTGACGCCATACCACGCTGGAGAGATTTATCACATTTCTCCGAGGGAGTCGACTCGGTTACGTTCGCAGATGGCGGTAAATACCAGGATCTCTCCAAGGTGAGGCATGTTCAGTCAAAGGAGAGGTCTGCCAAGTACGGGTACCTCCGCTGACGTACCGACTTGGTTGAATGTTACTAGGTGGCTATCCCAACAAGTTACAATGTTCTACTGGATCAGAGACGTTGGTACCTTATTCTGAAGGCGACACGGGTTTACAATATCCTCGATACCTTCTCAGGGTTCAAGCGGCACACTAGTGGGAGAGTATCAGTAATTCGTAGATTAATGCCAAGATATACTGCGGCTATCAAGGTAGAGTTATGACTTCACGACCATCTCCGAGACAGCCTGAGCAGCTAACACACTTCAACTCTCTGCATTTAATATAGGAGTACAAAGCGATTCATTCAAAGAAGAACTGGAACTTTCCGAAAGATCACTCTCATCAGCATCTCGCAGACGAGATCATGCGAAAAGGTGCTACACGCAACATGAGCAGCAAGCCCGGTGAGAGGATGCATAAGAGACCGAAGAGTATCTTTCAGAAGAGAACCAATGGCAAGAACACTGATGAACAGGTGAGTGCTCTCTGCCAGTTGGACTTCATATATTGTCTTTATGCTGATGCCAATCCTTGGAGATTGCTACCATTGAGCATCAGATGGTGGTCGGAATGGCTATCCGTCATACCATGAGCGCCGTCGACCAACTTCAATCTCCTCCTCCCGACGATCCTGTACCAGAGGTCGACCCTTTCCACTTCGGCCATGTACGGGTTGGATCTCGCGATGCGCCTATCTCCTTAGTAGACATCGAGATCAAGCATAACGGCGATCCGACGTTCTCCAACTTCGCTCATAATGTCCGTGGATATCTCATTCAGGTCGGCATACTTGGGCCGCCTGAGCCGGGACGTACACCACAGCGAACAGTGGATGAGAGTACTAAGGTAAGTTTTTACGGATTTGTTCTCGGAGCCTTGTACTTTGTGCTCACTTATGTGCCATACATCTGTATTTAGGTCATCCCGTCGAAGTACATCAAGGTTGAGTACACATCTGAAGTCACCTGGGAAACAAAAATGGACTATCTTCGATGTAACCCGACTTTTCACCACCGGCCCCGCTTCGACTTCATCATGTTCAAAACACATCCGCACGGCACAATCAAATTTGGTCGGTTGAAGACAATATTCGTATACGAGACCGAGGCAGGCACCAAGCATCCGATTGCGTTCATCAAGTTGTACAACATTGTCGCAGGGCCTCGCAACAGGTTGGAAGACGATGTTGACCTCAACCTCGGTCTATGTCGTATCCGTCCAGAATGGCATACTAGGTTTATAAATGTTGAGTCAATTATCCGTGGTGTACTTGCTGTTCGTGATCATGGCACAGGTTATTTGATGGAGGACCAGCTTGTAATTGACATTATAGACAGCGACATGCTCTTGCGTTGTAGAAGACTCTTCCCGTTCTGGTACAATGACTTAGTAGAACCTTAATGATTGCTACAGTACTTATAATAGCTCTATCTATATGCCTGACGTTTGCCTGGATGTGTCGACTTTGAAGAGAAGAAGGTACAATGAGTATTACTATCGACCTCAAGCCTGACACATTCCGTCCTGATTTAGTAAGACAGGCGCCGGTGTCGAACTTGAAGCGCTTCATCTGTTCTAATTCAACTTGTTGCCACCACCATTGGCAAGCACTGTCCGGGCCCTCATCGATCATCCACAACTTTGCCAATTGCAACACAGCAAGTCAATGTGCAGAGCTCGTGCGAAGCGACACCGACGAGCGCGTCAACGTAGAGTTGGCCGAGCGAGAGAAGGGCGTTTGGTGGATCTTGCAGGAGTGGGCAGGCGACAGGACTCGGAAGTGAACGTTTGCTCGGACGCGGTGGATGTCGACGACAAGATGTTCAATGTCGAAGCTGTTCCGAAGACAGCGACCCTCAAGCCCGGGTTGACTGTTCAGCCGAAGGCCACGGTAGACCTCGAAGGTATGGTGTTCAGTCAGGGCGGCCATCTTATGTCGAACAAGAAGTGCAAGCTTCCCGAGGGCTCGTTCACGCGCGCAAAGAAGGTTATGAGGAGATCCACGTCCCTGCGCTGAAGTCGAAACCTACGCACGGCTCGGAGTTGGTCCTCATCGAGAACCTGCCAGAGTGGGCGCGCAACGGTTTCAAGGGCTACAGGAACCTCAACCGTGTCCAGAGCAAGCTGTATCCCATCGCGTTTGGGACAGACGAGCCTCTTTTGCTCTGTGCTCCGGCTGGTGCCGGAAAGGTACGTGATCACTCACCCATCTCATGACTGCCAGTATGCTGAGTCTTTACATCACAGACGAACATCGCCATACCCATCCTCAACGAGCTGGGCAAGTACCGAGACGAGGAGATCGGCATTTTCAACCTCAACACTTTCAGGATTGTCTACATCGCTCCCATGAAGGCGCTCGTACAGGAGATGGTCGGCAACTTCAGCATGCATCTCGCAGCATACAGCATCCAGGTCGGCGAACTCACCGGCGACTCAGGAATGACGAAGCAGCAGATCTCGGAGACGCAGATCATCGTCACGACGCCGGAGAAGTGGGATGTCATCACGCGGAAGAGCACGGACACGAACTACACAAACCTCGTACGTCTCATCATCATCGACGAGATTCACTTGTTGCATGATGAATGCGGTCCAGTGCTCGAGTCGGTCATCACGCGGCACATGGAGCAGACGGGCGAGTACGTTCGTCTCGTAGGTCTCTCCGCCACGCTGCCCAATTACAGGACGTCGTGACCTTCCTGCGAGTCGACACCTCGAAGGGACTCTTCTACTTCGATGCCTCGTGTTGCCCGTGTGCGCTTCAACAGCAGTTCATCGGTGTCACAGAGAAGAAGGCGATCAAACAGCACCAGGTCATGAACGAGGTGTGTTACGAGAAGGTGCTCGACCAAGCAGGCAAGAACCAGACGCTCGTGTTCGTCCACTCGCGGAAGGAGACCGTGAAGACTGCCAAGTTCATCCGCGACATGGCGATCGAGAAGGAGACGATCGCGCAGCCCGAGGGGGCGACGTGCGAGATCTTTCTCAAGGAGACAAACAACGTGAACGACCCGAACCTCAAGGACCTCCTCCAGTTTGGTTTCGGTATCCACCATGCTGGGATGTCGAGAGAGGACCGCGGTCTTGTCGAGGAGCTACTCGCCGATGGTCACCTCCAGGTCCTGGTCTGTACTATGACGCTCGCGTGGGGTGTCAACCTTCCCGCGCACACCGTCATCATCAAGGGCACAGATCTACAACCCGGAGAAGGGTCGCTGGGTCGAGCTCTCATCGCAGGACGTGCTCCAGATGCTCGGTCGCGCCGGACACCTACGGGCTCGGATACACCTATTTGTAAGCCCGACCTATACCATTTAGCGCTTTTCCTACTGACTTCTTCCTGCCGCGATAGGTACGCCCGTATGCTCAAGGATCCGGTCCTCTACAGCGTTGGTATTGACTACTTGGAAGACGACCCGACTCTCGTCCAAAAGCATGCAGACATCATCCATACTGCCGCCGCTCTCCTCGAGACTCGACCGGTGTTTCCAAAGCACCGAGCTCTATTGCATTACGTTGCAGCACTGGCTCTCAGCCCGGCGTTGTCTCCCCGCAAGCGTTGCTTGGCATCGGCACGCCCATGAAGCTGACACGCAGTCGACCTGTGCGACTCTCGGGTAACGGGGCCGCCCTCAAAACCTCTCCTGTTGTTCGACTGTTCTCTACATCCCCCCACCCCAGCCCCCAGTGTACGGTCATCCAGCGAATGAGTTTCTGCAGACCTTTGTGCCAACCGCTGATGGTTCTGAGGGTCGTTCTGTCTTGTAGTACCTGACAGTGTGTCATCTTCTTGACTTCATGCTTTAACATTCACTGACTATCATGATTCTGTTCCAGGTTAGCATAATCTTGATGCACGCTCAACTATGTATAATCATCTGTGTCCTGTATCTTCCGCCTCCACACGTCAATCGATTTGAAGCCTATTCTCTTTCCAACATAGTTAGGGTGAGTCTCGGTCCCCTCACGCTCATCGACGTGCACCTATGTCCCCCGCACCGCCATCTGTTGTCCTGCTCGAACGGCTGCAGCGTGCCTTGCCAGTGTGTCTCCACCTAAAGCGGTGCGAGTTTGCGGCTCGGCCAGGAGCCCGTCGTTGTGCTACTGCTACTACTGTAGCTGCAGCACGAGGGCGTGGCTCTTCTGCAGCTGCTCCTGAGCCAGCGTCTTGCCATCGCGCAAGCCCATCAATGAAGGAATCGACATTATCCAACGGCGAGAGGAAAGCACCCTGCCCGCACGTGTACTGCGCGAGCGCGAGCACGCTCGGCGTTGTGGTGCGGGCATCGTCGCGATTGCACCGACGCTGTCAACAGAAATCCCTCGCCCATCACTATAACACTGCCCGCTCCCTGATTGCTGCGCCAGGTGCTTCGACGCGCGTCGCACGTGCGCTGCGCGAGCGCAAGCGTGCTCGGCATTGCGGCACGGGCGTCGTCGCAATTGCACCGACGCCGTCGAAGGAGGGCCCCCGCCTCATCACCATCCCGCTGCCCGCTCCCGGATTGCTGCGCGGGTGCTTCGACACGCATCGCACGCGTGCTGCGCGAGCGTCAGCGTGCTCGGCGTTGCGTCACAGGTGTCGTCGCGATTGCACCGACACCATCGAAGGAGGGCTGCCGCCCCATCACCATCCTGCTGCCCACACCCGGATTGCTGTGCGGTGCTTTGATGGTAAGTTGTTCCGGTATTGTAGGTAATGATACGCATTGAAGCTTGCTTATCATCCGCAGCAGTCTCCTTTCGGACATGCAAGACCCATACGTTCCGGAGTCGTCGACGTCGGGATTTGCGGTGACGGAGCGCTGAAGCGGCGGTTCAGCCTCGAGGACCTCGTGTGTGGTCACGACAACGGTGAGTCCTTCAAGTTACCATATCTGACTTCTAGTATATTGAACTCAAAACGAAAACTGTTTGCAGGAAGCCTCCCTACTAGAACGTCATAGCACAACAAGTACGTCTTGTTTCGTGCTGCTCACATTCTGGAACTGTACTGACTCCTCCTCGAAATCTTTACTACAGGGTCACGGTGCTGCAGCTGCAGACACATCCCGGATCTGGCGGTGGTGACTCGGGCAAGTCGCCGCATGTACAAGTTTGGCATAACACGACAAGCGAGGATGTGGCCAGAACAGCATAAAAGGTGCGCGTCGCCATCTTTCGTCGCCCATTCTCAATAGCTTACTCGCCTGTTTACCAAGTCTTAGATCACCTTCCCCAGTTCTACCCCATAGCTTCCTGGGTGCGCAACACTCTAATCCATGACATCTGCGACTTGCTAACATCGTTTCTAGCTTCTATGCCTGTCAGATTCCGTTCCCACCGTGAACCCGACGAAGAGGTGGAGCACTTCGACCTCAACGTCTCGGGCGATGAATCCGACGACGACGGTGTTCGACTTCCACCTCCGCCTCACGTACCTGCTCCGCGCGCCCCCGTTCCTCGTGCGCCCGCTTTTGCCGTACCTGCTCCTCGTCCCGCCGCTCCTCGCCCCGGACCCGTTGCACCTACTCGCGCGCCCATCGCTCCCGCACCCACTCGCGTGCCCGTCGCACCCGTACCCGCGCCTGTCGCACCCGTACCTGCGCCCGTCGCACCCGTACCCGCGCCTGTAGCCGACGTACCTGTTCGGACAGGGATCAATGTACGCGTCACGGATCTCTTGGGGATGGTGCCAGCGAATGCGACAATGGGCGAGCTTGTCGAGGTGGGTTAGTCTCTTAAGTCATACATGATACTGTGCTCACCGTGCTGCTCCCCTCAGTTTGTCCACGCAGCGCAATTGCTGATTCACTCGCTCCAAGCAGAAGTCCAGGAGCTTTACGACGACGCTGCTGCCACCGCACACATCTGCGGCGAGTGCAAGAAGTCGATGAAGAAGTCCAAGAGGACGCCGGTCAACAAGGAACCGCCCCCTGGTACGGAAGAGCAGCAAGAACAGCTCAAACTCGCTGGACGCGAGTATGCACTCCTCGTGCGGCCATGGGCCTCGCGTCCAGCGATGGCGATCACCCAGCGTCCCACTATTGACCCGGAAGATCCTATCACGCGATTCGCCTCCCCGATGTCCCAGCGGCTCGCTATCGCGGCCGAAATCCATACGTTCCTCCCTAAGCATATGCTCGACCTCTTGTGCGAGCCATGGGGTGTACCAATGGTACGTCTATTCGTATATCACTCACAGCGTCGCTGCTGATGTCCTCTCAGTTCAGTTACGCGGTTGGGCAGCGCAAAGGCCACATGCTTGAGAAGATCAAACCGAATCGCGCGGCCATCTTTTCGCACATCCCCGACATTGACATCAACCTCGAATACTGGCGTGGCACGTCGCAGCAATTCCCGCCGTCCTTCTTTCCACCTGGTCAGCATGGCGTCATGCCGAAGGTCTTCTGTCAGCCATCGTTCGTCAAGGTATGTATCTCTGTTGCTTGACATGCCAATCACCGTACTGATTTTGGTATTGTCTATCACAGATCCTGCTCATCTGCAACTATGGTGCAGGGGCCCTCGTTGAGAACCACGTACCCCGCACCAACTGCTCTGCTATTCTCTGGGCAGTGGATGAGGTCACACCCGGTATGCTTGCGTTCGCGGCTTGCGTCGTGCGTATCGGTTTATTCTCTACGCGAGACCTAGTACTCATTGTCTTGTATTTCTAGCTACGTTTTCTGCTTTCTGGCGAGTCCATCTTCAAACAGTCCTGGGAGAAGCACTTCGATTTCTACCTCCGCTTCCTGCTGTGGATGCGTCTGAACCAATCCGACGTCTACAAACGTCTGATCGCCTGGCTCGACGAGTCCGTGTACCCCCAATCGACCACAACCGAGGCCGAGGACTTTGACAAGAACGCTCCACTGGCGCCGAAGCCGGGCGAGATCTCTTCGACTCCCTTCGACGCTATGGATGAGGCCTGGAACAAGCTCGATTGGTCCATTCCGGGTGTCCAGGAGAAGCTCCCGGATGTACAGAACCGACCTGTTGAGTACGTCACTGCTCTGTTTATCCAGTCCGGCAACGTGTTGTCCCGGGCTGCCCCAACAGACGTGCAACTCGAAGAATTCACCTCGATCTCTGCCGTTCGCCCACCGCGCGCCTCGTCTTCTGTCCCTTCTCTTCTCCCTGTCGCCTCCCCCGTCACTGGCTACCACTACGTGGATCGCCTTGCTCGCTCGCAACTTCCTGAAGCGCCTTCCGACGTATCTGATTCTTCTGCATCCGAACACTCTGACATGGACGTTGCGCAGGATGTCTCCTCGGGTCCGGACGTCGCGCCAAATGTCGCGCAGGATCGCTTCTTGGCCCCGGACATCACACGAAACATCGTGCGGACCATCTCCTTGGGCGCAGACGATGCGCATGCCGTCTTCCCGGCCCCTAACGTCGTGCCGGTCGCGGAGGTCGCGCGAAACGTCGCGCAGAACATCTCCTTGGGCGCGGACGCTGCGCATGCCGTCTTCCCGGCCCCGAACGTCATGCCGGTTGCGGAGGTTGCGCGGGAGGTCGCGCAGGATGTTGCGGACGTCGCACCGGTCGCGGACCTCGCGCGAGACGTTGCGCCGGTCACAAGGACTCGCGCAACTCGCAGCACTACCACCGACAAAGCTCCCGGCTCGTCTACGGCTCCTGCAGAGACTCTTGTTCCTGCCGCTGCTGGGAAGACGCTTAGGACTCGAGGCCAGAAGAAGGCGGTGAGCGACGAAGGGGGTCTTGGGCCGGCTGAACTCGAAGCAAACGAGCTCGAGGATGCTTCTCGCCCTTCTCGTTCTCAGCGTGGTGGTCGCGCCCGTGGTCGCGCTCGTGGTCGCGCTAAGGCTGTCTGATGTTATCAAGTACTAGTAGTGGCCCGGGCATGTCTGGAGTCGACCGGTTGTACGAATGAGGTTGTCATGCATTGTCACTCTTTCGAATTGTACTGTTGAATCGCTCATCGTTGTTGAACCTCCATCTCTGTATTCATTGACTCGCATTCATTGACTCGCATTCATTAAGTGCGTTGAAGGCTATTAATGTAAGTAATAAGTACTACTGATTTGATGCAACTGCTTATATAAAGGTGAATCTGGATGATATCTACATTGACTAGCGGTTATCCGGGATGTCAACACTGAATATCTGAAATGATTGGCGAACATCCGGGCATCAAGGGCCATCTGGATGTATCTGGATAAATACATGTTAATACTGACATCTGACCTTAGAGTCATGAGCGCCTAGATCCTTACGGACTCCAGATCCCGACCAACGCGTCCCTCGCCTCGAGGCTGTTCTCTTGTAAACACCATCTCCCTAGCCACCCACTTCCTGGTAGTGCTCACAAGATGGCCGCTGCTGTTGCAGTCAATGGAAACGCGTCGTCCAGTGATTGGGAAGGTCGCTACTACCATGTCGATCAGATCCTCGACCAACCAGGTCCTCGAACAGACCCTTCGTTCTCCGCAGGAGCTGAGGTGCGTTCCCGTTAAGTTTGTCACATTCATCGGCCATGAATGACGTGACCATGCTATAGGTTAAGGAGTTCCTGAGGGAGAAGTGCAAGATCCTGATCATAGGTGCTGGTGGACTCGGATGCGAGATCCTTGCCAACCTTGCATTGTCTGGATTCAAGGATATCCATGTTATAGACATGGATACGATTGATATCAGTAACCTCAACCGGCAATTTCTCTTCAGGTGAGCTACACATATGTTCGCTGTGCAATCAGTCCCAACCCAAGGCTAGGCCGAAGGATGTAGGCCACTCGAAGGCTATTGTGGCGGCGGAGTTCATCATGAACCGGGTACCAGGAGTGAAGGTGACTCCGTACGTTTTCGTTCACTATGCTCGTCCAGCATCGTCGCTGAAGCGCAATCAAGGTACTTCGGGAAGATCCAGGACAAGGACGAGGATTACTACATGCAGTTCAACCTCATCATCTGTGGTCTTGACTCGGTTGAGGCGCGGCGGTGGATTAACGCGACTCTCGTCAACATGGTAGACCCAGAAAATCCCGAGAGTCTGAAGCCACTCATCGACGGTGGAACGGAAGGTGGCGTCGCCCTGACCCGGTTCCCTCGCCCATTACTCATTCATCCCAGGGTTCAAGGGCCAGGCCCGCGTGATCCTACCGACGGTCACCTCTTGTTACGAGTGCTCTCTTGACATGCTCAACAAGCCGACTGCGTTCCCGATCTGTACCATCGCAAACACCCCTCGCCTTCCGGAACACTGTATAGAGTGGGCATCCGTATTAGAATGGCCTCGCGTTCACGGAGGTGAGTCTTACTGATCAGTTTCATGCGACACATCAATTGAGTTGCGCCTCAGACAAGAAGATGGACACCGATAACCCAGATGACATCTCATGGTTGTACAAGGTCGCGCTCGCCCGAGCTAAGGATTTCAAGATTGAAGGTGTTACGTACTCCCTTACTCAAGGCGTAGTTAAGAACATTATCCCAGCTATCGCGTCGACCAACGCTATCATCGCAGGTGAGTGCGGAAGAAGGAAGATTATAGACAGCTAACAACCGTAACAAATGGAACATCAGCATCATGTTGTAATGAAGCATTCAAAATTGCGACGAGTTCTGCGGCGTTCCTCAACAACTACTTCATGCTCATCGGTACCGACAGCGTGTATTCGTACACCTTCGAGCACGAGAAGCGTCAAGACTGTCCCGTATGCGGTGGCGAGTCGCTTGACATCACTATCAGCAAGGAGTGGACAGTGGAGCGGCTGATAGAGATGCTCGTCGAGAGGCAAGACATGTGAGCAGATGCGCTCTGGTCCTCACTTGGGTGATGCTGACTGAGATTCTGTAGCCAAGTCAAGAAACCTTCGTTATCTACATCAGAGAAGCAGATCTACTTCCAGGCTCCGCCACAACTAGAGCAAGCAACACGTCCAAATCTCGAGAAGAAGGTATCAGAACTCGTTCAAGATGGTGGAGAGATCACGGTCACGGCGACGACTCTACCGTTCAATTTGTCTCTGCGCATCAAGTACACGTAGACGTAGACCTCACTTTGTTTCCCCATGTTGTCGCACTGCAGTACTTTGCTTTCAATCACGGACTCCAATTCCCTTGTACATTGCACCTGTATTAAGCCTGTAACCGACTATGTACTTCCCGCCTACATAGAGCATCGGTCCGATACTTTCCACACCGGCCCGAGCTACCGAAGGCATGATCGTGTATGCGCGCCTAGTCCAGCGTCGTGCTTGTCCGGTGCACGATGACTGCAGGTTTCTCTCAAACACGCTTTCCCCGCCATATCTTCCGCACCATCCTCTGTCGACGATGCTACTCAACTCGTCCTCCGGTCAGCCTGCTGGGCCAGCAATATCCTGCGGATGCGACCACAAACATCACGTCTGCTATCATAGACAAGGTCGGCCGTAACCTTTACATGAACCCATCCCACCCGCTAGGCATCCTGCAGTCCCTCATATCCTCACATTTCCACAACTTCAACTCCATGGTTGGGCTGCCTCCAGTCGTGACTCCCGCGCAAAACTTCGACGACCTCGGCTTCCCCCCAGACCACCCGGGGCGCGCCGCGACGGACAGCTACTACATCAACAAGGACCTCATGCTCCGCACGCACACCTCCGCGCACGAAGTCGAGACCTTCGCGCGCGGCGAGCGCAAGTGGCTCCTCTCCGCGGACGTTTACCGGCGCGACGAGATCGACGCGTCGCACTACCCCGTCTTCCACCAGATGGAGGGGGCCCGCGTTTTCTCCGCGGACGCGGCCGGGCGCGCGGAGCTCGAGGACGACAACGCCCGGCTCGCACACTTCCTCGCGCGGTCGAACATCGTCATCGAAGACGTGCCGCACATCACGCCGACGAACCCGCGCCAGGACGTGCACGACCCCGTCATGGCGGGGCTCGTCGCGCTGAACTTGAAGCAGTCGCTCAACAGCCTCATGCTGACGCTCTTCGGAGACAGGGCGGGCGTGAACGAGGGAGAGCCGCTGCGCGTGAGGTGGATCGAGGCGTACTTCCCGTTCACGACCCCGAGCTATGAGGTCGAGGTCTTCTTCTGCGGGAAATGGCTAGAAATCTTGGGTTGCGGAGTCGTACAGCAACGCACATTGGATCGCTCAGGTACGTGCACCTGTGTCTCATATGTGCTTGTGCTAGTCTGTTTACCCGATACGCAGGTGTACCTGACAGCATCAGTTGGGCTTTCGGTCTTGGGCTTGAGCGCATTGCTATGATTTTGTTCTCAATACCCGACATCCGGCTCTTCTGGTCGCAAGACCCTCGCTTCATCTCTCAGTTCACAGCGGGGGAGATCAATACTTTCAAGCCGTACTCAAGATATCCTGCATGCTACAAAGACATCAGCTTCTGGCTGCCAGATGCTGGCTTGCACGACAACGACTTCTGCGACCTGGTCCGTGACACAGTCGGCGACCTGGTTCAGGACGTGGTCTTGGTGAGTGATTGTTTACTATCATTCACTTGGAACAAATGCTGAAGGCCTAACAGATCGACTCGTTCACACATCCAAAATCCAACAGAAGCAGCAAATGCTATCGCATCAACTACTGTTCCATGGACAGGTAATCAACCCTTCTGCGTACAAACGGTCTGGCTGCATGCTAAACAAGCCCTACAGGTCACTGTCCAATGACGAGGCGAACACCGTCCACGCCCAGGTGATAAGTAACCTAAAGGACAGGTTTGGAGTAGAGATTCGATAATTAGTGGCATGAATACTATGATAGAGGTCTAATACTCCGCTCTACAACACAACCGTCCACCCGCATCGCGGGACGCGATATGCCGACCAGACATCCACATCCCTGGTCATGATCATGAAGAGGTGTCCTGAACGACGCCGACTTGTGCAGCACGCAGGACACGGTCCTTGATCATGTATCCAACCTTCTGGCACTCCAACACGGTCCCGGGCTCCTTCCCAGGTATGGGGGCCTGGTAGAGCGCCTCGTGCCGGTTGGGGTCAAACTTCTCGCCGGTGGGATCGAATGGCTTGACGTGGTGCTTGAAGAGGGTGTGTAGGAGTAACCGCTGGGTCGCTTCGACGCCTTCGTACAGCTCTCGTAGGTGTGTGTCAGGTGTCTTCTCTGCGGGGGTATCGGAAGACGATGATGATGATGATGACGACGAGGCGTCAGGTGTTTCTGGAGGGGTGACGGCGGATTTTGGGATTGACTTGAGGGCAAGGGAGAGAACGTCGACGGTCTCTAGCAGGTCTTTGGCAAAGCGCGAGATGGCGAAGTCGCGCGCTTGCTCCTTTTCCCTCGCAGCGTTTCGCTGAAGGTTGAGGAAGTCGGCCTGAAGGTATCGTAGACGGCCCTGTTGGGGATGGGATGAGTCAGTAATGCGAGCACGGACTCGGACATGCTCGCGCATGCGCTGTGTGCACACTGACCATGCAGTCGGCTACCTTCGCCTCTTCCGCCTTGAGCTGCTTGAGTAGCGTGGTCTCTGGCGACACCTCGACCTCATCCTTCTCGCTCTCCTCCGCAGGCTGCGACTCCTCCGAAGGCGGAGCCTTGTCTGAGTAATAGCGTGACCTCATGGCGAGGGCAGCTCTCCGGCTGCTAGCGTTCACCGAAGAACGCGCGAGGGTGCGCGAGGACAGCGCGTTGGTACATGAGCGGAAGACAGAGGCGGCCTGGGTGTTGAACATGGCGGCGGAAGGAGGTAGGGTGAGGTCGGGTGTGGACGGTGGACAAGTGACGGAGGTGAGCCAAACGCTGGCGGAGGCGCTGGCACTCACTTCGGGGAAATTTTGGTGGCTCGGTCACGTGGAGCTTGTGCTGGCAGCGCGCTCGGTCGGTGAGGGTCTGAATCGCGAGTCGAGGTTCCCGTTAGCTTGAGTCCATCGTCGACCACGTCTGCGTCTATGGGCTCTCTCTCATCGTCTACCACAACGCGCACCCACGACACTGCCAACTACACCCTCGCGCTGTGAACGCTCTCCCGCGCGCACGAGAAGCACGCGACTCAGACCTAGCGCGAGCCAATACGCGCTACGCGTGCCCTGCCTGCCTCTAAAGGGAATTCAAGATGCGACGATTCTTGCATCCTCCCGCATATCGCCCCCTATTCTCTCCCCTCCACCACCTCCGCACCATGGCCTCCTCAACGTCGGCTGCCAAGATCATCGATGGTACTGCAATCGCAAAGTGCGTCGCTCGTCTCTCACCCCGCTGCTTCTGCTAAGGCTCGCGCACGCGATCTCTACAGATCTGTCCGCGAGGATGTCGCGGGCAGGATCAAGTCCTTGCAGTCCCAGTTCCCTCGCTTCAAGCCCCAGCTCGCGATCATCCAGGCTGGCGCACGTCCGGACTCGTCCGTATATGTGCGCATGAAGGCCAAGGCCGCGGAGGAAGTCGGCATCGCGTTCAAGCACGTCCAGGTCCCCGAGGAAGCTGAGGTCTCAGCCATTGTAGACATCGTCAAGAAGCTCAACGACGACGAGACCATCAGTGGTATACTTGTACAGCTCCCTCTTGGATCCCATGTGGGCGCAGAAGGCGAGCGCACCGTCACCGAGGCAGTCAGTCCCGAGAAGGACGTAGATGGGTATGTACTTCAACCCCCTTTGGACGTCGCGGCCTGCGAGGGCCACGTCGTTCATCAACCGCCCCCCTTTAGATTACACTTGCGACCAGTCTCCCACATCCAGTGCGCTGGAACAATTTACTGACTAGTAACACCGTGCGCACAGTTTCCACGCATACAACATCGGTCACCTTTCTTCCCGTGCTTCGGACCCTCTGTTCACGCCATGCACACCGACTGGAGTTATCCGTCTCCTGGATTCAACCGGTGTATCACTCTCTGGCTCGCGGGCGGTGGTCCTGGGTCGCAGCGATATCGTCGGTAGTCCTGTTGCAGCTATGCTCAGGCACCGCGACGCCACTGTCACCCAATGCCACAGCAGGACACAGAACTTACCCGAGATTGTACGCACTACTTTTCCCAGCCATGCTAATGCTGCGCGACCGAGACTCATACGCTCTCACGTCAGGTCAAGGAAGCTGATATCGTCATCTCTGCTATCGGCAAGCCTCATTTCGTGCAAGGTTCTTGGCTAAAGCCAGGTGCTGTTGTCATCGATGTCGGCACCAACTATATCGCAGGTACGCATACACTATGGTGAGATGCACGAATGCTCGCTTACGCAACTCAGATGCGACCAAGAAGACTGGCCAGCGACTTGTTGGAGATGTGGACTTCGAGTCCGCCTCTAGTGTAGCTTCGAACATCACACCAGTCCCCGGAGGTGTCGGACCTATGACTGTCGCAATGCTCATGTCAAACACGCTTAAGGCCGCGGAACGTCTTTGGGAGCAAGCGCGTGCTCTGCGCTTGAAGCCTTTGAAGCTCAACATCCTGGGGAAGGTTCCCAGTGACATCGAGATCGCGATGGCACAAACGCCCAAGCCTGTCGCGCAGCTCGCATACGAGATTGGCATCCATCCTGACGAACTCGAGAGCTACGGCAAGTACAAGGCCAAGGTTGAGCTCAGTATCCTTCAACGCCTTGCTCACCGCAAGGACGGGAAGTACATCGTCATTGCTGGGTATGTGTTCTGGATTATATAATGACATGCAGGCATTGAAAGTAAATTGTAGCATTACACCTACGCCCCTGGGTGAGGGAAAGTCCACCACGACGATCGGTCTGGCACAGGCATTGGGTGCACATCTTGGTCGCCCAGCATTTGCCTGTGTCCGCCAGCCCAGTCAAGGCCCAACGTTCGGTATCAAGGGAGGCGCTGCCGGCGGAGGTTACAGCCAGGTCATCCCCATGGACGAGGTATGTGATTCTTCCATGACCTCCATGACTCCCTACCATGTCGCTCATCTGTCCATAGTTCAACTTACATTTGACTGGTGATATCCATGCCGTCACAGCTGCGAACAACTTGCTTGGTTAGCAGACTTCTGTGTGTCCTTGTTGAGCTGTGACTCACGATAACATCAGCTGCTGCTCTTGATGCCCGTATGTTCCATGAGGCGACTCAGTCTGACAAGGTATGTTATCCTTACATTTGTTCGACTCTATCACTTAAGTTTTTTTTTTGCCAACAGGCTCTGTTCAGCCGTTTGGTACCCGCGAAGAAGGGCAAGCGCGAGTTCGCTCCCCTCATGTTCAAGCGCCTCAAGAAGCTAGGTATCGACAAGACTAACCCTGACGACCTCACTCCTGAAGAGATCAACCGCTTTGCTCGCCTTGACATCGACCCAGAGACAATTACTTGGAACCGCGTCATTGACGTGAACGACCGGCACCTGCGGAAGATCACCATCGGGCAGAACCCAACCGAGCAGGGTCACACGCGCGTCACTGGCTTCGACATTTCAGTGGCCAGCGAATGTATGGCGGTCCTTGCCCTCACCACCAGCCTTGCGGATATGCGTGAGAGGCTGGGCGCGATGGTCGTCGCGACAAGCAAGCGGGGCGATGCTATCACTGCGGACGACATTGGCGTTGGAGGTGCTCTTGCGGTACTCATGAAGGACGCCATCAAGCCGAACCTCATGCAGACCCTCGAGGTATGTGTCGCTGACATGTAAACAGAGCTACCACGGCTCACATCGTTTGACTAGGGAACACCTGTCTTTGTCCACGCAGGACCATTCGCCAATATTGCCCACGGCAACTCCTCGATCCTCGCTGACCGTGTCGCGCTCAAGCTCGCCGGTACTGAGGACGGCGACTCGTCTGATCGCGTCGGATATGTCCTCACCGAGGGTGGCTTCGGAGCGGACATGGGTATGGAGAAGTTCTGCAACATCAAGTGCCGCATGAGCGGTCTTACCCCAGACGGCACTGTCATCGTCGCCACTACGCGTGCGCTGAAGATGCACGGTGGCGGACCTGACGTCACCCCGGGCAAGCCTCTGCACGATACGTACACGAAGGAAGACCTGGTCACGCTTAAAGAGGGTTGCAAGAACCTCGGGAAGCACATCGAGAACGCTCGCAAGTTTGGCATGAAGGTCATCGTCGCCATCAACCGTTTCTCCTCCGACACCGATGCGGAGTTGGAGCTCGTCAGGCAGGAAGCTCTGGCTGCTGGTGCCGATGCTGCTGTGGTCAGCAACCACTGGGCAGAGGGTGGCGCAGGTGCCCGTGCTCTCGCCGAGGCTGTCATCGCCGTCTGCGAGGGCGAGTCAAACTTCAAGTTCCTGTACGACCTTGAGCTTCCGATCGAGAAGAAGATCGAGATAATCTCCAAGGAGATTTACGGCGCAGATGGCATCGAGCTCAGCGAACTCGCCCAGAAACAGGTGGAGACGTACACCCGTCAGGGCTATGGCAACCTTCCCAGTACGTGTTTTGTTGGAGTCTTGCCTCTTCCTCGCCTCATTGCAACATCATCTAGTCTGTATGGCCAAAACGCAGTACTCGTTTTCGCATGATCCCAAGCTCAAAAACGTCCCGAGTGGTAAGTTCGCGAACGCCATGCATAGCTTATCCGCTCACAATCATGTCGTGCAGGCTTCACAATCCCCATCCGCGCCGTCCGCCTCTCTGCGGGCGCTGGCTTCCTCTATCCTATCCTCGGCGACATGCAGACCATGCCTGGTCTCGGCACCCGCCCCGGATTCTGGGAGGTTGGCCTCGATGCCGAGACGGGCAGGGTCGTCGGTCTCTTCTGAGTGACTCGGCGCAAGAGAGCATCCCGCTAGACGGGTACATCTTCACCAGATACGCTCTAGTCACCCAGCGATGCGCTGCGTACCGTTCAACACGGCATAATGCGGGCCTCAACGGCCTGCGACGCGATGTATGTAACGTGTTGAGGAACTCTCCTCCGGGAGTCGAAGAGCAGCGCCGAGGTGTGGCGGGTCGGAGGCGAGGGGTTTAGAATAGAGCGCATACCAACGCTCGAAGGGTCATCGGCAAACACTGGTTCCTGGACGCAATCATCTTGTGCTGCGCTCTGCATGTTTTCGTTGTATCTGCTTCCTCAGTAACTATCTGACCGAGAATACAAATCTCCACCGACACGAGTCAAGTCTACATCGTCTGTTCTCCTAGTTCCCGATCTTCCTCCCCCCAGGCAGCCTGGGTTTCATGACAACGAGCGGGGCCTGGTTGATTGACGGGAAGTGGAAGGCAGCCTGCGGTGCGAGCGTGCCGCCCTGGTGGTCGGCGGTGATGTTGGTGTTGACGGCGGAGACTTCGCGATCGTAGGTGTTGCCCTTGCGGTCGGCGTACGAGAACGTGTTGGTGTTCGTCCCGTTCCCGGTGTTCCCTGTCGATGCGAGATGGAAGAAGCCACCTGATAGACGTACACGCGCGTGAGTTCGCAGACCCACATACGCAGAAGGACTGGACTCACTGGCTTGCTGGCGGTTGCGGATGGTCGATCCAAGGATGAACGGGGCCGGGTCGGAGACGCGGTTGAACGAGTGGTCGAACGTTGCCACGACTTCCATGCGGGACGTCAGCACAGCGGGCAGGGGTGAATAGCTCAGGGCGACCACACTTACAGTCGGAACCGCTCGGGGTGAGGACGGTGAAGTTGATGATCAGCGGGTACGAGAAGGTGTCGACCAGGGCGGGCACGCCGTTGTGGGTGGACAGAAAGCTCCCCGAGGCGCTCTGGTTCACGATCTACGGGCATGCGCATGAGCTTCTCCGAGACGAGCGAACATGAGCTCATAGCAACCTACCTGGACAAACGCGTTGTCGAGGTAGTTCTGGGTGTTCGTGTACTGCAGGTTCTGCTCCCACACGACATGAGTCGTCTTCCCGCTCCCGCTCGTGATCTCGCTCTCGATGTGGATCGCCCGTGTCGCAGCGACGGTGATGTTCACGTCGCCGTTGTCGCCCACGCTCCCGGTCACGCTCGTTTGCGCGAAGGGCGGAGCGTCGTACCGCGTGATCTTCCCCGTCGTCGGCTTGCCCGAGGGGTCCGTGACGACCTGCAGGCTCCCGGAGACGAACCAGTTCTGGTTGATGGTGTGGTCGTCCTCGGCGGAGACGACGTCGAGGCTGATGTTGTGCGGCTGGCCGTCGGTGAGCACCGGCACGAAGGGTGTCAGGTCGATGAAGTACGTCGGAAGGTCGATAGCGCCGTATGAGGTGATCGGTCTGAGCAGTCGATCGGGTCATTCATGAGGCGAGGAGTCTCATGGTAACCTGTGCGCACCTCCATGCAGTGGGCACAATACCCCCGGTGAATATGACAGCATACCTATATCGCGAGTGAACCATCTGTGCCATGTTAGATTCTGAACGCACTCACGGGAATGCCACACCGGCTAGTTGTCCGTCAACGAGCATGCGAACCTCGCGGAACGGGCCGTCTCCAAAAGTCGTTCCACTGGGAAGTGAAGGCAAAAACTGGTTCGCTGCGTTGAGGTACTTGGAGCACGCGCCGGATGTGTCAGCGAAGGCACACTACGGGCCATGCTTGAAATGAAACCTCTCACCCAGAACTCCTCATTGCCGTTGCCCGAAGCAATCAGTTCGGCATACACCTGAACCGCATTCTGCGGGACGGTAACGTTGAGCTGCAAGCGTCTCTATTAGCTCCGGCCACAACTGGTGGATAGCATTACACGGACCGAGAACGCGGGCGGGACGGACGCGTCGTTTCCTGTATCGTTGGCCAACGTCGAGACCGGAATGATGAGGTCCGCCTTTGGCGCGGGAGGGTTCTCGCGAGACGATGCGAAGAAGGTTGCGTGCAGCGTAGCTTGTGGTCCAATGTGTCAGCCTCACGACATGGCACATATCGGAATTCGCGTACCAGCGTACTGGCCGTCCAATCCTGTTTCCAGCAGGTTGTCGAGCTGGAGGATAAACGTGCCGTTCTTCGTGAAGAGCGGAGTGAAGCGCGTGACGTCCTTGAGGTAGGTCCAGATGATACCATCTCCGCGCGTGGGTTCCGGAGTGGAAGTGCGCCAAACTTTTGGATGGTCAGTAGTCAGTTCCCGCCGCAACTAGTTTGACAATCCACCTACTCTCGACGTTTTGGAAGGTAAAGATACCTGGTCATTGGACGAGTCAGACGACTGCACCCTTCCTGCTCAGTGCAACCTTCGAGCTGCTCACCCAAGCGATCAAACTGTGTACCATTCGAGGTCACGGTGAAGTTCAGGCTGATACCTGCCCACGATCCAACGGGTCCACAGTCGGTAGGTGGTCTATTGACAAGCTCAGCTTCATATCCTGGCATACTAAACGAAAGAGAAGACCTACTCATACTGCACGACTTCGGCCCTTCGACGATGATCAGACCAGGTCACCCAGGCTTGGATGTGACATGCAAGTACTCACATCCCGAAAGAGTTGCCAAATGTGCGCCTGCGATATCATGGAATTGGAGCGTCGTCAATCTCATGCTGTCCCCACTTTGCGCGCGTGTCCCAATACATACTGCAGGATTTGAACGGTACATTGCTTGGCATCTTGAGGGAGCGGGGGCGGCTGCGCGACCTGGAAGTCGACAAGGACCGCGGCGCGCGTGACCGCGAGCAACACTCCTGCAAGCGCGCCTCTGGCGAAACTGAGGAACATGTCTGCTGAGACTCGTAGGGCCGATAACGAGTGAGACAGAACAAAAGCGACAGACCAGCAGACGGGAAGCGAAGGTGCATACGCGCGAGACCCTACGTCCTTATATACTCGGTGCACACGCGATCCTGATGGGAAAAGCATCTGTACGCCCGAACCTCCGGTTCTTCTCGACGGAAATCCGCGAGATGACGTCCGCGAGGGCGTGTGGAGTGAAATGAGGCGCATTCATGTTCCAACAAGTGGTCGAGCGACGGGGCGTGGTTACCGTCGGGCGCGTTGCTCACAGTCAACATCAGTTCGCTCTAACCGCTGTCACGTTTCACCGCACAGTTGTGCGGCCGCCACATATACAGACGGACGGCCGACGAGGGGGTATTAAAGAATCACGTTGCAGACGGTGCGGAGTTTGGGGTGCGGACGCTGTAGGGTGTACCTGGAGAAGACTTGAGACTCACCGGATTATACGATCCAAGGACACCCCGTACACGATGGCTGAATAAATACCGAGATCATGCAGGGAGCGGTACATATACAGGAATAATGTCTTCTGCGCACCGCGATACCGCATAGCCAGTCAAACGGGTCTTCCACCGCTGATCGTCACCCGCCATAGTAATGTGAGGTCCAGCCGCAACGCCCTCCGAGCGGTTGGGTATCCTAAAGTTCGTGATTGAAGATATCTTCGTCATTCGTCCGGCGAGGTGCGTCCTCGCGATCCCGGCCATCCATACCGGACCCGGCTGCCGGGCGACGATCGCCATATAGCCCACCCTCGGGGTCCTCCGGGAACTCCGTCGTCGACTCGCTCCTCCGCGAGGATGTGTCCGCATCGTCCGCGACCGCCGTCGACCGCCTCTTCTTCGACTTCCTCTTCCGCGACCCGCCCTCCTCCTGCGCCGCATACGCATCCTCCGTGCGCGCCCACCTGTCCTTCTTCTCCTTCTTCTTCTTGGACGACTTCTTCCGCTCGGGCACCGCGTCTTCGAAGTTCGCGGGGTAGTGCCAGCGGCCGGAGCCGCTAGTGAGCACGCTCGAGGAGTCGCCGCCGTTCTTGCCGTAGTACCTCTCCTCGTTCGGGTTCCAGTACTCCCCTGTGCGGCCATTGGCGCGCGTATTCTCTTCCGACAGATCGACGCTCGAGCCTGCCTCTTGGCCTTCTTCGTAAGCTTGGGTTTCGAGCGTGGAACGAGGCAGGCGGTCATTGTAGCGGTTCGCCCATTGCGAGCGGCGCTCCTTGCGCTTGATCTCGGAAATGTCTACGAGGCCGTATTTCTGCACCCATTTCGGGGTACGACGATGGGTCTTGTTGTTTCGGATGTTCTACCCCGACATGGATGAGTTTCAATGAAGAACTACTTGCCTGCTGAGGCGTACCTGAATATAGAAGTTGTGTGCGTGCCCTGGAGAATATATATTGGTACATCGCCCGAGACATCATGAGCTAAAGCCGCACCAGGGATGTATCCACAAATAGTGAGGACCAGATTGAGCCAGAAATCGGTTCCGATCCCGAACCGCGCTGCGACCGCTACAAACGCCTTCAGCGACCTCCTGTCGTGGCCGAGCAGGATAGACCGGAATGCACACCTAGCGGGGGCAACAGGGTCCCGAATATGAATAACAGTACAGCATATCCGTGATGTCTGCGCGGGGTCAAGTCGACGTTGAATGATCGTACACGCTCGGACATTATGAGCGGCGAGTGTGAGGTAGGTGTCGTCGAAAAGGGGAGGGCAGGAGTGGGGCAGGTGGTGGGAGGAGCGAGGAGCGCAAGAGGTCTCCGCAGGTCACCGCGCGGCGCTTCGGCCGAGTCGTTGGGATGGGCGTCAACGTGGTGGGGGACGTTTAACGGAAGATCCCTGGCCGCACTATCCAGTACTTATATCTTTGACAGTGACGCACGATGATTGTCCTTTCTCCGTGGAGGTATCACACGAAACGACATAGTACCAATGGGGATACGGCGCGTGTCATTACGGCGTTTACAAGCGGGCATTGGAATACTCGGATGCGATGAGATGTATTTAGGACGAGGGCCAGCGAATGGACGTTCGTCGCATGTACTGCGTTCAAGAAGACATCCCAAACCAGTCCCAGACTGTCGCGGAACAGCCTTGAACGACGTACAGTCATGCGCAGTAACACCGCAGACGACGCGCCGACCTTACCAACACATCTTCAGACCGTGTGGACTTGAGTAGGCGCAGCTGACATCGCAGTCTCGTCGCTAGTCATCCCGAGCGCGAACACAGGTTCACCAACCTCTCATAGTCCGGATATATTGAGCGCGACAATTCACAGAGACTCAGAGGCTGATGATTTATTGACGGGGGCGATGGCTTAGACAGACTTGAGGAAGGATGTCACTCGCCTGGAGACCAAGTACACATATCCCTAGACCTACTAGGAGGTCTATCCGCCTCAGTCTCCTGAGTCATCGGGGAGAAACGCAGAGGTTCGGTATGTGTTTGGTGTTCGGATCAAGCAGGTACCTTGAGAAGGTTTGCTTTCGCTAAGCAAGACCCCACATGCTAGCGGCTGAGGGAAGGGTCGATGATGCCTGCCTTGAGCTACGAGTGGAAGGCTCTAAGACAATAGCGGCGGTCTAGCAGAGTATAAACACACGCTTCTGAGCGAAGATGGCACGAACGTAGGGCAAAGAATCTGGTTTGCGGCCGGGCAAGGGGGGCAAGGGGAAGGACACGGTTAGAGGCGGAAGCGGCGCTAGAACGCGACGCGTTGCGCGTATATGGCGGAGTTCGAAAACGATTATGTGTTGAACCACGCCGTTATAGCAGGTGCTCTCCTCGACAGGCGATCGTCCGCGACGCCGCGCAGCCGCTGCTTTACTTGTCCGGTTTCGCTTCCATCCCCGTTCCCCGCTTTCCTTCTCCCCTGACGTACACACACAACCCCATCCGTTGCCGTAACGGAGCACAGGCTGGAAATTGACTCGTTCATTTTGTGCGTCAAACCCATTTTGAAGGTCTCTGTGGCCCTACTGACCTCATAACTACGAAACCAGTCAGAGGAGAGTATACCTTGCACATCCCAAACTGTCTTCAATCATCCTGGACCCCACTCTCGTGAATCATGGACCACGATGACAACGAGCCCGCGCTCGCCCTCTCGGATGTCGTGCATGACGAACCCCTCCCCGACGACGACCAACACCACCGCATCCATGTCCTACCAGTCTCCTCCCCGTCGCGCCCACATTCTCCACCTGCGCCCTCTCCATTCTCACATCAACCTTCTATTCTCTCGGCGCGTAACTCCCAATCCCTTGAGGAGGATATACACCCATTAGTCCACAGCGGAGACGAAGAGAACGACCTCTCTGCTGCCCTCTCTCCGGACCCTGTCGGGCCCACTTTCACCATTGAGCAACTGGAACACGAGATATCATCCCTACTCCATCAGAATCACGCTGCTCTCAACTCTCCTACACATTCAATCGGTGAGGGCCACACCGCGGCCGACCCTATTGACCTTTCTGGAGGCCCACACGAGATGCAAGATCCCCATGTTCAGCATGACCACCCTGACCCCCACGAGTCTAACAACCCCCTATCTGAGGCTCTTGCGGGCGTGCTGGGGATTAACCTGAGCAGCCTCGCAGCCGTGCTCCAAGCCGCACACGCACAGGCTGCAGAGAACGAACGCGTAGCGGAGGAGTTAGCTGCCGCTGATCCCGAGCTTGCACGTAGGCGCAAAGAGGAGGAGCACGAGAAGAAGCGGACCCGGAACGCCCCCGCCTTCCATTCACTCACCGCCGGGGACACGCCTCCGCTCATATCCCATTCAGGGAGCCCAACGGACGGGTCCGAGTTCCTATATGACGACGAAGGGGAGAGCGAGAGGGAGGATGTATTGAGTGGCCACAACGGCTCCTCGTCCCCCGTGGAGAGCAGCCCACCGTCGCACCCGCCCGAGTTTACCGAAACGGACATCAATGACATCTTGAGCCATTTCACACAGTTCGACCAAGACACCCCGCCCGATCATGAGTCGACTCCACCCCTGGAACCATCCCCCAGCACAGCGCCTCTGCCTGCGCCGGATAGCGATCGGGACAGACATGGTCGAGCCTCATCGCCAACTACGCCGCCCATCACTACGCCGCCGCCGATATCAGCTTTCGCGAGGGCGTTTTTAGCGCAGGGGCAGCCCTTCGCTTCCACATCTGCACTTCCGCCGCCCACCAGTCCAAGTAAACGCGGTGCTCAGCAGAGTGTGCCTACGGAGACGCGGGACCGGAACGGGAAGTTGCAGCAAACACATTCATGCGACCAGTGCTCGAAAACGTTCAGCCGGAGAAGTGATCTGTGTCGACATATGCGAATACACACCGGAGAGCGGCCGTTCGTCTGCCCAGAAGTCGGGTGTGGCAAGACGTTCATCCAGGTAAGCACCTCGCTTCCCTGTTCCACGATCTGGAGTCCGCTCATTGTGTGCAATCAACCATAGCGCTCTGCTCTCCACGTGCATTTGAGAGTGCACACTGGGGAGAAGCCGCATTTCTGCGAGTACCCCGCGTGCGGGAAAACGTTCAGCGACTCGAGCAGTTTGGCGCGACATCGGCGGACACATACGGGGAAGCGGCCGTACCAATGCGAGGACCCGGCGTGCGACAAGACGTTTACGCGGAGGACGACTCTGACGGCGCATATGAAGACGCATGATCCGAGTTGGGAGCCGGATCCTAACATGTGAGTGTGTTGGTTGTTGTGCTTCGGAGCAGATATCATGGCATCATGCGTGACAACATGAACGAGTTACAACCGATGCAAGGCTTGCTTCTTATCTTTCCGATCGAATTGCGTTGGGCTGACACAACCTCTCAATCTGCAGCAAGTATAGCTTCAAAGCCAAACGGGCGAAGATCAACGATCCGGCCAAAGACGAAGAGGACATGGAAGCGTCTGTGCGCACTCTGTCAGCATTGCTCAGCCATGGAGATCCAGACGTCATGTCACCACATCGGCCGTCCAGAGAGCATTCACTAGAAGAGCGTGTGGCCGCTACGCTGAGCGCCGAACTAGCCGTTGCGTTGGCCCATCAACATGCGAACGCCTATCTGAACCTACCGTATGACGATCCGTCGCCGGACGAGGAGGATGAACTGGAGGACGACCAGTACGACTCCGGGCCGGAGCAAGGGCCGCCACGGTACCGGAGCCGGGACGGTACGCGCGGGCACTCGCCCGTCGATCATCTACCCGCGATTGAGACGGAAGGATACAAGGGCTCGACTGGACCGGTGGAGGAGGTGCAGGTGATGCTCGAGGGCCTGGATGGGGATGCGTTTCCGATAACGCTGAGGGCGCGGAAGGGGAAGGATGCAGCTGGGGTGGTGAGCGGGGTGAAACGGAAGCGATGAGCGTGGACATGCACACCTACATTACTCTAGTCCTAATGGCCGCCGTCGGCCGCCTCTTGAGGTGAGGAGGGAGGTACTGTATTGACGAGGGCACTAATGCGAACGGACGACCGGAATTGGACCGGACCTGCGTTCTCGTCCGGAACTCAGGACATGTGAAGTGGAGGTGTATGCCCGAATAGGTAGGAGCGCTGGGGAGGTCACGGAGAGAGGGGCCCCCGCGTTCCTTTATCCTTTCCCGTCCTCCTCCGGCCATTATAAACTTGTTTCGCGACCACCACCTCCTCCCATACCACAGCCCACACAACATACACATCTACTAGCCATGTCCGGAGAGGAGCAGCCCAACACCGACATCATCACCCTCACCCGGTAAGCCATCTGCGACTCCTGATTACAGGGCGCTCACTCATGGGCGAACACTAGCCATGTCCTGGCCGATCAGTTCAGCCTTGGGGCTGTTGCGACGGGCGACCTTACACTGCTGCTCACTGCTATCCAGACGACCTCCAAGTTCATCGCGACCAACGTCCGGAAAGCGCGTCTGATCAATCTGTGAGCTTTTCTCGTGATTTCCATCGCGCGATCCAATGGCCTCATCCTCGCGCCCTCCCTCCCGCTGTCGTGCGTTCACCCGCCGAATCCGGATCGCGAACACGATCTTACGCGGACGCGACGCGCACCGGACTCACGCAGTGTCGGGCTCGCGGGCGAGACGAACGTGCAGGGCGAGGAGCAGAAGAAGCTCGACGTGCTCTCGAATGACATCATGGTCAACTCGCTGCGCGCTTCGGGCAAGTGCGCGGTGCTCGTGTCCGAGGAGCTGGAGGAGGCGGTCGTGATCGAGGGCCGGTACAAGGGCAAGTACTGCGTCGTCTTCGACCCGCTCGACGGCAGCAGCAACATCGACGCGGGTGTGAACATCGGCACCATCTTTGGGATCTACCACATTGTGCGTGCTTGCCTCCTCATATCGCCCCCTCTGTGTGCGTAGCGGCCCCGGCCGGCTATTGAGCGAGCAGGGGTGTGCTGTGAGAGCCAGGCTGACTCCTGTGAGAAAGGCACCAGGATCGAAGGGAACGATTGCGGATGTGCTGAGAGCAGGGAGCGAGATGGTCGCGGCCGGTTACACGATGTGAGTGTTCGTGTGATGTGTGCGCATCCCCGTGTATCCTCATGATTTGCGCAGGTACGGTTCATCAGCGAACCTTGTGTTGACCACGGGACACGGCGTCAATGGTTACACTCTCGACGCCTCGCTCGGAGAGTTCATCCTGACCCATCCAGATGTACGTGTTGTCGTTGCGCTCTGCCCTCTACTGATCGTCTGACATCTCCGATCTCCGCGCGGGGACTGCAGATCAAGATTCCTCCACGAGGGAAGATTTACTCGTTCAACGAGGGCAACTCCATGTACTTCCACGAACCGGTCATGAACTACCTGAACAGCATCAAGTACCCCAAGAACGGCAAGTCGCCGTATTCGGCGCGGTACATCGGCTCCATGGTTGCAGACGTGCATCGCACACTCCTTTACGGCGGTATCTTCGGCTATCCAGATGATAAGAAGAGCAAACGTGGAAAGCTGCGGCTTCTGTATGAGGCGTTCCCGATGGCCTTCCTGACGGAGCAGGCCGGAGGTGTCGCAACGACGGGCACGAAGCGTATCTTGGATATCATCCCGACGAGCATCCACGAACGTTGCCCCGTCTTCCTTGGCAGCAAGGAAGACGTGCAGGACTTGATGAAGTTCTACCAGGAGGGAGACAAGACGAACGGGGACGCGAAGGCATGATTAACATCATGTGCGGACTTTGTATCGATTCAGCCACGAAAATGTAATACTCAGTGTATTGTATGCATGCAATCTATCGTTCTGACCAAGTTGCTGATAACGAGACAATCATGCTGTCGAGACAGGATTAGAGCAGATGTGGTATGTATGCGGTATGTGACTTGAGTGTGCATCGATGTGAGTGGTTGGAAGAAACCGTGACAGATAAGCATGTCCTGAGCCATGAAGTTATGCTATGCAAGTACGTGGTACCGTCGACTTGGGACCCTTTGATTTGGAACCTCATTCCCACATGTTGACCATCTCCGATTCGTGCGTCATCACTGCAGCGTCCTTGCGGACGGGGTTTACGCGCGGGTTCACGAACTACGATCAAGGTTAACCACCACCCAAACGTGACATGTTGCATCTCCCGTACCTTCTCGTCATACTCGTGCATAACTTCGGCTGCGATAATGGAACGGTCCTTCAGCAACGCCTCGTAGGAACGTGCAAGAGCACGGATCTGCAAGCAAGGGTCGTTCATACTTCTGGTCCGTCGTGAAGATACTAGTCCGGGACGCACCTGGATGCCGACGATAAACATGATGAAGAACATGAGCATCCAGTTCGCGCTGCTCGTCGCGATCCACAAAAGCGCATGCACGGGCGAGTAGAGCGAGAAGAGCGCCATCTCGAGCTCGCCCGGAGTCCACACCTCGAGCTGCTGCACGCGCTCGTCCTCCCACGGCTGCGGCGCGCGCGCCTTCGGGGGGCTGAGATTCAGCAAGAAGCGAACACTCAGGATGAACCCGCGCCAGAGGGCAGAGAAGAGCGAGCCGAGAAGCGCGGGGAGAAGCGCGACGACCGAGCGGCGGGGCACGAGGTCGTCCGAGGATGTGCGGTGCGGCGTGCGCGGCCGCTTGACGAAGGATGCATGTGGGGAGGAGACGGGGTCTGGCGCGAGGTTGAGGAAGTACGTCTTCGTGCGGGTGAAGAGGTAGAGCGTGTTCAGGACGGAGGCGGAGACGAGGACGAACGTCATGGGCACTGTCTGTGTGGGTGTGAGGACGGAGCAGCGCGGTAGGGCGTGCGGATGTGAAAGTGACGCACCCAGTCGAACCACGATTCGCCCTCGCCTTCCCGGTACATGTCCTCCCAGCCGAGGTCGGAGTCGGGCACTCGGCGGATCTGCGAGACGCGGACGCACAGGTGCAGGAAATGCAGCGTTCCGCCGATGACTCTTGCTGAGTTTTGGGGTGTCGGCAATGGCACATTGTGAGGAAACTGCGATATTTCGAAGGATATCTGAGAGGGGAGCGAGGTGATTCTGGGTACATGCGATAGGTGGTGAGTGATCGCATTCGGGCCTTACGGGTGAGAGCACTCCCAGCAAGCTGGGCAGGGGAGACTCCAAACATCGAAGTATAGTCGGTCTTCATGACATGGCGGGAGAACAGCATTCACCAGCCTGCTTCCCCGACGCAGGAGGGATTTGCAAGACAATCAGCCAAGACTAGTGCATTCATTGCAGACCACCCGACGCATTCATACGTGCTTGTAGAGCTACCCAGGTTGCTGGAGGCATACTCGCACCAGGAGAACGCACTCACCGATCATACAGCGACTTCTTGCGCACAACACGCTTGCCTGGAGTAGCCTTACCAGGGGTTCCAATATCACTCGACCGGCTCTTCCGCTTCGCGTTAGGAGTGGCATATGGGGGCGGACGTCTCGACCTCGCGGCATCCCAATCGAATGGCTGGGATGCAGATAGCGATGGTGAGGTCAGCGGCGATATTGGGTATACAAGTCGCGTTCTGGGGGTGGTTGGGCGGACAGGAGTTGACGGAGATGCTGCGGTGGATGCGCTCGCCGTGCCGCCTGTCCTCGGCGACGCGGACACTGCAGCATTGGTTTGTGCGAGACGGCGGAGGGTAGACATGGAACCGGGGACAGCGAGCAGAGGACGGACTCGGCTACGGTCAGGCAAGGGGACGGAGACAACCACGAACGCGCCGGTGGCACGGAACACGCGTGCGTGATGGGCGAGAACGCGGTGTGACGTTACGTGTCACCACTGCCTCACGCCACATCAGCCACCCTCCTTTCTTCTCCGCGTCGGAGTGATACAGCCGAGGCTTCCCATTGGCCCGTGCGGGCGGACCATGCGTTATCCCCACGAAAACGAAAATTTGATGGGGCGGAATAAAGGAATGGTGTGACAATTTATCAGGAGATGGGAAAATCCGCACACGTGTCAGGGTGATGTTGTGACATATTTGCCTATGGCCTGCCGGATTAGGGAAAACAAACCAAGGTTGAAAAGTGAACTCGCTGGGGTGCTGCTCCTTGCTCTCTGCCTCTTCCTCCCGCCTTTTGTTCTCCCTCTTAAATCTCTAACGACCATTCCCCCTCCCCTACATACCGACTAACGCGCTACCCTCTGTCCCCCGCCCCGCTTCCACCATAACGTCCACGTTCAGAGCTCGAACTTCCACATCCTTGTCGCCCTCGAACTCCGTCAGCGTCAGGATGGCCCAGCCCTCTTCGTCTCATCGCGAAAGGGAGCGGAGCGAACGCTCTTCCTCCCGGCATCACCACCACCGCACAATATCTTCCACCACTCTTCTCCTCGTCCTCTCACTTGTCCTCGCGGTCTTGGCCGTCATGCTCTCGCTTCCATCCCACCAGAGCGCCGGCCACGCTGCCGCCGACGCGGCGGCAAATGGACAAGATGTCAAGAACGAGGGCTTCTGGGGGATTATTACTCCCAAACGCACGCAGGCGCTGCTCGCTCGCGAGAGCAACATTGCTGTCCGTGAGGCCGAGGTTGCTCGCCGCGAAGCTGAGCTTCTTGCTGGCGCCCCCGGAGGCGTCGTCGCCTCCCCTCAAGTTTGCGCACCGTGCCCCACTGTCATCGAGAAAGTCACCGAGGCTCCTCTCCCCGTTCAGACCGTTATCAAGGAGGTCGTAAAGGAGGAGTCGCTCACGCCTCCCGGATGGTGGGACCAAGCTCGTATCCGCGCTGAGGATATCCTCGACCGCGAGCTCAAAATCGCCGAGCGCGAACGCGAGATCAGTCGCCGTGAAGAGGCAGTCAATCGCCGCGAGCACGACGCCTCCAGACGCGAGAGTTGGATCATGGAACAACTTGTGTACGTACCTAAATATTTCTGTTGCTGCGCGCCGGATTAACTTTCTTCGATAGGATGCTCAACGAGGGCCAACCTGAGACGGTCGAAGAAGAGTACATCTACAACGAGCCACCTCCCATCGCCCGACCTCCTGGTGGCGGTCGGAAACCCAAGGTACCCCCGCCTCCACCCCAGCAGCGCCGCTCCGAGCTCTGAGACGAAGGGGGATTCCTTTGCCAACGTTTCACCTTTCATTGCTTCATTCATGTACAGTTCGTATCATTCGTCGCGTCCCTCCCCTCCCTTCGTCCCGGGCTTGGGGGATCACGGTGTTCTTTTCGTCTTGTTCCCCCGCGTCCTTGTGTATGCTGATAGCCCGTCTGCACTCAATCCGTGCTTGCTCTCGATCGATCGGTGCGCCAGACGCGTGTTTGAATCGCGCCCACGTGATATGCATACGCGTTCCGTCACTGAGCGTGACGGTGTCTATGAGTCGCAATCTTGATCTACGAGTGCAGACTGATTATCAGCTTACGTCCCCCTCCATCTTTCTTGTGAACGTTGTGCTGACAAGTTTTCCATCTTCTTAGGCTCTCAACCCCCCTGCAATTGTTCTAACGGAGACTGCAATCGAGATTGCGACCGAGACCAGGACAGTCACGCACACTCAACACCACACAGTCCAGTCTGCGGTCACTGTCCAGCAGCCGTCCAACACGCGCCGTGTCGCTTCGCCGACTCCCAACATCATGACTTCTTCCTCTACGACTCACATTCCGCGGACAACGTCCGTGGAAGTTGTGGTTGAAGAAGAAGTTTATGAGCCTGAGGAGGTGGAGACGACAGTGACGATGATGCGCAACCCGCGGAAGCGTCCGCCCAAGCGGTGGTTCGGCGGCTGGTGAAGTGGCCGACCAGCACCGAACTGTTGACGAGTGTGTGATGAACGATTCATGTCCCCAATGTCTTGCTTGTACGAGGTCCTCTCTCTTATTACTTTCATTTTTATCACCCTTCCTTGACGGTTGGCACTCTATTCTGATCTGACTACTGCTGTATTCTTGCCTCCCCATTACTCCTGCTCTCATCATTTCATCTCGGACCCGCTGCGACACCTACTCTCCATCTCTCCGCCTCTACGCGCGCGTGCTGCGCCGCACTTCACGCTAGTGCTTAGCTACTACTGGTACTCACCTGACTACGAATTACTATTTGGATACAGGTCCATATAGCACGGCATGATGACGGTCTCCTTAGAAATTCTCTGTGTACTGGTGACGAGTGCTGGGATACATGTAGAATATTAGGACTACTGTCGCGATATTTGCATATTCTTAGATTCGGATCCGAACAGCGTGTGTGTGTCCTATCTACAGTGAATGGCCTGGCTCGCGTAGGATCGGCGAGGTACCTTGGTCGTCGGGAGGTTTGTAGAAGGTGGCGGGTGATCTGCCGTATAAGGTTTGAGGGGGTGGGCGATCGAGATCCGTATGTCAGGGACAGTGGTCGCGGTGAAGTCTTGGATGTCCTCGAATTTTCACCTGCCTACCCAACAGATCTGCTTTTCCTTCTTACAGACTTGGTACACCTTTGACATCAAAGTTTACTCTGCTATTGCCAAAGCGTGCTAAACAATCGACGCGTTCTGTAGGAGCCATCTTCCGAGCGTGGTGAGTACAGTACTGCCGGGCCTTTGGCCAAATGATTGCGTTTATGGTCATTGCAGAACCGTTCGTGTTCTCCCGCAGCGAACCCTAGGCCTCGTGGATTGCTCCGTGTGTCAACTTCTCTTCCCTGAATCTCGACCACAGTCCGAAGTTGTATAGATGCCGTTCGTCCGCTGTAGGGTGAGTTCCAGGTTGTCTGTCGTCCTCCTACCCCTATCACCCACGCGTTCCTCCACCTGCGCCAGTTCTACGACCCCGACACCGGTGCGCCTCTAAACGGCGGTTGTCGCAAACGCGAGCAGTGCGACTTCGTCCACCCCTCCGACCAACCACAGTGGGACAACGCCCCCAACCCCCGAACTCCCTACAATCCCGCCATGCATCGCGGCAGAGTACAGGCGGATGGCCACCGTGACAGAAAGGTGTCTCAGGGAGACTCTGGCTGGCCCGGTCGCTCAAACACGGGTGGATGGGGTGGTGCCTCTCCGACTCGCGCAGCTCCCTCAAGATCCAACGCTATGCCCCCTCCAACTGCGCCCCGTCGGCACTCCGAGTCGGCGTCTTCCTCTGGCTGGGGGAAGGGGTCCATCGGTGGATCCGCTTGGCGTACCGACGATGATGGTGCGAACGAGAGGGAGGCGACCACCTCGTCGTCTACATGGAATTCTTCAACCGCAGTGAATGGAACCTGGGGTGAACCCATCGCTACTACTGATAGCTGGGGCACGCCCACTGGTGGAGGATGGGGCTCTTCCCTCGCTGCAGATAGCTGGGGAGAACCTACGGGGGGAGGTTGGAATGATACAGGTACAAGTAATAGCACTGCAGGGCCAAGCAATCCGCCTCCCTCCGCTTCCACCATCGCCCCTGCACGAGTCATGCCTCCTTCCCCTGCCCAGCAGTCTCCCGCACAGGAGAAGCCCGAGGACTTCATCTGGCCCACGAGCAAGGGCAAAGAGAAGGGAAGCGATGGCGGGCGCACCCCCCAGTTTGGTACGAATACCCCGCAATATGGGTTCACTCCGCGCACACCTCGCTCCCCCAATCGCAGTCCCGAGCGGAATCCTGCAAGGAGACCCTCCGGTGCGACTTCCGCAACTCACTCGCCCACCGATTATCTCAGTACCGCGAAGGAGCTGAGGAAAGATGCCGATGCTCATCGATTGAGTAGCTGGGGCGTCTCCATTTCAATCGCGCACGCTGGACCGGAACAGGCGTCTGCTTCGACTACGAAGCGGAATCCATTCGCGTTCCCTGTGTACACGCCCGCCGAGAAAGTGGACGTTCTACAACCTGCCGAGGAGGAGGGGGCCGTGCAATATGCTGATACGGAGACAGGAGAACTCGCCTATCCAACAAGGCCAGTTAGTGAGGTTCATCGGGACTTAACGTCCAAGTGGAACGACTACGTACAGTAAGTACACTACCTGCTCCCTCTAGAGGTCTACTCATACTTGGTTTCATAGTACCTTGTCGCAAGCCATATTTCATTCCATTCGGCTCAGCAAGCTCGACGACGATCGGCAGAAGCAGGGAGATCTCCACTCGCGTACCAAGCTATATCATAGCGCGTCGCTCGAGGCTGTCCATGCCAAGCTTACGCAGTTGGAGAAAGAAACAGACGCAGAGATTAGCAAAGTCAAGCGACTCCAAGATCAGACAATCGACAATCTCGCGCGTTACCCATTGGAAGGACTACAGGCCCCGTCGGACAAAGACCCAAGGGCGGAAGAGCTGCGCAGCGTACACGAGTACATGGACGGCATCAAGTCCTGGAAGAATACGATCCAGCCCTTAATCGACCAAGCACGCGAGATCATCAGCAAGGCCGAGGATGTGCGCCGGCGCACAGAGGAGAACAAACGCATCGAGGACGAGCAGAAGACAGCTGCCGCTGAGGCGGAGGCGCGAGCAGAGAAGAAGGCGCACGAGGCGAAGCAGCCGATCGCCTCGACCCGCAAGGCCATGACGGACATTGACGCGAAGATGGTGGACCTCGAAGAACGCATCACGAACATGGAGTTCGAGTTTGACGACCTCCGCAAGGACGCGCCAGCCATCAAGGAGGCAGTCGACCAGCGCCTCATCGAGCTCGGGTACCGCAAAGCGATCGAACCTGTCCAGCTCTTGCGCATGTTGGTGGAGGATGGAGAGATGCCCTTCGAGCCGCCGAAGCCGCCGAAGACGAACGAGGAGCTCACGGACGAGTGCGATCGGCTCGAGGCAGAGCTCACGAGGCTCAACGAAGCGGTTGTGCTTGGGCTGAAGCAGATGGAGGAGCTGCGCACGCGCAACACCACCAGGTCGCGCAGTCACTACGAAGTGCGGCTGGACAGCGAGAGATTATGCGAGCAGTTCAGTGAGGTTCGTGCTTGTGTATATTTTCGTTCTGCAGCTATGAACAGGTACTGATTCGCGTTTGCATTCTGCTCAGCTTTCCAAGGCGCACGAAGAGCACAAGAAGCTGGCCGAGCAGCAGGACCGGGAAATCGCGCAGATCCGCGCGATGCTCGAGCGGTACGAGGCCGAGCGGCCGTCGCCCCCTCCCCCTCCCCCCACGCTGGACGAGATCAAGGCACGCGTCGCTGCCGCGGTCCTCCCGGAGGTGCGCGGCGCCCTCCAGGACGGCGTCGCGAAGATCATGCGTGGGATCGACCGCGTCTGGGAGCGACAGCAGGCCGAGTACTGCGAGAAGCTGTTCCCGACGATCGAGGCCTCGTTGCGGATCACGCAGACGATGACACAGTACATGGACCGACACACGGATACATCTACAATGCCTGCGCTGCTTGCCTTGCCCTCGGCGCAGAGCGTCCAGCATTAACTACGGCTGCCGCTAGCGTGTAGTGTGATCTACGTCGTCCGTTCTCTCAGGTTCATCTTTCTATTTGTTATGGGGGATCGAGCAAGTGACAGACTTTCTTGGTTATGTTAGTGTGTATGTGTCCTATCTCGCTCTTCTGTATGTCGTGCTTCGTCGTATTTGTCCTTGTCGCATTGCTATCGACCACCATTACCTTACGTACTATGATACTTACAGTTTAGATGTTCCACAATCTCGAGGTATATCCGCTCGGATGTAATGCCAAGTCCATGTATACTCGTCTCGCGAGAGACGCCGATTAGCCCGCCCTCGTTCGATTTCGAAATGTGTAATGCGAATAGAAGGTGATAAGTTATGCACGAAAGCGGACGGAGGGATGCGTGTAGAGCTCAAGCTTTGGACCAGACCTTCCGCTGGTAGTCCAAGATGATAGGTACGAAATCCCATAACCCAAATTCTGGCCAGTAGGTCGATGAGAATTGCAGCTGCGTGTCTTCAGAACACTGTAAAAGGATGAGCTTCTGTCATCCATCCTACTGGACTAGATTCAGTAACATACCTGCCACAGCAAGTAGTCGCTGAGACGCTTGACGCCGCTGGTACGAATGAGGATGTCTAGCGGAGGGCTGCCCGCGAGAGTGGTCATCAGGTGGTTATCGATGTCGTCCGCAGTGATTCTCCTGTTGTAGTCGAAGTCCGTCAGCAAATACATGACGGCAAACGTGGAAGGGCTCATACGTGTCTTCAGCGCCTTGCTCTAAGCGCTCCTCGATCGTGGACTGTACGGCGGTCGTAATCTCATCTCGGGACGTATACGGCATGCAAAGGTTGAATATAGCCCTGGATAGGAGTGAGAAGGGGAGTATGAAAAGGAGGTTGGGGCGTACTTGTTGTTGTTTCTTGTCATGTTCTCCGCTTGCTCTGCGGCCCCTATGACGCGAGGGGGGAGCATGTCTCGGTGGCCGACCACAACGAGCTTGATTCCATACTTGTCAAGGATATCTCTGCACATATGTAAGCGACAGGGTTGAGATATGCACGAGATTCGGAACGTACCCTTCCTGGCAAAGCTCGAGCAGCTTGTCCTCCGCAAGGTCCATCAGAGCTTCGACCTCCTCCGGCGACCGCTTGAAGTTCTCGATGGAGAAGACATACGCGCTAACACAACGAACGTTCAGGTTGATACATATTTCGAGCATCTGTTAACGTATAACATGAGCATTCGTTTGGCGAGGCGACCCACTACACAACGTACCTTGCGCAGAGTGTAGAACCCATCGGTGTGGCCCTGTGTTATCTGCATGTTCTTGCTCCGTGCATACCGCCTGTTCCCGTCAAGGATGAACGCAACGTGCTGTGGTATCGGACCCGCTTTCAGAACGGCGATCAGGGCATCCTGAGCCTTGGCGTGGGCCTTGTCCGCGAGCCAGCCGAGGGAGGAGGAGATGAGCTGGGGTAGCATAGCGTGAGAACCCGACGCGTCGCGAGACGCGCTTAGGATTCGGACGCGCTTTGCCCCTCACCCTCATCCTACCAAAGTTCGAACTCGGCACCCCGTTCTCTCCCCAATATCTACGTCTACTAACGCACCTCGCCACTGCCATGCCGCCGAGGAAGAGGAAGGCTCCCGCCGATGACTTCTGCTGTGTCTCGAGCTATCCGCGCCCGGCAGCGGTAGCGGCTGCGCGTTTCGCTGCAGCAGCTGGTTCTTCCGACAACCCCGTCTCCCCGCCCCAGGCAAAGAGACAGCGTAAGGACCCGAATGCTCCGGTTCCTGAAAAACGCGGTGCTATGTTCAAGAAGGCATGTCCGAAGAACATCATCGACCGCGTCGAGCGAGTGATGTCTCAGAGGTACGCCGTCCATAGACGCGTCGGTATCGCGTTGATACTCAGTAGGACATCCAATCAGGTTCTTTATGATTGACAGACGCAGAGAAGGGAACGCGTTGAGGGAGGAGTTCAGCGTCCTCGGCTCGACCGGCAACGTGAGTGCGTCCCGCCCATGTGACTTCGTCGGTGGTTCATGGCCACTCTCATTCCGACAGGTGTACACAGTAGTGATTGACAAGAAGCCTTCTTGCGACTGTAAGAATGATTGAACCTTGTACATACGTACCATGGCTAACTTCGATGTCGCTTAGGTCCCGATGCCTCGAAGGGTAATCACTGCAAACATATCGTGAGTACTTGATATATGAATGTCTGTACGAGAGCATGACCGAATTTCATACAGTTGTTCATTTTCCTCAAAGGCGAGTAATGGGAAGGTCCTCCCTCTCAAGAGTGCCTCCTCATGCGTCCAGCATAACAGTTCTGCAGGTCACGCAGAGATCCGGTCACTGGTATCAAAAGTGAGTCTTCGCCGCACTAAAAGTCGCCGCTCATGTCGCTGATGATCTGTCAGGGCACTTCTCACTTCAGAACTCGAGGATATCTTCGCTCATGCGCCGCGCGCCCCGGCGGCGATTGCGCACGAACGCATTCTGAACGCCTACGCGCAAGCAACCGGCAAGAAGGTTGCATCCAGCTCCCAGGGCGGCTCGAAGAAACGTCTGCCAGCTGAGGACGATGATTGCCCTATCTGCTACGATGACATGCACAAGGCTGATGAGAAGACCCTGACATTCTGCGAGGAGTGCGGAAATGGGCTGCATACCGTTTGCTTCCAGCAATGTGAGTTCCTCCTTCATCTGCCCGGTGAACAAGATGCTGATGGGGCCTGGCACGTTCAGGGGCCAACAACTGCAAGAATGGAGTCACTTGCGTATTCTGCAGGGCCAAGTGGGTTGCTCCTATTGCGACTGGAGCTGGAGCTCGTGGTGCCGGTGCATCTCTGTCAGTCGAGGGCTATCTGAATCTCGGTGCTGCCGCCGGCTTGAGTACTGAGCGGGACACGAGCTCATGTACGTGAAGAACTCTTCATTCTCGTATGAGTGATCGCTAACAGCTTTACAGACTATCATGGGCCCAGCAGGGGTCGCCCTTACTACGGCTACCACTACGACCCCTACTTCTAGAGTGAACCATTTCTGGCTATACCTTGCCTTGTTCCACCATACTCAACAGTGAGCGTAATTCCTATCATATTGTGCACTTGTTCCAGAATACTACAAATCGTCTTGTCCTACCGTACTCCACCTCCTTGTTCTACATTAGGTCCTTGATTCACAATTTTTGTCAACTTGATACCTTACTTCCGGAGAGATTTGTTCAAGCGCGCCGAAACTTCGTGCTTCTCTCTGGTCCCATCTGTCGGACGCCAACCGTAAGGATGCGCTTCCCCCTATTCTTGACCTAGATGTGGGATATGAGCTGCCCAACTCATCTGGTGTCCGGGTATTGGAGTTCCAAGAGGCCGGTGGGCCCGGATTATTTCAGGCTGCTGCTCACGAGGTACAACTTCCCCACTTCTGTGCTCCAGAGCCGCACTCCTCTCCATTCTCCCTTCCACCATCATGTCCTCCGCACCTTCACCTGTCTCGGCAGCCGTTGGCTCTATCCCTACGCCCCCCAAGTTTACCTCCAAGGAGCAAGAGCGCGAGTACTTGAAGTTCCGGCTCGCACAGGCCTTCAGACTGTTCGGTTAGTCACGCTCACTGTCTTTCCACCTCAGAGCCCCTATATCCATCCTGCGACTCACTGCAAACTCACCACAGGCAAGTTTGGGTACGATGAAGGTGTTGCGGGCCATATCACTGTCCGGGTAAGTGCACAGGAGAGAAGGTACCTGCGTGCGACGAGGTTTGTTGCTAAACGCCCGCATCTCAGGATCCCATCCGTCCCGACTGCTTCTGGGTCAACCCATTCGTAGGTTCCCCTGCCATCCGGGCCCTGAGCCGCATGTCCGTATGCTGATCTCACTCGCGCATCCTTCTGCAGGGAAAGCACTTCTCGCTCATCCAGCCGAGCGACCTCATCCTCGTCGACCACCACGGCGCCGTGCAGCCCGCGGAGTCGGGCCCGAACCGGCTGCTGAACAAGGCCGCGTTCATGATCCACTCCGCGATCCACTCCGCGCGCCCGGACGCGCACTGCGCCGCGCACTCGCACAGCGTGTACGGCCGCGCGTTCTCGACGCTCGGCAAGGAGCTCGACATGATCACGCAGGACAGCTGCGCGTTCTACAACGTGAGTGCCCACAGTATGTTAGCTGGAGCGGCGGCGGAGGCTCACGCGCGCGGGGTCTGCAGGACTGCGGTGTCTACAAGCAGTACGGAGGCGTCGTGCTCGACGAGCAGGAGGGCGCGCACATCGTGAAGGCGCTGGGCAACAAGAAGGTGCGGCTCCTCGCCCGGGTGCTTGTGCTCTATTCCGAGATGGCGGGCTGACGACTCTTGCTCCGTTCGCGAACTACAGGCCGTGATTCTGCAGGTCCGTGCGCTTGTCTCCTTCCTCTCATGAACCGCAATAGGTGCTCATGAGTTTACTAGAACCACGGTCTCCTCGTCGCGACCAACTCGATCGAGGCCACAGTCCACTTCTTCGTCGCGCTCGAGAAGTCGTGCCAGGTTCAGCTCCTGGCCGACGCCGCTGCTGCCGGAACCGGAGGAAAGACCATCAAGATCGGCGCGGAGGAGTCGGCGTACACCCATGGGGTGGTCGGCACCATGGTCGGGGGTGGTTCAGCGGTCTGCCTCACTTCCAGGCGTTGGAGGCGCATGAGGGGGTTTCATTCGACTTTGGAAGTAGCCAGTGAGGGCACCAAACTTGCGGAATCACGCAAGATGTATATCACGGTGCTGTAAGATGTTTGTGTGCTGTAGTGCTCTCGTTCTTGAGCCCTGTATAACATTTAGGGAGCATTCGTTAAGCATCGGCCTGCAATGTGCAGGAGGAACAGTTATGCAGTCGGAACCACAGGAGATAGCCAGGAAGAGCCTGATAGGCAACATATCGTGTTTGCGGCGACGACAGGGACAAACATCGGTGCGAGACAATGCGGATGCGATTGCAGTATTATCAGAGCAATGAGGAGGGGGTTAGGGATGCAAATATGCACCTAATATTCTATGGCTACTAAAGTACTCCCGGATCTCAGGGCTGGGGCATGGGCGTCGGCAGATGTCCGGGCGGGGGCACAAGGCCCATCTCCTCGGGCGTCATGGTGTTGCTGTCAATCATCACACCCACACCAACCTTCGCCGAGTTCTATTCGCAACACAGATGAGTCAGTCACTCATGTAAGAAAGTGCCACACGCAGTCGCAAAGATTGCGAGGGCTGAGAGAAAAGACGGCGCACCTTGAAGTGGTCGATTTCACCAGAGACCAAGAACGAGAATGTCGGGGCAAACTTCTGCTCGAGGAACGCAGATACCTTGCCCGTGGAGTCGAGCTGGGCGCGGAAAGAGGCCATGCGGAGCTCATACCGGGCCGCGAGCGTCGCCAGCGCGTCTCTCCGCCCTGGAGCAGCCACGACCTGGAGGTCGGCCGCCACGTCAACCTTGTCGCTAAGCTTTTGCCAGTACGACGCCTGGATGATGCCCATCCCCTGCAGCTGCGCGGTGGCAATCCAGCTCTTGTCCGTGCTGGTGTATTTTGCCAGGTACGCCGTCGCGAACTCGGACATGTCTGGACTTGGGCGCTGGAAGATACCCTCGACGCCGAGCGCGATGTTTTTGGTCAGGGACTGGAGGTAGGAGCCCATGTAGATGCCGGTCAAGTCCACTGGTGAGGGGTTGACTGCCTTGGCGTTGATGGAATAGTCCGAGCCGATGTAGTCGTGCTCAAGCTGAACAACGCTTTGTCCTGGCGTCGATGAGAGCTGTGGACGTGGCCGTCAGTCGAGTGGCTCGTTATGTGCAGCTCGTATACACGCTGGTGAGAGTAACACACCTGGGTCTGGACCTTGGAGATATTACTTGGACTCCAGCCCTGGTTGATTCGTGCTGACAGGTTCCCTTCGTGATCCACGTTCCCGTGCATGAACAACTACAGAATGAAAACGCATGAGCTTGCAGCCCCAATGGCCTAAACTGAGAGAAATACTGACCTGCTCGTTAATAAACATCGCGCCGAAACCATATGAAGGAGGGATGGTCTGCGAGCCCATATTGAACGAGTGCGTGACGGAGAACATGGGGTTCATCGACAAGCTCTTGGAAAGCTCCGCGCGCGCGCCATCGAACAGGTAGTTGTTCAGGAGCGTGTCTGAGACAGTGGATGAGGCATACGACTTGACACGCATGAGATGGAAGCTCACTCTTTGCCTCCTTGTTGAGGTTTTCGGACGTCCCGGGGTTGGGAAGCTCAAGGGACTTCCTCCATGTTGCGAAGCGGTTGTAGAGCCCAAACTGCCAGCGTGAGGAGGAAGACGAGGGACCAGGAGCAGGAGGGGAGGGAGGGTCGGTGGTGACGGGGATGGAGGAAGACATGACGACCGAGGACGATGGCCTGCTCGCGCTTGCTGTCCTCTCAGAAAATCCGGCGTGTCAGGCCGCGTACGCGCTCCATTTGGCAGGTCCCACGCCCTCCTCCGGACACCACCGTCGTCTCGGCGCGCTTACTGCCATTCTACTCAACGCCGGGTCGTCCAACGCGTACTACAGAGGTTTGGATCCGACACCCAGAGCAGACGAGCACACACAGCACGAGCTGTGAAGACGCATGCGAGATACCGTGAGTATGACGTCCGATGTTTGACCGTCTTGGGTGGCTTCCTGAGGCACATGTTGTCTAGCTAGCTGCAGAGTAGAACACGTTGAAGACACGCTGCGAGATGTATGGACGCGATGCCACTATGCTCGTTGTCTATCGATTGCTCGTCGGGGACTGATTGGGAGGTCGACAAGAGCCTGAAGCAAGCGCAATTGCGCTGTCGGATGGACGTCATTCAACCAACAGCAAGCACGACCTTCGACGTCGAACGCGCATTCAATTCAATTTATGAACTACGCTGCAAGCTATGAATGCATAGATAGTTACGACGATCTGCCTGCCTGGATCACCGAGGCCACCACGGCAGGCCGCAGACGATCAAGAGACAAAGCCGTTTGCGCACAAGCGCTCGTTCCATGACGCGTCTAGACGCGTCATTTCCTGAGCTCTTTGTGGCGGAAAGAAAGCACAAGAAAGCATGCGGTTTGCATGGGGCATTTTGTAGGATATTGTGGGTTGTGCGAGTATGTTCGCCGTATGTTCTCGAGGAGCGTTGATGAGCGCTCTGCCGCATTGGGCGAGCTGCACGTGACTTTGAGGAGGTTGGAAAGATCTGGAAGGGGCAAGAAAGAACGCAGAACCTCCCCGAACTCGGTCGAACGTCGAGCACTCACATCAGTATATAAGCCATGGCCCCCCTTCGGAGCCTCCCAACGATAACTTTTACGATCCTCTGTACGCTCTACCCCCTCGCATCTAATACCCTCTTCTCCCGTTCTCCCACAAAATGACCAAGGCCATCGGTATCGATTTGGGTACCACCTACTCGTGAGTAGTTGTTTTGACAGTTTTGTGCATGCAACACCCGTACTCAAATTTCTGTTCAGCTGCGTCGGTGTCTGGCAAAATGATCGTGTTGAGATCATCGCCAACGACCAGGGTAACCGCACAACTCCATCCTACGTCGCCTTCACCGACTCCGAGCGGTTGATCGGCGATGCCGCGAAGAACCAGGTCGCGATGAACCCCTACAACACCGTCTTCGACGCTAAGCGTCTGATCGGTCGCAAGTTCTCCGACGCTGAAGTCCAGTCCGACATCAAGCACTTCCCCTTCACTGTTTTCGACAAGGGCTCCAAGCCCTACATCCGTGTGCAGTACCGTGGTGAGGACAAGGAGTTTGTGAGTAGCCCATCTGCTTCCTAACGCCTTTAGAATTGTCGATCTTAACCACTTTCCTTGTAGTCACCAGAGGAGATCTCCTCCATGGTCCTCACGAAGATGAAGGAGGTTGCCGAGTCCTACCTCGGTGGCACCGTCACCAGCGCCGTCGTCACTGTCCCTGCCTACTTCAACGACTCGCAGCGTCAGGCAACCAAGGATGCGGGTACGATCTCTGGCCTCAACGTCCTCCGTATCATCAACGAGCCCACCGCCGCCGCCATCGCCTACGGTCTCGACAAGAAGACCGTTGGTGAGCGCAACGTCCTCATCTTCGATCTTGGTGGAGGAACCTTCGATGTCTCTCTCTTGACCATCGAGGAGGGTATCTTTGAGGTCAAGGCCACCGCCGGTGACACCCACTTGGGTGGTGAGGACTTCGACAACCGTCTCGTCACCCACTTCACCCAGGAGTTCAAGAGGAAGCACAAGAAGGGTAAGTCTCGAATGACGTTCTAATGGCGAGCATAGTTCTCACCATCTCTCTGTAGACCTCTCTGGCAACCCCCGTGCTCTCCGTCGTCTCCGCACAGCTTGCGAGCGCGCTAAGCGCACCCTCTCCTCCGCGGCTCAGACTACGATCGAGATCGACTCCCTCTTCGAGGGTATCGACTTCTACACTTCCCTCACCCGTGCCCGTTTCGAGGAGCTCTGCCAGGACCTCTTCCGCAGCACTCTAGAGCCCGTCGAGAAGGTCCTCCGTGATGCGAAGATTGACAAGTCCCAGGTGCACGAGATCGTCCTCGTCGGTGGTTCGACTCGTATTCCCCGTATCGTCAAGCTCGTCTCCGACTTCTTCAACGGCAAGGAGCCCAACAAGTCCATCAACCCCGACGAGGCCGTTGCGTACGGTGCCGCCGTCCAGGCTGCCATCCTCACCGGTGACACCTCCGAGAAGACCCAGGACCTCCTTCTGCTCGACGTTGCTCCCCTCTCCCTTGGTATCGAGACCGCCGGTGGTGTCATGACCCCTCTCATCAAGCGTAACACCACTGTCCCGACGAAGAAGGCCGAGATCTTCTCGACTTACTCCGACAATCAGCCCGGTGTGCTCATTCAGGTGTACGAGGGTGAGCGTGCGCGGACGAAGGATAACAACCTCCTCGGCAAGTTCGAGCTCTCCGGCATTCCCCCTGCACCCCGTGGTGTCCCTCAGATCGAGGTCACCTTCGACATGGACGCCAACGGCATTCTCAACGTCTCCGCCGCTGACAAGACGACCGGCAAGTCGAACCGCATCACCATCACCAACGACAAGGGTCGTCTGTCGAAGGAGGAGATCGAGCGCATGGTCCAGGAGGCCGAGAAGTACAAGGCTGAGGACGAGGAGGCGACTGCCCGCATCTCCGCCAAGAACGGCCTCGAGTCATACTCGTACAACCTCCGCAACTCGTTGACCGACGAGAAGCTCGCCGACAAGTTCGACCCCGCCGACAAGAAGAAGCTCGAGGACGCAGTCAACGCCGCGATCTCATGGCTCGACTCGTCACAGGAGGCGTCGAAGGAGGAGTACGAGGAGCACCAGAAGGAGCTCGAGGCCGTCGCGAACCCGATTATGCAGAAGCTCTACGCGAGTGCGGGTGGCGCGCCTGGTGGCTTCCCTGGCGCCGGTGGTGCACCGGGTGGCTTCCCTGGCGGTGCGCCCTCAGGCGGCGAGGACGGTCCTTCAGTCGAGGAGGTTGACTAAGCGGGAATCGATCCTTGGGTTGCTGGGTTTTTGACTGTTCACGATCATGACATGTTCTGCGGACCATGAAAGCAAAAGTATCGGCATGTACATTAGTTGCATCTCTTAGAACTATCTGCACGCTTCTTTTCTTTCTCTCTCAACTTTTGCTTGTGTGTGCATGGCTGAGTGAAGTCTACGACCTCCTCACAGGGCGAAGGGCCAAATCTGTCAAGACGTCCATTTGCTGTCAATGTGAAGATTGGGAGTAGATTCTCACCGGATTGCTAGCTAGATCTCTACTTAGAAGCAATGTATGTGAAATCCACAGATGCGAATGACATGGACCAAGGATTGCTCTACCTGGGGGCGTCTGCGGTACACGGTCACGCTCCCACGGACGCATATACGTACATGAGCATGATCACGGTGCGACGTCGCGCGACTCTTCGTCTCAACATCCTTCGACTAGTCTCACCATCCTTGACTATGACTCAGAATCGCTGGCAACAGACCACTCAATGCCGATGTGTCTCCCATGGCTGCTCCCAAACTGTCTACGGCTACCGCACTCAAACTAAGCCTCGAGCACGCATACATCGTCAAGAAGATGAGGCCGCCGCCGCTCGCTCCGAATCTGCTACAACAATTCAAGCACAGGCTCCTGTCAACATCTCACCAGCTCAAGACCTTCCGCAAGTATTCTCGGAACCTGCTGGAGACCCTAACAGCTCGGAATCGGACGCGGAGGATAGAGCCGACGAGACAGGACATCAGCGTGATGGAGCTGTGGCTGGGTTTCACGAACATGGTGCGGATACATTCGATTTCACTGGCACTACAGCTGGGCACTGGCTGGATGAAGACAACACTGGCTCCGACGACGAGGAATGGGATGGAGAGGGCCGTAGAACGCCGTCGCACATGCAACCTCGGTCTCCAAGCCCGACTTGGAGTCCGGCGCGTTCTCTTGGTCCGGCCTCAGCGCAGCTTCCTAGGGCAGAAATCAACGAGAGTAGCGACGAAAACGACGAATCTACAGCAGGGACCTTTCCCTCTCTCCCTGACTTCACCCTGACTGGAGACGACCACACGCTCTGCCCGGCCATGGGAGAACATCCGTCTATCCGGCTGATCTATCTGCAGGTTGTGCTCTCGAACGTCTTTGAGGCAGCAACTGTCGACGCTAGTGACCTCCGCTTGTGTGATACCCTCGATGCACTTGACGGATGGGGCGATATTCCATTGCCAGTGTATCCCAAGCCTGCTCGCACTCTAGTAACTGCACGGCGTCGGCTGGGGCTCAACGTCGACGACTTCATCGAGAAACGACCCATCTGTACCAGCTGCTTCAAATTCTACAGCCCAGGAGACATTCTGAAGCTTGACTCTCCTGCCTGCATAGTTCCGAGATGCTCCGGGGTGCTCTACCGACTCAAGCGTGATGTCGATGGTGTCGAGAAGCGTATCCCTGCGAAGATACAGCCGTACGCTCCTCTCATCAAGGCTCTGCAGCGTTTCTTCTTGCGGCCCGACTTCGTCAAACACTTTCGTCTTCCGTCTGAGCGTCCTGGCCAAGACTCTCTCGCTGATGATGCATACATGCATGACTTTGACAACGGTGCTATCTACGGAACATATCCGCTGGATCTGGAACGCATCAGACTCCCTGATGGCTCAATTGCGGACGTCAAGATCCGACGTGGCCCTCAACGGACGCTGATGTCTGTGGACATCGGCGTGAGTCTGACTATCAACGTAGACTGGTACCTCATATATTTTGTATAGTATTTCTCTGTCTCGTCTGAGCTTATGCGCCGCATGCGTAGGTTTGGAACCAAAAAAGGCCGTCCGCATTCTACTGGCGGACTATACATCACCTTCAATACTCTTGACCGACCGGTGCGCTACCTACAGCATAACGTACATCTCGTGATGAACATCCCGGGCCCTAAAGAGCCTAGTCTCGAGCAGATGAATCATATGATTGAGCCATTATACAACGAACTAAAAACACTATACGGAGGTACGTCTCTGTACATATGATTATCAGCTTTCACGATGCTTGATGGACGACATCATCAGGAATTCTACTTGGTGTGCACGGCCGCGACACGGCAGCCGAGCTCTTTGGCGCAGTCGAGATGCGCGTGTGTGACCTTCCTGGATCACGCAAACTCGAGGGCTTTGCAGGGCACAATCACAAGAAGAATCCGTGCTTCTTCTGCCACATCGAGCACAGTGACATCAATGATCCTGTTGGATATGACACAGACGGTGAGTTATTAGACATATTCCATGCATCTATCACTGCCTTAGACCAGTGACACGGTGATGTCGTATATATAGCATTCGTGCTGCGGGATGATTGGGTCCAGATTATGGCAGCTTACAATTCGCGTGACGCGACGTCAAAGAAAGCTAAGGAAGATATCTTCAAGGCTCACGGTCAGCGATGGTCCAAGCTATTCGAACTACCGGGATGGAAGCCGTCCGGGTGCGCAATCGACTACATGCACAATGTATACCGTGAGCGACACATATTCAGCGGAATCATACTACTACCTTCACTCAGTATTTTTGCAGTTGGCATTGCGAAGGATATGTTCTCAACACTCTTGGTCAAAGGTTACCTCCTAGACAAGAACATGTGGCAACGTTTGGAGTCGTTGGTCAACGCTATACGGTGGCCGTCTGGCATCGGCCGGCTCCCGACCAATGCAAGTCTAAATCCATATGAATGACGTACTTCTGACTTGTTGTTCTACCAGCTCGCAGAGAATCCCAGCTTCGGCAAAGCAGATCAATGGCGTAGATGGATCAATATCCAATCGACGGTCCTGTGGGTTGTCTGGCGTGATCACGATGACCGAATCCGACCAGTCCCGCCCGAGGTGCCATCAAACGCGGCGGCAATCCCAACGTTCATGCGCGATCTTCGCCAGATCTATGATCTGTTCTTGTACGCATCGGTCGCTGAGAAGGTACTCGCAAACAAGAAGATCAGCATGGAAGAGGTACGACGCGGCCATAGCTACTTACAACGCTGTTGTCAGGCAATGCTTAGGCTCGGTATCCGTCTGCTCCCGAACCACCATCTCGCAATGCACTATCCGGAGATCTTCCGACTCTTCGGCCCGGTCTATGCCTGGTGGTTGTACGCTCATGAACGGTTCAACGGTCTCCAAGAGAACGTGAATCATAATGGCAAGGGTGACGGCGAGTGTTACGAACACAGGCTCCCGGGCTACTCTTTTTCCTTTCCTAGGTTACCCCGTTTAGGCAACCTCCCCTTTTTGAACATCCTTTTGTTCTACTTACTTCGCTCTCACGCTATTGTTCCCCACACGCTATTGTTCGCTTCGTATATAGAGATCATGGCTGCCACCTGGAGACTCAGTTTCGACCTCTTGTCTCCAGGTGAGCCTCACTGTACTTCGCTCGTAGATACTCACTCAATACAGTCTTGTCTCCAGCCCTGATCGTCGAGCCTTGCTCCGCTCTCGCTGCACAAGTGCTCGTCGACGCCCCTGCTCGTCTCGTGAGTTCCCTCCCTTCGACGATCAGTCGTAACATTAGGTCGAAACTTCAAACACGAGCACTGGCGTACCCTCCCCTTTTCCCCCACTTCCTACCCTGCGCAGAAAGACTTTGACGTCCCCTGCTGCTCGGTAACCCCGCAGAACTTGGTGTTCACGGTGGTGCTTCATCCTGGCTCCCCCACGACGCTGCAGGTACTGGACACACGCGTTCCATCACGCAGCGGTCGAGGACCACGCCTACAACCCAGAAGAAAAGAAATTCTACGTCTGCGAGCAGCAGCCGTGTGACAATCGATACGAGGCATTCCTTACCGTGCCAAACGGCCCTTATCGCAAGCCCACCCAGGAGAACAGTGAGCTCATCGTACAGAGGAAGGAACATCCCCCCCACCTCCCACTCGTGACCCCTCCAGACCCCCTATCCGAGAAGCAGCTAGCCGAGCAGTCAGCCAACCCGGCAGCCGACACCCTACCCCGCCTCCCGCATCTCCAAGCCTCCCAGGTCTTACGCTCGTAGCAGAGCGTCTCGAACAAAGACGTGCATCACTACCACGTGAGCCCACCCCTCAACCTACCATCTCCCTCGACTCTCCACCTCCTATCCCCGCAAGATCCCCAGCTCGAACCCAGTCATCGGAATCGTCGGGAAGGAGCTCCCCCAGCATGACAACCCCTTCCATCGACATATCCCGGCTCGTTTCCAGCCTAGCTCCTCGTGAGTACGATGGAGCAAGTGCACAAGAAGGCCTCGCCTTTGTAAGCAGCGCTGGGATGTACTACGGCATTCTAATTCAAGGCGGTGTGGCCAAGAACATCGCCTGGATGATGGTGTTGAACCGACTCACTGGTGACGCGGCTAAGTGGGCCAATCCTCACATTGTCACCGCCGCAACCACCGCACCGTGGACGGACGTGGCTGAGTTCGCCGACGCGTTCAAGGCTCAGTTCTGCGCAGTCGACGACAAAGAAGCGGCCGTAGCGGAACTCGTCAAGTTGTGCAAGGTGTCGCACAAGCTCGGCACAGTCAAGAGCTACACAGCGGAGTTCAATGCAGCGGCAGCCCGTACCAGCTTCTCTGACGAGGACAAGCGAGAACGTTACCGGCAAGGGCTTCCATACCGCATCAAGGACGAGTTCGCGATCACGGCACACGACATCTCAACCCTCTCCAAGGCCCAGTCAGTCGCCTTGAAGATGGATCAGCAACTGGCAACCCGGGCAGAAGAGAAGCCACGTGTATTCTCCTACCGAAACCGTGGAGGGAGGATTGCCGCAACGGACGCTCAGGTCCCCTTCCATGGGACGTGTCGCGGCTGTAAGAAGTTCGGCCACAAGATCGCCAACTGCCCTGATCGTCAGAGGAATGGGCAGCAAATTGCGTCGTCATCCACTCCTCCTGTCCCCCCCCAGCTCCCACCTCATCATCCAACTCGTCGGACGAGCTCGTTGCGCTTCGAGCGCAAATCAAGATGATGGAGGAACGCATTGCCGCCCTGGCCGTGGCGAGGGAGCAGGAGGGTTTTTGATTCGAGCCGCACTCAACGCTGCGCGTGCGCGCTCTAGTACTAGTAGTCGATATGCCGTCCTGGACTCTCCATTTATATATGAAGCAGATCACAGTGGACAACACTTTCATATTCCCATCCGGCTAATCGGCAAGCAGCGACAGAAAGACATCATCGCGATGGTGGACAGCGGGGCCACCACCAAGTTCATGAATAGACGATTTGTGAAGCAGAATAACGTTCGGACGAGGAAGTTGGCAAAGCCGATTCCTCTGTACAACATAGACGGGACAGAGAACCGAGATGGAACAATCTCGGAGGTGGCCGTACTCGACATGGCTGTTGGGGACCACCAAGAACGAGTGGTGTTCGTGGTGACAGACATCGGGGAGGAGGATGTTATCATTGGCCTGGACTGGCTGCGCGAACACAATCCTGACATCGATTGGGATCGTGGCTCGCTGCGCCTGTCACGATGTCCCAGTACGTGCTCGGCCCACCGGAAACCTGCAATGCTCGAGGGGACAAAGGCGTGTGATACGGGGGTCAGGCCTACGGCACGTTCGAGTCCACGAAGAGCAAGGAAGGCAAAGCGGGTCGGCAGTATCCGCGCGGCAGTAATGGTCGAGGAAGTAGAGGAACAACACACGGAGAATCCGAGTGTAGCGGAATGGGATGGCCAAGAGACTTCGCTACTGGACGCGTGGGCAGAGGGACGCACATTGCTCAACGCTCCCCAACTCTTCGTAGCGGCAGGCCACACGTATTCCCAGCAACTTGCAGAGATGGAGTACCAGAAGAGAGGAGCACCGCTGCCTGTTGAACAAACAATCCCAGAGCAGTATCACGAATACCTCCGCGTGTTCTCCAAGGAAGCGTCAGAACGGCTGCCAGACCACCGCCCATACGACCACGCAATCGAACTCGTACCCGACGCGAAGATGTTCCACTCTAGGGTCTACCCCCTATCGCCTAACGAGCAGATCGAACTTGACAAGTTCATCAGCGAGAATCTCGCCAAGGGATACATCCGCGAGTCCAAGTCACCAATGTCCTCGCCGTTCTTCTTTGTCAAAAAGAAGGATGGAAGTCTACGACCAGTACAGGACTACCGCCGACTGAACGACATAACGGTGAAGAACCGGTACCCGCTCCCTCTCATCTCCGAACTTATCGACCGCCTGAAATCAGCGAAGTACTTCACCAAGCTCGACATACGGTGGGGGTACAACAACATTCGCATCAAGACAGGCGATGAGTGGAAGGCAGCATTCGTGACCAACAGAGGCCTGTACGAACCCAACGTCATGTTCTTCGGACTTGCAAACTCCCCTAGTACATTCTCGGCATTCATGAACGACATCTTCAAGGACCTGATCGTACAGGGCTGCGTTACCATCTACCTTGACGATATCCTCATTCTGTCACAGGACCTCACGGAACACCGTCGAGTGGTGAAGGAGGTGCTACGACGCCTACAGGAGTACGATCTGTTCTGCAAACCCGAGAAGTGTGAATTCGAGCAGCGCAAGGTGGAATACCTCGGGGTGGTTGTGTCAGAGAATCAGGTGGAAATGGACCCGGTGAAGGTCGCGGGAATTGCAGAGTGGCCGGTACCAAAGAACGCGTCCGACGTCCGGAAGTTCCGAGGGTTTGCGAACTACTACCGCCGGTTCATCAAGGACTTCAGCGCGATCTGCAAACCGCTCGACCGTCTCACCGGCAACGAACCGTGGAGATGGGGTGAGGAGGAACAGAAGGCCTTTGACGAGCTCAAGCAACAGTTCACCACGAGTCCAATCCTAGCGATGTACGACCCCGACCGCAAAACCCGTGTGGAGGTGGATGCATCGGGATTCGCAACAGGTGCAGTCCTATCGCAGGAGGGAGCTGACGGCAAGTGGCACCCTGTCGCTTTTCACTCGGAGTCCATGAACGACGCGGAACGGAACTACGAGATCTATGACAAGGAGATGCTCGCAATCATTCGAGCCCTGCAGACCTGGCGCCACTACCTGGAAGGTCTCCCAAGCACGTTCGAGATTCAGTCCGACCACAAAAACCTCGAGTACTGGCGGACAGCGCGGAACCTGACACGCCGACAGGCTCGATGGGCACTCTTTCTGTCTCGATTCGACTTCACCATCTCGCACAAACCTGGAACCTCGAACGGCAAGGCGGATGCCCTATCCCGCCGGCCTGACTATCAGCGAGACGACTCCGACGACAACCTGGGTCGAGTACTTCTAACGCCAGACAAGTTCCGAATCCTCGCAACTCAGAGAGGACACCTGTCGACATCTCCGGACCGGGCTCTACTTCGACGCATCCGCGAGTGCTCGGAGCGTGAACAGACGGTGGTTGAAGCCTTGCGGCAGATCGAGCAGCTGGGACCCGCGCGACTCCACAACGACCTGGTGGACTGGAACGCGGAGGGCGACCTTCTCCTCTACAGAGGAAAGGTCTACGTGCCGAAGGACGACAACCTACGGGCAGAGATTGTACGCATCCACCACGATCTACCACCGGCGGGACACCCAGGGCAGTGGAAGACGGTGGAACTCGTGTCACGTAACTACTGGTGGCCGGGCATGACAAAGTTCGTAAAAGACTACGTCAACACCTGCGACACGTGCCGACGCGGAAAGGTGTCCCGCGGACCACCACAGGGACCTCTCCTCCCCAATGAGATCCCAGAAGGACCGTCACAGGTGGTGACCAGCGACTTCATTGTCGGACTACCTCGGGTCACAGTACGTGGACAGAAATACGACGCACTACATCTCATCGCCGATCGACACTCGAAGCTCATCCACTTGATTCCATGCGACGAAGAGATTGACACAAACGGAGCAGCAGACAACTTCATACGTGAACAGTTCCGGCTACACGGGTTACCACGCAAGATCATATCAGATCGAGGTCCACAGTTCGCCAGCAAACTTTTCCGTGCTGTCTTAAAGGGCATCGGTGTCGAAAGCGCGCTGTCAACCGCCTACCACCCACAGACCGACGGTCAGTCAGAACGCTGGAATCAGGAAATCGAGGCCTACCTACGGATGTTCTGCTCGAGGAGGCGCAACGACTGGGTCAAATGGCTCCCCATTGCAGAGTTCGCATTCAACTCGCACGTTCACTCATCCACAGGACACTCACCGTTCTACCTGACCTATGGGTACGAACCCTCATTCCACGTCCCTGCTCATCCAACCACAGTACCGACAGCAGACGAGCGCATTGCAGAGCTGGCAAAAGCACGAGAAGATGCAGCGGCAGCACTACGACTAGCCGCAGAACGGATGAAGGAGCACCATGACCGGCACGTACAGGGAAGCCCTGACTTCAAGGAAGGACAGAAGGTCTGGCTCAACACGCGGAACCTACGCATCACAGGCATCCCTCGTAAACTCGTAGACCGTTACGCGGGACCGTACCAGATCAAGCGACGAGTCGGGAAGCTGGCCTATGAGCTAACTCTGCCAAAGGACCTCTCCATTCACCCCGTTTTCCACGTGTCTCTGCTTTTACCGCATCAGCAAAGCTCATTGCCGGATCGTCACCCTCCAGAGCCGAAGCCAATTGACGTAGAGGGCGAGGAGGAGTACGAGGTGTCGGAAATCCTAGACTCTCGACGTCACGGGCGGGGGAAGGCGCTGCAGTATTTGGTGCACTGGAAGGGTTGGGGCCATGAGCACGACAGTTGGGAACCAGCCGCCAACCTAACGCACGCACCGGACGCGGTGACACGCTACTACAGGAAGTTTCCTAACGCGAGGTCGTGAGGACACGACCCTTGACGGGGGGTAATGTTACGAACACAGGCTCCCGGGCTACTCTTTTTCCTTTCCTAGGTTACCCCGTTTAGGCAACCTCCCCTTTTTGAACATCCTTTTGTTCTACTTACTTCGCTCTCACGCTATTGTTCCCCACACGCTATTGTTCGCTTCGTATATAGAGATCATGGCTGCCACCTGGAGACTCAGTTTCGACCTCTTGTCTCCAGGTGAGCCTCACTGTACTTCGCTCGTAGATACTCACTCAATACAGTCTTGTCTCCAGCCCTGATCGTCGAGCCTTGCTCCGCTCTCGCTGCACAAGTGCTCGTCGACGCCCCTGCTCGTCTCGTGAGTTCCCTCCCTTCGACGATCAGTCGTAACAGCGAGCTTGAGCTCACTCTTATTCGCAATTGGGTGTTGAAGCACCGGCTCTATGAGCTAGTACGTGGTTGTATTGACTAGTCTCCGACACGTTCACAGCAGTCTATTGCTCACGGTCATTACTAGGTCTCATCACTACCGCCATCAGCAACGAAGGAGCGCACGCTGATCAATCGGGTACTGGCGGAGAAGTCTCGGGCCAACGGTACCCTTCGCTCGCACGTCAATCATGCCGCCGACACCAGTAGCGCAGGGGATTCAGTCAAAGTCCCGTGCTATGTCAAGAAACCCACGGATCTACACACCCTCCCGCATCCTTTCCTCTATCGACTCCTGCTGCAATTTGCGCAAGCTCTTTGGCCGGAACATAATATCACTAACGAGCTCAACTTTGATCCACATGCTATTAGCTTGTCGCGCACACAATGTGCCAAGGTGTTTCCGGTGGTATCCGTTGACGGCACACGCTACGGTAGCGCAATGGACAAACGCTCTGAGAGCGACCGTTTTGCCTGTGTCACATTTGCGGACTGCAGAGTACCTTGCGCCGTACTGTACCACTTCGAGCTGACGGTCCGCGGAACCGATGGCCCTGTGCTCTGCTCAGTGGTACAACGCATGACATCTGACGACTGTATACCAGCTCTGCCTTGGTCCCTGTAGTGAGTACCCGTTCCTCGAACCAATATTGACATGCTTACTATAATATGGTCTGTATAGTGCAACTGAGCTCGGCGTGTACACCGCGTACGCTGACCAATACCAGGAACCGGAGGTTGTATACACGTCGCAACTGACTGCGCCGGTTGCCATAATACCGTTTCACTGTCACACGCTCGGGCGAGACAGACCATTGTGGGCCGTACACTCATTTGACAGGGTAGATATGAACATCACATCACTTCAAGTTCTCAGTCATATTCAGTTGTAACTACTAACATGTTTCGCACACAGACCGGGATAGAACCAGAGGACGAGTGGTTCAACTCATTGGACCAAGAATTACAAGATGCGTCTGTCGGGATTTAGCTGAACAGATCGACAAGGTCCACACCAGACAGCAGCGCGTCCCTCCGTGCGCGTGCTGCGGCGACATCACCCACACCCTCCACTCGCATCACCTTCGGCGGCGGTGCAATCATTCTACGCTTCCCCTTCAAATCTCTCACCTCGTCAACCGGGTCCTCCTCATCTCCCCACAGCTTCCCGTTCCGAGCGACGTGTCCCCTCTGCAACCAATGAGGGTTGTCTTGTAGAGCCTTTGGTTGGATCTGCCACTCTCGCAACCGTGTCTTCAGCATCTGCGCTCGCACCGGCTCGCCTGTCTGCTTGTCAGGTCCCTTCACTCGCGCGACCATCATCTTGGCTTTGTCTGGTTCAGGATCGTTCCGGGAATCGACGTCATCGTATATGTTCTGGGCCTATGAGAATGTCCGATACACTGTGAGTGCCCATTTATCTAGAATGCTGACAAAACTAACGTACCACGTCGCTTCGCCACCAAGGTGACCGGGTAACATAATTAGACGGCTCTCCCTCGCGGTGATCAATAGGATCCTCATAGTCTGACATGGCGTTCACCAGCCAGGCCGCATCGTACTTCGGATCATCCCACTCCGTTCCCTTGGCCTTACGCTTCCGCTGCTGCGTCATCTGCAAGATCAGATGAATGTGAGTGAACGACTGATATACAAAGTATATGATAGACTTACGCCGTCTTGACGGGATCTGTTTGTTGCAGCACTCACAGTCTTGGATCTGACTCTGCCGTCAGCCCCGTTCCCTCCGCTTCCGTCTTCAATAGCCCCACCGGAGTCGGGGAGGCCACCACCAGCCGGGTCTCCGCCGCCGTTATCAGCACCTGTGGCTCCCCCGAGTCCATCCTCTCCGGTCGCACCTTCCCCGCCCGTTGAGCTGGTCGCAGCACCTTCCTCGCTTTGTCCACCATCTCTCTTGCGTGCACGGCCGTCGCGCCGGATCACGTTTCGAACGTAGTCGAATTTTCTGACCACCCGCTCCCGTAGATCTGCGTCCAAGATATCCCTGATCGGGGTGACGTATCTCACACCCTCTGACGGCCCGCTCGCGCGTACCCAGTTGCAAATCTTGTCAACCCCGTCGCCATTGACCTTGGCAGTGACTGGCAGGTTCCAGTTAAAGCGGATAACATCTTGGTCGGGATCGCTTCGGTGCTTCGGCCAGGGCTCGTCACCGACCGGATATGAGGGAACCAATTTGGGGACTACGCTGGTGATGTCCATAAGCTTTTTGAAACCTTCGACCACGATATCCTAACATCAACAACACCCATAGGTGCGGTGTTCAACAACGGTTGGAAGGCTCATGACCACATACCTGCATTTCCTTGGAGTCCCTCCAAAACACACTCCGAGCTTCGTTTGCTCCCTGTGCCGCCATGATGACTTCTGCATCCCCTCCCTCGACTCTACCGATGCCCGTTTCCACCTCGTTCTCCCCATTGTGTCCAGCTGGAACAGAGTTCCTCGCTTCCCCGCCGCCCGTCGTCTGAGACCCGCCCGAAGGCCCCGCTCCGGAACCTGCCGTCTGGGTACTAGGACCCGCTGAGCTCGAAGGCTGTCCGGTTGCTTGCTCTGCGCCGCTTCCCTGGGACCCAACAGTGTCGTAACCTACAATGCCGCACAGGAACTCAATCTTCCTGGTAGCAACTCTCAGCTCGGTTGAGAGGACTTCAACATCGGCCTTCAAGATCTTCTCCCGTTGCATGCTCCGTTCCCGGTACGTACGGAATTCCGCATCGAGGTCTTCAATTCTCCTAACGGCTCCGCGTAGCTGTTCGGAGAGGAGATGTGGCAACGCCGCGGACGCACTAGCAGTGTTCAATGCCCGAGCCGAAGGCGCAATCTGAGGTCCACCACCTCGGCCTCTGCCGCCCATTTCCTGTGCCGAGAACTGCAAGAAGAGGAGAGACGGCGAGCACCGGACACAGTGCCAGTGTAGCAAGGAAGCTTGGGTAGGTATCAGCGTACAAGAAGAGGTCACGGCAGGTAGTAGTAGGCAGCCTGGCGACGCGGAGGCTTGAACGCCGGTGTTTGCACGGATATTATCCTTCGTTTTCATTGGCTGGTTGCTCGGACTGGAGTAGTGTTGGTCATTCAGGCTTGATTCCTGTTGCTCGTTGCTCCTGTACCATACAAAGGTGTATTCATATAAGGATTCGCGCGCAAAGCACCGAGACGCACGAGCGGGATATCTGTGACTATATAAGGGAGCGTACAAGCGCCCGTACGAATCCGCGGGGGCCCGGGTCAGGTGTACTAGATGCTCTGTGCGTAGCATCTCGTAGCATATCTAGTTGAAATGTATGCGGAATGTCCATCAGTATGTGATCATTGACGAGACATTGTCCAACTGGAGAGATTTGATCGACATCTGCTCGACATCTATGTCAAATCCGTACATTTGACACTCATTGCTCCAACTTCGACATCCGGCGCTTCACCCTGTGCCTGCGCACGTAGGACGAGCATATGCGCAGCGAAAGCTTTGAACATTCACTATTGATGGTACAGGAGTCTGACTGTTCGCCTCACTGGTACTCGCTCCTTCGACTAGATTGCCCCAACAAATGCGTCCAGACAGTTAAGTTTGCCTCCCATGCGACTTGAGGGCACCTGCGCGAACCGACCCTCCCGCGACGGGGCGCGAGAGCTTGTTCGCCCCGGCCTTCACGATAAACGTCGCGCTAGCAAACGCGTCGAGGTTCGGGGTACCTACGTAGCAAGAACAAGGTCCGTCGCGTGAGCGCCGTAGGCCGCCATCGCGCGCGTGCGGAACACTCACTGATGTTCCGCATAGCGTAGTACGTCGCCTTCGCTTGGTGCGGGTCGAGCGTGAGCGTGAAGAAGCCGCGGTACGAGCCCTCGCTCCACTGCAGGTCCGTGTTCACGCCCACGTAGCGCTGCGAGATCACGTCCGCGTTCGCGGGGATATGCCCGCGCCGAACGTCGAGGTCGAGGTGACCGCCGTGCCCGCGAACTCGACGCCGATCGCGCCGTTGCCGGTCACCGGGTCGTACGTCGCGGTCTGGTTCGTGTCTGTCCGGACACAGGGGCCCGGGGAGCGGTTCAGTGCCAAGGGTAGTGGCAGGGGTAAGCAGTCTTGGGCACTCACGGGCGAGGTCGCTGACCCAGTTGGCGTGCGAGTCGCCAGAGAGGATGATCGTGTTGCTGATCTGCTCGCCGTAGAGGTGGTCGAGTATGCGGTTGCGGTTCGCGCGGTAGCCGTTCCATGCGTCCTAGTACGACGAACGTCAGCATATCATGATCTGTGGCGGGCGAGGCGATCATCCTGCCAGTGCCAGTTGAGTGCACACTCACAACGTCCACTACGACCCACACATCGTGACATGGTACACCCATCGAAGTGATGAGGTCAATCGCTGCTGGACGATAGGGAGCGCAGTACTCACACTCGCCATCCTCGTCCAACTCTGTGAAGACGATCTGTTGGCTGTGAACGCATAGATGAGTGGGCGATATAACTTTGTCAATCGGTAAGTGAAGCGTACCCAACCACGCGCCAAGTCGCACCCCGGGCCTTAGATGCAGACAGAGTGTTGAAGAACCCTGAGGAGTAGTCAATATCAACATCGTTGTGCTGATGCGGGGTGATACATACATGACTCTTGTGCGGAGCCCATGAGGGACCGGTTCTTCACGTCGGCAATGGAGTTGATGACTGGAAGCATGATTCATGTGTGTACATGCAGAGAGGAGGAATGCTGAGACGTACACTCTGAATAAGTATCCGTGACGTTAGTTAGGTCGGGGTAACACGGTAACACTGCGGATGAACGACGTGTGACTCACCAGTGTTGTAGTAGAGCTTCATAGATGAGATCAGAAGTGAGCAAAAAGACTTCGTGAATACGCGCTAGATGAGTGCACGCACATCGGTGATATCACGATCGTATTGACCTAGATCAACGTCAAGTCAGTCGAATTCCGAGAATGCCAGCCAGTGCGAGCACTCACGGGTGTCGAGCATGGTGAGGTCCTGTTCATACGTAAATTTTCAATGAATTCGTAGCATATTGGTCTGACACAGGCAGAACACGGACCAGAAGTTTGCCTATTTGGAAGTTTCGCCAGATTCGGAGCTTGTCGTCCGGGTCAACCTGACGAATCGGCATCCACTCATGGTACGCCCTCACTGCGGCCAGCTTCCTGTCCGTGAAGCATGCGCCGGAAGGTGAGAACTTGCAGCCTACAGAGGTGTCATTGCTGTCGGCGGTGCCGGCCTTCCATGCCTGGTCGGCAACTTCATGGTCGTCCTAGATGCTCGGACTTCAGGACCCATCTATGCGAAGCACGACTAGGCCGCTTACCCTGCGAGAACCTGTCAGTATGGGGTGCACTCGAACTTCGAATGGGGTGCGACGGTCATGCACTTACCAAACCGTGATCCAAGGCGCCTTCTGGTGCGCGGCGACCAAGCTTACATCGGTCCTGTATTGGTTCAAGCGCAGGCGGTAGTCGGCGATCGTGGCTAGTTCTCTTCCCAAAGTCATCCTGCCGATAGCAGCCCTGCAGAACAGTGGACGTTAATTGCGCAGTGCATAGCTTGAGAGATCCCGAGGGTCGCATACCCATGCCCAAGGGATTCGTAGATCTGTAGAGCGTTCAGCGGAGTCTACAAGATCTATTCGCTCATGAACACATACGTAGTCACCGAGATGGACGAAGATGTCTGCGGAAGTGTTATGTGCGGCAACACCATACGCGTTGAAGTATCCTGTGGCAGTCTTTGTTAGGTCGGGTCATATATTGTTCGACCACAGTGATGATTCACCATCCTGATAACGGGAGCAGCTGAACACTGCCAGTGTCAGTGGCTTGCCTCCATTGACGAAGGCAGCCGGTGCTACAGCTATGTGTTAGAGAGGGATATTCTGCATTCGGTCACTCTCACTGTTCGAATTGGCAATCGTTCTCGTCATGCCGACCGGGCTGACAGTCTTGGGGTTCGTACAGTCCGCGAATTGGAACCAGTAGTGTGTGTCAGGCTTCAAGTGCTTCGCCTCAACTTTGAGAGTGAAGTCAACGTCGTAGCTAGTGAACGCGTCGCCTGAATCCACTGGATGTCCGGATATCTTGGAGTTGTCGAATATTCTGAAGGAGATACAGACCGGGATACTTTGGTCCGGGAGCGTCGACCCAATAGGCACGGCGCGGGTCCACAGTAGCACAGAGGTATCGAGAGGATCTCCCTGACGACGCCTGTGTCATGGGATGGTATTTTCGCTACAGATATCACTCACACTGGCAACTATAGATGGATCGAGGTGAGTAATACGCATGAAGGTATCAGGCGGCGGACGCGCCTGAATGTGTGAAGTTGACGCCTCCGTTGTAGATCCATTGGCTCTATAACATCAAATGGTATAAACTAAGCAGAAGAAGTTTATCTATCGTTTCCCTACATTGCTAAAATCGCCTCCGTAGAATGTCGGGTAGTGTTCATCAGTGAAGCCACTCGAGTCTTGAGTGTCGTCAAGCTGCTGCTGCCTTTTCACGAACTGGAAGTGACGAGCTTGGAGGGATTGAGTGTCGTGTGACAGCTGGTTCTCAAGAAAGTCAGGAAGAGTATCTAACAGAGGATAAGTCTAGCGATTCGGAAGTACTGACATGTGGAGTATTCACGAAAGGGGACGAGTACGCCAAGTTGCGGTCAAACAACTCGGTCGCACCTGTGACGCTTCCTATCGCAACAGCGAGCAGCAGTGCAGAGAGCATCATGGACAGCCACGTCTCTGCGACAAGACGTCCCGATCCATGAGTCCTCGCAGCACCACTCTTAAGAGTGCTTCAGCGAGTTCCTATAGGATATTGCTCAAGGTCATGACCCTCCGACGGCCATCCTTCACTTCGATCGTCGACGTCGTCCGCGGAGTGGTCATCGCACACGTTCGTCGATACTGGGGAGCGATTGGTGTCTTTAGTGTCGATGACAAACTGCTCGTTGTGTACAACGGACCGTACACGTCAGAGCGGATGCTAGATAGCAGGATGAGAAGCAGAGAACTCTACACGTGAGCAGAAGTGTACGTACTTTTACAATCTTTCTCTCACCCTGTTAACGAGGGGATAGGGAGGGCCCTCACGTGTGCACCAATGGATCTACTCTTCGTGGTTCTGTATCAGGATGAGCGTCGCAAATGAAGAAGAGATGAAATCTAGGCAGCACCATGCGGCTGCAGTCACCAGTGACTAGTGAGCAATGGTATCCAAGACGCTTCGATAAGTGAAACTCGATACGTGCAATCGCATACGTCTGGAGACTTCCAGGTCCATAGGAGTATTCAAGGAATTCAAGGACGACGAGTCCTTGGAGGGTAGAGGAACAGTCAGCTTGGCCGGCCGGGTTGTTCGCGTACCCATATGTACTACGTGCTCTCCTACGCAGAGCTAGCTAGCGGTGTGACTACCCATATATTCTTCGCACTTCCATGAGGCGCATTGATATAGTTAACGGGATGGGTCAAGTAGATGCCATATGTAGGCGCTTGGTGGGCGGTCTCTCGCGAGCACGTAAACAGACGTAAACTTCAACCGACTATAACTTGAGCCCAGCTTGAGCCCAACGAAAATATAGCTTGCAATTGTGGGACGAAGTGGCGATCATCGATTCTCTCCCTACCGAGGGCAGGGCAAAAACAACTTTTGCCCTCAGGCTGGATTGAACAACCGACCTCACCATTACGAGTGGCGCGCTCTACCACTGAGCTATAAGGGCGTCTACTTAGGGGTCTGTGTAGCAGATACGTATCAGGACGGCCTATGCCGTCTCATCCCGGGCCGTTCAAGCCATTTTCCTTGCTCTGTGGTGAGCACTTTAAACCGCGGCAACGCGGTCCACCCACATTTACTTGAACACGCATGACAGGATGTTCTCCGACGATTCTGACGTCGAGGAACTGCACACTCTCACTATCAATGAGGTGTATGCCAAAGCCTTCGAATATCGCAAGGAACGAGAAGAACTAGCCAAGCGTACGTTTCAGCATATCCTGCAGGCTTGCCGATGCTCACTATGTGTGCGCGTTTTAGTTAAAGACAAGTATGGTTCTGATATCGACGAGGGCGATGAGGATGAAGACTCTGAAGAGGCCGTGTCTGAAGACGAGGATGGTGAGGAACTCACGCCCGCGATGGACGCAGCCATCCTACGGACACTCGCCCGCATCAAGCGTAAGGACCCGTCAATATACCAGAGTGAGAAAGATGTGTTCGAAGGTGAGCTCATAGTCGACGCAGGGTGACAGGAATGTGGAGGGTTGATTGCGGTGGAGGTTAGAGGAGAGGCAGCGCACGGGTGAACTCTCGTTGACTCGAGCACAGAAGGACAAAGTATGTGCCCTCGAACATGCACGCGACTGCCTCACCAAGCGCATGCTGAGTTTCACAAATCCTCTAGTCCAAGCCCATCACTATTCGTCAACACGCGCTCGCGTCCGCTCTCGAAGACGCGGCGGGATCCCGATCCCCTTCTCCAGAACCGCTCACGCACGCCCAGGAGCAGAGCAAGCTGCGAGAAGAAACTATCGCTGCGTTCCATGCGTCAGTTGGTGTTAAGGACGAAGAGGAAGATGACGAGCTCCTGGTTCTTCGCGAGAAGACCAAGGACGAGATTGAGAGGGAGGAGGAAGAGTACCGTGCATACCTCCAGCGTGAGGTTGGCGAGGACCTGTCCGGTCTCATCACGGTCGAGCACGATGCCGCTGCAGTTGTTGACGTGCCAGAGGACGTCACGATGAAGAGCAAGAAGAGCAAGAAGGACAAGAAGGCGAAGTTGGGTAAGAGTAAGCAAGAGGAAGACCAAGAGTTCCTCATGAAGTGCGTTCATCGCGATGTTCCGCTGCTCACATCATCCTCATGCGCATATCGTTCATTGTATACAGCTACATCTTGAACCGCGGCTGGATTGACCGTTCTACCAAGCGGCTTCCAACGTACAAGGAGATTACAGGCTCGAAGAAGGGGAAGGGGAGGTTGGATGCGGAGTCTGACAGCGAGGGTGGTGCGTCAGGCGGGAATAGTGATGAGGAGATCGAGGAGCGGATGTCCATCGATGATGACCAGTTCGACGAGGTGGCAGACCACTTTGAGAGCACCTACAACTTTCGCTTTGAGGAGCCGTACGTCCCGTCCCTCTCAGACGTCGTGCCCTCCGCATACTCATGTCAGTTCCTTGCAGAGGAGCTGCAGAGATTGCGCGACACCCTCGTGACCTTCCTTCGCTCGTCCGACGACAGGACACGACGCGAAAAGAGGCGCGTGATAAGCGCAAGGCGCGGAAGGAGGAGGAGCTGTTAAAGAAGAAGGAAGAGGTCAACCGACTGAAGGCGCTCAAGATGAAGGACCTTCGCGCGAAGCTCGAGCGCATTAGTCGCGAAGGTGGCAAAAAGCTGGAAGAGAGCCAAGGTGCGTCTGTTCATCTTCCATAGCAGGCGTTCACTGATAGGATCTTATGTAGCCCTACAAGCCCTCGACCTCGATGGCGATTGGGACCCGGACGCGCACGACCGCCAGATGGCCGAGGTATACGCGAACGACGCGGCCACATTCGGAGACGATGACATCGTCGACAGTGAGAAGCCAACTTGGGGTGACGACGTTGATATCGCCGACATCGTCCCTCCTGGGGCTGAGAGCGACGAGGATGCAGAGGGGCCTTCGTTGAAGAAGAAGAAAAAGAAGAAAAAGAAGGGCGGGGACGACCAGATGGACGAGGGCGGGGTTGATGTAGACGAGATGGACGCGGACGTCGAGCGGCCGGCCATGGACGATGAAGAGTGGGACGGGACGGAGGATATGCGCAAGCGCAAACTCGAAGAGTACATGGACGAGCTGTACTCGATGGACTTCAACGACGTGGTGCGTCCCCCGTCCTCCTTTGCTGTGTGCCTGAACGCCATCGCTCACCAGTGCCACGACGATTGAACAGGTCGGCGGAATGCCCACACGTTTCCGGTACACCAAGGTCGACTCGCAAGGCTTCGGCCTCTCGCCCTCGGAGATCCTCATGGCGACCGACGCGGAGCTCAACACGTTCATGGGCATCAAGAAGTACGCGCCGTACCGCAAGGAGGGCCGCGGCCGCACCTGGGACCCGCAACGCACCGCGCGGCTGCAAGAGCTCATGACGAGGCTGCAGGAACGTGGCGTCACCAGGGACGCCAGCAAGCTCAACGGCTCCGCGGGAGAGAAGGTGAAGAAACGGAAGGGAAAGAAAGAGCGTATGCGCGAGAAGGCGGCAGCTGCAGGTGTGGGCGATGCTGATGCTGCAGAGAATAGTGACGATGGAGGTGACGAGGTGCCCGTCGCGCCAAAGGAGAAGAAACGGAAACGGGAGACGCATGCGGAGGCAGAGGCGGAGCCCGAAGAGCCCGACGCCGGCGAAGGGTCGACGAAAAAGAAACGACGCAGACATCATAAGAAATCGGGCGCTGTGGCTCCGTAGTCTGTCTTTCGCCACACCTTGCATCGTTAGGTATTTCGTTGATATCATTATCCATCTTGGTTGGGTTTGCTCTGCCTATGTAGTTGGCAAACGAAGTACTATGCCGTTTGCCTCAAGATCGTATCAAGTTACTTGGGTGAGTGGGCTGCCCTAGTAGCTCCATCGCAATCGCACTCGTGGCTTCGAACACAAGTGAACTCTTTGCAGAGGACTGTCATATTCACACACGACAACTGTGCTTCTCGTTGATCTGAACTGCGAGGCTCTATGCGCATGCAATCACAGACAGGATCAAGTCTGGGTCGCTTGTGACTTGAGCACGCCGGCGGAGACGGAGCCTCCAGCGACGGGCCTCGAGAGTTTGTTCTCGCCGGCCTTGACGATGAATGTCGCACTCGCGAAGCTGTCAAGGTTAGGTGTCTCTGTGGGGGTAGGGTGAGTGGTGTATAGCCTTCAGTGAATAAACCAGACTCACTGATGTTCCTCATCGCGTAGTATGTCGCGTTCGCTTGGTTCGGGTCGAGCGCGAGCGTGAAGAAACCACGGTACGACCCCTCGCTCCACTGCAGGTCGGCATTGACCGAGACGAGGACCTGCGATTGCTTGTCCGCATTCGCGGGACTCACGTTTGACCCGAAAGGCGAGCCCGAGGTGACGGCAGTGCCCGCAAACTCGACACCGATTGCACCCTGACCGGTGGTCGGGTCGTACCTACGTGCCCATACTCATGTACACGTCCGTGAATCTGCGGATTTAGACTTACGTAGTGGTGTCGTTCGGGTCTAAGAGATAGGTGTCTGGTTAGCCTCATGTAGGGCATAGACAGGAGGAGAGAACGTACGGGCTAGGTCGCTGACCCAATTCGCATGCGAGTCTCCGGAGAGGATCAGGGTATTGCTTATGTTCCCGTTGTACAAGTGGTCGAGGACACGGTTGCGGTTGGCCCGATATCCGTCCCACGCGTCCTAGGACCAAAGAAATGGGTACGATCGACGTATGGTGCTTTTAAGGCGAACTTACAACATCGACTGTAGATAGTCATGAGCATCCTCTCTGATGAAGTTTCCAAGATCACTCACAACCACCGCTCTCGTTGAGCTGCGTGAAGACGATCTGTTGTCTGTGGAAGATGTCAGGCAATCAAGTCTCATCATGCCAACTGGGCAAGAAGGCACTGCTGACCCTACCACGCGCCAGATAGCCCCGCGAGCTAGCGAAGCAGAAAGCGTGTCGTAGAACCCTAGCACGTCAAGTAGTCAGCGGGAGTAACACTCGTGACGCATTGCTCGTTCATACAATCTTCCTGCTCAGTGCCCATGAGCGACCGGTTGGTTACATCGGCTATGCTGTTGACGACTACAAGTCCTTGAGCGTATATCGTTAAAAGTCATAAATGTCTCCACCTACATTCTGTGCAACAGTGTCAAGATCTCGTCAGCAACCCGCCTTACATGGAAGAACTCACTAGTATTGTAGTAGACCTATATCGACACCGTGAGAAGGACATTAGCACGAAGCGTTGCAGATTCCATGAACGTTCGATGCTCACATCAGTGATGTCGCGATCGTATTGACCTATAAGCAAGTGGTACCACATAAACCGTACGGCCACTGGCAGTATTCAAAAGATCTTGACTCACGAGTGTCAAGCATAGTGAGGTCCTGCATGGACAATCCTCCGTTCAGAACGGCATCCATAAGTCAGGGTGAACAAGGCACATACCAAGAGCTTGCCGATCTGGAAGTTGCGCCAGATACGAAGCTTGTCATCCGGGTCGACCTGGCGGATCGGCATCCACTCGTGGTACGCGCGAACAGCAGCCAACTTCCTGTCCGTGAAGCATGCGCCAGACGGGGAGAAGCTGCACCCGACACTGGTGTCGTTGCTGTCCGCTGTGCCGGCCTTCCACGCGTTGTCTGCGACTTCATGGTCGTCCTGTCATAGCTCGTCATCACACAAAGGTCTGAGGCGATACACTCAACCGATACCCACCCTGGCGCATATTCAGTTCGAGCGTGTGATGACAGCATGAGCAATGAACTCACCAAACGGTAATCCAAGGGGCCTTCTCGTGCGCAATGCGTAGGCTTGCATCTGTCCGATACTGGTTCAAGCGCAGACGGTAGTCCGCTATGGTGGCGAGCTCCCGACCGAGAGTTTGGCGACCAATGCTCGCACTGATGTAAGATGCGCAATCCACCCCAATCAGCCGTACTTTCCTAGCAATATTCATGGAACATGCTCACCCATTTCCGAGCGACTCGTAAATCTGCAGAGACCTTGTCAAGCGACATGAAGACGCGATAACCCGAGACGGCTCACATAGTCACCGAGGTGGACAAAGATTTCCGCAGAGGTGTTGTGAGCCGCGACACCATACGCATTGAAGTAACCTAACGCATTGTTGAGTTTTGTAAAACATACCAGGCAGAGAATATGTTCCTACCTTGTTGATATTGTGAGCAACTAAACACTGCGAAGGTCAAGGGTACTCCTCCGTTGACCTGATCGGCTGCGGCTGTCGCTGCTGTCAATGTTCTACCCTAAGGTCTAGGATGAGACTATGCATACTGTCGGGGCTAGAGATAGTTCTAGTAGCTCCCACAGGGCTCACAGAACTCGAGTTTGTGCAGTCGGCAAACTGGAACCAGTAGTGCGTGTCGGGCTCCAAGTTCTGCGCCTCGACCTTGAGAGTGAAGTCGACATCGTAGCTTGTGAACGCACTCCCGGTATCAATAGGGTCTCCGGAAAGGTCCTCGTTGTCGAAGATCTGGAAGGTCACACAGACGGGGACGCTTTGGTCAGGGAGGGTGGCTCCAATGGGGACAGCGCGCGTCCACAGAAGGACGGACGTATCGAAGGGGTCGCCCTGCCCGAAGGGTGAGCGGGTTATGCTCGATTGCAATTAGGCACATTGTGTACTCACGCTAGCCACTGTCGATGAACCGGGTAGTCATGAGCATAACCTAATGGACGAGGATGTAAACAAACCACACACCCGAGTGAGTGAAGTTGATGCCCCCGTTGTAGATGAATGGGCTCTGCGATACGCAACGATATGACTGTTGTTACGGTGAATGCAATACGATAGACTAACGTTGCTGAAGTCACCCCCATAGAAGGTCGGGTAATGCTCGTCGGTGAACCCATCAGAACTCTCCGTGTTACCGAGTTGCCTTTTGGCGAACTCGACATGGCGCGCCTGGAGGGATCGCGTGTTGTGTGAGAGCTATGGTAGATGGTAGAACGAGATACATGCGTTAGCAATAGTCCGTGACGACAGCGCTCGATGAAGGCGCAACTTACATGTGGCGCATTGGCGAAAGGCGAGGAATATGCCAAGTTACGATCGAACAGCACCGTTGCGCCGGCAAGGGCGCCGAAAGCAAGAGCGACGAACCCTACAGAGAGCATGTTGGCTGCCGTTAGCCTGACAACACCTCGCATGAGGCGACGTTATAAGCTGGTCTGTGATGAACGTGCTATACGGCACCGAAGGTCGTAAGTTGAACGACTCCACAAGGGACCATGAGGCAACGCGTCGGTAGTGCTGTCGTCATTCGTCGTAGCATCAACATGTCGATGCGCACGTTCGTAGACAGGGCGGGCGATTGGCGGCTTGAGGGATGGGTGTTGTTCACATCAACCCGCTGTTATTAGGGGCGGACCGTAGACGTCGTAACGCATGCTGTACGAATTCGCGAGAAGGTCAGAAGGATGCACGTGAGCGGAGGGGTACGTACTATTACGACCTTTCTCTCTCACAACCAGTGCCTGAGGTACGACAGAGGCTTGTCATTGCGTCACTTGACGGTCTTCACCTCCAACATCTGTGAGTAAATGTCAAGGGAGCAGGTAGGAGAGTCAAGTATGGTGGCGGAGAAAAAAAAAATCTTAACCTCTTTCAACTTCGGCCCGCGATCATGGGGGTTGTAGGGACACAGAGAAATTGGAACTCAAAGGCGTTACGTGCCATGACGCATGCAAAATCCTGATAATACTTCTCCGATGACATATACGTTGTCGTAGTACTGCTTCTGCTACTGTGTGTCAGACAGAGGTTCGAGAAGGACTATATGATCATCACGACTCACACCGTACTCTACCGCATCCACAGACAGTTGACGAACTCCACACCCTTATTGCGACATCTCTAAACCCCTTCTTGCTTACTTCTGAAGTCAAAAGACACGCCTTCCTGCGCTTCTAACAACTGGAAGTGAGACAACCCGCTGAACCAGGCTGCAGTCATATTGCTGACGACGCGCCCCGTCACAGCAGCCTATTCTGGGCCAATCTTGATAGTGTTCCCGCCCGTCCCGGTAGCTGCGGCATCGGCCAACAGCTGGACATGACAATACTTCTCCAGCGCTATGAAGAAGTGGAGTGTGGCCTCGATGTACTTTGCTGCTACCATGGTGTCGTGATTCTAGTAGGGCCGTTCATGTGAGCACTGGTGGGTACAGACTTTAACGGGACAAACGGACCTGCACGATGACTGCCTGTGTTGCGATGTATCGGTCAGAGTTTTAAGTTGGTGAACAGACTATCCGGGGAGCGGAACCTTTTTAGAGCCAGGCGCCTCGACCATATGCGCTCCTTTCTCTTCGGCATGCACTATGCCTTCGAAGTGTTTGTAGACAGCATGGTCCTGCCACCAGATTAGCAACAAGCCTCGCACTGCGTAGTGACTGGGCTTATTCCATGGAACGCGCAGCCATCTTCGGTGATCGTGTCTACTTCTTTTCCTAGGGTCGAGAACGCACGGCCGTAGACTGAATGTGCGTGCGCAATGCTGTAGACGTCCGGTCGGGCAGCATATGAGCACAGTGGACTATCAAGGCCGGTTTGCCGAGGAATCTAGTGGGTCCAGACTCGTCGGGCTGTAGGTTGCCGTGCTCATCGATGAGGACTAGGTCGCTCGGTTGCACCGAGCAGAAGTGCTTTCCCTGGAGCCATGATAAGAACTCGATGGTATCCCCGACTCGAAGGATAGACGCACGAAGGGATTGGGCCAGTAGTAGTTGGGGCGAATAGGGTCCTTCATAACGGGTGCGTTCAGAGTTGATAAATAGTCGGCTAGTGATCAGATGCTAGGAGTACTTACCCGGACGGTGAAATGCCCAGCGTCGTCTTCAACATGACCGAGCTTGCCAGACGCGCAGAGTGACCCTGAGATCGCGTGTCAATATACGCTGATAGAGCCTACCGAAGAAGATCCTCAACGCTTGAGCGAGGCGAATCTTCAAGATTTCGCGTTCTTGCTCCTTGGAGGTAAACTTGGGTGGCTTTGGACGAGTGCCGACAACCACAGGGTCTCCCGCGGGGAGGGAGTGGGATTCGGTGGTAGCGCTCTCCGGAATGGAGGACATGGGTACCGAGGTACGAGGATACGGGCACAATCAACAATGAGACCCATAGATTTATTTAGCTGCGACTTCGTGGCTCGAAAGTGCTTTGCGATCCTGGGCGATAGAAGTCCCAACGGAGCCTCAGAAGTGAGACGACTCCGGGTCATCCAATGACAAGATGCAGTGATAGCACGAGCACCATGAGCACCAAAAAAGCTACGACAGAATGACCACTCGGGACCAGAGGAGGAAAATGCATGAACACTCACGCGAGAGGTAGTTAGACCTTATCTAACAGGGCGTCGAGTCGTGTTCGGTATCGTCGATATACTCGGAAGCAAGGTAGAGGTATTCCCTACTCAATACACCTGAGTGGTCCGCGTGAGCATGTCTACGAGTACATACTATGACTGAGTGTAGCACTTCCAGACAGCATGGCACGACGCGGCAAGCAAGTTAGGCAAGGCTCACATCACGAGCAGAACAGTAGTCGTGCACTGTGAGCCTTGAGGTAAGCGGCTGAAAGCGGGTGCCGAGCGAGGAATTCTCTGAACCTGGCCTAAGGGGTACATATCGGTATCAGGCTGGATTGAACAAAGTCAAGTTGTTGACTGGGCAAGACTAGAGCTGGATTTCGCAGACTTGAGCAAGATAAGGGTGATCACATGGGCAGCATGAGGCGGGGCTATTAGTACTGTGTGTCAGGGGGCATCACCATATCTCAAGCTTGTCTGTTCTGCTGTCTGGATGCAATGGCTGTCGTGTTGAAGAGGAGGAGGAGGAGGAGCGCATGGCCGCGGTCGGAAGACGTTCAGAGCAGCACCCCGGCAGTTTCCGGTACACGCGCGGCTGAGCGCTCGGACCTACGTCACCACTAGGAGTCCGAGGGACCGTGACACTGACGTGAGTCGAACACTCATACTAGCTCAAGGAATATGTTTGTTAATTGACCAGTTACCTCGCCACGCCTACACGTCCTGAAGAGAACCTTGACGTGATGTCAGACACTCCTCTACTCCAGCTCAACAAAGTGGGATGCTTCAAGGAGAAGGGGCAGCCAATATTCACCGACGTGAACCTCGTCGTGAACGAGGGTGACATTCTTGTCCTCCAAGGCAAGAGCGGTTCAGGGTGAGCATGCCAGTGAATTCGGGGCTCACTTCTAGCACTAACGTGCCGTAGGAAATCTACTTTGCTGAAGTGCATATCCCACCTGAATATCTACGACGGCGAGGTTCTCTACAGAGGGCAGTGCGTGCTCTCTCGGCTTTATGTCTCATTCCGCACGGGCACTTACAGGATCATGTCAGGACACCGAGCTCGTATGGTCAGTATGTGACAGCTCCGGCTATACCGGTACCACCCCATACGCTGACTGCAGTTGCCAGGCATCCCGAACTTCCGCACAAGCGTGATGTATGTCCCGCAGCGGCCCTCACTCTTACCCGGCACCCCCCGCGACTTCCTCTCTACTGTCTTCAACTTCGGGGCGCACAAGTCTGGTGTACGCGCTAAAAAGAGCTCAGCGTTCACCAGCGCTCTCGGCCTCAAACCTGACGAATCCGACGTGTCCGGCCACCAGGCGTTCGCAGTCGCCGAGTCCTGGGGCATTCAGCGGGAGCTTTGGGACAGGACATGGGCGAATCTCAGCGGAGGAGAGGCCCAACGCATCGTTCTCGCGATAGCAGTCGGGCTGGAGACGGCTGAGGTCCTCCTACTGGACGGTCAGTGGACCTAGGAAGTGTGAGGATAACTGAACTGACAGGGCGAGACAGAACCGACGTCGGCGCTGGACTCGGAGTCTTCTGACAAGGTTGAGAGGCACCTTTCTGCGGCGGTCAGGTCCCCGGACTCCAATCTGAAGGCACTCGTGTGGATCACGCATTCGCCAGAGCAAGGTCAACGCGTCGGGACACGCTTCATTCGTATAACGGCTGGCGGTGTTGATGAGGAAAACACAGAAAGTGGGGTATAGAATAGATCAGACTGCAGCAGCACTTGCTCAAGGTGACTTAGACTAGTTGACGATTGATGTACTAGTAAGTAGTACGAGTGGGAACGTTTAGTAGACTTGTTGTGCCTCGGTAGCTTGGTAATATTGACGGACTGGTTGTCCCTTCTCTGTTATGGTCCCTTAGCTCAACTGGTCAGAGCTTTGTACTTATAGGGATATCTCTGCCTTGTCATGCAAGGGTTCCGAGTTCGATCCTCGGAGGGACCAAATATCGTTTTGCTCCGCGTATCCTCCACATTTGGCGGTGAAAATTACATGCAACTAACATCTACGCGAGCCTACAGTATAGAGTAAAAATATAACCGGGTAGTGACAAGTAGGAATACAAGACAGTCGATCACAGAATGCTTCAGGGAACAAAAGGGCTATAGAGGACGGGCTATTTCCTTTCCCTTGTCCGACGAGGATGATGGGGCAACGACATTCGATATAGCTCCGTTGGCCTGCGGTGGCTTCATCTTCTCCGCCCACGCAGCAATGGCCTCGACGGACTGTATCGCCGGCATGATTTGAGACATGAGAGCCCCGTTGACGTCATTGAGCTGGTCCCTCAGCAGCTTGTCGATCTGCGTGTGCAAGTCGTTGAGCAGCGGCTGCAGGCTGTCGTGGACGTCCCGAAGGAGGCGAGGTCTGACGGCAGCGGCAATGGTGGCCGTAGACGGCGGTTCGGGGGGTGGTGGCTGAGGGGGCTGCGAGATGAACGCGGTCACGGCCGCGCGGAGGGCCTCGAGCTGTTCTGTCCGCTGCTGCAGGCCCTCGGACATCTCCTTCTGTTGCGCTTGCATCTGCAGTTGGCACGGACGGGCAGTGCGCGTGCGTGGGTATGCGCAAATGCAGGTCGCTATGGTCAGGATATGCGTCTGCAGGCAGATGAGGGATCAAGCTGCGTACCTCTTCGACCTGCGCCCGGAGCCGCTCGTTCTCCGTCTTCAGGTGGGCCGTCTCCGCTTCCTGCTTCTGCCCGTCCAAGCTCAGCTGCGCGAGCCCGGCGGTGACCTCGTCCTGGCGCGCCCGCGCGCCCGCGACCTCGCCGTTCAGCTTCTCGACGCACTCGGTCAGCTCCTCGTTGGTCGCGCCGCCGGCCCCTTTGAGTCGCGTGAGGCCCAGGTAGTCGAGCTGCCCGTCCACCTCGTCCTCGACCCTGCTGTCGTACTGCTGGATGTCGTTCCCAAGCTCGGCCACGCGGCCCTCAAGCGCGACGTACATGTCCTTGAGCCGCTCGACGTCATCCGCGTTCGGCTCGGCCGCGTTCGCCTGGGAGCTGCCGTCGTCGACGGAGAGGCGGCGCCGCTTCTTCGGCCGTGTACTCGATTCCGCGACTTCGCCCGCCTCGGGCGTGGAGGCTGGGGCTATTGGGGCGATCGACGGTTGTGCCTGCAGGGAGACGGTGGCGGCTTGCAGCTTCGAGACGGTGTCGAAGAGAGCGTCGACGTCTCGGCGGAGGTGGTCTAAGGAATTGTTCATCTCGAGCATCGCCGCGTCATTGTACTGCTGCGAGGGGGACTGCACGAATGGGTAGTAGTCGGTGGGGATGAGCCTTGCTAGAGCGGACTTGATTTGCGCCTCCTTCTCCTGCAGTTGCTGTTTCTTGACGGCGATCGCCTCGACCATCGCTTTCCTCGCATCTTCTGGGACGATCTCCCATTTGGACGACTTGGTCATCTGCTCGTAGGTCTGCACCTCCTGCTTCAGCCGCAGGAGATCCGTGCGCGCGGCGACGGACTCTGACAGCAGTCTGAGGATGGCCAGCCCGTGTTCGTGAAGGGGCGCGCGAGGTGACAGAGGGAGAAATTGGCCACTCACTTGATACGTTCCATCCATACTTGACGTTTCTCCTCCTCCGAGGGTTCCCGCCTTGGGGCTGCGGTAGCATTGGACTCACGACGCATCCGAGAACGCGACCTGCTCCTTCGATGCGTCGATTTGCTTCTGTGATCCCTCGACTTGCTGCTCCGCTGCCTTGAACGCGAGCGACGCTCCTCCTCGCGTCTCCTATGGTCTCGGTCTCGATCTCGGTCGCGGCCCTCATCCCTCTTCCGGTCATCATCGACGTCTCTCCTACTCCTGCCTCTCTCAGCATCTTCGTACCTCCTGTCATCGCCCCTGCGCCTATCATCGTCTCGTCGTCGCTCGTCCTCTCTGCGGTCGCGGTCGCGATATCGGTCTTCTTCTCTCCGCCGGTCGGGTGGCGGCATAGTACCAGCACCAGAGGACACTCTCCGTAGGACGCGTGGATCGGACGAGGACGCAATCGAGTCGATGGGAGAGCTGTCGCGTGGACGCGTGCGCGAGCTGCCCTTGTCTTCGCGATCTCGGTCTGAGCCTATCACGGAAGACGCGCTCGCGACGCGTTCTAGCAAGCTGGGGCCCGGCTTGGGCGGCAAACCGGGGGGCGCGTGGGGGCGCGCGTGCGCATTTGCGTTTGTGGGTGCTTCCACCGGTGGGGCTGGAGGAGGTGGCCCTGAGGGCGACGGCCGGGGACCATATATGGAAGCTGGAGCTTGCGGACGTAGAGGAGACGGCGAACGTGCGCCTGAGATTGACGGTCGGCGGGCCTCTCCGGCGGGCCGCGAGGATGATGCGTGCGTCCACTGGGGGTCGTCTGGATGTGCGAAGCCGCAAGACGCACCCGAAGGGCAGCCTTTCTGAACCAATTGATTAGGCAGCGGGCGACCGTCGTCGGTATACCACTATGTCCATGCATGAACGCGCGACCAATTTGTAGGATTTACTACATAAGCATCGGACACAAAGGGGCCTACTTACATAGCACCGCCTGGTCTTCCTCGAGTTGTTGGGGTGGGGCATCAGTCTCGCGCGCGTCGGGAAACAAATACACACACTGCGAGATGAAGAGGAGGATGGTAGAGGGATCCAGAGAGGGATAGAACAAAGAGCTTCAGCAACGCATCGGGAAAGTGTTGGAAATAATCTACATAAGCGCTATACCGAAGAACAGGATCGGCACGTCGATCCCGGTTCATCATAGCTGCATGCACACTACTAGCTGCGTCACTGCTGCGTCCCATGCCGGGATCACCGTGACCTCCTGTGCACGTCTCTCAACCTCCCCACCCAACCTTGGATCTTGTATGTATAGTAATAGCATCAGCATCTGACCCTCAAGTGCTCACGCGAGAGGTTCAGTCTAGTCGTCTACGATAACCCCAAGCTGTCAGCGGCCCTGAATTCGAAGGGTATCGATGTCTTACGATGCTTGATCTGAGACTAAGTCCACTGACATACCGAACCCGAATCGCACAGACGGTGACCACTCAAACGTCCGCGAACTCGGCGTCGAAGTCGCTCTGGCTCAGGTGCCCCTTCTTCACCCGCTTAGCCATCCGCTCCTCCCGCGCCAGATCCGCCCAGTCATCCCCGCCGTCTCCACTCTCATCCTCCGTACCCTCCCGACCGCGCTTTGCGCCCGGCTCAACCTCAGCACTCGCTTGAGCCTTCTCCCACTTCTTCTTACGGTCCTTCTTCTCGCGCCGCTTCTCCCGATCCTCTTGTTTCCGCACCTTGCTGCTCCAAGCAGCGTTCAATTTCTGCTTTTCCGCCCGGTCCTCTTTGCGCTTCTGGATCGCCTCCGGGCTCGGTGCAGGTTTAGATCCTTCTACGAGACGCTTCGCCTCCTGCGCTTTGTCGGTATAGGTGTAGTCGTTCCACTGTTACAGGGACTGGGATGAGCCAGCGGTATATCTTGAAAATTCGGCACTTACATCTACGTCTGCGTCTTCCCAGCCATCCCTTGAAACATCTTTGAGCTCGGGCATGCGCGGAAGACGGAGGAGACCAAAACTCTTCGCTAGGCCGATGAAGTCTAGATCCTTCACCCGGAAGATATAGGAAGCCTCGTGCTTGGAATAGGCACGAACAAAGGACACGAACGCCTTCACAGCCTGCTTTTTACGTGAGTTACACATGAGGAAGAGAATAGGCATAGACTTCAGTCACCTTGTCGTGCAGAGCGCGGTCCGTGAGCGCCTTCTTACGAATCTTCTCAAGTATTGAGGACACTTCGGGGTCCTCAGTACCCGCATCGTCCACCGACGCAGAAGAGCCATCATGCGAGAAGCGCGGCCGCTCTTTCAGCGGAATCTTGCGCACGGCCATAAACTCGACGTAGTCGACCTCGCGCCCGACTAGAAGCACCCAAGCCCTGCCGCTGCGTCCCGCACGCGCAGTACGACCGCAGCGATGTGAGAACGACTTCGTGTCTGTGGGAGGATCAAATTGTATCACGACATCGACGTCAGGTAAGTCAAGGCCTCGCGCTGCGACATCTGTCGCCAGGAGTATTGAGGGTGCTGAGGGAAGGGCGGTGGAATTCGTGAAGTTCGTAAGTGTCTTCGTGCGAACGTTGGGTGGGAGGTGCCCGTGAAGGGAAAACAAGGTGGCGCGTTGTGGCAGGAGCGGTGCGAGCACCTGTCCAACATGACTTGTTAGCGAACTAATATTGGCAAAGAAACCATGGAACCCTACGCGGTAGAAGTAATCTACGCATGCGCAAGTGGCAAAGTAGACTATGAAACGCGACGACTGGTGCTGCTCTACTTCGTGACGTACTATTCGTGTCAGCTGAAGCATCTTCTCAGAAGCCGGACACGACATGCAATAGTTTTGTAAGCTGTGAGGATACTTAGTATAAAGAACACCTTCTTGTGTGAATGAACCTACTTGGCTGGTATGCGTCTTTCTTCCACAATTTCCTTCTCGATCTTCGTACCGTCAGCTGCCACCCCTTTGCCCTTCGTTATCTTTGATTGGACCTTGACGACTACTCGGGCTGGATTGCGCAATCCTACTCGGACTAGCTCTGACAGTGCATCGGCGTCTGTCATGGTCGCACTAAATAGACCAGTTCGACGCTGTTTCGGTAGATGTGTCAAGATGCGAGTGAGAGTCGCATGAAACCCGAGGTCGAGCAAGCTATGATCCGGGCCATCTGAATGAAACGTCGGATACTTTATGAATAGTACGCACCGATCTGCTTCATCGAGAACAAGAATTTCCAACTCTTTCACGCTGACCACGTTCTTGCCTTTCCCAAGGAGAAACTCTTCAACCCTGCCCGGGGTCCCGATCACGATGTCAGCGCCGGTAGAAAGGAAGCGTTGGACATCTTGTGCAGGTGGAGAATCCGAGGAGATGATGAGCAAGGGCTCTGGGTACTCTGGGGTAGAGTCAAGCTGCACATCTGAACCCGTTGCTTCATCTGGCGAGGGAGACGCTTGGCGTGGCAGAGGCTGCGAGGATAAGAAGAGGGAGAAAATCGAGTGGATTTGGGTCGCTAGCTCCCTTCATGAGGACGCCCGAGTAAGAACGCATCCACGCAAGCGATAGCGAAGGGCGCACCTGGTGGGACTTATTACCAGTGCACCAATCTCGTTCCTCGCTAGCTTCCGCTCTCTCCGGATGAGCTTCTCCAGGATTGGTATGACAAAGGCGAGGGTCTTTCCAGACCCAGTCACTGCCTCCACGACGACGTCCTTATGGCGCATGAAGAGGGGGATGGTGGATGCTTGGACTGGGGTCATTCGAGTGTGGCCCATGGAATGGACAACGTCTAGACTGGGTAAAAGTCATTCCGATTCATTGAAGCGAGCATTCGTCGGGACATACATCCATGGGGTGAGGGGCGTTGAGATCGTTTCCCATTTGCCTGCGAAGGCCGTCGAGGCTGCCATGGCTTGCGAGCTGGTGGACGGCGAGAAGAGGAAGAGAAGCGCGAAGCAGACACTGAAAGTTTGACGGACACGGGCCGGAGACGGGAACGCGGGAGTCACGCGTCACGGGACAGGGGAGACGCGTGACGTGACTGTTGAAACGAATGCGAGTCGGGGCGGGGGCAGGCGGTCTTCTTCGAGTTCTCCAGGGACCGCGTCCTGCACAGGCTCTGGTCATCCCCCCGCGGCCGTCCCAGCCTCGTCCTCTCCGCCCAGCGACCGCTCTGCCTTTCGCTACGCTCTCATCGCGTCCTGGCCTCGTTGCTCTCCTAGGTCTCGCGCTGCATGTCTGCTTCTGATGGCGAACCTTCTCTACGTAAACTCCCCTCGTCGTTGAGGAACACCGCTCTGTCTCCTCTGCCTTCTCTCTCCTTGACTCGCGATCACATCACTGAGGCTCTCGCAAAGTCTCCGGATGGCGGCGCGACCCTTGACCTGGCGTACAAGGGTCTTACCGATGTTGGAGAGTCTGGAGCTGAGGAACTCGCCACGGTCGGCCAGGACGGGGAGATTGTTACGGAAAGCCCTGTAATACGGTATGCTTTTTCTACTCAGCTCTATCCTTTGACGCATGTGTTTTACGTGCGTTCTACAGAATTGCTTTGGCCCATAATCGACTCACTACGTTACCTATGGCATTCTCCTTATTGTCCCGCCTACGTTATCTGGTCCTCAAGAACAACAGTTTTACCGTATTTCCTGACGTTGTATGTAAACTTCTTGCATTCGACCGCTTGCCGACTGAGCAATATCCACCAGCTCACGGTCATGCCATCCCTGGAAATCCTTGACATTAGTCGTAACAAGATCAAGCGCCTACCACCCCAACCTGGTTCACTAGTTAACCTGAAGGTGAGAATTTCTCCAATGATCTGTTGACAGCCATTAGCTTCGGCATGCCTCGATTCTTGCGTGTGGTCTCACTCATTGTGAGTTAAGAGCTGGTGGGCATCCTCAGATCCATGACGTATGGAAACGAATATGCATAGTCATGACCGGGACACTAGACCATCACAGACACGGTCGCGATGGTGCCTTTATCCTGATGTTCACCTGTGCTAACGCCGTCAAACCCTTGTTAGGTTTTCTCCCTTGCGCGAAACAAACTTCACCGGCTGCCAGCTTACCTTGTCCAGTTCCATCAACTCAATTTGTTGAAGGTGGATCAGAATCCGCTGGAATGGCCACCTCCGTCTGTACTACGTCCTGGAAAAGACACGAACGACCCACAACTAGTCGCTGAATGGGTCAAGCATTTGCAGTCTTGGTTGGAAGATAACGCTGCAACAGCCGGTGAACGCAAGCACAGCGACGACTCAATGACTAGCGACACAGGGAACGATTCCTCGAGCTTGTGAGTCTTGCCGACTTGACCCGATTCTGCGGTTTCTTCATTCGCATGATATTGTAGCCTAGATGCACCTCGGGGGACCGGACGCCTTCTATGGCTTCGGAATCTCTGTACCATGAGCGCTCTTTCTCTCTGGAATCCGATGGCTCCTCATATTTCCAACTTGACCGGTCTCCGGGACCTTCCCGGAAGCCAACTGAATATGCTCCTCGTCTCCACCTGGATCCCTTCTTCACCAATCTCACGGCAACGAAGAGTACTTCACCATCTCCCCGGTCGCCTGACACGACTGTCTCGCCTGTTGACGACCACCCCATGAATGGCATCCATAATGGTTACAATCGATGGCCTCCACCCATGCATGCGAATGGGCATGCACACGGGCATGCGAATGGTAACGGCATAACCAAGTTTCCGCTCAAAGGCATTCCTGCTGTCAAGAAGAGTTTGCCTGATCTCAGACCTACACGCTTACATCTCTCCAATGGTACACAACGTGCTGCAACGCATGCGACTGATCACTTCCCGAGGTGCGTGCCATGCCTTGGCTTCTTGCTTGACGTCCTGACGCTCGAATTGCCCTAGTTTCTCGCACCTCCACCATACCTCCATCACTGACGAGCCAGTATCTGCATCTCCGGTGTCTATCGACCGGCCCATTCCGTCGATGGATACAGAGCGCAATTCATATTTCCGCCGATTGTCCACGCTCTCGGCCGCTACCATATCGAAAGCGATACCGGAATCTCTCCTTTCCGTCGTAGACGCTGTTCGAGGCGTCCTCTTCGCCCTGTCTCAGATCTATCAGACCTTGCAGCACTACACAGTCTATGCTATTGACGAGCGGCTTTCGGCAGTGCTGCAAAAGGTCCTGGGGCCGGCCAGCATGTATATGTCCCAGCTCATTCACGCGCTAGACCTTTTCGACGCATCGAGCAGACGAGCATTACCCAGTCCTGCAATATGTCGCGCTGTCGTGGAGAACTGTCGTGATAATGTCACCGTCTTCGGGAAGGCGGTTGGGATGCTCTCACTGCAGTTGAAGGTGCTCGCAAAACATGATGACGTACGGTATACGCGGCAAATGCTGCTTGTGCTCTACGGCGCGATGTCAGAGATTGCGGCCGCTTGGCAATCCATGGCGACACGAATCGACTCGGTCAAGCCATACCTCTGGGAAATCCGTCCACCGCCTGTGTCAAAGTCGCATGGATCCAAGACTCCGACGCTACGGTCAACGAGCACGGCGGCGGCGGACAAGCCGCGAGTGCCAGCGTCAGCACCGCCTTTGACGTCTTCACCATTCTTGCCTGCTCATCCACCGGAAACGCCCCAGCGGTTCTACTTGCGGACGAACACGGCCCAACGCTCCCTGGATCTAGGGAAGAGCCACATCAGCCGACGACATGCTGGTTCATTCAGCTCGAAGGACGTTGAGATCGGGAAGATGCTCCCGTCATACGTAGACCCTCTCCCGTCGCTCCCGTCGAACCTGAATGGGTTCAACCCAAACGGCGTAGCCCACTCGACACCCACACCCGCGACCAGGACGATGCGCCGGCTGGTCCTTCCACTAGGCCAGCAACCACACGATCAGTACATGGGAAGCCACTCACGGCAAGGGTCGCAGAACTCGCTGCTTGCCGCCTCCAACTCGTCGCCTTCACTCGGTGGCATAGTGGTGTCGGGGACGAGCACGCTCGTGGACCGGGACCTCATCGGCGCGATGAAGGGTGCGGTGGAGGCCGCGCCGGAGATCTGGGAGCTGATGGACGAGATGCTCGACGCGGAGGGTGCAGACGCGAGAGACGACTTCCGGGAAATGCTCGGCCGTGCGAAGGACGTGACCGCACGGCTGAGGGGGAGCATCGCGGCCGTGCAGGAGGGGACGCACTCACAGGCCGTGGACGGGAAAGCGCTGCATGACGACGCCCATATATTCGTCAAGGTGAGTTTGCTGTCTATGCCCCTCGTGCCCTCTCATTTCCGCTCTCGGACTGTCCACGCACCGGTGCGCGGTCAACGCCCTCGCCCATGCCCATACTTGCGTTAGTGTTCTCATCTTGGTATCGATCGCTGACTCCGCGCGCCACCGCTAGACTGTCATCCAGCTGTCTAACGCGCTGAAGACTCGCGGCACGACAGGCGGATCGACGCCAGCCGCGTCCATCGCCGCCGGTCAGACCAACATCAACCCGCTCTCGTCGACGCTGCGGACGAAGATGGTGAAGCTCACGAACGCGACGCAGGACATAGTCCTGCTCCTCCACGTCTCCTCCTTCTCGCCTGCGCCGACGCCCGGCCTGCGCTCATACTCGCCCATGGTCGGCCTCGCACAGCCGTCGCCATTACCTACGCCCGTTTCAACCCCGGGGCTCGAAGACGGGCGGCTGACGTCGAATCTGTCCCGCAACCGTAGTGGCGTCAGTCCGTTCGGTGGCTCGAAGCTTCTCTGACCTGGTGTCTCAGCCTTACACGCGCATGCCGTCTGTCTGTCATGGCAGATGCATATGTTGTGGCTCACAGGGACCGTCCGACTGCCAGCGCTGCATGGTCCGTCGTGTACATGACGTCGCGGTGCCTCGTTGACAAGCACTCACATCTGGGCGTGGATGTGCGCAGTGAGACGGTCGGACAGCGAGGGGGCGACGGCGCAGCTACGTGTCCGAAGGAGGTGATAATGTTCGTATACTAGTCTACAGGCGCGTTCTTCGACGGCTCATATTCTGGCCTTGACCTCGGGATCCCCGAACCTTTCGGTCGCTCGGTCGACATAACTTATCCCCGCTAATCTTTCGCGTTCTCCTCATCATCTGTTCGCGTAACCTCGTCGCACGTTGCATTTCATCTCCATATCTCTCGCGATCGCTCTCTCCCTCATGTTGCAGTGTTACGTACCCTCATGTAGTCCTAATGTCTCCACCAGATCGACGATCTTCGGTCTCTGGACCATTCTATCGACCAGATCATCGTGTTTGAATCTCCCTGGGGCTCTGTCCTCTGTCAGTGGTGTTCTCAACCTCTTCATCACCCTCACATAGCGATTGCCTGCCCCAGCTATTGTGTGCGCAACGAACGAAATCCGTGGTCTGTGGGTCCTGTAATGTCCAGATGGAGCCTACGTCCACACAAGAAACGAGCACTACCTGACGTCTACCACCCTACTACATCACTCACGCGTCACGGGCTAGCTAGACCCACGCGCTCCCTCGTTGCGCCCAGGTGTCTGCACTTCCGCGTTCGCCAATATGCGCTCGATCTCGGCGCGGATCTCGCGCAAGTTATTCTTGAGTGCCTTGACGTCCTCGAATTTCCTGTGCGCCTTGGCTTCCTCGACGAACGTCTCGAGCAACGCCTCCTGCTCGAGCAGCGGCTGCAGGACGCGCGCGACCTCCGAGTCGGGGTCGATAATCTGGTCTTCTGGCGGGGCGGGGCTCACGGAAGACGCGTTCGGCGACGGGCCGGCTTTCTTGGGCTTTGGCAGGGACTGTCAAAGAGCGATTATCAGATGGAAGAAGATATCAAAGAAAGTTTGACAGAATGCGATAGATGACAGATGGCGAACCTGCAGCGGGAACATGTGCCTCTGGAGGAAGTTGTTCGCGCGGCTGATGATTGCATTCTGAATGCGGTCTTGGGAACCACCTGGTGGACAGGGCAGCTTGCGTATTCGTTTGGCGAGGGTGTCATACTGGGAGAAGGCTTCCAGCAGCCGTTTCCTCGCTGCGGCCGCCTCAGCTGTTGGGCGCTCTTGTTTACTGCTCGACAACATGTGTGGGTGGGTGAAAAACGCGCCTTTGGGAAATGGCAACTCACCTGAGGTTGACGACGAGCTCTTGGAAGAGCGGCAGCTCGTCTTCAATTTCCTTCTCGAGGATAATGAAGGCCTGCATCTGCGGTTGAACATACCATCCACAACTACATGGTACTGAACGTACCTCGTAGAGCCGGGAGAACAGTGGTATAGAGCTCATCTCGTGCCGATACTGCTGTCGCCTGTGCGCAAATGTGAGTTCGGAGGTACGATGTGGGGGACAATGTCTAGGCATACAGCAGTACTGGTCGACAATCCCGACATATTCGAACACCCTTGAGGAACTTCTCGTCTTCGCTGATCGTCTCGCCCTTTCTCGACTTCCCAGGAGTTGCAGTGCTGCGTCGTCGAACGCCGTAGTCCACGCCTTCGCCGACCTCCTCTATTCGCCCTGTGCTCTGGTCGACAACAAACAGTAGAGAACATGTCTCCGGTCGTTGGGGATACTTGACTGGCAATGAACAGATGATTCGGCCACATAGTCGGCAATGGTGTTTCCGGTTCGTCAAAGGATGGAAAGAAGCACTTCATCTACGTTCAGTAGAAAAATCAATGTTCACTGTCAACGGATACATACGTGCAGAGCGGACATTGCGACACAGAAGTATCGTCCTCCCATGGCGTGATCTTCTGTTCGGCCGCTACAAACAATGTTACGTTCCGAAGAATGGTATAGCAAAACCGCACCCAACCTACCTCGTACGTCATTCTTCCCTCCCTGCGCGCCTGGCGATTGAACCATTTCTCGCCAAAGGTCACCAGGACTCTTGTTCTTCAAGTCAAGATCCCAGAACGACGATGCGCGCCGGTTCTGTTGCAAAGGCCGCGGTTCCGGTGCCACTTCTTTCTGCTGACCAGGAAGAGGGAAATGAAGGCTGATGAGTTTCTCGAGGCGTCGCTCAAGCCGGGTGCGTTCTATCCGCCCAGCATCGCGACTCTGGTTACGTGCTTCGACGAACTCGTCTGTGCGAGGTCTGTACACGCCCTTCGGCTGGAAACCAGGCCGGTAGGGGGCAGGCGACCGTCCTGGTGCACGGGATGTTGATGGCAGAGTAAATGTAGATGTAGATGGGGTCAGAGCTGGAGAAGTTGACAGCGAAGCAGAACCTGGTGTGCCATCGTAGACTGGTGGCGTCCTGAGCGTTGACGCACGATTGGGTTGGGGTACTGCCATGGGTGCAGATATAGACGCGACAGGCGTGGGACTAGGAGCAGGTGCCGAGGGAAGCAAGGAGAATTGCTGCGACTGCAGCTCTAATGCGGGTATGGGAGGCAACGCACGGTCCTGACCGGTCATGATCGGTGTAGAAACAGCTGATGATACACCGCTCGTCGGCTCTCTAAGCTGCTTCTCTGCGGCTCTGGGGGACGTGAGGTGCATCGAGGAGCTCTGTACGTGCATGCTTGCAGGACGAAGTGGCGACGACGGCATTGTGGACCTAGCAGCTGGACGGAGGGGAACATGACGGAATGTTGATGACTTCCTGGGAGAAGCGAGAGGTCTATCGGACAGCGTAGGTGAAGGCGCAGAAGGTCCAGGCACGGCAGATGGTGACTGGGGAAGAGCCCTCCCTTTACCCTTCGGAGAACTCGCCTGGGACAAAGGCGACACGGGCAACGGTAGTGCAGACGGCGGTGGCGTCTGGACAGGTGGTGTTGAGGACGGTGGTGGGGGTACCTGCTTCACAGGAGAAGGAGGTGCAATTGCGACAGGCGAGGGTGATTCTACAACAGGTGAAGCTGGTGGAAGAGGTTTGTCCACCGGCTTCTCGACGGGAGACTTCTCGGTGTTCAGGTCCAGGACAGGTGTAGGCTCTTGCCGAAGGTGCGCGAGGGTATCAATCATCGAGACTGGACGTTGTAGAGGGTTACGGCCATTAAGCATTGCGAGCGAACGCTTCTCCGCATCGGCGACGCCATCGAATGTTTGAGTCACGACAGGTTCGCTGTATGTGTGGCCGTTGGTGAGCACTCCTGCAGGACGTACTTGCACAGTTGGAGCACCATTGGGTGCTATGTGCGAGCCCGAGAGGACGCGGTTGTGCCGCTTGGACTGATCCAATGGGCGTAAGGCGGCGCGCCTAGGAGTACAGAGACACTGCACGCACCTTGTAAGCCTGGTATGGTACGTACGGGGGGTTCTCCATTGCGTGTAGTGAAGCTGGAGCGACCGCGGTCGAGTACGGGATTTATGAGGATGCCGCGCTTGAAAGCTGCGTGGAGCGGTGAGCTGCGAGCGCTGTTGGAAACCGCCTGCTATTCGACCTAATAATAGCGCCTCGCCAGCAAGAACGGAGAGGTCGAGAGCAGCCCGTCGTCGTGCGTGCCGTCGAAGACGATGGTCTCGGCGTCGAGGAGTGGACCAAGAGCCTTCGAGTGCAAGTGCGCCAAGGTGGCACTGGGACAACAGCGCTAGCCGGACCTCCGGATCGACGCGTCCCGGCACACCCAACGGCACCACGGTCATCTACGCAGCCGCCCAGTGCCTGCTCTCATCCATCGACGGCGACCATGTCTGCGCCAACAGGCATCACCGTCTCTCCCGAGCTCTCTGCAGCATTCTCAGACGTGATCGGCTCGATATACACCAGGTTCCTTAAGATCTCCATCCAAAATGGTCTCCTGCTACTTCCTGATAGTCTTCGTACTCGAAGCTCATGCCGTGCCTATCAGAGTCGCTCGTACCTGATGGCGTACATCCACCCACCGGCACCCTCGCGGAGGACCTTGACAGGCTGGGAGACATCTTAGAAGACACCGTACCAGCATACATACTCGTGCGGTTGGATGATCCCCCAACGGAATGGTTGGCCATCTACTACGTGCCCGACTCGGCCAAAGTCAGGGACAAGGTAAGCAGATCATTCATTAGCACTGTTCAATGCGAGTATGTGTGAAGTTCTGCGAAGATGTTATACGCTGCTACCCGCAACATTGTGACAAAGAGCCTTGGCTCCGCGCACTTCACCGACAACCTCTTCGCAACTTCCAAGGATGACATCAACGCGGAGGCGTATGCGAAACATAAGCGTCATCTTGCAGCGCCAAAGCCAATGAGTGCACGAGAGAAGGAGATGGAGGCCGTCAAGGCCGCAGAGCGCGAAGCAGGAGGAAGAAACTACGAAGGTAGCCGCGCAAGGCAGAACCATGTCGGTCAGGGACTGTTCTTAAAGTGGTCGTCCGAGGCCGAGCAGGCTATCAAGGAGTTGGCCACCACGGACGACAGTCGCGTCGTCATTCTCGTGAGTGCATGCATCGCGGAACCGTGTTGTATCGTGAACTCATGAACTAACATGCGTCCAGGCTATCGACCCGGCGACGGAGACACTATTGCTATCTTCTGCTTCAGTTATCGATATTTCTGAGCTAGGCAGCTCCTTGCCGCCGTCTGATCCCTGTGAGTGTCTGACATATTAAGTACGTCGCTTTAGGATGATAGCTCATTAGTTGGACAGCGTACGCTTTCTTCGCCTGGCCCCAGAGTTTCACGGCGCCCCCACGCCGAGAGATCGGTGAGTTTGTGCGCTCACGTAAAGTTTACCTCGCACTTACACTCTTCCTCGCAGTCCCTATCTATTCTTGCCCCTCGGCTTCTCCTGTCAGGCACCGCATGCTCTATTCTAGCGCTGTCCTGTTTGTCGTGAAAGAAGTCAAGGAGATGCTAGCAGCTTCTGGCAGTAGCTCTACCGTGTCCTCGCGCAAGGTCGAAACCTCGGATCCTGCAGAACTCGACGAGAAGTATCTCGCATCTGAACTTGGTCTTGCTGGGGCCGACGCATCGACTAGCGTAGCAGGGCATTCCACCGACGCTCCGGTGAAGACGGCGTTCGCGCGCCCGAAAGGGCCCGGGAGGAAACGGTGATATCGGTACTCATATTTCTTGCCAGTACAATAGGAACGAGAACATCGGAGCAGTGTACACAAGCTATAGAATGGAGCAAATCCGCGGAATCTCATTGCGTCGCTGCAGCCCTCAAGCCGTAGTCAGATACGCACGCTTCAAGTAAGTATCCCATGACCGGACCCTCGCACTATGGTATACACAGCCCGGGGTGGATATGGTCGCTGTGAGATTCCTTGAGGCGTCTTTGCTCCGGCGCAGGCAATGCTTGACAGGACCTCTGATAGCACTCATCACACGCGTGCAGCGCCGCTTGTCTGTTGTGGAGCATCTCTCCTGTGCATCTTGGACAGATGATATACACCCACGTCCGGGGCTTGACCCCGAGTCGCAAACAGTCGCTTAACTCGTGCGGGGGTTCGAACTGTTGCCGCGGCACCGTGGATGCACATGGCTGCGCCAAGCAGGAGGGTCGAGGTCGAGACTGCGTCCACTCGGTACATATGGGGTCTCCATACTTCCAATATAGCAGCAAGCAGAATCCGATCCTTGCGCTTAGGATCGTCTATTGCTCGCATGGACTTGGCTCTTCGACAACAGGCTAATGACGACCTCGTTGAGATACAGGCGGTTCCAACATATGAACGTTGCCAACACGTTCTGTAACGGCATGTTCAAGAGCCAACGGCAGTGTTGAGTGCCACACTGAAGGGTTTGCCAATCTTATCATAACAAGTATGTATGTGCATGGAGGCTTCAATTGGTTCACATTGCCATTGCTCCTTGGTAGATGACCACTAAGGAGCTCAACACAGTCCGTCACCAACCTACTCACGTGGAGTATAGTTATAAGCTAAATCTCGATATGCACGATGATCGGGTGCTTGCAAACTCTCACGTCGCGTCGGACATGCACGGTACTGGCAGTGCGTAGGCCAAGAGGAGCAGTGGTCAAGAAGCTCGGGGTGCCGAGGTGTGCATCCATACACGCACACGAGTGTACATACCATACTGTACCGTCGACTACCTTGGCATATGGGGTTGCCTCAGGCTCTGGCAACAAGACGCTGTGACTCCGAGTGAGGTTGGTAGACGGTCGTAGTAGTTCAGCAAGGTGGCACTTACTAACCATCAAGGCACTGCACTAGACGCCAATCCATCCTCCTCCGACTACTCGGACACGCCTATCGTGCCGCCCTGCTCACACACCCGGAGTCTGTACACCAAGTCTGCAACATGCTGTGTCATCTTGGGCCAGTACTCGCAAGTGAATCACCGGATGCAAAGCGCCGCCGCAGTGATTCTGGCCCCGGTCTCGGCGGTTCGAACTAGCGTTGGACAGCGAGACCGGCGACTGTGACGACGCAAACACTCGTCAGGTAATTGTCTAGCTTGCGCCATAGGCCCACCACCACCGTGGGGCTTCTCACGGAGGAGTGGCGACAAGACGGCATCGATCACTGCGGAACGAAGGTTCAGGAAGGTTTGATACCGAGCCGGAGGCCGGATCAAGGACCTTGAAGGTATGTGTACTTAGCCTGAAGTATGTTTTGCCGATGCCGGATATTGTGCGCATTAACTTTGAACTTTGAGACAGGACCAAAATCTTAACCATGCGTGCCCGCAGCTACGCGACTCAGTACTTGCTCGACCACGGTGGACGATGTCACGGTACGTATCGGCGGGGCGGAGGAGGGTTGAGTGCATCGACGCCCAAAGGTTACAATCGGCCGCAATTCATGCTTGCCATCCTGAACGGTTCCCCGACAATTTGCTAGCTCACCATCCAGTCACCATCTCTCCATCTTCGAAATTTATGATCGCGTCCTGTGGTCGATATCCCGGCGACAACTTACGACGGTCCTAGTGCTCTCCTAGCGGCCGGTCCGGGTAAGTAGGGGTCAGTGAGGCTAGCCTGCTTATCTCGCGTCCAGTACTGCGAATGACCGCAATATGGTTGGCTAGCTGCTAGCCGCCCCGCTAACTACATCATCTCAACCTCCATGACGATGGGGCATCGCCCGCTAACAGGCATGAATTCACGGAATCGCCGCTTCACGAATGTTACCCGGGCCGGTTCCCACGGGTGTGCAGAATCACGACGATTGCCAGTACTGTATCTCAAGTTTGCTGGTTCAATGCGAATTGAGCGGAAGACCCGCGGACGACACACGACGAACGAAAACAAAATTTCAGTGGCGCACGAGATACCATGCGGTGAGTATGGTACTTACTTATTTTCCGACTTCTATACCCGGTAAGCTGGGTTGCGGAGGAGCGTCGCAATACAAATACACACCGCCCGTCTCACAGTCTCTCGAGTCTCACTTGACCATGCCGGGTAACTTTCTCCCAGCGCCCGACAATGCAGGACCATCCACTGATTCTGATTCCGAAGATACAAAATCTAATTCCCTTTGAGCAGGAGTTGTAGGTTATGGTGGTGTCCACCCAATAATTATCCAATGGGCCAGCCCACATCAAGCCCACATTCTCCAACTTGAAGATCTTATCCGACCCACCCCTTTTGGTATCACACGAACATACAGCCGATTGAGCCCGTGGCTGGCGATGTCCATCATAATTCTTCACGAGCATGGTAACGCCCATATGTTCATCCGGTGCGCTCGCTGCCACAACTCGAGCTTGCTAGGACGGGTTGTGTAGCAGGTGTGGGAACAGGCTAAGGAGTTCTGGCGACCGAGTTCGTATGCTCCGGGCGCGGATGCGGTGAGTGTACACCTTACTCCGTTATCGCGCCGAATGATGCGACGCTCCTCGTTGTTCGTGTGCCTGGCTAATTACGATAACGCTCCAATCTCCAGATGGTCCTGGTCCATCATTGGGAACCACCGTGTGCCCGCGACACAGCTGCGGTTTATGGCGCTTTGTCTCCAGCTGCAGCGGTATATAATATGCCATGGAGCACTTTGCCATCACCCTAGGGTCCTCCCCCAGTCGATTCCACCATGGCCGAAGTGAACACTATGCCGACCTTGGACGACAAGCAATCCGCCTCCAGCGCGTCCCTCGAGAAGAAGGACGGTGTTGCGGTTAGCGAGGATGCCATCGTGGCGAAGGAGGTCGAGGAGTTCGAGGAGCGGCTCGAAAAAGATCAGGCTCCCGACGAGGACTACCTCATTCGGGAGCCTTGGGAGGTCGCACTCAAGGTATGTCTTCACTCGTCCTGGACTGTATTCCCATCACATCTCTTCTCATGCTTCTTCTACGTTGCTTCTCAGGTTTTGTCTAACCGCGACGATCCCGAACTTCCGTCTGTCACGTTCCGCACCATCATCCTCGGCCTCGGCTTCTCAGCCTTCGGAGCGTAAGCAATCTTTCTTTGAAGTGAACTATCGGGTGCTCACGACGCAGGCAGTGTCTTGGCTCAGATCTATTACTTCAAGCCGCAGACGTTGCTTGTCTCTACTCTGTTCCTTCTGGTGCTGTCGTACTGGTTCGGCAATGCCATGGCGATGTTCCTGCCATCGCATGGTCTCTTCCGCTTCATCAACCCCGGTCCCTTCAACAGTGAGTTGGATTGGCGATTCTCATAAAACGACTCCTACTCACCACAACCATCTCAGTCAAGGAGCATGTTGCTATCATCATCATGTCCTCTACAGCTGCTGTCTCCGCCACGGCCATCCAGGTCATCTCCGTTCAGGATTGTGAGTTGAGCCACACTCATTACATCGTCTCTCGACTGATCGCATTGGTGCAGTGTACTACGACAACCAATTGGTAGGTGCCTCATCAACGAAGGGGTGATTAGACTCGAATTGACGACGCCGACAGAACGCGGGGCTCGCGATCTTCACTCTGATTGGTTCTCAACTCCTCGGTTACGGTTACGCTGGCCTGTTACAAGACATGCTAGTGAAGCCTACGAAGTGCTTCTGGCCCACGAAGAGTGAGACGTTCGTGGCAGTTACTTCGCTCATGATAGCTGATATGCCATCGCAGTCTCCACCGCCAACTTGTTCCAAGCGCTTCACTACGATAACCAGATGACGTCGAAGCGTGTCCGTCTGTTCTGGACCGTGTTCCTCGTCATGTTTGTCTGGGAGATTATTCCGCAGTGTAAGTCTAGTATCGATTCATGGAGTGTCGATTTCCAACTGAAATACATTCGCTGCGCGCCTTGTAGGGATCTTCCCTCTGCTCACCGGTGTCTCGATCTTCTGCTTGGCCAACAACCACAACAAAGTGTTTAGGAACATCTTCGGCGGCGCCAGCAACAACGAGGGAATGGGTCTTCTCTCGTGGTGCTTCGACTGGAACCTGATCGGTAGCGACTGCATGTTCGACCCGATCTGGCTGCAGATCAACCAGGACATCGGTATCTTCCTCACGTACATCCTCATGGCTGGTGTGTACTACGGCAACCTCTGGAGGGCTCAGGACTTCCCCTTCATGTCCCAGGCCATCTTCGTAAGCCTAGGTGCACTTGTGTTCTTCAGATATGCTAAACATTCTTGTTCTAGGCTGAGGACGGTTCTCAGTACAACCAAACCGCTCTTCTGACGGACGGCAAGTTCGATCCGGTGAAGTACGAGCAGCTTGGCGTAAGTTCTATGATTTTCTCACACCTCAGGACATAGAGACTGATGTACCTCGTTAAGCCTGCGTTTTTCTCGGCCACCAACGCTCTCTACTTCATGACCTCGAACTTGTCCCTCGGTGCCACCTTCACGCACGTGTTCTTCTGGCACTGGCAGGACATCAAGCCGTTCCTGAAGTCATTCAACCCGTGGAACAAGGAGGTCCAGGTCGTACACGACCCTCATTGGGAGAAGATGAAGGCCTACAAACAGATCCCGCGTTGGTGGTACTTTGTCCTCCTCGCCGCCGCATACGCGATCGCGCAGGCCACCAACTACACTGGCCACTCCGGTCTCCCGTGGTGGGCGCTGACCGTCATCCTCATCATCTCGCTCATTATGTCCATGCTCTTCGCCACCCTCTCCGCGACGATCGGTTTCCGCGAGTTCAATACGTCCGCGAACGGCTTCTACCAGATGATCACTGCTTACCTCGTCCCTGGCAACCCGATTGCGAACTTGTACGGTGCGCTTTACGGCCAGCACCCGCAAGGTCAATGTATTGCTATGCTTGGCGATCTGAAGCTCGGTCAATACGTCAAGCTTCCCCCTCGGGTGACGTTCTGGATGCAGATCGGAGGTACCGTTGTTGGCGCCGTTCTCAACTGTACGTACGCCTACGTGATGATTTTCATTCTAGTATTGACTAACTATTCGTGTTCTCGTAGACATCATGATGGTTACCATCATCAACGCCAACCGCGAGGACCTGCTCTCCATCTCTGGTACTCGTCTCTGGTCGGGTCAGAACGCCCAGAGCTTCAACAGTGCGTGCTCACTGTGACTTCAAACCGTTCTTCGTTGCTCACATGGATTCTGCTCCCACAGCGAACGGTATCTCTTGGGGTGGTCTTGCTCCACAGATGTTCGGTGCCCACGGTGTGTACCACATGGTGCCCATCTGCCTTGCCATCGGTGTCTTCCTCCCGTTGCCGTTCATGGCTGCTGTAAGTCTCCGTTCGATCTATGCATATAGACAGTCCGCTCATAGCTGCATCTCTCCAGTGGTACATCTGGCCCAAGGCTGGCTTCGAGAACTTCAGCACGCCTATCATCCTGCAATACTCGTGCTTCCTCTCCGTCGGTATCAACACCTCCGTCAACCCGTCGATGGCCATCGGGATTTTCTCGCAGTGGTGGGTGCGCACGCGCTACCCGCGCTGGTTCACGAAGTACAAGTGCGTCATTTCCTACCACCTACAGCCACATGTGCGGGGATGCTCACGCTTTACCCCAGCTACATCGTCGCTGCCGGGCTCGACGGAGGCACTCAGGTCATCTCGTTCATCCTCAACTTCGCCGTGTTCGGTGCGTCAGGCACTGCGCACAACTTCCCGGAGTGGTGGGGCAACGGTACGTGTTTCCTTCTGCCGCCCGCGTCCGCCGGGCTCCGCTCTGACCTACTTTGCTCCATCTGTAGACTTCAGCCTGTCTGCCGATCGCTGCGCAGCGGCCGACAACTAGACTCTCGTTCTTGCCCTCTTGCATCATCTTGACATCTCTGCATCTGTACCGTAGTAGTAGCCATCAGCTGTTTCCCTCATCTCTTCAGGGTCTATCGCACGAATACACAGCATATCTGTAACTCCATATGGACCGTCATCATGCCATGATCATCACGCGCACTAGTGCTCATCAAGGTTAGCGGGCCTCTTATCTTTCCGTTTCCATGCATTGGCCATGCGGCGTTGGCCATGCGTTGTACGCTGGTTTACGCGTTTACGACCGGTGCCACGTCCAGCGGCGAAACGGGCCATCTGAATGCTTGCTGCGGGTTTATACTAGTAATTCAGTGTGGTAAGTACGCGGTTTCAGGCCGCTTTACGTACGTACTCTAACCCCGTATCATACGTATGGTGTGTTCACAGGCTACAGCTGATGCGCCCAGGTCGTTGTACGGCATACCAAAACTCCCAACGACCCGCCCTCTCCTCCTCCGTGTCCATGTAGTACGTCTTTCCATCAAGCGGACATATTCGCAAACCGGGTCTGCGATTTGTCTGCAATATCTAGCAGTTGGTCCGGGGGGCTTGGATATATGCATATGTAGAACTTCAAAGAAGTGACAAGTCATCACTTGAGCAGCGCCTATGCTTATGGATTCACAAGGTATGCACGACTGCAAACCATATGTATATTGCGTGCGTACCAGTCCTGGTGTCAGGCTTTCACTACAATAGCCAGTAGTCATGTTCAAGATACCATGTCGCGCACCGTCCAGGACGGTCCGTGAACTGCGCTGCACGCGGAGTTGCGAGCGGGCTCTTTCCTGCGGCTGTTGCGGGTAATAAATATTCAGGCAGAGCATGCGACCCTCGACGAGAATCAAATTCGACCAACCTCTACACACACGAAGGAAGCGACCATCTGGCCACGGACGTCGGGGTACAAGGTGTACGAATGCGTATGGCGGGGCATTCTCGTTCAAGTCGTTGGAGGACGGCGCTGCCAGTGGCCATGGGGTTTCCCTAGTTCCCGTCTGGTGTTAGAGTGGCGAACGGGTCGCGTACGTAGTACACGTTGTGAGTAACAAGATCCGTACTGATGACGATGAGCGGCCTACAGAGGAGGATGTCAGTTGTGTTAGAAGCTGTACACGAGTGCATAGGTACCTGGGTCGGAAGCACCGGGTGTCCTCAAGCATAGTCTGTTGGTCGAGTATCGACTTTCGGCGCTCAGAGATAGCCTAGTCGATCTGGCCAAACTACAGACATACCGATCTAAGTCAATAAACAGGTTGCAAGATTACCGAGGACACTTAGTACAAGTTACAACCTCAATGACGCGACAGTTGTTTTTCCAGATACATCTCGCGCTGAAACGATGTTTGCTCAGCAATGCGCATACCTGCATAGAGAGTTCGTCAGATCTGCCTCGTATTCTTGCTGTGCGTTTGTCGTGGGTTAGCGGTTAAAGTAGTCGATGTTGCGGTTTGTGTTGCGGTCACTCGAGTTCTTCGGAACCAGTTTGGTATGCCGGTCCGGGTTGATCCGTGATGGGAAAGGGCCTCGGCCCGGATATAATAATCGCCCCGCAATCCGACCATAGCTATGTACTACACTACCTGCAGACTGACCTAGCTCGTGAGTTGGTCGCAGAGACATCCTGCAGAGAGTGAGCATCATGATGGACGCGCTGTTAGAGGCGTGGATATCAACTCGGAAACGGCCGCCTTCTGCAGACCCAGTGACGGCTCACATGCGTCCGCCCATGAGACTCAAATCAAGTCTATGTTTACCAGGACTTACTCTATTTCGGTCGGATCTCCGTGTTGCACCTGAAAGCCTAGCGGCTAGTTCTTGTTGAACGACAACTCTACTCTCTCCATCTTCTGCGAGTCCGCACGGTCAGACTCCTCAAGTGACGTCCGAGACGGAAGAAGCCTAGGCACCACATAGCGACACAGGTACCGAGTCCGAGATCGCGAAGAAATGCTGCATACCGTCCGGAGGGCATGCGCTGCGCGGGTGATCCCGTCGCGGGCACTTCTGCGAGGCCACCCGACACGGAATGCGAGCGGAACCCTCCTACGAGGCCCAACAGTCTACCCCGCTCTCCAGTCACAAGCACATGGTCATAGCTCGTACTACAGCACCATCGTGGCGGAGGAAGCGGTCCCGAGGAAGAAGAAGGTGTGGGACTCGGTAGACGAGGCCATCCAAGATGTGAAGTCTGGGGATATCGTCTTGAGCGGAGGTGCGTATAGTCGTCCGAGCGAGTGTTCGTGTAAGTGGCGCTGAGGTTGCATTGGGGCTCGTCCTGGGTTTGTCATCAGGCTTTGGATTGTGCGGAACTCCTGGTGCGTAGTGTTTCTCTCGTTCACGGTGTTCACGCGTCTGACGCGAGAGGGTACGCGAAGATACCTTGATCGATGCGCTCTCGAAGCGGAAGGAGCAAGTGAAGGATCTAACGGTCGTTTCGAACAATGTAGGCTCAGGAGACAAGGGTCTTGGTGCGTCTTTGCAGCAGCTTCACACCGTGGACTTGGTTATCAATGTACGTCCCATGCAGGCAAGCTTCTGTATTCAGGCCAGATCGACAAAGTTATGGCATCCTACATCGGCGGGTACGCTTGGACCGCATTAATACCGCACGATGTGAACTCATCGTGTACTTGCTGCAGGAACAAACACTTCGAATCCCTGTATCTCAACGGAGAGATCTCGCTCGAACTCATCCCCCAGGGTACACTTGTGGGTAGGCTGCATGCGCATGCCGCTGGGTTCCCCGCGTTCTACACGCCCACTGGTGCGTCGACCGCGGTCGAAGAAGGTTCGATCCCCATTCGTCTCAAAGAGGGCGGCATGAAGTCCGGAGTTGCTATTCCGGGCAACAAGAAGGAGGGGCGAGAGTTTAATGGCCGGCGGTTCGTGTTGGAGCCCGCAATCGCGGGGGACGTCGCGCTGGTACGGGCGTGGAAGGTGGACGAGGTTGGGAACTGTGTGTTCAGATACGCTGCGAACAACTTTTCTACCACAATGGCGAAGAACGCTAAGTTGACCATCGTTGAGGTGAGCCTCAGTCGTGCTGTTCATGCATTATGACTCGGAACTGAGGTTGGTCTCCTGTAGGCAGAGAACATCGTCCCCGTGGGATCCCTTTCTCCCAACGCCATTCACTTGCCCGGCATCTACGTTGATCGCATTGTGAAGGCGACCGCACCTAAGCAGATTGAGATTCTCACCTTGGCAAAGGAGACGTCTGCGAAGGACGAGAAGCCCGCAGACCCTGCGAAACAAGCTGCTGTGGACATGAGGAACAGGATCGCTAGGCGTGCGGCTAAGGAGCTCAAGGACGGCTACTATGTTAATCTGGGCATTGGAATGCCTACATTGGTTCCCGAGGTCCGTATTCCGAGTGGTTCTAGGTGATTCCCCACAGAATTAGTTACTGACACGATTTCATTTTAGTTCCTGCCTCCTAGTGTGAAGGTGTGGCTGCAGAGCGAGAATGGTATTCTCGGAATGGGGCCCTATCCTACGAAGGACGAGGTTGATGCGTAAGCCACGACACCATCCACATCCGGAATCGTGAACGGTACTGATTCCGCCACAGAGATATCATAAACGCTGGAAAGGAGACTGTTACCCTCCTGCCAGGGTCAGCGGTATTTGGTACGGCATTGATCGAGAATGTGCCGGCGGTAGCAATCTCACCTATTGAATCTGTAGACTCGTATGATTCATTCGCTATGATTCGCGGCGGCCACATCGACGTCTCTATTCTGGGCGTAAGTCCGATAATTGTCCACTCGTAGCAATAACAGCTCACAGGGACGAATGTGTGCAGGCCATGCAAGTGTCGCAAGCAGGAGACATTGCGAACTTCATGATCCCTGGGAAGCTCGTAAAGGGCATCGGAGGTGCGATGGACCTGGTATCGAACCCAGACAAGACGAAGGTCATCGTTGTTATGGAACACTGTGCGAAGGATGGCAGCCCGAAGATTCTGAAGCAGTGCGAACTTCCTCTCACAGGGGCCCGCACGGTCAGCCAGATCATCACCGAGCTGGCGGTCTTCGACGTGGATCGCCATGCGGGTGAGCTGACATTGTCGGAGGTCGCTGGGGGGGTCACGGTCGAAGAAGTTAGGGCAAAGACCGGCGCGGACTTCAAGGTTTCGAGCCGACTGGGTACGATGTAATGTGCGACGTATGTATGACATGTCAGGTTTGGATCATATCATGGGTTCTTTTTCTCATATAACCCACTGTCTCCGAGCGAACCCCACAGTTCTTCGCCGGCTTACGGCCTACACGGTGGACCATGCTTGCGGCATAAAACGAAGAGGTAAGCAAATGAACTGAGTGAGACGGCCGAGAACCGAGAAAGAGCTGGAAGGAGATTGCTTGAGACCGACCGAGGCCTGGAGGCTCCTGAAGGAGTTGGCGGGATTGGCTCCGAGTCTAGATAGACGCTCGGATGTGTCCGGCGACGAGTGCGGCCGAAGCGCTCTCGACCGTGACATTTCCGTATCTGCATCCACCTCGCCCGTGTCGACGTTCTCCTTCGAGATGCGAACCCGGGATCCAGACCACGGAATTGCGCCGGAAGGGCCTCCACCATGGCGCACTAACGGGAGACTCACCACTTATAACTAATGCAGCCCAACGCTCTCGCCACTCCCACCCCACGGCCCTTTCTCAATTCTTCACCCCGCATTCCCCACCCTTCTCGCCTCGGTCTTTGACATACCCCGCACTTGCTTTCGTTCACCCATCTCGAACACGCACACGCATACGACATGCTCGCCTGCAGAGCTCGCGCCGTCGCCATGCCCCGTGCCTGCTCTAGCAGCAGAATCACCATCGCTGCGCGGATACGCTACTACTCCGTCGTCGTGAATGCACCGATACCAAGGAAAACCAAGGTGTGGGACTCGGTAGACGAGGCAGTCAAGGACGTGAAGTCAGGCGATATCATTCTGTCTGGAGGTGAGCCGTGTGCTCTGTCTACCTGCGAGTGCATGAGCTCATTCGTCCTGGTTCTGCCCAACAGGTTTCGGACTCTGCGGGATTCCAGAGACCCTCATCAGCGCGCTCACAAGACGGACGGACGTCCAGGGCCTCACCGCCGTGTCGAACAATGCCGGTGCAGGAGACCACGGTCTCAGTGAGTGTGACCTCTTTACTCTATTCCGTCGCCTTTCCGCCGTCTGCTTCAGTGCATATACTCACGCGCACGTACGATTTCCCAGTAAAACTCATCAGGTCCAAGCAGCTTGACAAGGTCATGATCTCTTACCTCGGAGGGTACGTATTTTTGGCACATTCCCTGACATCATCGTCGGCCGCCTGACCCGGCACGCGCAGAAACAAGTACCTCGAATCCGCTTATCTCAACGGCGACGTCGGGATTGAGCTGGTTCCCCAAGGCACGCTCGTCGCACGTTTGCATGCGCACGCCTCCGGCGAGCCATGCATCTTCACGCCGACCGGTGCCAACACCGCCGTCGAGACGGGCGGCATCCCGATCCGATACAAGCCTGGCGGGATGTCAGCTGGCGTCTTGATACCTGGAAACCCGAAGGAGGCTCGCATTTTCAACGGCCGGAGGTTCGTCATGGAGCCCGCCATCGCCGGAGATGTTGCGCTTGTGCATGCATGGAAGGCGGACGAGGTCGGAAACCTGGTGTTCAGGTATACCGCCAACAACTACAACGGCGTCATGGCGCGTAACGCGAAGCTGACGATTGTGGAGGCCGAGGAGATTGTGTCAGTGCTGATATACCGATGGAGGAACTGCTTCACTGACCATATGCTACAGTCCTGTCGGCAGTCTATCACCAAACGCGGTGCACGTGCCAGGCGTGTACGTCGACCGCATCGTCCAGGCCGCGGAGCCTAAGTCGATCGAGGTCGAGAAGTACGCACCCAACCACGACGCCCAGACCGGGAAGGCCAGCCCATCCGAAAGCTCAGATAAAGCTTCGAAGGATTGGCGGCATCGTATCGCGAAGCGGGCTGCGCGCGAGATCGGCGACGGGTTCTACGTCAACCTCGGCGTCGGAATCCCAACGCTCATCCCAGAGCACTTGGATCCCGCTGTCAAGGTCTGGCTCGAGAGCGAAAATGGCATTCTTGGGATGGGCCCCTATCCCACACAGGACCAAGTCGACGCGTGAGTCGAAACCACGATGCCTCGTCGTAATCAAACTGAAGAGTCTTTTTCACAGGGATATCATCAACGCCGGCAAGGAGACCACTACTCTGCTACCTGGCGCTTCGACGTTCGGTGAGCGCAGTCCGCGAGAAGTTGTGATGGCACGAGCTTACCGTGATGTAGATTCGGCCGAATCGTTCAACATGATCCGGGGTGGCCATATGGATGTAACTTGCCTGGGCGTACGTTGCTCTCGATCTGCCGTACCATATTCAAATGCTCACCACCATACAGGCCATGCAAGTATCACAAGCAGGCGATATCGCGAACTTCATGATCCCGGGGAAGCTTGTAAAGGGTGGGTCGCTGTTTCCAGAGGTGTGAAGGTGCCCTGTGCTCATAGTTATCCAGGTATCGGCGGAGCAATGGACCTCGTTTCCAATCCCGACAAGACAAAGGTCATCGTGACGATGCAGCACGTCGCAAAGGACGGCACGCCCAAGATTGTCAAGGAGTGCGCGCTGCCGCTGACTGGTGCGCGCGCGGTGAGTTTGATCGTGACCGACATGGCAGTGTTCAAGGTGGATCGTGCGGCGGGAGAGTTGCTATTGACTGATATCGCGGAGGGTGTGACGCTGGAGGAGCTGCGGGTGAAGACAGCCTGCGACTTCAGCGTGTCGAGCTCGCTAGCGACGTTCTGAAGGACAAACTCGGGATCTTGGGAGGACAATGACGTAGTTACTCACTCATCGCTAATAGCATCAATGTACCATACACATAGGCACCAGGGACAGTTTATAGAGCATGCACTGTACAGTTTGGCTGGGCACCAAACGATATGAACGAGAGCGGGTCTCGAGCCCGATTGGCGTCTACGGGGCTGAACCTCCGGGCGTGATATGTTTCATGGCAGGGTACTAGTATAGGGATGTCCGCCGGTCGCCCTCAGCTGCTCGTCAATCGCACGCCGTCCGCCAACCGTTGCCCCCTCCATCTGCCGTCACCTCCCCCGCTCGCCTCTCTCGCGAGCACGTCGCTGAAGCAGTCCCCATTCGTTCGTGCTTAGCTGCACAGTCAAGGCAAGCATACCAAATTAAGCGCTTCGCCCAGGTGTGGCATCTGCTCTCATCTGCTCCACCAACCGCTTCTATATCACCTACCACCTCATCCACTCCGGTTGCATTCTGGCTTGCTGCCCTGGTCTTGGTCCCTCTCTTACACCATGAGCTGGCTCGCAAACCTTTTCTCCTCCAAAAGCAACCGCAACTCGAACCGCAGAGCCATGACATCCACCCATGAGGCCTTCAGTCTTCCCACCTCTTCTCCCCACCAGTCCATCCACCCAGACGCATTCAACGGCGAAGCTATCGCATCTGCGCAGTCTCCGCCCAACTCTTCGTACTCGTATCCTCCTTCGTCCCCTTCTGGCCCATACTACAACGTCCCTAACTCGTAGGTCTCCCTGCGCAATCAAGCGCCTGTTTTTTGTGATGCTAATAGCTATCCACTCGTACGTACACGCAGCGCTGTTAGCCCGAAGGCGACGTCCATTCTACCCCTTCACAATCCTGTCGCAACCGCAGGCCATCCATACCCACCCCTCTCCAACACTTGGAACCGCCTCAGGCAGTGGCTCGAGCGCGAATACCCAGAGCTCGGCGACACGCTCAACTACGGCATCCTCCCCCAGGACCTCGCGCAGATCGAGATGGCGTTCGGCTTCTCGCTTCCGCAGCCCCTGCGGGAGTCGTATCTTTGTGTGGACGGGCAGGAGCCGGAGAGCGCGGCGGGGTGCTCCGAGGGCCTCTTCTACGGGCTCACCCTCCTCCCGCTCGAGAACGTCCTGGAGGAATGGAGGTTCTGGCGCGAGGTCGATGACGATCCGCAAACAGGTGCGAACGCGAGTCTGAGGGAGCTCATGGACTCGATCCCCGCAGGCTGGGTACGCAGGGAGTACTCGTGCAGGGGGTGGATCCCGCTGGTCGCCGACAAGGCGGGCAACTACCTGGGGGTCGACATGAACCCCGGAGAGGGCGGCGCTGTCGGGCAGGTGATTGTCTTTGGGCGGGATTTCGACACCAAGGTCGTGATGTGGAGGGGTGACGGGCCGGGCGGCTGGGCGAAGTTCTTGGCTGGATTCGTCGAGGACCTCGAGAGCGGGGAGGGGTTCGAGCTGGGCAGCGGGCACGATGGAAGCGATGGAAGCGAGGACTCTATCGGGTACGATGGCTACTTCTTCAACGGCGTCGGTGGCGGGCAAGGAGATACGGGCGGCGACACGGGTTCTGCTGGGCTGCGGTTGGCTGGAGAGTATAAGGGGTGGAGCGTGCTCGAGGCATGGGCGGACAAGAGCGTGCGGCGATGGATAGATGCTGGCATTGTGCCGGAGAGCGTCATGCAGCCTCCTCCAGAAGAGAAGGGCAAGGTATGTGCTTTCACATCATTTCGACATGTCTGGATCTCCAATCATCCATCATACAGGAGAATCCCGTACCGCAGCCTGTGCAGGACGGTAGCGCATCCGACGGTGCTGAGCCGACGCCCGTTGGCGGTCAGGAGAAGGAGATTACAAGTGCTATTGATGAGTCTTCTCTCGCAACGCCGCTAGGCAACGTCACCAACTTCTCAGCTGCACGCCAATTGCCTACCATCTCCGTCACCAAACCTCCCGCCCCCATGCCTGTAAACCTCCCTTCGCCAAGTACCCTGACACCCGAAGACGAGATTGAGGGTGGTCACTTCCCGCTCCAGAACGACGTGGAAGGGAACCCCGCTATAGAGGGTGCCGTCTCAAGCGTTCCCCTCACCGCGGTTCCTCCCCGTAAAGCAAGGTCACGTTCACCCTCACCGAAACTCACCCTGCAAACCACGCCTAGTATAAGCATCGAGGATTCTCCGGACGCCATCAAGCCTGTTGACCCTGTTGTCCCCGTTCCTGACCTCCTTGTTGACGACATACCGCTCGCAGGACCATCTCATATGGAGACCACGGCATCGTCTAGCAAGTCTGAAGACTCCCCCGTGTTGATTGATGCTGCAGACGTCTCCTCAAGTCAAGATCCCGATACCACCATTCGATTAGTGGGCGGAGGTGGTGTTTCCGGCACGACGGAGGAAGCGCTCCAGAGTGATGGGGTGTTAGTCGACGAGCCGGAGGGCGACACCGATGCTGCGGAGGTCGCGTCAATCAAGTCGGTAGACTCCAAGGCGTCGACAGCGAGCAAATCGCACAAGAAGAAAGGCAGTATCTCTCTCGGGCTGAAGAAGCTGGGACAGCTCGGCGGGAAGCGGAGAACAGACTCTGTGTCATCGGTGGACTTGAAGCAGTAGTATGCGAGGTAGTGGAGGCACGAGTTCCTGCACGGCCGCAGGGACGGCCTTTGCGACCCTTGGGGGCATGTGGAGGGTTTTCGGGTGAGAACGATGCGAGGGCTTTTCTTCCTTGTTCTGCCTTCGGACACTGATAGATTATGCTCTCCTATAACTTACTGAGGTGACGGGGCCCATGTCAGCACATTATCCGTCCCTTTCGCGACAGCATTCTTTTGTACAGACCCGTCTTTGTCTCTCCGATACCCGTAATTACAACCTAGTAAGATGTGATGGCTGGCGCGCATAACGCCGAGGGTTGCAAAGTCGCACGAATAATGATTATGGATATGCTGATCGCTCATGGACGGGCTAGGACTGTTGTTTCTGATAAAAATGATACTATAACGATACTCATCGAAGGGAATTATTCCTACGCACTGAAGAAAGGTGGGAAGACTTGGCAAATGGGGTGAAATGATGGCTAAAGAGCTGTGAGAAAGCATCGAACCTTCAGGGTTGCCATAATGGGAAGAGCACGAGTTCGGGAGAAGCCGAACGACCTCTTGACTTTGGACCTCTCACTCTGCGACCTGGTTAGGACCCCTTCTCTCCTTCCTTCCACCTTCTCTACCTCTTGTCTACGTTCTTCACCTCTCACCCCATACTTTAGCCAACGGAAGGGCTGGGATACCCTAACAAGCCACCAGAAACGCGTACTAGACAAGTCAAGGCCTCAGCCACACACGCGACTTCCCCGCAATCCTGTCACACACCCTCGCGCACTTGGCCTGTCTCACACGCTGAACCATGGCGCAGTCGGCGGAGTCTCTTGTTGAGGAGCGTGTGACGCAGCTGCAGTCAGTCCTATCGTATCGTCTTCTTGACCGTTGTCCCATTCAGCTCCACTGTAGGGAAATAAGCAAGAGGCGGAACGAGCTCCTCCGCGAGATGTACCACCTCATACAGAGGCGGGATAATCTCGGCTCTGTCATCTCTATTGATGACGACGTAGAGGATGGTCTGCAGACGTTCTTGCAGCGGTTCGACCTGGAGAAGTAGTGAGTACTCGAATATTCCTCCGCCCCAGCCACATATCGGTATTCAAATATACTACCACGTTAGTCCGGAGACTGGCAACATAGACACTTTGCTTGAGGACGAGGTCGCGCTTCCGGAGACTCCTCCTGCGTACTCCCCTGTCATCGGCCCTTTGCCAGTGCTTGAACTCGAGCCCGAACCCACACCCGAAGCTCCCACCCCCGAAGCTGAGCCGGAGCCCGTGCCCCCGGAACGGGACCTCTCGGAAGAGTCGTCCATGTCCGATCCGCCTGCCTCGCCCCTCATAGTCAAGCGTGAAGGGGAGGAGGGCTTGCAATACTCCGAGGACCCCGAAGCCGCCGTGCATATGGACGTGGACGAAAGTGCTCCCGCCCCTCCCACCGAGCGCACGGAGGCTCTGGGCGAAGAGCAAGAAATGGCGGAAGAGGTGATGTCGTCCGAACCTTCCCAGGAACCACAGACCGCCCCTCAGTCCCCGATTCCTGCTGAAGGAGAGCCGCCTCTCACGGAAGACTCTGTCCCTGGGAAGTCCCCCTCCCCCAAACAGGAACGATTACCGACTCCCACACCGCCCCCCTCTACTCTCCCTGTTCGAGAGTCACCCGTGTCCCAATCGTCGACTGTGTCTGCTGAAGCCACGCAAGAACCGACGGCTCCCAGACTGTCACTCCCGCCACCAGAAGGGCCCGTTCAGTCGCCCGCTACGCAGGACGTTGCTGACGATGAGAGCGCCATCAAGACGGAACCGGCCGATCACAAGGTTATGGAAGACATCGACATGCAGGTTGAAGAAGAGGCACATGTATCGCCCGTTGCTCAAGAGGCTGCTTCCCATCCACCAGCGGTCGCAGCACTCATACCAATCACAAAGGAACGCAGTGAAGACCAAATCATGGACATATTAGGTCCTTCGCAGCCAAGGTCATCGCCCGCGCCCGTCGACGAGGATCAGGAGCGTTCCCCTTCTGTCGACTACTCGATACCGCTGCCTACGATTTCACCGTCTGTGACCTTCGCCTTTGACAGTGGCGCCGACATCGCCATGGAGGTGGAGGAGCCGGCAGAGCCTCCCCCTGCGCCGTTCGGACCTGACCCCCCGTATCCCTTGCCTCCGGCAAGCCTGCTGCCTGTCGAGTTTTCACGTCGGAAGGCGAAACGTAAGCGCGACAAGGACAAGGGCGAGGTGAAGGAATGGCAGCCCATGCCTCTGAACAAGTGGTCTGCGCATCTGAAGGCTAACCCGGTGCACACCAAACTGCCTAGGGCCTCCAAGTGTTTGAACACTCGCGACTGGCAGGTAAATACCTGCGCTTGAACGTTCGATAGCCGGCAGACTAACAGCCAACCAGGTTGGTTTGGTGGAACTCCGTCTCTTGCGTGTGTTTGAGCGGATCGAGAAGCTGAAAGAGTCCAATGCGTGGAGCTTCCGACAACCTAGGAAACAGCGCGGCGTCGGCGGCTTGACAAAGACGCACTGGGACTACCTCATGGACGAGATGGTAATGATCGGTTTCGGAGCCATGCATCTTTACTGACGATAATGCGTAGAAATGGATGCGGACTGACTTTCGCGAGGAGCGAAGATGGAAGCTCGCGCTTGCTTACAACCTCGCCCATGCCGTGGTTGAGTGGCATGAAGCTGGTACGCTCGAGGAACGTGTGCGCAGAGGAATCGTGGTTCTGTGGAAACCCCCTTCGCCAGAGGAAACGGAGATGGCCGAGGCGAACGAAGCAGACGGGCCGTTCCGCGATACCCAGGATACAGACGAGAACGGGGTCGACTCGAGGGAGACGGGCACCCCCCTCGACGGGTACGTGTCTGATGAGGAGAGCGACGACGAACAAGATAAGGATCAGCAGGATGCTCTTGACACTCTGGAGCCCGGGGCTGCTTTGCAGGAGGCCCTCGAGCAGCTTGAAGAGGAGGCGAAGGCATCAACCGGCCAGCCAGACAGCCAAGACATCATCGTTCTCAAACCGAAGATGGAGGAGATCGACGACCTGACTGCGTTAGGCGACAACGGGAGCTCCCAGGACTCGGACGCAATGGACGTGGACGGAAAGAAAGCTGACGTGCCCGAAGCTCAGAAAGCGAGCGCAGACCTCAAGCCGTCCGTACCTGAGACACATCCCGGTTTGAAGTCGTCATCGAAGAACCCAGTGCTCGCGCCCACGGGCAAGGATGGTGAGGGCTCGCACGGGAAGAACAAGCAGAAGGGCAACCAGTATGCCGCCCTTCGTGACCACATTGTGTACTCCGATGTGAACAAGCTGTTCATCGACCTCGACGACTTCGATCTCGTCAAGACGATGTCCGAGCTGTCAACCGAGGACCCGCTCGCTGCTGCTGCCACACCCCTCCCACCTCCGCACGATCTAGCCGACATTTTCCCCGACCTTCAACCGTACGGTATGAACGATGTGGCGCCTTATCAAGAGATCCGCAAGAAGTCGGAGCGGAAGAGTGACAGGGACGACCCGAACAAACGGGCGGAGGATGCGACGTACACGAAGCTCGCCCCTATGAGCAAGTTCATGTTCGTAAAGCCTGTACTTGTTGGTACCCTCAAGCCTGCAAGTCACTTTCAAGACGGGCAGTGGACTCCCATCGAAGAGACACCGGTCTTTGCCGATGTTGACATACCTACGGCCAAACAAGTCGAAGGGGACCTCTGCAGTGAGCTCCTTGAATAGGTCCTCGCCCGGAAGTGGTACTGATTGATGGTGTAGGTTTATTCGAAGGAACGGCGAGCAAACCGAACGGTCCGGCGAACCATCCACCGCTCATGCCGGCGCCTCCCAGAGACGTACGGAAGCGCAATGCCGAGCACCACAACGACGCCGTTGTATGGACACCTGTGGAGGATGCCCTCCTCAAGCAAGCTGTGGAGAGGTATCCGTACAACTGGAGCCTCATCGCGGAGGCGTTCAACTCGTCGCGGGTGACCATCTCGACGGACAGGCGCACGGGCTGGGAATGCTTGGAGCGTTGGCGGGAGAAGTTCAGTGCACAGGCCCGTGTTGATGCTTCGGAGGACAACTCTCCGGCTGCAGCATCGACGTCCGCGTCAGCATCGCACATGACGACGAGGGGCTTGAAGCGGTCTGCGAACCAAGCCCTCTCGGCGTCCAGTGGTTCCTCTAACGCGAATTCCAACGAGCCCAGGAAGCGTCGTCGACATACCGCAATGTATGAGCAGCTGCGTAAGGCTGCTAAGAAGCGGGAGGCGGTACAAAGAAACGGTGAGCAATCATGTTGATCGTGATTCTGAGGTCGGAAATCGCTGACTTCCGAATGCAGCGGGTCCTCGCGCGAAACCCTCCATTGTGCACGACACCCATGGCCAGTTCACGAAGATGCCTAGACTCACGCCTTCAGAGCTTAGTCGCATGAAGGCCGACAAGGAGGCGAGAGATGCCAGCGAACTCCTCGCACGTCGTAGAAATGACGAACTTGCTCGACAGCATTTGTTGCGCGAGCAACAACAACGAGCGCAGGGCCTGCCGGCCAATGCAGTGAGTCGAGTCCCTGCCGTCCGGCCAGTGCACCCCGCTCAGCGCAACTACTAGCCGCAAGGTCAGCCTCAGCAGCAGCAGCTGTTGCCGCAGACCCCCACGGCGAACGTTTCTCGGCCCGCCAACGTCCCACAAGTGCAGTCGATACGCAGCAGCCAGGTGGGTATCTCGCAGCAACAGCAGCAGCAGCAGAGGCTCGCGGCGGCATATGCGAACGCGAGCGCTCGCATGTCGCCTCCACAGCTCGCGCAGTTGCGCGCCATGCAGGCGTTGGGACAGTTCCAGCAGCAAGCTCAGTCTCAAGCCCAGGTGCAAGCTCCCGCGCAAGCGCAGGCCGCCGCGCAAGGCCAGGTGCCCGGGCAAGCGCAAGTGCCAGTGCCACAACAGTCGAGTGCAGCTGCCGCGCTAGCCGCGGCGGCTCCTGCGTTGAGTGCGGCCCATTTGTCACCGTCGTTCGCAGCGCGGGCGACAAGCTCGTCTCCTAGTGTTCCGCAGCAATCTCCGCCCCTCCCCGCTGCGAGCCCCGTCAACGCCGCCGCCGCGGTCGCCGCTGCTGCTGCAAGGCCGCCATCGGTCCCTGGCCAGCAGGGGATGCCCGTGAACCCACTGCAGATGCCGAACATGCAATACTACATGCACCGGCCTCAATTCTCGCAGGACCAGATACAGGCCCTGCTGGCACAGGTATGTGCCTTGATTGTAAACGCTGTAGCGCGTGGGGGTGCTCATGGACGTCGCGGCTTCAGCAACTTCGCCACCATCAGCAGCAGCAGCAGCAAGCCCAGCAGGGCCAGCAGCAGCAGTACGCGGCGCATACCCAGCAGTCGCAGGCGCAGAACCCTCCGAACGGCAGCTTCCCGCATTCGTGAGCCGGCTCGAGGCACTTGCGTAGAGTACCATACAGATCTTGTGTAATTTTCTCGTCCACCGCTATCTAGCTATCGCGACACTGTGTCAATAAGTACATAGACAACATCGAGGTTCGATTTGGTTGGATTATATGTTTGAATACATAAGTACAGCACGCCCCGATAGTAGTCATCCCGATCCGACCATTCATGACGTATGCTCTCGGCAAACTGCGCAAAGGCAGGAGCAGTCAGTACTAGTCAAGTCCTCCGCCGGTTCGTGGTGCTCTATCTCATCTCATACCTTCACCATGTCATCCGGAAAGACTGCAGAGGTCAGCCTATTGCCTTCGCACCTATCACGAAACCAAACCTCTGACGTCCTCGCGCAGGATTCCACCTGGAAGGCGAGAGAGCAGGCCTCCGAGGCGCAATACGCGCGGTCCAAGGTGCGCTCTTGGCATTCTTGCTCGACGGTGGCACTCACAGATGCTCGTCGAAACGTTGAACGTTGGACGACCGGCCGACGTATAAATCACTTCGTGCACGCTACAGGAGCAGGAGCAGCTCCAGGCGATCCGCGACGAGTTGGCGAAGAAGCAGCAGCAGCAGCCGGCCAAGTCTGAGCTCGACAAAGACTTCGAGGGCGGCTTCGGCGGGCAGGAGGATCTCGAGGATCGCTATGCTACCACGCTCGGCGAGCACTAGTTGAGTACTGAGTAGTGAGCTCGTGCGTGCGTGTATCCTCGCACATCGCCTTGCTGTGTCCACCACACCATATGCTCGATGTAATACCATTGTATCACCACCACTCAATAGCGCGACTGTGTCAAACAATTATTGTCTCTACGCATGCGCATGCGCAGGGTATGGACGACACCGGGTATTACCATCAAATCGTTACTCTCACTATGCCCGGCGGCCCTCCGTACGCTCAAGGCCTGTGCACAGCGGCGGACCCGCGAGACGAGAGAGAAAAGTCCGATGCAGAAGTCCGTCAATATGCTACGGTAGGTAGAGTAGGTGAATCGCATGTACCCTAAAGTAACGTCCCGGGGTGAGAGAGCGAGCGAGCGAGCGAGCGAGCGAGTGTTAGTCCGAGATAGTATCCATAGTACATCACCACACGGGCGCAGCGGCGACCGAGCCATCTTCTGCAGTAGTACAAGATGCAGGATGCGAGACGGCGTAATTGCAAGGTCCAAGATGAGCAACAATCAGATCCTCCAGCCCACATCCGCAACCCACATCCGCAGCGCCGGCTTACCGCGATGGCGGCGGCGTGGGGCCCGCGCGTGGCGCGTACTCGCGGCGAGCGAGCGGTGGGCACGCCGCAAGATCCTTGCTCGAACCGATCCAGGGGTCGAGGTAGCCGCACGTCGCGACGGGGACGTACATGGACGTCGTGTCCGTGGGGTTGTTCCAGCCGCTGCCAACGGTGACACCAGTCGCGGTGATTGACGGCCCTGGGAGGGTGACAATCGAGCCGGTGGGCGTGTACTGCGGGAGGGCTGCGACGTTGTCCTCGTTGGCAAGCGTCGTTGGCGGCCATGAAAACTGGTCGAGGAAGGTCTGGGGGACGGTGCCAGCACCGGCACCACCGGTCTGCCACGCCTGCAGGGGAGGGTTGAAGGGGTCGGTGTTGTCACACGCGCCAATGGCCTGGCGAGGATCCGTGGGCATCCAGCCTTCCTGGAGACCAAGCTGGTACGACCACGCAGGAGATGTGGGAATGCCAGTGACGGTCGAATTGCCAATCTTCCAGGTCCAGAAGAACCAGTTCTGAAGGGCAAGAGTTAGATCATCAATCATAATGAGTTCTTGCAAAACCTACTGACCTGGAGGGCAGACATGCTCTGGAGGGCGAACTCCTTCATGCCGGACTTGAAGTCGTCCGTGTAGTCCGGGTAGTTCAAGTACGGAACGCAAGAGCCGGTGAAAGGGAACTTGGAGGCGGAGAACGTGCCATCGAAACGCGCGCCGAGGCCCACGCCGTTCAGGAATTCACCACAATCGTTGATACCCAAACTCCACTCTCCGACGTGGGTCATGCCGAACGCTGTCATCGAGTCGTTCTGAGCCGTAGCCCATGCGGTACAAGGCTGGCCGGCCGCGACACGAGTGTCGTAGTCATCTGCAGACTGGCCGTCGAAACAGAGGTAACGGTGAATGTCGAGCTGCATACGGTCCGCGTTCGGCAAGAAACCACTGTACTCGGGAAGGCCAAGGAACGCATCGTGAATCACGACGTAAGGCCCATTACCCTCGCCGACACCACTAGCCTGGCGGACGGTGTTGTAGGCCTGGACATGGCTATAACACAATGTCAATGCGCGGTCAGCAGACGAAGATGGATGTTGATACGTACAAGCGCTTGATGGCATCCTTACCAATCGTTGGACCGAAAGGTTCGTTCGTGACACCGAACATCACGATGACATCGCGGTATTCAGGCTGGGAGATGAACTCGGCAATGATACGGATGTAGTCCAGCGACCGCTGCGCATTGGCGATACCCATGGGACCGTACAGAACGTTGATATCTCCAAGACGTCCAGAGTGGTTCCAGCCGTTCTGCGAGCCGGGGAGCGCGTGCAAATCGAGGTTGATACGAAGGCCGTACTTACGTGCCCATTCAACCGCCTTCAAGACGTATCTGTTGGTAGCGATAAGTGAGATGAGATGTAACTCTTCGGCTGCACGAGTTACGCACGTCCACGAAGACTTCGCCAAGAACGGCTCGTTTTCACGAGTTTCGATTGCCCAAAACCCGATGGGGATACGAACGAAGTTCAAACCAGCAGCAGCAATATCGATGAAGTCCTTCTCCGTCTATGAGAGCAAACATTGAGACATAGTCAAATGGCAGAGATGTTGCATTGCTCACGATGAACGTCTTGTAATGGTTCTCCAGTACGTCGATACCACCAGTGGAAGGGTCAGAACGCAAACGCTCGCAAAGGTCCCACTCGTCGTATACCGGGTTACTTGTGTTGACGTACGGCTCGTACAGAGCGGGGACGCTGATGTAACCATGAGGACAGAAGACGGTATGAGCAATAACAACACCTACATGAACTGCGCGAGAGATGATGGTCAGTGAAAGGCAATGTCTGGTCACGATGATTCAACTTACCGGTTCTGTCACGAGCCAGCCACCAAGGTTGACACTGTAAAGCAAGTCAGTGTCAACTCGACAGGGCGAACATGTCATACCCACCCATAGATCGGGTTCTCTCCGAACTTCAACGTCTCATTGAGTGCAGGAGTCCACTCCTGTGCCCGTGCGCCACTGACGAAGGGGTTTTTGGGGTCATAGTACCACGTCCCGCCGTAGGGGTTGGTGTATGTGAAGGTCGAGCCGTCATCCATCGTAACGGTACTGCCATCTCCACCAGAAACAGCAAGGTTCTTGGTTGCTCCAGTGTTGCTGCTGCTGCTGTTGTCATTGGATGAGTCGCCACTGGCTGTCTTGCCAGACGTGTCATTCTTGTCCTGTTTGGGTTTGATGACTGCGAAGTACACAGCAAGGGCGGCGCCAGCAATGACGACGAGCGCAACTGCAGAGCCTATGATGATGGCTCGCTTTCTTGAGCGAGCTTTGGGAGCATATGCGGACTTTTCGTTGAGGTAGGGAGAACTGCCATAAGGACCCTGATTGGTGTTGACTGCTGAGTCGTTGTAGTTGAGGCCATAGAAACCGGGCTTGTTCATGTCATTGAGGGCATACGTTGAGCCGTCGTCGCCTTGGAGAGTATGCTGTGAGGACGCGAAGGATGACCGATCGGGACCATCGAGGTGACCTGCGCCCATGAAGCGAGGGGGTGCTGCGCCAGCGGGGAGATCATCGTGAAGCTGGAGGTGTTCTGTCTCAGGGGTATAGAACTGGGTGTTGCGGTCGTTACTGTTGTCCGGGTAATTGATGTTGGTGTGGACGGGCTGGTAGGGGGTGCTAGACATGGCTTGGCTCGGCCCTTGTTGAGCCATGATTGAAGGAGCGACGAGGGTAGGACGGTAGGTGGAGGGAGGCGGAAGAGAAGGGGATTGCGACGAGGTTGAAGGCAAGATGGATATGAAGGAGACATGTCAATTCCGGATCGTGAAATGGGGATACGAGGCCGCATGTTGACCACATTTCCGGTACTCACGAGACGGCTAACAGCAGTAGGCGTTGGGTCGGCTTCTGCGGCTGAATACGAAGCTATACGGGGATTGCGAGATGTAGTAGCGTTAATGGAGACGGTGAACCGTCTCTGGGGACGGGAAGGTGAGCGCGGCTCGAGACGGGGATGTGGTGGTGGAGAGAAAGGAAGGTTGGGAGAGCTCAGTTCTCTCTTCTCGCTCTGAGCTCACTCTGTTCTAAGCGCCGAGTTCAACGCCTCGGCCGGCAGTCCCGCCTCGGTCACACCCTGGTCACACCCTCAGTCCTGCCCTCGTCACGCCTCTTGCTCCGCTCGCACCGCCCAAGTGAGACGTCGTACAGACATTCTGCTGCACTCGCTATCATCTCATCTAGCTTCGCTGTCCGTCCTACAAAGCTCTTGCTCGTTGCAGCTGAAGAGAGCTCGAGCCGGCGACGGCGCAGGAAGCCGTCTCCGGAGACCAACGGCGAGATGGTTGTGATGCCGGGGTGGCTTGTGTGGCAGCAGCCAATCAGCGCCCCTCAAAACATGAGGTCACCTCCTCGGCACCAGTCGCCGAACCCGCTTGTACCGTGACTACTCTCTCTTCCGACCGCCCAGCTGCACGGCTGAGGACAGCTCTCAGGCAGCCCTCGGACAGCTCTCTCGTGGACTTCCCTAGCTCCTGCAAGCCTCCTCCGAGTCACCTCAACCATCGTATGCCTCCTCTCTGGCCTCAGAATACGATCGCACCCCCCTAAAGCCCCCGCAAACCGCAGTCATTTTGACTCAGCTTGGCCCAAAATACCCGTGCCGTGTCCTCTTCGCCTCCATGCTCGTCGACCCCCTCGAGAAAATAGGGTGGAACGTGTCCAACATACACACTCGGCATGGCCGATATTAACCCTTTCTCCGCCTTCACCTGGGCAACCATCGACAGTAGGACAAGCTCTGTGCCGCTCTCGGCAACGCTGCCGGTATAGAGCCTCTTAAAATACACGCAACGGTCAACAATCCGTATGACCGTTTCCCACCGGTGGGCCACCGCGGCCATTCTCGTCGAGGTTCGAGCTCTCGAGAGCGATTGCTGGCCTGCGGCGCAGGTCCTTTGGCCAGCGCTATCTGACCATGCAAGGCCAATCCGAGCTCACAACAGATGCTAGCGACTCTTGTCCCATTTGACATGGCCTTGTTACCCAAAGCCGGGTATTCTATGCATCGGACAACAGGATCTCTACTTGCCAGCTGACTGCCTCCAGTGCGGCGGCCGACCAACGGTGCGAAACATCTCCGGACACTGCTCTCGGAGTTCGGACACACACGGTTTGTCGCAACCCCATTCGGCATCTGTTTTCGTCAAAACATGCCATCGACGACTTTTCACTGATCTAGTTGCAGGCAGGCGCGACAGTGCATACTTATCGTCGACACTCTTTGTCAAGTGCCATCCCAGGCTCTTGAAGCCTATAGCATTCGTGATCACACCGGTGGAAACGCAACGGTTGAGCTCTTGCTCTTTGCTAAAGACAAACCATAATATGCCATGTTCCAGGTATGTCTCCGTGTAAGCACGGCGCACATGGAACAGCTGCGTTGCTTATGGTAGCCACATGTACTGCTAGCAATAGAAGACTAGGTGAACAACCAGAGTCAATCAAGACTCGGCCCGAGGGTGTTTCCAAGTACGTCAGTACCAATCAACGTTGCGATCAACTTCAGCGTTTAACGTTTCGTATACGCTTTGTGGGTGTAGGCACAGTGTCACATACTTTGCAGCAATACGGTTTGTACGCGGTCGATTGACATTGAACGGATCGCCCAGTGTCAATATGCACACCGAGGATCGAGTTCACAGGATTAACGGCGGACACAGCCGCGTCGATCCTCTCGATGCGACTTGCTTGAGCGTCATGGTATACGAGAGGCTAAAGCTAAAGGCCCGGATTCTGTTCATCATTCTTCAGTGAATAGCTCTCGAAACGAGCTGACCAAGTAGTCGTCTCGACGCGGTCGGCTGACGGAGCATGTGCCGGCCCGCTGCTGCGACTATGAGGGTTAACGCCTCACACTATAATAGCGATGACTGCTCGCCCTCAAGTCGGTGCCGGAGGTGGAGACTGGAACATCGCATAGGCTTTCGAGAGCACTGCACGACACCACTAGATGCGCCAAGTATGTGTCACTATACCCTCTCATGACCGTCTTGAGAACTCGTCCAGGACCCTCCGTGATCCTTCGCGCTCGCGCAGCTGACGTCGCTTCCATCCGGCCGCTCGAGGCTTCTCGTCCAGGTATATAGGTCGCAGCTGAGGCGTGCATGCAGCCCAGCCTGCTAGTGCACACATCTCGCGCACCTACCACACACCCTTGCAAGCCAGTACTCAAGCACACAGACACCATGGCATTGACACGCAAACTGGGACTCCTCCTCGCCCTCCTTACGACCTTCTCCACCCTCGCTCTCACTCACGCCGCCGTACCCGGCGACCGCACCTCGGCCGTCGCACCCCGGTCCGCAGGGGACGCCCTCGTCCGGCGCGCAGGGCTCTTCCCGCACGTCGACGCGGCCACGATCGACGTCTTCCCGACCGGCACGGGCGCGTACCCGCGCCTCGCGGGGCTCGCGGACGGGTCCGTGCTCGCGGTGTTCACCGCGTTCTCGGGCACGACGCGCATCCTGACGGTGACGCGCTCGACGGACGGCGGACAGAGCTTCGCCGCGCTCGGCGAGATCGCGCGCGGGGACGGGGACCTCGACAATCCGTTCCTGCTGCAGCTCGCGAACGGGTACGTCGTCGCCGCGTACCGCAACCACGACGTCGACGCGGCGCGGAACCCGACGTACTACCGGATCACGACGAGCATCTCCAAGGACGGCGGGCAGACGTGGGCGTTCCTGAGCCAGGTCGCGGAGCGCGCGGCGACGACGACGAAGAACGGGCTGTGGGTGAGTGCTTGCTTTTTAGGCCTGCTGCAGTAATCGGGCCCAGTGCACTGCTTCGATTTCGTCATGCGGACCCGGGACGGGGATCTGCACTAGGGCACTGAGCTGAAGGTTGAAGTGCACCTGCGCCGGCTTCGATGCTTCTGAAATCTTCTGTCACTGCACGTCTCGATGGAAGACCGGGCGGTCGTCGATCAGGAGCTGGGGCCCGGCATTCAATATTCAGACTTCAGTCGACGGACGGTGGCTGTGTGCGGGGCGTGGGCCGCGGGGCAGGTTCTCTGGCCCCGCAAAGGCCGCTGGACGAGAAAACCAAGAAAGAGATGGCTGATGATGCGGTGCGCGCACATACAGGAGCCGTTCATGCGCCTGTCGAAGACGGACGGGTCTCTCCAGCTGTACTACGCGTCGGAGAACTCGCAGGGCGACCAGGACATCCTCATGAAGAGCTCGACGGACAACGGCCTGACGTGGTCTGCGACGGCGAGCACCGTCGCAGGCGGGACGACGACCGGCCGGGACGGCATGCCTGGGTGTGCAAGTGCGTTCTCAATGACATCGCCTGCGGGCGCGTTCTCGATGTGCAGCGAGGGACTGACCGTCGCTCGCAGACTTCAACGACGGCGCGCAGAAGCTGATGTGCGTGTTCGAGACGACCGAGGGCAGGACCGACGGGCTCTTCTCCGTCAAGAGTGTCGTCTCCACCGACGAGGGCATCAACTGGGGCACCCAGCGCAGCCAGGTGTACTTCCCCACAGGGTCCGGCACGAACGGTCAGTGCCTCCCCCCTCCTCCTCCTCACTTGCTCGCACACTCATCTGAGCCCGCGCCCCGTCCTCAGCGGGTGCCCCGCAGATCGTGCAGACGGCGGACAACAACCTCGTCGTGTCGTTCATGACCGATGAGGACGCGACGACGCGGGACTGGCCCAACACCGGCGTCGCGTTCAAGATCGTCACGGGCCCGCCGGTCGCGACCGGGAGCTGGGGCCAAAAGACGCAGGTGACGGACCCGCAGTCGTCGTGGCCGGGCCTGTTCGCGCAGAGCGACGGATCGGTGCTGGGTTGTGTGGGCCATGCGAGCGAGGGCGCCATATGCCATAAGATCACGTTCACGACAAGCTGAGCGACGTGCCAGCGGTTCGGATGCATGATCATGATGATGCATATGTATTGCACGGTGCCCACGATTCGATTGTATCCACTAGGGAGCTGAGTATCAGTTTACCTGACTTCTGCTTGCTATGACGCCATACATGATACGCTTTTGGTATCAAAGTCGACTGACTGCAGGTGCTGTGTAAGGTCTGTCCTGTGAATAAGTATCTGCTATGAGTAGTGTGCATGTGAACACTGCACTCGTGACATAGTACGCATATGTATTCACCATGAGTATGAGAAACAAATGCCAAGTGGCGGTAGTTGACGATTCAGATCAATGTTCGCCTAATCGGGTGACATCATTGCTTCTGAGCCCCGGATCTTCAGCTTCAACATTGCGAATCGGTGAGGACCTCTCTTGGACGGCTGGATGAGGATAGTCTAGGATACTTAGTGCACGATCAGTACGGTTTGATGCAAGCATCCATCTCTAGACTCTATAACGTACAAGAACACGAGGATCACAAGTGCCTGTGGCCTCAGGTGGCCTCCGGCGCTGATTCCGCAGCTGTCGCGAAGGCGCAAAGGGAGGCATAACGTGCGCTTAGGTGCGCTCATGTGCGCATCGGTCGCACGCAGAACGCGACTGCGTCCATGTGGCCGAATGGAAGAAACAAGGATAGACAGTGACACTGTCGTCGTTTGGATGACGGCACCGCCAGTGATGCAGATCACCTTGCATCATCCATAGCCCATTGGGTCGGCGTTGCCGCGAGACCGCATGGACATCGCCGTGGCTGAGCGAATTAAGCAATACGGGGTTGTGAGTCGTCACGACAAGGAAGGCGCACCATTCCGTTATGCCGTACTTGTCGCTGCACAAGAGGTAATCACAAGGTGGTTCGACATGGTCATGGAGTGGGAACCGCATACACTTGTGCGCGGCCGCCGTTCGTGACTGTCCAGCTGAGTGTTTGATTCTCGAATGGGAGGGAGCACGCAGCGAGGTGCCTCCGGGTATCCGGGGTGTCGTGGAAGCCGTCAACTTGACTCAAGAGCGGAAGTCTGTCACGGCCGAGGCGAAGATCGAAGACGAACAACTCGACGGATTTATCTTGATTCGTGGACCCGAAAGCTGGTCATATCGAACGCGAGCAATGTAGTCCTGGGCGACGGAGACGGAGATGGGTGATTGAGACGCACCAGGCTGTCATGCCACGTCATTAACCACTGAAACTGTGACTGGTAGGTACGCGCTGGTGTTGGAAGTAGAAACACGGACCCCTCGACGACTCGCACATTCTGCCAGGCTGCAACGACGCAAGGAACGGAAGGTGGCGCTATCAGGGCGAGACGAACGAGCTGGACTTGAGAACTTGATACTCATGGAGTGCGAAGCTGCCAATGAAACGATCGCTAAAATCAGTCAAAGGTCGGGTCCTGTTGGTTTGGATATTCTGTACGTGGGTGCTGCGTACTATCAACCATGATCGTCAGGAGCTGTGAGCAGGGACGGTTCACAGCGTGAGCTACATGAAACCTGGACTGAGAGCTCCGTACCTCAGGCTCGGAATAGAAATAGAGCAAGCCAGGGCCCGGTCACGGGAGTCAACGAGACGAGACTGCGGGCGCCTTCGCGTGACCGCGGATTATTCACGACCACACGGAGGCCATACGGTACTGCTCGTTTGGCGAGGAGGCGGCCTTCTGGTCAGAAGCAGGAACACGTAGGAACACGTATGGACCATTGTGCGCTCGGCGATCACTGGACCCCGCCTTGTTACCCCAGTGATCCTTCCCGCTCTCTCGGATCGCGTCTCCTCCGTCGCGTCCGGCACAAGTTTGGCAGAATGTCTGCGTCCCAATGTGCGTAACAAATCTTTAACTGTCATAGGGTTCTCTTTTATCACATCTGTGCCTCGTACCGCGATGTGCGACATGCGGACTCGGGCCAGCTGCCGTCCACATGCTTCATACATCGTATATATACCGCCCTCCGCGGGCTACCTGCTACCCATCGACATCCCCTGGCCTCCGTCGTTTGCCTGCCCATCATGCGTGCTCTCAACATCTTGTCGTTGCTCGCAGCCGTCGTCTCCGTCGCCCGCCCAGTTATTGGCAAGGCCCAGGCCGCATGTTCCGGCACTCTCCAAGGCACCGCCGCTGCCGGTGACCCCTTCTGGCTCCAGAACGTCAAGCACCAGGGCATCGCCGCCTTCAACCCTACCCCCGCCTCCTACCAGGTCTTCCGCAACGTCAAGGACTTCGGTGCCGTCGGTGACGGTGTCGCCGACGATACCGACGCCATCAAGTACGTCTCGTACTACCTCTTTTGCTACCTGTACCGACTGACCGTGTTCCCGTAGCCGTGCTATCTCGACCGGCAACAGGTGCGGCGGAGGTGCAGGCTGCGACTCCACCACCACCACGCCTGCTGTGGTCTACTTTCCCAAGGGGTGGGCATGCTCTCCTTCGAAATGATTCCCGACGTGTTCGATACTGACCCCGACATTCATCCAGAACCTACAAGGTCTCTAGCCCCATTGTGTCAGTCTCTGCAGTTTCTCTGCTCACTCCTTAGCTTCACTCACCAACCGTTCCTGAATATAGCGCTTGGTACTACACACAACTCGTTGGGGACGCACGCTCGCCACCTGTCCTTCTCGCTGCCCCCAACTTCGCCGGAATGGCCGTCATCGGTGCGTGTCCGGCTTAGAAGTCAACCTTCCCACTCCGCAAGTTCGCGAACCTCCGAAGCGCGAGCTTGTTGAGCGGGTCGGCGCTGTGCCGTAGCCGGCTCCTGACTAACGCTGACTAACGGACACTCGAATAGATGCGGACCCGTACATCGACGGTGGAGGAGGCGCGCAGTGGTATGCCAACCAGAACAACTTCTTCAGGAGCGTACGCAACTTTGTCATCGACCTCCGGCAAACGCCTGCGAGCGCGACCTCGACCGGTATCCACTGGCAAGTCTCGCAGTCGACGTCTCTGGCCAACATTGTCTTCCAGATGAGCACCGCGGCCGGGAACGCCCACCAAGGTATGTCAAGTGACGCTGATCAGCTGCATTTTCCGCTTCCGCCTTCGGTGGCTGGTCGGTACTGATAGTGTCCAATAGGCATCTGGATGGAGAACGGCAGCGGAGGCTTTATGGGTGGTATGTATCTAAGTCTCCTTTCTCATGAGAACACGCATCAATAATCGTTATTCCACCAGATCTGGTCTTCAATGGCGGTATGCATCTGTTGCCTGCGTCGCATACGCTTCGAGCGCTGATGGAATAACACCTCTTGCAGGCAAGTTCGGCATGTGGGTCGGTAATCAACAGTACGTCCTTCGTCCACATGGGATTTTGGCTATCATGCTCATGTGCATGTGCTCTCATAGATTTACGGTCCGCAATGTGACAATGAACAACTGTGACACTGGTACATTTTCTTTGCGCTTGAGTGAGGAATAAACACTCACTGATTGGAATGATGCAGCTGTGTTCATGAACTGGAACTGGGGATGGACCTTCCAAGGCATCACTGGTGCGGCACATCCACTTCTGTGTGGTGTTGATTCATGGCTGACAGCGCAATCTGTACTAGTCAACAACTGCCAGGTCGGCTTCGATATCAAGAGCGGCGGCACAACGGAGGACACTCAGGTACGTGAACCAGTCCGACCTATTTCTATCATCAATAACTAATGCGAACTACTCTTAAGACTTCCGGTTCGGTGGCCGTGATTGATGCCTTCGTTTCGAACACGCCAACTTTCCTGCGCTCTTCGGTTCAATCCACGGACCACCTCCTCGGCGCCCTCGTTCTGAACAACATCCACCTCACGAATGTCGCCACTGCCGTCGGTGTCACCGGTGGCCCAACCGTTGTCGCCGGAGCTAGCGGATCGATGACCATCAACAGCTGGGGTCAGGGCAACGTCTTCTCCGGCACTAGCTCGACCGCGAAGTTCACCCAGGGGAACATCGCCGCACCCAACAAGCCCTCAAACCTTTTGGACAGCGCCGGCCGCATCTTCGGCAAGACTCGTCCGCAGTACGAAGACTTCGCCGTCTCGCAAATCGTCAGCGTTCGCGACCAGGGTGCGAAGGGCGACGGGAAGACAGACGACACTGCCGCGCTCCAGGCGGTCTTCAACCAGTTCTCCGGATGCAAGATCATCTTCTTCGATGCCGGCACGTACTTCATTACCGACACGCTCACGATTCCCGCCGGGACCCAGATGGTCGGCGAGGGCTGGAGCGTTATCATGGGTGGCGGCAGCAAGTTCTCGGACCAGAAGAACCCGCATGTGATGGTTCGTGTCGGCCAGGCGGGCGACGAGGGCACCGTCGAGATCTCCGACATTATCTTCGCGACGCAAGCTCCTGGTGAGTGCACACGATCCTCAGCTCCGACGAAACCGCGCACCCTGCTGACGGATTGGCGCGTGCGTGTGCCACCATACTAGCTGCTGGTGCAATTGTTGTCGAATGGAACGTCCACTCGAACGCGCAAGGTGGTGCTGGAATGTGGGACACGCACATCAGGTACGTTCCGGTGTTCTTCGGGCCTATGTTTCTCACTGACATGGAATACGATGTAGGCTCGGTGGCGGTAAGTCCGTACTGGATGACAGCGAGCATTGTTTTGTGACACGCTGTCTGTTTAGCTGCCGGGACAAACATGCTCGCTTCCAACTGTCTCGCCGGCACCGTGAACGCTCAATGTTCTGCTGCGTACTTGGCTCTTCACTTGACGCCGCAATCCAGCGCGTACCTCGAGGTAAGACTTCTATCTCTCAATCAGTCTCACGTTCTTGCGATTCATAAATGATTCAGGGTACTTGGGTCTGGCTCGCCGACCACGACCTCGACAGCGGAGGATCGAAGCAGATCACCGCCTTCAGCGGCCGCGGTATCCTCTCCGAGTCTGCTGGGCCTGTCTGGATGATTGGTACCGGATGTGAGTGTGCCTCGCGCGAGGTATTCAGCAACAACAGCCGAACCGAGAACTGACTGGCCTGACAGCGGAACACCATACCCTGTACCAATATAACCTCTTCAATGCAAAGAACCACTACATGGGCTTGATCCAGACCGAGTCGGTGAGTTCCAGTGCCTTTGTTTTGCCCCAGTCTGAGCAACGCGAGTGCTGAATGCGATGGGCTTCTACAGGCGTACTACCAGCCCGTCCCTGCTGTCCCTGCACCGTTCTCGATCGACAGCTCCATCCACGACCCCTCCTTCCCCAGCGACCTGACGTCTGGATGGGCCGTCTCCATCACGGGCTCCTCCGACATCATCATATTCGGTAAGCCGCCTTCCATGCATACGCACCCAGTCCCTTGCACCGCCGCGCACTCGAGATTGGACGCTAAATGTGGCAACCACAGGTGCCGGCCTGTACAGTTTCTTCACGAACTACGCGCAGGACTGCCTCGACACGTCATCGTGCCAGACGCAGATCTTCAACATCGACGACACGTCGAGCGTGAGCGTGTACTCGCTCTCGACCGTTGGCGTCACGTCCCAGCTGAGCATCAGCGGGAAGGGGATCATCCCCGCGAGCGTGAGCCCGGACGGGTTCGCGTTCACCGCAACCTCCTGGAGCCGTTGACGGACGATGAGGCGAACATGAATAGCACATACAGATGTGCTACGACTTGCGAATGACTGTTATGTGCGCGGAGCATTGCCAGCTGTAGTATCATTATCATTATCGGATTTGTAAATTAGATCTGGCACTGTCGCTGTCGCTATCCTATGATATGTGATCTGGATCGCACTGGTGGGATGTGGAAGAGCCACCGGGTTTAGAACGTTGCGCGTAGCACTGACCATGGGTCGCTTGGGCCGGGAGTCGGGACGCGTTCTGCGAAGTCACATGTTCGCGCAGCGATGTCACAGACGCGTGCGGTCACAACCTGGTCACAACTTGAATGTTCATTTGGCTCGGCGTTCTCGGTGACTCACCATCGCTCTTCTCTTCCCTCCATCACCTTCAGCTTTTCACCTCGCTAGTCGCTGGCCTCAACAAACCATCCAGATTTTGTGGCTTCTTCGTCGGTCTGGCTCTAGTGCAACCCGCTGCTCGCGATCATCGTCTGACTCACTCTGATCGTTACTCGTCAGCCTCAGGGAGGGCTCGCTTGGTCCAGACCACTTGCTAAATAACAACTGTGCACTTCGGTCGGTTGTCCCGTTTTGACACCACTGTCAGCCTCTCGAACATATCCGAGTGCGAGACTTCTAGGACCTGATTACACTGACATCACTCGCAGTCTATCTGCTCTCACTTTGCATTCAACGGCTGCGCCGTCCTCTGCTTCTCCCTGCCTTTGACCTCTCCAGCCTACCCTACCCTTTTTCTTCATTCTGCGTAGCCAACATGATCTCGACGACCGGCAACTTCAGCGCGCTCCTGCAGGCCTTGAGCTTGGCGCAAGGCTCGTTCAAACCATCCCCCGCAATAGTTCAGGGACCTTCTGCACCCATCCCGGCTATCAGCAAGATAGTTGCCCCTTCTGTCAACGACAGTGGAAACCATCTTCCGGCTTACGGCGCAACGTACGGTGCGCCTCCGACGGACTACTCCTCGTTCCATCCTGTTGCACTCAACCAGCAGGGTCCGGACTGCTCGGTACAGCCCTACCAGACGCCAGACCTTGGCATGCCTGCGTTCGCGCCATACGATCCCGCGAAGGCTGTCGTCTTCCGTTACAGACAGCAGCAATCTGTCAACCTGGGTTCCTGGTCAGTGCCGCTCGATCATGTTCTCGCTACCAGTATTGACTTGGGAACTATCATGGTGTCCGTAACAGGTTCGTCCACGAGCAGTGGATGACCCCCTCTTTGTTCACTTGCGCGTCCGGTACTAGAGCATCGGAAGCTGACATCGCTTACGGCTGGGGCTCTCATGACAATGCTCGGGCGGTCCTGGAGCGACACTGGGACACTTTCATCACCGCGGCCGACTTCCAGTACCTCGCCAGCATCGGCATCAACACCGTCCGACTCCCGATCGGCTACTGGAACTTGGGGCCCGACTTCTGTCAGGGGACGGTGTTCGAGTCTGTCGCCAGCGTGTACCAGAACTCTTGGGGCCGTGTCGTTCATGCGATCAACACCGCTGCAGACTATGGGATCGGGGTGCTGGTCGACCTGCATGGCGCGCCTGGCAGTCAAAATGGGCAGCAACATTCTGGTATCTCTGACGGCGGCGTCGGCCTCTTTGGCAACGATTATTACGAGGGCAAGACGATGGCAGTCCTGACGTACCTTATGCAAGAGCTCGTGAACGTCACGAACGTCGTTGGGATACAAGTACTTAACGAGCCCCAAAATGTGGATGAACTCCCAGATTTCTGTGCGTTCTCTATGCGTCTATGTAACTCTACGGCTGAGTATGTCACTCCAGATGCACGGGCTATCACCGCCATGAGGCAGGTTGGCGGCAATGCCGCCTCCTTCCCTCTGTACTTCCATGATGGCTTCGACCTTAAGCGGTTCAGCGACTTTGTCGCTAATCGAAAGGACTTCGTCGTGCAGGACCACCACTCATACTTCGTCTTCACCGCATCAGACGCGTCGGAATCTGCCACAGACCACGTCGGGGATGTCCATGGATCTATTGCTCACGATCTCGCGTCAGCTTCCGAACGTCAACGGAGGAACCTCGTGGTCGATGAGTTCTCGTGCGCCCTGACAGACCAATCCCTCTCGAGGGAGAGCGACCCTGATGGGGCGCGATGGGCATTCTGCGAGGGGCAGGTGGATATTTACCAAAACGAGACTGCGGGTTGGTCCTTCTGGTGTAAGTCGGTTGTTATTGGTTCTTCCTCGTCGCTCACCCGGTCTGTGATGTGTAGCGTATGACAAGGAAGACTGCTACGACGACCCAGGATGGTGCTTCAAAGCAGCTGTAGGGAAGAGCCTCCCCAACACGTTCTTCTCCTACGGCAAGGGACCGCTTGGGGATCCGTCTCGCATCCCAGCCTTGGCGGATATGATTGCGGAGATGGGTTCGCCTTCGTACAACATGTCGGACATACCCTCTCCAGGGACGACGACCTCGCCCTCACCCTCAGAGCCCAGCGTGGACGTCGGCATCTTCCAAGGGATCCAGCGTCGGAGCCGATTCCGCTCAGACCACCGGTCAAGGCCACTTCATACGCGCAGGTCCCACGGTCGGAAGCGCGAGGACGCGAGCCAGTTGCCTGCTGAACCGGACCAGCGCGCGATTGCTAAGGGATACTCGGACGGCTTCCTGACCGCTAAGATATTTGCGCTCTACGGCATGTCGAAGCTTGGCTTCACGGGCCAGTACATCAGCGACAGCCTTGCCAAGCTTGGGGGCAACGTCATAGAGCCCGGGATGGAACAGTACTATGAGCAGTGGTTCATGGAGGGATTGAGCGACGGGGAGGCGTTGATCAGTTCGAATGTGAACTAGACATGCATGCACCTGTAGGACCGTTTCACTAGCTTCATCCTCATACACCAACACTCCGGGAACCAGCAGATAGCCTTTGCACCGGGCGATAGGCGGGTTATAGGAGTGCAGATTTTTCGGGAATAACCTATCGCACGCCCATTGACTGTATATTGGTCGGATTTTGTCTATTGGTCCGCCTATAGACCGCCTATCGCATGGTGCAGGCCGCTATGCCCTAGTATGCCTGTTGTGCAAGCTCAATGTAATGTCGCGTTGGCGACACCGGGGGCATTGACCGATGTAACTCTCATTCACATTTCAGCTACATTGTGATCATAATCCAAATACTAACGCAGTGTCTCGTACAAACAATATGCTGGAAACATCCAAAATGCCACCTGTTTTGGCGTCACATCCTGGATACATTTGAAATGTCGCGTGTAAACAGCGTGTATCCAAAATGTGACGCCTTGACAAAGCAGAGGCATAAGTATTTGGATTTTGCTCGGGATGTGTTCACAATATAACTACCCGTAACATCCCTTGATCATGATGCCCCCGGTGCGATTTATACAGTGAGCGTCTGTGGACATCGGATCACGTGCGCGGGTAATTTCGGTGGGCCGTGCTTTCCGCGGTGACCAGCTCGCTGCTGAGCGTGTCTAGACCGATTTCTCTACGCTCACCCTCTCCGTTCCTCCGCAATCTCTGGTACGCTTAGCTGCGATACTGAGACCCTGCCCATCTCCCGCTGCACCACTCTCTCGTTCGTCATGCGCCGTTCTCTTCGAATTGCACGGCTCGGCATCCGCTCTGCCTCAACGGCGGCGGCAGTCAAGGTATGTATATGAACCACGTTCATCCAACAATATGGAAGGTTTAACGTACTTCAAAAGCCCAAATGGCAAGCTCCCCTACAAACCCCTTCTTCCCCTGGGATACCACAAAGCCGAAGTTGGGGGCGACCGCCGGAACAGGCCTCTCACTCAGGCAGGGGGCCGCCCACCAGTTCTCATACCCAGTCCTCGATTCTCCCGAAAAGAACCTGGGCTCGTCCGCAGACTCCTGCTCAGCCTGGTCCATCAAAACTCAATGACTTTCTAGACGTTCGGTCCAGGGACCGGCCAGGATCCAACCCCCGAGCAAGAGACAGTACAGCATCTTTCTCCAAGGACAAGCAGCCCGTCAAGTCCTCCACTCAAGGCATCGGAGATATACTGGGTGCTGACCGTATCAAGAAGGCGACGAAATCGCTTGTGGATAGGGAAGGAGAGGAGGCGGTTGAGGGCCAAGGGTCACGTAAACACAGTCAAGGTCAACCATTTCGTGTATGGACCCCTCGAGCGTGGAAGACGAATCTCTGTTCAAGGACCGGCATAAACGCACGCAGTACAAGCAAAGAGGTTCGTTGATATCACGACTGGGCGAGGAGGTCGAGATTCCGCACCATCCGCGTACGCGTCAGGTCGCAAAGGAGAAAGACAAAGAGAAGGTCCAAAAGGGGAAGACGGTCAAGAAGGTAAATGTAGATGTCTTCATTCCAAGCGTGGTCAGTGTGGGCAACCTGGCGAAACTCCTCAATGTAAAACTCGGTATGTTGAGAGTCACACTCGCCCTTCATCGTTGAACTATATATGTTTATAGACACGTTGCGTCGGAAGATGATCAAGGCGGGTATGGAAACAGAAGCCGCGCACGATCACAGTATGTGCGAGATATCCTGGCTCGCGAACGTGCGTTCACATATTGTTACTTAGTGCTCACCACGGAGTATGCATCGTTGTTGGCCATGGAGTTCAACCGTAATCCAGTGATTAACGATGAGGCAGCTTTTGACATCTACACTCCGTGCGCATCTCTCGCTTTGTTCAGGTCGACGCACCAGTTGACCCCTCCTACAGCCCTCCGCACCCAAACCCAGCTTCTCTACCGGCCAGACCACCTGTAGTCACTATCATGGGTCATGTAGATCACGGCAAGACTACGCTTCTAGACACCCTACGTTCGACGTCCGTAGCGAAGGGAGAAGCCGGTGGCATAACGCAACACATTGGTGCTTTTACCGTCCCTGTACCGGCCAGTGGCAACACATCGGAATCAACACGGACCATCACCTTTCTTGACACCCCTGGTCATGCGGCCTTCTCTGCGATGCGAGCTCGAGGCGCGAGTGTCACGGACATCGTCGTGCTAGTCGTTGCTGCGGACGACGGAATAATGCCGCAAACGCGTGAAGTGCTCAATCTCGTGAAGAACTCCAAGGTCGGTCTCGTAGTGGCGATCAACAAGGTCGACAAGCCTGGGGTTGACATTGTAAGACACACCTTACATCCTTGTGTTCAACGATGCTCAACGCCGTGTTACTAGACCAAAGTTGAACATGCACTTCTTGCGGAGGGTGTGCAACTCGAGACGTTCGACGGAGATGTGCCATGCGTCCCTGTGTCTGGATTGACGGGTCAGGGGCTTGATCAACTGGTCGAAACACTTTCCGCCCTGGCTGAAATGCAGGATTTGCGTTCCGAGCAGGAAGGCGTGCTTCAAGGATATGTTCTCGAGTCGAAGGTCACTAAGGGCCTTGGGTAGGTGCTGCCACTTCGTCGGCCTGACACAGTGCGCTCATGCGCATTTCATATGACAGTCCCACCGGAACTGTTCTTGTTCTCCGTGGAAGTCTCAAACCGGGGCAGCATATCATCTGCGGCGGAGCATCCGCAAAAGTCCGCATGCTCTCCGACTCGACCGGTAAGCCAGTCAAGGTCGCGTATCCTGGCATGGCCGTCACAGTGTCTGGGTGGAAAGAGCTCCCGAACGCCGGGGACGAAGTGCTCACTGGCACCGAGGCTGACATCAAGAAAGCACTCGCGAATCGCGCTCGGAAGGCGGAAATGGAGTCCACGCTCGCCGATATCGAGGCCATCAATGCACAACGCCGTGTCGAGCGCGAAAAGCGTGAGGCTGAGGATACCGCGGAGAATCAGGAAGAGACCACAACTACGGAGGCGCAGGCTGAAGGTCCGAAGGAGCTGCGGCTGGTCATCAAGGGCGACGTCAGCGGGAGTGTTGAGGCCGTCTCCAATGCGCTCGAGATCATCGGGAACGACCTCGCGCGGACGAAGATTGTTGCCACAGCAGTTGGCGATGTTACTGAATCTGACGTCATGCGGGCGAAGGCTGCTGAAGGTACGTCTTATCCACTTCCTCGTGTCGCCCCCTAGTTTAAAACACCTCTCCAACCACACAGGAGTCGTCATCGCGTTTAATGTCAAGGTGCCACGTCCAGTCGAAGCCGAGGCTAACTCGCAGCACGTTCCCATCCTCACCTCCTCGGTGATCTACAAGCTCATGGACGACGTGACGGCACGCGTCATCGAGCTGCTGCCTCCTATCATCGAGAAGCGCGTCACAGGCGAAGCGGCCGTCCTGCAGCTGTTCGACATCCATCTCAAGGGCAAGAAGACAACACAGGTCGGTGGGTGCAGGGTCACCAACGGCGTCGTCGAGAAGAACAAGCTCGCGCGAGTGGTGCGGGACGGGGAGGTGATACATGAAGGTCAGTGGCCGCAGCACGATGTCGTGTCTTCTTATTACTGTCGGCTGATTGCGGAGCGCGCCCACAGGTCACCTCGACACCCTGAAGCAACACAAGAAGGACATGACCGAGATCGGGCGGGGCACAGATTGCGGGCTGAACCTCGCGGGGTTCAACGATCTGCGCGTGGGCGACACCATCCAGATGTTCGAAGAGATCACGTTGCCTGGTAAACTATGACCGTATAATCGTTAGCAGACTTGGGTTATTAGACTGTAGACGTCTAGACGACACACCAGCCGATATGCATACACACTGCTCTTTTGCCACAGTATCCGTTTGATCCCGGTCCAACGTTGGACTCGAATGCGGTACGATGACGAGATAAGTTTGCGGATTGTCCATTTACCCGGTCACACAGTGTACTACATTACGTTGGATGTATGTATGTATGCTATTCCTGTTCTCGTACTCATGTGCGGGCCTTGTTGGCGTCATCGAGCACAAGGTCTTTCGCACCGATCGTCCCCGTACGCCCGCCAACTCCGAAGGTAAAGTTTATCTTGCCAAGGTCTCGATCGGTCTTTTCCAGCAAAGTCCAACTGCGGTTGTCTCGCTTCTTCAGCTTGAGCTCCAACTATCCCCTCCCGTATCAACATGCATGATCCTTGGAGAGCGAGGCCGAGTACATACCTTTGTGCCATAAAATTTGTACGACGATTCTGCGGCGTTGACCGGTCCCCATAACTGCAGCGTCTTGCGGAACCGTTTTGATGCTGGGAGGTAGAGATCAATATGTACCTGTGAATACGTACGTGGTCAGCTTATTTGCTGGAAGAGATGGAATGGCGCCACCGTACCTCGTTCTCCTCGATCCTGACTGTGGAGGTGTCGGGATTAGCCTTCTTCGCGAACACCGAGGCGTGAACCTCTGTCGGGGTCTGATAGTGATCGATACGGCATTGTGTGAACTCTTCTTGTTCCTATTGACAAATGATGAGCGTGTCCTCGTCGTAGCGGCAACATTAGGCATCCATACTACTCACCGGCGCTGCTTTGGCCTTGGGAACGAAGACATGACGCCCTTTCTTACAGCCCTCGATCTTCAAGAACTCGTCGAACTCGAGGACGCGCCGTTTGCAGCATAAGTAACCCTTGTCGGCGTTCAGCATCGGGCAGACATGAACTCAACGTGCTGGCAATTAGCATACCTTGCTGCCTTCGTGAAAGATTGGCTGCATGGTAGGCGAGTGCGTGAATGGACGCGTCGACTGGATCGCTATGAAGCATATGGTAGCTTACCGGCTTCGGATGATATGTACACTCCGCAGCCTCCCCTCCTTCCATGCGGTGCAGCTCGTCGCTCTCATAGACAATCTTGCAGCCGTTATGGCGGCACTTGGTGCCTGCTGGCACTGGTGCAGATGTATCATCCTCTTCCTCCTCGAACTTGGGTGCAGGTGCCACTTCTGGTGGCGCCCTTGAGCCAGGGGTCAGTGTACTCGTCCCAGGACCGGACGAGTAGGTCTCAGAGGCGCCTGTCGAAGAGGTCATTTTGAGATCGACCTGAGGTGCCGGCTTCGGTGGGGGTGCCTTCGGTGCCTCATCGGTATGATGGCCGGTTGTGCAGCCCTACATGGATGTATGCTCAGCCTCACCTTGTTTTCGCCACCTCGTCTGCGCTGCCTACCTCAATCTGCATGAACTCATCAAAGTCCAGTACAGGTTTGTTCACGTCCGAGCAGCACGACCAGGACTTGAGACCCTCATGGAAGATGGGTGCGCCAGGGTGATAAGTGCAGCTCTCCGGTCCGTTGTTATCCGGCTCATACTCCTGATTGCAATTTTTGCGCGTGCAGCGGACCATGGTCGACGAGGAAGACGAGTATATGCGATGCGTGTGTGCGAGATGGAGGATGGAAAAGACGGACCAGGGCTAGAGCTCTAGAATATGAGGGCGGGACGCGGGACGGGTGACAGAAAGCGGATCGTGGATCGCGATCGAAGATACGAGAAATCGCACGCGCCTCGACCACGTGAGTCGTGTTAAGCTCTCGAGAACGCGTCGCGTCTGGCCACACGCGTCTCCTTGATCCGCCTCACTCCCGCCCCGCCCTCGTGCCTCGGTCCGCAGCGAGAGAGGTCGGGAGCTTTCACATTGCGCAACGGCGCACTCCACCCCAGATGAAATCTACAGTCCAGCCGCTCTCGGGATGTCCGTGCCGACCTCAATGCAAACGCACCCTCTCCGAGCACGAGATCCTCGGTATGGGGCCATACGCGCAGCTCACCACGTTGGGGACGGGGACAGTAACGATGTCCCAGAACCACCCAGCATCGAGGAACGTGTGCAGGATTTGAACATCAATTTCTCCGTTCCGGCTCGTCCAGTGGAGTCCAACAAAAATCGCGCGATGATATCATCCTGAGCCCTTTGCAGTATTCAGGTAAGTAGCACCCCGCCTCGTCTGCCTAGGTCCAGACTCTCCATTGGCACATTCTATACGCTGGCGAACTGGTCAGAAGCTCCGGAGATGAGAGCTCACCTCCAGCGTTATGTTACAGAGTTCGAGGGGACCGCCGCGGACTATGTCCCGGTAGGCAGTCCTCTTTGCGGGGGTAGGGAAGAGACCATGCTCGCAACCTAACTTCTGGCAATGGCAACGGGTAACGCAGTCTATCCGCTCTAGATGCGGGAACCGACGTGACCAGGTTGCGGGAGCGGTAGCGAACATGCACGGAATGGGACCTTAATATCTCTCGCTGCGCCCTCGGCGTGCCCAATAGTGTGCACGGGGCGCTGGGCGAGCACAGTCGATGGGTACGGATGGACCCGACCTGAAGGCTGGAGGATGGTATTCGCAGAGGACTGATGCGGAGGTCGACAATATTAGTTCTAGACTTGCTAGCGCATGGATCTAAGAAAAAACCTCGTGTATCTCGGCCTTCCTATCAGTTCGCCGCTTCAATCCATCCTGACACTCCGCCCTTTGTCACCCACCCGTTTGATCAGCCTGTCGACCGCGCTCGGCTTGAGGCCTGAGGCCTTGAGGACTGAATGAATGTCTTGGCCTCCGGCGCCAATGCGTACGAAGCAGACGACGAGCTGCGTATCCAGCCCGAACGGTGTCTTCGAGCTCTTCCTGGCGACCAACTTTCCCCAGACAACCAGTAGGCGGCGCATCCGACATAATTTGCCGCTACCTCGAGAGGGGACTGTCCCATCCAGCTGGATGGCTCTCTGGTCACCTCTACACCGACGACGAGTATTCACCGCCTCCTGCCCCCCAGCAGCGTTGTGTCAGCGAAGACCACCTAACCAACCACCTCCCCAAATCCCGAGACCGAGTTGGGGATCCGACCCTAACTCCGCGACATTCAGACATTGTTTCTGGACACCGACACGGCGTGCTACCCACCACCTTCGCCGCGGCTTCCAACCTTCTCTCAACGCTAGGACCACACACCTCCCATGGAACTCGGCATATCCCAAACGGCTGACTTCCTTGTTGCTGGGGCCTTCACGGACGGCGGACTCGGAGGAGACGAGGGAGTTTGCTGCAGGTGCCGTACACGTCTTCCTTGAACCTACTTGCCTTGCCATCCCCCGGATTTCTGTGGGATCCGCGCCCACGGTGGCTTGCGTCCGACGAGAGCCCGAGGCTTCAAGCCATCCGCGTTGCATGCACCAGGCATGCCGATCCTCGTACGTCCACGCCCGTTGTTCCCGTTGAATGAATGCCTGGGCATCTTGCAGGCCTTCTCCACCAACCGCTGCCGTGTAGCAGGTACATGCCGATCCTCGATATCTCGGGGTGCGGTGATCGAGGCCATGCATTCATTCAACACTAGTACTGCCGGCAGACGTATGAAACAATTCAGACGCGACTGAACCCTCATCCCCCTCTCCACGGATGATGGGATAACGTACCAGGGTTCCCTGGCTGGTGCTTGAGACGCCGCCATTTATGGCGTACCTGGCGATCCTCATGACCCTTGAACTCTTTCTTGCCCTGTCTTCCCTATGGTGCACACATTTACCGACCATTGACACTGCTCCTAGGCGCATCAGTTTCATACCACCGTCGCAGCCCAACATGCGCCCGATGCAGTAAGTGTCTAACAATGGCGGTAAAGGAACTCACGCTCGTCCTTCTACAGCGTCCCGGCTTCTCCCTAAAGGAATCCAGAAGGTCAGGGTGATCACTCGGAACTCTCCCTCCTCGCCCTCCGAAGACCAATACTCACCGTGCGCCTTAAGATATGGCCGCAGTGCATGTTCTCTCACTGCACCCGCCGAGTTTAGCCGCTAGCGGGGGAGAATCGAACATCCGCGGGGTTCCGAACCTGTGAGAAGGATGGGGTTATGCCCGAGACCAAGCCAGAGTCCAGTCAAGATCCGAACCTATGGCAGACCGACCGATGGATCGCCCTTCCAGAGAGGTATACACCGGCCACCACCACAGCTCTCCACCGTCCACGGGTACAGGATGACTGCAAACAACTCTCGTCAACATCTCCAGACAGCTATCACAGGACACTACCAAAAGGAACTATTCAGCATACCGGGGCACATGTGGCTCGTCAGGATCCCAAGTGGCCTTTCCTGAGTTCACACGCGTTTGATGTCAGCTCCTTCATGCACGGCGAGATGCTTGGTGCTCTCTGTCAAGCCTGTCTTGCTTGCAGTTCTTCCTGCGCGGCTGTATCCAGTGGTTTCGTGGCCGAGACCGCAGGGCCGATACATCGCACATCCTTTCCGGCTGTTTCCGCCATGCTCGAACCAATCAGTACACGGTACACTATTAGGCATCGTTCATCGCTTAACGCCACAGGTTCATTTACTTACGAGGTGTGTACGCCATGCCGTTTCCACACGCGTCCATCCGCACAGCGCATTACTTATGCGCATACCCACTACGTCGCGTAGCTAACTTGACCCTATAGGGGGCCTCGTTGGCTGTTTATCGTCGTGGACCCACAGTGTATACACTGATACCCTCCCCGAGTGGTCTGCCACGACGCGCGCGGTGCAGTCATGCCTGACTCATCTGGTAGTACCAGTTGTTCAAGACGTCTATGCGGTCCTCACTATCGCCGCCCTTGCATACAATTTGAGAATGGGGTGGCCATGCCATAGTTCTATGTTCTACTAGCAATGCAAGTTGACAAAGTCCTATTGGACACCAATGAAGTTTACTCTAAGACAGTCCAGAGCCGAACGCTTCCCACACCAGAAAGCCCACACCCCAGGGCCCAACACGTCCCAATGTCCGCAAGGCAGCATTCAATCGCCGACGAGTGCGCGATGTAGAGGGGTCGTGTGGAGCATGGGCAGGGTTCGCAAAGAATGACAAGACGCCGTCTTCGCGGGCTTTCCGCGCGATGATGGCTACAATAGAGCGTCGATCGCGAGCGGGCGCCAGCCGGTCAATGTGGACCGCCTTGCGCGCCGCGTCCCAGGGGCGGGACACGAGCTCGTACGCGAGTCCCGCAATTGCACCCCCCGCGACGAGGGTAGTCGCGTGTACGATGCGCGGGGTGTGCCGCCGGAGCGCGCGAAAGCGCTGTCTGTCGAGCTCGGACTCGGGCGGCGTATGGTCCACGAAATCTTGGGAAAACATCTTCGTCTGGGCAGCGCACCTGCGGGTGATGTCGAAGATAGCGAAGAAGACAGCAAAACCTGTGTACACGCGGCGAGGGCGCGAATAGGGCTCAGATATCGATCGTACGTGGAGGAATGAATGAGCAATCCCCGCCGCACATACCGCAAACGTCTTTGGCACAGCCCCAGCCCCAGCCGTCCCAGCCGCGACCCGCCATCTCGCCTACCTCCCTCATCCACTCGCGGACCTGTCGCGCTTCTGAGAGTTGCTCCGCGCGCGGCATGGTGGTCATGGGTTGCGTCCTCAAGAAGACTTCCTTCCATGCGTCGTGCCAGCCGGTCGCAGGTGAGGTGCCTTCAAGTGCGAAGCGCATGTTCTCAGCGGGGGCTGCAACGATTGCCTGCGCGCCGCCTGCAAGCGCACCAGATGCGGCGGCTAGGGTCGTCGGGTGCGCAGCGAGGTGGGGCTCTAGCTGGCTCGAGGCCGCGGAGTAGGTTTCCCAGAGGACGACGCCGAGAAGACCATTGACAAGCATGGGAGGGACGAAGTGCTTAGGTATCACCGACAACTGGATCCATCGGGGAATACGATGACAATGAGATGGGGAGGGGGTCGCGAAAACAAGGACGCACGCACGCCGTGTTCTTTGACGAGCCATGAGATGTATTGGGGGGAGAGCGATTGCCCATGGTTCTGGGCGAGCCCTCGCAATGAATGCCATCCACTGACTAGACGCAGGCGTATCAGATCGCGCACTACTCGAGAGCCAACCAGACCTCGGCCGCGCACCTTTCGAAGGTCGGAAGAGTCTCACCGGCCTGGAGAAGTAGAGGGCCAAGCTACGTGTTGCCGTTCGAGCAAGCGCAGCGTAGAGCGAGTTCGATTGCTGCTGGGTGGTTCCGTCGTCATCTTTGGCCGACATCCAAAGGCGCAGGGTGAAGCATCGAGCAACGCGTAGAGCGAGCCGTGGACGCAGAAGACGCGGAAGACGCGACACGCTCAACGTTGCGCTTCGGCATCCAGGGCGCCTACTCCGCTCGTGTCACGTGTGACTCTCGTCACGCCTCGGAAACCCACACCCACGCCACTTCCAGGTTTCGAGTCGACGGGGTGATACTGAACGCCCACCGGTGCGGCACTAGTTGCGTATTGCTATGTCGCCCCTCGACGCCCAGCCAGTAGGCATTCAGACCGGTGCTGCGTGAGTCCTGGAAGCATGTTGTTGCTGACGCTTTTGCAACTCAAAAGTTTGCACTGATGCGGCGGTCGGCCTCCGTGGCTACGAAACACTCGCCAAGCCCGCTGCAAAAACTACACTCCCATTCAGTGAGTCCTTCTATCGCTGGGATGTGAAATTGTGCCGCACCCTCTTGGAAGTTTACGGACGTGATTCCTCAAGAACCCAAAAGTGGTTTTGAGGTGCCCATCGGCGGAGAGACTCTGTTGTTTCGTGCAACCCCTGTCCAACCCTGGTACGACAGTTCCATAGCCTCAGAGCCTGCGGAATTGATGGCTCGACGTTTTCACATTGACATGGGTCGTCCACCATGGCCGAGTCCTTCTTGCCCGAGCGACTGAAGGCGTACGGTGGATGGGAATAACCCAGGGTAACACATAGTTCCCCTAGCAAATCAATGCATGGTAATGCAAATTATTGAGTACTTAGCCACCACCGCGGCTTCTCCCACCGTGCGCGACTACAGCTTCCCATCGGTTGGTCAGGAAAAAAACACCAATACTCGCCCTTGCTTTCCGAGACATATGACGCACCTTCAGACCGGCTCGAGGGTGTATGATCAGCTGTCCTATAAGATACGCCCCGCAGGCGCATTTGTGCTCTAAGGAGGCGCCGCAAGTCTTGTGGTTGGATTATGACCGTCTAACCTAATCATCATGAGCGCTCCCGATGCAACCGGGGAGTGTTGACGCTGAAACGTTGGTGTCTTTTTGGCATCCTTGGTCGCCCGAAAGTCATTTCGGTAAAAGTCTGGACGACATCTGGCGTCGTACCTCTGTTGAGTTTCGAGTGAGCATACTGTGCAGCGACCAGCTTGCAGCCTCGAGTTGGAGGAGCGTATCGCTCACTCTGTACATACTTGGTACTGGCCTCCCCCGACTCTCGGCGTGGGTCCAGGCGACTACCAGTCTACTGGGCGACTACCAGGCGACCACCGGACTACGTACAAGACGGCTGGAGCGCCACAAAGGCTTCTCCGGCAGAATCCGGGCGGTGCTGTAAGCTGGCGCCTACATCGAGTGACAACTCGATTCAATACTCGGTGCCTTAGTTTGCATTACTCGACGACTTACAATCATTCTCCAGCAGGCGGCGCTCTGAGTCATGCTGCGAGTCTGCAGGGCCGTCTGGCAGCAACGCATGTGGACCCGACCATCGTGCGTTGCTTGCAGACACCTCAGCACCCCACTTGTGTCACGGGCACTGCCCGAGGACTTCGCATTCTTCCCTGATTTCTTCACAGTCGACGAGCAGTACGCGCTGCTCAAAGCTGCCCTGCGGAAATTGGACGGTATGGAAAGTGGGAGATTCCGGCGCCGCAGAAGAGAGTACCTTGGTAGCCCCTCTGCGGCCGCACGGGCCTCGTCGTTCAAGAGCCCGGTGCAATCACTTTTCCTCCCAGACGAGTTCTACGACTTCCAAGAGGCGCGTCTTCGTTTTGCTCCCGAGTATCCCGCAGGCTGATGCTTACTCCCGAACGCCAGGGTCACTTTGACGGTGTGATCAAACGCTACCGGGAAATGCACGTCACCTCATGGCCTGAAGACGTGCCTGAGGTGATACCGCTCCTAGAGAGGCTCCGGGGCATCCATCCCAAGCAAGACACACAAACGCACATACTGCACCTCGCATCGGACGGGCAGATTTTCGTGCGTCCTGAGCACCTCGCTGCGCATACGGGCTCCAAATCTAGCTGAGACGCGCTCCTTTTCAGCCGCACGTTGACAATGTGGAGGCGAGTGGGTGCGTCACCGTCGCAGCTAGGGTCGTCCGCGAGGTGAAGCTTGTCATGCTGATACCATGTTTAGGACCTGGATTCTAGGCGTATCTCTCGGCGACGAGCGTACGTTGCGATTGGAGAGTTCCACGAGCCCGACGAGGCGCTACGAGATCCCCCTCCCCTCCGGAAGCGTATACCTGCAGAAGTGAGTGGCGGCAACGACCGCAGGACTCGAAGCACTGATGTTCTCTCAGGGATACGGTTCGATACGACTATCAGCATTCTATCCTGAACAATGACGGCGTCGATGGCAATGCGACTGACGGGCGACAGCGTCTAAGCATCATGATACGTGTAGGTTTTTGAACCTCGTGGTCGACCGGGTGGTCAATTGCTTCTCACTTCTCACCCAAATCTCTAGGACCGCGTTGCGTCGCACCGTTCATGAGAGCATCTAATCGGAGCGCGATATTCACATTATACAACCATGTGGCCACATCGGCTACAGGCAGAAGCAAGTCAGGAGAAGTAGGGGGTGATAGATTGCAGGCAGAGATGTAGAGATGTGGGCAATGACTCATAGGTTTCCTGTAAGGCCGCGTGCAGGCCAATTGTGTAGTTCTTGCCGGGGTACCTGACTCCCTATGAGTTCTTACCACTCGCAAATGATCCGTTGACGATAACCGACCTCGATAGTACAACCCGCTGCACTACATGCCACGCGTCTTCATGACGGACAGCGAACCGTGAAAGTACCTCTTCGATCGTGTTTCGGAGGCTCGGAGTGTAGACTGAAATTCGTGATGAACTTACGAAGCGATGCACGCAAAGGAAGCAGTCCTGCTTACCACCACGTTGCTTCGAAGCAAACATAGTTGTGACACTGCGTCCGTGATAGGCACAGATGAGTAGGCTGACCAGAAAGGCCTCGAAGGCTCGAATGACGACGACTGCTCACCCTGTTTCACTGCCTGTGAGATCGGGGGCTTTGGACACCGGGGCTGAGGGCCCAGCGGTGACAAGAGAGATCCTGGTGCCTGATGCGGTCAGTTCCTCTCGCAGGTGCCGTGCGACCGAACGGAGAACGTCTCTGTGCAGGGGGGGTATCCACTGATGATGGCCGGCTGTGCAGAGAAGGTTCGTAAGATATGCGACGCGCGCGCAGCAGAAGCATCCCGATAATTGCTCACACGCCAACAGCAGAACAACCCGTCCTGAAGTCGCCGAGAGGAGGCCCGCGTAGTCTTCGACGACGGATATAGGCTCCACGAGGCACCCACGGACGAGGTCACCCCATGCCGAGATGCTAAGGCCTGCTCGTGCTGGTTTGGAAGCTTGGCGTGCAGGAGGATACATTTGGGAGGCCGCGGATGATGAGTGGGGGCGCGTATGGGTGTGTGCAGACGGGTTTCATCTGTCAGCCGGCGGAGTGCGAGTGAGTGGCTGCACCCACGTACTGATGAAGCTCGGCGCGGGAAGCACGATAACCGCAACAAGGTGGAGACAGTGGGTAGCGCAGTATGCGTCTACGGTCTCGAACGCACGGGTGCGCTGCGCGCCGGAAGTCATGTCGAGCACGATGGGAGCGACCAAGCCCCAGGGGGAAGTCGACTCGCCGGACCTCTTGATACGCTGGTGCCATTCCTGTATGAGCTGAGGGCGCAGGGACGGTGAGCGAGTTTGGGACGAGGGCAAGCAAACGAGTGTGTGTCTCACTGAAGACACGTTCGATGCGTCTCCAGGCGCGGATTGAACGGCAGGCTGCCTGTCCGGGCACAACGCAAAGACGGTGTAGCCCTGCTGGGAGAAGTTGAGCGCGAGATGCCTGCCAAGGTCTGCGAGGCAGATCCGCACGTCGCCCCGGGCGAGGGCTGTGAGCACGCTGTCGCAATCGCTCCCAATCGGACCAACTGACCGTCATCTCCGCCCACTATCACTATGGCGCTCTCTCTGGGACCGTGTACCTGGCACGGAGAGAGGCCCAGAAATCGGCAAAGACGTTCGTGCGCGGACAATGCAAATGCTTGAGAGACAGAGAAGAGCCCGAGAGCGACGAGAAGGGCGGTGTAGATGACCGCCTGTAAGGGTGCCTGCAGCGAACTCCGGAGATGGTTGAGCCAGCTCGGGGCGCCGGAATCGATGTGCGGATTGGGAGGACGCCCAGCGCGGCCTGTCATGCTGTGGTTTCGCGTCGGGGAAGAGTGCGGCGTTCTGGCGGGAAACGGGGTGGTGAGGGGAAGAGGTAGTGGGAAGGCGGGGCCTAGGAGGCAGCTAACTATGTACGTATTCCATCGAGCACTACAAACGTCGAAGAGGAACCTAGGATCGGCGCTTAGATCACCCCTATCGGGCTCGCCGGCGGCTGCGGGCGTCAGAGGGAAGCACGGGCCGTGAACGGACTTCGGAGGTCGGATGAGAGCATGTCCGAGTCCGTGTCCACGGAAGGAGAGAACCTGCGTCGTCGACGTCCATCCCATGCGAAGACACCATACGTCGTTTGGATCATTCTCGGAGGTCGAGGCGCGTCGACGTTTACATGATCCTCGCTTGCATCCAAGGAACGTCTCAGAGAAAGTCCTCTCCGAACCCATCTAACACGCCGCGCGCGAATTGGGGCACAAAATCCACGTTCACCCAGGTGCTCGAGTGAGTCTCGGAACCGCTCTATATCTGCGCCAGTTCCCATACATAGGAGCCAAGTCATCTATCAGGTACAATAAAATACGCTCGAAAGTCCGTGTCTAAGCCAAGCGGTGACCTATGGTAGCAGGGTATGGGAGTGCAAACGATACAATTCTAGGTAGTCCATGTGCCAAGTCCGTGGAGAATAGATAATTTTGACATAGAGCGGCGTGCAAGTCCGTGTGTGTATGGTGGGTTAGCCTGACTTCTGAACGCTGTGAACACTGGACAAACTAGACGTAATGAGCCTAGCGAAGCGACACGAATAGAGCAATACGCACGGCCATTTCACGAGGTTCGAGCTACCGTCGTCAAGTTTGATAACAACATATCGAAGACCCTGCATTAATGATGTCAGCGCCGGATATCAGACGAAGACACCGGCTGTGAAGGGGCCTCACCTCGATGGTCTCTGTATTCTGTACGATCCCGGTGCGTGTCCTGCCGCCTTCGAGATAAAAGACTTTTGTCCCAGCCTGCAAAGAAATCAGTCTGCAAGTACCGAGTGGGTGTCGGTGTGGCCACCTACGGGGAATGGGTCCATTAGCGTCGTCGTATACGAGTGAGACAACTGAGGGATGCTGGCTCACCTACAATCATCGTCGAGCTCTCTTATACTGGTGGCTCAGGGGAGAGACAGGAATATCTGCAGCTTGACGGGCAGATCGGGCCTGCGTTTTCTATGATGACGGGATGGCGGACCCACACCCTTCGTTCTTGGAGGCGGGTTGTGAAGGGGATTCAAATTTGGACGGGGTGCTGCCGTCTGAGTAGGGGGAGAATGATATCGCACGACAAAGGAAATAGAGCGCAAACCCACAGGAATAGGGCCCTGGAAGGTGTGCCGGAAGAAGCTGCAGGCAGATCGCTCCGAGCGAAAGGCGAAAGTCTAGGCGAGGGCATTCTGAGAGGGGCCACACATGTATTACGCGAACGAGGGGGGGCAGGCAGGGCCCAGACAGAGGGACCGCGCAGCGACTATCTACGATACGCTTCGCGGGAAGTAGACAAGAGCGAAAGAGACCGGAGGGCGGACAAGGGTCAGGCGCGAAGCCTCCGAGAGGTCGCCGGCGCTGAGATTCGCTCCTTAGGCACGGGTTGCACGAGGATCCTAAGTGACACGCCCAGGACTTGAGAGAGCCATCCGCAGAGCGTGGAGAAGCGTAGCACAAGCTATGAGCCAAGAACGCGCCAGTCTGGCAGTACTGCGAGCTCGTTGACAGCCTGCGCGAGGGTTAATGTGATCTGGGCAACGATGCAAAAGGTAATCCATGAGAGGGCATGCCGGCGGGTGGGACACAGAGCACCGAGAATCAGAACCCTGCGTGGCCTCATGAGCGGGAGGAGGAATACGGCCGATGACACAAGGATGTGTCTTTGCAGTCTCAGCTCTCCCGCTGCGCTCAACACCCAGCGCTTACCTGCCACCGCTGCTGACGTAATCCTCTCCCGACCTCCGAAACCGTGCCTTCCTCCTCCTCGGTCGCGACCACCATGCCCGTGCAGACCTCTTCGTCTAGATCTGCTGCTGCTGCCGCCGCCGCACGAACCGACATGTCCGTCATCCTCGTCACCGGCTCATACGACCATGAAATCCGCTTCTGGGAGGCATGGAGTGGCATCTGTTCTAGGACAATACCCAGGGCTGCTGAATCTGGTGTGAGGACGCTCACCGTGTGCGCCCAGACGTCTCGTTCACCCCCGTACCGCCATGTGCTCTCATAGCAAGTGAATCGTCTCGCCATCTCGCCGGAGTGAGCCCCTCGTTCGCCCCTTCCACCGTCACCCGTTACTTAACCCGGCGTTCTCCAGTAAACGGCTTTTGGCTGCTGCTATCCACAAGAAAGCATACATCTATGAGATTGCTGCAGCACCCTCTGCGGGACCGGTATGTCCTTTTACTTGAGACATGTGCACGTCATTCGCCCATTATGGGCGCACTCCACCGTCGCAGGTCGCGATTTTCGAGGGTCATAACGGGAACATCACCGCAGTCTGCTTCCACAGCGAGGGCAAGTGGTTGGTCACCGGGAGTGAGGACGGAACTATCAAAATATGGGATCTTCGGTACGTTCTTCTCCCGTTTCCAGATCTCGCTAGGTTCTGAGGGTACTTTCGGACTTAGAAGTAGCAGCCACCTTCACCGAAATTATGACAACGAGGCTCCCGGTATGACGATCCCTTGGCGCCACCATCGTACCGCTAACACACTTGCGGCATACAGTGAACGACGTAGTGGTTCACCCGAACCAGGGCGAGCTCATTAGTTGCGACCAGGCCGGACGTATCAAGCAGTGGGATTTGTCCGAAAATATCTGTACCCACGAACTGGTGTGTTTGTCTCAGTAACGTTTTGCGCCGCATGACGTTCATTAGCCATATTCTAGACCCCGGGTGGAGATACGCCGATGCGTTCCATCAGCCTCGCTTCAGATGGCTCATGCCTCGTAGCGGGTAGCGTCAAGGTTCAGCGTGTTGGTTCGTCGTCCAGATCGATCCCTCTAACCTATATTGGTGCAGGGGAAATGCTATGTATGGAAGATCAACGACGAGAGATCCGATCTCCCCAGATTCCAAGCAGTGACAATGTTCCAAGCACATACGAAGTATCTCACTCGACTGCTTTTGAGCCCAGATGTAAAGTCAGTGCACTCTGTGTGTTCGGTACACCATCCGTACCCATAACCATGTCTCTCCCAGGTACCTTGCCACCTGTTCCGCGGACACCACCGTGAAGATTTGGTCAATTACGTCAAACTACGAGTTCAAGCCTGAGAAGACGCTGCAAGGCCATCAGCGATGGGTCTGGGACTGTGCTTTTAGCGCCGATTCAGCATACTTGGTCACAGGTACGGACATCATAGCGTGGTCTGCGTTTCTAGCATGACACTCGTTTGTTTTAGCGTCGTCAGACCACACCGCGCGTCTGTGGGACATGTCGACCGGGGAGACCGTACGACAATACAACGGACATCAGAAAGGTTCGGACGCTGTACGGTCCAGGTCGGCGCATCGCTAACAATGTTTTCAACAGCGGCGGTGTGTTGTGCGCTGCACGATGGGGCGGGCTAATTTGCACCCTTGTTTCCGCGTGTAATGAGTGGTACGTTCAGCAAGTATACACGGTGGTCGGCAGCCTTTGTATAAGATTTCTTCTCCGAAGACATGATCACATAAATCTAGCAGCAGCTTCTTGACTACGGTTCTCAGGGATAGCAAGTGCATCCGGGCGTCTTCGAGAACGCTTGGAAGGTACGTCACGACAGCGTCGCCCTGGAACTTCTTGTCAAACGCACCTCAACACGCGTTGTTCTAGACCGGGTACCGCAGAGAATCTTCCGACTACGAGGTAGCTGGGAGTACCAATTTCGCGAACGTGTGACATGGAGAACACAAGAATACGAGCTATGTACGGTTCGATCTGATGATCTGTTTCGTGATGAAGATCTGGCTGTGGCCGCGTGGCAAGAGGAAGCAGGTGAATAGACTCGATCACATCTCTACGCACTCATCCGACATCCCACTCTCGGCTCAGGGCGATGGGAGCGCACCCACTCCCTCTCGGATGACCATCCGATCGTCCGCGAACTCTCACAGACGAGACCAGCAAGTGATAGAGTCGGGCCCATGCGAGCAAGTAACACACCTCCTATTCCCAGCATCGAGGCAGCTATGACCGCAGGATGAACGCACCGGAGACCATATGGGGCGCATGGGAGGAAAATCCGAGGTTTTCTAACGAGATGGCGCCTGTGTGAGCTTGAGGGGCTGGCCTCCGTTCCGGAGAAACCGCGACGGTCCCACTTGGATACGCGGAGGTGTTGAGACGAAGGTCGGAAGCGCACATCGCTGTGCATCGGGGTCCGCTGAGAAGGGAAAGGTAGACCTCAAGTTCGCGCGAGCGAAGATGGGGTACGTCGTCATACACGTTTGACTAGCAGTGATGTCGTGAGAGGAAAGTGGAGAGCGGTCGCCCCCAGATATGCAAGCGGGGAAACAGACGATCATGAAGGCTTCGGATGAGTCGCGAAAGTTAGTGATATGAAGCGGTTCGGGCATTCTGCATAGAGAGAACATGGCGTTACGGTTGGGGGCGACGACGAGGAAGAGCGGCACGCGAGGCCTCGTCCATCGACCGACCGTGCTCGGAGAGCGGACAGAGTCGAGAGTGCGGAAGATGTGCGCCGGGAGGAACGGGGGCGAGGCGGACGCGGAAGGCTTGTCCCGGCGGGCGCCCGTGCGAAAGGGAAGATTAGATAAGATGCGCAGGCCGCGATCAATTTCGCCATAAGCTTGTCATGTGGATTGCATCTGCGCGTGCTCTGATTGGCTGGGCGGGGCGATAACCGACGGCTGTTAATAATTGTATTCGATCGTCGGGTCAAGGCGGCGCGGTGCTTGAACACGACTCCAGCTCCAGTCCCATCCTTTCTCCTCTGACTCGGACTGTCACAGGACCCCTGACAATAGGTGAGGAGGCTGGATCCAAGATTTTCGTGATTTCGACCAAAATGTCCGGACACGAAAACATTCCCACGCTTTCTGACCTCGTTTTTGAACGTTTCGTGGAATTTGGAGCAAGTCAACTTTTCTGAATGGTCAAAATTGTCCGGACAACCAGGATCCAGCCTCCTCACCTATTGTCAGGGGTCCTACTGTCACCACAGAAATTTGCCCTGTGGCGACCTTGAGCTCCTCGCCAGCTGCCTCCTACTCTTGCCTTCGTTCCACCACCATCCCCTCACCACCCTCCCCGCCGTCCACCCCACCCCCAACCCCGCACCGCAGCGTATCCCCGGTCGTCCATATCGCCAGCCCTGAGATCCGCCATCGTTCTATGGCTATCGTTGATTGCCACGCCGATCCCTCGGGCCCTTTCACTGCTTTATCTGTCTCAGAAATTGATTCGCAAAATGGCTTCAATGCCGTACAGCGCGACCCTACGTCATGGGACGCCTCCCTCCCCGCAAGCCAGGGGCTTTACATGAACGAGCTCGAGAAGGACGCATGCGGTGTTGGCTTCATCTGTCATATCAAGGGCAACGGAAGCCACAAGATCGTCTCGGATGCTCGCCAGCTTCTTTGCGCCATGACGCACCGAGGGGCAACAGGTGCAGACAGCCGTGACGGCGACGGCGCCGGCGTCATGACCGGTATTCCCCACCTCTTCTTCAAACGTGAGGCTGAGCGCGAGATCGGCTGCGAGCTCCCCGAGGTCGGCCAATATGCAGTCGGCAACGTCTTCTTCAAGGCGAACAACCCAGTCGGCCTCCAGCAGCAGCAGGCCATCTTCTCCAAGGCGGCCTCCGACCTTGGTCTACGCGTCCTCGGCTGGAGAGAAGTTCCTACCGACGGCACCATTCTCGGGCCCGCCGCCGCCAGCAAAGAGCCCGCCATTTTCCAGCCTTTTGTCGTTCTCCGCACTCACTACGGCGAAGGCAACACATCCCGGGGCGGTCCGTTTGACGCCAAGCACTTCGAGTCCCAGCTCTATATCCTCCGCAAGCACGCGACCCACACCATGTTGGTCCCTTTTCACTCTTCTTTACGTATGAGCGTTAGCTTAAGCACTCGGACTTGTTTCGTATAAAGTTCGCTCTCGAAGGGCTTCTACATCTGCTCGCTCTCCACCAAGAACATCGTCTACAAGGGCCAGCTCTCTCCGCCGCAAGTATACAACTACTACCACGACCTGAATCATGTTCTGTACCGCTCGCACTTCACACTCGTTCACTCGCGATTCTCCACCAACACCTTCCCCAGCTGGGACCGTGCGCAACCCATGAGGTGGGCCGCACACAACGGTAAGTTTCAGTTTGAGAGACCGAATTGTAGGAATTAGTGTTAATCCTGTCGCTTCGCCCCCGTCAGGTGAGATCAACACGTTGCGCGGTAACAGAAACTGGATGCGCGCTCGTGAGGGCGTGCTCTCGTCTTCTCAATTCGGCGACCAGCTTGATCTCCTATATCCCATCATCGAATCAGGCGGTTCAGACTCTGCTGCGTTCGACAATGTCCTTGAGCTTCTTGTCGTGAACGGCGTCTTGACGCTTCCTGAGGCGATCATGATGCTCATTCCTGAGGCATGGCAAGGCAACGACATCATGGAGCCTGAGAAGAGGGCCTTCTACAGCTGGGCTGCTTGCCTTCAGGAGCCCTGGGACGGTCCCGCGCTCTTCACCTTCAGTGACGGTCGGTATTGCGGTGCGAACCTTGACCGCAATGGTCTCCGCCCCTGCCGTTACGTCGTGACCAACGAGGACATCATTGTATGCGCCTCTGAGGTTGGCGCGCTGTACATTCCTCCTGAGAAGGTCATCCAGAAGGGCCGTCTTAAGCCTGGACGTATGCTTCTCGTCGACACCGAGGAGGGTCGCATTGTAGACGACAAGGAGTTGAAGCGCACGACCGCGCGCAAACAGAACTTCGCATCGTGGATTGAGACGAACATGTTGCAGGTTCCCGCGATCGTGAAGCGTGTCCAGCGTACGACCTCTGTCGCTCCATCCATCGACCAGTATACGCTGAGCACCGATCCCAAACTGCTCGCGTTCGGCTACACTGTTGAGCAGCTCAGCCTGCTCATGCTCCCCATGTTCACTGAAGGCAAGGAGGCCCTCGGATCTATGGGCAACGACGCCCCTCTTGCTGCGATGTCTACGCAGCCTCGCCTGATCTACGACTATTTCCGTCAACTCTTCGCTCAAGTCACGAACCCTCCGATTGACCCGATCCGTGAGTCGATCGTCATGTCTCTCGAATGCTACGTCGGCCCCGAGGGCAACCTTCTCGAGATGAACCCTCAGCAATGTCACCGCATTTGTCTTCCCTCGCCGATCCTCACGCTCGAGGAAATGAACGCTATGAAGAATCTGAAGTACGCATACACCACTTGGCCCTCGCGCACGATCGATGTCACTTTCCAGAAGGACTTTGGCCTGCCAGGCTACAAGCTCGCGCTCGAACGGGTCTGCAGTGAGGTGACCCAAGCTATCGATGATGGCATTAAGGTCATCATCCTCTCCGACCGCGAGACGGGACCCAACCGGGTGGCGCTCTCGGCCCTTGTTGCGTGCGGTGGAGTCCACCACCATCTCGTTACGCAGAAAAAACGTGCCAAGGTCGCTCTTATGATCGAAACTGCCGAGGCTCGAGAAGTCCAGCACCTCTGCGTGCTCCTTGGTTACGGTGCCGACGCTATCTGCCCATGGCTCACGATGGAGTGCATCCACAAAGTCGTTCGTGAAGGACTGTAAGTGAGATTCGTGACGATGTAAAAAGTCCGCGACTAACTCGTGCTCTGCGCCACTAGGGTGAAGAACGATAAGACGCTGGATGACCTTATGGACAACTACCGCCACTCGGTCGATGGAGGAATTTTGAAGGTGATGTCCAAGATGGGTATCTCTACCCTCCAGTCGTACAAAGGTGCTCAGATTTTCGAGGCCCTCGGCTTGCACACGGAGGTCATCGAGAAGTGCTTCGTTGGTACCGCGAGTCGTGTTCAGGGCGCAACCTTCGACCTTCTGGCCATGGACGCGTTCGAGATGCATGAACGTGGTTGGCCCTCCCGTGAGACCATCCTTCCTCCTGGAATGCCGGAGTCGGGCGAGTACCACTGGCGGTCCGGCGGAGAAGCACACATCAATGACCCCTCCGGTCTCGCGCACCTGCAGGATGCCGTTCGGGAGAAGAATCAGCGTGCTTACGACGCGTACGCATCCAACGCGAACGAGCAGACCAAGGCGGTTCATCTCCGCGGCCTCCTCGACTTCCGCTATGAGAACACCACCGCGATTCCGATCGAGCAGGTTGAGCCTTGGAACGAGATTGTCCGCCGCTTCGTGACTGGGGCGATGTCGTACGGCTCGATCTCTATGGAAGCGCACTCGACGCTTGCTGTAGCGATGAACCGCCTCGGTGGAAAGTCGAACACTGGTGAGGGTGGTGAGGACGCCGAGCGCTCGCAGCCCCTAGGCAATGGCGACACGATGCGTTCTGCGATCAAGCAAGTAGCTTCCGGCCGCTTCGGCGTGACGTCTAATTACCTCGCGGACGCCGACGAGCTCCAGATAAAGATGGCACAGGGTGCGAAGCCAGGCGAGGGTGGAGAGCTCCCCGGACACAAGGTCTCGACGTCGATCGCGCGTACGCGGCACTCGACTGCGGGCGTAGGCCTCATCTCGCCTCCCCCACACCACGACATCTACTCCATCGAAGATCTGAAGCAGCTCATCTACGATCTCAAGTGCTCAAACCCGCGTGCGCGTGTGTCCGTCAAGCTCGTATCCGAAGTCGGCGTAGGGATCGTCGCTAGCGGTGTGGCCAAGGCCAAGGCGGACCACATTCTCATTTCCGGTCACGACGGTGGCACCGGCGCGTCGCGCTGGACAGGCATCAAGTACGCCGGTCTTCCATGGGAGCTCGGTCTGGCGGAGACCCATCAGACGCTTGTCCTCAACGACCTCCGTGGCCGCGTCACGGTCCAGACCGACGGCCAGCTCCGCACTGGTCGCGATCTTGCGATCGCCTGTTTGCTCGGTGCCGAGGAGTGGGGTTTCGCGACGACGCCGCTCATCGCTATGGGCTGCATCATGATGAGGAAGTGTCACCGTAAGTCAAGTTTGCAATCTCTCCGCGATCGAGTGCCAAGACCCATGTTTTTGCATAGTGAACACCTGTCCTGTCGGTATCGCCACTCAAGATCCTCAGCTCCGCGCGAAGTTTGCTGGCCAGCCCGAGCAGATCATCAACTTTTTCTACTACATAGCTGAAGATCTCCGTCGCTTCATGGCAAAGCTCGGTTTCCGCACCATCAACGAGATGGTGGGTCGTGCAGACATGCTCAAGGTCGACGAGAAGCTCCGCACCCCAAAGACCGCTCACCTCGACCTCAGCGCCATCCTCAAGCCCGCTTGGCAGATGCGCCCTGGCGCCGCGACATACCGGGTGCGCGCACAAGACCACAAGCTCTACATCCGTCTCGACAACAAGTTCATCGATGAGGCTGAACCTGCATTGACCAAGGGTCTCCCTGTCCACGTTGAGTGCGATGTGACGAACACGGACCGTGCCCTTGGAACCTCACTGTCGTACCGCGTCTCGAAGCTCTACGGCGAGGAGGGTCTGCCGAAGGACACGATCCACATCCGCATGCGTGGCTCTGCCGGTCAGTCACTCGGTGCATTCCTTGCGCCTGGTATTACCATCGAACTCGAAGGCGACGCCAACGACTATGTCGGCAAGGGTCTCTCAGGCGGTCGTCTCATCGTCTACCCGCCCAAGCAGTCGACGTTCAAGGCCGAGGAGAACATCATAATCGGCAACGTCTGTCTCTATGGTGCCACCTCTGGTGAGGCCTTCATCCGCGGTATCGCCGCCGAGCGGTTCGCAGTTCGTAACTCTGGTGCGATGGCCGTTGTCGAGGGTACTGGTGACCACGGCTGCGAGTACATGACTGGCGGTCGGGTCGTCGTCCTGGGCAGCACCGGCCGCAACTTCGCCGCCGGTATGAGCGGCGGTATCGCGTACGTCCTTGACACCGCGCACACGTTCGCGTCGAAGGTCAACATGGAGATGGTCGAGCTCGGCAAGGTCAGTGACCCGAAGGAGATCGCTGAGCTCCGGGGGCTCATCGAGGACCATCGCCACTACACCGGCTCCGAGGTCGCGGACCGCGTTCTCCACGACTTCCACCACCTGCTTCCGCTGTTCGTCCGCGTCATGCCCCACGATTACAAGCGCGTCATTGAGGAGCAGGCTGCCAAGGCGAAGGAGGAGAAGATGCGCCAGAGCGTCATCGATCTCGTTCCCTCACGTACTGCAAGTCAGGTTGACCTCGCGTCGGAGGGCCTCGAGGAGTTGCTTGGACCGAAGGAACCGCGCTCGCGCATGAGCCGTGCTAGCTCTCGTTATGCAGAGCCTGCCGTGACCGACCTGGAGGACTCGCTCGTGGACGATGCGACGACCAAAAGCCGCCTCAGCAAGCTCGACAAGACTCGCGGCTTCATGAAGTATAAGCGCCTCACAGAAGCGTACCGTCCGCCCCGCAAGCGGGTCAAGGACTGGAAGGAGATCTCGCACCGGCTGACGGAGGACGAGCTCAAGTACCAGTCCGCCCGCTGCATGGACTGCGGTGTGCCGTTCTGCCAGTCCGACACCGGTTGCCCGATCTCGAACATCATCCCCAAGTGGAACGACCTGGTGTTCAAGAATCAGTGGCGCGACGCTCTCAACCGGTTGCTCATGACGAACAACTTCCCCGAGTTCACGGGCCGTGTCTGCCCTGCGCCCTGTGAGGGTGCGTGCGTGCTCGGCATCAACGAGCAGCCTGTTGGTATCAAGAGCATCGAGTGTGCGATCATTGACAAGGTATGTGCGTTGTGGCGCGTATAGCTCTTACCTGACCTATCCGGTGTAGGGCTTCGAGATGGGCTGGATGGCACCTCAGGCGCCTCAGTTCCGTACGGGCAAGAGGATCGCTGTCATCGGCTCTGGTCCTGCGGGTCTCGCTGCCGCTGATCAGTTGAACAAGGCTGGCCACTGGGTGACCGTCTACGACCGTAATGACCGCATCGGTGGGCTGCTCATGTACGGTATCCCCAAGTAAGTCGACCTCTACTCTTTGGTCGCTAGTCCAGCTGACGTCTTTTCACAGCATGAAGCTTGACAAGAATGTCGTCCAGCGCCGTGTGGACCTGATGGCTGCTGAGGGAGTGGTATGTTCTTTCAAGTCTGTTGCACAGGACATATCCTCATTTCAGCATAACATAGACGTTCGTCCCGAGCACCTTCGTTGGGAAGGACACAGACCTCGAAGACATCCGTCAGGATAATGACGCTGTCATCCTCGCTACTGGTGCGACCTGGCCGCGCGACCTCAAGATCCCCAACCGCCAAGTCGACGGCATCCACTTCGCTATGGAGTACCTCCAGCTCAACACCAAGTCCCTCCTCGACTCGGAGCTGCAGAACGGCAGCTACATCAGCGCGAAGGGCAAGGACGTCATCGTCATCGGCGGCGGTGACACCGGTAACGACTGTATCGGTACCGCCATGCGCCACGGCGCCAAGTCTGTCACGAACTTCGAGCTGCTGCCCAAGCCGCCTGCGGCACGCGGGCGCGACAACCCCTGGCCGCAGTGGCCGCGCATCTTCCGCACCGACTACGGGCACACCGAGGTCGCGGCGCACTTCGGGAACGACCCGCGCGAGTACTGCATCTCGACCAAGGAGTTCGTCGTCGACGACGAGGGGAAGCTCCAGGGCCTCAACACCGTTCGCGTCGAGTGGACGAAGGACAGCGGCGGGCGCTGGAAGATGGAGGAGGTGCCCGGCTCGGAGAGGTTCTTCCCCGCGCAGCTCGTCTTCCTCGCCCTCGGCTTCTTGGGCCCCGAGGCCGAGGTCCTCAAGTCGCTCGGCATCAAGCAGGACGCGCGGAGCAACATTCAGACCCCGTCGAACGTGAGTGCCGTCGCTGTCGCTCCATGTATGACATCGAGCAGGAACGCTGACACGGATCGTCGTTTCTTCCAGAAATACTCGACGAGCGTCGAGGGCGTGTTCGCCGCTGGTGATTGCCGTCGCGGCCAGTCGCTCATCGTCTGGGGCATCCAGGAGGGTCGCCGGTGTGCTGCCGAGGTCGACGCGTGGTTGAGCAACGGCTCGACCCGTCTGCCGTTCGACGGTGCCATCAAGCAGAGGGTGAGTTCCCCCAGTCCATATCCTCCGTCTCGCACCACCGGTCCTGACCCTGCATCACGCAGACTTTCATCCCTCCCAAGAGCTCGCTGTCCTCGGGTGGTGCTCAGACCATCCAGGTCGAGGCTTGAGTTGCCCTCAAGGAGCCATGCTCTCGCGCGGCGCGTTTGAACGGAAGTCCGTGATTTGTCGTCTCTGAGTTGTTTTTGGTTCGGGCTGCTGTGGCTTGGGTTGGTGTGTGTTGTACAGTTCGCCGGAGAAGGTCTCGAAAGAAAGTACACTACTATTATGCGCATTTCATCGCTACGATCGCCATCTCATGTACGGAATAGATCGTGTAACCTGTATGTATACATAGTCTTTTCTTCTCCCAGCCGCACGAGGTCCTGCGATGAATGGAGTAAGGTGTAGATGCCAGGGCATATCCCTGTTGACAGTGTATGGCGTAGGGCGAAGGACATGGTATCAAGATGATAGGAATATGAAGTGATAAAAACGTAGCACGGTTACATGTCGTGTCAACAAACACAGATACATCACAGATGGAACAATCAGATGTTGCACTCTTCCTCGTAGATGCGCACGCCGCCCTTGCCCCACGCCTCGAGCACGGCCTTGCCTGCGCCAGTCGGCTGCGTGAACGCGACATCCCCGCGCGCGGGATTGAGCGGGCAGCCGAGGATGAAGTTCGCTGCAGCGATAGATAGGAGGCGTGACGCTATACCGAGCCGACGGTGTTCGGTAGAGACGAATAGCCGGGGGATGCCCATCGGTGTCAGGAGCTGCGCTGGGTGTACGTATAGATTAGTGGAGTCGTCGACGGGCAGGAGCGATAGGGATGGTGTGTCCCCGGTCGACTGCTGGGAAGACGACGAGATAGCTTGGGAAGATGCGGGAGGGTCGCAGTTAGGTTGTGTCTGAGAGGATGCTGGAGAGGGGGCTGCGGAGGATGCTGGTGCTCGTGTTGCCGATGACGACGACGAGGAGAAGGCGGCGGCGATTTCGGCGGGACGCGCGATGGCCATTGCTGTAGAGATACGCTGTGCGACAACACAGCCAACAATCTTCTCACGTGTAGTTGTAGGCCCAGATGTGGACGACAGGAAGAGGTAGACCTTGCAGCGACGGAGGACAGCCGGCGAAAGCGGCGGGGACGAGAGCGCGAGGCGGATGGTGTCCAGCAAGAGCGCCAACTGGAGGCGAGCACGACGCAGCAGGTCAGTCTCTCTAGCGACGCGCCGCGACGGAGAGCGGAGGACGCACCTTCGATCCTATCTTGCCTCCCACGTCGGGCCTGAAGCAAACGACGCGTCCGCGCGCGCCGTTCCGGAGCTTGACGTTGCTCTGGAGCTCCTCGACGCCGGCCTTGAGGGCCTCCCGCTCCTCCTCCTTACCCCACTCTAGCCCGCGCTGTACGCGCGCACAATGGGCCTTGTGCAGCGCCTCGTCGTCCGGAGCACCCCGCGTGTATGACAGGTCGCAAAGGGAGCAGGTGCGGAGAATCGGGGTGTCGAGCGAGAAGTGCAGCTGGGTGAGCTTTCCTTGCTTGCTCTTTGACTTGTCCGCGGCCTTGCCCTTTGCGTCCGCTTTAGACCCCCGGCGCGCCTTCTTCGAGGGCGTGTTGAGCTCGGCGGGACGGTCTGTGAAGGGGCGCTTGCGTTTAACAGGAGAGGGCGACGTAAGTTCGGAAGGTGGAGAAGAGGGCATGATGGGCTTGCTCGCGGAGCGAGTGCTGTATGTTCTCTTCATCTCCGCAGGCATCGTGTAGCTCGGTAGGTTGTGGGGGTGGATGGGTAGCGCGAAGGTGAGGAGAGAGGTTAGACACAAGCCACCAATGCTCTAGCAATCGTGTCGCGTTGTTTGACATTGTTTGGCGCCCGACGCACTTGGACGCGTCAGTCACGTGAGCTGTGTGACACTGACATCCGACTCGGGTGACGGTCCCGCTGTCCTTGAGCCTAACGTATACCGCGAGCTGCAAGCTTGTGATGAATGCAACGCAAGACGCCCCTTGATGGACACCCCGAGCTCACTGTAGTCGAACACCCCGCATGGACTGAGTACAGAGTGGATGCCACAGGTCGCTCTGCCAGCGCGACTCGGATTCCCCCCCTCGGTCCGCTCTGGCTACATCTCTCCCTCGTCCTCGTCCTTGCCTACTGTTGGGACACGGTAAGAGCGACAAGCACATCACTGAACTCCTTGCTGACGTGCCTCTAGGTGGCGAGCTCCGCGGCTCGCATCGCCGCGCTGGCCCTGGCCATCCTCGCTTACCTGTACTCGAGACTCACACAGGTCCAGTGGGGTGAGCGACTCCCCGCTTTCGGCTAACCACCGGCCCCTAACCTCATCCTTACGTATCCAGAGTCGGTGGTTATCCTTCCCTCGCTCGGCGTCCAGCTCGAGACCCACAGGGGATTTGCAGGCCTCTCCCTGCTCGCCGCCTGCAAGTTCGTCCCTTGGTCCTCACTCGACGATTTCCTCATCAACGAGGGCATCCGGGGCTGGGACATCCGCTACTACCTCGTCGCCATCAACCGTACCCCGCAGGGGCCTATCCAGCTCGAGGTGGCTTTCGAGGTGAGGCAGACGTCCTCGGATCCGACTCATCTCCCGTCGGCTAACTCGTCCGCTGCGGATCCTCCCAGAACATCCTGCCTAGGTTCCCCGTGCTCCTCGAGGTCTACCACGGCGTCCAGGAGGCACTGCGGCACCAAACCGGGCACAAACACGCAGACGAAAACGAGAGCGAGCATGGCTCGAATACATAGCGAACAGTAGATCGACGGCGACGACGGCGGTGACACATACAGTAGCATAGAATGCGGTAACAAGACAGAATAAATACGACTTCGCATCTGACGCGTCGTGCTCGGTTGATTTGATTTGATCATAACATATGGCTGTCGACGCATGCGCCACGCTCACTGATCCTCGCTCTCGTACGCGCTCAACAGGTCGTTGTACCCCTCGTCATCGCCCTCAACGGCCGCGCTCTCCCGCCTGTGCTGCGTATCGCGCTCCGCAGAGACCTTCCTCCTCCCCTCCCCTGAGTTCTTCCGCGTACGACTCTCCGTAGAGATCTTCCGCGTCCGCCCAGGCGTGCTCTCGCCTTCGCGCTCGCCCGAAGACACCTTCCGCGGCCGCCGGCGCGGTGACGGCGGCATCGGCATCTGCTCGTCGAAGCTGCCCGCCCGCGGGGTCGTCGCCTCGTGCTCGTAGTCCGCCGGGATGTCTAGCGAGCTGCCCGCACCCAGCGCGAGCGACGGGAGCGGCGGCATCGGCTCCGTCGAGCTGCGCGAGTTACGCAGCGACTGCAGACGCGGCGGGAACCGCTTCCTGCGTAGGTTCGGGTTTTTGCTCTCCGCGGCGGGCGCCTCCATCGAGCTCGCCGAGTCGACCCGCCGGGAGAGCGTCGCGCTCCGCCGGGAGAGCTTCCCCTCCGTCGACGGGAGCGCGAACGTCGCGTCGCTGCCCTCGCTGAAGACGACGGAGCCGCGCTGACGCTGCGACTCCGGCCGCTTCACGCGCACGTCGGCGATGGTCGTCGTGTCTGCCTCGGGGGTACCGGGCGGCGGCGGCGACGGGATGGTTGTGGGTGAGTCAGGGCCAGTGTCGACACGTCCCCAGCCTGGGTGGCCGTTCTCTTCGGCTGCCGACGACTCTGTCGGGAGGCGGCGGTGAGACTTGGGCGGTGTGGGCGGATCTATCGAACGCCTGTTCCTCGCCGATGGCGACATTTGTCTCGACGCGCGAGCCATCGGTGACGGGGACTTGTTCCGGTTGAGGGGCACGATCCTGCTCTGGCCCCCACCATCTGACTCCATGTCCGACCTGCTCTCCACCCTCTTCGTCGCACGGAACGGCTCCGAGGGCGATAGCGACGAGATTGACGACTGCGACGCGCGGTGGCTGATTGCCGGACGTTGTGCGCGGACAGCCTCCGCCCACTGTGCGTCTGTCGAAGGCGAGACGGGCGAACGTGCTGGACTGCCAGTCATGAGGGCAGACGAGCTCAGCAGGAGGGGCTTGGGGCCCGTGGGGGTACGCGAAGGATTTCTCTCCGGCAGCTTGAACGAGGACCGTAGGCTGCTGCGATGAGACCCCGTGTCCGAGACTGGGGACGCATCGCCGCTGCGGCTGACAGGAGAAGCGACCAGTACGCTGTCCCTCACGGGGCGGAAGAAAGCTGGTCTGGGAGGAGGGGTGTACGCATCCGACCTCTCGATGATAGGTAGCGACCCTCGCTTGTCATCGTGGGCCTTCGACGACGCGGTGAGCGCGGTTAGCGATATGCTCCGGTTGTGGTCCTGAGCCGAGGCGAGTGACGGCGCAGAGTAGGACGGGGACGGTGGCGCCAAGGTGTTGTTCGCAGCAGGCTCGTTGCCACGCTTGGTCCAAGCGTCCAGAGCCTTCACCCTCCAGTTCGTGGTGACTTTTGCGAGATTGGCCGCTGCGTCTGAATCCTTCAGCTTCTCAGCGTATCCCCAGAGCATGGACTTCCCCACCGCGGCGGCATTAGCAACTGCCTCTCGAGGAGGAACCGCGGGCGCAGATTGAGATGTCGGAAGAGGTGATGGCAAGGGCGACGAGAGGGGGGATGGGACCGGTGAAGGGGAAGAGCTTGTGGCTGGGGAAGGCACTTCCATTGCACTTTGGTTTGTGATTCCTCGCCACACGCTGTTGGCTAACCGTTTTGTCAAAGTAGGTTGGGCCCCTGGCTGTGGACCAGCTCTATCTGACTCGTAGTCGTCCTCGTCCTCCTCTTCGCTGTCAGTCTCTTCTGGATGAGACTCCAGACCTGACGAGAAGCCTTTCCAAACAGTATCGCGGAGACGCGCCCCAAAGCCGCCTGCAGACCCGTTGGTTCTCGGTACAGTGCCGGATTCCCTTTGGGACGCGAGGTCAAAGGCAGTTTGCAAGACCTTCTCGATGCCGCCGACGGATTCTAGAGGATACCGCTGGAGGAATGCCATGCCCTCAATGAAGGCTTCCTCAAGCTCTCTGTCCCCGAACGTCGTCGACGGTATTGCTGCAACCTCGTCAGACCAAAGGTTCTGCGACTTGCGATGCGCCCGGCCAAGTCTGTGATGCCCTATCAGCGGAGGGCCTCGAGGGTACCGACCTGCAACTTACTGCAGCAGCGTGCCACGCGCGCTCAGCAACATGCTCGTGCATATGTCCATGAGGTAGTCGAGCTTTGGGTTCTCGTCTCGCTGCCGCATGGGCTGAGAGAAGAGGGCATCCCAGACCATGAGGACGGCGGGGAGTGGCAGCGTGTGAGTCAATAGGGGGACGAGCCAACGGCTACAATCACTGTGAGCGTTGTCCGCCATATAAGGCCGGTATGTGGACGTACAAGGAGTAATGCGGAAGACCGGGGTCAAGGCCTTTTATCGCCTGAAAAAAAGATAGAAGGTCGTCAACGTCTACGCGACTGCAGAACGCCGAAGGACGTACCAAGTCGTCGGCAAGCTCTGGATCCGCCCACCGCAACCGGTCGCTCAACTTCTGCACCCAGACGGTCCCGTTCTGCTCAGCTTCGAGTTCAGAGAACTCGCCGACCATAGACTCGAACACCCAGAACGCATCGGCCTCCACGTGTGGGATGTCTTCAGGATCGACTTCCTCCACGAGAACAGCATAGATGGGAACTAACAGCGAACCGATCTGAGGAGAGCGGTTGGCGGGGTTCAGGCATGAGTGTATGTACAAAAGGCGGAGCAGAGCGGATGAATGCTTGTTGTGTGCACCAAGCGAAGTATATGGCCTTGAGGGTAGTAGCGTAGTCGACATTCCTGAGTGTGACGAGGTGGGAGAATCAGGCACTTGTAGTGATGTCTCGGGGATTGTATCTTGTGCCCTCGATTTCGTCGGGGACGGCTCCTCCAATCGGACTTCAGGCGTTGCGTCAAGTCTAATTTCAGGTGTAGCATCCAGACGTATTTCGGGCGTGTCGTTCGAAGATGGGTCCGCTTCTGCTGAGTCCCCGGCTTCCTTCGCACGTATTGAACGCAGGCGAGCGTCCAAATTGCCAGCGCATGAAACCTTGACATCCTCTGGTGCATCCCCGTCAAGTGGACATTGGGGGCATGGCTCTGGTTCATCTTCTAGCGTGACCAAAAGACTAGGCGGTACCATGGAGAGCTCATTGAAGACATCCAAGATAGTTTGGTCAGACGGAGACAAGGGGTCTGTCGGCTCAGCTAGAGAGGAGAGGGGTTGTAGTAATCGCCGCACAAGATCCTGGAACGAAAGTTAATCACTATGTTGGGTCCGTGTACGCGGACTGTGGAACGCACGTAGTAGTTATCCCTTTGTGTTCGAGCCTCTTTCTGCCAGACTCCTTTGTCCACAGGCAGTGTACCAAGTAGTAATCTGCGTGGTACTCAAGATCAGAGATAGGAGGCGAGGCGGTATCTCCTTACCTCCATACACGTGGACGCAACCATGGCGGATGTGACGGCAGACCTGCATCTCAAATTCAATTTCGACGCTCTCAAGATATGACATCCGCGGACATACCATGAGAGCACAAAGAGCGAAGTTGCGCTAAGTCCACCACGGCCACAATCTCCGGGTCGACGATGGGAGACAAAGTATTCACCCTGTACGGCAGACCATTCAGAAATGCTCGGCATGGCCGGCATATATGCTGAGAACGCACTTCTGTTGTGGGGATAGGTCGGGGAGCCAGTTCACATTGTGCATACGTGCTACCCCATAGAGGTATTGGTCTAGTTTCGCGGCAGTAGGAGGGGGCGCGGCAACCGCTCGGAGTACCTGCTCCGGCATAAGGACATGGAGCATGACAGCGGAGAAGCTTCGTGCTTACCCTTGCAGACACGTAATCGTCCTGGTTCTCCAGCGCGGAACGCGTGAAGTCGTGTCCCAGGACTTGCATGAGGAATTCGCGGACATAGTGGAGGTCTATACGCCAAGCGCAGTCAACACGCGGGACGGTCCCTGCCCATGACGCAGATATAGACCTTTCGACTCAATACTGAGGCCGGCGTAGATTATACTTGAGGCAGCTTCTGCTATAATAGGGCTGGGCGTGTCACTGCACCGGGAGGTGGTGTGAGCAGGCGACCTATGTCCGGACGGAGGACGGGGGAGAATGCCACACGCGCACCTTCGTTCTAGTTCGTTCAAGTGTCCGAGGATGACACCTACGTGCATCTCCAACGTCTGCAACAGGTCACTCCGCACGTCCTCTCGCATCAGTTTCTGGGTCTTCGCCCGTGCAAGCGCGATGTTTCCCTGCTGGAGGAGGGTCGCGATGTCCCGCTGGGTGATTTGCCCCTGCGACTCCATCCGGTCTTGCAGCTGCCCCAGCCGTTGGGCCGTGAGCCGCAGCTGGGCCTACTCCGATGCTTTGAACGGTCGGCATTGGGCAGGCGTATAAGCAGAACACACCTTGACCCGTCCAGATTCCCATTGAGCAGTCATACTCGGCGCCTTTCGATACGAGGTGGAATTTCGGAGTCAGAGATCACAGCGTTGAATACGTAGTCAAAGGAGGATCAAGCAGTGTGGTCAAGACATGAGACAAACTCAACAGGCGTTCATTCACTGAGTCCGAATGTCGTGGCCAGGATGAGTGAGGGTACGGGAACTCCGCGCACGTGGCGGAACGAGTGCATAAATATGATCGGATTTGGAATGTGACGCCGGGTGCCACTAGTTGACGGGAAGTCGTCTGGCTGGACTCACTTCGCCGTGTGTAACTGGTGAGTAACTGCGTGATTGCGTGGATGTCGAAACATATATCAAACAGTTGCGACAGTCCGGATCAGTCTATAGCTATTATAACACCATTTTGACACCGTCCATGATAATGCAACAGAACTAGAGACTTATCGATACAGATGATAGTACAGTTATAATACACGAGCATCAGTACAGTGGCGGCGCGGGTTTGGAGAGTCTTCCTGAAGACCTCCGAGAAGAGTGCGGCGAAGGATTGTCGTCTTCGTCGATAGGGGTGAGGCTCAGTGGCGCACTGGCAGATAGAATACGAGACGTGGATGGGGAACTTGACTGCGGTGTCAGTGTCACAGGGGATGGCACCGGGCGGGACAATTGCAGCGTGGCCCGGCGTGAGTCGTTCGACCCTACTTGGGACGATGAATACGCCGACGGTATTGACAGCGAGAGGTGCTTCGATGAGCTGGCGGATATCCTGGACGACATGTGCGAGGAGTGCTTAGAGGAGGGCTGGGAGGAGTGCTGGGAGGATGGCTGAGAGGACGACAGATATGCTAGATGCACAGGTGATGGATGAGATGCATACGGCGAGTGAGCCTGGATAGGCTGGCGCATGGGTGGTTGAACAAGAAGTAGAGGAGGTGGCTGCGGATACTGCCTCCAGGAGGGCTGTCGCGGTGCCTGTTGCAGCTGGAGAATAGGCGGAGGCAGTCGTGGGACCGGAGGCGGCACGGCCGAGGGAGGTTCAGGCCACGGCGCGGTCACCGAGGTGTACATGCTCGGGATCGTTGAGGGAGCGCGCGAGAAAGATTCCTTGGGTGCCGCCATCATGGGGAGCAGGTTTGATTCGTGTTTCTCTCGTGACCGCGTTCGCGACGTTGTGATCGCGGCTGGCTCGTCCTGCCCTCTGAAGTGGGTGACTGCGAAGTAGGCGCTGTACCACACAACTGCAACCAATCGCGCATGGTGAGCCAAAGTGGCGAGCGGCGAGTATGCGGATGCAACATGCACTTACGTAGAGCAGGTAAAACCCAGTTACACACAAGGATAGCTAGGTTGACATCTTTGCAGACCTTGCGCTCCGATACTGCAGAATTGTGATCAGGAGGAAACCAAAGTGCTCGCGCAGAAAGTACTCACGTTGAGTTGGACATACAAAGGTTGGGTTGAAAAGCGTGAATAGCGCCGCGGTCCCTGCTCGAACATGAGAAACGCTCTGACTGGCACTGAGTACCTATAGGTAGACATACCTATATGGCCCGTAAGCAGCAGAGCGAGCCTCGCACCATCCACGTACCCATGGAACTTGACGAGAATCCTGATTATGCTGTCAATAGAGGCGTGTGCAACCAGATACATTGGATACTTACAGTGCAATTGACATGGCGCATGTCGCCGCATCGACGAAAATCATAACCAAGACCAGATTCTCTGGAAGGCGGCACTATGAATAACGGCGAGGACGCCATGGGCAGCAGATTAACTCACTTTGAGCTCTGTCCGAGCGGTCCTCCAACAAGTAAATCTCCACACATAGCAACGCGCACCACACCAGGCTCAGCAACGCGCAAATCGCTATTCCCAAATCGCACCCCAAACCACGCGTCAACACACGACAGAACATCCGCAAAGCCTCTGGTACTCACCTAGAACCCATCGCCGGATTAGATGGAAGTGACGAGAGTAGGCCATCACGTCATAAGTCGTCGCAGGGGGTCGTGGTTCGTGAACGGCACAAATGAGAGTTCGTGCAAGAAGTATACTCTGCCAGCAGGGAGGGAAGGAACAGTCGAGCAGTCGAGCAAGAGACCAGAACTCGCGAGGTGGCCGTCAAGACCGCGCACCAGCCTCGTTGAACGTAAACCGTAACGTGGGTCGTCGGAGCCAGACGCAGCAGGCAGACCACAAGAAGAGGGAGAGAGCAAGGCCTGTCTCGAGGGGAGATCGCGCGACGTGGTGCGCGAGGGGCGGCTACTTATTGTAATCATCTTTCCACGGCGACAAGCAGCTGGCGGGTCCTATTCTTCGTGTGTAAAGCGAGGCCATCGAGGCTCAAGCGTGGTTGCGAGAACAAAGCCTCCCCGCTCCCCGGCGTCTGTTCCCCCACTCTATTGTTGTCCTCACGTGCCTCTAGCGCCTCCAGCAGGACCCTAACCCTAGATTATACTGTAGTCACGCTGTGACAGTTCAGCTCCTGCCCTGGAAGTTCAAGTTGACTGGTGGGGTGTGGTTTGTCTGCACATCGGGGGTTAACTGAGGCGAATGGCGCCCCCATTGCTGCGGTCGGAAGGGAGACCGTCTGTCGTCCGTGTGTACTTTTAGAGAGACAGCGAGTGTAGTGAGGAGCCGGGAGATCGATGAGTGTGACGTCGTGTCGCATGTTGCGATTGGCTGACTACTTCGGTGTGGCCAAGACAGCCCGCCGCTTGTCGGAGGTCGGCCTGCCGCCGGATGTAGTATCATGAAATAGCGACGCAGGGAGGGAGGGAGGAGGCTACGCGGTTGGGACGGGCCAATCGCGACTCGATCGATGGTCACGAAATTATTTTGAACACGAAACTGAGTATCATATACTACGGTAAATCAGGCGGTGAATGTATGTACTTAATGATACTGATACAGTATGAATGCGAAGTGGAATCAATGCAAGCGTCAAACGGCGTGAGGGTTATCTAGATAGTGAAAAGGACGACGGCGATAGGGCTGCAGCGGTAGGATGCCTAGCGTACATGATAAGTTAGCTATATAAGGGGCCGCAGTCGGCTGACCGGAAGAAGGGGGCATTTGTGCGGTGCCACGAGCTGCATGCTTTCCCGGTGCGACAAGTAATGCCGCTCGGGCTAACATGACGTCGAACGGAGGTCCGACACATGCCTGCACCGTGGGCAGGCCGCAGGCCTTCCATCTGGTCTTCCTGACGATCGAGCTGTCCAGTGCGAGGTGCCGCTTCATATGCCGTGCCATCTGCACGTTGTACGGCGGCCAACTGGACTGGGTGAAAGGAGCTGCCCGGGCGTAACGCGGCTGCATTATTGCCAGACCGCAGAGAGAAAGTTCCAGCTCCATAGTCCCATGTTTAGCTAGGATTGGGCGGTGGCGGGCGGGAGAACGTAGCCACGCTCCTCTCGACACGAGGCGTCAGCGTCGTCAATGCAAGCGCATGATGCGTCTCCGACCCTGACGGTATGGCACCGGCAAGTACGGCCGTGGCGAATGCCTGCACCTCGTGGGAAGGGTCTTGAGTAAGATCGCGTGCTAGAGAGAGCGTCTTGGCCGCGATACCACTATCAATGCGGCCGAACTTGTCTGCAAGTCGGGGATTGGCTGATCAGCAATGACGACAGAGGCAGCTGACGTGGAGACGGTAGCATGAACACTGATGAGACTTACCAAAGATCAACCCGAGCAGCCGTGCGACCCGTATGCGCACGTCGACGATTGGATCCCGTACCAATTCAGAGAGCGTCTCCCAGAAAGTACCAGTCCGGACAGCGGCATCACCCTGATCGTGCGCTAGCACTTCCTGAGCGCACGTCACCCATGTCGTCCTCTTCCGGAACGCCGGCGAAGTCGCGAAGGTGCGGACATCGGCTTGCAGCGTCTCTAGTAAATGTGGAACGGCTTTCCACACTCTGAAGAAGGTGGGCATCTTGGGGGAGGAATTAGCATGCGAAGATGACAGAACATATCATGATGCTCACCACCCCCACGGCGGCCTCTCTTACAGCCGCTACACGGTCGTCCAGGGTTCTGATCACCATGCGGCGAAGCACCTCGCCGCCGATGCCGTTGATCTCGACCAGGTCTCCGAGAGCTTTGACCGTTACCTCTCTTTCTCGCCACGAGGAAAGCTTGCTCGAAGACAGCGCCTCCTCGAGTCCTTCCGCCACCAGTGCACGCTCAGCCAAGCCGAGAGCCCGCACAAAGGCGGGTAGCGCTTCTATGACCTTCATGCGAACCTCGCTTTCTTCCGCTCGCAGGCTCGTCCAGAAAACGTCCAGAAGGTCCGCACGGGCGTGCTCCTCGCCGATGATTTTTGCGATTTCACCCAATGACGCGGCGAGAGTACGTCGTATCTTGAACGACGGGTCTTGGACGAGGGAGAGATACAACGGTCGCAACTCAGGCCAGCGTTCTCTGCCCAGTGTCAGGGCTACCGCGGGGTAGTTGAAGGCGCATACAAGGGGTCGTTGCGGGTCATCATAAATATCAGGACCGCCGCCAGCGTCGGTGCCATAGTCGCTCCACGCTGAACTCATCGCGGCGGTCGAAGTGGCGGATTGTGGCTGAGACTGTTGAGGTGACTGAGGTGACCGTTTCTGTGACAGGTCGGGCGCGCGAATAGAATGGCCGCCACCAGGGTCTTCCGTTTCTCGGATGCCTAGAAAGAGCTTGAGCAGTTGTACCGGTGGGCCGCCTTCGTCGTCCTTGAACGTGTACATCACTTCACCCAGTGCCTCAAGCACGGCCGAACGAACGGTGCTCTCCTCATCCTCTGACAAGGGCAGGATGACGTCCAGAGCGAGTTTCCGACGGTGCGGCGGAGTTAACCTCGACAGAATGGCAGGAAGCGCGAAGAGAACCGAGTGGCGCACATGCCACGTCGGGTCGGTGCACAAGGATTCGAACAATGGAAGCTGTAAAATCAGCGTGCAACGCCGTGAGCGACCGAACCGGATGCATGATTTCAGCATCACTACTAGCTCACCAATGACGAGGCCACGACTTCCACAGGCACGACCTTCGCAAGTGCACCGACCGCGAAGCTGGCTTCTCGCCTCACCCAATAGACTGGATCTCGCCCGACGCGTTCGACCTCGGCGACGAAGGCCATCTTCGTGTCTTCCCCGATCGAGCCTACGGCGATATCGGCCGTTATAACGGCTGAAATACGCTGACCGGAAAATTACTCACCGCTCGCGGTGACAGCCGCCATGAGACTCATACTGGACAACCTTCCCACAGAAGCCTCTTCGTTCAAGTCACTTCCGTCATCGGGCTGGTCTTCGGTGGCTGCCAGCTGCCGAGCCGCGGAGCCGGGGCTCATCCAACCGTGTAACTGTCGCGCAGGGGGTACTTCACTTGCAGGACTTGATGACGGCGACCGTGCGGGAAGCAAGGGCACCCCCGTGAGTGGCAGAGCCGCTTCGGGCGAAACTGGTACGGGCGCCGCGATTGGAGGCGGTGGAGGTACCTCGATAGGAGGAGTGGTCGGGAGCGTGGTATTCCGAGGGTAAGATCCAGGCGCCGCCCAGTTGTAGGGTGCGGGCAATATTACCTTGGGACTGCTGACTTCGTCCACGTCCATGAGCACCCGAACATCGTCCACTATAGGGAGCTCAACGACCGAATTAGGCACATGGCGTTCAAAGCCGTCGAGCGAAGTGCTTTCGGGTCCGGAGACCTCCGCAGTGTCAGATGCCGCGGACTCAGCATTGTCATACGAATCGCCGGAAGACGTTGATGACGTCAGCGAAGGCGTGGAGGCAGATGAGTGGCCCGGAGATCCAGACGACAACGACGATGTCGACGAAACCGGCGGGGAAGGCGACGAGGCTGGGGACTGCGTGCTCGTGATAAATGTGGACAGCTCTGCCGCCAACACAGGCGGCGAAGCCACGAGCGCACTTGAGTTAAAAATCGTTGCCAATCCGGTGTCCGTAGTAGCCATGGGGAAATAAGAGTCCGTGACCGCCGGCGCGTCCATGCGGGGTGTTGGGACGGCAGTGGACGCATCCGAGTCTGACGCGATATCGACCATGTCCTCGCCGCTGCCGTCCACCCGGTGGTCGTCCAGATCGAGGCGGCCCATGCCAATAACAACTTGCCACACGAGCTCACGCTCGAAAAGACGGCGCTCGTGAGATTGGAACAGCCCGATCTCCAACTTGTCCTCAGACTCTTCATACTCGGTCTGGGAAGGCGTGGGACTGCTGGCTCGAGTTTCGTCGACGGTCTGCGTCACTTCCACCAACTCGTTCGTCCCATCCGGTGAGCGGCCTTCTCGCTGGTCGGCTCGCCGTAACCTTCGAAGAAGCTCCACGACAGCATAGCGCGCAGAACCACCTACAATGCCGTTAGGACTGAGCAGCAGTGTACCCAAGATTGGGGTAAATGCCTGCACGGAGACGGCCGTCGGCACATCGCCCTGGGTTTCCGCGGTCGAACTCCGGCCTGGGACTGCAAGAGCTTCTCGGTCGTTAGGCGGGGGATCGAGGCCTGGTATCGTCGGAAGACCAAGCAAAGGTTCGCGCTCCGCGCTGGGCGAAAGGGAAGGGGAGAGTGGTGTCGGAGCGGGAGGTGACGGTGGCGGTGGCGTGTCGTCCTCAACCAGTCTACAATGCGTGACAAACCACCAGATGACAGGCACCAGTTCCGCCGCGAGGGCCTCTTTTACGGCCTCATCTGCAGGAAATGCCCCCGGGTGCCCGGTGTAACGGTGCCGTTGCGCACAGTGAACGGGCACGTAATAAAGTTGAACGTGATTGGTCAGTGCGGGACATCAGAATTGCAAACCAACAACAGACAGGCGACAGCGTCGCGTTTTATGGCGATAAAAACGGTACACATGTGAGTTCTCAGAGCGCGACTTTGACAGGCGGTTAACAGACGCACCTTCGTCCAGTGCGAGCCCGTTTAGTAGCGGGAGCACGTACTCGACCGCTTCGTTCGGAGTGATCTGTTCTATGATTTCCTTGCTGGAGACGTCGCCGGCCGATGTCTCGCACCCGGAGAGGTAGCTCGGGAGTGCGTGAGCGATGTATACTCTGTGGAAGCTAGCACGGCTGCGCGAGAAGAGGTAGATTTTCTCAAGCGCACTACAGCCCTCGGTGTCAAACTCTGAGAAGTCGATGTTGAGATCCGTCGATGGGGATAGAAGATCCACGCTAGACGCAGGGATTGGGGTCTCTAAGATGGGTCCAGAGGGACCAGGGTCGAGGACGGACAAACTGGTGCTCGCGACCGGGTCGTGTGCAGGCTGGGAGAATAGCGGAGGTGACGGCGTAGAGGTGGAGGCCGTGGGGTTTGGCGGGGGGATGGCGATACGCAGAGCAGCCTGAGATGTACCGGCGCTAGAGAAGGTCGTGAGTGGGATGTGCTCACCGGCATTCCCATCCTTGGTCGACGCGTCGTCGACATACCTCAGAGCGGGCGGAGGTGGCGGAGCGGGGGGCGGGATTTCCGGAGAGCGTGAACCGCTAGCGCGTGGGGCAAGAGGTTCGCGGGGGCTTGCCGAGCGACGCGGGAGGACGGCGGAGTCTAGCGGGTTGGAGCGCTGTTCCGAGGGGAGGACTTGACCTGGAGTGGGGCGAAGCTTGCACGGGATATGGGTGCAAAGGGCCCGAGGACGGGCTGGGGCGAGAGAATGCCGATGCCGACTCCATGGGGCGAATAGGGACGGGTGTCGAGCGGGGGGGACGCGATGGCCGTGGGTTTCGGGCTGGAGGGTGGAGAGAGGTCTGGGAGATCGTCTTCTGGCGGAGGCAGCGGGTCGGAGGGACGAGGATCGGGGGACGGAGATGATGAGCGGGAGGTGTGGTCGGCGGAGGGTGAAGGGGAGAATGAGGAGGACATGAACAGGGTCGGAAATAATATAGAAAGCAAGATTCCCATGTAATTGGAATGCGGGGCGCGTCTGGGGAGGATGAGGACGAAAAGCAAGGAGCGGAGGGACGGGGCACGCACGGGACGAGATGGGGGAAGAGGGAAGAGGACGGAGGGCTGGGAAGTGCCGGGACGGGGAAGAAAAGTCAGGGCCGAGCACGAGGAGATGGGCGGCACTTGGACGAGGAAGGTCGGGACGATATGACGCAAGAGGGCTGGGGAGAGAAGGAGGGCAGGCAGGGCGCAGCAGAGGCAGAGAAGGGAGCGGGAGGATAGTGCAGCAGCATATAGAGCAGGCGCGGACGCGGGTCAGAGCGTGTTGTCTGCGGGGATGGGGAGCGGGTGTAGGCGGCGAAGCTGGGAGGGGAGGGGCATGCGCGGGCTAGGGAGTCGTGTCCGGACGGCGTGTCAAGGCGCATGCACACCCAGCTCGCACTCACTGGCGTCGACGGCGGGGGGAGGGACGGCGGACGCGATGGGCGGGGGCGTCGGTCGTCGGTCGTCGGGCAGGGCGGGGAGCGAGGAGGAGAGGGGGGCGGACAGAAAGGGAGCGGAGGAGAAGACGGGAGTGAGAGGGCAGCCTACTAGGGCAGCGCTCAGCTGGTGGACGAGGACGGACTGAAAATGATGCGGAAAGAAGCCTTGTCGACATCCTCCCACTCGTCCCCCGGATGATGTCACTCCTGCCCGTTTTGGACCATCTCGGTCTGGGCTGCTGCTCAGGAACACACACGTCATTTCCCACGCCGGCTAGTCTACATACACGATTGCCTTGCTCCTGTCCTCCTCCTCCTCCTCTTCCTCGTCGTCAATGCCACCGCCTGCCACCGCCATCGGTCGATAGACACCGAGCGTCTCTAGAGCTGCCCCCGGACGGCCTTGTCGAGCGACTCTGCAAAGTACCGGATGTTGTGCGTGTTCAGCCCCGCCATCGAGATTCGCCCGTTCTGCGTCAGGTAGATGTGCGCCTTCTCCACCAACGCCTGGCTCTGCGCAGGCCCAATTCCCGTGAAGCTGCAACACACCACAGCCAGTCAGTATGTCATCTCGATCCTACCCAGCCACATTCATGTTCCACCCCGCCGCCATCTCGCCGCACCATCCTCTCTTGGCCCAAACGCAGCCGCTGTAATCAATCGCCTCTCCGGCACACAGCACGGCACCCCCCACCATCATCCTTCTACGTCCATCGCCCGCCCGCTCGAGCCGGCCGGCCTATCTTCTATCCTTCCGAGCCCGAACACTGATGCTCTCTGATGCTCCGTGCCATCCCAAACAGATCGCACAATGTGCGTCCGTCAGGCAAAGCATGCGCTCCAGTCCTCCAGCCGCACCCCGGCAGTGTGTGTCCTCCCCATCCTGCCGTGGTCCATCACATCGAACATGCACCTATCCTGTCCGGTTCGCACCACGTGAGGGATCACCCGACTCCCACAATGTGGCGGCCGATCACTGCCGATATCTGGCCCCGTCTTTTCCAGACAAAACCACCCGGACACACAGGAGTCCACGCACAGGCACACTCACGCCTTACTACCTCAAAGCAGGCACGCCCCTGCCCCGCATATCACATTCACAACAACTGAGTTCACGTACCTGAACATCCCAATCTGGTTCACAATGTGATCCCAGTTTCCGGGCGTCTTCAACTCGTCCGTTAATAGCCGGTGCAGCTCCTTGCGCATGTCGATGATACGCCCGGCCATCGTCTTGATGTCCTGCTTCCACTCCTCGAACAGTTGCTCGTCATTCAAGATGAGCGCAACCTAAACCGCAAACACGCAATTTATCAGTGAATCGCCGCTCTACCGCAGAGGCGACCGCGGGACTGTCGGAAGGAAGCTCACCACACGCGCGCCGTGGGCAGGGGGGTTGCTGATCTCAGAACGGGCAAGCACCGACAATTGGCTCTTGATCCGGGCGGCAGCCTCCTTCGAAGGAGAGACGACGTGCAGCGCTCCGACACGCTCGCCGTACAAACCGGCATTCTTCGCGAAGCTCTGCCACGCATCGCGCATCGCGCAGTCCGTCAGCAAACGCCGCGCAAACAGCATCATCAGCACGTCGTGCCACGCACCTGGCAGACGAGCAGCGGTACGTTCCGCCTCACAAACTCCCGCACAGCCCATGCGTCGTTGTCCAAGTCGCCGCTCGCGAAACCTTGGTATGCGGTGTCGAAGAAGGCGAAGTGACCCTTCTCGAGCATCACGTCCGCAATCTGGCCCCACTGTTCCCGCGTCGGATCAACGCCCGTCGGATTGTGCGCGCACGCGTGCAGGAGGAAGACGGAGCGAGGCGCCGCGTTCTTGAGCGTATCGAGGAATGCGGGGAACGCGAGCCCGATGGTCTGCGGATCATAGTAGGGGTACGTCGACACGGGGACCCCGACGAGGGGGAAGATTTGGTGGTGGTTCACTGTATAGCCCAAATGTCAGTCTCTTCCTTCATCACTTGTTAGACCGCAGCTCCCCACGACCGCACCCGCGGCCAGTGTGACGTGGGCAGGACCACATAGGAATGGCACGCACCCCAGGTCGGATCGCTGAGGTAGATGCGCTTCTCGTTCCAGCCATAAAACTTGCTCAGGAAGAGCGCGCCGAGGTGGTTCGCGCCCGTCCCAGAGATGGTCTGCACACTGGTGACGCGCTCCTCCACGATCGCAGGCGAATCCTTGCCGAACACGAGCCGCGCGGCGGCCGAGGTGAACTCAGGCAGACCGGTGATAGGGAGGTACTCGTGGTCCAGAGCGGGGTCGTTGACGAGGATCTCGGTCGCCTGCGGGGTTCATGCCGTTACGCATGCCAGGCGCATATGTTATTCGGGAGGGTACGGAGCGCAGGAAGCGGGGAGACGCACCTTCTTGACGACGGGCAGCACCCACGGCTTGCTGTTGTCGTCGCGGTATGCACCTACACCGAGGTTGACCTTGTTAGGGTGAGTGTCGGCCTTGTAGGAAGCGGTGAGCTTGAAGATGCTGCAGAGGCCCATCTCAGCGCCCGGAGGATACGGGCAGATGTTTCAAAGGTGCGTACGCGTCGGGGGGAGCGAGGGGGACCTCGGTCCATCGTTCTGGAGGGGCGACGCCGATGTCAGACCCGGTGTTGGCGCAGCCCACCGATTGCTAGCCGGCACGAAGCACGGACGGACGCACCAGCAGAGACTTCAGACATCTTGGATTGGAGGTGATTTGTGACTTGCTTCAGTCTTTTCGCCATGACGCGTGCAGGGGGATAGGTCACGAAGCGTTTGGAGTGAGCAGGGTGTGCGAAGGGGAGGCGAGACGCGCTATAACGACGTCGACGAGTCTATAAGAGGACGCGGGCTTACCGACGGTTTAGGCTGGACGGGGGGCGATCGCTGCTCGTGCACGTGAAAACACGGTTGTTCCGAACAAATCCTGCGCCGGCGGGGGTCAGCAACGCAACACGATATACCGGGGGCGTAGAGAGAACGCACAGGTCGAGGGATGCAGCAGAGCCGTACGACGATGAGAGACAGGGAGCTTGGAGGATCGGATAGCGGGGAGATCGACTCATTTATGCGTTCCGGAAACAAGCGATTAGCCATCTCGACTGCCATTCTTGGCGGTGGGGTAAGCGTAACGACCGCTCTCGACCGCACAAAACCCGGCGACTAGTCTCTTGCGCAATGACAAGCGGAGTGTTATGAGTCTTGACGAATGTGCGGCGCACGATTGAGCTTCACAGACAGCGTAGAACATGTCTAGGTCGTTTTGTACGGCACACGGCAACAACTGACATGGGAGTACCCTACAAACGCACAACGACCAGGCAACGGGTAAGTCCCCAATATTCAATCCCCCAATCCGTCCAACCAATGGGTCAGACAGTGCACACACTTGTTCGGAGGAAGAAATGTCATAGAACTCTACATTGATAATACCCGAGGACGATATATAGAAACACATATGGACACCGATGCAGTAAAGATCCGATTATGAAGGTAACATCGGGAGTTACGGAAGTGGGAGGGAAGATATTATGTGGTATAGCATGCGTCCGTGTGTCGTGATAGCGGCGATATGCAGTGTCGTGAACAGAGATGTAGAGGAGATGGAGAAGGGATGGTACGCCGAGGGCGGCGGCATGCCCTGCAGTCCCCACAGGGTGAAGCTCAATCGCGTCGAGAAGTGGAGGAGCGGTGGGGAACAAGGGGGGAGGGGATGGGGAGTGGGGAAGGCAGGTCATGCCGTCGCCATCTTGGACGCAACTGTGCGCTCGCTCTCCAGCTTCGCCTTGTTCTTCTCAAACGCCTGCTGCCGACAGCTCTCCAGATTCTGACACTCGTGGTGCTCAGGCATCCGGTGCTATTAGAGGCCGAATCGAGTCAGTCTTGTGTGGACAGACAAAGAACACCGCGAAGAGACGCACCGTGCCACAGAAATCGAGACGACAGTGGGGGCAGCGACCCACGATGCGGAGCACGGCCTGGTTGCAACGGGTGGCCTCGCCTTGGAACTCGCAGCGCTTCTTGGCAGGCATAATGGAGAATGTGGGGCAGGTAGGCCTCTGAGGAGCGAACACAGTCAGCAGGCGAAGAGAGGTGGGCGGGAGGCGGACTGACAGGAGAATAGGAGGGGTCGTTATGCGTGGAGGGTGGTTGGAAGGGGCAGGTGGCGGGGAGAAGGGGTTATATAGAGGGAGGGGATGGGACGCGTCAGCTCGAGAGAGATGGGGATCTGAGATCTCACGTGGCGGCGTTGCGGGAGATTACAAAGATCCAAGTGGCCCGATCCGAAGGAGGATGCACCGGCTCGGCCAAGGCTCGTCTGCGACCGTGAGCTGACTGCAGCCTCCCCGCCCCATCCATCGCCCGACGATCCTGCTCATGACCATCGTTCTCCGACCTCCCTCTCGTCCTCTGTCGACCGCTGTCCACTCAATTCGCCCCGCAGTCCCACTGGACCGGGGGCTGTGCTTCCTCCAGCGCCGCCAGCCTCGCCCCATCTGGGTCAGACAAGGAACGAGGCATCGGGCTGGCAACGGTGCACACCCGCTTCCGTCTCCCTCTCAGACCTTGCCACGTCCCCCACGCACGCATTCCAACGTCGTACAACCACCTCCGAGTAGTACGTCCAACGCACAACGTTCTGCCACCCGCTGTTCTCCCGTCCCCGCCCGTGACCCGTCGATCGGCGTGCACGCCAGGAGCTGGGCTCCGATGCTATTCAGGATAGGCTTCTCTCATTCCGCGATGCGCTCCGCGGCCTAGGCTTGTGGAGCAGCGAAGTTTCACCCGTCCCAGACATTCCGGTCGCGTGCGGCACCTGGCATGCACTTTAATCTTTGGGGGGCTGATGATTCGCACAGCTGCCTCCTTCTGCCGCACGGCCTCTGCCCGACTGCCCACGCCCAACACATGCACTCCCTAGATGAAGATCGACAACGCCGAACGGTTCGTCGTAAGCATGTTCAGATAGAAGTTCAAGAGTGCACTCCAAGCCTGCCGCGTACCAATGGGGTATCCCTCGTCGGGTAAATGACCTTTCCAGTACGTGTCACTTCACTGTCCCGACGTCGTATGTACATCCGTTATCGGTGGGAGACAAGAGAGCGGCATAAAATAGATAAGCAGAACGTGTGGAGGATCTGGACGGATGAGAAGACGTAACGGGAGCCGTGAGGCAGACAGAATATGTGTGCCTGCTAGGCTGAACGTGCAAAGCGTGCTTCTCCTTGATGTATCGTAAACCCAATCAAAGTCGGATCGGAGAGAGTGAACTATGAAGAAATGTCCCAGGATATGATATGAAGATATGATACACAGCACGAAGCGCCTCGTCTATTTCTTGCTGTTCTGCAAGATGACGACCGCGACAATGATGGCGATGATAATGATAATGACCAGCGACAGGATGAAGCAGATCCAACGCTTCTTCCGTGCTGCCCGTGCCGAGTCGACCGCCTTGTTGGTATAGTTGAGACTGATCCGGTTACTGAGCACGAGGATAAAATCCGCAGAAAGTATACCACGTACCCAACCTCGACATCTTTCTCGACCTCCTGCACGGTATCGTTAATAGCCGTGATCTGCTCATCCTGCTGCTCCACGAGGATGCTCATATCGTTGAACAGTTGTGCCAACTCCGTGAGCGTTTTCTCAATGTTCTTGATATCCCGGTGGCGCTCCTGCACGTCGCGGTAGGCCGACCGCGCCTCGCCGTAACGGTTCGAGTTCATCAAAGCCTGGCTGAAGACCTGGCCGCCCTGATCGTCGTCCACAACAGCCTTGACCTCCTCGGGCGTCGCATCCGGTCTCACTATGGGCGACGGTGGTCAGACATGCTCTCAGCACGAAACGACGGAGAAACAACGCACCGATCTTGTACTGGCGCTCCACGCGGTTCTTGTACTTCTGTCGGCTCTCCGACTCGACTCGCTGGTAGTTTTGGATAGCGTCCATGAACTTCGTCTTGACGAGTTCCGTCTGCGTCCCCGGGATAAGTACACACGTCCTCCACGCCGCACGGACGCGCCCCGAGAACCGCTCACCTGCTGCTTGCGGATCATGCCAAACTGGCCCCCGCCGCCCTGCCGCTGGAGGGCCTTGATCCTCGTCCGCAGCTTCTCGCTCAAGGCGCGGTTGGATTCGACGTAGTCCTGCAGCTGCTGGTTGTACCGCTCGACCGCGGCGTCGTCCGTCGTGTCCACCAGGCGCGCGTGCAGCTGCTGGATCTGCTGCACCGTGCCGTTGTACTGTGCGATCCAGCCCTGGATCGTCTCAATCTAGCAGCACGGACGACCATGCTCAGCATGGCTACACGGAGAGGGGTGCACGGAAACACGGGGAGCAGACGCACCTCGCGGTTGAGCGCGGTCAGGTCATCCCCGCCACCCGCACCGCCGCCGCCGCCGCCGATGAGGTTCGTCGTGCTCGGGGCATTAAACGGGTCCGAGTACGTTGGGCGGTCGTCCTGCTGCGCGTACGGGTTGTTCGTGCGCGAGCGGTAGTCGCTCCGCTCCTGCATCTGGTACGCATCCCTGTGTCGCACGCACACGCCCAAGAGGGCCAGTCAGCACACTCACTACCTTTCAGGGGCGAGCACGTACTGATTGTTGTATCCCCCTCCTCCTCCTTGCTGGGCCTGTCGTATGGGGGAGGAGAGTCAGCACGGAGGACGTGTAATAATGCCAAGCCTGGGCTCACTGCCCCACCAGCAGAGCGTGGTCCACAGGACGGGGCGATGGGAAGGGAAGGCTGGGATACATGAGGACAGAAGGAATGCTCACCCGGCGTTCTGCGAGTCTGTCTCTGCTCATGGTGTGTATGTCGGGATAGTGTGTGTATTAGTGATAGGGAAAGTAAGTCGTAATTGTGAGGTGGGTGGGTGGAAACGGGAGGCTTGAACAGCACTCAGTGCTACTAGGGGGCCGGCGAAAGAGCTGGTGAAGAAGAAGGAAGAGCAGCAAGAAATGTAAAGACTGGCGGGGCCTGCGGATCGGGTGAGGGGGCGGTAAGAGCCTGTGAGCAGAAAGGGGCGGTGTGGTGTTGGCGGTGTGACCTTTCCTCCAGTCTCAAGCGGTGATCGGCGCTAACGCCCGCGCCGTGTCCAGGACAATCCTCTCCGGGCTCGACGGCACGCGCTGTAAATGCCATTATACGCCGCCCACTGCTCGTGTGCAGATGCTCGGCCCGTCTTTGCGTCTCGTTCGCAGACGTACCCGTCCCCGACGACACAGCTGTACGTACCCGCAACGTACCCGATCCAGGTTGTAGTCAAAGTGGCGCGATAGATGCATTCATTCTCACAATTCTATGCTACAACGGCACCTATGGGAGGTGCTTTTCGTCAACGTCGGTAGCAAGTTGTCATGGATCGGGCTCAGTTCGCGATGGCGCTGCGGAGGACCTCAATTTGTCTTTCCACCATCTTCCGGCTCGGGCCACCAATCGCCTGGCGGCGCTCGACGCTCGCCTCGAAGTCAAACACGGCGAGCACGTCCTCGTCGAACTTTTCGTGCAGGTTTCGGAAGTCGTCCAGCGTGAGCTCGTTAAGCTGGCACTTCCGCGCCTCCGCCAGCGCGACGGCGCGTCCCGATACGTGATGTGTCTCTCGGAAGGGGATCTGGAGCATGTCCGATACAGTAGCGTTCATCCGGCGGCGAGGGTCGGTATCGGAGGGTCGCTGGTGAGCGGCGATGAATAGGACGCGAGGCTGTGCCCACTCACCCCTTTCCGAACCAGATAGTCTGCGAGATCTGTCGCGAGTACGTCCATTGTGAGCGCAGTCCGCATCTTTTCGGCGTGGACCTGGAGAGCAGCGCACGTCAGTCTCATCCATGATTGCAATTGCGGTAGAGTGTTCGCTCAGTCGTACCTCAAGAGTGGCAATGACGCCCTCTGCGATCTGGAAGGAGGCCGAGATGTTATCAACAGAGTCGAAGAGGGGCTCCTTATCCTCCTGTAGATCCTTGTTGTACGTCGAGGGCAGACCCTTATAGGTCATCAAGAAACCAGCCATCTAAGGGCGAGAATCTAGGTTAGTACACTAGATACTCTCAGAAAACGACGACCGCTTACGTTACCGAACACCCGCCCCGACTTGCCTCGGAGAAGTTCTAGCGAGTCTGGGTTCTTCTTTTGAGGCATCATACTCGACCCGGTGCTAGCATTTTGAATGTGAGTGAAATAGACTTCCATTGTGAGGAACAATTCTATGCATCACTCACCTGTAAGCGTCACTGAGCGTGATGAACCCAAACTCCGCGGTCGAGTAGATGATGAGGTCTTCGGCCATCCGACTAAGGTGCGTCATGGCGAGGCTTCCCCACATCATGAATTCCACAACGAAGTCTCGATCACTCACACCATACAAGCTGTTCTCCATGACCGACGCGAAACCGAGCTCCTTCGCCAGGAACTCACGGTCTACCGCGAAGGGGTTGCCCGCAAGCGCCCCAGAACCCAAGGGAAGGCTGGATATCCGGGGAATAAGCTGCTGCAGACGTTCGAGATCTGCCCGGAAAGAAAAGGCGTGCGAGAGCAGAAGGTGGGACCACCGGATCGGTTGGCCCCTCTGCGATACAATCCTGTCAGAGTACGGTGCGGGATGCGCGTGTACGCACGCACCTGCAAGTGTGTATACCCAGGCATGAGAATATCCTTCTCCTTGTCCGCGCGCTCCACCATCACGCGGATTAGATCTTTCAACCCCTTCTCTACCGTGCGCACCTCCCCGAGCAGCCAGAGACGCATATCGGTCGCGACCTGGTCGTTCCGCGAGCGTCCGGTGTGCAGCTTTCCACCGAGAGGACCGATCAACTCGGTAAGCCGACGCTCGTTAGCAGTGTGAATGTCTTCATCGTCCGGGTGCGACTTGAACTGTTGCCAACGTTCATGTAGGTGTGGGATGTACGCTGAGGTTGTGCGGCACTCACGATGCCTTGCTCCCATTCCTGCCCCACAGCGGTAAGACCTTCCACAATCTTCTTCTCTTCGTCCTGAGTCAGGATACCGACGCGCGCGAGCCCTTTCGCATAAGCGATAGACCCTGCAATATCTGCGGCGTGCATCCGCTGATCATAGCGCAGAGACTGGTTGAATTCGTGCATGCTTTTGGCGCAGCATCAGACATTGTCAGGTTTTCATGGACAGTGTGCAAAATACTCACAGTGGATCAGTCTTTCCCGTGAATCGGCCACCCCATAGTTTTTGCTTAGTTGGTTGCTCAGCCATATTGAACCGTCAGTGTCCGTCACTACGAAAGGTGAGAAGGACTCTGAAGGAGGATAATGAAGGCGAGGAGTCAAAATCGCGTCCCAGATCTCGATCTACATGACTCACGACGCGTCTCGGGCGCTTGAAGAGCTTTATTTCATAAAGTATAGTATACTTGGGTACAGCCCGGTACAGCTTAGATGCATGCGCACCATTATGTACATGTACTTCAGTACTCAGAGGGGTGTAGTTCTACTAGATGGGATCCCAGATATGTGTAAATCTCAAGGATGCAAGACATTAAGCACCATGAAAGCGACTGCGGCAAACGAGCTCGCTCCGATGTATATGACGACACGGACGTGGAACGGGCTATGGGTGAGGAACGGATATGGGACTTGGAAGCAGAAAGATCTCAGTTTGAAATCCCCCAGAGTAATGAGAACATCCGAACTCACACATTCCGTTGTAGCTGGCGCAGTATTCAACCCAGCAGGCGTACCATGTGCCGACGATGGCCGCGAGAAGGAGTGAACCATAGCGACTAGTGTTCTTCGAATACTTGCGTTGGAGGAAATAGAAGTCCACGAATAGTGTGACCGCCGGTGCAGCATGCAATGCAAGGTCCGTCTGGAGAGGGAGGCGCTGCGGTTCTGAAACAGATTTTGCAGAGGTGGGCTCGGTCGCGTTGGGGTCTTCCGGTAGTATCAAATGTGGGAAAGCCAGTAGGAGTGTCCAGTAAATCACAGAAATCACGATGGCCAACTGCGCTAGAAGTGAGCTTTTGCAACAACGAGGAGCATGTGCGGCGTACTGGAAGGGCACTCATCAAGAAGGCACGTTTCATGCTCTTCAAAAGCTCTGGAACGCACTTTTGAGCGATCGCCTGCCTGCTGGTGTGTAAGCACGCTGGGAACTCACTGGAAGATGGTGCCAGATCGCAAGCAATGCTCATGGCCATTGTGAGCCATGCAACGGCAAGGCTATCAGGTTTTGAGGGTCAGGCAAACATGATTGTAGGACCAGTACAAAACACACCCTTGGATTGTTAGAAATTGGAAGTGGCCTCCTCTCATGTTAGCCATCGGAATATTTGCCACCATGTCCGGAAGGTTGAGATACCCGTAAGTCATGACGATTACTGCGGTCGTATGCAGGAGAAGCGGGAACGGTTTGACGGACATGGTGGGAGGATAAAGGGTTCAAAGTGGGCTGTCGCATGCGTGCTGAGTTGACCTATATATATGCCGCCATCCGGTGAGAGATGAGATCCGTGCTGACTGCGGGATCGGACTTGTGCGCGAGGCGGTAAGTATGACCTGCTCAGGCTATTGGCTGACGTTTTGCACGCTCTTTCAGAGCGGAGGCTCGGGATAAGCATTCGTCGATGACGTCGTCTCTCGAGTCTCTGGTCGTAGTACTAGCTGGTCGTAGCTGGTCGTCTGCTACAGCGGATTCGGAAGTTGTGCTCCAACCTTTCGGTGCTCGGAGGCGCCGGCTCGGATACTACCATCCGATTCCGGGGATCGCGCATTGCGCAAACAACCCCACCAGCTCGTCCTCTTCGTATTCCCGATACTCGTGTCTTGCACCGTGTCTCACGTCGGAATCTCGGAGGTGTGCTAATAGGCTTATCTGTGGGGGCAGGAGGAGTCACAACGAGCTGCGTCTCGGGTGCGTACACGGTATACTGAGATCTCATAACGCACTACCTTCCAGCATGTCCGCGCAACGCGTCACAATCACCTATTCTGGTCCAGTACTCTTCCTCTCAACTGATCACTGGAAACAAATCTACGTCTCTCTACTCTCCCAGCTCCCTCTGCGCAACCTGCACTGGAAGTCTACTTCTCGCAATGCGCTGCGGTCCATCCAGGAACTCGACGTCAAGCTTGTCGCATACGAGACGTTGCGAGAGGATCAGGCCGCATCTCAAGTGCCCCAAACAGTCTTAGACAAACCTTTGCTCCATTTGTATATCTTCATTTGTGAGGTGAATGCAATGTGCATCTACCGTTTACTCCCTCCTCACCATATCCCCCTGAAGGATAGCGAGGCATATCGGGTCACGACGCGTAAACAGATCAAGGAATGGCATGCTTCTATCACCCAGCGCAAGAACCAAGAATGGCTCATCGTTCAGGTCGTCCGCCCGGATCAGAGCGTCACCCAGGGAAGGCTGTTCCAAATGAAAGCGTCTGTGATGGACAAAATCAAGGCAGACTTCAACGTGGACAAGAAGGACCGGTCAGTACTTGTCGATATATGCGTTATCGCTGTGCCTTCAATACGGTCTTAGCTGCGTACAACTTATCTGGAGCGCAGACAAGGATAACCCGACAGTGTGGGCCGACCTCATCACCAAGGTCAAGGACGGTGTCTTATCCGCTTTCGACGCAGCTGTAACACAACGCGAAGATGAAGTGAGACGGTCGGAAGGTCAAAGGCAGATGCCGGGCTGGAACTTCTGCACTTTCTTCATTCTGAAGGTCAGCCAGGGAACGCTCATATGTCTTCCGGTCGACTCTCATTATACGCGGATAGGAAAGTGTAGCCAGCTCCCTCGAAGGGATGAACTTGCACGAGGATGCTTTGCAGCAGTACTACGAGCTCGAGGCAACCTTTTCTCAGGTCCTTCGCGAAAAGAACATGTCTTGGTTTGGGACTCTCATCACCCCGATGCCTAGCGACGACTCCGTGCCACTTCTTACCGTCACGAAGAAGCCATATCGTGACCTCATCCTTGCCAACACCATCTCCGTCTTCGATTTTCGAGTGTACCTCTTGGCTAGACAGTGCGCATTGCTCAGCAAGATTGGTGACCTGGAGGAGCTTTGTCAGAAGGCAGCGGCTTTCTTGAGCACCTTTGCCAGAACCTTGCGAGATGTTGAGGTAGGTGCTCTCATGATTCCTATTACACATCCGCTGACTGCTTGCAGGACACATTGCCATCTTTTTTCATCGAGTCGTGGATCTATTCATCCGCCTTGAGTGTTGTCGATCAAAGTGACGAATGGGCGCGATCACTTCAGCTGGATAAGTCAGCAGCGGCTGCTTTCAGTGCGGCAAAGGGCGAGCTTGTCGAGCTTGCGCGACATCAGGTAATCTCCACTATCGTGGTTATGTTGTCTTAACCTCATGTCGCGGTAGTTAGACATCCTAGGCGTCTCGACAGGTTTCTTACCGAACAAACCTCCCTTCTCCCTCGCGCTTCCGTCGCCGGTCAGCCCTACTGCTGCGGACTCCAAGTCGAAACGGGGCTCCATGACGATCACACGATCCGAACTTCTTTCCTCCCTCGAGGAGAAGGACACCCTCTACGATCTCTACGTCAACGTCACCAACCGCGCCATTGAGCTTTACGCAAGCGCTGGTCGCCGGAAGTTCGCGCTGAAGCTGCACGGCACCCTCGCAGCGCTCGATGTGTGCGTACCATACTGTTGTTGAATCATGTCAGCGCTGATGTGATTACGTTCTTACAGCCACCGAGGGCGCATGGGCAGCGCGCTGCAAACCTACACCTCGCTGCCTGCACATTACTCGCCACACGGATGGACGTCATTGGAAGCATTCATGCTCAATCGCGCGCTGACGATACACGAGGCCGCGGAGAAGGCGAAGGACAGGGAATGGGTTCACGTTCTATTGCATTTTCTCAGGGCTTACGTCGAGGATATGGGCAAGCAGCTCCTATTGAGCGAAGAGGACAGCGCTACGTACGTGCACAAGCTGGTCACCGAGCTGAAGGCCGTTACCCAAGAACTTGATGCGGGTGCGTTAGGCGTAAGGTCATCTATGTGCACTGCGCTGATCCGTTAGGGCCCTGCAGACACACCGTTCCCGGATCATCCAGCGCTGGTTGTATCACTCGCGGAGCACGATGCGAAGTTGGCTGAGGATCGAGATGGGTCCCTGCTCAAGATCGTAATCAAGAATAAGCTACCCTGCGTGAGCACTTAAGTACGCATGACCTATGGACATCCCTATTCTGAATACGCTGTTGCAGGATCTTCCTGTCGATGATGTGGAAGTCCAGCTAAGTGGTCGAGATGGCAGTCGGATCACTTTCACAGGGAAGGTATCCGTCTTGGCACCAGGCAATAATGAAGTGACACTGTTCTGTCCTGTGAGTAGAACGACTCACGGCCGTTGGGGTCTGCTAACACAATTCGAAGTCCTCATCTCCCGGAACGTACAGTCTGTTCAGTATCCAAATCACGATGACTCGCCTACTCTTTCAGTGGAAACACGCGAAAACTGCTAAGCAGATCAAAGCAGGGTCCTTGCCCAAGCTCGTGCGCATACCCAGAGATCTGAGAGCGGTCGACGTCAAGCTGAAGCAACCTCCACGCAGTATGTGCGTCCTATAGTTGTGCGTTGCCTTTCTAACGGACCTTATCAGTCGAGCTGGGGACAACTCGGACCCTGATGGTCCTGCTCTCGTCGGGACGTAACGACATTTCAACTGCGATTGTTAAGCTCGGGGCACCGTCCGGGATCACGTTCAATTACCCTGAAGCCAGAGTCACCAATGATGGTGATGTCTTTCTCGTATCTGATACTCTGAGTTACTGACAGGCTCGCAGATTCGGTACCCATACAGACCAGTGACGAAGCCGTGACGTTCCTAGAGCTGAAGCAGGGACGGACAGTTGTAGCAGCAATCCCCCATTCGGACGCGTCTGCGTATCAATATATGGTAAAATCTCTTGACATACTATATCGTGTAGCCTACTAACCCTCCGCAGAAAGTGAGCATCACGGTGGAGTATATCACTACCGCAGAGCCGAATATCACCCGAGTCCTGCACCTGTCCCGAGTGGTGCCTATGTCGCTTCCTGTAGCAATCAACGTCCAGGACTTCTTCCGTGGAACGAGACTGTTCACGACATTCACGCTTTCGACCACCTCACATCAGCATGTCCGAGTGCGCGAAACACAACTACTGTCCCAGGACGAGTCCGACGGTGTCACAGTGACGAGGTGCATGACCGCGAAGCCGAATGTTGTCGTATGTATTCTGCTTTGCTCAGGATGTGGCACGAGTAGGAGTCGCGTCTGAACATACCTACAGACGATCACACCTGCACAGCCGGGCAGGTTCCTGTTCCAGATGGACACACTCAAAGGGCAAGGTACGTCGCTCACGAGATCAAGGCATGCACGCCAGTCGACTAACGTCTATACACAAAGTACGGGAGGGTTTGAAGCTGCTGATCTTCTACCGCATGCTCCGCGAAGGTTTGGCTATAAGTCAGGATGTCGTTTCCCGGCTAACAGCATCATTGACAGAGGTCGAATCACTAATCGAGCTTGCCGTCTCCGAAGTCGTGGCCGAAACCACAGCGCTAGCGCCCTTACGTCAAGACATGACGGATAAGCTGGTGCAAGCTCTCGAGACAGACGCTGCTTGGGTCGAACTGTACGGTGTAACTGGAGAGCTGGTGCCGCTCATAACCCCTGGAGATGAGAAGCTTGGCGATGGACTCGGAAGGGTCCTGGAGGTTTGTTATAATTGCAAGCTTTCCTAGCTTTATGCTGATGGCGCGTGTAGATACTGAACAAGAAGCGATCTCCTCTATCATTTGGAGAATGGAGAGAGATTGTCATCCCCGTAGACGTTCCCCAGATGCATGTGAGCCTCATCCTGCTTTTTATTGCTGGTAATCGGAGCTGATGCACGTCTCCAAGATACTTGCTGCTGCACGACTGCAGATCCTTGAGAATCCGTTCTCGACAGATGTCGAGAAGTCGGAGAAGCGCAGGCGACCTCTATACGCGGGTCAGCCGATCTCCGCTGTGCTGACAGTGCAGACATCTTTCCACTGGGCACCCCCGGAAGATACGAAGGTCGAAAGTTACATGGTGCGGTACGACATCGAAGATCTCACCCACGATTGGTTAGTCAGCGGGTGTAAGAGGGGAGACTTCGTTGCCACGGCGAGTCTCTGCGTATGACCTGTCGCGCTTCCCGCTCTGACATGATCGCGAACAGGATGGTGGGACGTTCACATCGCCCATAACGCTCATCGCGCTGCACCACGGCGAGCTCGCTCTTCCGCAGATCAGTGTGACAGCGCTACCGATCCACAACGCTGCAGAGCAACACAGGATGCGTTCGAGTATTGTCCCCAGCTGCGAAACCCACCAAGTGCACGGGGCAGAGAAGGTGCTCGTCTTGCCTCGCGGTGGGCGAAGCACGTTCTTCGTAAATATGGGAACAAACACGAGCGCATAGCTGCGTGTATTGCTCGCGATTGGTATATAACTTATTGGATGACACGAACTGTCTTGCAAGCTATGCAGCAAGGCCTGCTTGCCCCTTGATGGACGACAGCCTTGTCGACTACGCGTTCGTTTGCGGTGCTCTGCGGCCGGCCCAGTGTATCGTCTTGACTGATCCCGGCCCCCAAATTGGACATCTCTTGCTGCGGCGGTTTGCGATGCTGATGCCTACCGACATCAAGGGTCAAACTGCGTACGCGTTGGCACATCGCCACATAGACGATGAACACGAAGCGCTGCTTCTCTTCCAGAACTGAGCACTAACTCCTTGACATAGGATATCGTCGAGTCTATGATGAGCGGATAGTGTCGGCGCACTTCGCGGGCGAGACAGATCTGGAAGTTGCTGAAAGGATCAGACTCTGGGTGCGTTCTGGCACAAGGTTAGACTTAGAGTACGGTAACTGATGCAAGCTGCCAGCTGGATTGTGTGATCTGCCTGTGCAGTGTGGGCCACCCGTGGCTGCTCCGGAGAGGTTTTTTGGATCCCGTCATCTTGGACTAGCTAGGACTGTACATGCGTCGACCTTTCGTGTTTGATGGGATGTTCCTGAACAGAATAACTAACCGGGTTGATGGAACCGAACGCCGCTCGATCCAGCCCAAGTTGAGGCTGTGGAAGCCACATCGGGCGATGCAGATGAGTGAAAGGCTTTGGATGATGAAAGCCGAACTTACTGACATTGATGATTGCGATTCAGGGTTCCACGCATAGCCACAAGCCCGACTAGACGGTCCAAATACTATGTTACGTGCTTGTGAAGGCTTCAGCAAGGGCAATTCAAGGACGATTTGTGCCCAAGAGCTCATGAGGCATGAATGATGTCCTTGCCGCACTTCAGAAATCTATCGTACCCCCTGACGACGAACGGTTCGTCGCCGCCATCACTGGTCACACACACTCCTTAAGGCAGGTCTAGTGTTTGCAAGCCACACGAGCGTTGATGCAGCTCTGATGCGAGACCCTGAGGCGCTTCCTCTCAGCCGCATTCGCCTGACCAGAACGTACAAATACCGCGTCCAACCCAGCGAGATGCCTCAGGAGCCCGGTCGCCCCTCACCTTCACAACTCGCGCTCAGTCGCCCTCTTGCTATTCTCGCTCTTTCTTTGCACGCCCTCTTTGTAACGACACCATGCGTTTCTCCACCCTCGCTTTCCTCCCCGTCGCTCTTGCAGGCCTCATTGCTGCCGGTCCCATCGCCGAGAAGCGTGCATCGTTCACCCTCAAGAACGGACAGGATGCGCAGGCCCTCAACCGCAAGTTCGCGTCGTTGAATGCAAACTCGGCGTGCACGTCTGGCGAGAATGCTTGCATTCAAGGCGCGTTCGCACAATGCGTCAACGGCAAGTTCGTCACGACGCCTTGCGCAGGCGGCTTGACGTGTGTTGCGCTCCCGCTTGTCAACAGCCCTGGAACGAGGTATGTCCTCTGTACGTTGGGGTTAACACTTTGTATTGATGAGTGGAACAGCATCACTTGCGACACCGAGCAAGATGCTGCTACTCGTATTCAGCGCACTGGCGCTTCCGGTGGCGTTCGTGGTCGGGATCTTGAGTCGTGAGTGCCATGAGGATCTACTCCCGCATATGCAGCTGGAGACTTACCTCCTGTATCAGGCGTGCGGCTTTCACGCTCGACAACGGTCGCCAGGCTCAGGCTCAGAACAGCAGGTTCCAGACCCTGACCGCGAACTCGCCCTGCAGTCCCGGCGAAAACGCGTGTGTCCAGGGCAGCTTTGCGCAATGTCTGAACGGCAAGTTTGTGACGTTCCCGTGCAACACTGGGTTGAAGTGCTTCGCTCTTCCTTTGGTTCTCTCCCCTGGAACTAGGTATGTGTGGCTTGTGGTGCTATACTATACAACGACTGACGTATGTCCTTCTAGCCTTGTTTGTGACACTGAGGCAGACGCCGCGGCTCGTATTGCGGCGACGGGTGCGGGTGGGATATTCGGTCGTGATTTCGATGAAGAGGCATGAGTAGAGAATAGCTTTATGTCCAAGCGATAGCGAAATCCAAGTGAAAGTGCTCCCAATGAACCGGGTGAACCGTGTGTGTTGAGTTGTTGAGATAATAGTCGATCAGTACGTATACTGAGTCCTGACCCAGCTTCAATGATTCAGATGAAGAATTCCTGCTGGCAGCTGCTGGCACCGTGACGGAGGGAATGTTGACGAAATACTAGCATTTCGACACGTTTCGAGTCAGTAGCCTCGGGGGAGAGTCAGCGGCCTGGGTGAATGAAAGAGCAGTGTTGAATACTCAGTAGTTAGTGGTAGTCTCCCCTAGGCAGATCTCAATTGAAGGACCGAATCAGATTGCTGTGAGCCTTGCCAAGGCCTAGCTTGGGGGTTTACTGATGCTGAGTGTGAGGTCTGTGTGAATGTGACCGTGACAGTGTGCACATGATACTAATAGATGGCCATGGTTCTCTGATCCTGATAATCTTATCTGATAAGATGCCAACTTGCCTCGCGCCAAAGCACGTCAGTGAGACGCTGCCAGTGCCAAGTGGGAGGGACTCGGAGGACTTGAAAGCCTTCCACTTTTCTCTCCCTCCCATCATCTCCCACAACACTCTCGTTCGCCTTTCCCCGCCGTACTTAATGTTTCCGCCAGCTCTGACAATCTGATGACCGTCTTTGTCTGTCGCCAGTGCTTGGCAACTCTTGCGCGGCCTATCGGTCTACGAGCCGCGTACCTCCCTCGACCAAGATATGGGCTCGCAGCGCTAGCTCGAACACAGACGCGTCTCTACCAGCATCTGGCTCAACAGCAGAAGGCGGACCTCTCCCCACCTACGACAGGCACCCTGCCAAGGCCTTCATTACCCGGAAATGCCCAACCCAAGCAAGATTTGGGAGGAGAAGCCGTGCACATCACACAGTCGGAACAGCGGCAGAGGGATTGGAATATCGTGCGGAAGCTGGCGGAGAATCTGTGGCCAAAGGATGATTGGAAGACGCGCGGACGCGTCGTGCTTGGGTTCGGGCTGCTCATCTCGGGCAAGGTACGCTCATTCGCCCTCGCGGTATCAATATACCAAAGACCTGCCAACTCTGGATGCATCCTCAATGCCGCGTAAAAGTGTGATGGGGATGTATTCAGGACGTTCTATCTCGTGTGTTCTCGTGTCAAGAAAACTCGCGCACATCGATCGTGAACTACTGCGTAGACACCCTTGACTATCAAGTTGGGTAATGGCCCGGTGTTTCCATGCTCTCTATCGCCCATAATTTGATAGCCTGGCTACACCAGCAGAGAGAACTTATATGATATGGCTCGCGAAGTGCTGTTTCAATCAGGTAGTCGCATTGATCAAGGCGGCAGGTGTGCGCGTGGATGGAATCGCAAACATTCTCCCCATGGCAGCTGCTGTTTCCGTGCGCACCCGAGTCAACTGTGAGTTTGCACATGGGGACTTCAATGTTATTAAAATGGCTGCAAAGCTGGTACACAAACTTGGTTACCTTATACGCATTGATATGGCTTCTCTTGGTGCCGGTTACCTCGTGATACACATTGCTCAAGACAACACGACACTCTAGCTGCTGAACGTACAAGTGCCGTTGCTCTTCAAGCAAGTAATCGACGCACTAAACCTAGACGTCCACGAGGTGTCTACTGTCTGGGTAGTCGCAGGCTCACTCATCCTTGGTTGTGAGTCTACTCTTCCCTCTGATCCGCTTAAACTTCTTAGCCGGAGAGCGTAGATGGGGCTGCCCGTATCGGTGCAACATTGTTCGGGGAACTCCTGAATGCGACGTTTGCGAGTGTCGGGCAGCACGCGGTCCGCAAAGTCGCGCGCGAGACCTTCGAGCATCTTCTGAACCTCGACCTCAAATTCCACCTTGCACGCCAAACCGGTGGCCTGACGCGTGCTATAGATAGGGGAACGAAGTTAGTATGTTTCGCTTCCGTCACTAATACCAGACTAATGTTCACTCAGAGGTATTACTTTTATCCTACAAGCGATTATATTCAGGATTGTACCTACCGCTCTTGAGATTTCTTTGGTGTGCGGTATCTTGGTAAATCTATCCCATCCTTCCCCTCGTAAGAGACTCTAACAGTTGCCAGACTTGGAAATTTGGCTGGGACTACGCTGCGATTACCGCTGTGACAATGGCGGCATATACGTGGTTCACAGTGCGTACCACATCATGGAGGTATGCCACATGCTCGTTGACTGACCCTGCCACTCATCGACCATTTCAGAACACGGTTTCGACGAGAGGCCAACTCCGCCGACAACAAAGCTGCTACGGTAGCGGTAGATTCGCTTATTAACTATGAAGCCGTGAAGGTTTGTTGCACCCGTCGTCCACGTGTTCGGTTCGCTGATCACAAGCGCTTTGCAGCACTTTAACAACGAGAGATTCGAGATCGCCCAGTACGACAAACACCTCGCGGCATACGAGAAGTCGTCAACCAAAATCGCTACTTCGCTAGCGTTCTTGAACTCTGGACAGAACGTTATCTTCTCGAGTGCGCTCACCGCGATGATGTTCCTCGCTGCACAAGGAGTGATCAACGGTACGCCTCGCGTGCATGCATTCCATCGCTCGCTGATTCCCCGCAGGTACGATGACCCTTGGCGACCTCGTCATGGTCAACCAGTTGGTCTTCCAGCTATCGCTTCCATTGAACTTCCTGGGCACTATCTACCGAGAGATGCGACAGAGCCTGCTCGACATGGAAGTGTTGTTCAATCTGACGACACAGAACCAGCCCCCTAAAGTGCGCATTATCATTCTCCTTGTCAACGCCATGTCCCACATCTGTTTATAGGACAAACCCGATGCGCGGCCGCTCGACTTCCGGGGCGGCGCGATCACGTTCGAGAACGTCAGCTTTGGCTACCACCCCGACCGCCCCATCTTCCGCGACCTCTCGTTCACCATCCCTGCAGGCAATAAAGTGGCGCTCGTTGGCCCGTCCGGCTGCGGGAAGTCAACCGTTTTCCGGCTCCTGTTCCGCTTCTACGAGCCCTCGTCCGGGCGGATCTATGTCGACGGGCAGGACATCCGCGACCTGCAGATCCGGTCTCTTCGAAGCGTAGTCGGAGTCGTCCCGCAGGACACGCCACTGTTTCACTCGGACGTCCTCCAGAACATCCGGTATGGTCGTCTAGATGCGTCGGACGACGAGGTAGTCGAGGCCGCGAGGAAGGCGCACGTACATGAGGCAATTATGCGTCTGCCTGAGAAGTACCACACGAAGGTGGGCGAGCGCGGGCTGATGTTGTCTGGGGGCGAGAAGCAGCGGCTGGCCGTCGCGCGGGTGCTGTTGAAAGATCCTCCGATCCTATTCTTCGACGAGGCGGTAAGTGCCCTCATATGCCCCGTGAAACTCACGCTCACGCCATGTTCTAGACCTCTGCCCTAGATGCCCACACTGAGACGGAGCTTATGCGGAACGTAAACAACTTGCTGCAGGAGAAGGCGCGCACAAGCATCTTCATCGCGCATCGTCTGCGCACCGTCATCGAAGCCGGTACGTGTCAACTTTACTTCAGACGGCGCACGAAGCTAATAATGGCTCTGTGCAGACGTGATCATTGTTCTGAAGGACGGCCAAGTAGTCGAGCAGGGCACGCACGAGGAGCTCATGCGGGCGGGTGGGCTGTACTACAGCATGTGGCAACAGCAGGTATCGGACGTCACGTCGGAAGCTGTCGTCACAGACCAGACGTCCGAGTCTTCTGAACAGGTTTGAATGTGGATGCGACCTTCGCGTCGCGTATGTGTCTATCTTACTTACATTATTCCAATTCCAAAAGAAAAAAAAAAAGAGAATGCGATCAGCGTTGTATCTGTGCCATGAGGCATATGGGGTGTCTCCGAAATGCGCTCAAGTGCGATGCTATGCGTAGAAAACATTATGCTGAGACCTTGCTAATGATCTCAGATTGCAGTGTACATTGTGGTAGAGTGTGGTCCTTCGTAGTCTGTGTTGCCAAGCGCCTGGGTGTGATGTGACCAACGCCAAACATAACGAAGTGACCCGCCTGTGACATGACGCGCATCCCTGGGTACACAGTACGAGTTTCAGTCACGGTCGGCTCCGCCGACGCGCGCCTTGTCTTGTTCACTCACTCCTACCCACATCCCACAATCCGTCCTCGTCCTACGTTCAAGAACCTAGAAGGATGTTAGATAAATCAGATTAGTGAGTCTACAGGCTCAATGATGCTCGGTATCATGGTTAGGAGACTGACCTCGAACAGTGAGCGGGAACGTCGGGCCACAATTGCGCGCAACCGTGAATTGCTGGCTCAGCTTGGCCTCGTGGATGCAGCTTCGGCTATAAAGTCACAAGCGCAGACGAAGGCGAAGCCTATACAACCACACGTCAAGAAGTCGAAGGAACCTCCCATGCCTACCCGTCAGTCTACAAGGCTAAGGAGAGCGCCTGTAGATCCTAATGAGAGCCCCCAGGCGAAGCGCAAGCGCGAGGTGAGTGCTCCATGTAATGTGTATAATGTAGCGGTCGCCAAGAACAATCCATCCCTAGCGAGAGGAAGAGGAGAAACGACGGAAGGAAGAGGACGACCGTCTGGAAGCAGCCGAACGGGAGCGTGAAGCGAAACGACCGCGGCATCACGACTTGGACTTGACAACTTTGACAGATGATATATCCTCTAAGGAGCTGTCAGAGCTACGTTCTACGTTCCAATATGTTCTGAAGACCCCACAACCTCGCGGCACTAGTGGAGATGACGCTTACGTCTTCCAGGAGGTTAAGCAAGAGCAGACGGAAGTCAAGGCATTGAAGGAGAGGCTTGGAAAGTTGAAGGTAGTCGCCAGGGCCAAGGTCACCCAAGACAGAGTATACAGTGCGGCTTACCATCCCGAGCCTACGAAGGACCTGATCTTCTTCGGAGGTATGAAAATCTCATCAACCCAAGGATTGACCCCATCGTTAATGAATATATTCAGACAAACATGGACAACTAGGAATTTGGGATGCTCGTGCATCAGTCGACGAAGTCGCAGATGAAGACGATGATGTCACGCCTGTAGAAGACAGAGAAGGCGGAAAGTACTATCGTCTACAGATGCATTGGCCTGCAACGTCGAAATCTTCGATATCCTGTGTCAAGTTCGATCCAATCGACGCGTTCAGTGTATGTTCGATCACTTTGGTGCAATCCGTTGTTTGCTCACGTAGACATGCCAGGTCTACACCAGTGCCTACGACTGCACTCTCCGGTCTCTGTCATTAGCATCCGGTATCACCTCAGAGGTCTTCGCCACCGAAGACTCCTTGCTAACGTGCTTCGACCTCCCTCCTCACGGTCATGAGATGTGGGTCTCCGACGCCGATGGGGGTGTGACGCACATGGACCTTCGAGCTCATCGGTCTCATGCCAAACGATATACGCTCTCAGATCAGAAGATCGGAAGTGTCAGTGTCAATCCTACTCGTCCATATTTCCTGGTCACCGCGTCGAATAGCCGCGAACTCAAGTATGTTCAGCCACAATATCTCAGTTCCCCAATATTGACCTGCCGTCTCCAGAGTGTGGGACACTCGCATGCTGGAAACACTGAGTGGGAGATCTCTCCGCTCAGCCCCTAACTCCCCCGGGCCGTCGTCGCCACGATCACCATCCAAGAACAAGGTCAAGTCCGCAAGCATCATCACACTTCCTACAGGAGTCGAGGGTGAAGCTATTGAGAAGCTAATGGCAACAAAGCGCGGCGAATCCATTGTACGTTCTGCGTGGACCCATGGGAAGTCTGTCAGCGCGGCCTACTGGGACCCTCGGGGAAGATCCATTGTCAGCACCAGCTATGACGACACAATCCGATGTTAGTGCGACTTTGTGAGCTTTCTACTACTGGTCGTTCTGATTGCTGGTAGTGTGGGATATCAATCCCTCTTGGTTCGACAAGGATGCGAAGTTTCCAACGTCGCGACCGTTCAGCACTGTCAAACACAATTGCCAAACGGTTCGTCGTATAGCGCACAATCTGTCTAGCAATTACCTACTGATGTCGGTGGTCACAGGGCAAATGGCTCACTATTTTACGAGCACAATGGACGCTGAATCCAGATGTGTACCCCCACTTCACGGTGCGTTGCTTTCCTCGCCTCCGGTGCGATCGCTGTATACTCACGCTGTTTCCAGATCGGAAACATGGACCATTCACTGGATGTATATTCGTGCAAGGTATGAAATGATACCAAGTCGTGTTCACTGGTCTTGTCGCTCACCGCTCGTTGCGTTGTCAGGGTGACCATATTGTCAAGCTCGCTGACAAGAGCAAGTGCGTGCAATCCATGCTCTTCCACTGAGTAATTAACTCATCTGATTGTCTCCATAGGATTACTGCCGTTCAAGCTGTTACATGCTCCCATCCCAGCATCGTCGAACGCGTGGCTTCTGGCAATGCAAGTGGGAGATGCGTCCTCTGGGCACCCGCAGACGAGTCATAACCTTGTCATGCCAATATGCGCAAACTATTTTTATCTATCTATCCAGGATATCTATCCAGGACATAGCGTCCATGTCACACATTCGCCTCCTGTGACGTTTACCTTCTCGATGAGACAGTTAGTCTTGCCTTATGATCAGTCTAGCCACGCACTATATGGAGCTTTCTTCTATTATGTACGTTTCTTGCACTAAAGGTATTCCTTCTATTGTGCGCAATATGAAGAATTTGGTCGGCACAATTGATTAATATGGTAAGACTAACGAACAAAAAGCGTCACCTGAGCGATTCGAACACTCGCGGGCAAAGCCCAACCGCTGGCAGCTATAGATAGCAGGCGATCCCGTTAACCACTCCGGCAAAGTGACCTAGCAATAACCCACAGCAAGGCTTCTATCAGCCGTTCTCTCTCAGGTTTCACGTGTCCGTTGTTCTCGGATCGACTACCATGTAAGTATGCCGCCTGCCTTGAATTCATACACTAGTGATACACTAATGGCAAAGAAACCTCGTGCTACTCATTCAACTGCTCCTCCTCCCAAACCCCCTCAAGTCTCTTTCCCGGTCATCTCGCACAAGGACGAGCTAGAATGTCGGGTGCTACTTGAAGACCAAATACTGCTCATCGATGTCCGTGCTCTACACTTATTCGACTCCCGGATTGCGCATCTCTCTGCTGAACACGCACGCAGGATCTGTTTTCTCCAGAAGAGTGCAAGACCTACGTGAAGTTCATCGACAGCCTTCCGCTGGAACTCACGCCTCCAAAGAAGAGGGGAGAGGCTGAACGCGTTAACCGTACGTCACCCCACCCTGAAGTGTACCACTCATATGTACACATTCATTCCCGCTAGACCGCATGTCCATAGCATCCGTGGACTTCGCGCAGAGACTATATGCCGTCCTCGCCCCGCACCTGCCTGAATTTCCCTACCCAGCGTCGGTGAGGCGGCCCGCGGGCGCGACCGCGCGCCCTGTGCACTCGCTCAACTCCAACATCCGTGTCTACAAATACGTGACCGGGCAATACTTTGGCCCCCACTATGACGACTCGGTGCGCGACGCTGCGACGGGAGCGAAGTCGGAGTGGACGCTGCTCATTTATCTGACGGGCGCGCAGGATGGGGTGGAAGGTGGTGAGGTGAGTGCGAACTCACATAATCGTACCATCGCCATGCACCGACAGCGTTGCACCCGCAGACGATCTTCTACAAGGATCAACGAGGGAAACCCGTTGAGACCATAGTGCCACCGCTGACTCGGGGTACCGCACTACTGCACCGGTGTGTATGCTCCCTGCAAGTAGGAACAATTCGGCTGATGTGCTGTCTCCTCAGGCATGGCCAGGATTGCTTGCTACACGAAGGATCGCCGGTGGTGGAGGGAGACAAGTATGTCTTGCGTTCGGATCTGATGTTTCTCAGGTAGCGATGGAATGGCATATATGTCGAAACACACACCGCATATCACAACGTCCCTATCTCATATGCAAGCTCACCTCCGGCCCTTCGACTTCTTTTTCATGGATGGCATCCCAGCTTCCACCATATCGTCGTCCCGATCCATGTCGTCCCTACCGCCTCCCTCTTCCCGCTTGCGCTTCTTCCCGTGCCCGCCCTTTATTCCCTGCTCCCTCATCTCCTGTGCGGCCAGCCGCCCTGCCTCGTCCACGCGCTCGCGCAGCAGCGCAACTTCCTCTTTGTCCACAGGCCAAAGCTCCATTTTCTTGCCGATGACTTGCTCGATACGCAAGACGAGTTCGACATCATACTGCGTCACCAGAGTGATGGACTTTCCTGAGCGACCGGCTCGCGCCGTGCGACCTACGCGGTGGATGTAGTCTTTAGAATGTGTGGGAATGTCATAATTGATGACTGCGTCGACTGAAGGGATGTCCAGACCTCTGCACGACAGATGTACGATGAGTTTGCAATTAGTGTCCACATTATAAGCATCCTCACCGGCTCGCGACATCAGTGGCGACGAGGACTTTGCGACCTCCGCTCTTGAACTTCCCGAGTGCTCCCAGTCGGGCGCTCTGGCTGAGCTGACCGTGTAGTGGTATTGCAGGGAACCCTAGAGACCGCAGCATGATAGATAGTCTAACCAAAAAGCAAAGAGTTGTCATCTACGAACATGCAAGAAACATAGTGAACAGACCTTTGAGCATCGTGAACTGTCCGAGTGAATATAATCATAGAGCTTTGCGCCAATGTATTGGCGAGATGAATGAGGTGCACGTCCTTCTGAGGCAGTGGCATGAGAAGATAGTATTGCAACAGAGTTGATACGGTCGAATATCTTGAAACGGGTTGTCTATGAGCGCATCGGAGGAAAGCATAGCATGTGACGGGCTCACTTCGAGTTGACTTCTACACGGACGGGATTCGACAAGCTCGCACGCTGGAGCTTGGCGACCTTTGTGGTCATGGTAGCGGAGAACAGGTACGTCGTGCGCTCCTTTGGGATGAGCTTCAGGATCTTGTCCAGCTTGGGGCCGAAGTCCATGTCCAGCAGCCTGTCGGCCTCGTCGAGAACCTGCAATCACGCACACGCACACGCACATCCATCCGAAGCTCAGCCCAGCCCCTCATCCCATGCTCTGAGAGGCAGCGCTCACCAAGAACTTCAGATTCCGCAAGCTGAACCCCTTCGTCTCCTCCAGATGCTCAAGCAGCCTCCCGGGCGTCGCGACGACGACGTGCGGCTTCTTCGCGAGCGCGACCTTCTGCGCCTGGAGGTCGACCCCGCCGATGATCGTCGCGCACCGCACGCCCATCACGGACCCGAGGCTCTCGAACTGCTGCGAGATCTGGAAGGCGAGCTCGCGCGTCGGCGCAATCACGCACGCGAACAGGCCCTTGGGCTCCTCCCAGAGCTTCTGCAGGATCGGCAGCGCGAACGCGGCGGTCTTGCCCGAGCCCGTGGAGGCGACGCCGATGATGTCGCGCCCCTGAAGGGCCTGCGGGAGGGCTTCGGCCTGGATGTCCGTTGGGGTTTTGAACTTGAGCTGCTCGAGGGCCTCGAGGAGGGGGTCGATGAGGCCGAGGGATTTGAAGGTGACCGGTTCGGAAGGGGGCGGAGTGGATGTCGATGCTTCCTCTGGAGATGGCATGACTAGGTGTATGCAAGCAGCAAGGCTGGCGAAGACTGCACAGAGGGATTCGGAAGCTTGGTAGCGAAAAGGCAAGGCATGGATTATCGGCGCTTCGAACATTTTCGATAGGGCGCTAAGTCTATGATCACTCGGGCCGGCGAGCCGCTTTGAATATACGATAACAATTTGGTGGTATAGGAGCTAGTGCTACTGTATATACAATGCGGTTAATTGCGATGATAGTCTGGAGGTGTCCATGTTGTAGAAGGTGTCCATGTTGTTGAAGATGGATAATAGAGCGATGACTTCAGGGGTACCAGGGACTGGTTGCCTGTCCCCCGACTTCCTCCGTGAGGAACACAGCACTACCGTCTGTGTCGATATAGAAACAATCTTCCAGGCGCACGCCGACCTGCAGTTGAAAAGTTTCAGGACATGAGCGGGTCGCTGCTAGGTGAATCTCTACATACCTCTCCCTCGATATAGATCCCAGGCTCATCAGAAAAAGTATGTCCCGTTAGAATAATGTCGTCAGACCCTCCTCGTAGGTAGGGAGATTCGTGGGTCTCTAACCCAATACCTGGCGCGCAAGCCGAGTGAGACTCGCTACCGCTAGCTCGCACGACATGGACTTACCGTGGCCCAGTCGATGGGTGAAATATTTGCCATAGCCCTCTTCTGTGATTAGGCTACGCGCAGTGCGATCAACTGCAGCCGTCACTGTGCCATTACGGGCCTCCTGTATAGCCTGTCGTTGTGCCCGGTGAACAATGTGCCAAATTGCTTGGTGACTCAGTGAGATCTTAGACTTTTCTAGTGCAAATGTCTTGTGTTCCATTGTATCCGTTATCCCACATGCATGGCATATATTTGAGGGAACGTACTCACCCTAGTCACGTCGCTATGGTATCCGTGGAGTGTACCACCACAGTCGATGAGAACAAACTCATCCTCCCTGAGCACGCGATCTGTCCCATGGCCGTGAGGAAGGGCGGCGTTCTCTGCGGGAGGGATGGGTAAGCAGAGCGTAACGATAGCTTAGGACAAACTCACCTCCAAACAGTGTCAGAGCAAAGCCTCCGTTGAGACCCGCAGCGGTGAGAGCGCTCTCGATTAGCTGCCTGGCTTCCGATTCCCGCATACCAATCTTCATGTGTTTCCGCGCGGCTCTGATAGCGAGCAGGGTCACCTGTGGAAACGCTCATGAAAAGTGACCCCATTTGTTGAAACGGGGGGGTCGAACCTCGTTTACGCATTTCATGATGTCCAGCTCTTCCGAGCTCTTGCGCTCGCGGAGACGTTTGACCTCTACCGGGGCGCTCGTTACGCGAGCCCGCTGCGCAGCCTTCTGAAGACCATCCGCGATAAACATCCTGACGTCACCGTCGACAAGGATGGTTGCGTTCTCAAGGCTAGGAATGAGCGCGAGCGCAGTCGCGTACGGGTCAGCGTCCTCAGCCCAAGCGGTGTAGGTGACACCTCGCTCGCTGGGAATAGGGAGCATCTTGGCCCTGGTTGCCTCGAACGCCGGGGTGAGGACGGAGACATTGGCATAGACTGTGCCTGCGTTGTCGGTCTGAGGCTGGATGAGGAGGAGAAGGGGCCGCTCTGAGAGACCCCAGTGAGAGCTCGTTACATTGCCGAAGAATCCTGCGCTCGCGCCTGGTTCTGCGATATATGCGGCAGCGTTTAGGGAGTGGAGAGTCTGGGCGAGGGCATCTTGGCGAAAGATAAAAGAAGACGAAGCGATGGGTGAGATGTGTGCGCAATGGCTAGCAAGATGAGAGAAGTCAGGGAGAGTGGTAGAGTTGCTCCTTGGAGGGATGTCGATATGTGCGCTATGTCGAGTAGACCAGCCCCAATAGAGGCGTATGATGTCGGAGGAGAGAGCAAGGAGGAGGAGGGGGATCTGCGTATGGCGAGAGAGTGAGAGTGAGTATTTCAGTCCGCCAATTGACTAGTGAATGACTGACCCAGAGATAACGGCGAATTTGAATGGAGTTGGGCGGTCTTGGCTGGCCGGCCTCGAGTAAAGGAGTGGACTCTGAGGGTGCTGGGGGGAGGTTCGCCTTGTCGCCTGCCTTCTCCTGCGACATCCTACGAGTTCGCGTCACGGTCGAGGGTGGGCACTGGGTGAGTCCACAGCCGGCACCCGCCCCTCCATGTATATTAAACCGCCACATCCGGCGGCTACGGCCCGTCTTGCACGTGATGCAATCTCGATTCGAGCGCGTCAGAGGGCGTGAGAGTACTGTACATACCCCGGGCGCATCGTACACCCTCGTACACCGACCAACTGTGACTCTGAGTCTAACCATCACCATCGGTGCCATGGATGGTGCGGACATGGACACCGACACCATGCTCGCCTTACTCTCAAGTCTGATTCACCCACTTGAAGTCGCCCAGTCCACTTTGTTGGATGCCCTTGCAGCATCTGAAGGCGACATCGAAGCCGCCGCGAAGTCTTTGCGCTCAGAGCCCCCCCGCAAGAAAAGAAGAACATCATCCAAGGCTGCTGGAATAGAAGCTTGGCTCAATGGAAGCGCGAAACATGACCAGTCGTCGCCGTCCCGGGCCCGCCCTTATAATGCTTCTACCCAGTCTCACAACAATATCTCTCACGACGCGTCAGGCTCGAGTTCGAGTGTCACACTACCCAAGGATCGTGCTGCAGACTCACCTCAGAAGCCTCCCATGAAGACAGTCACTCAGACGGAGTTGATGGCCTTGCTTAGGCCCCCCAAATCTTCTGACAACGCGCCTGCTAAGCCTCAAGTTCCCAGACACCCACCACTTACCCTCGTTACCCCAGAGCATGTCGCCGAACATACCCCTTGCACTCTGCATAACTCCATCTTGCCTCCTGATTTAGCTTGCAGGTAGGAGGCTTAAGCACCTATCTGTTCGTGCAATTGAGGCCGGCTTCCGCAGGTTATTCTATACCATGCTACACGCGAGCCGCGATTGGAAGCGAAACAAATGGTGGCTCTTCGATCGGGTAGTCGAAAGTCCTCATCGAACTTCGTTCTTCGTTAGGAGAGACGATACGCAAGGCGGCGACATGAAAGAGGCCGCTCAGTACTGGTGCGACGTCGTCTTCGAACATCTACTCACTCTTTGACTCGGGGTCCATGCAGGTATAATGGTCGTCCGACCGATCCCCCTCCAACATTTCCTCCACCCATGGAAGAAGCATGCGAGATAATCGAACGTGTCGTGAATGAAGAAATGCGCAAACGTCGACGCTTCCCGCTCGAATGGGATGGCTACCCGGTGAAAGACGGGGAACAGCCTGTACTATGGAGGGCAAACGTCGCAGCCTCGAATTGTTATGAAGGCGCTAAGGAGAGTGTAGGGTTCCATTCTGATCAAGTAACATACCTCGGACCGTACCCAACGATTGCCAGTCTGAGCCTCGGTAGGTCTATCGCTTCTACCGCGCGCCATGTTAGACTGAGAGATTTGAGTAGGTGTGAGCCGTACCTTCCGTTTGAAGGAAGTCATCCCTACGGATGAGAAGGACAAGCGCAGCACCCGCACGTATAGTATACCTCTACGTCATAACTCAGTACGTCCACCAGTGTCGTATCGTTTAGACCGAGCTGACTCTCTGGGACGATCAGCTCATCATTATGCACGCGGAGACTCAGGAGGTGTTCAAACATTGCGTCCCGGCACAGAATACGATCGATATGTTCCATCCACCTCTTCCACCCCCTCCCGATCTTGCCGACGTAGACGAACTCGCGAAACTGTCGCAACCGTCGAACGCGCGCATCAATATCACTTTTCGCTTCTACAGGCCGGATTTCCGCTCGCAAACCACCCCGCGCTGTCGGTGTGATGTCCCGTGTATCCTACGTCCTGACATGAAGAATCGGTATGAAGACATGCCGCCAGCAGACAAGCACGATATGAACAACACGGAGAACCATGAAGCAAGTAATGCAGGTGGTGTAAGGAAGCGGGATATGGTCGCCAAGTACTGGTGGACGTGCTACGCTGGGGCGCAGAACGACGGACAGGGATGTAATTTCTGGAAAGTTATGGATGTGAAAGCGGAGGGACGAGGGCCGTTTGTCGGAGACGTAGAAACGATGCAGGGCTGCCAATAGAATGCATCTACCATAATGCCAGCGATCCGATACGATCCGGGTTTGAATGGAATCTGCAGGCGCATATCCCCATTTCCATAAAAGGGAAGCTAAGTTTGGATGAGAATGTTTTGCAGAAGGTCTGACTCACGCTCTCCTTGCGCACCCTTCCCAGCACGAAAGCCAGTTAGCCTATCCTCGCATCAGAAAATGGCAGCCAGGACAGCGGTGATTGAGCGCAAGACGAACGAGACCGAGATTCGGGTCGCCATAAACCTGGATTGCCAACCGGGATCGGGGAACAAGCAAGAGATCTCCGTCTCTACTGGGATCGGCTTTCTTGATCACGTATGTCTCGGGCCTCCTCCAACGTTCCAATTCGAGGGTGCTTTCTGACTGGTCCGCTGTGTCGCACAGATGTTCCATGCCCTGGCAAAACATTCAGGCATGTCGCTCCAGCTCTCGTGCAAGGGCGACCTGCACATAGACGACCACCATTCAGCAGATAAGTGTCCCTCACGAGTACTCGTGCCGCCGTCGCTCGACTTATCGTCCGTCGTCCTGCACAGGACAGCGCGATCGCTCTCGGGACGGCGTTCAAGCAAGCCTTGGGCGAGGTCCGCGGGATCAGGCGCTACGGCACGGGCTTCGCGCCCCTCGACGAGGTCAGCCCGCTCGTACACCTTCTCCGGACCCCTCAACCTCGCTCACGCAGCTCACATTCCCCCGGCTCCACCAGGCGTTGTCGCGCGCGGTGATCGACATCTGCTCGCGCCCGTACTGCGTGACGGACCTGAAGCTCAAGCGCGAGAAGATCGGGGACCTCGCGACGGAGATGTTCCCGCACATCTTCTACTCGTTCTCTATCGCCGCCGGGGTCACCCTGCATGTCGACGTGCTGCGCGGGGAGAACGACCACCACAAGTGCGTCGCGTCTCACACTCCACTCCACTCGCGTTGCGGGTGGCCGTGGTTACGAGGGATATCGCTAACGTGCCACGATTGCTCTAGGGCCGAGTCGGCGTTCAAGGCGGTGGCGCTGGCTATTCGCCAAGCGATTGAGCGAACCGGAGGAGACGATGTGCCGAGCACCAAAGGTGTGCTCTAAACTTGGGCTCGAGGGCCGAGGTTCAGGAGACGAAGAATAGATATAGAATGGCGACGTTTGTACACCAGCTAGGCCATCATAGCAGTGCGAATAACCATCCGATTGTGGGATACATTAACTAGGGATACATGTAATGTCAACAGAGCAAGTGCAGTGAGAAAACACCAGAAAGACTCGTGATGGGATATGCCGACATACTCCATCGCACAATGCGCGGTTCTCAGTACCGAGCCCCGCCCTCACACAGGGTCTCGAGGAAGACCTTCAGGTCGTCCTTGTTGATCTCGAGGACGCTCGTGTCGAATGTCCCGTGTCGCGTACGTGCATTACAGCGATCCTTGGCGTCAAGGAACGCCAAACCAAACTCGCTAGACCCGAATGTCAGCACCCCAAAAAATCGATGATCGACTACACCCGCGAGGGCACCACTCACTTCTTCCTAACGTCGTCAAAATCCGCAGCACCGGTTACACCGACCACGATGTACGTCCCGGCCTTCTCGTTGAGACACGCAACGACAAACGGCAAGCTCTTCCGCTTGCTGCGCGAATATGCGGGGGTCGTGGGGTCGACGCGATCACGGAGCGCTTCGACAAGCCACAAGGCGAGCCGGCTGAGGACACCAGGGTGTACGAAGAGCGGGAGGTCCGGGCCCTGGGTGAGCACGACGACGCGATGACCACGCAGGGTCTTAATATCCTGCTTGTCGATGATAGACGACCCTTGCCGGATGATTGCGCGGTGGAGCGCCATGGACAACCCGATCGCCTCCCGGAGTCGCTCGATGCTGTAGTTTGTTGTCAGCATACTTGCTCATGCGCGGGCCGAGGAGGGATGCTTACTCGCTCAGCGCATCGTAGGCCGACCAAAAGTTCTTGATCCACCAGTCAAGATCCAGACCTTCGCCCTCTTTGCCGTCTGCGCCCGCCTGGGCACGCACTTGAGCCTTCACGACCTGCGCGAGAACATCCGGGGGAACGTTCTCTCGCTCATCGTCGCGAAACCGTCCTTCGCGTCCGCCTTCCCACAGCTTCCCGCTCCCAAACCATTCTCCGCCGTTCCGCGAGCCCTCAATCTCGACCTCAATGCGGGTACCCCCTGCAATATCCAGGAGGGCGGACAGCGCCTCCACAGCGTCGCCGGCAGATAGTGGCTGAGAGCGGTAGCCGTAACACCGCATGAAGGATGGGTATGAGAGCTCGACCAGGCCGTATCCGGGACCTAACTGTTCAAGTTTCTGACGAAGAGACTGCTTCAGGTCCTTTGCCATGTGAGGGTATGGTTGTTGTGTGTCCAATATTGAAAAGCCCATCCTGGCGAGGAGCCCTGAAAGCCTTTTGCGCCCGCGCTCTTTCCAAATGCCGAGCTTACTGGCGACGTAGCTCGAGTGGTACATGGCATCGTAGAGGTTCCAATGCCGAAACATCATGAACCGCAGCTCGTCCGACGTGTAAACGGAGTTATCATCGGGGTTCTGGGACTTGAGGTCGTCTCCCAGTGCGGATGGCGGTACCGGATTAGTTCGCGCGACCTCGTCATTGTATATCGATTGATATTTGTCGTACTCCTCGCGAGATATGCGCGATGTGAGGTATTGATATGTCAGGCCAAGGACCGCAAGCCTATATGATATGAGCTATTTGGACGGCCGAGCGTGACCGGGGTACATACCATAGTAGGTCATTATCCGGTACACGTTCCAGGACGGTAGCTAGAACGTACATGGTACCTGAAGCACTCTGGCCATGCCAGGTACCAGACCTGTAGTACTTCATGAGCCTATGTTCATGTTGTGCTCGCTCCTCTCGCGATAGTCGGTTGGGTTGCTGTGGGGAATCAGCTGAGGACAAACGGGCTAAGGAGTTTGAACCCACATCAACTCTTCGCCGCTTGCCCAGCTTACGACCACCGTCTTCCAGCGAACGTCTCTTCCTTGACGGCGACTCGCTATTGCCGTCCTCATAATCATCCTCGTCTCCGTCATGGTCATCTTCTTCATCGGCTTCGTCTTCATCCGAGTCAAAATCTGAGTCTTCGTCCGAGTCAACTTCAGGAGCATACTGCAACACATACCAGCGTGAGGGGTGAGCTGGTAGCACATGCTAGCATGAGACTCACAGTCAAAACTTCCCAAGCTTTGCGCTCTTCCTGCAAATGCTCCACCCCACCATCATCCCAAATAATGATTCGATCGCCGTTCTCTCCACCGCCGAATACACTGGACAAGTTCTGCGGTCTTGAGGAGTCGATGACATGCACGGTGACGGACGTCGGAAAGTCTCCAAACCACTCAGGTGATGGGAGGTCGACGATGGCACCCATGTTAAACATGATGAGGGTATGTAACTGTAAAGTGTCAATCGGGCGTGCCCTCCTACTTGGCCAAGCACTTACATCCGAGTAAGTCGTCAGCTCGTCTCGTATTCTTTCCAATTCGGCGTGTCCAGAGACGGGGATGGTTCTGTGCATGACATCGTCCTGCTTAAAGATGTTTGCAAGCATCTTCGAGGCGCATAACGCGTCGACATCAGGCGCGACGAGGATAATGACGGAGGATGCGGACGTCTTGGGAGACCGGCGGTGTGCGGCGAGAATCTTTGCATAAGCTTCTCCGTACGATGTGCCGGATGCAGACGCAAGATGGGGTGGTGGCAGATAGACCATGAGGTGTCGTTATCGCCGCGACGCGTTGAGGGCCACAGAGATGGTCAGGGAAAAGGGCGAGAGACGCGGAACAGATCAGAGCTCGTTTGAAACGTTTCTGCTCAACAACGCGTCGTGCTTCCGACCACGTGACACGCGTCATGTCGCGTTTGTGGCTGAACGCGCCATGCTCGTAAGTAGCGCGAAGCAGCAATTTGTACGTGAGTACTGGTGGAGGAGTGGTGAACGTCTACAGATTTATTATGCGACCGGTAGTTGTAGTTGTACTCATGCACCGAGACCAAGCCAACTCGTCTTCTCCCGCACCTCTCTCCTCTTGCCGCGGATACCCCACACACCCCAGTTCGTCTTGACCATGACCCGAGGGTCAAAGTCCGCAACCTCCCATTTCTCGCTTAAGAACTCGTTCGGTCCAGGTGTGATCACCCAGTCGAACTCTCCTGCGACTTCAGGTGCGGTAGATAGCGACTTGACATCCCGTTCCACGTCCGCGGGCGAGAAGCCAGTGACGAAGATAGGGCATTTGCTAGCTAGCAGCAGTGGGAGGACCGGCCCCCACTCCGTTGGAGATGCAACCTGCAACAGGGGTTCCCCAGTCGCCTCGTTCACCGAGTTAGGCGAGGGGAAGCCGAGGCCAGGAGAGAACAGGAAGAAACAGTCGGTGTATGGGTCGAATGTCTCCTGGAATTGTGCATGCACCTCCATGTAGTTCGCTTGCATCCCTGTGATGGTGAGCTGAGGGGTGTAAGGCACCGTGTAGGATGGTACACCATATTGTTGGATCGAAGACCGCGTACGCTTCAGGCGCGCGATCGGGGCAGGAGTTGGCGGTTCATAGACGTTGGGCAGGTAGACAGGCTTCTCCTCAGGCTCAGATTGTTCATCAGACTTCGCAGGATCCTCTTTGGGCTGAACGAGGTCCTCCGAAGATGCAGTAGGCGCGTCCGACGAAGCTGCCTTGCTGGCGGGGTCCCTATTCAGCTCGCTTGGTGGCCTGGGCAGAGAGACCTGAGGTCCAATGAAGTACAGATGGAACAGGGCTGAAGGGAAGAGCATGCAAAGTTGTTCCCAAACATGTGCTGGGAGTGATGACTCTGCACGAGCCCCGAGGATGAAGATGCGCATCTGAGGTTTAGTGATGGCAGCATCAGGAGTTTCTGGGGCCCCAGGCGGGACGTGAAGGTTTGTCCGGAGCGCTATCATACCCTCCGCATGAACACTCTGTGGACCTCGAACGAAGCTGGAGTGAATACTCACCCGCAAGAGAGCGACTACCCTCCGGAGTCAAACGCTGGTTGCTCAGCGTGAGGTTGCTGAACTGGTGTAGCACAGACCCGATAGTGATCGGGTATGTGAGGATTTTACTCGCATGCCTTCTCGAGCGTTCCGTGTCCATGGAGGGGAATTCTCGTGTGTACCAGAACACGTCCCAGTTCGCAAACGAGATTGCAGCCTCAATGTCCTGGGGACCTGCACTTTCGTCATTGGTTGTTCGATAGTGCTCGTGATTGTGACAGCAACATACCAGGTAACTCAAACTCTCGCATACGTCTCCCGCTCCTCAGGTCATGTTCATCCTCGTTGACCTCCCTCAACCTCCCACAGTACTTCTGGTGCTCCGGATCCGCATGCCAATGCTCTTCAGAACAATGGGTAGGCCATCCACAGTCCGGACACTCATGGGAGACGTTATGTGGCTGCGGTGTATGCGTGTGTGTACCATGCTTATGCTCGCTCGCGCATACGGGGCAGGGCGCGAGCTGACGGAGTGCCTCGCCGCGCGCACGAATGGCCGGGAATGGCGACTGAGAGAACGGATGGAAGAGGTTGTCGCCAGTTAAGATGGGAGCCTGCTGTACTTTGCCCTTCGCCTGGGGAGATGCGGACGAGGGCTTCTTTTTAAACCAGCTGAGGAACGTCCGGGTGCTGGTATGTGTAGGGAGGTACGCAGAAGCGGAGGCTAGCGGAGCAAGGCTACGAGAGAGACATGCTATAGGTCTGCCGTGGACTGTGAGGAGACGGGTTGCTCTCCGCGGCACCAGAGAGAGCATGAGGAGGCCACGACGGTACTGCTCGGTGGCCGTCGACGGAGGAAGTCTGAGGAAGTGTAGACGAGGCGCGTCGACCATCCGCGTCGTCCCGGCAATTCCGAATTCGCGCGTCTGACCTCATATACACCTTGTGCCCATACCTACACCTGCCTGCTGCTTCTTGCACGACATCTCTGCGATGCTTTGCTAGACTCACAACCATGCTTGCTCTGAGTCGCACAGCGCCGCGGTACACCTCACTCATCGCGCGAGGGACGCGCGCCGCCCTCGGGAATATCTCGTCCTCGCGCACCTATGCATTATCTCGCTTTGAGAAGCCTAGACCTGGGGTAGGACGTGAGAGGCCTACATTACATCAACGGCAGCGTCCAGAGGCAGGGAAACAGAATGCTCATGAGCCCCAACTCTCGTATGAAGAGCGACCGTCCACGGAAGAATCACCACTTTGGGAACAGAGTGTTCGTGCACCTGCTAGCAATCCCGAGGAAGGACTTTGGAGGCTACTGATGGAGAATGATAAACTGGTGGTAACACGGTACGTGGTATTTTGCAAGTTTGATTTGCGGGGTCACGAACACCACGACAGGCAGCTAGAGATGTTGAACATTTTCGTTGGTTTTGAGCAGACCAACCGGTATGCGATATGTAAGTGCACTCGGATCCGTTGCCTCAGTCTGGGGTCCTTCATCGATGGATAGCAAATGAGCAGGGAGATACGCTCGGGTTCATAGCAGAAGAGCCGAGAGGCATGCTGTCAACCTTCTCGAGACAGATATTCCGCACGCACCGGCCATTTCGAGCTATTGTCATGGACAGTGAAGGCTCGCCAATCCTCTGGGTATGTTTGGACATAGTCTACTTGCTCATCGCGTATTCTGACGATCGAGTGCTATGTAGATCCGCCGGCCCTTCGCGTTCATCAACTCCCGCATGTATGTGCAGCGGTTGAAGAACTACGCAGAATACACGCCGGAGGGAGAGCCAGTGCTGGACACATTTGCCGAGGCACAACAGCGGTGGCATCTGTGGAGAAGACGCTACGACTTATTCCTCAGGGAGGCCTCACATCGCATACTGTCCACGGTTGATCAGCCGCAACCAGAACCGGAACCAGATATGTTTCAACAATTTGCTCGGATAGACGATGGATTCTTGTCGTGGCACTTCAATCTGAGAGACGCACGAGGACAGCCTATTGCTACTGTGAACCGTGCTTTCCGTGGGTTCGGTCGCGAGGTAAGCATTTCGCCCGATTAGCAGCTATCGAGTTGTTCACTGATTCCGCATCAGATATTTACCGACACGGGTGTGTTAATAATTCGCCGGAGAGGTGTCTGTTCATCTAATGCTTTTCAAGGTCAATACTTCATCAACTTTACTGGCGTCGACGCCATTGAAGCGGAGGGAGCGAATCAAGAAGCATACTTGATACGCAAGTTGAGTATAGAAGAAAGAGCTGTGAGTTCTCATCTTTATGGACCCGAACGTTGGCATTGACACTGGACATCAACAGCTGGTTTTAGCTACGGCTGGTGAGCGGTTACCATCATGAATGGAGACGCGACTCATGATGGTTTTTGTAATCAGTGAACATAGACTTTGACTACTTCTCCAGACACTCGGAAGGAGGGTGAGTCAATGCCGTAGCCATGAAACGGACGTACTAATGTGATATTGACGTGCCAATCTCGCAGGGGTGGCGGATTGTTCTTCCTCGCCGCGGCGGGTGAATGAGACGGTTACAGGGTACACAGATGATATAAGACTTGATGTCATGTTCTCCAGTATACTATAGCAGCTAGCTAGCCAACCCGAACAACATTTTCTTGTCACGAATCATTCAAACGTTCAAACGTTCGAGTCGACGTCTGGATTAACCAGCCTTACTTACTCGAGCTCGTAAATAGTGGCAATTCCGCAGCACCGCCACATGAGCGCGACCACGTGCAAAGTGACGAAATGGGCGTTTGTGGGATTGGTTGCGCCCTGACGCCGAAGTGGAAGCAGCCACCGTCACCGTCGACCACACGCATCCTCGACTCGCCACAGGACACACCCCGCCAGCATGGCGGACGCGCGAGCACCCAGGCCGTCTACGGACGAAGGTGCGCTCTTCTCCCTATCTTCCAACCCAGGTTGCTATGTCTCTTCTCTCGCCTGACATCCAGTTCGCCGAAACAGAAAGGGCCCCGCTTCTGCAGAACGTCTCACACCCCGACGGCGAAGCGTTGAATGATGACGAGCCCATCTTCCTGGACCGGCTGTCAGCCATTGTGCAGGAGCCGCTCTCTCCTCTAACCCAGATCCTGCTCGTTGCCACCCTCATCTTCCTCATCCTGAGCTCGGTCTTTATCGGCCTATTTGCCGGAGCCCAACACAAGCTTAACTCAGGAGGCGGTGGAGGAAAGACCACAGTAGTCGTTACGGCAACGACTACTGCACATGTAACGACAACTGCGATACCGACAACCACTGTCGCTGTTCCCGCACCCGGTCCCACCACTCCCCCTGCCGAGGTGCGTTCTTCTCATTGCCAGTATCCCTTCGTGTGACACCTCTTCAACGCGTGTATATTCACAGCCCGTGTGTATTTCTCCTTCCTGCATCAACCTCGCCTCGTCTGTGCTCTCCTCACTTGACGAGAGTCAGGACCCATGCGAGAACTTCTACGACTTTGCCAGTGCGTACCCTACATTCTCCACGTATCGCCTAAATCTCACCGTACCGTTGAAGACGGTGGATGGCTGAAGGAGAATCCGATCCCGTCTGACAAGGGGAGGTACGGCAACTTCGACACGCTTGCGTTGCAGAACAGGCGTTTGCTACAGCAAATCCTCTCAGAGGACTCCTCTTCTCACTTCGCTATTGCGTCATCGCTCATGGGAAACCAATACGACGAGTTGCTCTTGAAGAAGGTTCGCGGACTGTATCAGTCATGCATGGACGAAAACAATCTCGATGGAATCGGCGATGCTCCTCTCCAAGACATGGTTAAGAAGATTCGCGAGCTCTTCCGGGGCAAGACTACTGTGGTAGACGCTCAGAAGACAGACGAGGAGAAGGAGAGGGAGAGATTGACTGCAACTGTTGCCTACCTCCACTCACGCGGTCAGTGTTTAGCCACCATTCGGTTGGCTGCTACTGATCCACCTGCAGGTATTGACGCTCTCTTCGACTACTCCATTGATGGTGATGCTGGGAGAGATCCCAACTTCATGACTCTTTGGCTCAGCCAAGGTGACCTGGGGCTGCCTTCAAAGGTGCGGTGGTCTTATACTTTCTGCTACCTGCATCTTGTTTACATCGTCTTGAAATAGGAATATTATGAAGAGGAGTCCATTGTTGACCTCTACCGCAGTGTTTTAGAGCGTCTCCTCATCACGCTTGACGATGAAGACGATAAGTTCTACGACGGAAGTGTTCCTGTGTCAGTGGAGGCGAAGGGCAACGGTTTCGTCGTACACGAGGAGCGTCTCAGGGTCTGGCCTCCTTGGCCCTGGCCGCCATGGGGCGACGATGACGATGACAAGCCCGAGAACCGCACTGAGCGCGCCCACAAGCTTGCAAAGGCAATCATCGCCTTCGAGAAGAAAATTGCTGAAGCAAGTCTTGATCTCGACGTTCTCTACCAGGACCCTATCGCGACCTACAACCCCGTACCATTCCAGAACGTCAGCGACTCTTTACCAGGGTTTGACTTTTCGACCTATTTCTCAACCTTTGCGCCCCGCAACTTCCCGGATACTGTCATCATCACTTCGACGACGTACCTATCTGATCTGTCCCACATTCTGGGTGACACGGATAAGGACACGCTCGAAGCTTACTTCGTCACGCGCGCGGCACTCCAGTACTCGTCATACCTTAGCATGGACACCGAGGCATGGAAAGCGACGCGTAGTCTCGAGGAAGTGCTCAACGGTATCAAGAAGGGTGCCGTTGGTGATCGTGCTGAGTACTGTGTTGCGCGCGCCGAGTCCGCTATGGGCTTTGCGCTAGGTCGTTACTTTGTGAGGGAGAAGTTCGGTGGCGCATCGCGCGAGAAGGCCACGAAGGTCATCACTGGTGTGTCTTGCGTTCTATGCATCTTGCGCCGCTAGCTCATGGTTGTGCGGCAGATATTATCGATGCTTTCAAAAAATCACTTCACAAGCTCGACTGGATGGATCAAGAGAGCGCAACCGCTGCGGCTCAAAAGGCACGTAGCAACTTCCCCTCATATTGACATGCAACTCATGAAGCGACTTAATTAAGGCGGATGCCCTCCGTGTCAAAGTTGGCTACCCTCTATCGCCCAACACGGAGGACCCTCGCTCGCTCGCTAACTGGTATGCGCGCGTCAAGATCAGCCCCGACGTGTTTTTCGAGAATATGCTCAGCGCAAGGTCATAACTCCCTGTCTTTTCAGCATGTGAAAACTGACCTTCGATGGTTAGGGTTGCCGACCAAATTCGAACGTGGTACCAGATTGGCAAGCAGCGCGACCGCGAGGGTTGGGAGATGTTCCCCTCGACCGTCAATGCCTACTACAATCCACCGGGCAATGAAGTAATGCATTCCGTCTTGCGCTCTGCTATGCCATTCGCTCATGTATGGTGTTTAGATTGTCTTCCCTGCCGGCATACTGCAACCGCCTTTCTTCCACGTCGACTGGTGAGTTAACACGGCGCTATTCGCATGTTAATTCAGACGCTGAACCATTCAGGCCCGGATACATGAATTATGGCTCGTTCGGCCATGTTGCGGCGCATGAGTTGACCGTAAATCGCAACATTGTTTTCGTACATGAGCGCTGCTGAGTGTCTTCCCGCTTCTAGCACGCATTTGATTCTGCGGGGCGACTGTATAACCAAGAAGGCAAGCTAGAAGAATGGTGGACGAACACGACCAGCGCAGGCTTCAAAGTCAGGCAGAAGTGCATCGTCGATCAGTTCTCCAGTCCGTGTATCCCACTCGTGCTGTTTGTTTCGCCGACTTACTTACCACCAACTCAACCAGATTACACCGTGGAAGACGGCAAGGGAGGAGTGATTCACGTCAATGTAAGAGTTTCTGCTACGTATCAATAAGGGCCTATGCTGATCAACGAAACCTTCCAGGGCAATCTGTGAGCATCAGCTTGCTAAGACATTGTATGAATGCTTATCATGATCGGTGCAGCACTTCGGGTGAAAACATCGGGGACAGCGGTCTGATACAAGCCTACCGTGCATGGAAGGCGCAATACAGCGATGGTTCCGAGTTCCTTCTGCCTGGGCTCGATTACACACGGTTTGTGCTTTCTGCGCTGTTCTCCCATTCGCATCTTGACACCGTGGCGGTACCGGCAGCGACCAACTGTTCTTCATCTCTTTTGCGCGCGCTTGGGCTCAAAACATCAAGCCAGAGGCTGCGGTATGTTTTTTGTGGCTTGTGGGACGTCTGGCGGCTTTCTCACTGGCTCCATTGAAAGGTTGCTCGAGTACGCACCGACCCGCACTCGCCCAACAGATACCGTGTAGAAGGCACGCTATCAAATATCCCGGAGTTTGCAGCGGCGTTCAAGTGCTCGTCCAAGGCGAAGGTATTGCCTCTGTGTAACGTTGTCATTCATCTGATGTTGACCATTTTGTCTTCGTTCAGTTGAACCCCCCGCAGGATAAGAGGTGTATCTTTTGGTAGTAGCGTCCAGATGGCACGATGAGGGCTTGTACTAGTACTACGACAAGTATGTTGTGGATATCTTATTATTGGAGATCATTGCATCACTGCACGGCGTGCTTGCATGATAGCAAAACAGCTGTGTGCGTACATAGACTCGGAAGTTTATGTGACGACAGCAAATCAAGGAAACCCCCTGGCAGCTCGACTGCCTCACAAATTCGATCGCGGTCCACTCTCGCGTCGTCCCGCGTCCGGGCCGTCCCCCGGCCCGCACACGGAGAGTCGTATACCTACACGCCGCCGCGTCCATCGACCGGTCAATGTCCTCTCTCAACGCCCTCTTGCGCAAGTCGTGGCTACTTGTGTATAACTTGCTCACAGATCCGCGATACTTCAGCATACTCGCTGGCCTCGTTCTTCTCGGTGATGCTCTCCTTACGCAACTTATCATACGCTTCGTGCCATGTCAGCACCGCCTACATATATGCACGATGAGGCCGACTTGACGCGACCCCTGCAGACACGGAGATTGACTGGGAGACATATGTGATACAGCTCGAGCTGTACCTCAAGGGAGAAAGGGACTATGCCCTCATCACCGGACCCACGGGCCCCATTGTGTACGTCTCGAAACATAGCAGAGTGAATCCCGCACAGACTTTGTGTGTACAGGTACCCCGCAGGCCATCTCTACGTCCACCAACTGCTATACGCTCTGACAGACTCCGGGAGTAACATCTGGAAGGGCCAGCAAGTGTATGGAGCTCTCTACCTCGCCACGCTCGCCGTGACGGCTGCCATCTACAAGCAAGCGGGCAGCGTTCCGAACTGGGCCCTCCTCCTCCTCCCTCTCAGCAAACGGCTGCACTCCATCTACGTCCTACGCCTCTTCAACGACTGCTGGGCCGTGTTTGCAGCGCAGGCCGCGGTCTTCGCCTTCGCGCGCGGCGCGGATGCGGTCGGGGTTCTGCTACTAGGGTACGTGTCCTCTCTCAGCACGCCCGGCCGTCACTCGAGCATCCCCATTCACCCATCGCCGCACGCAGCGCGGCGCTGTCCGTGAAGATGTGCGTTCTGCTGTACGTCCCCGGGCTGCTCGTCGTGCTCTTCAAGCGGCGCGGGCTCGCCGCGACCGCGCTCCACGTGCTCGCGCTTGGGGCGACCCAGCTGCTGGCTGGGCTGCCGTTCCTGCGCGAGTACCCGCGGGCGTACCTCAAGTACTCGTATGAGCTTTCGCGCGCGTTCCTCTTCAAGTGGACGGTCAACTGGCGCTTCCTGGGCGAGGAGCTCTTCCTCAGCTCCGCGTGGGCGCGGGGCCTGCTCGCCGCGCATGTCGCGACTCTCGCGCTCTTCGCGCTCTTCAGGTGGTGCAGGAGCGACGGCGGGGTGTGGACGGTGTTAGACAAGGGCCTGCGCCAGCCGCTGCGAGCTCCGGCTGTCGCACCGTTGTCGGCGGATTGTGAGTTCTGCTCCTGTTACCGCTCGAGGGACGGTCGATGTTCACGGTACCACTTGGGATCACAGACGTCACAACTGTGCTGTATACGTCCAACCTCGTCGGGATCCTCTTTGCGCGATCTCTGCACTATCAATTCTACTCGTGGTATGCGATGCAGATACCGTTCTTGGCGTTCCGGACGAAGTATCCGATTGGCGTACGGTACGTTGACGGATCTCTCACTGTGTTTCTGCCCAAGACTCATCGCATCTTGACACCAGCCTAGTGATCATGGCCGCTATCGAGTATGCGTGGAATGTGTACCCATCGACGAACTTGTCATCGAGCGTCCTCGTCACAGCAAACGCAGCTCTCCTCGTGGGTATCTACTTTGGGTACCCTGAGGGAAAGGCTGTATATCGTCGTAGCACCAAAACAGACTAAGAGACCTCCTTGAAATATCATTACGGCCACGTTGTTTTGGATAGGTGCACTCGTATCATGAACATCTATCAGACTAAGAGAGTATAGCAATGTGAAAGACATTCAAGTAAAGATACACCCGTAATACATACTCCTATGCACATCACCCGCGGAGCATAGCGATAGGCACTCTAAGTCTATAGTATTAGCAGGGGCTGCGATTCAGACTCATACCCTCGCGCGCCATTGTCGCCACAGCGCGAACGACACGCCCAACGCGACGACGGACGTCGCTGCGCTGATCCAGAACGTCGACCGCCAACACTCGGTGCCGATGCACGCACTCTCCCCGGGGCCGACGTGGCGCGCGGCGACGAACGCGTAGAGGTAGGAGAAGAAGGTAGTGCCGACGAACGCGGTGTAGGAGGTGATGCCGAAGTTGCGGCCGAGGTTCGCAAGGCCCCAGATCGAGGAGAGGACCCCTGGCCTGTGCGAGCGGGGTCAACATGGTCAGGCCCGGTACTGGGGATGGTAGAACGAGTGTAGAGTGTAGGCATACGCACAAGATAGTGAACGTCGTGCCGTAGGCGATCCCGGTCCCGATGCTATACGAGGGCCATCCATAGCGTGTCAGCGCACGCATACCCCGTGCCGGATCGCGTGGTGTGCTGCTCACCTCAGCGGCCAGATCGCCTCCTGTGTGCGCACGCCGACCACGAGCCAGGCGAAGGTCGCGGCGAGGGTGGCGGAGACGACGAGCATGAACACGACGCGGCTCGTCGTGCGCTTGCGCGCGAACGCCCAGACGCCGCCGTCGAGGCGCGACGCGACGGGCGCGATGGCGTCTGCGAGCGGGCCGACGAGCAGGCGGGAGAGCGTGTTGAAAAAGGAGAGGAGCCGGACCTGCTGCGAGACGTTGGCGGTGGTCGAGGAGCCTGCGGAGGGCAGGGCGAGCACGATGGAGCCAAGGTTGGAGACGACCATTTCTGCCTGCAGTATGGGAACGTCAGTGGAGTCGGCGTCGAGGAGGGGGGACCTACGTACCGATCCTACTACAAGAGCTACCCAGAAGGAGAGCACCCAGAAGTATGGGTCCTTGAATAGGTCGAGTGTGCTGCCTTCTTGCGGCTCCTCTACTGGAACGATGTGGACACTGACGGGGTCTTTTGGGATAGTATCGCAGTCTTCTGCACTTCCGAGGAGAGGTTCCTCCTCTGGTGATGGTGTGGCACCCCGTGTCTCCGCGTCCGAAGGTACTGCGACGGCAGTCTCTCCGGCTCCGCGCTCGAAGGCGCGGTTGGCCCGGAAGATCAAGGCACTCACGAAATTGATTGTACCCGTCGCAACGGCCATGAATGTGAAGAAGCTGGTGACGTCGAGTGTCGCACCGGGTGCGGTGAACAGGGACGAAGCGACAAGGGAGAGGAAGAGTGGCGAGAGCCCAAAGATGGACATGCTCGTGCCCGATGCAATCCCGATGAACCGAGGAAACGACTTGGTTGCTGCAAACACCAACGAAAAGTACCTGGAGGATTGTATTGAGCCTCGACAGCGGTTTTTTATGGCAGGTGAACTCATACGAGGATACGGTGGCAAGACCGATCATCCCAAAATAGAGGACGAGCCTGTAGAACGAGGCTGTCGATGCCTGTTGAGCATCGGAGGATGCCTGCGCGACTTCTCTCGCGAACAGGCCGAAGCCGAGCGAGTAGAGTATTGAGGCAGCGAGCGAACAGGACCATGTTCCGTAACGGTCCAGGGCCATACCCACGAGTGCGGCAAAAGGGTATTGGCCTGCCATTCCGCTGGGGGCATACAATCAGATTCCGAAGCGATAGAGTTCGGTCGGCTGCTTACGCCAATGCAATGGTGGTGAGCTGAGGCTGGGTCAAATTGAGTTGTTCAACCAGAGCAGGCGCGATGAGCGGGAAGCTGTACACGCCGCCAGCGCATATTCTGTGAACACAGGAGAGTCAGAGGCAAGGAGGATATCATGTTCATGATGTACGTACGCGTTCGCGGCTACGGCACAACATGTGAGGATGGGACGCACGCCGACTGAGGCTATGGCCTTGCGCATCTTGAACACGTAGGCTGTCCTCGTTGGAGAAGTGGTAAAACAGTCAGTTGAGAGATGGTTGATTGAGGCTTGAGCATCCGTGAAACGACAGGGGATAGTCCGCGGATGCAGCAGTCACTGTCTGCAGCCGAGTCCCGACAGAGGTGGCAGAAAGACTCGAGAGCCGGCGCCGCGGAAGACTCGCTGGGACTGGCCGGTGTACAGGTTGGTGGCCGAGTGTACCCAATTTGGAAGGCGTGTCATGGCCAACCTTGTCGTTGAGTATAAGTATCCTGAAGCTTCATCCTGACGAGTCGACGTCTCTCCCTCTCAACATCAATGTCCTCGAGCTCGACCTTGACCTTGCTGCTGAAGCTCGAAGCTGCTGACGCTAGACATTGGCTGTACCTGGGCGGTCTCAGAAGCGAAACGTCCAACTGCACCGTGCCCCCATCATGACTGCGCGGAGCCGCGCGGTGATATTCGTCTAACAAAGACGCTCGCTACGGTCTCTGGCATGATTCGCGCATGATTCGCGTCTTACTACCTGGCGATCATGCGTGTATGACAGCGCAGCAGCTACTCGCGAGTCATGCGAATTTGCGAAGATGTAGCTACTGTATGTTCGGCGTGGCAGCAAAGAGAGGATGCATCAATCACTGAGAACATTATCCAATGTTGCCTGGGATAACATTGGGATAACATCCGGATAGAAGATTATATAGTATCTGGCTCTTACTGTGGATATAATGTGTGCAGTATTGTGATATCATTCAAAAAGTGTGCCTAAAGACGACATAGTACTATAGGATGCAATATTGATAGAACAGTTTCTATGCTGTCTGTATGTTGTACACCGGCAACATACTGATAACATCCTCAATGTTGCACGATTGTTGCAATGCGGACCATGCAGTAAAGATTTGACATTTTATTCACTATATTGCTTATTATGACATTTATAATGCCATACAAGTGCAGTATTGAAAATGTTGTACAGTGCGACATTCAGCCTATTGGCAGAGTGCTATTTCCATAATTCCACTCACATCATACATTTATCAAACAAAATGTCTCTATCATACTATTCCCACACACCATTAGAGCATCATACTGCATGTTACCCTAATGTTGCCCCCAATAACATGTTGCTACCATCCAAGGACAATGACTGAAATGTTCGACCTATGTTGTCTAGCAAAGTAGCTAGATAACATATAGGTTTCTATCACAAAACTGTCACAATACTATCCCAGGCAGCATAAGAAAGTCAATGTTATCTGGATATTGTCGAGATGTTGTTCAAATAACTCACATTGTCTAGGACAACATTGGGATAGCATTGTGATAAAGGGCTATATGTTATGGAGCTGTTATCTTTGACACCATGGTTCTAACATAGCAGTAATATTTGAAATGCTATCCCGAAGCCGGCACAATGATGTGGGGAGCGACAAGCACACAACAGTATGGATGTTGTCTTGGTGTTGCGCATGAGCAACAGAGTGATGACATTGCAAATGTTGCATGCATGTCACAGGGCGGGACATGTGGACAGCATTCAGGGTGTTGTTTACGATGTTGCTCGGTGCACCATTCAGAATTCTGCCTGCACACAGCATGCAACATGTTGTGCCCTGCCGCATTCAGCATGTTGCCCCCATGCCGTCCCCATGATGCCTGGTGCACAATACGCGCACCATGCAAAATGTCATCTGCATACTACGCGCACACAACATATAGACAACATGTTACATGCAGGTTTCATGTTGCCTACCATAACATGTTGCTAGCATTGGAAAGCACCATCTTAAATGTTATTGTTATGTTACACACCATAGTTTCAAAATAACACATAGTCTTCTATCTCAATGTTATCCCGATGTTATCCCACGCAACATGGGATATTGTTCTCGGTGAATCATGGTGGCCACAACCGGACCTGGACGAGCGCGCAGACCGAGTCGAGGAGTCGAAGGAGGGATCCATAACAACGGGGCCCGGGCTGATGGCGAATTCTGTGTTTCAGGGCAGGCGTACGTAAGCGGGCGATGCAGCGGGCGGAGGATATATGGTGGGGACGGAGGAGGGAGGGTGGCCGAGCTTTGTGCTGCTTTCACCTTCTTTGTTCCTCTTTTTTTCTTCTTCCCCAGGCCACTTGCTTGACGCACTGTCGGACAGGATTCCGGGCACGGAGCTGGTACTTATACTCGTCGTGTCGGCCAACTAACTCGATCCACGCTACCGTCGACCGGTCCTCAACATCCCTCTCACACTCTGCTCTGCGTTCTCGCTTGTGCTCGCCATGTCCAACTCTCTTTCTACCTACCGTTACTCTTGCTTCGGTGAGTCTCCTCGATATCCTCCCTGATTGCAACTTCTTCCTGACGATTCCACTTCGGCCCTTCAGCTCTTTTCACGCTCTGCAATGCCATCATCTGCTGTGTATCGGTGTGGAATCTTCTCCTTGCTCAACAAATAGGCCTGACTCGTAAGCAGCTTTTCCTTTTCAGGAACAATCCACTCCTTAATCCGTTTCGCCCTGCAGCCCAAGTCGATGCATACCTTATTGCTATCAGCGCTCTCGGCATCCTCTACATCTTCCCAGTGTACGTACAGTTGCTTCACGGTGCATCCTCGCAAGGGAACTAAACCTCCTATTCACAGAATGTTTGTTGACCTATTACGCAAGAACGCCCTCGTCGGTCGCGTATGGTTCGAAGCTCTGTGGATAGGTCTGTTCTGGGTACTACAACTGGGTACGCACACCCTACAGGTCGTTCTTTAGGTTCCCAATTAACCGTCTCTTCCAGCCGGTGCCGCCGCAGCGACCGCTATGCTGCCGAGCATGATGTGCAACTTTGCAGCAGTTCTTCTTATCCCTGGTTCATGCACAACAACAAAGATACTCCTTGTCTTCACGTGGATAAACGTCGTCGTTTGTGAGTCTATCCTACGACCTTTCGTGTGAGACTATTGCTAAGAGCCTTCCAGTATTGGCGTACTTCTGCCTACTTATGACGTCCTCAATCATCCACATGAAGGACGACTCCCAGATCTGGGGAGCAAACACAAGGACGTACCCGTGGTACAGACTGTGCGAACCCCTCCAGAGCGCACAGCCCTCCCCCGTGCGCACAACATGGTCCAAGGCGCCCCTTCCCGTTACCACGCCTCAGATCCGCCTCACGTCCGACTTCGGCGACCGCATGGTCTCGACCGGCACGATGAAGAGCTCGTCGCTGCGCAGCTCAACACTCAAGAACGCAGCGAAGAAGAGCGCCGCGCTCCGCTCCTCGACGTACGACAACGAGAAGCAGCCGACGTCCATGCTCTCCGCCGTCGCCGCCCAGACACCATTAACTTCGAGCAGATCCGCCAACAAGTCTGCAAAGATCCTACAGTCCGCATGGCTCTCCGCGACCGTCACGCCCGCCTCGCCGCCGTCGGACGACTCGTACGGGTCATCGTCAGGCGGCTCGGACCTCACCTCGACGCCGACGGGGCTGCCGCCGTCGGCGACGTATGTCCCCTTCTCGTCGACGATCAAGCCCTCGCCCGCGCCACCACGCTCGAGCTCGCTCTCCGCGACGTTCAACAACGGGCAGCCCCCACTGAGCGCGGTGCTCACGCCGTCGAAGAAAGGCGGGCTGCGGGGCATGCTCCCGTCGCCGAAGCCGCCCGCGGCGACGACGACGGGCCCGCGCGAAAACAAGTCGAAGCGCAAGTCGAACCGGCCACCCCCACTCGACATGACGCGCCTGCACAGCACCTACGGCCGGTGAGGGATGCCAGGTCGCGAGCGACCTGGCTGCCGGTGCTTGGACGGACGTTCGAGCCCCAGGCGGGACAGCGTCGCGGTGCGACTGTGCTGTCGTGTGATGTGTACAAGCTGTTGTACCTCTACTGTAGCCGCTGCTCTTGTGCTATATCTGCTTTGCGGAATACCATCTCATGAATACCCGAACGCCTTCCTGCTTTGTATTCCGTGCACCGTGGGACGGTCATGAAAGTATTTCACGCACGATGTGGGCACTGGGATGGAACAGTGGGAAGTACAGGAAGACAAGGACAAGAGGTTGGGTTTAATCTTGCAATGATCTATGAACAGAGGGAAGGACGATCATATCTATCAGACTACAAGCCGGCCATGCGCTTCAACATGGCGAACTCGCGCGGGCCTGTTGCCTTGCACAGCGCATAGAAGCTCGAGCTCGGGTCGGAGAGCAGCACCGCGGGCTTGTCGAACTCGACGATATGGCCCTGGTCGAGGATCATAACCTGCATATTGTGCGTCAGGGTGTGAGTCGAAAGGAGACGGGAGAGACGGAAGGCGTATGCCCGCGACGTACCCTGTCGTAGTCGATGATCGTCCGCAGGCGGTGCGCGATCGTGAGGATCGTGCTCTGTGCGAACTCCCTGCGGGGCAGACGAGAAAGGATGTCAGACCGCGTCGCGGGAGAGCTACTGTACTTAGGTCGGAAGAGTGGGCACTCACTGCCTGATGGTCTTGCCGATAAGCTCGTCAGTGGCATAGTCGACGCTGAAGTGCGTGCTCGTGTTAGCAATCGAAGCACGATGTGAGCGAAGCGAGGTCCTACCTAGCGGTTGCCTGTAGAGTTTGCGACACCGGTCGGTCACCATGTGGCTCAGAGAAATGGGTGGACTCGTACCTCGTCCATGAAGAGAACTTTGGACCGTTTTAGAATGGCTCGCGCCATGCAGAGTAGCTGCTTCTCTCTGTGGACAAAGAGAAGGAATCACATGAGGTCCTGGGCGGTGAGGACTGAGATACTCACCCAGTCGAGAAATTCTCGCCGCCTTCTGAAACCGGCGAGTCTAGGTTACGGAAGACATTGACGTTAATTTCGGCATCAGTCTCCTCCGGATGTTCGCTAGAGGGAATGAGGTGGACGCGGCGAAGGGCCTCATACTGTACAAGGTAGGTTAGACTCACGGGTGGGTGGAAGGGAAGGCCGGACACGCACGATCTCAGTATCCTCGTACTCGTTGAGTACGTCCAGCGTCGAACGCAAAGTTCCGCTCAAGATGATGGGGTCCTCTGCGAATGTTTGTCAGCGAGTTTCGGGCAGGAGAAGTAGGTCGGGAGAGCACTCACGAGGGATGATAGTGAGCCTGCTACGCAAGTCCGTCAGGCCGACCTTCGAGATGTCCTGCCCGTCGACGTAGATACATCCCTCCGTCGGTTCGACGAAGCGGAAGAAGGATAGTGCCAATGTGCTCTTGCCCGACCCGGTGCGGCCGAGGACACCGACTTTCTCGCCAGGATTCACGTCGAAGGTCAGGTTGTGGAGCACGTCTGGCAGATCAGGCTGGAAATGTGCGAATGCCAGGTGAGATGGACCCGGCTGCATAGGAGATGCATTTATATACACAACACATACCGCGTATCGGATAACCAGGTTCTCGCACTTGATGGCACCATTGGTGGGCCAGGATGCCGGAGGTCGAGGTTCAACGAACTCGGCAAGCTCTTTAGGGAGGTCGAAGAACTCTTTAACACGCTCGACGCCCACCTTAGAAAGCATTGTTAGATGTATTGGAACGAGAATGGGCTAAGTGACTAACCATGGATTGTTCAAGACCGACGTAGCGGTGGACCTACGACGAAGTGATTGGATTATTACGACCTTCCTTACCAGCGCATATATGCCTACCACGTAGATCATCTGTTGAGAACAAGGTTACATCTATCTGAGTTTGACAACAAGAGCTGCACTCACATCATAGAGTAGTGACCCAGCGAATGTAAGGGCGAAACCAGCTAATGAAGCATCAATGTTTGGGTTCAACACTGAGACCAACCCCGTAACACCCAGGACGGCACTGGTTAGCAAGCTGAATCGGCTACTCAGCCAACGGTTGACTATGTATCCAACAGTGAGTCAGCTATAACAGACGTGGGCTAGATGAATGACTCACTTCCAAAAGCCCAGAAATAGGGATTTGCGTTCTGCGAAGGACCATAGCGTGTCATTGGGATGACCCCCGACAGGAACCTACGAGAGTGTATGCGTACCGTATCCGTGAAACGAAGCATGTCTCTAAGGAACTTGGAAGAGGCTCCAAAGGCACGAACGACCGCGACGCCGGCGATGGCTTCTCCGTAGATGGTATATAAGGGCGACCGGGTGACGGAATCTGAGGAGTTCGTCAGTGTATGCATTCTCCCCTTGCGCGATAGCTCACGCACCCAATCTACGGAGATCGCGAGAGGTTTGTCCGTAGACCTAGGGTACAGTGGTGAGTCTAGCTTGTCTCAATACCATTTCAGAACGCAAACCTTTCCAGCTGCAAGGGAGACTATGTGAGTGGAAGGGGCCAGGAGATATTGATTATGATCGCTCACTGTTGTAGTATAGGAAAGCAAATACGACTGCAGCGAGCATAAAGGAGGGTCCTCCCACAACCGACATGGTGATGACGGTGGTCACGACGCCGAGAGCATGAATCACGCTCTGGGCGAAGAAGTTGGGCAAATTACTATCAATTGCTACGAAGGTTCCGGGAGTTAGAATCATTGATAGCCATTACAACGACTTGTTAGACCATACCTTCGAAGTCTTTGCCGAACCGGTTTAACAGCCGTCCACGTGACGAGGTGTCATGATAGCGAATGTTCGCAAAGAGGACAGTTTCAAGCAGTTCTATCAAGATGTGAGATGTGTTCAATATACTTAGGCTATCGATGATCACTCACTCTCATAAAGCACCATTGAGGCGTTGATTCCTCCGTGGACTTGTGTGACCCTGCATGAGTGAGGAGATGAAGGCGGATAGCAGAAATACTCACAGACAACGAAGAAACGCAACGTCGTGAGTATCAAACCTAGGTGTAGGTGAGCCTTGTCCACGAGAATAGCACAGCGTAGTTACCGGTCACACTGATCTGGAATGGCAAGTCAAGTAAGATGCATGCCAGAAGGATAAGACTGACTTGGACGTACTAATGCATAGATGCCGATGTAGAAAGCGGGGGTGTATCTCTGCTCCGCGTCGAGATACGAAGACGACCAAATACTGCGCATATCGAATCACGAGGTGGTCGGGATAGGACCAGCAATTCAACGAGCTTACCGAAGCCAGCCGTTCTCCATGACCGGAGTAAGCGCAGCGAACCCCATCGCCAAAGCGAACAGGAGCCAGTACCCATACCCACCGCACGCGCGGATGTAGACGGCCCATATATCCTTGCCGATATTTCCCTTTGCCCTCTTCTCGTCCTCGACGACCTTCCTGGGAGGTTTCTTCATGGCCTTCTTGTCTAGGTCGCTCACAACTGTGTCACCTACTCCATCCTTCGCGATCGCGTCCGTGGAGTCCCGGAGAACGCCGTCAGAGTCTTCTGCCACTTCCTCAACAGTTGGCTCGGCGGTTTGTTCTTCTTTCTTCTCTGCATTGTCGGGAACGCCGAGCTGCACGAGCGTCTGGTACGTTTCGGAGATCTGGAAGCTGTCATAGTCTCCCGCGTATTGAAGAGAGCCATTGTCGAGCGACACAATGTAGCTCGCACCGGGTGCGCAGAGCTGCACGTGGTGAGAGACTAGGATGATCGTGCGGCCATGCATCAGTTCTCCCTTGAGACACTGATGATATAAGTGGTGTGCGGTGTGGGCGTCGACTGTTGACAGGTATTAAATAAAAACGAAACACGTTGTCTAGATATCGCATACCTGCAGACAAGACGTCATCCAAGAACAGGGTGGATGCGCGCGAGTACACTGCGCGAGCAAGGGAGACTGGATTTCGGTGGCTTAAGTAGTTGCGCGATAGTATTGTTGCGAAACACCCACCGCGTGCCTTTTGACCGCCGGATAGACCGACCTGTCGGGATATCGCGTTAGAAAACTTGATCTCCTCGAGCTGTATGGCTACTTACACCACGCTCTCCAATCTCGGACTCGTCGCCGTCCTCCAGGATATCAAGGTCGCTCAGTAGAGCGCACACCTGCATTTGGGCGAATCAGTATTTATATTCACAAAACAGCCACGCATCTCACACCTCTAGAGTCTTTCGGTAACGTTCCTCCACGTAGGGGAGGTCAAATAGAATGTTATCTGCAACGAACTCATTAGAGAGTAGACTCTTCGATCGAGAGCGGTAAAAGTACCCTTAATTGACGCGTTGCGCAACCATGCCGATTGCGGGACGTAGGCGCAAACACCTTGCACAATCCACTTCTCCTGCGGAACCATGACCCCGGCGAAGGAGGCAAGAGTGTTCGGAGGAGTGCGCGGGCAGAGCACCTGGCCGGACAGGACATCCGCCTCGCCCAGAAACGCGAGGAGAAGGAGAGACTTGCCGCTGCCGAGCTTCCCGCATATGAGCGATAGCTCGCCGTGCGGAAATTCGAGCGTCAGGTCCTTCAATATGAACTTGTGTTTTGGGGTAGAAGGGGCCGAGGGAGCCGCGGACGAGGCTGCAGAGCGATCTTGCGCCCAAGTGATGGTAGCAGAGCGAAGAGATATCGGTTGGGACCGATTGTCGAGGGGCGGGACGGACTCAACCTCGGCGCCCTGCAGATACGTCTCAATACGGCGCAGGGAGACCGCGGATTGGTAGAGATTTATGAGAGTCTCTGGAAGCGAGACCATAGCAAACTTCATCTCGTTGAACACTGTGGTGCATGTTAGCCTCGTTGTTGCAACATAACCGTGTAGTTGTGAACGAACCGCCGAGCTACAACCGTTTACAGATGAGATAAGAGCACTGAGATGTCAAACGGGTGACTTACTGAAGTGAAAGCAATCGAGGGAGTAAGCGTTTGTTGTCGATAAACAGCAAAGTGCCAGAAAGTGGCGAGGGTAACTAATATAGGAGAAGCGTTCCTGTGTGCGACTGCTCAGCGAGCGAGACCTCCTACCTGTAGCAGTCGAAGGAAGAGATTTACCATATGGCATTAAGCAATGTTTCAATCATGTAACTTCTCTTCTGGTACTTGAGTTCCCGGTTCCGTATGTCGTGCACGCGTTTCTCAAAGTTTCGTTCCCAAGCCATGAACTATACGTGACTAAGTCAAGGCAATCGTGAACAACTTGCAGAAGAATTGTACCTTGAGCATACGGATACCGCCCAGGATCTGGTCAGATGTCAGTAGCCATCTAGAACAATGTTCATCTTCGATTACGTACTTCATTCATGAGGGAGACTCGTTCGTCTCGAGCTTGCATGAGGTTGGTCTGCGTGCCGATCACGAGAGTACCAGTCAAGTGGTTCAAAGGGAGGAACAAGAAGATTACGCCCAAGCCCAAGAAGCATGACGGGCCTAATAGGTAGTAGAGGAACCATGTCGCGATAGCGATTTCGAGAGGAGCGTCGACGATTGTGTAGAGGTGCTGCGCGAAACCAGCGATGCGGTCGACGTCCGTGGTCATGAGTGTCATGATCTGAGCCTTGCTGGAAAAGCTATCAGCGTCCTCTTGTTGTGGGTTGGATATATCTTCCGTCGTTCCCTGCGCAGCGAAGGACGCCACATCTTTGCGGACCAGAGTCTTCGCGAAGAGCAGGGAGTTCAGTTGGATCCGGAACCGGACTTGCAGCGTGGTGGTCGAGAGCGTCCAGATGTGAGCAGTCAAGAGACGAACCAATCCATCACTAGCGAAGATGCCGATAGCGAAGAGGATACCCCATTCCTTGGCTTCTCGTGCGTTGTCTATCTCGAGATAGTGGATGAGCCGACGGATGAAGAACGCTGGGACATAGAACAGCCCGGCGGCGAGTACCGCGAGTCCACAGACTGTTAACAGAGACGCAGCATTCACGCGGACAAGGCGATATGCCAGCTCAATGCCAGACCCGGGAGTGGGCGACCACGTTCCGATGCGAACCTGCCAGCGCCGCATCGCTGCGCGCATCCTTGCAAATAGCGCTGTGGCGCGCATGTCAGCGGCAAGGATGGGCAGGTCGCCGATGTCAATGCTTTCGACCGTCTTCCCGAGCATAGTGACCTTCGTCATGTAGGAGAAGATTAGAACACCGAAGACGGATTCGCCTGAGAGAAATTGAGTCAGCGGATACAGGTTGTTTTACGCGGTGACGAGAACCCACTTGTAATGCCAGAGACGTTGGCCTGACTCCGTGAAGTAACCTTGAGGGCGCCCTTGTCGAAATATATGTCTTCCGGAGGAAAGTGCAATTCTGGTCCACGTGGAGTCGTGCCAGCAATGATGAACGCGGCGACATACAGGGCATGGACAGCATACCCTAGATATGTCGGAGGAGAAGTACTGAACGCGAACAGAGACGACACGGAAGGGATATGCTTGGATGGCAGTATGGCGGTGACCGTCAGCAGGACTGTAGCCAAGAGAGCGAGCGCGAACAGATGAGCAATCAAATGAGCGTGTTTCGAGCCGGTCTGCATGGTGGCATGAACCGACAGCGCAAGTATATAGAGGGCGAATACGACATGAAGGGCGCAGACTGCCACGTTGCGTCGCTCGCCCTCAATGACCGACCAGCCCAGAGAGATGCTCTGTAGTGCAAGAATGACAGCGAGCACAACGCTCAGAACGAATTTGCGCAAATGTGTCTGGGCGGGTGCATATGAGATCAAACTACCTCATCGTAGTGAGAGACACGAACAGCTCACCCTAGTCCAAAATACGGTCTCAGCTATAGGGATGCCGTCGATGCAGTCCTCGGGTTTGACGACATCGAAAGGATCCGGGACGAGACTGTCGTCTCCGCTTGCAGATACCAAAAGGGATGGCTGTTTCGCGTTGTCTCGTGTGGAGAGGCGGAGAGCCAAGCTAACGAGAGCGGCGCCCGCAAGTGTGAGGGCAACGTGTAGTTGATCTTGCTGCAGCATCTTGGTAGGGAATTTTCTGGCAGGGTGGAAGGAACTTGTAGCTTGCGAGCCGACGTATAGGTGGCAGCCTTTCTGGTTGTGTTCGGTACCGCAGATTCCAGAGAGCGGCACCGTCGTCGTCTAGACAGGAGTCACAGCAAATGGATTCAATGATGGCCTCTCCCCAACTCCATTTGGAAGCGGTAGGATGGTTTTCTCTGTGAGATACACGTATCACTGTAGGCATGTACAGTTGACAGTGATACATACCAAACAACGCATCGTGAAGTCAGTCAACGTTGATTTTGAAGGAGGCGCCCGACACCCTCATCCGGTACCGTCTGACGATTCGGCCGAGCGTCCACATTCCATGATACACAATGTGAAAAGTCAGTCAATGAGATGCATAACGTAGCACGGATTCTACTTATGAGTCGTCGCGCGAGTAGGCGCCGGTCCGATGGTGGCCCCGAAATAGCCCAACAATGCCAGCGCTTATTCAAGAACCTCTCTTGAACCACAACTCGCATGATCACGCTGGCTACACAAGCTCTTCGTCAGTTGTGTGATATCCACAGCCTCTCGGTACGCGAGAGTCCAGGCGTTCGCAAGTGGCACAAGGTACAAGGATGTGCGCTTCATTGTTATTTGCCCACCGACGAGAGGCGCCCTGCTATTGTTCTCGAGGAGGACCATTGTCCCTCGCGTGTCAACTTCCCGGACCCACCTCGTATTTAAAAAGCGACTGCTATGCGTCCGCCCCCTCCTTTGTGGCCCCGGCGGTCAGCTTAGACTGCTTTAGACTGCTTTGGAACGCACTTTGACGTCCCCTCGACGTTTCTTTGGCTCCGTCCGACGCCATTACCCCGACCTTTTATAGTGCCTCTGCTCTTTGCAGTCGCTCGCCTGCCCAGCTCTTGCCCTATCTACCTACGCTTCTCTCTGTGCAGGCTCTCTGATATCGCTTCGAGTTTGCATCTGTGTCTCCTGTCGTTCTCTGCTCTGCTCCTCATCCGACCCACGATCAACCGACGCACTACTGCCGAAACGACCACATACTCTATCCCCCCTTCGCTGCTCAAGAGTCATAATGTTTGCACGATTCCCCAACTCCTCCTGCGAGATGCGGAACCCGTTTATCGTCCTGCGCTTCGCACTGTTTGGTACGTCATCTAATTTCAGTATCACCTTGCTGAGCTGACCGATTTTTGACTACAGCCGTCTTAATCTACGTAAACGTTCTCAGTATTGGCTTTGCTGCGTGGAACTTGACGGAGTTGAAGAGTCTGGGGCTTGATGGTAAGCCATACAAAATCTCATCGATCATCCAAGCTCATCCCCTAGCACCAGTGCTTGGTGCCCCGACATTCGTGGTCTTCAACTCGTGTCTTCTCGTCTTCCTGCTGGTCGGGTACGTCCATGCCTGTAGTCATGTATCAGTCAACCTCTGACGTGTACTGAGTACAGCTGTCTCGCGTGTTCGTGGCTCACATTCCAGCCTGTCGACAAGGTGCGCTACGAGTGCGTGTGGACCGGGATCATGTCCGCATTGCAGTTGGCCGGTGCCTTCAGTGTCACAGTCAACGGACCTCCTCTCCTATGCCAAGGCGTCAGTATCATTGCTTGCGCGTCCTCGTCTCTCACTGTCGCACTCACCTGGATTTCGTGCATGATGCGTACGTGTATCAGCCTCTCGGGATGAAGTCATATGCTGACTGCATCCCTCTTCTAGTGTTGATGTATTCTTTCTCTCTACTCACGACCGCCATTACACACATGACTGTCATCCCGAACGTCTGGGCGACGTCGATCCGCGCCATCCCTTGGTTTGTCGAGCCCCCGAGCTCTTCCCCGCGCTCCCTGGAGTCAAATCGGGTCGTCGGTGAGAAGGTGCGCCGCGTTTCCGAGTCGCTCGAGATCAAGCGGCCCTCTTCCCACTATCCGACCCCCATTTACGAGCAACACACCAAGGCCCTTCCCCCCTCACCCTTGGAGATGCCCACATTCCCGTCGACGCCGACGTCGCCGACCTGGCCGCCGCGCAAAGGCTCCGCGGGCTCGTTCGACTCGGTCGCGTACGGCCCCATCGGCCGCCGCACGACCTGGACGAACCGCGTCATGAGCGGCGCGGCCTCCCTCTCGCACAAGATGAGCATCGAGAGCATGCGCCCAACCTGGGCCAAGCGCGCGTCTCGGTCGGCGCGGCGCGGCGTCGACCTCCCGTTCACCATGCCCCGCTTCTCGCTGAAGCCGCCCCCGCCTGTGCGCCCCTTGCGCCCGCTCAAGCTCAAGTCGTGCTGGAGCCAGTCGACGGCGTCCCCTCCGCCCGTACCGGCTCTGCCGCCGAAAGCCCGCGTGTCGGCCACTGTGCGCGCTGGACCGGTGGACACGTCGCTCTCGCCGACGAGCACGTTTTACATCGACCTGGAGCGCGCTGTAGTCGTCTCCGTTGGTCCCGTCACGCGCCCGGTGTCGTATGGGATGTTCCCAGAGGACATCGGCGACCCCGACCAGCCCATCACGCGTTCGCAGCCCTCCGAGTGGGTGCGCGCGGACAGCGACACCTCTTCTCTGCATTGAACATCCTATCCGCGCCCCCGGTGAAGGGAGCGGGAGCGACACACATCTGGGATCTTCATGATCTGTGTATTGGCTTTGACTCTCTCGTGGCGGACACTGGACGCTTGACGTTCGTGCTGTGACACTGTGCCACCCACGACCCCCACATCGCTAGTCGAGTTTCATGATTCCTTCTCTTCACTGCACTTTCCCTTCTCCTGTAGTATCTAGACCACGCGTCCTGTATCGATTAGAAGGTATCTGTAGCGTCCTGTAGCGACGAGAACATTCTGTAGCCTGTACATAGCACACGTACTAATTGTATCCCAAGCGTCCCCTGCACGCGCTATTGCCCGTGCATAAATACGAGATGAGAGTGAAGTCATGGGTCAGTAGTTGAGTCCTGACTCTGGTCTTGTTGCAAACTTGCAATCCGCGCCCGGAGCTGTTGGTTCTCGGCGCGGGCAGCCTGCAGGGAGCTGAGGGCATGATTCAGCCTCTCCTTTGTTTCGGCAAGGTCCTTGGCTTGCTCTTCTCCAAGTTCTCCCGCTCCAACTGCGATACCTAAAACATATCAAGTGTCAACACGACCATCCATAATGACGACTGATGATTTCGTTGTTGACATTTTCCGGACAAGAAAGAGCTGCGGCATGCACAACACGTCCAACAGTGGTGCCGCAGCCTTTTATGGGACGGCGCAGCATCTGCCCCGGAGTCTCAAACCCCTCCCTAGTCTCACATGCCATCCTCCCATCATCTCGACGGCTTCTCCACAGTTCCAACACAACAAGACACGGCTCACTCACCTTGCACCAGTTTGACTAGTCGCCATAGTCGCAGGATGATGAGCAGCGACGCGAGCTCCCTCTCCCGTCCACGTAGGACGACCTCGAGGATGAAGGTCGTCAGGATAACGATCGCGTCGAAGAAGTGCAGCGCGGCGTGCGGCACGTCTCCGAAGGGGTTGAAGTTCTGCAGACCCATCGCCCACAGCGTGAGCGGGATTTCAACGAGGAAGAAGGTGGTGATCGCGAGGGATGTCTGCGCGAGGATGTTGAGCCAGACGGGTGTCTCGGGCCCTTCGATCGGCGTGCAGTCCTCGGAGAGGAAGGTGTATACGAGGTCGGCAAGTACGCATCCAGAGTCAATAAGCACCTGTTTTATTGTGTGATGTGGTTGGAATGTGAGTAACAGGCAGAATTGAGAGGGTACGAGCCAGAGCTATGACGGTGTAATGTAGCGGTGCCGATTCGAGGAACTCGGCGGTACGTCGTTTGGCGCGTGTGTACTTGCTCTTCGGTGCACCCGTTTGGGATTCAAGAGAGACAGCATCTGTATCAGAAACGTTTGACGGGGGTAGGAGAGGATCCTGCTCAGACATGATGATGTTGGCGGTTGGGTGGTCTACGGCTGGAGGCAATATGTCCGACGACCTCAAGACCACCTGACCTGACACGGTCACGTTCCTCAAATCGTCTAACTACTTACTTGAAGCTTACTTACTGTACCTGATAGTATCACTTCAACTTGGTGTCTCGTTGTAACTCCATACTTACACCTTTCCCGAATTCCGTATTATGACACTCTCTACGGCGGCTGCGACGGACTCCTCCTCAATCGACCTTGCTTATGGGCTCTCATGCTCACATTCGCTGTTCTACTACCGTGACGACTGGCTGAAACACCCACTCTCAGAGACGGCCTCGATACTCTTCCTGCTGCTTAGCTGTCAGGTTATTCATTATAGCGCAGCTACGCAAGGACAAGCTTCGAGGGGCTTCAAAATCTTGTGAAGCAACATCGTCGGTCAGATCGTCGGTCAGAGCCATCGTTCCACGCAAACCTCTGTCGTGACAAGCCGATTTCTCGCGACCTGTTGCCAAGTACATCCAAGTTGAGCGAATAGTCGGAGACAGTGAGTACTTACTTAGAACAATCATGTCGGTCCATCCCCATATCCGCTCCCTCGAGCGACCGTCTAACTCTCCATCTGGCTCGACATCCAAAACTGTCCTGCCTCGTCCTCTGAGAGACACTGGGCCCACAGACCATTGTCTTCCACACAACCCCAGCTTTTCACCTGCTATCACAGCCTCACTCTCGTCTTCTTGATGGCTGACGTGCCGTGCTAACGAGCCCTGTCGTGTCCGTACAGGATGCGACTCCTCGACACAGAAACAGGGCAATTCTGCTTCTTCAATAGCCATCGCGACGTGCAGTATGCGATCCTGTCCCATGTTTGGAGCGCGGATGGGGAGCAGTCGTTTCAAGACCTTCGGGCTATCCAAGACTCCCTTGTTCCTACTACCGGCTTAGGTCCGACAGCCCTTTGGCTGCTCCGGTTGTTTTGGATACAGCTCCTCTACTGTTTAGCCGAGATCACCGACTCCTTCCGTATTCTGTTCCTTTCGACACTGCAGAGTGACGGCGCTCGGGCGTGCCCCGTGACTTGGCTCAAGATATGCTCCGAGTACTTCAGAAGGGTAGCTATGGATGCTAGCAGACGCACGCACAGTATCCTCTATCACTGTGGCTCACGGGTCTCCGCGAAGGTGCAAGATGCTTGTGCAGTTGCGCGAGCGGATGGCTTCCGGTACATCTGGATCGACTCGTGTTGTATAGACAAGACAAGCAGCGCCGAGCTCTCCGAAGCGATCAACTCGATGTACGTGTGGTATCGTAACGCGGTCGTCTGCTACGCCTGGCTCCCAGACGTCCCATGTCTTTCCGACGAGAATGACCCCCACGCTCCCGACTCGTTGTTCCGCAAAAGCAGGTGGTTCACCCGCGGATGGACGCTCCAGGAACTCGTCGCTCCTCCCACTGTTGTATTCCTATCTGTATCATGGAAGCCTATCGGCACGAGGGCATCCCTCGGCGACACCATCCATGAAGTCACAAACATCAACGTGCGGATTTTGAAGGGGGACCCTGAGAAACCCATCGCGTCTGTTAGCGTCGCCGAGCGGCTGTCATGGGCTGCGCGGCGCAAGACGACAAGGATCGAGGACGAGGCCTACGCACTCATGGGTCTGTTCGACGTGTCGTTTGCTATCGTCTATGGGGAGGGTAGACGTGCGTTCGTCAGATTGCAAGAGGCGATCTTGCGGCAGAGCCCGGACAGCAGTTTGCTCGCCTGGGGACGTCCCCATCTTCAGACCATGCGTCCTACCCCCGTACACGATGATCCTGAACGCGGTACGACCCCACCCGCGCTCAGGTTCTATAACTGGCAGCACATACACGAGTGGTCGCCCGACGAGCCCAATCCATACACCTTCTTTGCGTTTTCGCCGCTGGATTTTGAGCATTGTGTCTCGATCCGAAGCGTCTCGCACAACGAGTACATGCGCCGGCTGAACATGGATATCCCGTTCCCCGAGTACTCGGTCTCCTCCCATGGGGTGCGCACCACCCTTCCTCTCCTTCCGGTATCGCTCTGTTTCCCGAACGACTACATCTCGGCGCTCCCTCTTGCCACTGTTTACTTCCTCGTCATCCTCCCGTGTGAGCGCCTCACAGACGGCAGCAAGAGCGTTGGGGAGCTGATGGCGCTCGTGTGCGAGGAGATCAACCGCCCTTATATTGGCAACAATCTTCCAACGCCGCGTACCTCCATGCAGCTCGCAGGCGGGTCATACGTCGCGATGGCCGGACGCCAGGTACAGTCACCGTGCCGCGTCGTCACTCTCACGGCGGACAACCTCGCACAGTGGCGTCAACACGTCCGCATGAAAACCGTCCACATTCCATCCTCGTTTCCATACTACCACAGCCGCTTCCACGACGCGGAGTCCTTCTCCAGACGGGGCGCGACTGTCGTGCTGCGTCTGTACTCGTGGTGCGAGAATGCGCTCAGAGGCCACGGATACACGCTCGGGCTCAGCTCTCGGGCGCTCGCGAAGGCAGCACTTGCCGCGGACGTCGTCCATGTCCTCACCATGTCCAAGGGGGACGACGCCCACCTCCGCATACAGCTGGGCCCGTGTCACCTGCAAGGGCTTCACGTCCCCGTCGTAGTGACGGCGTTGCATGATAATTCAGATAGCAGTCACGGTGCTCGCTATCAAGGGAATGCGGCTGGGCACAGGTTCTGGGAATGCGTCTTCTCGACGAGGTCTGGGGCACGACAGAACTTGCGGTTCACCCTCCAGATAGTGCGAGGTGCCGAGCAAGGAGATCGAGAATGGTTCCTGAGTTATGAGCTGATGCCGACATAATACTCATACTTGTCTTGTAGTGTTGCTCTGATCCCCACGATGACTCGCACTCCGCGGTCAACGACTACTCTCGGTTAACTCTCGGTGGATCTCAGTCATGCAACCGCTCGGGCGCTCTAAGCATCGGGTCGGGCAGTGCGACATGATTACTGTTAGGTTTGTCTGCGAGCTATGTATCATTTATCACGTAGGGCTCAGTCCTGAGAGCAAGCGTTGCGATGAGTCGACATATTTAGCGGCGAGCATGATGTCCCCTTCTGATACTTCGGCTGGGTGACAGAACGACATGATTCCTGTTTGCTCGTTGTCCATCGTCTGGGGTTGTTCAGTCAAGGACCATCGGCCCACCCGACGGGTCCCACCTAGCAAGCCCGGGTCTCGCAGGTTTAAGCATATGCGAGAGATGAGTGTGCTGGAGAGGCTGATAGATACTCTATAAGCATTACTGCGAATCATGCCTGGAGCGAAATTACTCACGCATTGGTGAAGGTGGTCGCCAGTCCGCGATTAGAGTCTCCGATCTGCAATAGCAACAATTATTCACTGTTCGCCTCATACGACTGATGCCTTACATTTGGTGCCTACGTAACGGAGGCTCAGTACGACGATGTCGGTCCCAGTAATATCATCCGGCTTACCAGAAAGGTTAGAATGTTGGCAATACTTGCGACGACCAGTATGCTGAAGGTGAATCAGCGGGAGCGGACTACAGTGTGCGAGGATGATACTAACCCGTAGTATATCGCACCTAGTACATAGTCCGTCGAAATTATTACTACGATAATGGAGCAGTGACATGGGCGAACATACCGTCTCTGAACAGTACCAAGAGCAACCCTTGGTTCAGCGTATGGCGCATATGAACCGTCTTGATCAAAGTGAGCATGAATATTGTGGTGTCCAGGCAGAGCATGGCGATCCAGCCGATTGCGCTGCCTGCAGAAGCTCAGCTATTGTGGATGACGATTGTGATTGAACTCACGAAGTCCCCTGTAATTGGGATTATTCATATAAACTAAACGTAGATCTAGCAAATGTATGTCGATCACTTACTGTTCCGAGCTCAAGGATAAATCACACCCAAAGACAGAGTGCTCAGACGAGACGTTCTCTGTGACAGTCTTTGTCTTGACATTTCCCGCGATTACCGTCCCCTGCGCAAGGTTGAATCGTCGGATCTCGCAAAGGAGACATGCAACGTACGGTAGCCAACACGAGGCCCAAGACCGCGAGTGCGACGAGCATGTACCGACTGCGGTTGTACAGAGCCCATGTTCGTAGTATGAGGATCACTGCCATGACACTTGGATGTCACTTTCGAAAGCTCTGCAGAAGCTCTGAGTGAACGCACCGCCAACAATGACTTGACTCAAGATGGCGTAGTACTGGTGATATCGCTGTAATGCTCGACAACTGAAGCTATGTGAGCGATTAACCATGCATGGTTAGGTGCTCTACTAACCGCTATATTACGAGCATTGAGCAGGCATCAGTTGAAAGAAAAGATGACTCACCTCCGGCGAAAGCTGCACGAAGTACTCCAAAACGACAGGAATGGGGCCGAGGAGCCCAGTGTAACGATTGATGACGAAGAGTGTCGAGGCCCAAGACAGCCTTGCCCTCTTCCAGAAATGATCAACCTCCCTCGAGAAGGTTAAAGAATAGTCGTAGTAGAGCAACGCTATGCGCATGGAGGCAGATCAGCATGGACAAGCAATGCGACTGAAGGTCAAAGTGAACTTACTGAGTGCTACGACCGCGAGAGAGTTGTTTAGCCGGATCGAGGATGCTCTGCAATCAGGCGTAGCTCAGTACTCACGAGGAGCGTGCGAGGTGGTGAACAACATACAGTGTAACCGGCGAGAAGCTGGCGGGGGCCATGATCGCATTGCAGCAGCGACCTCACTGGCTTGGGAGGGGACCTCGAATCTCACCACGGGCTGTCATCATTATATACCTTGGCAGCTTCCATGCCACACCACGCCGAAGCCGGACAACAACTCGGATGGCAGTCTAAACTGATCAGTGACAGTCGAATAGCCCGCGACTCTGCGGCTCTCGTGGGACTGCTTTCCACGCTTGGATCTGGTCCGCCCATTCTCATAACGCCCCGGTCAGATTAGGAAGTAGTTGAGGCCTTCCGATAAGGCGCGGCTCACGAATATTCCTCATGATCACCTCCTTCGGTCTCCTCGACCGAGCTCGGTCGCATGCCGAGCGTCCTTTGGCACGGGAACGTGACGATGGTACCTTTGTACGTGGTCGTTGCCCTTCTCATTGTGTTTAGCCGCGGGCCAACCGAGCGGCATCACACACCTAGAAGGCAGCGCGTAAGTAGTGCGCCCAGTATTTAAAGATGCCCGACGCTGTAGCATATGGCAGATGCTCAAGAGTTAACTTCAATCAATCCTCGGGGCCTCTCAGCGTCGAAGTACGGGTTTGAGAACTTGATGATTGAGACAGGCTCAGCCTACAGCATTGCCTGGATTGGAACGAGTGAGCGAGCTATCAAGGTAACGCACCGGCCAGCATCGTGCTCACCACACCACCATCTGTGAGCGTCCTGCATGGTCGTCACTCGGGCTTGGATCCATATCCGCCGGCATGTGGCGGCGCGCATGGCGGGTGGACCTGGAGATAGTACCCAATAGGAGAAGATGAATAGTACGGCGGCGGCGGAGGGTGATGCCAGTATTATATATGGCCGGGTGGTGGACCAGCGACCAGCGGCCCCTCCCCACGGATGATACGTTGAATGGCCGTACGACATAAGTGGCGCCTCAGAGCCCATCTCGTATTGGAAGAGTGTCGTCGTCAAAGATCGGCGTCCGTCGAAGTGAACCCATGCTCAAGATGAATTGAGCGGCAAACCAGCCCTCGGAAGGACCGGCTCCAATGATGGGCCGTAGCAGTCGGGTAGCGGATACTACACCATCACGCATCAGGTGCGAAGCAAATGCTTCCATTCCGTCAGGAATTCTGATAGCAGGATGAGGTGCGCATGGGGATGTGTGCTCACAGTCTTTTACATGCACGTAGGTGCACGTTCGTCAAAGTGTTGACCACGATCTTTATGAATCCCTTCAGTATTACCGGTCAGCGCAACCTGTCTACCAGTGAGAGAGTCTGTACTGAGCATATGGGTAGTGGACGAAGGAAGGCGTGTAGGCACCTTGTACTGTACTGCCTACCATAGGGCTAGGCCCTTGAGGGCGGTGAACTAGGAATACAAACAAACAAACAAAGAAGAAGGCACTTACTATTCACGAGAATAGCACTCTATACCACGGAGTTGGAGGATAAACTGTTGTCTATTAGCACTTGCAGTTCACTGTACGCAATGTATTATGTGCTCACCTGATCGGAGAAGATACCGAAGAACTCACTGAGCACTGATATGGAGTCTCAACGACCAGTAGTTAGCCACGATGTGGATGGTTTGCCAGAGATAACGACGGGGGACGACGATGTTCATAATATACAACATACCGTTCGTCAGGGCATGGATGCAGAGCGACCACGCGGTTACTACTCACACACCGCCGCTGGTGTGGGTACAGTGTGGGTGGCACTATGTCGAGGCGCACAACGCAAACGCTGCGATGGGTGTCGTTTAGTCTGCGTTTCACATGTAAAACGGGGATGGACATACAGGCTTTCAGCGATTCCGTGCCCGAGCCGATAGCGACCTGAGCGTGGGCAGGCGAGATAAGAGAGGACATGCGGGAGACGGTGTCATAGGTCGAGCGTTGTGAGATGTGTTCGGAAACACCGCCGCGGCGACAGGCCGAGTGTTCTCGCGGGGTCCCCGCATTGTTACGGTGCCAGAGGCAATCATGAACCTGAGCGGTGAGCTCGACCGAGGAGCGACGAGGTCCGGCGAGCAGCCAAAGTGGCCCCACCCCCTTGAGACCTGCTAAACCAGAGAACCAACAGGGAGACCTTCTCGATAGAAAACCATGCAGGTGAGCCCTCGAGGCTTCATCCCTACTTTGACATAGGACGCATGGACGTGACAAGGTGTACAGTCGACGCGACACGGCTCCGCGTTCCCACATCCAAGAATACGACCAAATGCAGCCGGCAGGGCCGCGTGTCGAGGAAGGCGATCCCGAGGTGAGTTGACAGTGTGAACACTCGATGGGCCCTGAAGCAGTCAGATAGAGCTCCGCGATGGGAGTCAGCGATGCTCCCGTTCACTGTGATGCCGCTGGGTTTGTGATTGCGGGAGCGCTGATCATGTCTGGACCGAACGTCCTGCACGCGGACGCGCTATGCCTTCGCGTGTTGAGTTGTCAAAGATGAGAGCAACGATGATGGAGAGTCAGAGATGGACGCACGACTGATTGGAAATGGTGATGAAGTGTGGACAGTATATGCTTGTCTGGATCGTCGCATAGTAGATATAATCCTAGTAGCAGCCTCCTTCAGGCCCTTCAAGCGAAACTCGATGATTCATTGCTCAATAACGGGTGACGTCCGAAAGCGATTGACAAGGATTGACAGAATATGCACGAACGCGATGATATGATTGCATTACCCCTCTATACTGCGTTAACATCAGCGAGGGCTCGATTCACATGGGACGAGCTCAACTCACCTGCTAACTCACCTGCTAGCATACAGTCCTCTTTGTCCGTTCCCGAGAAATCTTGTGACGAAGGCGAGTCGATGGTCAATGTCGATGGGTAGCAAGAATGTGGAACGACTGACTAATGTTTAATTCATACACCGCCATCTATTCGACCCGGCCATGGAGCCTCCTCCTGATCATCGATCGTCGTGGTGTCATAGTCTGGAGTTATCTGCGTCAGGGAGTGTCGGAACGACATCACGTAGGATGCAGAGGGCGCTGCCGTCGTGTCGTTCCATCCTGATGTTGCATACGTTTCTCCGAGACGACGAGCTTTCCAATGGCTTGGGTCGCGAATGTTGAGTATCAGGCGAGACGCGAGGGTTACGGACAATCTACAACTAGAGGTAAGGGGTCACCATGGAGCCGAGAGAGGTTCGCACGAACACATTCGTTAACGTGGTATCCATGCCCTTGAGGGGTGAGTTCGACTGGAGGAAGAGAGATGAGCAACTACAAGCGATAGCGTAGGTGTGGTGTCGTAGAACAGCGTACTTGAGTGATCTGCGTCCTAGATGAGTGTCCTGAATCACATCAAGATGTAGCAGACCTTACCATGAACGTGATGATGTTAGACACGTTGGAAGCGACCATGATCCTACTCGTGCAAGGACGCAATCAACTTCATGTTTATAGCACGGTGAGAACGACACACTGACCCATAGTAAATTGTGCCTAAGTCGGTCCCGCGCGCGTTGTGTCGAGCTACGTATCAGCTACGTCTCGATTAAGAAAAAGGGGAAGTTCTGACCGTCTCGGAACATGATCTCAAGCAAACCTCCTGGAAATGTGTGACGCATCTGCAGAGCCTTGACGAGGGTCAGGACAAAGATCGTGGTGTCAAACCACAGCATGGCCCCCCATGCCGCAGCAAGATCTGCACGATGTCTGGTGAATGGACGTCGCCTATCAGGTCTGATGCACGTACGTATCCCCCTGTGAATGCGATGCTGTCAGTAAACCGCTTCGTGAATGTTTTATCAAGGAAGCTACTCGCTGTTCGTTGGTAAGAGCCAAGTTGCAGCCCCGATAGGTGAACGGTAGTGGTGTTACTGTGACGACAGGACTTTTGCTGGTCACGATGCCAATCTGGGTGCAGTGATCAGCAAGCAGATTGTAAGGAAGAGAGTCAGACATCATACCAAGCACGCTATCGCTCCTCCTACGTGCGTTATGATGAGCAATGCCAAAATTCGCCTGCTGCGATCGTACAAGGCGTATGTGCGGACGACCAGGATGACTATCGAGATGTTAGACGGTGTGAGAGGGCGATATGGCGACATACTTGCTACAACCGCCTGACTTGACACTGCGAAGGCCTGGTGGTATGTCTGAAGCTGACGGCATCTCCAATGGCGAGAGGGTCAGCGAGGGCCGGAAAATAGACTGGGTGATTGTCTTACTGCTGCGAGCACAATGTGTTAGCAAGCGCAGAAGCAAGTAAGAAAATGAGCAACTCACTTGCTCCTGAAGATCGACGAAGTACTCTACAATGAGAGGGAGAGAGCCCAGCAGGCCGTAATAGCGGACTATGACGAAGAGAACGGAAACAAGCGATGGGTTTGCCGACTTCCAGAAGAACTCGATTTCGCTGCCGAAAGTGAGAGCATAGTCGTAGAATAGAACCGCTGAGGCAAGTCAGTTTGATAGCTCCCTTGCCATGTGGCAACGACGAACCGAATGCAACGAGCGTCAAGTAGTTATTGAAACGGACAGAGGAGACCCTACAGAGGCAGGTTAGATCGTAAGCGAAACAAGGAGGCGAGCACACACGGACCAATATTCTGCGGCGGCCTGCGCAGATTGGGCGGATGGGTCCATGGCGAGCCTTACGGATGTAAGGAGAGCCCGGGAGGGAAACTTGGCGTGTACGGTGAAGGGCACCCATGTTTATGGCGAGAGCGGGTGGGAAACTGCGCCAGGGGAAGGCTCTATCCAAGGGCGATCTGGGCAAACAATCTCCACCGAGGAGCAGCGAAGGCGCACACAAGGTTGTTCGCACTCAGTGTCAATGACGCGCCTGTCTGTCAACGCATGACAGTCTGTGCCGTCGCAAAGCTACAGTCACCAGGTGCGCTGGGCGCGAGGCATACGGAAGCTGCATGCCCCGGCGAGGATACGTCCTGTGCGGTTGTCTGTCTCGTGAGCTAGCAAGAGGGAATGTGGTTGTGATGCCGTGAGAACGCAAGATATCGAAGGCTTCATGGGGCTCTTAGAGATGTTGTGTCTGCAAAACAATGGTCGACATTCTTGGCGGGAGATTTGCATGATTACCACCGGGTCCGTGTGTGGCGGCGCGCTGTGTTGTGGATCCGGCGGTCGCTGAGAAGAGCAGGCCTGGGAGATAGATCTGTTTCCACACGCTGTCAAAACATGGGGGCCAGCCTTAATGACATCGGGGGGTAGAACAACCGCGACAGGGATCGGCGAAGAGGGAGGTGCTTTTGGCACAAACGGATGGTGTACGGGTGCGTTACTTGTCTAGATGTGTATGTCTTGCCAGAAGAAACCTTGGTCATGAAACAGGTCGCTGCACTTTAGACTTGTGCCGTTACTGAGGCGATCTAGGAGCATGCGTCGTCCGGAGAAGTAGACTTGATAAATTTGTGTTGATTCTGTACGGCGCGACAATTATGATTATCGTGGAAGAAGACAGAGCAGGTATTGTAAGCGCTTCACGCTCTGGCGCCGGCTATACCGCGCAACGCCACCAGGCGACCGAGCCTGTCCTCAATGTTGCACACGGGCAAGAACCGGGACAAGCTAGTGTCGTCCACCAAGCCACAGCTGTAGAACAACCTCAGCACTAGTCCTCAGAGGTGCCCGTATGACGACATCACTGCCCACAACATGTCAACTTCCATACAGGGAAGCTGTCCATGTGCATTCCGTCCATCGCCCATAAGTCCCTCCCGCACGTCCACTATCTGCCACCCACTTCTCCACCCTCGCCACATAAATCCCCAAGCTGGCTCCCCCATCCCTTAAACCCGCCCTCCTCGTCCTCATCGCCTTCTTCGGCGCGTACCTCTTCCTCCGCAACCCGCGCAACACATCCTTCTCGACCACCATCTTCTTCTCTCCGACCATGTCGCCATCTGTCCAAGGTTGGCATTCGCGCGCGGCAGATCCCCACACCGCAGCCGCCGACTTCACGCCCACCAAGGACGCCCTCGCCTTCGCTGTCCTCCTCAACGCTCAGGCAGATCCGGAGGGCTTCACCCTGGCGCTCTTCCACCCGGACATCGCGGTCGACGCCCGCGGGCGCGTCCTCCAGCTCCAACCGAGCGACTTTTCGAAGCTCACCGCCCTCGCGGCGGAGGTCAACCATCTCCCCGATACGGGCAGCTTCATGAACGCTTGGCGCGTCGTCCACGACCGCACCGAGCAGAAGATTGACAGGCTGTTCGCCAAGACTTCCGCCGGCAATCTCAAGCAGACGAGCGTGCAGGGTTGGCACACTGACAAGAAGCAGCTCAAGACCGCCGTGGGTGACCACGCTGAGCTCCCGGCGGTCCTCGACGAGCTCTTTGGGTACATCCAAGAAGGACGAGAGGGATACAATTATGACCGCGTGGACAACTCCGACCTGATTGCAAAGGTCAAAGCTCTGGTCGAAGGCTGATGGAAGCCGATAGTGAGCATCATTTACTCTGCGAGGGGAATGAGGCGGCTTATGATATGTAGTAGTGAAGTCACCTTCTATGTACAATGCTGTAACAGTACCATCTGAACGTGACGGAGATATCTTACAATGTCCTGTACATCTGCCAAACTCTGTGACGCGAATCAGCCGATGCGGATGCCAAGAGCGAACCCTGCGATGAACGTCGCTCGAGGCTGGAAGTCCGCGGTCAAAAAGTCGACGATCCAGCGGAAGAGCGAACCAACGTTGGGCGGCCTGTTCGCGCCAGACGCGTCTTTCGTGTAGACCAGGTTCTCGAACCGTGTTGCGGCGCGGTTCCAGTCCACACGGACAAGGCTCACCGATCCCAGGTACTGTGATATCATAGAGATTGATAAGGATCAGGGGCTGCGGATGGCTGCGGCAGGTAGAGTCATGGCACATGCTCACCTGAAGCAGGACGAACACTCCGCCAAGCGCGAACGCGACGATGCGCGCCCCCTTCTTCACAAACACCCCGGCGCAGATTCCGCACACCGTGCCGAACGTCAGCTCGTAGAAGTTGACGCTGGATTGCGGTGGGGGTGGGAGGGCAGGTGGAGTGGGCGATGACGTCCGGTTCTGCGTCGGCGGCGGAGGTGGTGTAGCAGGGGCTTTCTTGGACGTTGCAGCTGGCAATGTACGTAGCCGTTGTCAAGGGGGCTCGCTCGAGATCTGGAGGACCCGACTTACGATCGCAGTAGAGGACGGGGGCGGCGAGGAAGGTGAGCGAGAGGGCGACACCACCCATGGCGATCTTGAGCAGGTGACTGGACACGCTGAGGAACTGTTTGTCGCGAAGCATGGAGCCCGAGATGGCCGGCGAGGTGGGCGGACGAGAGAGCGTGCACGCGGGCGCGCGGGCGTAGTTCACGTACGGACGGAGAGCGCATCCGCCCATGCCATTGGGCGTGAAGAACGTTTTGGTTGCCCTAGATTGCGGGGAGACCATGCAGGGCGCCCTACGCACTGTGCCCGAGACGGGGCGATATAACAAGGAGGGAAGGGTGGGCAGCATGGCCTGAGGTGAGAAGGGGCGATTTGTCGAAGATGAAGGACTTAGGAGGCAGAGCGTGCCATAAGTATGTAGGTCGTAAACGTTGGAAGGGAAGCAGGTTGGAGGCGTCGTCCGGAATCGTCCCGGAGGTCCGCTGATGAATTGCCTTTCCCGGAAACATACCTCATGGGCGCTTGAAATTTCCTGTCTTCGACTTCCCTTACAATTCTGTGTGTTTTCGAGCTTGCATCCAGTTCGACATCTTCTTGAGTCTTGTATCACTCTCGACGAACCTCACACGACTCGAAATATGGGAAGACGTGCTAAGAACAAGCAAGGTGATCCGGCCCCCTTGGCTCAAGTGCAAGACAACGCCGGACGACCATCCCAGAAGAAGCTGGGCAAACGGAAAGCAGACGAGGTCGACTCCGGGAGCAAACGCCCTGCGAAAAAGGTCAAAGAAGGCGACGCTCGACCAACAAAGCCTGTAAAAGCTCCTGTCGCCAAGGGCAAGAGTGCTCTCAAGAGCGGGACCAAATCCAACAAGCCGGCGCCGAAGAAGCAGAAGCAGGCGCGTTTCGACGATGAGGACGAGGATGAAGGGAATAGCGAAGGCTGGGAGGATGTTGAGGATGAAGATGATTTGCAAGCGCAAGCAAAGTATGTCCCACAACTTGATTCGTTTATAGGCAGCATACTGACGTGAGTCCTGTAGGTCATTGTTCCACGATAGCGACGAAGGGGCTGAGTTCGTTGGGGATCTTGACGATTTCGACATGGAAGGTGCAGAAGAGGAGTACGTCCCTGCGTGATATCAGATATGCGCTGCAACTCATGCTGGTGTCTCTTCCAGCGACAACCTGCTGAATGGTCCTGTACAAGAGCTAGACCTCGGCTCGGATGACGAGGATGAGCCCGAGCTTCCGGTCAAGCTCAAGGGGAAGAAGTCAAAACAGCAAGAGCGCCCACTGAAAGTCATACCGACTGCCTCAGACGACAGCGACGAAGACGAGGACGAGTACGAGGACGATGACGGGCCTGTCACGATGAAGAACATGGAGGCACGCTCGCGGGCGTTGGATGCTCGGGCAGCGCGGGAGGCGGAGCTTGACGCAGAGGAGATGCAGCAGGCTGAACTTGCGGGGGAGGAGAGCGACGGAGACGACCTTGGCGATGTCGACGACGTGGATATGGACGAGGAGGGCGAGGGCGACGAGGATAGCGGAGCCTTTGTCCTTCCGACGGCGGAGGAACGGGAGGAAGAGCAAAAGCGGGGCGGTCCGGACGTGCATACCGTTCAGAAACGAATGCGCGAATGCGTGCGGGTGCTCGGCAGCTTCAAAAAGCTTGCCGCAAAGGGGAGGTACGCACTACGCCTCGTCTTGCCCCTCACAGGACATCCTCACTCATTACTCGATTGCAGGTCAAGGTCGGAGTATGTGCAGCAGCTCATTTCCGACATCGCAAATTACTATGGCTATAACGAGTACCTCACTGAGAAGCTGTTCCAACTGTTCCCTGTTGCAGAGGTATTTCCCATAATGTCTACGAAATTGTTGCGCGCATACTGAGTCCGTTGCGTCCAGGCGATCGAGTTCTTTGAGGCAAACGAGGTACCCCGGCCAGTGACAATCCGGACAAACACCCTGCGCACACGGCGGCGTGACCTCGCGCAAGCCCTGATCAACCGGGGCGTCAACCTCGAGCCTATCGGGAAGTGGACGAACATAGGGCTGCAAGTGTTCGAGAGCAGTGTCCCGATTGGCGCCACTCCGGAATACCTCGCTGGGCACTATATGCTCCAGGCAGCCTCATCGTTCCTCCCGGTGATAGCCCTGGGCCCCCAACCTGGCGAGCGCGTGCTGGATATGGCATCCGCTCCAGGAGGGAAGACGACGCACATGGCCGCGCTCATGCAGAACACCGGGGTCGTGTTCGCCAACGACGCGAACAAAGCGCGCACGAAGAGTCTGACGGCGAACGTGCACCGCCTAGGCTGCAAAAACGTCGTCGTGTGCTCCTACGACGGGCGCGAGTTCCCCAAGGTCATCGGCGGCTTCGACAGGGTCCTCCTCGACGCGCCGTGCAGCGGAACGGGTGTCATCAGCAAGGACGCGAGCGTCAAGACGAACAAGGTGCGCGCCCAGCAGTGCATTGCTAACAGTGTTCAGCTCCGCGCCGCTCACTGACGTACTCTTGGCGTGACCGCAGTCCGAGCGCGACTTCACGCTCCTCTCGCACCTGCAGAAGCAGCTGATCCTCTGCGCGATCGACAGCGTGCAGGCCGACTCAAAGACCGGCGGCTTCCTCGTCTACTCGACGTGCTCGGTGACCGTCGACGAGAACGAGGCCGTCGTCGACTACGCGCTCCGCAAGCGCCCCAACGTGAAGCTCGTCGACACCGGGCTCGAGTTCGGGCGCCCGGGCTTCACGAGCTACCGCGGGAAGACGTTCAGCAACAAGCTGGTCCTCACGCGCCGCTTCTACCCGCACGTGCACAACATGGACGGCTTCTACGTCGCGAAGTTCAAGGTCGAGAAGCGTGCGAAGCAGGAGAGCACGAAGCAGCAGGACGAGCCCGAGGGCGCGGCCGGCGCGGAAGTCGAGAGCGCACCGTTCGCGTTCGACGAGCAGGAGGACAAGCCGTACCTCGAAGGTAAGCATCGTCGATAACTCAGGCGCGTCGGTGCGGGAACACGGGCACTCGCGACCGTCCCGCGCCGCCCGCTGCCGTGCGCGACTCATGCTCACGAATCTTGTCTTGTTCTCCGTGTGCAGAGATGAAGCGGCGGCGGATGAAGGCGAAGGGCCTCAAGGTCCCGTCACGCGCAAAAGCGGGCCCTGTGGTGGCGGCGGCGGCGAAAGAGGCTCCTCCCGCCGCGGCCGCGGCCGCATGAGACTCGCAGCTCGCCCGCCGTCCGTGCTTCAAAGTGTATCGATGGACGCGAGGTACTATGTATCTATCATCTTGCATGCATGTAGCCATGTAGTCGACCGCCGTTGGCGGAGATCGAGGCCTGTCATCGTCACCAGGACCTGCGCCGCTGCGTTCCCTTACGTAGACCGCGGCGTTACGCCGACGTCGACGGGGGTACAGTAAGTAGTAGGGATTCGGCCTGGCATGCGGAGGGGTTTGGGTTGTAACGTTCAGGGCTTTGGCAATCCCGGTATCACAAGGTTGTAAATGTTACAGTCGGTGCTACTGGTTGGCTGGTATCGATTGTATCCCGTCTATATGTGTGTGCGTCAGTACATGGGAGCTGCGAATGCCGATGTCGATCTATATGGTACGTCTGGATCTACGGAAAAGGTCAATCTCGTCGTCGTTCACATAATCGCACCGCAGTGCGCACTAATAGACTATAGTAAGTAATCAATGTCTGCCGCTGGGCCGCAAGAAAAGACCGGCCGCTCAAATCGCAAACAATTGAATAGAATTATGGCATGACTAGTCCACGCCGTGGTGTGACAAAGTGTGACAATGACAATTGCACGCGTCCGGCGAGGTCCGGCATCCGCGATCCTATGTATGTACTTAGGACTCGCGGTCTCGCGGCAATCACTAGTGCTCTTTTGGTCCAACCGGGTGGAAAACGGTGTGCAAAAGAGCAGAAAAGAGTGTGGTCATCGCGGTGCGCAATGCGACGTGGAACATTCCACGCTTGATCGACAGAAGAGCAGAGCTGCAGTGCGAATAAGTAGGCGGCCATGCGTTCGATGCGTCAAACTCCAACAGCATGTGCGACTCGGTCCGAGTCAATGCATCAAGTCCAGCGGTGTTTGTACGGCGTGTACATGTCATGTAAGTACGGGAAGGGTACATCACACAAATCAGAGGTACGCGCGTACTAGGGATACAGTGAGGTTCTATACAAAGTCAGTAAGTATTCGTCAGTCGGAAAATTGGATCTGTGGTCAACTGTTGTCGGGGTGAGAAGGCTGAGAATCAAGCCGGGCGCACGGGGTTCCGAATGAAAGAGCAGTCGGTTGGCAATCGCCGGCAGCAAAGGAAACCCAGAAAATACCGTCCGTGTGGCACACATCAATCGGGTATCATGTTTCCGCCATGGTCCATGAGAATCAGACAGATGGAAGAACAAACTCTGAGGCGCCAGGAACATTCATACCGTGGCAGAGCTTGTATGAGGTCCGAGTCAGCAGGCGAAAAAGAGAAGTGTAGAGGTAATGGCGTACTTTATGAACTTTGGATCATTCTGCGCATTCGGAACCTTCCTGGACTGCCGTCGTCCGACGAAGATATCCATGAAGGAGAGCACAATCGCGACCCAGAGGAGTACCGCGGCGGCGATAGTCATAGATACCTGACAGGTACAAGGGAATGAGATGATCAGGAGATAGACTGATGACATCACGGCAAAAGGAGGCACAACGTACCGCATTGCCTCGAGAGACATGTAGGATGCCGCGGGCTTCGTCGGAGATCTTGTTCTGGACGATGCTGGAAAAGACGAGGTCGACGATGAAGGCGACTGTCGTGAGTATGGCAGCAATGAATGCTACGATGAGAGTGGCGAGGAGCCATGGGCGCGAATACGAGTTGACGCGGTATGTGAACGCGGCAGGACGCCACTTCCTCACAAAGAGGGAAGAGACGAATGCGATGAATGTCAAGATACAATCTGAATTTGAGAGGTTAGAGGGGTAAGGGTGTCACGAGACGGAGGGAAGACATACCGACGAGATGGAGGACCAGTGCAGCGGACAAGGTTGCCGAGATAGCGTCTGTGAGATCATCCACGTGAAGGGCTTGGGCGACGTTCTGGTCAAAGGTGTAGCCCAAGTGCGGCTTGGAGCACTGGCCGGCGGTCGTATGATCAGAGCCGAGAACCCTAGGACGTTAGGAGAGTCGTAGAAAGAGGGTCAGGTGCGTCAGATAAGGAGGACCATGGAGACTAACTGGACATCGGTGCCGGAGGAGCAATAGCCCCATACTCCGAAACGGACGGCGGCGCTGGCCTGTGAGTTGAAGAGGGAGGAGCTGGCCTGAGCGGAGAGCTGGAAGAGGTAGATGCTCTTGATGATTGGTGTCGAAAGAGACACCAAGAGCAAGAGCAAGAAAGATACGAGGAAGAAGAGGGAGGCAATCTTGGAGAGCATGGCGGATCGTCAGCAGGTCGTGACTGGTCGTTATAGTCAAGAGGAAAGAACACGGAGCGACGCCAGTACGCGCAGGGACTTAAGTGGCGAAAGAAAGTGGGGCGGAGAACACGAGGAGCGAAGCGTAACACAGAGTGGAGTCGGTGGTACTAACGACGCATTATTCCCCCTTGCAGCGCGACGACAATAGAGAATTGGCGGGGCCATGGCGAGGAGAGGACCGAGTGAGCAGCGAGAGTGCGAGAGATGCAGGAGACGTCGAGACGAGGCAGAGGATGTCCTAGCGAATGTCGGCAGGATATGTGTCGGACGCGCCTTACGTACGGACGGCGGGCTTCCGCGCTTCCACGTGGAAATCTGGTCAGTAAATGGTGAGATGTGAAGCTGAAACGCTTCTTGCCGAGTCACATCGTCCAGACCCGTCGGACGCTTACCCGAGCCGGTCTTCACCCGATAGCGTCCCGCCCACGCGCGACCGCCGCTCTCTCCCGCCTCGTCTGCATGTGGCCGAGTGGGCGGGCGGGCGCAGAGGACGAAGTGGACTGGGGGTGGCGGGAGAGTGAGGAGAGAGCGGTCTTTGGGAGACTGGGCACGCCACAGCGCGACATGATTCCCGATCGTCGCTAGCCCACCGGAACGCGAACTGGACGCTTCCTTCTTTCGGCTCCTGCCCAATCAATTCACTTTTTGTCACCTTGTGAACCGCTTTCCCACCGTCCTCTGTCCCAGTCTGTCCCCGCCCCCCGCCGCCTCGCCTCTGCACGCCCGCCGTGCTCCAGGGTGCGTCGCGGACAAGGCAGAGAGGGCAGCTCCAGGCAGGGGACGGGCGTGATAAGCCTCTTCCGCTAAACAGCCACCTTTGATCGAGTCGTCGCAACAGACCGGACGCCCATTCCCGATTCGGCTCACTTGAACATGGGCCCGCCAAATTTAGTTTAGGCTTGTTTGTTCGGACTGTATATGCATAAGAAGGGGCGGCGCCCTTCCAGGCGTACTCTCTCCCTATCTCTTTCTCTCTCGTTCTCTCTCCTTCCCTGCACTAAGCAAGGCCACAGAGCCCTCGCTCTCTTCCCATATACCACTATTGTGAGTTGCCTTTCTCTACACACATCCAACCAATCCTCTGCATTCGTCTTCCTCGACGCGACCACTCGCGTCGGTCGAGTTTTCTTTGTTCGAGACGCGTCGTCTGACCACGTATCTTTCCAATCAACAGCTCACGATCCTCTAAGTCTTCAATAATGTCTGAGCCCGTCGCTATCCCTGCCGTCCCCGTCGAGGAGACCAAGCCGGTCGAGACCCCCGTCGTTGAGCCCACTCCTGCGCCGGAGCCCGCTGTCGAGGCGCCTCCCGCTGTAAGTCCCATATCGTCTTTCTATCATCCGTGGTTCTCATGTCCCTCCTAGGAGGCCCCTAAGGAGGAGCCCAAGACTGAGGAGGTGAGTTGATCTGTGACTGAGTTCGCAACACCTCGTTGATTCACATTTAGGCCGCCCCCGCTGCTGACGCTCCTGCCGCTGAGGCTGCTTCCGCCGAAGCTCCCAAGACTGAGGAGGCCCCCGCCGCCACTGAGGAGGCCAAGCCCGTAAGTATATCCATTGCACGCTCGTCGTGGGAGATAATGACCTCTCCCAGGCCGAGCCCGCTGCCACCGAGACCAAGAAGGAGGAGCGTCCCAAGAGCCCGTCCATCCTCGCCAAACTCCTTGCTCCCTTCAAGGGTGAGAAGAAGGAGAAGGTTGAGAAGAAGCCCAAGGAGAAGGCCGCTAAGAAGACTGAGAAGAAGGAGGAGAAGAAGGAAGAGGTATGTCATTCGTTTGACACTGCCTCGACACTCGTTGATCAGGTCATTGTAGGCTGCCCCGGCCGAGGAGGCTCCCAAGGAGCCCGCTGCAGAGGCTCCGGCTGAGGAGGCCCCCAAGACCGAGGAGGCGCCCGCTGAGCCCGTGAAGGAGACGTGAGTGTCTTCTGCTGTATTGGGTTTGGTGTGACTCACTAATTCTCGTAATAGTGAGACCGCTGCTGCCACCGAGGCCCCCAAGACCGAGGAGGCGCCCGCTGAAGCTGCTGCGGAGTCCGAGGCTCCCAAGGAGGAGAAGGTACCCTTATTCGTTTGAAAATTGTTGTAAGCGTTGTTGCTGATGCGTTTTTGCAGAAGGAGGAGAAGAAGGAAGAGAGGAAGGCGAAGGTCACCCGCCGTCTTTCGTCGCGCGTTGGTGACTTCTTCAAGCCCAAGCCCAAGACTGAGGTCAACACCCCGCCCAAGGTCGAGGAGAACCCCCCAAGATTGAGGAGCCCGCCCCCGTTGCACCCCTCGAGAACCCCGCCGCTGAGGCCTCCGCTGCTGAGACCGCGCCCGCTGCCCCCGTAGCAGACGAGCCGAAGGTTGAGGCGCCCCCCGCGGCGCCCGTTGTCGCTGCTGCTGCATAAACGCGGTTCCAAAACGTTCTCCTACTTTATTACGACCGTGACGAGCTGTGCCAACCTAATGTCTCTCTCCCTTTGCGCCCCCTCATGGGTACCTCCATCTCCGCGATCACGTCCATGTGACTGATTTCCTCCTCATCTTTTTCCACTCTTTCTATGGTAGCGTACGCCGCGGATGGTGGTCTTGCTTTTTGCTTTCCTCACGAGTTACGCCTCATACCTACATCGCCCTCATCCGCTGTCTCTCAGCCTAATGTCCACTGGATAGGTGATATCCTCATACCCACTTTCATTGTCTCACTGGATCGTGCTCGAGTGTGTCTCTACGGCTTCTTGTAATCATCAACTGTTTCCTCTCGTTATGGTTACAGGCGACAACATCGACATGAGATAGTAGGCGTTAGATGTGAGCCAACCCACTGTCTTTCCTTGCAATATACATACCTGTTGGCTTCGAGTCTTGAGCCTGATAGCTCGGTGTGACCCGTTCTGTTCTGGCTGTGTGTGTCATTGGTGTGAAGGGTTCGACAATTGAGGTGAGCTTGCATGTGATCGAAACGATCGAGTCATGCAGTGGACGCGACGCGCCGCAAACTGCTGAAGCAGAAATTGTCTACTACACCTCGTCCACTACACCCATCATGCCGCCAAAGTCGTCTTCGAGCAAAGAGAAGAACATCGCTGAGGAGGACGAAGTACTCCAAGCTGTCATCCTCGCCGATAGTTTCAACAAACGCTTCAAACCACTAACCGTAGGCAAGCCTAGGGTATGTCCGACATTTTTGCCTCCCTGAGCGTGCTGCAAGGTTAAATCCTTTCTGTATAGTGTCTCCTTCCTATCTGCAATGCAACGCTCCTGGACTGGACATTTGAGAGCCTTGCGCTCGCTGGGGTCCAAGAAATCTTCGTCATCTGCCGGTCATACGCTGACAAGGTCAAGGCTGCCATCCGGTATGTACTTTCCTTGTGCCCTCAGGACTCTACCTCAACACGGCCCTCCATCCCCCATGCCTCCCTCTCTTGCACCTCTGTCACGGACACAGGGACTCGAAATGGTCGAAACCGAGCAGCGGAATCAAGATCGTGCCGATCGTGACCGCGAAAGAAACATTCTCGCCCGGAGACGCGATGCGCGACATCTACACGCACCAGATCATCACGTCCGATTTCGTGCTCGTCACGGGCGACCTGGTCAGCAACGTGCGCATCGACGAGGTCGTGCGCGCGCACAAGGAGCGCAGGCGGACGAACAAGGACGCGATCATGACCATGGTCGTGAAAGAGAGCGGCGCGGCGCACCGCACGCGGTACGTCCTCCCCTGTCTCCCCCGCCCGAAGAACGCGCGGCGCGAATGATGGAACTCGGATGCGTGCAGGTCGCGCGGCGAATCGGGCGTGTACGTCCTCGACCCCGAGACGTCGGAATGCCTGCACTACGAGCCCGTCGTCGGCTACCCGCCGAAATCGCAGGTCAGCATCCCGCGGGAGATCCTGGCCGAGCACCCGGAGGTCGAGATCCGCAACGACTTCATCGACTGCTCGATCGACGTCTGCTCAGTCGAGGCGAGTCGCTCTATTTCTCCTTCTCCGCATCCGACCCTGCGCAGGAGCCGCTGACCGGGACGCATATAGGTTCCTTCGTTGTTCCAGGACAACTTCGACTACGGGGACATCAGGCGCGATTTCGTGCACGGGGTGCTGGCATCTGACCTGCTCATGAAGAACATCTATTGTTACGTCGCCAAGGACGGGTACGCCGCCCGCGTCGCAGACACGCGCAGCTACGATGCCGTCAGGTGCGCCGCGTCTGCATGCACTGTCGTTCATCGTGCCCTTCTCATTCCAAATCACTCTGCATGCAGCAAGGACATCCTGTCGCGCTGGACGTTTCCGCTCGTGCCCGATGACAACCACCCGGCGGCCATTCGTACGAGCACCTTCGCGGCAACAAGTACATCGCGAAAGACAACTCCGTCGTCCTCTCACGGTGAGTCTCGTCTCTTCTGCGTATCTCCGCAGTGCCCCCCCCCCCCCCCCCCCCCCGCACCGCGCCTGACAATCTCCCCAGAACATGCAAGATCGGCAATAACACGCTCATCGGCTCCCACACGACCATCTCCGAGAACGCGTCCGTCCATGCGTCCGTCATCGGCCAGCGATGCACGATCGGCCGCGGTGCCGTTCTGCGGGATGCGTACGTCTTCGACGACACCCATATCGGCGCGGGGTGTGTCGTGGAGGGTAGCATCGTCGGGGCTCGAGTGCGACTGGGCGATGGTGCTCGGGTGCCGACCGGCTGCCTCATCGCGGACGACGTAGTGCTTGGAGAAGGCGCCAGGCTTCGGAAGTTCGAGCGGCTCTCGAAGCGACGCGCAGCGAGCAAACAGGCCGAAATCGACGGTTCGGAAGGAGACGATGAAAACGAGGAGGATGACGACTCGGAGCTGGAGGACGTCGAGGCTCGTGCGTATCCTACCCCTCTAATCACGCTCAATGGCTGTAGCTAACGATTGTGTTCCCAGATCAAGAGGAGGCACCTCAGATTGTAGGCAAGAGTTCAAACGCACTTGTCTGGCCTCGCGGTTCACCGGACGACGAGGAGGAGCTCGACGAGCGCGAAGCGTACACCAATCTCAGACTCATGCGTATAGGTTCGCCCTTCTGCTCCCCCCTCAACTGCAGCCTTCGCAGTCACTGACCGAACCCTCCTTCCCTCAGGCGACCCCGCATCCGACCTCGAACTCTCAGACGCAGGCTCCACGACGTCCGCATCCGAGACCGAGACCGAATCCGAGTTCTCCGCGCTCTCACGCACCTCCTCACGCACGTCCGCCTCGGGGCCCTCGCTCTCGCTCGCCGCGGCGGACCCGTCCGCGGGGGACGCGTCCACAATCCACAAACTCTCCTCCGCCGCGGCCGAGACCGAGTTCCGGTCCGAGGTCGCGCAGTCGCTCGAGCGCGCGTTCGACGAGGGCCACTCGGTCGAGAACGCGGCCGTCGAGCTCAAGACGCTCCGCATGGCGTCCAACGTGCCCCTCCGGCGCGTGCGCGAGGCGGTCGTCGGCGCACTCGTCGACCGCGTGCCGCTCGTGCCGGGCGACGCCGCCGCGCAGCGGCTCGAGATCGCGAAGATGGTGCGCCGCTGGGGCCCGCTCGTCGACAAGATCGGGGGCGTGGACGCGGTCGAGACCGTCGAGGCGCTCCAGTACCACTGCGCGGGCGCGGGGCCGCGCCAGGGGCTGTTCGCGCAGGTGCTCGCGGCGCTGTACCAGCAGGACCTCGTCGAGGAGGACGACATCCGCGCGTGGCACCGCTCGGCGGCGGCGCGGGGCGAGGGGCTCAAGGAGGGCTCGCCGCTCGCGGACGGCGTGCGCAAGTGCTGGGTGGTCGGGGCGAAGATGATCGAGCAGTTCGACGACGACGAGAGCGAGGAGGAGAGCGAAAGTGGGAGTGGGGAGGACGAGAGCGAGGAAGAGGAGGCTCCTGCGGCCAAGGCGGCCCCTGCGAAGGGGGAGCCTGAGAGCGAGGAGAGCGAGGAGAGCGAAGAGAGCGAGAGCGAGGCCGAGACTGCGAGCGAGGGGAGCGAAGGCAGCGAGGAGAACGTTCCTCCCGCGAAAGCGGCTCCGTCGACAAGCTCAGCGACCGCCCCCGCTGCTCCTGCCGCATCCTCAGGCCCATCGCAGGCAGCGAAACCCGCACACTCTGCGTCCAGTTCGGAGGACGATGACGACAGCGACGAGTTCGAGTCTGGGCCCGAGAGCGATACGCCTGCCGCTGCACCATCAGCCCCGGCAAAGACTCCTATCCCCGCCGCTTCGGCAGCAAGTGTGCCGGCGGTGCCCAAGACCGCCTCGGCTGGCGCGACCAAGGCAGAGAACTTGGAGTCGTCGTCGTCGTCCGAAGCCGACGGGGACAGCGAGGAAGGCGATTCCTCATGACCATGACCTTCAGCTCATGGACGTACGTACGAGAGAAGTCCGAACAAGTCATGTACCAATAATCTTGCTTGTGTAGAGCGTCGCGTATGTACTACGACACCCATTTGTAGCACTAGCATCGTGACCTTAGATGTATGCTGTTTGGACACGCCTTGCATGCGCGCATCCCACGTTAAGAGGTTCGATGAATGTGTGGGGGAGCAAGATGTCCTTGGCAAGGGTATCTATTACATAGGGGGTGAACTATAGCATCCAACACAATTACAAGTCCGGATCCTTCATGGGGTCATGATGGGTCGTGGCGGATGACGGGGTGCAGTGGCACCCCTACTAGTATTTGAGGATGATATAGAGGGCGTGGATGATACCGGGGCTGGAGGAAACGTCAGTTGGAGTAACAAAGAGACAAACGACGATGCAACACACATATAACCGAGGATGGTCTACGAGGTATAGTCATTAATATCTGACTCTTGCAGCCATGAACAAGTGGGACTCACTAGCAGAATGTTGATGAGGAAGTCAACATTGCAGCCCCGCTCTAGGAAAACACCGACTGGTGGCAAGAGGACGGCGAAGCTGTTGGGCAAAATTAAACACGACGTCGCCACCAATATGACGACACGCAGCTACGTACATGATCTAGAGAGACCATGAGCATGAGCACGCTGAGCAACGAAAGTAGAGGAGCTCGAACACACCTTGCAGATGTCAGAACCAGTGAACGGCATGGTGGGGAAAAAGTGAGGTTGGTGAGGGGAGGACCGAGTCGCCGGGCGGCTTATAAGGGGGCAGGGCGTGTGACGTCATACGGGCATCAGAGTCTACGACGAGGATGGAGATCTCGTACGGCGAGAACGCGTACCACAGGTTCGACTACTACCCAGCTGCGGGCCATGCACACACTGCCCCCCTCGTCGTCTTCGTCCACGGAGGTGCTTGGCGTTCGTACGTGTTCTCCTCCTCCTCCTCCTCCTCATCGCCCTCGCTCACCCGCAGCCCACCCACCCGCAGCGAGGACAAGGCCGACCACGCCCAGCTCGCCCGCAGTCTCGTCGGGCTCACACACTGCCCCGTAGCCGTTCCAAACTATCGCCTCACGACGCCCCAGGACCCGGTCGAGCACCCGGCCCACGCCAGCGACGTCCTCCGCTTTCTCCACTTCCTCTCCTCCTGGTCCGGCCCCCACGCCCCGGAGCCGTACGCCAACAGCCCCCCGCGCAGCTCGTCCTCCTCGGCCACAGCTGCTCCGCCCACATCCTCGGGTCCATCCTCCTCGCCTCCCCCTTCGACGCCCTCGCGCCCTCTCCACAGCTCCTCGCGGCCACCCGCGCCGTCGTCCTCTCCGAGGGCATCTACGACATCGACCTCCTCCTCCGCTCCTTCCCCTCGTACAAGCAATGGTTCATCGCCAACGCCTTCGGCGAGCGCGCAAGCTACCCTGACGTCAACGTCGCGTCCTACGCTCTCCGTCCCGGCGCAGCACACATCCGCTGGCTCGTCCTCCACTCGTCCGGCGACGTCCTCGTCGACCAGCTCCAGAGCGACGCCATCTATGCGCATCTGTCCACCCTCGCTGGCCCACTCGCCTCGAAGAACTTCGACGACCTCAAGGACGGCCACAACGAGTTGCTGAAGGGCAGCGTCTACCCCCGGATCGTCGCTGATCTCGTGGCCGCGTTGACGTCGGATACTGCTCTCGCAACGCAGTCAAACGCTTGATTCTGCGGAGTGGCTCCATGAAATTTGAAGGTGTGTGTATTGACGATCGCCGTGTACATCCTACTCCAAGTCCGACCGCGATCACCCTCGTAGTCTAATGTATGTTCATCCAGATCCTGCCCCAAGGCACCCTCCTTCACATCTTCGGTGCCGACGACAACTTCGGTCCCGGACGCGCAGCGTGGAGAAGAAGGCAGAAATCATGAGAGTGCGGTAGCAGCCGGCAGTTCTGAGTTTATGTTGTATGAAGTTAGTCCGTGTTCGCGATCGACAGTCTTTCACAAGATGTTCAATACAAGAGTGCTACAACACGTTTTCTCCTGAAGTCTGCCCCGAAAGTACACAATGATCCACATATCGATACGTACTCATTCACCCATCCACTATGTCCCCCTTGTCCAACCTTTCCTGCTCGGCCGGCCCACTTTCTACAGGCGCAGGAGGCACCCCCTCGCGGTCCACCTCTACCAGCACCTCCTCCAACACCTTCACCGCCCGCTCGACGTCCTCGAACGTGTTGTACAGCGGCGCAGGTGCGAGCCGGATCACGTCCGGCTTCCTCGAGTCCCCAATGACGCCGCGAGCCTCGAGACCCTTGAGCACCCTCGGCATGACGCCCCGCCCCGTCGGGAGGAACACGAGCGACAGCTGCGCCGCGCGCTCCGCCGCGTCCGCCGGAGTGATGATCGTCACACGCACCTCCGCCTTCTCGCCCTTCTTGTCGAACGCAGCCGCAGGCGGGGCGTAGAACGCGCTCTGCTCGATGAGGGCGGAGAGGTAGCCCGTGAGCCGTTGCGAGCGCGCGCGCACGGCGGGCATCCCGCCCGCGGCGGCGAATACCTCGAGAGAGCCGAGCAGAGGCGCGGTCGCGAGCACGGAAGGGTTCGACTGCTGGAAGCCCTGCGCGCCGCGGATCGCGTGGAAGCGCGCGGGCATGTCGAAGCGTGTCGCGGGATTGTGGCCCCACCAGCCTGCTTCCCTACAAGGGCGGGTGCGGTGGTCAGTTCCACGGCGGCGGCGGAGGTGGAGGGAAGGGAAAGGAGGAGGGGACGTACTGGATGGGGAGGTCCGCCCAACGCTCGTGCACGAAGAGCCCGCCGATGGCTCCGGGTCCGGCGTTGAGGTACTTGTACGTGCACCAGACCGCGAAGTCCACGTCCCAGTCGTGGAGGGAGAGCGGGACGTTTCCGGCGGCGTGCGCGAGGTCCCATCCGACCGTGCAACCCTATACGTTCAAGGCACATGATATCAACGGGTGTCAGTCCGTAGGGAATGGTGTGCGCACCTTGGCTCGCGCTGCGGCTGTAATCTCCTTCATAGCGAACACTTGTCCCGTGTAGAACTGGACTCCCGGGAAGAGCACGAGCGCGATGCTGGAGCCCTGTTCTTCAACCTTGGCGAGGATGTCTTCTGTGCGGAGGACGTGCTCTCCCGGCCGCGGTTTGAGTCCTATGATCGCGTCCTCGGGGTTGAACCCACGCGCAGAGGTTTGCGTCGCGAACGCATACTATAATCGTGCCCCAATGGCAGATGTCAGTGCCAATGCGTCCTGTCCCCAGCGGATGGCGCTGGCGACGCGATCGTGGATATGGACCACTGTACGTACCTGGTCCGACGGGAATGGCCGCTCTTCGCACAGAATCTTGTACCGCTCCTGCGTGGGCTTGTAGAACACGTTGAGCATCAGATGCAAGTTCGCGGTGAGCGTGCCCATGCACGCAACCTCGGACTCGCGCGCTCCTGCCAAACGCGAAAGGACGGACGGGAGAAGAGGGTCAGCGTGCGACCATCGCGAGATCACGCATTCCGCCATGCGCTGTGCGGGGACTCAGCGAACCTACTCACCTACGATGTTCGCGAAGTGCGGGTGCACGCTGTCGGCGAGGTACATCCAGTGCCGGCCATGCGGGTGGTCGAAGTGCCCTTCCACGGCTCTGCGCGCGCCCCGGGCAACAGAGCTTCAGCCTCAGCTTCGGGAACACAGACCCGCACGCACGCGCGTGCGCATATATGATACACAGCGCGATGTGCAGACAGTGGCGATGGCGACGGGGCGCACCTCGTTGACCAGACATCGAGCTCCTCCTCCACGAGCTTCCTCGCGCGCTTCGGTAGCAGCCCGAGCGAGTTCCCGCAAAGATACGTGCACGGCTCATCCGCTGCGCGGGAGGTCTCGCAGAGGCCGACGACGGGGAAGAAGAGGCAAGGGGTGCCGGAGATCAGCCAACGATGTGAATCGCAAAGATGTGCGATGCTTACCGATCTCCGCGGGGACTTTCGTCGCGTTCATCTGGCGGAACGTCGGGACGACGAACTCGTCCCGGAACTTGCTCAGCGGGTCCTCGGACGGCGCGAGCTTGTACTTGTCCGCTGGACTCGACATGGATTGCGAGGCGATGATCGGCGATGTTGTGCGTGGTTGGTGGTATGGGTTCGAGAGGGTCAAGCGGATGAGAAGAAACTATGTAGAGGATTTCAGTGTACCAATAATGTGCTCAGCCGGGAGCACTCGGCGTAACGACACGCTGGTCAGTCTGACCCCCGCGCACCCATGCCCTGCAGCTGAGTACTAGATGCGAACTGAACGCTGCCACGTTTGTCGATGTGCACCGTGGAATGACAGCGTGGTAGAGAGAGACACAGTCCTGAGTGAGCTAGCCGAACCATTGCAGTATACGGCACCATTCCGGAGACCACGTTCCACACACGGACAGCCGAGGGACACTGTCGATTTGGGTACGAAACCGCGCGGCCACACTAATATTAAGGGCAGTAGCACGCATGAAATGGTATAACTAAGTAATGTCAAGCGCGAGGGGTGTCCGTACTGCATAGCACCAATCCGTGCAAGCTACAATCGTGAAGTGTCTCATGGAAATCGGCCGAGCATAGATGGTGGTCGGATGATGATTCGACAGGTCATGCGACAGCCTACTGGCTGTTGTTGTTGTTGCTTTTGGCGCGGAGGCCAAAGTAGAGACCGAGGACAAGCGCAAGAACGGCAATGACGAACACGAAGATACCGAAACAGATCTTGCGCATCCGACGAGCTCGACGAGCATGGTCGACAGCAATCTCGGTCTCTTTCGTGCTGAATAGGAGACCATGAGAGCCTGCAACCTGTGACTGCGGAAATCACGTACCCCTTGCGAGTGTCATCCTCGACTTTACCAGCAGTAACTTGAATTTGGTCGATAGCCTCGTCTTGCTGCGCAACCAATACTGACATCTGCGGGGCCCATAAGTGAATAACTGAGATGTTTGTTGGTAGTGACTAAGCGGACTGACATCCGAAAACAACTGGGCTAACTCTTCTAGCGTTCGCTCAATCTTTTGGATATCGTTATGACGGTCTTGCACTTCACGGTACACCATACGCGACTCGCCGTAGCGTGTTGATGAAGAGAGCTATGTGGACAGTATGAGAGAGGCTCTGCGATATGGTGGAGCATTCATAAAACACGTACGGCCTGCGTGAAGATCTGAGCACCAGTACCATCGGTGTCATTCACCACAGCAGCAACTTCGTCCGGAGTAGCATCGGGTTTGACTGCAGGCAGCTATAAGCAGACGAAGCGCGACGGATTGCTTATGCTGGGTAACTTGCCTATCCTGAATTGCCGCTCTACACGCTGCTTGTACTTCTGCCGATAGTCTCTCTCTTCCTGCTGATAGTTCTGCAGCACCTCCACAAACTTCTGACGGAGCATTGACGTCTACAGGACACGATGTCAACGCTGCTCTTCCGATGCCGAGGAGCGAGGGACTACGCACCTGGTTCTTGCGCATGTTCTGGTCTTGTACTCTAGACACCGGGTAGGCAGACAACGCCTGAATCTTCTCCTTCAGCTCGTTGCTTAGTTTGCGCGTCTCTCCGACTAGCTCGTCGAGCATAGCAGCGTTATGCCTGCTCGCGCCATCGTCGGCGGTGTTCAGGGTACGCGAATGGAGCTCAGATATTCTGTTCACGTTTTGGCTGAACGTCGCAATGCCGTTCTGTACATCTGAAACCTGTGGTTTTGCCGCACTTCATTTCGAGGCAAAGGGAGGCGCGGGACCAAGCTAAGCTGACCTGGTTCAAGAACGCGTCCATTGGGTCCGCACCGTTCCCGGCTCCATTGAACTGCGCTGGTGGGGCTGGTACCCTCCACCATGCATGTTCGTCATCTCGTGCGCTTGACCCCGTTGTTGCTATTGACATTGTTTCCCCGCGGATATGCACGTTCAGCTTGTCAGCCCAGTGGTGGCGAAGTTATGACACACCCTGAAAGCTGCCAATTTGTCGGTGTTCATGATTGTATCGTGAGTTGGGTATCCGTGTCGCAGAAAAGGAGGAAAACAGAAGATAGAAAGGAGGTCGTGGTAGTAGGGAAGCGGGTGACGTCCTGGCAATACAGGGCAATACCCAGGATCGAGAAGCGCGCGTTGGCGTCTGTTCCTCGGACGCAGCACGTGGCTCGGCTGTAGTACCGGCTAGCAACAGTCCAGTTTAAGCGTTCTCCTTCCTTCGTGCTGCCACTTGCAGGCAACAGTACTGCATTGCAAGACAACACCGCTCTTGGTATGTCTTACATAGGACGAGAAATCAGCGCTATAAACGGGGAACCCGGGACCGGCCTAGTAAAGGCTTGTGCTTCAGCGTGGCCCATGGCATGGCCCCAGTCATTTCCGCTGTGAATCGTGTGTACTTACCTTGACGCGGTGCGGGTATCTCATGCACATGTGAGTAGTCTTCCTGCTATCTCACCTCATTGAGGATCTTGGAGGATCTTGCGGGCAGATGGTTGAAGCTTCTGAAGCTTGAGAGCGTGAGTCGTACTGCCCGAACGGAGACAACCCATGTGAGTCAAACATATCCCCTCGTTCCCTCAGCCGCAGTATGTCGCTTGTTCCAAGTTCAAGCCAGCCACTTATGCGAACTTTATTTCAGAAACCCTTGTGACATGTATCGGAGACTCACTACATGTTCAAGTTGATAACATTGAGAGTGTATGTTTAACCACGCCCTGACACTGTGGTGAGCCCATTTCGCGTCTGGCTCCGATTCTGATATACAGTCTACAGTAATTGAAACTCCATACCACGGCATCATCCCAAGCTCAGCCCTCCGCTATCCTCACCCCGCTTTCGCCATATCCCGGGTGTACGCGCTGCACAGTGAAGCTTGTACATAAGGAAACTACAAGTCTCTATGCTCTAGACCATTACACACTGGCGAGAAGCTGCCACATTCTTGCACCGGCATCCTGCTTGCACTTCATGAGTTAGCTAAGCAGTCGAGCAACAGCTTTCGAAGCATTCGAGCAATCGTCAGAACCATGTCTAATAGCGAAGGCTTGAGGCCGTTACCTGAGGAAAGTCGTCCTGAATCCTGATGATGTGAAGACCAAATGGGGATGCGACTATTGTGAGTACTATGGCCGCGAGTACTGTAGTCACAACCCAACCCACTTCCATCCCGAGAGGAATTGACACGTACTCTTCATGTGCTACCGACGACGCATATACCGATCGGACGCAAGGACAATCCCCGACCGCAATGCCTGAGCGAAGTGGAAGACGGACACGGTCTATGGCCATGTACTACGCGTCGTCTCGGCACCATGCCATATCGGGTCAGTAAGGTTAGGGTCTATGTCATCGATGTCATATGCCTTGAATCCCGTCTATCCTGAGGTACTGGGTATAAATATGACGGCCGGCTGGAGAGGGTGTCGACTCAACTTGCTCTCCAACCTCGACATCCTATCGCAACATACTCGTAGCTCAAGATGACCTTCGTCAACACTGCAAAGATCGGCACTGACATCACCGTCGGGCGCGTCGGCGTATGTCTCTCATCTCGTGCATACACATAGCAAATCCTAACTCATTTTATGCTTGCAGCATGGTCTCATGATGATGACGTGCGTACGGCGTCGCCTCCCGTAGAGTTGCGATGCTAACACAAATGTAACGGTGCAGTTGGAGGGACCCTACTCACCCTCTTCCGGACGATGAAGCTTTCGAAGCCATCAAGGCTGGTGTCGACGCTATGCCGGCTGGGGTGAAGATGTTGCTCAATAGCGGTTCGTGATAGCACTCGAGCTTCTCTGTTACAGCGCTCATGCATCGTATCAGGCGAATTCTACGGCCCTGACGCATCCACGGCCAACCTTGAACTTCTCTCGCGGTTCTACGCGAAATATCCCGAGTATGCAGAGAAGACGTTCTTGTCCGTCAAGGTGCGCCTTTTGTGCCACTTTCAATGCATAGGGTCCGATACTTATTGCTATTGCAGGGAGGCATCAAGGCCAACAGCCTGATCCCGGATGGATCGTCAGTTCGCGATAACCACTATATTATGATGAACGCTTACATGCATTCTGATATAGCCCCGAGAACTTGAGGCGTAGCGTTGAGACAATCAATACCAAGCTTGGTGGTATCAAGAAGATGGACCTTTTCCAGCCGGCGCGTGTACCGGACAACGTCTCTCTTGAAGACGCTATCAAGACTCTCAGCGAACTCAAGAACGAGGGGCATTTCAGCTACCTTGGGATGTCCGAATGCAGCGCTACGACGCTAAGGCGGGCACATGCCGTAAGAACTCAATACGCTCCCCCGGAAGTACTGTGGCTCAATGATACCACTTTTAGGTGCACCCTGTCGCAATAGTCGAGATCGAAGTCAGCTTGTGGTCGTACGAGGAGGAGACCAAGAAGGGTACGTACCACCCCCATTGCTAGAGAGCAGTATGTGTGACTAACTTTCAAACGTGGACAATAGTCATTGCAACTGCGAAAGAGCTCGGCATCTCTGTTGCGGCATACTCGTATGTGGGGCGACGTTTTATCAAAAATTTCAGTCACTCATTGCCCTTTATGTAGCCCTCTTGGACGTGGATTCCTCACCGGTACCATCAAGAGCCTGAAGGATCTCCCTGGTCAGTGACAGTAGTCTTAGTTGATTCTCAGTCCACTCACTCAAAAGCCACATCAGCTGGCGACATGCGTCACCGGTTCACTCGTTTCCAGGAGGAGGAGTTCAACCACAACATGGCACTCGTCAACGCAGTCAAGGAGATTGCTGACAAGAAGGGTGTTACGCCCGCGCAACTCGCTATCAGCTGGGTCAACTCGCGCGGCGCGCACGTCATCCCCATCCCTGGGTCATCGTAAGTCGCATGCCTCCTTGGGTCGACGACGGATCCGTAATGCCATTGAATTCCTAGCAACAAGAAGCGCAACCTGGAGAACCTCGCCGCCGGTGACGTTGAACTCACTGAGGCCGACCTGGCTGCCATTGACGACATCCTCGCGAAACACCCGGTTAAGGGTGGCCGGTACAACGACCATGTCGACCCCAAGATGCTCCACCTCTGGGGTTGAAGAGAGCCTACCATGGTAGAGTTGACAATCTCGTTCTTTCTGTACGATGTGTCAACAATGTACTATGCCACGCATCCATACCTTCAGATTGCTTTCGTGGCTCCGAGGAATTTCACGAGAGTGTTCCCCGATATTCCAAGCCCAGATAAGAAAAGGCGCTTTGGTCGTGTGCTCACAGACACGTATGGTCACTATTACAAATTGCGGATGACTCGAGGACGTACTATGCGTATGTCGTTGGTTTGTCGGAGAAAGCGTAGCAACTTCAAGAATGACCGTGGCTTCTGTTCGACGCGGTCTCGGCGAGTTACGAAGACATCAGTAATCTACGCGGAGATCTAGCCTTGATCGAGCAATAAACGGTATCTAATCTACTGAATGATAAACTGACTCTCCGTTCCGAGTCATCTCCCGTTCACCAGGCACTCGCCACCTCTCTTTTCATCCACCACCACCGCTTACCACCCATCGTCAGCTCGAGATTCGCCCCAGACCACGCGCAATGTGTGGCATCGTCATTGCCCATGGCATCGAGAACCCCGCCGTGGCGCGGCCCAAACTCATCGCATGCTCCAAGAAAATCCGCCATCGCGGTCCTGACTGGTCGGGATGCTACAGCGGCAAGCAGACCATCCTCGCGCACGAGCGTCTTGCCATTGTCGGCGTCGGTGAGCACAGTCCGCTCAGCGTGGAGGGGCACAGGAAGGCCTCATCGTCGTCAAATTCGCAGACACTGGCGCTCAGCCGCTCGTGAGCCAAGACGGAAAGCTCATCCTCGCTGTGAACGGCGAGATCTACAACCATGTGAAGCTGCGCGGCACCCTGAAGCAGAAGTACAAGTTTAAGACGCACTCTGATTGCGAGGTTATTATCCCTCTGGTACGTCTCAACCCATAGGACCCCTACTCGAATGACTCGCGCAGTATTTAACGGGGATGCTCGGTAGTACGAAGAGCTCGACAAAGACCTATGCCCCCTTCTCGACGGCATGTTCTCCTTCGTCCTCCTCGACGAGTCCGTCTCCCCCTCGCGCGTGATCGCCGCGCGCGACCCCATCGGCATCACGACCCTCTACCAGGGCTGGAGCTCGCAGCGGCCCGGCGCGACCTTTTTCGCGTCTGAGCTCAAGGCGCTCACCGACCTCTGCGACAAGATCATCTCCTTCCCTCCGGGACACGTGTACGACAGCCGCGACCAGTCCACCACGCGGTACTACCACCCGTCGTGGTGGAACGGGGATCTGGACGGTCCGGAGGGGACCATCCCGACGAAGCCAGCTGACCTGAAGCTGCTTCGCGAAACGCTGGAGGAGGCAGTCAGGAAGCGGCTCATGTCAGAGGTGCCGTACGGCGTGCTCTTGAGCGGTGGGTTGGACAGCAGCTTGATTGCCTCCATCGCCGCGCGCGAGACGGAGAAAGTCGCACAGGCACAAGCAGAGGTGCGGAGAAAGAAGCTGCAGGAAGCGAGGAGTGGTCCTCCAACCCCGGGTGAAGGTGTTGATGAGCTGCGTACGTATGCCCTGTCGTTGCACGAGACCATGGCTCATGTCTTCTCCAGAGACGATCACGGCCTGGCCACAGCTGCACTCGTTCTCCATCGGACTGGAGAACTCTCCGGACCTGCTTGCCGCACGAAAAGCGGCGCACTATCTTGGCACCGTTCATCACGAATATACATTCACCGTACAGGAGGGTCTTGATGCCATTCCCGATGTCATCTACCACCTCGAAACTTACGATGTGACGACGGTTCGCGCGAGTACCCCCATGTATCTGCTCAGCCGGAAGATCAAAGCCATGGGTGTCAAGATGGTTCTCAGTGGTGAAGGCAGCGACGAGATTTTTGGAGGTGAGTCTGGCCTCTACTTTTTATATATTCGAGGACAGAGACTGAAGATGCCTCCGCAGGATACTTGTACTTCCACGCAGCCCCAGATCCGACGTCGTTCCACCAAGAGTGTGTCAAGCGTGTCAAGAACCTCCACACATCTGACTGTTTACGTGCCAACAAGTAAGGCATTATTTTAGTTGTTTGTTTGACTTAATCTAGAGGCTGACCTGGGTAGGTCGACCATGGCTTGGGGTCTTGAAGCTCGTGTCCCGTTCTTGGACAAGGCATTCCTTGAGGTTGCAATGAACATAGACCCCAAAGACAAGATGTTCAACAAGGGCACTTCTCAGGAGGTCGACGCGGATGGTTGTCCCAAGATGGAGAAGGTTTGTTTCATAAGGTACTACTGCAGCGCTGTTGCTAATAATACTCCAGTACATCGTGCGGAAAGCATTTGACTGCTCACCAGACGGCAAGGTACGTTAATCCGGTATCCCTCGTGACGGTCCACTGACGGTGTCGACCTACGCAGCCGTATCTCCCTCGGTCTATCCTCTGGCGGCAGAAGGAGCAATTCTCCGACGGTGTGGGATACTCGTGGATTGACGGGTACGGCATAGCCCCACCAACGCTCGCCTGCTGTCCCTGCCTAACTTCACTTTGTTCCGTAGCATCAAGGACCACGCCGCCGCGGTCGTGTCGGATGAGGCCTTCGCGAAGCGTGCAGAACGCTGGCCAGACAGCACGCCGGATACCAAGGAGGCGTATTTCATCCGCGACGTCTTCGACAGTGCGTCTTGTCCCGTTTCTCCCTACGAATTCTACTCCTCACCTGACTGCGCATCTGTGCCACTCCATCTCCGTACAGGCCTCTTCCCTCCCGCAGCCGCCGCCACTGCCGTGAGGTGCGTCCTTTTCTCAGTCTTCTGCTGCGCATGGTCAAACTAATGCTGTGTGCGATTGCTTCAGGTGGATCCCCCGTGGTGATTGGGGATGCTCGTCGGACCCGAGCGGCCGGAGCGTCAGCATACACAACGCGGCATACCAGGCAGATAGCTAGTGAGGGAGCGAAAGACTAAGAATTGGGAAGTGTAACACTGCTACATGGGTGAATCTAGAGGCCGTATTATAGTCGGACAAACGGAGATAAGGAGCGTGTCGTGTCCATGGAATGCCGGTGCTGGGTACCAGTGCCTAGTGCCTGTGCATATGCGTGCATCTTGGAGGGATGGGACGAGAGAGAGGACCCTGTCGCATGCAATCGTTAACGAGAGATGGCAGGTTGAACGTCGAAGATGGACAGCACAACGAGAGTGAGTGAGCGAGCAGACGGGATAATTAGCGAGAATGCATGCCTGAATAAAGAGAATAAGGAGTGGTACGGTATCGTCAACTATGGGTACTCGGTGACAAGTGACAATGGACAGTGGATTGTGGAGCGAGAACAAGGATGTAACAGCATATCAGCACGACAGAGGAACGTGCGCGCAATCATAGAGATGGAACAGAGTTGGTCGTTAAGATATTCCGTAAAAGCGTGAAACAAGGCGTGAAGTGCATGGACAAGAGGTAAAGAAAATGATGCGGGGAGCCATAGCATACAGTATCTATGGGATCAAGCGGTTCAAGGAGGGGTCTTGGTTGACCATGTTGCGGATGAATCCGACGCCCGAGTCCTCTGATGGAGCCGGCGACCCGAGGTTCTTGTTGTTTATGGGGGTTGTTGTCACGCGCGTTGCTGCGCTGGTCTGGGAGATATTACGAGCACGCTTCGGGACAGGTGTGGTGGCGGTCGCTCGTGTGCTGCTGTCCCACGTCGGTCTGTCTCGTGTGATGGTCACCCTGACGGAGTGCCCTTCATCCGAATGCGGCGTCACCTTCCTGTTCGTGGGTGTAGCGGTCGTTTTCCGGCTGGCAGGACGGGGTGGATGATGCGGCGCATCTGCGATGAGACGTGTACCGAACTTGGCGTTGGCGGAGGATTCACGCGCATAAGCGGTAGTAGGGGTATTCGCGCGTCGACCGCCGTTCTGTACAGGAGCCTTAGGCTTCACTATGGCCGGCTTCTGAAGCGTAACCTTGTCGGCGCCCCAGTAGGAGAAGCTCATCTTGCTCTTGCGATCAGAGTCGTCTGACTCCGCACCTTCCTCGTTATCCTCAGGCATAGGCACAATGCGAGGCTGGACGCCAGAGTGGACTTGTTGTCGCGACCTAGCAACCCTGCGCGGAGCATGTCAGCATGAGACAGACCAAGGATAACCATGACATAACCGTACTCGTCCATGGAGACCACACCCTCCCGTGGCTGCACGACGTCACCGATGCTCCAAGTCTCAATCTATGCGATATGGTTAGACAAGCGCGGTCCAATGAGAGCAACTGGTTGACTGACCTTGAGGAACTTGTACATATTCCGTGGCTTTGTGTGCGTGCCTCGCCGGCCAGTGGTTGCATACTTCGCCTTGCCTTGAAGTTCAGGAAGAGAGTTGGTTCGAGAGTTCGACCCTGCCACCAACGGGAGCGATGTCGTGCCCGTTCGTTGACATCGCAGCACAACGTCGTTGAAGACCACAAGCCACAGGTCCTTCTTGCCCCCAACGCCATTGCTGTTCGATTGCAGAACGTCGCTTAGCCGCTTGAACGACGTCTTGCCCTTGACGTTCTTCGGGTTCTGCGAGGAGATGGGAGGACTCGACGTTGTCCTTGTTGATGTTGCGTCGGTGGTGAGAGGGTTCACGCCCGTCAAAGGCCGCTCCTCGACGAGAACCCGCGAAGGCTTGGGGACCATGAGCTGTTTGACCTTGTCAAGCCCCTCGATACGTGCAAAGACGTCACGCGTCTTGTCGCGCTCCTCCTTCTGAATCTTCTCGTCCTCGATGCTACGAACGATCGTCTCGACCTCTGCGACCATCTGAAGTGTACTCTCGTACTCGAAAGTACTCGGGTCCGTGTGGTACAGAAGGTTTTGGAAGAGGAGTGGGTATTTGAGAAGACGCTGGAATGGCTTCGAGAGCGAGATAGCAAGGCCAGTCTCCCCCTTTTCCGACGCAGTAATCTCCAGTTTCTGCAGATACTGGCAGACTTTCAACCATTGATCCGCGTCCTGCTTCTTCGGCTTCTTGCTCGCGCTTGCGAGGGACAGCGCGTTGTCAACCTGTTCCAAGGCGCGCTCCAGATGCAGGACATATGTCGCATATCCGTGAAGAATGTGAGACTGTGTTTTCGTTAAATCCGAACCACTAGACCTAGATCACGGACGAAGAACTTACGTTCGAGACGAAGACGTCTGCCAACGACCGAACCAGCGGGTACTGCTCCTCGTAACGTTTCCGAAGACCTTCACTCAGACGGATATGTCCGTCCAGAATGCCACCCTCGATGACTTCCAGACACTTCTTCAGATCCTCCGGTACTTGGGCAGGAGGCACGGCACCGGGAATGAATACATCCGGTCCGGTACTGCTCTTCTTGAACTTCCTGAGCACGCGGGTGGTTCCTGTGTTTGTTGTCTTCACTGAACCAGGGGAATGTTCGTAGTTGTGTTCTCGGTCCCCAATGAAGGATTGCCTACCAAGCGAGTGTGTAGAAGAACTCATCATGTTTGTTCGAGCCGGTGGAGGTAGTGACTGGTGGGACCGTGAAGGGAAAGGTACTGTAGTTCCGAGCTTACTTGTCCCCGACCTCGCCGCAGTCGTGCCGTAAGGCGACCGTGGGTGGTTGTGCTTTGCAGCGAGGGACATCGTAACGGTCTTCTGTCGCGAAGAATGGAAGGCAGCACCCATTCTGTCTTCGGCTTCATCCTCCTCGGCGGAATCCATGGACTCGCCATCAATATTAGGATGGTTATCCTCTTTTCGTGGTGAGGAAGTCGTCGCTGGCACGGGTGACTCTGAGCGCTCGCCGGTAGGTGATTGGAGGAAACGGGCGGCTATAGGAAGATATTCAAGGGACTCCCGAGGTGTGTCGGAACGCGCGAAGTCGTCGTAGATGTCCAGAGGCGTTGGTGATGATACGGGAGAGGAAACGTACGGGTGAAGAAGAGGGTCTATGAACGTCTCCCTCATCTTCATCAGTTCGTTAACGTACCTACGAGAGGTCACTTAGAGACGTTGTGTTGCGAACAAGAGAAGTACGTACCGTTCCTCACTAGCAACGATCTCCCACAACACTTCCTGCCGTGTACGTTCCCTTTGACCAAGGTTAGACACCAGGTCCTCTTCGGCGCCTTCACTCCATGATTGCGCTGCAAGGATACGACTGCTCGTGTTGCTCATCTGCGAGTAGGGGGTGCCAGAGCGTAGTGATTGATGTAGCGAGGCCTCGTAACCTTTGGCGGGGTATGGAGAGGTAACTGTCCGCGTGGAGGCGGCTTTGTTGGACTTAAGAGTAGAGGCAACGTCTGTTCGGGACGACGCAGCTGTCGAAGTCGATCCACGCGTATCCTTGCCGTGAGCAGCATGGAAACGCGATACAGTTGACTTTGCTGTTGCATTAGTGGGCGTGGGGGTATCCGCGTCAGGAAGGGCGCGGTCTTGGAGGGGCCCGGGGGTTGGAGGAGGAGATAAGAACGCAACCTTCTTCTGCGCATCCGAGCCTGATGTCCCGTTCGCGGTTTTGCGCGAGCTGCGACCTGTCGAGTCTGTCGAGCACTCAGCGCGCGCGGACTTTAAAGGCTCGGAGGCAGATGCTGGTAGGTTCTCCTTGGTCTCGGCGGCAGGCAGCGACGGATTGGCGGCGATCGGAGTGGTCGTGACGGAGGACTCGGCGGACGACGAGGACGGTTCGCCGATGGGTGGAAGTGGGCGTACGGACAGTTCAGGAAGGGGTTTGAACGAGTTTACGGAGTTGGGCGTGGATGTTACGCGTTGCGGGGGCCAGTCTGGGAGGGGAGGGAGTTGGGGTATCTTTTCCTTCTGCTGGACATCCTTCTCTCTGTCTTTCTCCTTGCTGCCCGCGAGACCGCGGTTCAGACGGGTGAGAAAGGCCTTCATGGGCTGATGTACAACAGCGTGCCTCGCTGTCGAGGCAGCTTGTCGGAGGATAGGGTCGGCAGAGGCTGCGGGAGGAGAGGAGGAGCGTGGATACGGCGCGCGCTGCTTGTCCTCGTCCAATTGCAACTGCAAGCGATGTGACGTAGCGTGACCACATGTCACACGCACCGCTCCTCCCGCTTGCGGCGGCTTGCCTCGTGCTTTCCACCTGCCTCGTCCCACCATGCCCATCCTCCCCGCTCACGAGACAAAGCACATCCCCCTCCTCGTCTATCCCTTCGGACCCGCCCACTTTCATCTTGCGCAGCGCGACAATGGCGTCACAAACGGCACCGGCCTCTGGCTCGGCGCGCAGTGTCTCTCCCTCTACCTCGCCGAATCACTCAAAAACAAATCTCAATCCCCCGGCACATCTGCCGGTGGGAACCGCCCCAGAGCGATTGAGCTGGGGAGCGGCATTGGACTCTCCGCGTGCGTCTTAGGTCGCCGCTTTCGCTGTGTAGAGCAACTGTTCTTCGCCCGCTGTTCTCATTCTCTCGGACTGTTCTCTAGGCTCGTACTGGCTTCTATGGGCTGGGACGTGATTGCAACCGACCTTCAGGATACCATCTCAGCCGTCCTGGCCAGCAACATATCCCGTAATCGTTCACAACTTCCTCCCAACTCTGGCGCCATAGAAGTCCGTGTCCTTGACTGGACTGTATCGCCTGACCACTGGGTGTGGGACGATTTGAACACGATTGCCTCGCCGCACGTCGAGAAGGCATCGTGTATGGCCCACCAGAGTTCCATCCTAGGCCCTCCGTTCGATCTCATTATCTCATCCGATACACTGTATTCCGCCGAACTGGTCACGCCGCTCTTACGCGCTCTCCGCGAACTCTGCAATGTTTCCATTTCGTCCTCTCCAGAAGTGCGACCTCCGCCAATATATCTAGCCATCGAGCGCAGGGACCCTGAATTCATCGACCGTGCTCTATCAGAGGCAACGAATTTTTGGGATTTCAAGGTGGAACGTGTCCCACACAAGAAGGTCGCCAAAGCCATGGAAAAGGGTGGTGTATGTTGGGAGAGAGGCGCATGGGACGGCGTAGAAGTCTGGAAGTTAAGTATCCATCCATCAACTACCGTTCGGGTTTGAAACTTTGGGAGGAACATAAGAAGGGTATATAGACAGGGGTTGGCTATATCAATGATACAGGTATACTGTGTGACACCGTCGTTAACTGGGCTGGTTCATGAGGTATCGTCTCCTTCCGTACTCGACTGATCAGAGCCGCAACGGGAGTCGCACTGGGAGCTCTAGATTTCCATGTAGTGCAGGGAGGCGTCATGCAAATGTTTGGTCAGCGGCGAGGTGAGCCAGATTGAGGTGGTCGTTATGAACTGATAGGTGGTTCAGAGGTAAGGAACCCATGATCGAATTGAAGAATGACTGACGAGCTTCCGGTAATAGCGCGAGGGTCGTTATCGGCATCTTCCCGTCTTGTGGCTACAAGTCGTAGTGTTCTATCGAACCCATGTGCAGACTAATCCGCACACTGTATCAGAGCCCGGCGAACCGCAATATATCATTATTCGGATGCTCACAAGGTCCCTCCATGTCTCTTCTTCATCGTTCTCCGTTTGTAGTTGATATACTTGCGTGAAGCCTTTGAAGCTAAAGAGAGACCGACTCTGATAAGATGGAACAGCCAGTTGGAGAAAAACGTTTGAACTCACGTTAACCCTCCATCTTCCGTCACATCCATGAACATCAAAAGCTCTTCCTTCGTCGCGTCGTCGAAGGGGGTGCCATTGGTATCACGCGCCCATGCATCCAAACCTTCTGGGGATAGGTACGCGCCTTCCGGTGGCTCAAGAAACGCATCGTTCCTCTCAGTCGGAGACGGCTTCGGCGTGCAGTACTTCGCAAAGATATGCTTCAAACACGACTCTAGCTGCGACCACGAGATCAGCTATACCATCTACCCACAGGTAGCTGAGAGTAGAGCGTACCTGAGTGGAAATAGCCCCATCGTCATCCAGCAACTGCACCCCCGCCTCTGGTGCGTTCCGCCTGCCTTGCCTGGAGTCCGGCTCAGGCGTCTCGGGGCGCGGAGACTGGTTGCCGCTACGGAGCTCCTCGATATCGCGGTGCATTTTGTACATCGGGCTGCGAGTGTGGCGCGCACAGACCAAACAGAAATCAAGAGCGAGAGCGGATGCGGAGCAGCGAGGGCGCGACCGAGTGCCGCCTTGCGCGTAAGAAGTGGCAAAAGACGCGTCCCATAAACGAGCGGAGAGTTGCCTGTTCTGGAAGATGAGGCGCCCGCACGTGGCTGGAATGTGGGCGGCTCCAGAACTATAGCGCGTCGCCGCCTTGCTACCTGAGTACCACCACCTCTTGCGCACAGTAGACACTACAATGGCAGGCAGAACGGAACCGCTGTCCATTGAACTGCTACTTCAGAAGCAGCGCGAGGAGAAGGAGGCGGCTGCCAAGGTATGCCAATACCCTCTCGAAATGTTCTTCATCTGCACTGACACTCATGTCCGGCAGCCCAAGTTCTTGACCAAGGAGCAGCGGGCTCAGCTTGCTATACATAAGCGCGCGCAAGAGATAAAGGAGCAGAGAGAGAAGGAAGAGTATGCCAAGCGCGACCGTGAGGTTCTAGAGCGGGAAGCAGAGGAATTCAGGCAGAAGGAACGAGAGCGGGACAGGTCTTCGAGATACGGCGGTGGTGGACGTAGTGCGTGTTTCAGTCAACTTTCCCTGCTGTCTGATTGAGACTTGCACACAGACGAAGACCGGTACGACAGGGACAGAGACAGAGACAGAGATCGCGACAGGCCTGGCAGACGCGACCGCGACAGACGAGCACAAGACGAGCGTCGGGGAGGATCGTATCAAGGTGTGCCCACAGGACCTCGAGCTGATCGCGGCAAATCTGCGACGGGACCTGGCTCTTTCACTCTTTCCCAATCCTCTTCTATGCCGCCGCCTCCGCCCCCCTCTGGCTCTTCCAATGGAGCAAGCACGTCCATCCCTGAGAATGATAATTACGTCCCGCCCATGACAAACAATGACCTTGATGCTATTCGGTCACGCTATCTCGGAGTAGACAAGAAGAAGAAGAGGCCTCGGAAGATCAACGACCGCAAGTTTGTATTCGACTGGGATGAACAGGACGACACGTACAACGCCGAGACTCCTGCGGCAATCGGTAGTCAGCGTCAGGGCGCTCAAGTCGGATTCGGACGCGGACACATCGCGGGCATGGACGATGCCGGAGGAGCTATAGTTCCCGGCCGGAAGAGTGGAGAAGGCATGGTGTTGGCGGATCCCTTGGAGAGGCGCAGGGCTGCGAGGACTGGTATTGATGAGAGGCATTGGTCGGATAAGTCGCTGGAAGAGATGAAGGAACGTGACTGGCGTATCTTCCGCGAGGACTTCAGTATCGCGGCAAGAGGTTTGCCCTCTCTTTGCGACTATATACCCTGTGTAGTCATGCTGACCCCTTCGTTCGCAGGTGGCCAGATTCCTCATCCCCTGCGGTCATGGAGGGAATCTGCTATTCCAACCGAAATCCTTGATATTGTTGACAAGATCGGTTACAAGGAGCCCTCGCCTATCCAGCGACAGGCTATCCCGATTGGCTTGCAGAACAGGGATATCATTGGTATTGCGGAGACAGGTACGGATGTGTCCACGCTAGTATGGTCAGAGTCAGAGTCTTATGGCACGCGTTTTCAGGTTCCGGTAAGACGGCTGCCTTCGTCATTCCAATGTTGGCATTCATCTCCAAGCTCCCGCTTTTCACGGACGACAACAGACATCTCGGTCCCTATGCGCTCATTATGGCACCCACTCGTGAGTTGGCCCAACAGATTGAATCCGAGACCAAGAAGTTCGCGGGCCCACTAGGCTTCACCTGCGTGTCGATCGTTGGTGGTGTACGTACCTTGTGCTCATATTGCACGCATCATGAATGCTGACTTAGTTGTTCAGCGTTCAGTCGAAGAGCAACAGTTCAACTTGCGCTCTGGTGCTGAAATCATCATCGCCACACCTGGTCGTTTGAAAGACGTCATTGAACGGCATGTCATCGTTCTTTCGCAATGTCGCTACATTGTCATGGACGAGGCCGATCGTATGGTCAATCTGGGTTTCGAAGCGGACCTCACGTTCATCCTCGACAAGCTACCTTCCGACACAATGGAGGGTGAAGATAAAGGAGAACAGATGGATGTCGACGGGGAGACGATGATCAAGAAGGGACGCACGCGCGTGACAACACTGTTCTCTGCAACAATGCCTCCCCCGGTCGAGCGATTGGCTAAGAAGTACTTGAAGAGGCCCGCTATCATTACCATCGGTGAAGCTGGCAGAGCTGTTGACACCGTCGAGCAGAGAGTAGAGTTCGTCAACGGTGACGAGAAGAAGAAGTGCGTATCAGGACTATCAGGTTATAAGATAGCTATTGACGTACAGCATAGGCAACGGATGATCGAGATCTTCAAAAGCAACCAGTACACCCCACCAATCATCGTGTTCGTCAACCAAAAGAAGACGGCAGATATGGTCGCGAAGGATCTGCAGCGAGCGGGAGTACGTCATACGGGGAGTCTTTTCCTCTGGGCAGTGACTAATGTGGTCACTTTTGTAGTGGAACGCGGCAACCTTGCACTCCGGGAAGAACCAGGAGCAGCGAGAAGCGGCTCTACAATCACTACGTACCGGCGACTCAGACATTCTCGTGGCTACGGACCTGGCCGGTCGTGGTATTGACGTACAAGACGTCAGTCTGGTGATCAACTACCAGATGGCGAATACCATTGAGGCATACGTTCACCGTATTGGTACGTTGCCGGAGTACGTCCCGCTGGTATGTATGCTGAAAGTCATGTTCAGGGCGTACTGGTCGTGCTGGAAAGCAAGGAACGGCTATTACCTTCCTCACGAACGATGATGATGAGGTCATGTACGTACCCACCGCTATTCATCTTGTAGTCATGAGGATAGAGAGGCTGATCCACATTCTTTCCCCATACAGGTACGATCTCAAGCAAGGCACGTCTCTTTTGAATTGCATTTCGTCGAGATATAGCCGACTGATCACCCACCTTTCCTTTTTTGCACTTGACAGAGATCTCCAAGAGTCCAGTGTCCAAAGTACCTATCGAGTTGGCCAAACACGAGGCCGCCCAGCACAAGGTCTCGAGAGAGATGAAGAGAAAGAGAGATGCCGAAGACCAGGGCTGATGATCGTTGGGTATTCGCTGGTTGGCACAGGGCAGTCTGGTGCGTCCGGTCCAAGCATTGTCATCAATTTGTTGGGGAATTATGCACCAGGACGAAATCGTGTGTACTGGCATAGTCTTACCAGTCATGCAAGCAGACCTTGACTAGGTATCGCACAAATAGTGTCCACACTGTGCCCGAGAAAGGAGTTACTCAGCGCAGACGAGCCAGGTGGCGGTTGGTGAGGTAAAGGATGAGCCACCTTCGCAGCGCGCTTAGGCCGAGATGAGGACCGACAAAGCTCCCATACGCTGGCCTACGCTGACGAACCCCACCTGCAGACTGAGATTGCGTGCGCATAGGTTCGCATGCTTGTTCCGTAACCTCGTGGCCCCGATCGCTGGGTACAAACATGACTCATTTGCCCCCTTTCCCGCCTAAGTATTAGCACGGTCTCTGCTGATATCTGCTCTGGTGTCGTCAATGTCGCGACACTCCCGCCGTCTGCGCACTCCATGCCGTCCGTCGGGGCGGATCACGACTCGCGACGTCCGGGCCGTATCTGCGAAGACCGTGCGCCGTGAGGCGGGTTCGACGTCGCCACCATGACCGAGCAGCGCGCTTGCCGGATTTTCCACGCGTGTACTCATGAGATATGGATTGGTGAGCCTATGAACGGGTGCCTTGGCCCTTAAGCTCTTTGGTGCCACCCGGCGCAGGTGGCCCCACCTCTGTCCACCTGCGATGTGCCGCCCGTTGCAATTGCGGCTTCTGCTGCTTCAAGATGACGCGATGGTGAGCGCGCCGTCGACGCCGATGCTGCCTCCGAGTCTCGAGAGCGTGGTCTGGCTCCGAAGCCCCGAACTGACGACGTCGACGACCCCTGCCCATGGCTCCGGATTCGATCAGGAACGGCCGACCTCTTCCTTCCGCGCGCTCCGGGGACGGGCCCGGGGCCGTCCGACACCCGTCTCCCGAGCTCCCGCCCAGGCCCCGCGTGGCGCGTGCCGGGTGCCGAGCTGTGCAGAGGGGTGCAGTGAGCGTCCGCGTTAAATTTGTGCGCTCTCATGAGTAAGGATATTGTCGTGGCGCATTGTCATGAAGAACATAGAAGACACTTGCCACAGCTTGCCACTCGAGAGCGGCGCCGCGCATGACAAACCAGGCGTCGACCGCCTGAGTTTATCCACAACTTGGAGAACTCATATGTCCGGAAATTGCAAACGGTCGATGAGGGGGGGGCGATCTGCGCAGCTCGGGTGGACCGTCGTGGTCACTGGTCAGGATTCTCCCCGAGCGCCGTGTGCGACGCCGTCGTATCGTCTCGAGTCTATCGGTGATGGGCTGAGGTATATCGGGCGAGCGTCGAGGGACGCGCGGAGGCGCTACGTTGGTGATGCTAGTCTGTGTACGTTAATTGTACGCCTTCGAACGCATGAGCGATGGTTCGATGCCGGGCGCATTAGGCCAGAAGGTAAGCTTGAGAGAGTCAAACATTGACGAGCGCGCAAGGGCCGGATATTCTAGTAAGTAGCTATCTCGGGCTCGTCGTTCACATGTTTGGTATGTTGCTGCTAGCGGTTCAAGAGATGCCGAGGAATATTGTGCTTGCTAGTAGAATCTGTTCATCCTATATCGTGACTGAATGGCCGAACGTCCGGATCCGGACCAGTTTCGCACATCGGCATAACAAACTTTGCATAGTACTTCGGAGAAGGCTCGAGCTAGCTAGCCGCTAAGGTTCATTGATCAACGCTGTCCGAGTCGTCCTACATATGATGAGCCTCCGCGACGCAGAGAGGTCCTATCCAAGCGGTACACGTGCATGAAGGCGCGCTCGGACTTTGATTGGAACCTCGAGCTGGGAACATGCAACTCGCTAGTGTACTCACATGCATGCACATCATTGTAGGGCTCAAAGGCTGACAACAAATGCGTTTTCTGCGTTGTGCGCGCCGCCGTCTCAGCCAGGGCGAGAAGACCGCAACCGGGAATTTGTCCTCAGCACCGTCGGATCCGAATTCCAGCCTACTTATCGTGTGCCGTCTGTTCAGCCGCGGACTCTGCTTACTAGTGCTTACTCCCGAGAACACCCCAATGTGGCACAACACGCCGACAGCGGGAGGCCGCGTACCGCGTAATCGCAGTGCCCTGGGGGGGCGTAGACTGGGAGAGCGGAAGCCAGATCCGGGAATGGGATGTCGTTGGGCGCAGGCGGCGAGTTATCTATAGCACCTCGTCTCTCAGAGCCTCTGTATGCAGCTAACGTTAGAGCTGGGCGTCCAGATCGATCCGCGACACACAGCTTCGCACACGCGCAGTAGCGAGCAGGACGAGAGAGTAAAGCTGGCGTAAACCACGACGTTGTCGACGAGCCGTGGACATGCACCGAGACCGTTCCCTGTGTGTACGCAGCCAATTGGATCACCGTGCGTGAGCGACTGTGGGGTTCCGTGCGCGGGTGCGGAACATGACGGGGCGTCTTCAGGCACGCCGCAGACTTCCGGGGGAAAGAGCCTGGAAGAGCAGCAAAGAAGCGTTCCGAGCAGTGGATATCATTGAATGTGCGAAGCGGTCCGAAGGCGTGCATTGGTCCCGGCGGCGCGCACGCGAAGGATGACGCTATTACGCTACGGTGCTGTAGCAGGCAGCTTCGTATCGTATGAGAGCTCGCCGCTTGCAGCCTCTCGAGAGCTTGCGAGCTTGAGACGTCGACGTCTTCGAACGTGCATAGTCCGCGAGGAGATAAGTATCAGGACTCGGTGCCCGCGTGCCAGTGGCGATTGGTCCTTCGGTGATGTCGGTTCGATCGAAATTCGAAAGGCAGTTTGCGGTGTAGGTGTTCGCGCGGATGGACGTTTGTCGCGGTTTCAGGCCATGTCAACCACCAATTGAAGTTCAAATCTGTGGAGACTTCTCAGAGACGATGTCACGTTGAAGGCGCCGGGCTATTGGGCGAGTGCTTACATGTATCGTGGTCAGGCCGAGAATCTAGTAGCCCAGTTAACGATCGTCCTCCGAGTCTGGGTGATGTGTGTCTGCGTTCTGCGAGTGGAACAATCGTGGCATCATGCACGAGCATGCATGTATGTATGATGCTGCAATCCGAGGCTCAGCTAGTCTCCGTTGCTGACTGTAGAGGACAGATGGTAGTCGATCTGATTCATAAACAAGGCTCAGTGGGCTCGTGGCGGTTGGCAACACTTGTGAGGCCCATCGCGGGAGGACGTTGATCCGCCACTTGCGCTCCGGAGCACATGTTCCTGATTGGCACACGGGCGCACACAATTCTGAGTGTGCAGTGTTTGCCCGCCTTTGAAACGGAGATGAAGGTCCGAGATGATCAGTCTCCCTGGTCGACGTCGTCAGTCGTGATCGGCACTACATAATAGTTGCGAGCGTCGACGTGGGATGTGGGCTGATGGCGACCCGCGGCATGAGCTCTTCTGTTCTGTCGGCGAGCTGCACACTCATGTCCTTGACCAATGAAATGAAAACTCGGTAAGTACACAGCCGAAGTGGTCTCACTGGTAGTGACTGCTCACAAAGCGTGGCCAGTGTCACCTACTTGCGCACCGCGGTCACAACGTGTCATCGAGCGTAGAGGAGGATTCGAAGAGGATCGGATCGCGCGTACGACGGAGCGGCCGCGTTACTTAATGATACGAAGCGAGACGCTACGGCGCTCGGTGCGATGTAGCGTTGCCAACCCTCGAAACCGGTTCATCGAACACACCCCAGAGCGTGCATCAGGAGGAGTTATCAGAAGCACTGTCACATCCTCGCGAAATGCTCCCTCTGTCACCAGGCGCGCGCCTGTAAGTACGGAGCTCGAGCTCAGCGTTCTGCCAGACGCTAAGCAAGCTTGGAACTCTATTCGCGAGCAGAGCAAGTAAGTACAGTGCTTTGCGGATTTCGCTCGCCAGACGTCAAGGCCGCCTGCGAGTCGCAGTCCCAGAATCCACAGACCCGAATGACTTTTGTGGACAGTTGGGCGAGGGTGGCCGCCCGCGACTCACCTGACCTCCCGCGAAGCACGCACAAAACGGTCCAAACTGTCGTCTGGGAACCAGGCGAGGGGCGCGCGACACAGACGGGGCCTGTGGAAGGGCTGGAAGGGTGCGCGAGACGTTCACCGGGATCTTCAATCTTGATGGCCCCGTTTGGCGGCCACGGCATGGACTTATGCGGATAGGGCGCGATAGGGCGTGGTGCGCGGGTTTCGCCCTTTGGGTGATGGGCCTGCCGCCACTGGCTGGTACTTAGAGTGCGGTCCTGCGGATGGTTTATCGTCAATCTGCGCGCGCGGATGCCTGGCGACCCCTGGCCCTGTGCGCGCACACGGAGGGCAGAGAATGTGCTAGACTAAGAAAGAGGTTCAACGCAGGCGATGGCCTACCTTGAGTTGGCAATGCGCAATGCGCAATGGGCGGCCAGCCGCCACACCGCGGTAATGATAATCGTCGCTCTGCGGGTGTGATCTTCGCTGTGTTCTTGAGCTTGTTGAACAGGAGGTTCGCCGGTGTGTGCGTAGCGGCGCGTGATAGCAGACGCACGTTCTACGACGTCGTGGAAGGATCCTGCTCAGTCCTATCGTCTATCACACATCATAGTCTTTGGATACAAAACTCCAGGTTCTGAGCGCGTCTGCAGGATGACTTCTGGCGGTCTTGACAATTGAGTTCAGCAAGACGCTCGGAGCTCACGCGCTCACGTACGCACCTGATATACACAACCTTAAGCAGATCGCCGATACGGAAACGACGCTAGAAGGTTGGGGGTACGAGCGTCGGCGTGCGCGCATGCAGAATTGTTATTTGCGCCGGAGCTTGCTCCCAGTGGTTGCGGGGCACTGAGTAATGTACTGAGCAACGCGCTTCGCCAGGTCGGTTGTCCGATGAGCGCGTAGGCAGGATGGCCACAATGGTGATTCTGAAGCTTGTTAGTATCTGTTTCACCACGGGGCCCCAAGGTGGCAAGCGGAGTAAGTAACGTTACTAACAATGCGAGCTGTGCCCGTGTTTGACGGCGCATGGTGTCCACTGTCGGAGGCTATCCACGAGCGTCATGCCACCGCTGGTTGAACGGATGTCCGCACAAAGGCCGCAGGGAGATGGGTTGAGTAAGTAGGATCAACTGTATCCGGAGAGAAAAGGGAGCGGTCGGGGGAGAATAGACAGATCGTGCGAATGGGAGGACGTCGGACGACGGATGGGAGGTATGTGCGATAGACGTGTGCATGCTGAGCGTGAGTCGGAGGGACGGGAAGAGCGGACGGATCGGGCAGTAGTCGCACGGAATGTTGAGAGGGAGAGGTGGCCGGACGGTGAGGTTGGTATGTCGAGATGAGAGTATCGAGGACATGAGATCGAGAAGGCTCTGGTCGTTGTGCTTGGCAGAGGGGTCGGGTAAGCGGACTGAGATTGACGAGAACAACGTTGAAAGAAGCACAAGCGCAGCGTATGTGGCCCACGGCCAAGGACTGCGGTGAAACAGGATTCTCATACGCGTGGGGTTCTAACATGTTCGGGTGGCTATAGGGAAACAGCTGAGAGCATTAGAGCACGGGCTGGGCATGGACCCCGTCTGAGGTGCATTGTGGTGGCGGTCGGGATGCTAGTCCGATAGAGCGAGACGGATCAGAGACAGCCGATTGGAGGAGGGCGCCGCCGGACGGTAAGCACAGCTGGCAGGCCGCTGCGCATGGATATCGCATTGGCACCCTCCATGTGCGAGAGGGAATATTATTATTGGCCGAGCAGAGCAGGAGACGCGTGACCCACCCGACGGATTCGGCTGTGGATGCCGAAGGACAATATGGGTGACAGATGGGACTCGATGACGTCAGCGCGCGTCGTCGGGAGGCGTCGGGGGCTCTGCTGCGTGTGCAGTCCGTGTGCGCGGTCGAAGACGGAGCAGGGGGCACTGGGGACGAGGAATGGCAGGACGCGTAGTGGGCCGGGAGGGAGGCCGGGGAGAGACACGGACGGAGGCGGGCTTGGAGAGGATGGAGCGGGGTAGCAATCGGCTTGACGAGAGAGGAAAGGGTCCGGACCGGGAGATCTGAGATGACTGCCGAGTGATGCGCGCCGCATAACAAGTGGGACTGCCCCGTCGCTCACTTTGGCCTCAGCTAATCCACCCTCTGCTTGCCTCTCCTCAGCTCTGCTCACTCTCCTCCGCCATCTCCTCGCCATCGTCTCCCCGCCTGCGCTCGACCTCGTCCCCGAACATGTTGTCCACACAGCCCATGCAACCCCTCGACCTCCCCCTCCCCCTCACCTCCCCACACTCCCCCGTCAGGCACTCCCCCAGACTCTATCCTCCCCACCCAACCCCGCCCTGCCCTCGGCTAACCTCACACTCCCATCCCCCGCAATTGCCATCCAGTCACCGTCCCCCAAACCCGAGGAGGTCGCCTTCCCTTCGATTCCTGTCCCCGTCCACTTACCTCAGGTTACGGCACAACCCCAGGAGCAGGTCCGTATCGCTCGTGATGTTTTTTCCCATTCTTCGTACCATCCCGCACCGTCCCTTATTTTTATCTCCCTTCCTGATTTTCCACCTTGACCTTTCGCTCATCCCCCTTCTCCCCTTCTTTCCACCATGCAGGCTCCCGCCGACATGAGGCGACGTCCCTCTCGTTTCCTCTCCACATCCTTCTCTAGGCGCAAGTCAAGATCCACCTCCCCCCACAGATCCCCAGTTGCGTCAAACCCCTCCCCTGAGCTCCCAGAGCAGCCGCCATCATCTACCTCACGCTCCTTCTTCAAGACGAGGAAGGCAAGTACTTCAGCTACCAGTCTCATCTCCGACTCTCCACCAGGAAGTGCATCACCAGTGCACGAACATCCACCATCCTCCGCTACCCTTCCTCCACCCACCCCGTCTACGCCAGTGCCCAGGTCTAAGAGCAAGCACCATCATGGCCCTCTCCACGATTTGAAGCGTTTCCTCAACAACCATATACCCCACTCGCATCATGGCTCTCCGTCTACATCCTCCATTCCTACACCCGCCCACCTGAGCCTTGCCGATCTCCACCAAGGCACTCTTGACGCATTCTCTCCCGTCACTCCGTCGTCCGCAGGTCCCTTCACACCATCCGTTGCGGCTTCGGCCAACGCATCCTCCGATCACATCACGATTGTCGGCGAGGTAAAGCACAAAGAGGGCCGGCTCTCAGCTCTCTTGCGCAACCACCACAAAGACAAGGCAAAGCACGAGGTTGACAAGCCCAACGGTTCTACCAAGGGACATGTCGCAAAGACGCCATCACCAAGCAGCGCATCTGCAAAGAGCAAGGGTAGCTCTGGCTCTCCCCCTCACTCCATCCACTCCCAGAGTAGCAAGACGAGCAACACTCAGTCCGTCGCTGCTAGTTCGACCATGTCAACAAAAGCGGAGAAGGTCGATGGTTCGCGTCGCCGGAAGCGCCAGCAGTCCGTCTCTACCGTGGCTCCATATGCTGCTGGATCGTTATCGCTGGCCACACAGATGCCCATGTCCAAGAAGTACGGCAAGTGGGGACGCGTGCTCGGGTCGGGTGCAGGAGGAACGGTGCGTTTGATCAAGGCGTCCACCAAGAACGGTGGCACCACGTTTGCGGTCAAGGAGTTCAGACCGAAACGTCATGGCGAGTCGGAGCGGGAGTATCAGAAGAAGGTGACTGCTGAGTTCTGCGTTGGGAGTACCTTGAAGCATGCGAACATCATCGAGACCGTCGACATCGTTACCGACCATGGGCATTACTACGAGGTGCGTTCGCATGCTTGAGAGTTGTGCCATCAAGGTGTGTTGCTAACGGTACATCCCCAACGCATATTTGTTGTAGGTCATGGAGTATGCTCCCTATGACCTCTTCAGCGTGGTCATGTCCGGCAACATGACTCGCCCGGAGATATACTGCGTCTTCCGTCAGATCTGCGACGGTGTCGAGTATCTTCACTCCTTAGGCCTGGCTCATCGTGATCTGAAGCTTGACAACTGTGTCATGACGAAGGATAATGTCGTGAAACTGATCGACTTTGGGACCGCAACCGTCTTCCACTACCCGGGCAAGAAGACCACGATGGCCACGGGGATCGTCGGGAGCGACCCATACCTTGCGCCAGAGGTGCTATCGCAAGACAACTATGACCCTCGCAAGACGGATGTATGGAGCGTCGCCATCATCTTCATGTGTATGGTGCTTCGTCGCTTCCCCTGGAAAATTCCCGACCCCAAGAGTGATCCCAGCTTCCGAGCGTTCGTCAATGCGCACCCCGATTTATCGGCGAAGGCTCCTCCTCCGAAGCAGCCCGAAGTCAAGAACGACAAGCAGGAGGATGCCAAGAAGGTGCCAGAGCGTCAGGATTCTATCCTCTCTTCGACGCCTTCCTACACGTCCACTGCCAACGATCAGAGTTCTCGTACTTCATCCTCCTTTGCAGACTCCGAGCGGAAGTCCATCGCCGACTCGTCGAGCAGCGACAGCACCGAGCTTACTGCACCGTCAATGAACTCCGCCGTGTCGCCGGACGAAATAGAAGAGTATGAGCAACTGCTCCGTCGGAACCGTGTTCGTGCGTCCCTGAAGGCTGGCGTGATCTCCCAGTCCACGCAGACTCTACCTGCCTTGTTCAGTGAGATGGCGCCCATCGTTCCCGTCGATAGTCCCCAGGATATGGATCCCTCTGTCCTCACTTACCCCCGTCCAGGGTCGTCGACGGAATCGCTACCAACTTCTCCCACCTTGGGGCCCTCTGAGTTGATGAAGCGACCTCATCTTGCATCTACACTGCGGTCGAACACTGCTCACCCTCTTTCACCGATGGTGGATATTACGAAGCCTCCACAACAGACGGTCGACGAGTTTGACGAGCCATCTGGTAGCCCCATCAAGACCCGCGACTTCGCCCTCGAGAACAAGGTCGCCGAACTTGCGACTGTGGCAGGAGTCCAGGAGAAGGTTGCGGAAGCCGAGAAGAGCGAGGGTTCTGCGAAGGAGTCTCCTGTGAAACCTGGGTTCACGCCTTCGTCGTCGCGCCCCAAGACAGAGCAGAAGGACTCCAGCGGCACGGTCCGTCGCCCTCGGGCCCGCACGAGCAGCATCACCTCCGTCGCGACGTTCTCGACGGGCGGTGCCGAGTCCATCTTCCGCCTTCTTCCGCGCGAGTCGCGTCCTGCGATCCGGCGGATGCTCTTCGTCGAGCCGTCGGCGCGGTGCACGCTCACGGACCTGTTGAAGGGTAAGGGCAAGTCCAACGACCTGCTCTGCGGCTGCAACTCGCACGACAAGGACAGCCCGCGCTGCCAGGACCACTGCTGCTCGCCAGAGGAAGAGGACGAGGGTGACGAGTGGCTGAAGAGCATCATCCCGTGCTCGGTGGAGGGACACACGTCCACGCACGCGCACATTAAGGTGAACGTCGACGAGAAGCATCACAAGAGACGGTTCTTCTAGTCGTGCGACGCGGGCTTATAGCTCTCTCGTCCTCGCTTCCGCAGGGGTCGAGTCCGCTCGCGAACGCATCTGGGCGAGGATATTTGAGGACTCCCCGATGCGGTTGCTACGATGGCCCCGACGCTGTGTCTCTCGTTCCCATGCGTTATCTCTCCCCCCCTTCCTGTATACATGCCCCGCCACGACTCACCTCCACATCCACACTACCCGGCCTAGGCACCATCCATACCTCGTTCTCATGTCATTCATTCACCGCGTACCCGTGCGCGCCATATCTCCACCTTCATTGCATTCGCTTCTTTGTGCTTCATATATCTATTGTTTTCTCGTACGCCTAATTTGCGTGCCGTCCTATTACCTTAGCTATGTGCATAGACAGACTGATGACGATCCCTCTTGCTCTATCTACATATCTTTTTACTTTCTTCTTCGTCGTCGCCCGCCTCGGGCACACATTCACACCACCACATCGGACTTGTCCACTTTCTCGCATTCGCATGCGTAGGTTGCGACCCGCCACGCCGTCCTGGTCTTTGTGCTGTTTGGTCGTCCTCGCCCTCATCCTTCTCCCCGTCCTCTTGCCATCTATACCTCCTTTCTCCCCTCCGTCCCCCTCATCCTCATCTGGACTTTCGCCCCCCCCCCCCCCCCGAACTCGTCGAACGACCAGAGACCAGAAGAATCAAAAGAACACAGCCGAAGAACGCGCGCAACCCATTCGCCCTGTACACGATATGATAGTAGAAAGAGCGGTCGTGTAATAGTACGCGTACATCTCACAGCAATACATCGCAATCCCGTACTACGCTATGCATATGCTGGCCCAAGCTCTTCCGTGTTGCATTCGATGATGTCCGAGTCTGGTGGTGCAGACTGGTCCACGTACATGCATGATGCCGGTGCATTTGCGCGTTCGTGTTGTACGTCGCGGTGTTGTTCGTGCGCATGTGTGCTTGGCCCGTGGTTTGACCTGGGGTTTGACAGTTGTGTGTGGTTCGCCGTGCTTGGCATCTCGGAAGAGACTTGGCGATGGATCGTGCGCGATGTGTGTATTCCCGTCGATGTCGAGTAACAAGTCCAAGCAAGTCCTGCGAGTGACACGGTGTGTCTCTCTCGAGCTGACCTCCGGGTTCGCGTACAGATCCACCACAGCTGCTTCGACCGACTCATGATCTGTCGCCAAGGGCCGTGTACGTATGTTGATTGTCGTACCTATGTTGATTGTCGACGTCGCTCTGAATCGTCTCCCAACATATTCTGCATCGATGCCTAGAAGATACCTGTGTGGCCTCAAACAGTATACCGGAACTTCTGCGTGCTTCCGTGGGGCTTGGCAGCGGCAGTGGATCTTGGTCGCCTGGAGTTCTTACACACGTCCTGTGCGTCCGGCCAGACATGAACACAGTTCGAGACTTCGAGTTCATCACGCCTTCTAGCGCGGCCCAAGCATGCAGCGGCCGTGCCGCGCACGAATCATTATCCATCATTGCTCCAAGGACCAAGCCCCTGCGCACGATGTGGACCACCTCACGGACGAGACCGCATGAACCATGTCATCCTCCCAATATTCCTATCGGTAGATACACAGCACCGTACGCGACAGGCGGCACTCGGCACAGTCAAACAAGTATGTACTGTTCAAAATTGCTTGGTCGTCTTCGCTTTCGCCTTGGCCTTGTCATTCACCTGCCCTTGTCCTCCGCGTCGGAGCTCTGGTGACCTCTCGACTTCAAGTTGAAGTAATCTTCTGCGAGCTGATGGCCCGCCACGCGCAGGATGTTCTCGTACATGCTGCGCTCAGGAAGGTGGTCAAGATTGACGAGCTGGACGAAATGCTCGCCCGACGCTCCACAAAGACGTGCGAGGAAGCGTTCGGGCATCGATGGACGGTATACGCGTGCGAAGCATCGCGTTCAACCTGGAAAGTGATCTAGCTTGCGTTTACGCTCCTAGCTCCTCAAGGCCTCACCCCCAGTGGAAAGATCATTGCGGCAAATGTGCACCCCTGCGTCGCACAGCGCCTCCGTGCGTACAGGTGCGTTCCAACTTCCGACTTTCCACTGGGCCTCACCACCGTCGTGGAATCGGGGCCCCTCAACTCGATGTGACAGTACTGGTGTAGAGGAGCCTAGGCACATAGGGGCATCGGTGATTCGAATGACTCGGATGCCCCTAGGCCTCAGCTATATAATGTCCCCCGCATTTCACGATTACTACTCTGCCTTCAGAATCATCGTTATCATCCTTCCACTCGAACATGGACGATTCCTCTTCCGCTCGGCCCTCAAAACCATCGTCATCTTCCTTCCACTCGAACATGGACGAAGCCTCTTCCGCCCCGCCAACCTTCAGCGATGGATCTACCTTCCACTACCACGCCCACCTCCGCAGTCTCAAGCTTCCAGTACCACCTTTCAGACTGGGAGAAGAAATCCTATTACTACGGTATCTCGGGTCACCCGCCTGAGCTGCTCTACCGCTCAGACCATCTCGAGAACCCCTTCCCCCTTCCCCCTTCCCACCGGTCGCTGGCAGGACATCCCTCCCAAGACCGTCTTCGGAGTGTCCAAGACGCCCCTCCACCCCGTCTGGCCATCTGTCGGCCCCAGGATCCGTGACACGTTGAAAGAACACGGAATCCGATACTCCTTCATTCTTCCCGTACGTTTTGAAACTCAGCACAAACTCGGTCCTGCGGTCATTTGGATCGCAGCCCATCCCTCCAGTGGCACCACCGCCGAGGACGCGCACCGCGCTTCGCGCAGTATTCTCGCCCTGCTTGAGAACCACGGCGTCCAGGGAGCCGTGGTTGAATGGATTGAAGCGGGCGTGGAGCAACTGTCCCGCACCGCCCTTCTGCCCCAGTGTCCTCCCCTCTTTGAAGTCCCGAACGACGACGCCACTCGCATCGTCCGTGGGTCCCTGACGACCAGGCTCGGCATGCCCATCGCTACCGCAGAAAGGGAGGATAATTTTGACGCCGCAGGGACTGTCGGGTTCTTCTTCCACGAGAACCGGGACCAGGACGGCGATCCCAGCACCAGGGTCCTCGGCGTCAGTAATTGCCATGTCCTCCGCGGGAATACAGACGAAATGTACGAGTTCAAGGTTCATCGCGCACCTCCTCAGGACGTTCAAATCGCTGGCAGGCGTTGCGGCCTCCGTGACATCAAGAATGTCATCGCCAACTACCAAGTCATTGTGGACGAGAACGCGGAGAATGCGGGGGATGAGCAGGACAAGCGGGCGCGGGCGCAACTGCCCGATGCTCAGAAGGACCTCGACATCCCCAAGACCGTCAGGACCTGCTTTCAGCGGGGCGACATCGACAACTCGAGGATCGGCCAGGTCGATTGGGCTCCTCAGGTCTGTGTCGATAACTTCCAAGGGGCAACATACCTGAAGGACATTGGAACCTTCGAGGTCGATGCAGACAGGCTCAAGACCCACTTCAAGGGAAATGTCGTCGACCTTGGTGTGTTCTGTCTCGTCAGATCTTTTCTCGATCTCGCCTGACGAGAGAAACTTCAGGGCCCTATACTCGGTCAGACACGTTCAAACTCGTTGGCAAGCTCAAGGCCCGCAATCCAGACGGCACTGAGTCAGTATCCAATTTCCCCGCCGGTGGCCAGCTTAGGATCAATGGTGTACTCCGTCGCGAGCAACTCGCCGACCCGGACACCTACGACCCGCGAAACGGCGAGCCATGCATCGTTGTCATAAAATGCGGTACCGCCACCGACCTTACAACGGGACGCTATGTCGGCGTCGAGGCCTACGTTTGCAACAAGCTCGGTGTCGAGTCCAAGGAGCTTGCGATCTTCAACTTCGACAGGGGGAACGGATCCTTCTGCGCCAAGGGCGACTCTGGCTCTCTCATCTTCGACCGCCTGGGCAGAAAGGTCGGTCTACTCCACGCTGCGGTGGCGCACGGCGGGGACACCTTCGTCACCTTCGCGACCCCTGCCTGGTGGGTCATCGAGCAGCTCAAGGTCAAATATCCGCACGCCGACTTCGACCGCGAGTGCTTCTAGAAACTGCGTCCAAAACTGTATTGGTCTTTATGTGCCCTTGTCTGTGTATGTACTATGCAACCCGTATCAATTCCAGCTGTTACAGTGAGTCTTATCTGTAGTCGCCTGATGTACACATGTACGTCCTGCGCGGTCGGCCCAATATCGACATCACACAGTTCGAGTTGATCACGCCAAGTTCAAGCGCGGCCCAAGCAAGCAGCGGCGGTACGGTTCGCTTACGCCCGTGCCGGGCAAGAAAGCGCGGGTTCGATTCATCGCTCCAAGCCCCTGCGCACGATGCGAGCCACCGCACGGTCATGACTGAGTCAAGCATGCCATCCTCCCGTTCCTATCAGTAGATACATAGCACCGCACGCGGCATGCGGCACGCGACACTCGGCGCAGTCAAACACCGTTCAGAGCTCTTCGCGGGGTTTGGTCGCTTTCGCTTTCGCCTTGGCCATGGCCTTGTCCTTCGCCTGCGCGTTCCCGTCGGCGCCAGTCTCGCCCTCCTCGTCCTCCGCGTCCGAGCCCCGACCTTTCGACTTCACGAAATCCTCTGCGAGCTGATGGCCCGCCGCGCGCAGGATGCTCGCGAGGCGGTCCTCGAAGCCGTCGTCGACGTACATGTCGTAGCCGTCCTCGCCCTCGGCGAAGCCCTCCTCGCCCTCAGGGAAGTCGTCGAGATCGATGAGCTCGACGAGATACTCGCCCTCGCCGTCGGGCAGACGCTCCACGAAGACGTGCGAGTCGCCCGCGGCGGCGCCGTCCTCGCCCCGGCGCGCGAGGAGGCGTTCGAGCGCCTTGCGGAAGACGTCTGAATGCACGAGCGACTCGGCCGCGGCCTTCTTGATGGACCCGTCTTCGTGCGAATTGTCGCTGGGGTGCTCGGGCGTTGGGGGCGGCGCGATCACGTTCTTCTGGGGCCGGGCGGCGCGCTTGATCGGCTGGGAAGCGGCTGGGATCGAGCGGTCGACGCGCTCGAAGTCCTCGGGGCCGACGACCTCGCGGCAGCGGATGTAGTGCTCCTCCTCGGCGTCGACACGCGACTTGAAGCCGGGCTCGCCGCAGAGGCGGGGGGTCGCGATGTGCAGCACGTAGTGGCACGTCTGTGTTTCCTTGACGAAGAGGATCGTGTCGGTCATCGTCATCGAGCAGTGGAACTGCACACGAGCAGGCAGGGGGGCCAGACCCGGCGGGTAAGCATGGCTGCTGCAGAGGAACAAGGGAAGTACCGACCTGGATCTCGACTTCACGCTTCCTGCCCATTTTGTCGCAGTAGGTACCGTCTCCCCACCGCTGGACAAGGTACCGGGAGCCGGCACCCCGGGCCAGCTCGAGGTTGGCAGCGGCAGCGGCTTCTGCGGTGGTCAGCTCGGCTCCAGCCTCGAGCGTTGGGGGCGCGCGGCCGAGGGTGTATGCTTCCCACTACGATAAACAAAGCAACGTCAGACTGAGAATGGTTGCAGCGTGGAACGAGGGTCACGGGGGTACGCTTACCTCCGGATCCTCTTCTGGCTTGTACTCGCCTGGAAATCGAGCGCGTTTCCGGTTAGTAAAATTCGCAGCAGGGCCAGGGGCATGAATGTCACCTGTAGTGGGCATCTGCTGGCGATGAAGCTCGTGGAATTGACGGACATGGGAATTATGGCAGTAAGAGTATGTGAACCACCCTTGTTGTAGCTGCGATCGGACAGTCGGCGGGGAACTTGCACGCGGGTGTGGTATGCACTTACGTAGAGACACTTTCCGGATAACGGCTGGAGTAGCGACCAACTGTGGACGGGGGTGACCACCTCGGCTTGCGGATCATCCACCACGGGGGGTTCTTGCGGCGGCGGGGGGATTAGACAGAGGTACGAGGACTTTGGGCCGAGCTTCATGTGTTGTAGCGTGTACCGAGAGTCATTTGACGAGGCTGCCTGCGCGGAAGGTGACCGTTAGCTCGCGGAGGAGGCTTACGGTGAAGCGGAGGTGCACAGACATCAGGTGAACGGTCGTCGGAGCTGCCGATGCCCTTGGGCGGATTGTTAGGCCATGGGGACTCGTTCCAAGGCTGTTCCAGAAACTCGAGCTCTCCGCCGCGGAGTCCGTGTTGCAACCAACGTTCGGCGGTCTCGTTGAGGACGGGAAGACCGTTGAGGAATGAGACACGGTATTTGGGGAACGCGAAGGGATCTTCGGGTACGCGTGAGTGATGGAGGCGAGCAGAGACGAGGAGGACGAGAGAGAGGGGGACGAGAGCCGCTGAGAGCATGGCGCGGGTGCTCTGAGGATGGGCGGGGCTGTCGGAGGCAGGTAAGTAGACGACGAGGACCGTGACGGAGTGGCCAAGGAAACACGTTGCGTGTAATTGATTAGACGCCTGCTGGGAGAGACGCCGAGTGGCGGGGATTGGGTGGCGGTCGCTTATCTAACGAAGTGGTTGCCGGGAGAACGTGGTTGGAGAGAGAACGGCGGGCAGCAGCAGCTCTCGTCGACGTTCTCGCTCTCCAGGGACGCCATCAGCCGGATCGTCTGCCCAGCGAATAGAAAGAGGCTCTCGTACGTCTGCGAACGCTGATGCGGATGCTCTCAGCCGATCGGCTCTCGTGCAGGCTCTCAGTGCGAGAGCTGAGCAGCACTTCATGTGAGCCGGCGTTATCTGATTTTTGGGCGAATGCTCTCATCAACGCGATACGCATGCGCACGGGCCTTGCACGGAGGCTATAGTGCCCGCGGACGCCCTCCGCCGCGTCCCATCCGTGATTGGCTCGTAGCCCGGGTGCAGCCCTCCGAGTGCGAGTCCGCGGCGGATGAGAGCGTCGGAGGAGGCCGGCGGGGGAGCTGAGGACGCGGGGGAGGGTGACATACCGTTTCAATGTCTGCCAGTGAGACGTAAATTACGTACACAGCCAGGATTCGACGATGATGATTCCTTCTGGATGTTCTCTGCCACTTATAATAAAGCCCTCTTTTGGGCGTTCTCCTCGCGAGAATTCCTCTGGCTGTTTCCTCGTTAAAACGAGCCCTTGTCGCGTTTTCCTTCTTCCCTTCATCCGGCTTTTCCTCCCTCCCCCGCCAGACTCTCGCCCTCCATGCCCGACTCCCAGGACGTCGACAAGGCTAGCAGCGAGGAGCCAAAGGACGAGCTGGATCCTGAGGATCCGCAGCCGGGAGTTGACCCAGGTCAGCTGCCTCCGTTCCGCCCAATACTCGCAAGCGCCGTACCACTACTGACCCACTTCGTTGATCTTGCGATCTCAGCCCCCGCTCCCTCCGATCCGCCTGTTAAACGCAAGCGCGGCCGTCCTCCTGGCAGCAAGAACAAGAAGACTCTCGCTGCAGAGGCTGCTGGGGGGGCCGCGGGCCCGTCTTCGGGGTCTCCGAAGAGACCGAGGGGGAGGCCGCCAAAGGTCCGTCCACTCTCACCATTCACCCTCCGCTCTCCCTTCTAATATTCCCCCGTCCATCTAGAGAAAGTCGGAGGACGATGAGAAGGAGGGGGGCGAGCCCTCGGAGGAGCCCCCAAAGAAGAAGCGGGGCCGTCCTCGCAAAAACCCCCTCCCGGAGGCCACCGACGCGGCACCTAGCTCGAGCACGGTTCCGGCGGACCCCACCGCGAAGAGGAAGCGTGGACGTCCTCGGAAGGACTCCAAGTAAGGACCATCGCCATGTCCTACACGTTCGCGACCGTCCTCCCATCGCACACGAACTCCCGCAACGGCTCGCCTAGCACTCCGCTAACCCCCGCACATATCACCCTGTACTGTATATTTATCGCCGCTTGCCATGAACACCGTACGCTCTTGCTTATGACCCTACCTCCTCCCGTATTGCCCCCTCCAGCCCGTCCAACCCATAGTTTGAACTATATGCTACGACCCATTTCTCTCTACTGCTATCGTCGTCCCTCATGCTTTCCCACTCCCACACTGCAGCTTACGAGCAATACATCAACGTTCTCCGGTGACAAAGACAAGCATTGGACAGGCGTGCCCGTCCTGCTCCTCCCGCAAAGGCTCCGTGTCGTGGGCGCAGGCTGCCAGCTGGGTCTGCGTCCGCCTCCGAGGGTGGCCCCGTCCGAAGCCAGAACCGAGTCGAACCGCGCTGCTCGTGCGTGCACGCCGCGTACGCGGGGCGATGCCGCCCAGAATTCTCCGGAAATCCCACAAAATGTCCAACCAAAAGGCCGGACCCATGTGGACACATCTTTGACAGAATGCAGGCGAGAGGGGCGCAGAAGATCGCCATCGCGGCAGGACGTTCTCGATTTCCCGCGGCGCGCGCGAGATTACGACATTTAATTATAAGCGGCACACGCAGTCGCGTTTGGGGACGACGAGCAGCGGGGCATACATTGTACAACGTCCAGGTGGATCGTGCTTCGTGATTCCCTGGCCAGCGACGTGCCACAGATGTCGGCCGGTGGGTCTAGGACGAGGAGATCTGTTTGTCCACGTTCACGCTCGGCTATACAGCCGTCGCAGCAACGTGACACTGGCGATACCCGCCGCGCCCACAGCCACCCCCGCGCTCAACCAGGCGGCCATCTCGAGGAGGTGCGACTGCCATTCGGACTGCCTCTTGACGGTCGAGTAGCTGATGTCTGGCCGGAACGTGACCATCGTGTAGAGCGGGAGCCAGCCGCCCGGGGAGTTCACGAAGGTTTTGCGCGCGAGCGGCTGCACGACGTCCTTCGCGGTGACGTGGTTCCAGTTGAGCGAGTAGAGGAGGTTATCTAGAGCCTTGCGGAAGCGGTACGCGGGTGTAGTGACCGAGTGACGCATCTCGACACTAGAAGGCACACACCATTGTTGGCGGACGATCAGCCGGTCGCGGACGGAATTACGATGCTGCGGGGAGAGTGGGGGAGGAAATAACAAAGGCAACGCACTAGTTGGCCATCGCGAGGTCGCATGCCGCGACGAGGTCCTCGTGGCGGGTCTCCGAATACTTGCGCAAGGCACCAGCCAACCGGGGGTCTTCCTGTCCTTCTGGGACCTGGGCGGCTGGGTCGACCCGTGCGTCGCGAAGCAGTATGTCCAGGACCCGGACGTCTTCTAGTCCGCAATTGAGGCCCTGTCCGTAAAATGGAACCATCGCATGTGCGGAGTCGCCGAGGATGACGGCGCGATCTTTGTAGTGATACGGCCTCGCCTGGATGGTCGCCAGGGCGGACAGAAGGGCGCAGACATGGGCGCCGGGGATAAACCATTAGTCGTCAATTGACCGCTGTCTGTGGTCACCGCACGAAACACGACGGAAAGACCCGCACCTTGATTGACATAAGCGGACTGCGGGGGTTCCGATGGAAGTCGGCGAGCAGCGCCTGCTGGCCGATGAGGGGGAGGGCGTCGGGGAAATTGGCCTGGAACCAGCTCAGGATGGCCTCGTCAGAGTTGAGACGGTCGAAGTCGGCGGTCGGCGCGAAGAGCGTGCAGGTGAACGTCTTGTCCTACACGCGCATACGGTGAGTCCGCCATGGGGTATGGAAGGAGAAGAACGGGCCACGGGCGACTTAACCTTATTTGGGAGCGCAATAAGCATAAAGGTGTGCCGGGGCCATATGTGCAGGTGGTTCGGGTCGAGCAAATAGGTGGGATCACCGCCAGGCTCCGTGGGCGGACCCGCGGGCATCTTGAGCTCGAGATAGTCGTGCGGAATATATTCCTGGTGGTAATCCATGCTGTGGGAGCGGCCATTAAGTTAATACCGAGCCAGCGTGGTCGTGGAGAAGCCCGAGCGTATATAAAGGGCTCGATAGGGCAGACGCACCGGACGACTCTCATCAGCTGACGCCGGACGATCGAGTAACTCCCATCGGCGCCGACACAAAAATCGAAGGAGACGTTTACGTCCTTGCCACCCTCGTTGTCGCGCACAGCCATGGTCTTGTGGTCAAAGTCGATGGCTTGGACCTTGTGCTGGAAAAATACGCGGATGGCCGGGATGGCGAGGGCTTCCCTGAGCAGATCCTCGTTGAGAAATGCACGGCCGATGGAGTTGATGCACTGTTCCCATCCGGAGGCCGGGGCCGCGGACGGAGGCGGCGGGAACGAAGAATTATTAAATGCATCCCACCGAAAACGTTGGGAAGCGAGGAGAGAGCTCACCTGGCCATCGCGGTCGTATGGCTGGCTCTGGAGACGTCCTTGCGAGTCGTGGATCATTCTGCCACGCATGGGAATGACAGTACCCAAAAAGCGGTCCGCTGCGGCAGGATCTACCGCCTGAATCGCAGCGAGGCCGCGGGCGGATATGGCTAGATTAATAGAACGCTGCTGAGCGGCCGCCTTGGAGGAAGGGAGGCGGATGTCTTGGAGGATAGATCCACACCATTCATTCATTAATGACCAGCTGGAAGCAGCCGGGGCGGGGCACACACCTGGACGACCCTCGTAGATGTCTACCGCCCATCCTGTCTTGGCAAGGGAGATGGCAGCGAGGCAACCCACGGGCCCGGCACCTACAACGACCGCCTTTCTCGGACAACTGGGACCGACTGAGGACATTAGGATCAAGTGCGAAAGGAACGGTGGCTGTCACTGGCAGATTGGGTGTGGGTGTGAGTGTTCACGTCGGAAGAACGAATGGACCCTGGCCCTGTTACCTGCAGAGTGCGCACGACGTGTTGTGCTGTGAACAAGTCAGGCTGCTAAACCCAACTGACCTCAGTCAGCACTTGGCTCACTGGCACATTGTGATATCATGACCAATCCGCGCTTGTCGATCGGCTCGTCCTCGGCGTTCTCCATATGGGTCCTCCCCGGATCCAGGCGTGGTTCACGACGCCCTCGTCGAGACCGACTGTCCGCCATCTGCACAGACTGCGCATGGTTATCGAGCGAGTGGCACGTATGCCCGAGTCAGGCGGTCCACAGTCGGTAGCTTACCCACGCGAAGGGAGGAGTAGAAGCGCCTCGCTTGGAAGCGTTTGCAATCTCTCTGGGCGCCTGCCGAACCACGATCTCAGGTTGGGGGTTAGGTAAGACGTCGATAGTGCGTTTAACCCCTGATTCGGTTCTGTCTGTTCCCAACGACCCTGGTTTTCACGAGTCCCTGCCGCAACCAATTTCTGACATTAATATTGATGGCCTCGCATTGTGCCGCCGTTCCCTTAGGTTCCCTTCCTCACCCGGAACCGTCACGCTGTTCCGATTGTGCATTATTTCTGTCGGGCCAATCCAATGCCCTTGTTCCACGTCTGAAAGCTTCTTTCATTCGCCCTTACAACTTCCAGGGAGTGCTCCATCCACATGATATTCCCTATCGGCTGTACGTATTCGAAGAGGCAGTATCCTCACAGGACGCAATAATAACCGACCTCATGGTGGTGGGCCTTCCCACAGAACCCTCGACGTTTACACGGTCCCCATTGGGCCTGAGGCGGAGACAACAAGGGTGCGTGCTCCGACGACATATTCCTTGCCGTTGTCAGTGGTCTTCCCTTTGTTTTCAGCAATAGTTCAGGAGTCATCGTACCTCAGACGGACAATCGTAGCGTCTCCTGACAATCAAGGAGCAACCAGGAGTCCAACCGATCCTCGTGTTAGGCATCCGCAATGATAGCCATAGATGTCCGACCTGTCGGCATAGGTCGGCGTTCAGATCTATCAGATGCCTGTATTCATGTCAGCGGCTGGTCACTGCTTCATATGGCTAGTCCAACGCTCACAGTCATCATCCTGGTAGCATTCTCTTAACCGGGCAAGGAAAGGGGAGAAAACAGGGTAAGTAGATGACTGGGGGTCCACGTTGGGCCTGGGAGTGCGGTTCTTTGATGAGGGGGTTGTTTGGGTACTGTCCTTGTGTGGAGATGTGGTTGATCGATATCAACCTGGGCGCGCTGAAGCTGTGTCCTCATCTCACCGCCATAGTCAGACATGTATAGTAGCAGATAGTAGCGGAGGTGTTGACCTTCGTCGAGCTGAGCCTGAGTGCTGAGCGCTGAGCAGCAACATCAGCGTCCCAGGAGCTCCCAGGAGGTGTGGCAATGCACCCGAGTGTCGTTACTTATGTCTGTCGGGCCGTTCTCCGTCGCTCGCGGACTCTAGTCGCAAGTCGGGCTGAAAGCGTATAGCACGCATCCTCAACGTTTTGCAGACTGTGATCAGTTTGAGAGCGAGTGAACCTCCACATGATACAAGCGCAAGAGTTCCAACAAGTTCGAAGTTCGAACCTGAAGTCGACGTGACGTGGCCTGGAAAGCAAGAGAGTGTGACTGACAAGCGTCACGCACGCGTGATCGGCACGCGTGATCGCGGTGTAAGCGCCAGATCACGTAGTGCCGCTCGGCCGGCCGTCTACCCTCAGTTCTACGTGGGCGCGTTCAGAATGACTGTACACACTGTCCACAACGCTCATCATGTCCTCCAACGGTCCTACAGTCTTGACGCGGAGACGACCTTCAATCGACATTGTTGACGCAAAAGTCGCCGTCGACCTTGCGACAGCTCAAACATACTCGGAGAATGTATTTCTCTTCGTGCCCAACCTTATCGGTTAGTCTGCTACTCCTTTTCGTGTCCCCTTACTCACCGAGTGCCGCGACTTTCAGGTTATTCGCGTATCATACTGGCAGCTCTGTCTCTGCACTACATGAGCTACCATCCAAAGTATTGCACAGTGCTATACGGGATATCATGTTTGCTGGACGCGTTCGATGGACATGCCGCGCGCGCGTTGGGTCAGTCGTCGAAATTTGGAGCGGTGTTGGACATGGTCACCGACCGGTGAGCGTGCTTGCTCTGCGCAAGTTCGTGTGGATGCTAATCCCGCGAAGCTGTACAACATCCTGCCTGCTCTGCTATCTCACTTCCGCATATCCCGAATGGGCACTCGCGTTCCAGTTCCTCATCACGCTGGACTTCAGTAGCCACTACATGCATATGAACAGGTGCGTAAATCGCGGTCCTTTGTCCGACTCTCCGCAAACCCCCGAAATAGTTCTCTGGTGACAGGTTCCAGGAGCCACAAAAACGTTGACAGTGACGTCAGTCGCTTGCTGCGACGTTACTACGATCCTGTGAGTACTTTCATGATTTCCTTGGGTATGTCACCGACCAGGGTTGGCTTCCAGCGCACGCTCTTCGTGGTATGTGCGGGCAACGAGCTCTTCTTCATCTCCCTTTACCTCATGAAGTGGGTGCCGACACCGCTCTCGGAGTCGTTCGGTTTGACTGGCCCGCTCGCCAACTACACCTGGCCGCAAGTCTTGGCATGCGTATGCTTCCCCATCTGTGCTCTCAAGAACTTTGTCAACCTTGTGCAACTATGGAAAGCGTCGAAGATCCTGGTCGGAGTTGATCTGGCGGAACGCGCGAAGGCTCGGGAGGAGGAGCTGCTCAATTCGAAGAAGGATTGAGCGCGCCGGGTAGTGCGAGGCTTTTACTCTTACTTTCCTCTACACTACGTATGGAACGACCCATAGACACTTCTACGAACTACCTCATAGTATATATATAGTGCCCTTGTAATGCTGATGATTTGCATGACCAGTCTTTCGTTCTATGGGCGTCTTGTGCATTGCGTGTCATGAGCGTCTAGAAAAAGTGACAGACACGAGTGAGTCTGGAGTGAGCCGCAGTGCACGACTATTGCTCTTTCCTTCTGGTCCTCTCCCCGGTCGTTACCTGGCTTGCTGGCTTGGATGCGGTCTCATCTCCTTGTTCGAAGAACGCGGTCACTCGTCAAGACCTTGCCAAATTACCACCGTGCTCAGATTTCCTCCACTCATGCCCTCCGCTACCCTCGGAAAGACCGCGCTTCATCCCAATCGACCCCATGTCTCTCTAGACGTGCTATCTCGTCCGAGACTACTGCTCACGATGTAACAGAAGTATCCGGGTCAGCACCTCCCCCGCCGTCTGATGCAGCAGACATACCACCCCCTCCGGAGGATGCGGAGGACAAGCCGAAACGCCGTACGCGGGTCTCTGCAGTCAAGGACGCGGATTCTGTTCAGCTGCCTGCTGGCCTGAACATTCTTTGGACTCCAGAAGATGCCTCTGATGAGGTGTCGCCATCCACAAGTACGACGCTCCCGCCACCGGAGATCTTCAATGGTGCGCTGCACAACCTGCATATCGTCCTCCACCCGCAAACGCAGCACCGCGCGACCTACACGTCCGCTGGTCCTCTGGTCGAGCCTACGCTCGCGCTGTACTGCCCCATCGAGGGTGGCGACTACATTCTGGACGAAACCGTGAAGGAGATGGCGAGATGTACGGATGCGGACGTGGTAGTGCTGGACGCGGTGCAATTAGCTGCGGGCGAATGCGGGCACTTTGGCAAAGGTGTGTCACCGTCCCTCGCTATCTTTGCGTGCGCACGAACACGGTGCAAAGGAATCATCTAACACGCACGCTCACCCTGTAGCCGCGTCCGCCCTCCAGCTGCCGAATAATCCGCTCCATTTCCCATTCTCCCCGTCAAGAGATGCGGCTCGTCCGATGGCTACACGAGAGACTGAGGAAGAGGAAGAGGAACCAAATACGCCGTTCATGGTGTCCCCGATGACCGTGCATGTCATGACCTCCATTCCGCGACGTAGCAGCCGGTTAGAAACGGCAACGTTCAAGAGCTCAATGTCCATGAGGCTGAAAGTATTCTTCGACGAGCTCATCAACGTTTCTGCACCTCCGCCGATCAGTGAGTCGGGCGGGCCCTCGAGAAGCACCACTAGGCGGCCTCGCATCATCTACGTCAAGGACTACCCCACACTGGCCGCCTCCTCGTCTGTGTGGTACCCAGCTCTGCTCGCGGCTGTCCGACAACGTAGGCAAGGCGCACTCGCGCGTTCTACCGCCCCAGTACAGTATCCTACCGCGATTGTCTTTGGTATCAGCCCTCGTTCTTGGTGCCTGAGGGTCCCTCGCATGCGCCTGCGCCAAGCATCCAAGGGGTTAACCTCGTCTCCTCCCCTCGTTCCGCCGGGAGTGCGCCTCCTACCGCTACGAAGTCCCAGAACGAGTACGGCGAGGACAGCAACAGCGAGAAGGCCCGCGAGAAACGGGTGCAGCGCCGCCTCAAGCGTTGGGCACGAGGCAACTCAGACGACCTCCCCCGTCTCGATTCAGCGAGCGAAGAAGGCGCCGATAGCATTGGTTCGAAAGGACGTGCTAATGTTGTCGTTCTAGGCCAGGAGGGGTTCCCAGGCCTGCCGTCCTCCCTGGGCTCTGCGTTCTCTCGCGTGCTGGCCGCACGCAGTCATGGTTCCCCCGAATCAGATAACCGCTTGGGGTTCTTTCGGACCTCCCTTGTCTTCCCCACATTGCGCTCTCTCCCACAGGAGCGAGCGAGCCGCATGGCCAGACGGCGAGGTATCAACGAGCTCGTGATGCGTATGGGCGTCGCGCAAGTGGGCGGTGTCCTCGACGAACTAGAAGACATCCCGGACCCTGCCGACGAGTCTTCGGAGGGCGGCGAGCACGACAAGACCCGAATACAGCTCTGGGAACATTGGGGACGCACGGTAGAAGTGTGGCCGAGCGTCCAGCGTATCGCGGATAGAGCGGTAGGGAGCGTATTGGCAGCCAGCCGGGCTTACCTTCCATCTAACCGTTCGTTGGACTCCACACATGTCCCGTGGTCTGCGGTGTTCGACGCCTGGGCCGCCGATAGATCCACACAGGATTTGTGGAAGACCCTCTTCTCCACCCCTCCGTCAGGAAAACTTCCCCGCGAGAACGGCGAGGAAGAACGGGCCGAGGCAGAGGGCGAAGCGGATGTGGACGAGATTATTGAGAAGCTGAGGCGGAATCCGGATCTTGACGAACACGAACAGCGGTTGTTGGGATGCATCGTAGACACAGGTAACATCTCATGACTTGTGGCAAAATGTTAACCGCTAATGTTATTTTTGCAGCGTCAATCACGACGACCTTCAACCAGGTCCATCTGCCACCACATACCATCGACTCGATCAGGACCATGGTGTCCCTACCGCTTTTGCACCCGGGGGCGTTCCAGCACGGTGTCCTAAAGGAACATAGCATGACTGGCTGCCTTCTATTCGGGCCCCCAGGCACAGGTAAGACACTAGTGGTTCGCGCGCTTGCCAAGGAAGCGGGGTGCAGGATGTTGGTGGTCTTGCCCTCGGATATTATGGACATGGTGCGGGCTCTATAACCTCTTCCCATAATCTTCAGCCGCGTTGACGATCGGTCTGCTAGTACGTCGGCGAAGGCGAAAAGCTTGTTCGTGCCGCGTTCTCGCTCGCCCGCCGGCTATCTCCCTGTGTCGTCTTCATTGACGAACTCGATGCCCTTTTCGGCGCGCGGTTATCACGAGAGTCCGGAAACTCCATTGCCCACCGAGGCGTTATCACGGAGTTCATGCAAGAGATGGACGGTCTCAAGTCATCGAAAGAAAGCAACGTGATCGTCATCGGTGCGACCAACCGGCCGTTCGACCTGGACGACGCGGTCCTTCGACGTCTGCCTCGCCGTCTCCTCGTGGATCTGCCAGGGGAGAAGGAGCGAGAAGGTACGTTCCTCCGTTTCATTTTCCCATCTCATCCGCCACAGGCTTGCTCTTCGCTCCCTATCTATGTCTGCGTGCCTATCCGGACTCACGCTCACATTTAATATGGCCTTTTTCCACCGCAGAAATACTCAAGATCCTGCTCCGCGATGAGAGCCTGGCGGACGATGTAGACCTCAAGCGGCTGGCCAAGCAGACGGAGAGTTTCTCTGGATCCGACCTGAAGCGTGAGTGTTTGTGTCCAACCTGATCGTCTCGCCTGCTCCGGCCGCTCCGTAGGTTCCGGGGTCGTTGACGACAGCTTTCCGATAGATGTGTGCGTCAGTGCTGCACTGGACGCCGTCAAGGAGCGTGTCACTGTCCCCTGGAGACAGAACCCGCCGACAGCGCCATCTCCGGCCGCACAGGATGAGGTTAAGCCCGCTGAAGACGCTCCGACCGACCAATCCTCGTCCGACCTACTCGAACAGCAGACTGCGTCCGCGGAGATCATTGATACGGCCGCTCAAACGGAGGAAGCGGATGCGTCGTCGGCGGCAAGCCCGGATTCTGCCTCGGCTTCCACTGCTTCGGAGGAGAGGGCGGACGCCGAGGTCCCGCACGTACGCTCGCTGGCGTGGCGGAACTTCGAGCAGGCCCTGAAGGAGATCACGCCGTCGGCGTCGGAGGCCCTGGGCAGCCTCGCGGAGCTGCGCAAGTGGAATGACGAGTTCGGGGAGGGCCGTAAGGCCAGGAAGAAGCAGGTGTGGGGCAAGGACCGCTTTGGGTTCACCGTACCCCCGCTTGAGACCGCGCCTGCGTCGGAGGGGACACTGGACCCTGGCGTCGCGACGCCGGCGAACTCTGGTTCTGGCGGAAGCACATCCGATACTTGCACCGGGAGGTGATGTACTAGAGGGGACATATTATGGGGATATACTCGTAGATACCATATAATAGAGGCGGTTGTAGAGTGGGAACGCACGGTCCGACGGGTGCCGCGACCATGAGGCTATCGGGGGCTAGCAGTGAGAACACCAAGAGTCAGCGACGAGTCGACTTGCGCCGCTGCGTCCTGGGAGCGGGCGAGCCATCCTCCTCGACACTCTCCTCTCGCGTCGCTTTCTTTTTCCCTTTCCCCCTTCCGTTAGGCTGCTTTTTCGGTGGCTGGCTCTGCACGGATGCAGGCTCTTCTTCGGCCTCATCCTCCTGCCCATCGCCTGCTTCTCCTTCGTCGCCATCTTCGCCGTCCTCCTGCTCCTCAGTCGACTTCCTGCGGACACGCCGCCTGCCCTGGTCCTGTCCATCCTTGAAGGCCGCCTCGCCAACGGGGCGCAGCTTGGTGAGGTTGTTTCCGGACGTCCAGTCTTCCTTACAGGCCGGACAGTTGTGGTTTCGTCGGCGGTAGTTGTTGAAGCAGTGGGTGTGGAGGCGGGTCTGACATTGAGGTGTGTAGCACGCTATGCCGCGGGTTACGATCTGTTTTTGCGGAGGGTTATCGACGTTCAGCCACCGTGCTCAGATTGTGCGACAGCGTGAAGACGCGCACCTCCATGCAGATCGTGCATTCGATGACCTCGCTCTCATATGTCGACCGGAGGTACGACTGGAGCTCTAGAATCGTGCGAGTGGAGAGGGAATAGCGGCCACGTCTGGCACACCCTTCGTCAGATGTCGCCACGCGCGAGCACGCATACGAAGCAAGTATACCTGCTCTTGACCAACCAGCCTTTGGCCACAAAACTGTGGAGAGTGGTCTCGGCTTGCGACTTTGTCATAGCCGACTGGAGAGAATTGACTTCGCGGAGTGCTGCAAGCGACGACACACAGAAAGACTCGTTCGGGGCGAGCATGATCTGCTCAAGCTGGAGCGGCAGACGTTAGGGGCGGCAGATCTACTAACAAACGAGAGGCGTACCACCGCCTTGAAGTATGCAATCTCGAGTGCACTGTACTCGGTGGCCATCTGGGCGACCTCGTCTCCTTTACGATTCACCTGCACGTGCCATGCAAAGTGAGATGTCTTGCAATTGTGAACAATGTCCCTTCGTTTGCACGCACCACGGCGTACAACTCTGTCCCATTAATCTCATCGTGCATACGCGAGAACTCCAGATCGAGAGGGTTGAGCGCGTCATTGATCTGCGTCACGAAAGAGTCCCACGACGCCCTATCATCACGATATTCAATATGCACCGTCTCATTCGCGGCTGAAGGTGGAGGGAGAACGCGGTGGGTTTAGCGGTCACGAACAAAGAATGCGACGAGGTGGCTGAGGCTCACTCCTGACAGCATCAATACATTTCTCCCAGATCTTGGCAGCTAACTTCTGCGAGAGTATCCGTCGCGAGATGACTGCTTGCATAAAGAGGCGTTGTACATCGATTGAGCCGACGGGCATGGTGAGCGAAAGGTGGGCGGCACAGACAAGACGCGTCGAATTAGACTCTGAACGCGTCGCGACGCGTCCCTCGTAAAGCAAATTCCCACGCACCCGAGTCACGCGCAGTGACGCAACGAGTATGCGTGTCGAGACTCGAGTACGATACCGGGTTGAGCCAGTAGACTAGTCATTCTCGACAGCATAAAGTACTTCACGAACCCAGCATAACATCTGTCCATATCCAAAACAGCTTTTGTTCATCGCTTGTCTCCACCACCACCACGGATCCTAGACCTAACCCGCCTTCCGTCCAAAGATACCTACAGTTTCGTGATCCGCAGCGTCCTGCTCACCATCGCCGCTGCCCAGAGCCCAAAGACAATGCTGAACGTATGCAGCTCGCCGTCGCCTCCGGGCTTGCCCCACAGTGTGATCGTGCCTCCCGGAAGACCTTGCTTGCCGACGATCCAGCCCTGCTTTGTCCAGAATGAAAGTATGCCCACGAGAACGAGCGAGGATGGGATGGGGAGGCCTTCAAAGTAGTGAGCTTTGCCCTTTCCGTCCTTCGGGACGAGCGCGGCGGTCGCGTTGAAGCGCGCGAGGCGTGCAAGGCCACAGCAAATGAAGCCGGTAAGGACGACAGTGTCAAGATACGTCCTGAAGCCCACCACGAACGCGAGTAACGCGGGCGCGACTCCGAAAGATATCTGACGTTTCGGGTACGTGAGAGAGGCGAGTGCGGCGGTAAGCTACATGTTTGCAGTTTCACATGCCAAAGGGGACATACCAGATCAGCAAGACTGTCCAGCTCCTGGCCGAGCATACTCGACTCATTTCTCCACCGCGCAACCTTTCCATCAAAGAAATCGAAGAGGAGCCCCGCGAGAGGGAAGATGAGCGCGGACCAGAGGTAGTCATCGTCGTTTGTTAGGAGGTACTTGGCAGACATGAAGATGGAGAAGGAGCCGCATATTCCGTTGGCGATTGTGACTAGGTCTGCTAGTCGGAAATTCCTATAACGACATTGTGAGCTTGTGAGCACTTCGCGAAGATGAAGGAAGTCTAACCTGACAAGAGAGAAGTGCCCTTCTGTGGCCTGGTATTGGTGCAGCGCAGCAATCTTGGCACTCTCCATTGCACTCAGTCCGTTCTCCTCTGTGGTCGCGGCGGGGTGTCGTTTCTGCGCTTGCTCATGGTATAGATCAACGTATGGGTCGTGTAGGTGGTCGTCAAACTGGAGGAGGGTGCAGTGCGAGTGGGGGAGTCGTCAACGGTGGATCTCAGAGGCTTGCGAGCCACGGGCGGCTTGAGACACCTCCATGTCGTCACGCGACACCATATACTACAGCTACCGGGTTAGGGTTATGTCCGCTCTTCCACCATGGCATTAATATTTGCAACCGTCAACGAAGACCGGTGATGACCAGGTGATGACGCATTGCATGAATAGACTAGATTTCATGAGATATAATGACGAGATTGCTTCCCTCGAGCCATCGTGCAAGGAGCTCATGGAACATGGATGCGTTGAAGGCGTAGTTGTTCATGAATCATAACGATACATTTCCAGATCTAGAGAGGGTAATACATGCAAGAGGATAATCACAGCAGCCAAGTCAGAGCGAGTCAAGAGCTGAGCAGGTCTAGCCCTGCATAACCACATCCCCATCACCATCCGCCTCCTTGCCCTCCTCCTTCTTCGCCAAGTCTCGACTGCGCGCCGCGTACTGGTTCGGGTGCGTTACCGACTCTCCACCGCCAACGCCCTCGCCCTTCTTCACGCCCTGGCGTGCCTGCGTAATCTCGAACACGCGTGTGCACGCGACATGGTAATGCTTGGCCTTCACCAAGTTCATGACCTCAGGCATGTCCGCCGACGTCAGCCCGTGCTCGCTGTACATCGTTAGCAGCGCCGACTGCAGGTTGTCCGGGGAGAAGTGCCGGTACGGGCAGCCATGCGAGTCGCCTGATCCGGGCTCGTCGGACATGAGGATTTGCTGGCAACTGCAAAACGCGAGGGTCAGTACGTCAAATTAATGTCGATGCGTACGTATGAATGAACACGGTGACGGACCTCTTCGCGGCGTAGTTGGCTCGTTTGCCTTCTAGACCGTAAGAGTGACGAATATTGTATCTGTACTCTTTGTTGAATTTGTCGTCCTGTATCGAGCTGAATGCCTTTCGCCAGAAGGCAATAGCCTCGTCTATGGAGAGCCCGAGAATCTGCGATGGGCATGAGTACGTAGTATCATGTGCGTAGTGTGCATGCTCGCCTTCAGGAATAAGCCGTACTGCAATCGTCCGTAGTGCTTCAGGTGCTTGTCTCGCCTGAGACAATTGTGTAAATTGCGCATACAAGCCGGATAGTGCTTGTACGCCATCTCGTCTATCATGTCGGCAGTCAACACCCCGTCTGGGTTTTCTGAGGGGTTCCATTCCGAAGAGATTCCGGCCTGGAAACCCTTGGAAAGGTTGTCGAGCAACGGGATGAGACGGGTATCCTCGTCTAGCCTCGGTAGAGCCTTCGCTGTGGCCTAACCGCAAATCATCAGCCTCTGTCACAACTCGTTCGGCAAACAATATGCGCTTGCCTCTAGTGCTTTCTCCAAGTGGGTTTCGTATTCTTGGAAGAGGATACTCGCTTGTTCAGACGCAGGGACATATGCCATACCACCCTTCATGATAACCCTTCGCTTCCCCACTAGATCGAGCACCCGGGTCCATTTGACCTTGTAATACCGCTCTGTATTCGAGGATGGGACGAAGTCCTGTAGCTCCTCGGGAGACGCCTGGGCAGCTCCAAATGTCAGAATAAGTCCAACCAGGTGGGGGTCGATTATAACAGGGTTTGTCGCACCTGGATCCAGTCGAAATTTCTGGAGCTCAAGAACTCAGCCTTCTCCGTGCTATCGTCCGTCTCGTACCGCAACTTGAAGAGTGTTGTCTCCGCCTTCACAAATCGTTTCCGCAGATCCTCTCTATTGTCCCAGAGAGATGCCACGATCGATGAGAGGGTACTGCGTAGCCACGGCGTGAAGCACGTACGATCGACAGAAGGCGAGCCGCAACACGAAATGCCCAATGTGATCCTTCCTCCGCTCCGAATCCAGGTCTTCCGTGTATGCACTTGTCCTATTGAGCTTCAGATACTTATTGGACACATTGTCGATGATCACGGTCTGCATCTCCTTCAGCGACCTGTTGCGGGCATAGCACGACTCAATCTCGGCGAGCACGCGCAGACGGTCGATCGCAGCAGTCTCAAACTCCTCAATCGTGATGTCGTCTCGGGGAGGTATGTCATAGCTACATAGGGCAAATGGTGTTGCGTTGGCAAACGATAGGACTGGGAGGAGAGTACGTACAAGTTCAGTCTGTAAGGGTACTTCAGGTGGGAATGAGTCTCCACGAGCCCGGACTTGATGTCCCTGAACCCAGTCTCTCTCTTCTGGTCGCGTCTTGTTTGCATATCGGTTCAAAGTGAACGTAGGAATGCGTCCAGGGGGAAACTGACAGAAAGGTGGTGGAACGTCGCAAGATTGAAGACAGGCGTCGGGCGCGACGCGTCCTTACAACGCGTGCCGTCACACGTGACTTACACGGCGTGACACATGGTCACACCAGAATTGGCAGCATGTGCAATGTGCAGAGAGTGCGAGCACATACATTGAGGCAATTGGAAATGTAAACTACGGGGAAAGTGTACGGTATCTGAGGGAAGACGAGTTATCGACCGGACGGGATGATCCTAGAAAAGACAGAGTGCAGCGAAGGATGTGGAGCAGAGGTTTCAAGTGCCTGGACCGTGTTCGTTACAGCATGCAAGGCAATGGGTAGCTCGGAGAACCGAGGATAGAATATATCGTTGCGAGTCCGATACGCCGCGAGCTCAATTGAGACAACAATTGCAACAACTGAGAGAGGTTGATGTATGGATGTATGCGTGGATGGTGTGGCGTTAATAAGCGATGAGGGCAGGACTTGAAACCCCAGAGAGGAAGTAGAGGAAAACAACAACGTCCAGCGTGGTTTGACAGGCGCTGCTGCCCATCTGAATATGAATTGATATGGTGTTTCGCCGGACTGGAGATCATTTAAGGGTCGCCAGCAACATGGCCACGCGAGGCGACAGTGTCCTCCAGACTCCGGTGTGCTTGGAGATCTCGTAACACAGTAGGGTCCACTATTGATACGCAAACCAGTCCATGAGCATCACAAAAGTCAGTCGCGCACAAAGACGACCGCGTACCGGGCAATGCACTCTTTCGCCGTGAGTGAAGACCACCTGGCGATGGATGGTCCTGACCTACTTCAGGAAATGGATGCTAGAGGTAATTGATTGATGTGGGGGAGGGAGGAACCTTGTGTCAATACACGCAATCCTCGGATCACGCTCGTACCCCAATAGCGATCGTACGCACATCCATCCCAGGGTCTGCCATAGGCACACGCTCAATCCCCGACTCATCCAGCTCGCCCAGCGGAGCCTCGCCGTCGATCGACACAGCGTTAAGGTCGATTGATAGGTCCATGATATCGAGATCCTCCACTGGTGGTGGCGGGGGAGTGGGTTCGATATCAACGAATCCTTCTGGTAGCTTGCCGCCGCAATTCTTGACTGCCTTCTCCCGCAACTTCTGCCACTCCTCATACCGAGTGATAGCATGTTGTCGTTCGCTATTGTTTGTAGCTATCAGTGTCTGCTAATTTTGGACATCGGAATAGACTCACTCAATCTTGCGCTGCTTATAATGCTGCATGACGTCGTCGAACAAATCCGGGTTAATCTCCATAAACAGCTTGAGAGCGTTGTACACTAGAGCATGGATGGTCCTATAGAGCAATTAGTACTGCCGGTATCACTAAGAGAAATCGATATGCTCACCTGTTCCAGTGCGATCTTGAATTAGTATAAAGGGCTGGGAACACGATGGGGAGAATGACAGCGAGGTTGTCGCTCATCAGGTTGACGATGTATTCGTTGTTCCAATACATCAGCGCACGCTCTGCGACCTGGAAGTGCTGGCTGTTGATGCATCGCGCGAGCTGCTGGAAAAGAGGCTCTTGGATCTTCTGGAATTCGGCAGGATCTATGACGTCCAATACTTCCTCCATTTCGCTCAAGAACATCACTTCCTTCGGTGAGTTGACCTTCGGCCAGAACTTGAGCAGTCCGAGGACAACATGCTCTGCGAGGGTTGCATCCTTCTCGAGGAACTGGACGACACAGTACGCCAGCTGAGGATGGTACATTGATAGACTCTTGACCTTATGGAGAGGGAGTAGTGTGCGCATGAGGAACGTTTTGTGCTCGTCCTTGAGCGGAAGCGCGAAACCGTTGATAATAGAGCCCAGAATTTCCAGGAGTTCTGCAATGCCGTTGTGCCGCTCGGTTTCATAGACGAAATGGAAGAATACGTTGTTGATGCTTCGCCGTATAGGTGCACGGAGGTTCAAGAATTTTCCGTATATCCTGTGCAGCGTAGTCTTCAAGAAGTCGCGCTCGCGAGGATCTTCCGAGTCAAAGAGCTCGAGCAAGTTTAAGACGAAAGTCTGGTCGATATAGCGCTTGGCGAGGTTGGTATTGAATTCGGGACTCTCCACGAAGCGCAGGAAGAACTCGTAGACGATCTTGAGATGGGGCCAAGCGAGCTCCAGGACCGGTTCGTCTTCCTCAGGATCGAACGCGTCGCCGGTGGGGTTCACAGGTGGGGGTATAGAGCGGAAGAGGTTGGTAGCAAACTACAAGGGATTTGTGATGGGTGATGTGTTCTGGATAAGAGCCGATGTCCAACGTACCATTTTGACCACCTCGGGGTATATGTTCTCCGTGATCACACCTCGTTGAGTCGTGATATATTCCAGCATCTCGTGCAAGGTCTGTGTTTTGATCTGTTTGCCCTTGAGCTCGGCGTTTGCGTCGTTGAAGTCAAACACGACTGCGCATTGGTGCAGCTTCTTGATGAAGAGCTGAGCGCGCTCGCTTGGAGGCGTGTCTGAGTGAGAGCGATAAGGGAGTAGCAGGGGGAGAATGACGAGAGCTGAACGAACCGCTGAATGCTGGCAGCCTCTCAATTTCGACCTTCTCGTTCACAACGAAACGGCTACTCCGTTGCTTGCGAGGTGGCTTGCCCGAGATAGGAATAGTATCCTTGGGAGCTGGTCGGAGGCCACGGGTCGCAAGCGATACCGCTCGAGGAGGGGTAAGGGGGGCACCTGGCTCACCTCCCAGCCTGTCCTCTCCTGACGCGTCCGGACTCACGACGACAATGGGGGGCGCAACGCCGGCGCCGCCAGGAGCAGCGTATCTACGATCAGCAGCAGCGGACGCTACGCTGATACGGGTAGCAGCGGCTGAGGCAGAGGAACCATTCGTTACGGGGAGAGCGTGATTGCTCGCATTCGAGAGATGGGTTCCGGGGACCTGCGTCGGGGGTAGAGGCTTGGCTGAGTTTGGAGGGGGAGGCGGGGGAGCTGCTGCTGCTGCTGGCGGCGGCGGCTGCCTTTGTGTCCTTGCTCTTCGAAGAGGAAGAAGAGTCGGTAGAGTTCTTTCTACCCAGCTGTGGAAACGGAGAAATAAGGATGAGCATGTGGGCGATAACAGTATGGACGGACCTGGCTGACCTTCATCTTGAAGCCCTTCATGATGGGAGGAAGACGGGGGTGACGACGAGGAAGAGTAAGTAGTCGTCTTTCACGGCGGCGGGGCGAGAGAGGATGGGACGATGCTGGGAAGGCGTTTGAGACCGAGTCGCTGCCACTTGCCTGCATCGATGAGCACCGAACCTCCCGTGACGGCGCTGTGACGGCGCGTGACGCGACCGGGATCACGCGCCGTACGTAGATCGGAGTGCGCTCACACAAGCTCTTAAGCAGCCCGTCCCAGCATATCCTCCCATCCCTCCTCTCGCCTTTCCGCCTTCCAGTCTGCATGGCCGGTATGTCTTCCCCTCCCCGCCTCGCGCCCCGCGCCTCGCTCACGCCCACCCGACAGCGATATACACCGTCTACACCTCTCCCAACCATCCCCCAATCCCAAATCATTTACCCACCCTCATAGTTACCCCGCACGGTATGTCTCTGATCGCCTCTCATCTCCCCTTCCTGACGATTCGTCTTCAGGACAACCCTCTAACATCCTTTATTCGTATCTGCACACGAACTATGTACGTCATTCTTCGTTTATTCCATGGAAACCGCTCACCTCGACCTGCAGAATGCTGAGAACTACCTCTTGACACCCTCGCCTCAAGGCGACCTGTGCGTCGCAAAGCTCTTTCCTCCTCGACCGAACGCTGCCAACGGCAAGGCCACTGCGTCTGATCCCGGTCACGCCTCGTCATCGTCTTCCAAGGTCGTCCGCTGCGAAGCCTCACGGAACTTGAAATGGACTATCACGAACACCGGTGTTCTCTCTCCCATCTACAAACTGGCGCTCCCTTCTCCAGACTCGGGCGACCTTCCTCTCTTCCAAATTTCTAAGCCGAACCCAAACGCCCAATTCTGGAGCATGTTCTACTTCGCCTACGCTGGGCACAACATACCCCCGAAACGGATCGAGTTTGGGAAGATCCAAAAGAATCAACCGGGACCCAATGGCGGCGGGACGCGTATCAGCATCACTGGGAAGACTCCAGAGGAGAAGGCGGTATGGCAGACTCTGGGTGAGGGCAACGAGGATTGTGTCGAGTGGGTCGTTCTCTGCGCAGCGTTGAATCTGTTAGAGTGCGTCTTCCGTTCCATCCATCTGCTGAGTGCCATAGCTGAATGTTCGACCGCGCATGCAGCGATGAGATCATCAAAGCTGCAGAGAAGAATCCTCCCGCCAACGGTCCTCCTGTGCCCGCAGGTGGTGTGTCTCTGCGAGACCCAGGCGCAGCCCCGCCACCGGGCCCCATGCGTACAAACACCGCCCCGAACCTACAACAACGCCCACCCCCTCTGGGCGCGCCGATGGGTCACCCTCCTCCTGGACCCATGGGTCATCCTCCACCTCCTGCCGGTCGTGGCCAGCCTATGCCGATGGGTATGCCTCCTCGAGGACCAGGTGGACCCCCACCACCAGGGGCATACGGCGCGCCCCCGCCCGGGAACTTCCCGCTTCCTATGGGCCGCGGGTTCCCTCCTCCAGGTCCTCCGGGTCCTGGACAGCCACGACCGATGCCTCCGGGCGGATTCGCCCCTCCCGGTGCACATCCCCCGCCTGCCGGAGGCAACCGATTTTAGTTGACGCGACACGATCAAAGGTTCAGCTGGGTGGATGCATGGCACAGACTCTCCCTTTCTTACGCTTCGCTCGAGCTTCGTGTTTAGTCTAGTGTCTGTAGGTGCTCCCTGGGTTGTTGGGACTCTTCCGTCATGAACATATCAGTGCGCACTCGACTGCCTGTATTGTACACTCTCCTCTGTCTCTTTTATTTCTATTTGTCTCTCTGCCTCTACGTACTCTCCTTGTTATTTTCTCTGATTCCTCTAGTCCTAGTGAGATTTATGTGTATGTACGTTGTGCCAGCACGCAGCTGGTATGGTCGATTCCTCTGAGCCTAGACATCGTCTGACCTCTGTTATTCCTCTCAAAACCATCGATTCTTTCATATGGCCAATCTTGCCTCCTTGTTAATGCTCCTTGTTGATGAGTGCCTTCCTATCTGCTACGTGCGTATCATTGAATAATCAAGTGTACGCCACGGACAATATCGAGTCACAGTAGGTCGCAGTAACAGTGAAGGTGGGTTGAATGATATACATTACACGCAAAACAGGATCCTTTACCCCTCAATCGATCCCGTTATGCCCCTCAATCAAAGGTTCTTCTGCGTACTCCTCCAGTTACCAGTATGGACGCCGCACGAACAAAGTTATCTCAGTATGAGCAGGTACTATGCATGCACAAACACATGCTGTCGATAGATAGTGATGGCTAGGCATGACGACGACAAGGAATCTTCACCTTCACTGCTTGATAAGTTTCTGTATGGCGTCCATGGACAACGCTAAGATTAGGGAATGATCGATCAGAAAGATCCAAACGTGGTCCGGAAACAAACTCACACTTCGGGCGCTCAATGGGTAGGCCGAGTGCTGCAGGAGGTGCCCGTCAGTCGGACACATCGAATGGAGTTATGCTGCGAATCAATACCTTTGGCCCACACGTACTGTGTGAGACAGCCAAGCGCTGTTTTAAGGACCCATGCGTCAGCGTCGTCGCCATTGGGACGTCATATGTATGATGAACTCACCTCTTGAGACACCGAAGATGACGGTATAGTACTGCCAGCATACATGTAAGCAAACAGGTGTCTGGACGACATATGGCTAACAAAGCAAACATACCTTGAACTCCTTGAGACCGTAGTGGTACAACACGCAACCTGATGCCGCATCGACGTTGGGGTAAGGGTTCTTGGTCTTGCCATGCTCCTTGAGGACGTCAGGCGCAACTTCGTAGGTCTGGAGGCACATAAGCTGCATGCTCGTGATAGGTACATATGTCATCACTTGCCTTCTTGACCAACTGCACGATGGGGTCAGCCAGCAACTCGGGCCGCGTATCGCAGAACGCCTGGAGGGCCATGAAGCGCGGATCGGGATTCCTGAGGACACCGTGGCCGTAACTGAGTAAGACTAGGTGAGCGATGATTGCCCTCTGTCGTGGTGACATTGCCATACCCGGGCACGACCTGGCCGCTTTTGAGGGTCTTCCAGAGGAAGTCCTTAATGTTGTCATGTGAGATGTTGTCACCAAGCTCCTTCTGCATGTTCATTTGCCATCGGAGCACTTCCTGGTTGGCAAGACTAGGTCTGAAGTCAGCATTGGTCATGAGGGTGGAAACAACGTCTATACCCACCCGTGTAGGGGTCCGGCGAGTGCGTACAATCCGGCAGCATAAGACAGGTAGGGGTCCGACAAGGTGGACCCAACGAGGTCTGTCGAAGAAGATGAGCAAACAACACGGGTTAGCTATTGTATTATAATCCTCACGGGAAGTATGAGCAGAAGCGTTTCCACCCTCATGATCGCCATGAATAGCGATGTAGAGGCGGAGATACTCAGTAAGGTCATGGTTGTCACCATAGCCAAGCATGTTCACATAGTTTCCTGTCAATATGAAACTTAGTCTTTAACCGACACGTTTTCGCGTTCGTAGCATGAGAACTCACCAACCAAATCCAGGTCCTTGTTGATTTTCGGAATTGGCTGTCCAGGGTTGTAGACATTGCGGTAAATGCGCGCAGCTAGTGCGGGAAGACGAGCAAGGAGTTCGAGGGAGTCCTCCAATGCGTACGTCCAATATTCGTTCTTCTTGATACCGCGCTCGTACGCAGCCTGGAATTTGCTGTCGTGATTAAGAGCAGCGACACCCATGCCAAGCTGGGTCATTGGGTGAAGAGTAGGGGGAAGGCTGCAGCGGATTGCTTTGAGCGCAGGCGACTAGGGTCGGGTCGGGTAGACTCACGAGTCGATGAGCTTCTCAATGTATTCGGGCAGCTCGCCCTTCTCCGCAAGCTGGCGAGAGAGCTGACGAGTCTCTGCCTCTGTGGGGACCTTGCCGGTAAGGAGCAACCAGAACATACTCTCCGCGATGATCTCCTTTCCGCCGGGTGCAGCTGGGAGCGCCTTCTGGCAGTCTGGGATGGTCATGCCATGGAACCGAATGCCCTAGTCGGACGTCAGCTTAGGGCCATCCCGCATGGAGCGGGAGAGAAGAGGACGTACTTCGTTGGGGTCGAGAACGGACGCTTCCCAGAGCATGGCCTTCAAGCCTCTCATCCCACCTACAATATGTTCTACCTATCGACTTGAAATGTGAACTGGGGAAGCTGACATGTCAGCCAAGCTGATTACCTTGACATCACCGAGGACGGCCTGTCCATGCTCAGTTTTCTGTGCGTTACACATCAGCGACGCGTCCGGGCGACGACAACGGGGACGTACCAGCTGCTTTAGCTGGAGCTGTTTCTTGGGAACGACTTCCTCAAGAACATCTCTGACAGTCTGCGAGTCGCGATGAATACATAGGTCGCGAGATATGAATAGCTTTCGCGCGGACCTTGGTAGATGCAAGGCGTCGCTGAGCAAAGCCTCGCGAGAGGTAGCGGGCGGAGGTCGCGCTGCTCTTGAACATGGCAGGCCGAGATATGATGCGGGGCAGGATGCGGGGCAAAGAGAGCAACCAGCCGCAACCAGCCGCAACCCCGCACGCTCCGGCTTTCATATGCTTTCGACGCGCTTCGTCCCTCGCGTCGGGCTCGCACATGACCGGGATGCGCCCGGCCGGCATTTGACCGGAACTCGGAACTTAAGCTGGACAGTCGGCCGAAGTCCGCGGAGAGTGCCGTGGCCGAGCGTGGCCGGCGAGGGCCGGCGGTGATGACCTAATAGGGGCCGCCCGCTGCCACGCGAGCGAGGCAGTCACGCGTGCTAGGGAGATTCGTGTCAGTCTGCCAGCAGGTCGTGTTCAGTCCAGTCTCTCTCGTCCTCCATCGCCGTCCGCGATGGCCTCCGTTCTCGTCCCCGTTCTCTATGTCTTAATTGTCTTCGGCTCTCTCCTCGTCTTTAGCTCCTTCTATCGGCGAAGAAACGCCCGTACGTGGCGGAGACTTGCCATCCATGACGCGTCGCTAATCAGTTCCTTCGCCTGTAACAGAGAAAGTATTCGAGCCCTACTTCCCCCAACACCACGAACGCGATGTCTACTTCTCTCTCCTACAAATGAGCGACCCTCCTGCCCCGGAGACTCTTCTCAAAGCCGCACTCGTACGCCGCGCCATGACCGACGTTACAAGAATCATCCGCCTCCGAGAGGACAAACCCGCGCTACAGAACCTTCTCCAGAAGGGTTCGATCGGTGATGACTTGTGGAACAGCCTTCTTGCTGCTGAGAAGGAGCTCGAGGCCGAGATTCTTGAGGTCGCCGCAGAGGCAAATGCATACGTTGAGGGTTGGGGCAGCGTGATCTTCCAGACCGCGACTGAGATGATGCATAACGAGAAGATGCGTTCGCTCGTCGAACAAATCCCCGCCATTCGTGCTGAAGCCGGTATGTTTCTGTCCTGCTGTGAAAGAATCTGCACCCATCATCCATGCTTTAGAGCGCAAGTATGGCAAGTTCCCTCTGCCTCGATTGAACGTCGAGGCTGCCCCGTCTGCCTCTGCTCCTGCCGCCGAACCTGCCTCCGTCACGACCCCATCCACACCTGCCCGTTCCGCAACGCCGGTATCTGCAAAGTCAAATGGTCTTGCACCGCCTAGCGCGGACAGCGGAACTTTCAGTGACAGTGACCGTTCTGAAGCCGCTTCACCCTCGTCACCACGTTCACCCTCGAAATCTGTGAGTCATCAGGCCAATGCGAAATCCACAAGACACTAATGTCCAATATTCTCTAGTCTCCTTCGAAGAAGTCAAAGAAGCGAAAGTAGCTATACAGTCATTATTATGTCCTCGTTCGATGTTCGTACCATGGGCAATACGATTGGGGCTCGGTGTACACTCATTTACGGCTGAGCAGTCGTTATACAGTGAAGAAGCTAAGAAAAGAGAACAAGAGTACATGTAAGAGACGGACTGGATGCAACTACTGGGAGACACAAGACATGACCACACTAAACACCAACAACAGTTCTCGAGCGGATCGGGGAAGGATAGAAGCAGGCAGTCATCATCCGCGGATGACGATCGCCTTCTCCCCTGCGCCTGTGCGAGTCTTGCCAGACTTGTCTACGTGATCGAGACCAAGCACATCTTCAGGGGCGAACTTGTGATCGTAGATAGTATCCTCTGAACGGGGATGTCAGCACGATCCTTGACAATGGGTCTCACCACATACCATCTTCGATGTACGATGGCTGCTTGAAGGTCGCGACCTGGATCAATGCAAAGCGGTACTTCGCAAAGTCCTTGTCCGAGACGCCTATTCGACCCTGTAGGCGCTTCTTCGTCTCCGAGAACTTCTCGCCCTACAAGCCAAGCGCATAGCAGTCAGCCTCGGCTAGCGAACTTCGCGGCCGATAATATGCACGTACCGGCTTGACAACGAATCGGAATGGCACACCGTGCGTCCGCGACACCTCCTTGGAAAAGTGGAAGACGCTTATGACCTTGTCTGCATCGTCTGCTTCTAACTCTTCCCGAGGGATTTCCTACACAATGATTCGTAAGCATGGTGGTCTCCACCCGCTGTCAGACAAGTGACTCACCTCCGCGTACAGCTCGACCGGGTCAGGGATGTTACCGATCATCTCTGAGCCGGTGAACTCCTTCTGCGTCTTCCCGTCCTTGGACACCTCGAAGACGCGGATCTTACCTGTACCCCCGGGCGTGAGCTTCACAAGCTTCGCGAGTTCTGCCGCGAGGTCGTGAACCATGCTCGTCTTGGGCAGCAAAAAGGAATGTGAAGTCTCCTCCTTGTTGTGGATGCCCGTCCAGTTGACTTTCAGACTGCGCTTCGTCTCCAGCTCAACAATCGACACGTCCAGCTTCTCGTACAGAATGACCGTGGTTTGCGGATTGACGTAGTTCGGCTGCATGATCTCCTGTATGCTCTGGTTTAGTGACCGTTTCAAGACTTGCTTTGGCGAGCCGTTGGAAGCGTGTGTTGTTGTGAAGCGCAGCCTGATGGGGTCCCAGTTCAATCGCTCGCCGACCTTCGCAGACATCTACATGGCGTGCTTAGTATACGCGCAACATTACTACGCCGCGGACAACGTACAGTGTCATAATTCTGCTTCTTGCTCAATGTCAGATGGAACTCGGGGTGCTCTGCGTCCGTCTCGTCGAACTTCGGCTTGAAGAGGATCATGACGCGGTTCTGGAGGAAGTCGTAGTACTGTACGGGGTTGGAGTAGAGACCTTGGGTCTCGTAATCGTGCAGCCTGTAACTAGTCAATTCGTGGCGAAGTCTACGCATTTGGAGTACGCACTCCTTCTCGTTAATGTCCACCTGGAAACAGATGATGTCACCGTCCTGGATCTCGCTTTGCGTGAACGTGAGTTTCGGCTTCATGAGCTCGATCATGCCGGGTTTGATTTCCTAGTAGTTCCTCTCAGTTCAATGGTTCGCCTCTGCAGCCATGCCATTGCATTACCTCGTAGAGCTTCAGAGGTGTTCCTGGTGTCCATCGCATGCGCTCATTGATGATGGGGACGAGGTCAGCAACCTTGTTCGCCCTTGGAACGTACACTTTGCCGACACCAGTAAGCTTCTGATTTGCGGTATCAAAGTGCTTGAGGAAAATCATGATGGAGCCCTGGGGAGGCTCAGTCTGGGACCGTAAGAAGCATATGGTACAGATCTCCTAAGCAGACATACCTGACTGGGGTCCGGGATCACATCTAGGTACAACCGAAGGTCGTTCTGTTGTCGAACGGCCATGTTGTTGCGGATCACCTCAACCGCTACGGGGACCGATCAGCTCGTATCGTGCTACAGGATCCGCGAAGTACATACTGAGTTGAGGCTCGTTCTCCGGTATATGCGTGTCAGGTCGAACGGTCTTGTTCTGTCGGTTGACTAGCACCCAGAGGCGCACTTGATTCTCGGGATAGTTGAAGTGTTGTGCCACGCGCGTCTTGAAGGTGCTGTAAGGCTCATTCTTTAGGACACGGAAACTTGGAAGGTCAGTCGCTGGCCAATTCCTCTCGTCGAAGGTTGCGAGGTCGAAGCCTTCATGCTCAGAGAACGTCTGATCGGTAATGACCTTTGCAGTAAGATACAAGTGCTGCTCTTCCCGTTCACGCTTCTTCGCCTCCATTTGCAGGCGTTCCTCGTCAAGACGGCGTTCTGTTTGATGGTTAACTCTGAACTAATGCTCTTCACAAGACCTCACTTACTGAGGTGCGGAGGAGTGTCCTCGTCCTTCCATGGGGCAAGGACGTCGTCAATCGCGCTGTCGCGGACATAGACAAGCATGTAAGCGTTTGTGAAGCGCTTCATCGCGCGCACTTGGTTGCGCTGCATAGGAGGGACGACGCCGTTGAGAACCTCCCCGCCGTAGTTCTCCTCGAGAACTTCCCGATCCGTGACTGGTGTAACTCGATCATCGTCGAATTTGAGCCATCTTGTCTCGCGATCGGGTTTGATGAGCGCGAAGTAGTGGCCACCGTGGAGGTCACCAGAATGAACCAGCACGCCGTGCAACCGGTACACCCATGGTTGTGATCGATCCGCAGTCTCTTCTAAGAACTCGCCAAGGTCGATCTCGAAAGGGAACTCATGGCGGTCATTGATCTAACGCCAGAGAGAGTCAACCCCCCCCCCGTTGCTTACGTAAACAGCATATAGAAGAACTTACCTTGACCATTGCATCGCGCTGGATATCGTACTCGAACCGCTTGAGCTGTAGGTGGAGCACAGGTGGGAACGATTGGAAGACAATTCCCTTCTTCGCTTCCTGGAGACCGTATCCTTCGGCCATGTACTTGTTTTCCCCGTCAAGAGTCTCCACGGCGACATAGTCTTTGAAGGACTCGTAAAGATTCTTCATGCCCTTCACATTCAACTGGATGTCTTTCCATGACCGTGAATGCGGGACCTTCACACAACAAACTGAGATATCTTACCGTTGAAGTCTTCGATCCGCGATGATTCGAAGTCGACGTTCACGCACTTGATATAGCTCTTCATTTTCCCAACGAAGAGTTTCTGAATGGCGCCCTCAGCCTTCGTTCCCTAGTTCCCCGTCAACTCTGCATCCAGAAAAGGCTTCTTGTTGCTTCCTACCTTCATCTTCATCTCCAACTTATCTTGCAAGACGCGGTTGAATTCTTGTACGTCATGCTGGAGGAACGAATCGAGGGACTTCCAACCGAACGACTTGGTCAACTCCGTAGTACCTTGAAGAGCAATCGGTTTCAAAAAGAATATGGTTACTTACAATGCTAACTCACCAACTGGCTGATCCGACGTTTGCAAGTGATAGAAGACGCGTTGGAGTGCCAATGGTACACTCTCTGTCGGGTGCTCGTCTTCCGTGGGAATTTGGTAGACGGCCTATGCGGATGCTTAGCGATTATGATCAAAAGTTGAGAGAATGACGCGACGGCTCACCTTTCTGAAGTATCGCGTACAGTACAAAGATTGAAGTAGTGAGTTCATGTAACATGTTGCGCCCTGATTCTTCAACCCAACGTAACCCGTCTCCTTCTTGGAGTCGTAGCTTCGAAACGAGAAAGAGGTGATTAGTGCTTTGGCTAAACCTGCTCAACGACCCGCTTACTTCACAAAGTTGTGCCATAGTACGCCTGTCGGATCCTCGAGGACGCGAACAAAGACACTGACATCGGCCGCGTCGTCCTCGATAGTAGGACGCGTGTGACCATCCTGGACGCTGAAGAGCTTGCGCAGTTCACTGAAACGCGTAAAACCCCAGTCGCATTCCTCGGCAATGAAGCGATGATGTGCATCTACGAGATCCATGAGTGTTGTTCAATATTCAAGGAGAAATGACATACGGCTGACGGTGTAGATGGTGGGGTCATGAGGATTTGATATAACCAGAGCGAATTGAGCGCATGCGTGCCACCCTTCAGGAGCCCTCTTCGGATCAGCATAGTCAAGATATACTGATACAGTGTCGTTTGGTGGAGCATTCGAGTTGCCAAAGGGGAAGAGGAGAATACGCCTGCGCGCCACAAAGGTCAAGGGAATCCAGACAATGTCTCCCAGCTCGTGAGGCATACCATTTGTGACCACCGCACTCAAAATCAGGACTTGTAATCTTCTTCTCCAGTTTTTTCCAGCCCGCGAGTTTCCATGTGAAGACCTTGAACTCCTTGACGTCGTGACCGAGGTCGGGCATGTGCTTTGCCGCGAAGGCATCATCTGCAACGAGGGAAACGAGGAGCGATGAGTCAGGCACCGAGCACAAGTAGAGTTGGCACGTACGATCATGAACAGAAACGATTTCCTCAACCTCCATTGGTGGCCCCCCGTTCGCCTTCTCATCAAGTGCGTCCATAGTATCGCTCTATGACGCAAGCCGATGAGACTTGAGACCAATTCGAGACCGTACAGACATACCATGATTGAAGGAGAGGAGAGTCAATCCTCTGATGATGGAACAGTAGGCCTGCTGTGGAAGAGCGTCGGGGACAGACACGGACACTGGTACTGGAATGGAGGAACGCGGATGATATGCAAGGAGACTGCACTGGTCGACCTTCCGCGCGGGCGAGAATCTCGCCGTATGCCCGTGGGAAGCCCTTACCACATTTAGGAGATGACAAAGAGGCCAATATATCGCGCACTTCTTTGGTCACCATCCTCCAATTTTCTCAACGCCTTACCACTGCCAGGCCCACCACTCCTTTCAAGCTCTACAGCTCACGGCCGTTCGCCCTCGCGACAGCACTGGAAACTTGCCGGAAGGCTCTCGTAGAGTCTCCCAGCCCTTTTCCTGTCTTTCGACTGGCGACTCCACGTCGACTGCTGCAATGGAGTCCACACACCACACGATCCTTAAATTGTCTCGACAGGGAGGTGCTTTGCGCCTTCACCAGCCTTTCCGCTGGCTACTGTCGTGTAATGAGTCAAAATCGTGTAAGATCGAGCTGTTCTGCAGTGGTTGCTGGTCAGCTCTGTTCTTGAGCTGATCGCGTGGGCATGCCCCCATTGCTGACGGCGTCGCAGGTTTTGCTCTTGGACATCGTTGCTCCACGTCGAGTATAACCACGTTGTCCATTCGCGATCTTGCATACATCACTCACTCCCTTGGTTCCTCTTTTACGATTCACGCAGTGTACAGAGCCTGCTACTCATGATATAAATGTGCTTACCTCCACGGATACGTTACAGCATGTCTCCGGTGTACTACCGAAATATCATTTGGGCATACTACAGCCAGGCTGGGCTAGCTTTGCACAAAGCTGCAATATTGATGAGCGTTGTGGTTGGCTCGCAACATGGTGACATGGCGCTGCGTATGTTGGGCACAATTGGTCGACGGAGACGAGAGGATAGAATAATGGGCGCGTTGCTGAGTGGCGGTACGTAAGAGGCCGCAAGTGGAATTCTGGTTCACCTCATGGCTACACACGCTTTGCATCCTCTCCACTCTCTCCCTGGCCACCCCCATATTAACTCGGAAGTGGCCCCGGATTCCGCTCTTTCTTCTGTCTTCTCTTTCCCTCTATAATGACTAGTCGCCATCGCACGACTAGCTCCTCTCGTAAAGACAGCTACAACCTATGGCGACCCAGCGATTCCGACTCTGACCGTCCCCGTCAAACAATGGCCACCACCCAACGACATAATGTGGAACAAGGGGCAGTCAGCGCAGAGCCAGCTCGGAAACACCATAGCTCAAGACGAGCAGACACTGCCGACCTTCTTGATCCATCTCTCGCGACATATACTCGCCCTCGTCACAAATCTTCTAGCAAGGATAAGTCATCTGCAGCACAGGCGGCTTCATATTACGCGGTACCCCCATCGCCCAACCCTTCCGTTCAGTACCAGACTCAGGATGCGTATTACGACCTCCGCGACTACCTTAAGAAGAAGACAGACAAGCGCAGTCCTCGATCGCACGAGAAAGCCCTCGCCGGCGATGAGGCCAAGCCTTCTCGCTCTGGCCACCCCAGTAGCAGTAGGAACGCATATCCGACCTCGGCTACCAATGTTCAGCCTTCCACTTTGTCACAATACTACGCTGTCCCGTCTGCACCAGCCACCCGCGACCCTACCTCCTCCTCTAGGCACCATCGAGACAGAGAGAAGGATAGGGAAAAATCAAGCAGTCGCGACCCTGCCAAGGTTAAACATCGAGATCCAACTGGCGAGAGGAGCGAAGACCGAGAGCGCCGCAAACGAAAGGAGAAGGATGGAGAGAAGGAACGATCCAAGGACAAGGAAAGACGTAGAGAGAAGGACAGACAGAAGGATCATGAAGCGCGAGTTGCAGCGGAAGTTCGACCCTTGGACAACATGAGTGTCTATCAAGGCTACGCACAACCGTCGACAACGGCGCAACGTTCTGCAGACCGAACTGCTGCGTATCCGGTACGTGGTCCATTCCGTTAGTCGCAACAAGCTCGTCACGAACTACCCCCAGGAGTCTCGCGCGCCATCCACACAACCTCAGCCCCATGCATACGTTCCTACCCAGCCGTGGGGCGGATTGACCGCTGCTGGTCGTGGGGCTGCCGCCTACGCACCGGATCCGGCATACCCGTATGCGTCCGACAAGGACGATCCACCCCTCCCAATCCCTCCACCGGAGCGCCGAAGGGAAAGAACGTCTTCCAAAGCCCATCGATCGCAGCGTCCGAAAGTGTCTTCACAGCAAGCCGGACAGGACTCGGGCATCTCGAGCAGCGAACAAGAACATTCTGTCATGGAGCGAGTGAGTTTGACGCAGTGAACGGTGAAGTGATCGATTGAACTCAAGATGTTCCCAGCCTCGGACCGTCGATAGACAGTACGCCAATAGGGAGCAGGCTAGCATTCTACAACGTGGGTATTCTTCCGGACCCTCGGGCAGCGAAAATGAAAAGGCTCCCACTATCCAGAAAGAGCGTGTACGTACTTCTTCGCACCGACACGACCTTCGAGATTGACCGCTTCGTGCAGCGTAAACATAAGACGCATGGCGAATCATCTCGTAACAGGTCAAAGCATCCGATCACCGACGCTCAACCTCTTCCTGGTCCGACCTCAAGCCAGGAGATCGCCAGTGCATGGTACCAACGGGTATGTGATTCTCGGATGTAAGATAAAATACTTGACTAGATGCATTGCGCTCTAGCACCCCGCTATGAAGACCTCTGCTCCTGTTGCCGAGACCTCTGAGCCGAAGATCTCGACGTACTTGAATGGACTTGGAAATCCGGCTGGACCTACACAGACATCTGTGCATCCTTCAGGCAAGGCTACCACATCCGTAGGTCTGACTACATCTCAACGTTCTGCACCGCGAATAGTCAGCATTCGGGCTGGGCAGGGTCCGGCCGATCCTCAAGTAAGCTCTATGCTCCCGAAAACCCATCCGGGCACAACCCCCTTACGCCAGGTAGACCCTCTGCCAACGTATTACAATCAGCAACCGGCCTTACGATTGCAAGATTTACTACAACAACCCGCATCTTCTCACCATTCGACTGCATATTATGGTGAACCTTCATCGGCCTACGCCAACCCTACTATCCATACTGGCGCTCCTGGTCCTTATTCTGTCGGGTTGTCTCGGCAGGGAGGAATGAATGGTGCACAAGCGACTCACGGACACCATGTGCCAACGTCGGATAACGTGATGCGACCTCCGTCGATGTTAGTGTCCGCTGAATCAAACACATCACGGATGGCGGCAGTTGGGCAGGGCTCAGGTCGACTTCAGAATCCAGACCCTCGCTCGCGGTCGACTCCTGGGCCTGCCGCATACGCAACGGCCACAGCGCAACCTGGTTATCATTCGACCACACAGTACGCCGACTCTGATCCGCATCGTCACCCCGCGCATGTGAAAGCCCCTTCATACGACTTGTCAAGTAGGTTTCCATTGGATGAAGATGCCTCGGCCTCTCGGCCCCCCGCACAGCCGTCCAATGTGTCGCCGAAGAGGGGTCTGACCTATCCAGGTGCATCTGCCCCCGCCGCCGTCTCTACAGTGCATGTCAACCCATCCAACTCTCATGCCAACGGAGGCTATGATCCGCGGTCACCGAAACCGCCCTCATTATCAACGATCACACCTGACGCCTCTCGGTTACAGCCGCACGCATCTGGGTCTCCCGCTGTTGTTGGTCACGCAGTATCCACTGGTTCTTCTGCTAATACGCCCAAACATTCCCCCTCGGCCCGTTTGCATTCCTCTCATCGCAACGGCTCTAATGACACGATCGCACATGCGATAACCAAACCTTCCCCAGTGGCTCTGCTCAACAGCATTTACCTCACCGTACAAGCGCGAATAATCTCCAGCCTCACGCCTTATCACGTTATGACAACACGACGCCTCGACAGCCTAATGGATCTTCCGCATACCCTGATATCGCTCGATACCGTTCTCCTGCCCCATCGGGATACCCTAATGCACAAGCATCGACATCTACACCCAATGTGGCCGCCCCCATCTCGCAAGGGTATAGTACACAAACACCTAGCATGTCATACGACGCTCAGTATGGCCGAGTTCCGAATACCACGTCCCAGACTGCGTATGCAGCCCAAGCAGGGGCCCCCAACTCCCCATTCGATCAGGCCAATCCGTGGACTACGGCATTCGTTCTCTAGATCCCGACTCCATGGTGTTTGCGACATCGAGTTCTGTCCCCACATTATCACAGCGTGTTCCACCACGAACTGCGCCATCCCCCGCTCCGACACTACGGCCTCCCCGACTCACCTCCGTGTCATCACCATCTGCGAAGACTCCGGCTCCTCTTCACTCAGCCCCACCTGTACCCACGCGTAATCAGACATTTCCTGCGCCTGCGCCCAACCCTTCGACCACACCATTTCCAGCCCATTCGCGCACAATCTCTGATCCACAGTATGCTGGCAAGATCCCTGGTGGAGGATACGCGTCAGCGAGCCTTCCGACGCGAGGTCATGGTCCTTCCAGAACCGCGCCTACTCCTGCACCTCAGGCCGACGTCCTTCTCACACCCTCTTCTCTCGCTCCCTCAATGCTCCCCAGGTCGCTCCGACTGTGCCACTAAGCAGAACGACGTCGAAGAGCACGACGAAGGAGAAGAAGAAAGGGTTCTTCGGCATCAGCCTTTTCCGATCCCGCTCCTCGCCGCCCAAAGAGCGTGAGGTAGACGCGCCACTCCCATCTACGGCGATCAGGGGGAAACGCGAGCGCAACAACTCCCAGCCGAGCCAGCCGCAGGCACACCTGCAGGCATCCCATGTGGCGACGAAACCGCCGACTGCTCATGCTGCCCCTCAAGTCGCGGTCGCCGCTGCAGTCTCCATCTCGGCGCAGTCACAGCACACTCGGGGCTACAGCACCAGCGCGGTCCCCATTGCGGCCCCCACTCCTATCTCGGCCTCCCATGGCCAGCGGGGTACCAACGGGAAGATGTTCACGCCTTTCCGGCTGCTGTCTCGACGGCATCGCACCATGTCTACCGCATCCGTCGAAGCGGTTGACGGTACCGTGGTGAGTATCTTAGTGTATGTACACAATGACATAGAGGACGGCATTGACCGGTGTGTGCAGATCAACGCGATGCTGACGGGGGGAGACTCCACGAGGAGCTCGACGGCAGGGCGCCCGTCCCCGCCCCTCCGCGACCCCATGACGGCCGCGCAGGAGTGGCGGAACAAGGAGGAGAACGAGCAGCAGGGTCGGGGCACGCTGCGCAGGCGGCGTCCGGGCGTGACTTTCGAGGTTGGAGAGGAGATCCCGGACGAGGGGCGTGGACCGATTCAGAAGTCGCTCCGTCAGAACGTGCAGAACTTCCAGACGGGTATGGTTGCTCAGGCTCAGGCTCAGGCGCAGGTCCAGTCGCAAGTTCAGTCGCAGGGCCAGGCCCAGGTCCATGCTCACTCGCACGTCCCGATGCCGGCCAGGCAGGCGACAGCTTGATGAGCTTGGTGCCTTGTGTTCGTGCGGATAGCGTTACGTTCGTGATAGGTCGGATGGGATGTTGGACCTATACAGTTATAGAGTCTCCTTGTTCTGTGTCTATGCACCTGCTATGTAAGTGTATCTCTATGTCGTCCCTGTGGGTTTCGCGGGATGTATCATATGTGTAATGTAATGTGGAACTTGAAGCGTATACAGTGTGTATGAGTGAGTTGACGTGAGGGCGGATTCCCCCCCCGAGCGGACGTCAACGTGCTCCGAATTGGCAGGTGAACGACTCAGCCTATGGTGTAAGTGAGTTGCTGTTGATATTATTGACATTGAGACGATAGTCCTCAACGCATTGATGAGACACCAGACCAGCTAAAATCATGGTATGTACCTCTGACCGGGACCTCCCTCTGACGCACAATCATGCTTGCGACATTAAATGTCGGAAAACTGCGGTGACCCTTATGAGAAAACAAGAAACATTATGGGCCTTATAAGACCCTTATAAAGGCTTATATGGCATTTTTCTGGCTTGCAAGGTTTCTTATAAGTCCTCATAAGGGCATTATCAGGACCATAATGTTTCTTCTACTTCATAAGGGTCACCGGAGCTTCCGACATTGTGAGACTTAGTTCAACGAACGGACTCAGTGCCTGAAGAGCAGCCGGCTAACTCACAGCTATTGGAATATTCATAACGACCGCATGGAGCTATAGGACTGTGTGAGCTACGTATACAACGAAGGCAGATGAGGAGGAACAGCAGTATGAATAGACAGACGTGGGTACGGACGTGGGATACGGTAGAGATAGACAGTCGTGGCATGGCTCCAAAGCGGTCGGAGCCGGCATCGAACAGCATACCGTTGACGATGCTTGTCGACAAACTCAGAGTCCGAGATGTCCACACCAAGCGAATGGCTATGCGTCACTGCGTCGGACGCAGCAGTGTTGTTGTTGGCACTGCAAGGCTGGTTGTGAGTCTTGCGGAATACAAGATACCGTACACCAGCTTAAACAACAGCAAGAGGACAGTAAGTACATAGAGGGTCCGGACAGCGCGAGGACTTGGTGGTCGCCAGAGCGATCAGTTCATGAGAGATGATCATGGTGGACTCGTGGAGAGAGGGATAGACGCCGTATGTGCATAGCGATGCTGCGCGTTCGGCGCTGAGAACGAGAGCTTGTCCACAGTCCAGGCTTCCTTCCCCTCACTGGCAGCCTTTCCTTCCGCCTTCCACCACCCAGCACCATTTATTCATCCCCGTAGCCTCACAGAGGCCTTCCTCATCGCCCAAGATGATGACGCCTATGCGTTATGTGGTACTGGTGCTGGCCATCATTGTAAGTCCCCCATATAGCATACATAGACCGCTCGCTACTCGATGTTGACAGGGACACGTAGATCAGCTTGCACTTCATCCTCTCCTTCTCTCATGAGGAGTATGGGCGCGCAACATCTATCTCCCATATCTCCGAACAGCTCGTCGGCTCCAAGGGTCACCCTCCATACCAAGACGGCATCCCGGAGGATCGTTACGTTCCCCCCGCCAAGGTCCCGATTCAGTCGCGGAGAGCCAATGCGACTTTCGCCATCCTGGCGCGCAATGGTGACCTGAACGGTATCATCGTGAGCATGAAGCAAATAGGCGAGTGCATATACTCTGTCAGTCTCGAACTACTCCCAACATTCCCGGTAGAGGACCGCTTCAACAAGGAGTTCCAGTACCCATACGTCTTCCTCAACGAAGAGCCCTTCTCCGACGAATTCAAAGAGTATGCGACCCGTGCTGCAGGATATGGAACAATACTCAATATACCCCCTGCAGGCGTATCACAGCCCTCACTGACGCGAAAGTCGAGTTCGGCCTGATTCCCAAGGAGCACTGGTATCAGCCAGCCTGGATTGACGAGGAACGTGCAACTGCTGCTCGTCAAGATATGATTGAGCACAAAGTCATTTACGGAGGTGGGTTCAGTACATCACAGCGCGGGCGTTACGCTGACAACTAGGCCAGGGAGCGTCCCCTACCGCAACATGTGCAGATTCAACTCCGGCGTGAGTACCTTGTCATGTGGTATCCAATCCACATATTGAATTATTCTTGCAGTTCTTCTACCGTCATTCCTTGCTTGACAAGTACAAATACTACTGGCGTGTCGAGTAAGCATAGGTGATCTCTCGCCTTGACTGTCACACTCATCATCGACCAGGCCTGACGTCACGTTCTTCTGTGACTTGCACTATGATGTATGTCTCTTTGAAAATCCGCCCTCGCAAGCTTACATTGACCGTCCAGTAGCCCTTCCTGCTCATGCAAGACCAGAAGAAGGTTTACGGTTTCACCATCTCGCTTCCTGAGTATCCTGCGACCATTCCAACCCTCTGGTCCGCGGTGAAAGGTATGTTCATCTTTCATGTCTGCAAAGTTGACGATTATCGACGCCTCGTTCTCTGGCAGAATTCATCGCGGGCAACCCCCACCTTGTCGAGAACGACAATGCCATGCGCTTCATCTCGGACGACGGAGGCGAGACGTACAACAACTGCCACTGCACGTGTCCCCTACTTCTCAGATTGAATTTCCACTGACCCGTCATATCTTCAGTTTGGAGCAACTTCGAGATTGGAGACCTCGACTTCTGGCGAGGTGAAGCTTACACCAAATTCTTCGACTTTCTCGACGAGAAAGGTGGCTTCTACTACGAGGTGCGCACTATGCCTGTCAGATGTTTCCATCTGTCTAACGATGAGATCGCAGCGGTGGGGAGACGCGCCCGTACACAGCATTGGTGCTGCGTTGTTCGCGAAGAAGGAACAGATTCACTTCTTCCACGACATCGGTTCGGCATTTGACACTTACCATCTTTGCAATCCATTCACATCAACCCACAGGCTACCGGCACAACCCCTTCCAGCACTGCCCACAAGGTGAACTGCACAAGAAGGGTAAATGTTGGTGCAACCCCAAGGAGAACTTCGGTACGTCTCCGTCTGAGCTGCCCGCGGAGAACATCTATTGAGCCCGCGCACAATTGTTATGCTCTACAGACTACGAGTGGTACAGCTGCCTCAAGAAGTACGACGCCGTGTATGTGTGAGGACCGAGCTGAGATTTGTGACGATCCTGTATTCCTGCCCGTTCTGCTATCTATCAGATCTCCTCCCTAGTCGTACTCCTCTCACGCTTGTGTGCATCGTAATGGGTCAACTCCCTTGGAGCAGCTTGTGATGGTACGATCGGCAGATCTGCCTTGCAGACGCAGATGAAATCTGTAGTCCTGCGTCGAGCGTTGCCACTTACGGTCGAGACTGTGTGCGGGCGATGGATCTATGTATCATTCTCACAGTGGTATCACTAGTTTCATGACAATCTGTCATAGGATGGACTGCGAATAATATTGATACTGGCCGTGACATTAGCGTCTGCTCCCAGTAGTGTTGAAATGGAAATAACCTACCGAGTCGTACAATCGTGTCCAGTTTGAACCCAGCGACGTGTCAATGAGCCGTTGGACGAGTTCGTCCACTGCGCTTTGGGTGAGGCCCTGCTGGAAGCGGTCACGCAGATTCTGCGCGGTTTGCTCGCCAAACGCTGCAAAGCACGGCAGTGATGAATCCTTCTGCATCAACTCGACTAGAGCTAGAGGTTTCCGACCATGAGCCACCAAGTACCACAGCACCGAGGGCCAGAGGTGCAACTACTTACTGACTATCCGGTCGCAGTGTTTCCGGGCCGCGTCGAAGCCGTCCTTGAACAGTTTCCGGAACTCGCGGTACGGGGAGCTGTCGAGGCCGCCGAGGACCTCGATGTACTCGAACGGCAGCTTGAACGGCGCGGCCTCGAAGCCGATGTTCCCGGGCGAGTTCGAGAGCATGAAGCCGAAGTCGATGTGGATGAGGTGCCCGTCGCGGTCGAGGAGGATGTTCCCGTTGTGCCGGTCCTTGATCTGCAGCAGGTACGTGACGAGCGAGTAGCCCGCAAGCGACTTTGCGAAGTTGCGCTGCGCGCGGGCGAATTTGGCCGACGTGGGGTCGCCGTAGGTCTGGGGAGGATGTTATTGGGATGTGGGTAGATGCGTGATGGAGAAGAGGCACGTACGTTCTTGAAGTGGTCGAGGAGGGTGACATGCCCGAACCGGCCCTCTGCTAACCTGCGTGCATACTCCGCTTTCTTGATCGAGTGTATTGACACGGCATCCGTGATCGTCTCAACAAGGCCGGAAGAGTTGCCTGTAATCAATATTCGGAAGCTAAATGCTTCGTATGAGCGACAACAGCGGGGTAGCGCAGCTGGACCAACGCACTATCGCACCCAGCATTGGCAATTCTCATCTTTCCAGATCTTCTCGAACTCTTGAATGAGCTGGACGGCGAGCTGCTCTTGTCGCAGATCACCGCCAGTCTTGACGATGACCGAGACGCAGTCCCAATTCACTGTGAAGCAGACCTCAGCAAGTCCCTGGCGATGCATCAGCAACAGACATACCAAGATGCCCGTAGGGCGACGCTTGCCGTACACGAGCCTGTAAAGAGAGACGGCGCATTCAGCCGTATTCTCCGCTGGATGGGTAGCATACATCCTACCTTCTTCCCAGCCCACGACTCGCTAAACACGACAGCAGATGGGTCCGCTTTGCTCAGTTCTCTCCGAATAATGCCCTCATCCTCAGCCGTCTTCAGGTCTCCGTTCGCAGGCGAGATCTTCAGCGACCCCTCGTTCACCCCATTCTCTCGCATCCGCGCCATCCGCTCCTCCTCAAGAGCAAGCATCTCCTCCATGATCCTCTCTCGGATAGCAGCCGCTTCCGCCGCCTGCAGTTTCATCCGCATGGGCATCGCGCCATGCGCTCCAGGGTCCGCGGAGACGCCTGGGGTCGCTGGCAGGCTATTGCCAGCTGCGGAGGATCCTGTCAACCAGTTCGTACCCGGCAGCCAGCGGAGAGACGCTCCGAGCATGGACGACTCTGCTTGAGGGGGTGCGCCCAGCGCTGCGGCAGCTTGGCTCGCGTTCAGTTGTGCGAGCATGACCGCTGCTGTGCGCATGCGTTCAGAGTACTCGTCCAAGGAGAGCACTCGTGTGGCAGGGCCGTTGTTCTGTCGTGCAGGAGTGCTTGGGTCGCTGGGGGCAGATGCGAGGCGCGAGATGGAGGGACACTGAGGGCGAGGGAAGGGGCGCGGACGTGGTTGATGAATGGATCGGACTTATCCAAGTGAGGTGTGTCGGGGTTGGAGGAAGCGCGGGACCAGGCGGCCATGTCCAACTCCTTGTTCTTAGGCGGTGGCGGAAGAACGATGGAATCGGACAAGTCGAGGTTGTTCGCTTTGAGCGAGCTTTCACCGCCGTAGAGTTGCTCTACGAGGTCGACCTCTTCCTCTTCTGGAATTTCTAAAGGTGAGACTACAGATGGAGAGGCCCCAGGGGCAGCAGATGAGGGTTCCTCTGCATCATCAGTATCAGTACCAAGGGCTACTTCTGAACCATTGATAGCATCAGGAATGATGACCGTTGGCTTCGACTTGGAGTCGGTCCGAGTGAAGGAAATGAGATCCTTAGATGTCCCTTTTGACTCGTTCTCCTTCACCACAATCTTCTTGAGTATCTCCTTATTGCTCCGCTTGTTTGGATCAAAGTCGAGATCGTCATGGAGGATCTCAATGAGTAAGAGATATGGTGCACGCTCCGCTGAGTTGAGTACAACACTCTCTCCTGGAGGAATCCGAATAATGCGGTGATGGGGTTGGGGAATCCCTTGTCTGGTTTCCGGAGTATCGGATGATGTACACCACATCGGCATGCAAATCTTACAAACAGACTTTGAGTTTGAGTGACGGAGGGATAATATATAAGCTAACCACCAACCTCGGCGGGTAGCATGTGATTTAGTCCAGTCAGTTCGGCTCGAAGAGCACTCACGCGAGCGGGTTTAGGGACAACTAGCAGTTTGTTGCAGATGTTCTCGAGTGCAAGAATGAATTGAACCTATTTGTATGTCGAACACAATACTAGGTGATGCATACAGTAAACGTACCTCCGAACGACAGTAGTGCCCGCGCAGGAGATGCATTTGGGAAGCGAAGTCGTACTCTTGCAATAATAAATCCGCAGCGGGAAGACTGCTTGGGCGATATGGATGTCGTGAAGCGAATGAAGGGGTCGATTGGAATGGAGAGGGGCCTGCAGCAGAGCGTGCAGGAGGCGTGTCTTCCTGACCAAAGGGGTCTGCAGACATCCTCGACTTTCGGATATCACGAAGATGTAGAGGAAGGGCCGGACTTGTCTGTGCCGCGATCGTCTGCCTCCTGGACATGCGATCGGTGTTCGTAGACGACGGCTGTGAGGGGTCGTTGCTTTCTAGTCGTTTGTTTGGCGGTGACTCGCCTTCTAAGGCAGGGGAACCGACTGAATCGTCGTCTTCCCCATAGCTATCCACGGTAGATGACATTGACACTGACCGTACCATGGCTCCTTCGTCCCCGTGACGCTCAATACTTTTGATGTCCTGGCCTTGCTCGTCCACACGGCCTTGTTCGATCGCGACAGGTCCCATAATTTGTGTGAGGTCGGGCATGCCAGGGACACCAGCCCATACCATGCCAAGCCCAACCAAGGCGGGCTGTAGATGCGATCTCACCTTCTTGCGAGAAGGACCAAGGAGGGTAGATGGCCTGAGGGATGAGTAAGGGGCCGATGGTAAGTCGCCGAATATGATCTCATGGCACTCGTGTAGAATTCGTTGGCAGATGAGAAAAGAGGCAGAGTTTGAGTGTTGTTGGGATAGATCTCTGAGGTACGCTTGCATGTACCACAAGGTCTGTTACCCTCAGTACAAACGAATGGAATGTCGGAGGGAGGAACGCACTAGCATGGCAATGTGGGTAGACTTATGCGCGATCTCTACCACAAAGCTCTCCAGGGCTTTGGACTGTGAGGGTCTCGTCACAAGTAGATGGCTATATGCAATCGATGTCAAGCAGAAATTGGAAGACTGTGGCAGGGTCAATCACCATACGAAGCCCCAGACTTCCCGCAACTCCTGGGTGTCCAACTCCCTGAGGCGGCTTGTCAAGTAGTACGTGATTCCGATATTGTCGGCATAGATCCTGAGGTACTGGAGGGCGACATGGACGGAAAAGAAGGAGGGGGAGAGGAAGAGGCGTAGGAGGAGGGCATGCGACATGGGCGAGGAGGACGGGAAGCCCAGTCGAGCTCGAGCCAATTGGGAAACCCAAGCAGCTGCAGACTGCAGTCCGATCCGAGTCCGGGGCGGCCACACGCGACTCCGCCGCGCCGACGCGCCTGGCGCTCTCCCGTCCCGCCGCCTCTTCCACCACTGTACGCTCTCAGCTGGACCGACAACTCTCCTCGACGACCAGCTGCATCTCTCATGCTCTGAAATCTGTGCCGAACCTTGTACCCTGCCCACCTTTGCTCTATACCTCTCACATCTGCGACTGAGACTCGGACGCGTTCTGCATGGAATCATTTGCCTATGGCTCACTCGCACACATCCGGGTCCTTCTCCTGCCTGTTGGAAACATTCGCCGTTCGACCTTCGAGAGATGGGCGCAGGACATCAGGAGCATCGAGACTGTCCGACTCGGGGACATAAGCACGGATGTCAAGGACGAGAGGTGTAAGTCCCCGAATGTTGCCTGCTCAAGGGCTCGACTCATGCGACCATGTAGCTCGTTTCCTCCCCAATCATCAACTTGCGAGCGGGTACCTCCACCTCAGCTACCCCTCACACCCTCCGCCCGATGCTCACCTTCCTCTCTCCCTCTTTCGTATGTCCGACTTTCCACTGGCCGTAGTGGGCATCGCATCATGCTCGCCTCATGATTCACTTGGTACTATCCTCGCACAATTTCAGATGGCGTTACATGAAGTCTTTCCCGCTTCCTTCATGTTTCCTTTGGCGAGCAACTGCTTTGTCTTCGAAGAGAGCGACAGTACCACAAACATCAACCTAGGCGACAACTTCCCAGGCTTGGTGGTGATTCCTAGAGTAATGGGCCACAAGAAGACATATGTAGGTACTTTGATAGCTGATCTATGCTCGAAGGTCCTTGTCCAACTTGGCGCTACGGTCTGTTGATCCCTCCATAATTCAGAGGACATGCAGCTAATCGTTGATACAGGCGCAAACGTTGGAGAACCCTTTAGGCAACGAATACCTCAACGCTTCACTGTTCCCCACCCTCCCGCCATCCTCCGAACTGCCTAGATCTCTTGATGATGAACCTCGTCGGGACTCGTTACCGCTTCTTCCGTCCCACAACAGCAACCCGGACCTGAATAGTCAAGCGAGGGCGAAGACTCCGTTAGGTTTGAGACGCACATCTAACATGGGCCCCGGACTGCTCCCTAGTCGGCACGCTAGCCTGCCTCCTAGTCCGGCTCCTATGAAGAAGCGGCCAACAACCATTGGAGCAGCATCATCTCATGGTCGATTCTTTAAGGTTCTCGGTGACTTCTTTTTGCTTGCGGGCAGAGTAGAGGAAGCTGCAATATGGTTAGTATCGGCAGGGGATACATGTATAATGGAAGCTGACACCGGATGATACAGGTACAACGAAGCCATAGTGCTCTTTAAGTCGTCGCAAGACTTAGCATGGCATGCATCAGCCTTGGAGGGTCTAGCTACTCTTCCAGTAGTCGAAGCATGGTCTTCGACGCATGGTATTGTCCGTAAATCTCATGCGGGCAACTCGAGCATGGACTTATGCTCTCTGTTACAGAACGGCTCTGCTGGTGACAAGGATCCTTGGGCAGAGATTACGGACAAGCTAAATCAGGCGGCTGGTCTCTATCAGCGAGCTAGTTCTGCATCCGAGCCAGAGGCCTCACTTTCTCTTCTAGCATATCTTTATTGCTCTTCGGTCTTGCGTCACAGTACCCTCCTCTACTCAGTGTGGTCATCCAAGGGCTGGGGTCCCCTTGCTTTCACAGCCATGCTCCAACCAGGCCCTTCCCCGTTCCTCCCCGCGACACTCTCTCATGACGCTAGCTCCACATCCAGTTCAAGTCCCCGCAACACATACGCGGCTTTGGAGCGGCTCACCTCTATAACTGGCATTACACGGGCGCAGATTGCTTGTACTATCTCCCAGGCACATGGTCCCTGGCTGGCTCACCTAGATGCTCGAGAACGTATCCGAATACTGCAATACATCGCGGCAATGTTCGGTGCATTAGGCCACATACGCAAGGAGGCGTATGTGCTGCGCGAAGTACTGGCTTGCCTTATGGAACTAGTGGTCAGCGGACGCGAAGAAACTGGCAACGGCACCGCGCGTGTCCTGAGCGCTGGTTTGCGTAATCGGAACAACGCCCTCAATGTGACGACGGCGCAGGGAACCGTGGGCGTTCGGGAGAACGAACGGACAGATGGCAACGAGAGCATCCTTCGCATCGTGAAACATGTATGCAGGGTTCATGGTATCGATCTCGAGGCTGTCAAGCTGCTGCAGTCAAATGCATCAGCCCGGGAGAGTTGTTCGTCCCAAAACGCCGATGATACGGACGACATTGAGGACCTACAGGCACTTCGCGAGCCATTCGGTTGGCCCGAGCTTCAGCTGGATATCATCAGGGAGGCGATCTCGATCGCGGAAGCACTTCCTGGTACGTCTTCACATTCTTGCACATTGTGTCTTGCCATCAACAGTGGTATCCAGATTACAATGCTGTTGCTCAGTTCGCACTGTCGGCATTGAAGCTATTGCATCCCGTCATGACGGCCCTCGATCAGCGCAGTATGTACGACAACGCAAAGAAGGCGCTATCGACGGCCACACGACGCGGTGATAGTACGGCAGTGGATTACTGGTCTGGCCAACCGATCACAAGCATCGTGGTTCTTCCGTACGTATGCCATCCTCAGTGTCATCATAACAATGTACTCAAGCCACTGTAACAGACTACCGCTAGTCAGGATGCCGGTTGAGAAACCCTTGTCCCTGCTATCACAAGGGTCCACTGCGGCTTCGATCATCACTGGTGCACGAGATCCCTTCCTGTACAACCCACGGAAGCTACTGCAGGGCCAGGTTAGTTCATTCTATGCTCTCACCAGCATCGTACAGCACCTTGAGTATGTATCACAGACCAAGACCGTACTGGTTCAGAACGAGCCATTCGATATGGTCATAACACTACGAAATCCATACGTCTTCGACCTCGAGCTACAAAGCTTGCAGCTCAGGTCTGTCTTCAGATTGATATAGGCCAGCAGAGTCTCTAACGACAAATACTATAGCACGTCTGGTGTGTCGTTCGTATCAAAGGCAATGCCTGTCGTGGTCCCCGCGAACTCCTTCCATCCTGTGACTATCACCGGAAGAGCTACAGAAGCGGGGACGTTGACGATCCGTGGCTGTATCGTCCAAGCACCCGGCGGTGTATCACGGGAATTCGTTCTTCCATTGGCGACTGAGGAGGAGGAAGAGCGAAAATCCACACGGCGAAGCGCTATAGAATGCGAGGTTGGAAGGTCAAAACATTCAGGTCTCGATTCTCGAGCATGGCAAAGGTCAAGCAAGAGGGCAAGCGCACAGGTGGCAACGACACAGTCAAAGAAGGTGGTCCGGTTCATTGAGTGCAACGTGGTTCCCGAACAACCTCTCCTACGAATACGGCGAACATCATTAACACACGGTGCAGTCATGCTGTATAACGGCGAAATGTAAGTCCTCCGGCGACCTCTCTCAATATCTCAAGGCTGACGACAACACAGGTCTACAATTCGCATCACACTCGAGAACGTCTCTACGCTTCCTGTTGACCTCATTCGCCTGACCTTCGATGACTCCACTATCGCTCCTGCTCAACAAGCCCTTGCGGAAGGCGATATGTCAGTCTTCGACACGTACGAGACGGAGTACGACCTGGTACACCGACCAGTATTCACATGGGACAGCGAGCGCGAGCCACAGGTAATCGGACCCGGACAAAAGCGAGTCATTACCGTGAATTGCTTTGGTAAAGTTGGCTGGTGTGTGTCGTCGAGTTGCGTCAAAGTACTGTAGACGCTTACCACTCTCCCAGTACAAATGGTGCCATCCATGTCTCGTACTCCCACGTCAAGCGAGCACAAGAGAGCCAGCAAGAACCACGGCAGGTGTTCCACACACGACAACTATCGTATCCTGTACTGGTCACGGTCTACCACATGCTCGAGTGTCATGCGATGGATATCCTCTCCTACTCCGGAGCGACGACCACACTGCCCCCTGGTACGGACGACGGAGAGGACATCTCGCCCGACGCAAAAGCGCGGAAGGCTTTGCTGCACGTTGGCGACATCGCGGACTGGTGTATCTTTTCTATCGAAGTGCGAAACACGTATGGCTTGCCTTTCGAAGTCACTTTCGAGCGCGAACAGGAAGGCATGTTTATATTTTGTGTATCATGTAAGATGCGTTTTGACAACCCACTAGGAGCAGAACCCGCGACACTCACGACCGTTGTACCGCCTGGCTCCACTTCTCGGTACGTTGCAACACACTAAGCGTACTCGATTATCATCCAACTGGTTACTGGCTCCTCCCCGCAGCATCGTCTTACCAATCAAGAAGATACTGCTTACAGAAGAGCATGTGTCACGCCCGATACCAATGCTCTCTGACAGGCAATACGTAGTCTCTTCGTCGAAGTTGACCGCAGAGCAGGAACGCTCACAGCGAGAACTCTTCTGGTACAGAGAAGAGCTGTTCAAAGTGGTGCATGGGCACTGGCGGGAGGTAACTTTGCATACGAGTTCAGTGATGCGATCCTTCGCTCATATAGTTATGCACAGAGCGGAGGCACAAGAGCAGGAGATCTCTCGCTGCGACAGCAACGGATGACGCTCCCCATGCTGCAAGCATTACGCGTTGAGAGTGCACGCATACGAATGTCCCTGATCCGCTACGACGACGCAGGGAACGAGACACCAGTCGCGGTCGACCCAGCTAAGACCAAGTTCTTGCCACTTCCCAACGAGTTCGTCTACTTGAAGATAACTATCACAAATCTCTCTCGTGAGTTCCCATGCTCATGAAAAAGCGGACGTGCTCTGATGTAGGTTGTAGCATCTGACCTCGTGCTCGTACTCAATCTCGACCTTCAACCGGTGGAGCATGTTGTCTTCCAAGGCGAACTGGTTGACGTCGCAGTCGGGCGGTTAGCCAAGGGCGAGACCCATGAGCTCGAGACACCTCTTGCGTTCATCGCCTGCGGACGCTTTGACTTCTCTGCAGAGGTCTGGGCTGTTGGTCGCTCACAGGAACCTCCTGCGCTTATTGGGCACGGCAAGATGCGCATAGACGTTTCCGGAGACTCATAACCCTACCTACTACTTACTATTGAATTATGCACAGCGGATCTTTGCTCTTCCCGCGATGAATACCATGGATACCACGACGAACGAGTAATAGTACGATAGTGTACAACGGCCTCCGGGAGGTGTAGCATAATAGTTGTCCAGTCGTCCGGCGCAAATGATATAATTCACTCGTAGTCCGAGCTTTCCTCCTTGAAGGTCTGGCTGTACGCCATGATGGTGCCATATACAAGGCTGCAAGCAGGTCAGACGAGCAAGCACGGCCATGAGGATTGTGAGGACGTACCCTCCGCCAGCAATAGACATCACACAAGCCCCTTTGGCGATAACCTCCGAATGCGCCAGTACCAACGGCAGCGCGAAGCCGGTGACCACAATCGTGGCCGTGATGAAGCGGCCGAGGTCCACAGGCCCTGACCCCTCATATTCGGTGGAGAAGTCGTCTCCCCCGCAGCGGGCGAAGATGGCGTTTGGAAGCGGCGCGAGCACGAAAGTGAATGCTTAAATGCATGTGAGCCTCTCCGCGCGCCGTTACAAGCGAGCAAGATACGCACCAACAAGAAGAGGAAGCCAGTTAGCCCAGAGCGCACATGATAGAATGACAAGCAGGAAGCCGACGGCCAGGACGAAGGAGAGGAGGATGACCGCTGGGAGTCGCGCTTGAGTACATGCCTGGAGGCAGTCCCAGAGATAGAGGTACGAACTTTTAATGCCTGCGTTGGCCATGGTAGGAGGCCGTGACGGAGAGTGGAGGAGGATATACACCGAGGACGAGATGGCCCGTTCTGAGCGCCCTCGCCGATGCTCACCTCAACGACCGCGGCACAGCAGGATTACGTCAGCAGAAGTTGAACCGCCACGAATCGGAATATGCGGCTATGACCGTGAGCAGCGAAACGCTTCTCAAGAACTTCATGGTCTGTACTATTCCATCGCTATGGTATACAATGCATTCGATAGAGACAAGAGCTACGGGGATAAATGTAATAAGGTTACAGAAACTGCTGGACAAAGCAACCTGAGATAGCGACATCGAGACCGGCATGTTCATCGTCCAGTGGGGCGCCGGGTTCGCTGTGGGCGTGTCCGCACTACATTCGCCGCTTTCGAGTCCGTAAGCGGTCCTGATTGAGGAAGTGTGGTCTTGCTGAACTGTTTGAGGATAGGAATCGAGGGCGCAATAGGAACAGGAATGGTCTCGGTCGACGCCGAAGATGATGATGAAGATGCTAGCGACTTGACCAGAGCAGGCGGCGAGTTGCCAGGTAGCGATTCAGAACGATTCTCCTCATCTGAGAGAGGACCGTTCACCGGGGAATCGACCATCATGGCGTCGAGCACGGGTGAGCGCGCTTCTCCCTCGGGCAAGGGAAGATGCTCTGCAAGGAACGTCTCGCTGCCTACAGATGATATACCCTTCGACCGGAAGCGGCGAATGAGGACGTCCCTGCTTGCCGTGGGTGGTGGGTCGTCTACCACTCTCCGGCTGCGCTTGCGCGGGGTAAGGCCCGTGGGCTTGTCTTCCCGCGCCCCCTCCTCAATGAGACTATGCGTCGCTCGGCGGATGTTGCCCAGGGTAGAGGTGGAAGCAACGTTTAGGACATCGACTGCGCTGACCATATCCGCGGTCTCGCTGAGGATACGAGAGGAGGTTCCCTCAATAGCCCTTGAGGTCGAAGCGATCCCGCGCTGTATGTAACGGTACCCCGATTGTGCCTCGGCAGCGAGACCATCGGTTGCTTCTATGCGTGCACGTTTCGCGCGAAGTTCACGGTCGAAGGCTGGGTTATATGATCAGTCAACCGTAAGGCGAATTCCAGGGCAACGGAGACTAACCCTGTGTAAGCGTTGTTGTCGACGTTTGGACAATACCCTGCAACTCGTGGCTGAAGCTTGCAGTTGATTTGGCGACGGTTGACTGCACTCCAGTGAAACCATCACGTATGGTGCCTCTTGCTGCGTTGATAGACTATCCCAACAATAAGTACACGGCATGCTGACAGTGAGTGAAGATGCTCACCTTGAGCCCACCGTCGCGTAATCGCTTGCCCTCCACCCCTCTCTTGGTGAGATGCTCGCTCCAGGAAGAGCCGCGCAGAACAGCAGCCTCGAGCTGTTGGCCCTGCTTCTGGCCAAGCTGTTGCAGCTCGTGTTCCGCGGCGGTGTTGCTCTCCGTCATCTCGGAGAACGTCTCCCGCAGGCTACGATCTCGCTCGGTGGTAAAGTTTCCAAGGAGGCCCGCAATCCGCTCTAGCAGAGCATCAGCAGAACGCTTAGCCTCAACACGTTCGGTCTCGAGGAGGCGCATCAGTAGAACGTTCTGCTGCTTGAGCCGGGCGATCTCGACATTGGTCGTGTTGTCAGCGAGTGCCTTCGCTTCTTGCAACGTCTTGCGCTCAGTACTGATGAATTCTAGTGCTTCTTGTTTGATCGCCTCGGTGAGTGTACCCAACTCTTGGAACGCTTTCTCGACCTGTGGACCTGCTAGCACCGCATCGAATGCATTACGCAAAGGATGGAGACATACCGCAACGCAACTGGCGAGGCTTGAAGACTCGGCTTCCTTGCAAATAGATTCACAGTGTCTGCGCAGCTCCTCAGAGTACGCAGAGAAGCCCGTCTTCATGTTCGTCTGAGCCTCAGTTATCGTTACGCGGATGGTCTCCACGGTCTCCTTGGCTGTCTCTTCCTTGGCATGTATGAGTTGGAGAGCCTCTTGGACCTTCTCGAGCTGCTCTTTCAGGCGACTGGAGATGGTGGCCAGAGCTTCCAACTCCCTCGTCTGGAACTGCTCTGTCTCCGTCTTGACCTTACTTAGGTGCTGAGTGGCCGCCTTCATAAAGCCATCGACCTTTGCAGACATCGCTTGCGTTTCCGTGGAAAGCGTTTTGCTGTGCGTGTTGACGGCCTTGAGGTTTGATCCAAAGGCTACCGTTTTCCGCTCTACAAATAGCGATGAGGATCGGACCATGCAGGACGACGTGTGACATACCAAGCTTGCCAAAGAGTCCGTGGACGTCACCCTCGTATTCACGACCGACCTCTTTCCACCCTGAAACTGTTCCCAGAAGAGCCTCTTCGCTCTTTTGGTGAGCCTGGCGAACGAAGATTTCCTCCTCTAAGGCGCCTTCTACAGCTGTAAGCTGCTGCTGCGTGTCGTCCAGTCGAACCTTCGTCTCCCGGAGCTCCTTGTCCGTACGGCTGAGCAAAGACATCGCCTCCTCGAATTCGTCGCGAAGTGCCTTCATCTGACCCTCGAGAATCTCGACTTGTTTGACCGCTTCAAGGCGCTCCGTTTCTTTGAGCTCCTGCTCCGTGGTCATCTTCGTCCAGGTCTCCTCCGAGATGATGATCCCGCTCTTCTCACGGACTGCACGCAGGTCAGCATGTAGACGCGTTATTTCAGCGACGTAGTCCTTGATGAGAGCGTTGCGTGTCATCTGCTGGTTGACCTCCGGGCGGTTCTTGATCGACTTCGCTCGGATGGCGTAGTCTAGGGTAGAGAGCGTCTCTTCCATGTTCGAACGGGCGGGAGAGACCGTCGCGATAATACATGTCTTCGTGTGTCCTCCTAGGGAATCTTGGAGGAGACGGGTGAGCTTCGACTCGCTGGAGGAAGCACTGAGCGCGTGATTTTCAATTGGTGATGGTGAAGACATACCGGTAGGGAACATGCGGAGAACCGTCAACGAGTGCGTTGATGACTCGACCAAGAGTGAGTAAACTCTGGTTAATCATGCCTGCTTCCCTGGCCCGCTTGTTCTCTGCACCGGAACGACCAATGTTCTCCGAACCCGCAAGATCGACTAAGTTGAGTTTACCGACGCGGAGAAGACCATCGCCAGTGGAAGAAGCCATAGTGGTATGGACGGTGATGGAGAATACGGAATGGGAGCGACTGGAATGGTCGTTGAACTTTGTCGCGGCAATTTGTCTCCGGTGACTGCCCTTCGTGAGTAGGGCAAGTGCATCGGCAGCGGTGCGGACTGGAGTGTCCTCAAGACCCTGGATGATGACACCTCTCTTGTTGGCGTCGTCGAAAAGTTTCAAACTGACTGGCGGAGGGGCATCCCTATGGACACCCATGCCCATTGGCTGGTTAGAACCGGAAGGGGCAGCAAGGTCGGGAGCAAGGAGGTCACGGAGCTCCTCGTTGTACAGCTCTACAAACGAGATCTTGACACTGAAGTCGGACGACGTTGCCTCTAATTGTTGGAAGAGGTTAAAGAGTACGCGGGGGATCATTCCCGCCTGCGCGGAAGGGTTCCCCATTGGTGTTGTAGTAAGGTCGCCTTGCATTGTGTGACTATGTGTGCGGCGTAAGATCAAGGATAGCAGTCAAGTAGGTTACTCACGTCTTTCCAGTGCCGGTCTGACCATATGCGAAGAGAGTGCAGTTATAACCCATCAGGACCTCCTCTAGCATCGGACGAACGACGTCTTGATAGATGGAAGCTTGGCTGGCCTCTGGTCCAAAGACGACGTCAAAGGGGTAGGTTCGTGTGGTAGGTAATGCCACGACGCCCAGGCTTGTAGAAGGCGCAGAGCTTTCGATGGTAATGTCCTCGCTCCTAGCACCGTTGGTAGTGACGATGATTGGGGAATTGTCTTGTTGTTCTCGTTCGGAACGGCGCCGACACCGTATAACGACCTTGATGTTTGTATCCGATTCGCCTGCGGCGTGTTTCTGGGATGGACCACCCTTGGCAGTTTGGGAAGACCCGGGTTCCGCATGGTCGGCAGAGGTGGCTAAAGTTGTCGATCGCTGGGAAGAATCGGATTTCGCGAGTGCAGAGCGTGGTCGGAAGTTGGTAGTACTTGGAGGAGGCATAGCAGATGACGCGTTCGGCCGCTGCGAGCGCGACGGGGGGCGGCGGAAGGCCATGGCGGACACAGAGAGACGGTGGACAAGTGTAGATCTGCAGACCGAGGACGACCAACAATTCAACACGCGCGTGTCGCGTACATCACGTGGGCGCTCCGTGGGAATCCTGATCCCGGCGCCTAGTATCCCCACGCTTGCTGAGGCTTGCTGGGACACTGCTCCGCGCCATGATCCATCCCTCCCTCGCCCTCTCATAGTAACCAAGATGGGCAAACGCAAAAAGTCTTCTCGAAAGCCTTCCGCGCCTCGGAAGAAGGAAGTGCTAGGTATGTCTGCAACACAACCCGTGTGGTCTTTGCCCTCATGCAAGGTGCAGAAACCAGCTTCACTTGCCTCTTCTGTCACCACGAAGGTTCGGTCTCTGTGAGGATCAACAGGAAAGAGGGGCTGGCTCAGCTCTTGTGCAAAATATGTGACCAGAGATATCAGAGCAAGGCCAATCGTGCGTTCATCATTCTCTTGCTATCTCTACCTACTAATCGCATCTGTAGACCTGACAGAGCCAATTGACATCTACTCGGAGTGGATTGACGCTGCTGACGCTGCAGAGAAGGAGGCCACCTCTGTGCGTAGACCCGTCGCATCGTCAAGCAGACCTACTAGGGCCCCTTCTGTAGGCAGTGACGACGAGTAGGAGAGTCGCGGACAAGATACTCGTGACCCATAATTGGCACGTACTCCCTTTTCCGGACTGCTTAGATTTTCCATATACTTGTATGACCAGCCATTTGTGTATTTTGTACGAGCGGAAATGTTGAACACCTCAGGAAATTTCATGTGCTAGATCAGGATGGGAGGTCGTCTGCTCGGATATGCGGCCATTTGCCTAAAATGGAGCGCTAAGGCCTTGAACGACGCGCGCGCGCGAGCTTGACAACAGCCGTAAATACCTGGGTTATGCCTGCCTGACCTCCTTTAGACCTTGTCTCCGCCAACAGGCCGTAGCGGTCTTCTCATCATCTTCTGGCACCCTCGTTCAGCTCTTTCTTCTACTACTAGACCGACTCTCCCGCTTGCGCAGTCTCCATATACCTCCCCGATCGAGCAGCAGCGCTTTCGAGCTATACCCGACCCTCCTTTCGTCGCGTCCTTACGCAGCAGTAACGAGCTCCTACCATGTCTACGAACATCAAGGTCGTCTGTCGGTCAGTAATCGTGGAGTTGATGGCTGTGGCCCGGGATCTTAATCTCGCCAACTGGATGTAGATTCCGTCCTACCAACGCCATCGAGCAACGGGAAGGTGGAGAGAACGTAGTCGCTTTCGACGAGAACTTCACAACCGTTCAACTCCGATCGACACAAGTTGGGTCAGGCCCGGAGAAGGATGGTTTCACATTCGACAGGGTGTTCCCTCCGGGCACGAAGCAGCAGGATATCTTCGACTATGGAGTAAACGAGTGAGTCCATCCATACTCCCCGAGTCAACATACGTTGACCATCTGTCAGCACCGTGAGGGGTATGTATAACTCTTCTGTCCTCATTGCGTACACGGGTACGCTCCTTGAGTTCTGCACGAAGGATCTGGAGCATGGCAGGTGTCGCAACAATAGACACTGTGCTCTGGGCACATCAGAACCCACCATGTCCTACATTTGCGGCCCTGTGTCTCACATTTCTCACCAGATGTTCTCGACGGATACAACGGCACGGTCTTCGCGTATGGTCAAACTGGTAGTGGAAAGACGTTTACCATGATGGTGGGTCGACTGTACTCTAGTCTAGGAGCCGTGCTCACATACGCCACACAGGGTGCCGATATAGATAACCCCGAGCTGAAAGGATTAATACCCCGTATAACTGAACAGATCTTCCAGTCGATCGTAGAATCGGATGCCCATCTAGAGTACCTCGTGAAGGTCTCGTACATGGAGATCTACTTGGAGAGGATCAGGGATTTGCTCGCGCGTACGTCCACTTGAGAACTGTGCTCTTGAGACACCATGACGTGAGTCCTGACCAAACCACAGCCCAGAACGACAATCTACAAGTACACGAAGAGAAGAACAAGGGCGTTTATGTCAAGAATCTCTCCGATTATTACGTCAGTAGCGCAAGAGAAGTCTACGAGATCATGAGGCAAGGAGGTGCTGCTCGTGTGGTTTCGTACACAAGTAAGTCATGGTGGCTCCTCTGACCATCTCGGGCTTGACGCAGATGGCCGTTAGATATGAACGCGGAGAGTTCACGGTCACATTCCATCTTTTTGATCACCATTAATCAGAAGAACACCGAAACGGGTGCGCAGAAGACTGGTAACTTGTACTTGGTCGATCTGGCTGGTTCCGAGAAAGTCGGAAAGACTGGTGCCTCAGGTCAAACGCTAGAGGAGGCTAAGAAGATCAACAAGTCCCTCTCAGCTCTCGGTATGGTTATCAATGCTTTGACCGACAGCAAAGTAAGTTTAGCTGTCGTGCTGGTGATTACTCCTACTCACCAGCCGACCTGTAGGCCAAGCACATCCCGTACCGTGACTCCAAGCTCACGCGTATCCTACAAGAGTCGCTCGGTGGTAACTCTCGAACAACTCTCATCATCAACTGCTCTCCTTCGTCTTACAACGAGGCCGAGACCCTCTCGACCCTCCGTTTCGGTATCCGAGCGAAGTCAATCAAGAACACTGCTCGTGTCAACGCAGAGCTTTCTCCCTTCGAGCTCAAGGCACTGTTGTCGAAGGCCAATGCAGCCAATTCGTCCTACCAGAAGTACATCGCTGCTCTGGAAGCCGAATTGGCTATCTGGCGATCGGGAGGCCATGTCGAGCAAGTGGACTGGGCTTCGCCCGAGAAGGCCGGCGCTCCTGCCTCCGCCGCTCCCAAGAAGATCACTGCATCTCCGACCCCTTCTGCTACGCGCAGTCAGACCCCTGTCAATCCGCTACTCCAGGATCTCCGAGGAGACTTGGACAGCCGGCCACAAACGCCCACGGTTGTCGGTTTGGACAAGGACGAGCGCGAGGAATTCCTCAAGCGCGAGAACGAGCTCAGCGACCAACTCGCGGAGAGGGAGTCTTCACTCAGGGCGGCGGAGAAGCTGGTCACGGAGCTCAGGGAGGAGCTCACGTTCCTCAAGGAGCAGGAAACGTCGCTCTCGACGGAGAACAAGTCGATGTCGGGCCAGCTCAACGAGCTTCGTCTGCAAGTGGAGCGGCTCAACTACGACAACAAGGAGAGTCTCATCACCATCGACATCCTGAAGGAGCAGAACCAGGATGCGAAGGGCGAGCTGGAGGAGCTCAAGAAGACGATTGCGGACCTGAAGGCGGCGCAGAAGGATGCCTCTGCGGAGGACAAGGAGAAGCGCAAGCAGGAGAAGATGGCACTCATGATGGCGAAGTTCGATGCCGTACGTTGTCAACTTTTGCTCGCTTCCGCTGAAACAGGCACTCAGTCCGGCTTCCATTGCGTATGTAGCAAGGGACCTTCTCGGAGAAGGACGAGCAGTTGCGGCAAATCCTTGCAAAGCTCGATGCCATCGACTCCAACGAAGGCGTTTCCACACTCTCGCACGAGGACATCGTCTCCATCCGGAGGCGGATGGCTGATGCCCAGTCTCTTATTCGTGAGACTGTCGACCGCCTGAGGCAGGTGCAGGAGGAGAATGAGATGCATCAACGCCGCCGCGACGAGCTCGAGTCCCGTATCTCCGGTCTTGAGGCGGAGTACGAGGAACTTCTAGGTGCGTATTTGGACGTGGGTACGGCATCGTCGTCTGCTGACTTCTTCCATCGGATTCCAGAGAAGACCATCCACGACGAGGAAGTCAGCAATGTAGACGTTGCCGAGTCAATGGCTGACCTAAAGGTAACTTTGATCGGCATCTTGGCACGTCTCACAAAGTCTAAAGTTCTGTGCAGAACAAGCTGGAAGCACAGTATGCCGCCAAGCGCGACGCCCACACCGGTGAAGTCCAGGACATGAAGCAACAACTGGAGATCAGGAGCAACGAGATACGTACGCTCAATGCTACGATTGACGGCTTGAAGAGTGTCAACGAGGAGCTCAAGGTAAAGCGTGCCTTGCGTTTTGTTGCTGCACGTCGCTCAATCATTCCTTATTCCGACAGCGAGCGTTTGCGGTGACGTCGGCAGGCATTGAAGGAGGCAAGAACCTCGCGGAGAGCGCGCAGGATTTGGAACGCACGCGCAAAGCCATCAGCGTTCAGCTTGCCGAGTTCGATGGTGTCAAGAAGTCGCTCATGCGCGATCTCCAGAACCGGTGTGAGAAGGTATCGGACTTTTCCCAGCTTAGGGTTTATTACGAGCGCCCGCTAACCATGTTCGCAGGTGGTCGAGCTTGAAATCCAGCTGGACGAAATCAAGGAGCAGTACAACAACGTCATCCGCAACAGCAACAGCAAGGCTCAGCAGAAGAAGATGGCGTTCTTAGAGCGCAACCTTGAGCAGCTGACCGTCGTCCAGAAACAGGTAAGGCGCTGTGCGTGGTCGGGGACGACCGCCCAATCGCTTATCCGACCGTAATACACTTTTAGCTCGTGGATCAGAATTCGGCACTGAAGAAGGAGGCGGGTATCGCGGAGCGCAAGCTACTGGCACGGAACGAGCGGATACAGAACCTCGAGGCCCTGCTCCAGGACGCCGACCGTCGGCTGGCGGTGCAGAACCAGAAGTTCGAAGCGCAACTGCAGGCGGTGAAGGAACGGCTCGACCAAGCGCGCGGTGCGTATCAGATATTTGTGACATACCTTTCTATTGGGCTGAAACATATCGCTCCGTTTAGCGCAAAAGGCCGCGAGCTCGTCGTCATTAAGCTTTGGCCGGATCGCCAAGCCCCTGCGCGGAGGAGGAGGGAGTGCGGCAGCCGCGAACACAAGTACCGGCCCCGCTTCGCCGAGCATGGTGAACCCGCTGGCGAGAGTGCAAGCAGAGGACTCTGGGTATGTCACTTTATGCGTGTTCGAGCGCAGTTCACTGATCACGTCGTACGTTTGTTTGCCTTTTGTATGCGCAGAACCGGTACGTTGTCGCTGTTTGTTCGCCTAAGTGTGCTCGGATCGCGCGCTGACGTTTCTTTTTCAAGCCAAGCGGCAGTCGTGGTTCAACTTCAACTCGCGATAGACCTTCACCCGTGTCACCTGTCCCCGCTACGTCTTGCCCATTTGTATGTTACGAACTGCATCTACTCGTTTATTGTTTTGCCTGTAATACAGAGAGCAAAGGAAGGTCTCCACGCGGATGCCCAATGCCTGTGCAGCTCCGGAACACGAAGGGGAGGAGACCGGATCGGTGGGTCCATAATGAAGAGAGAAAATTTCCGGGGGTAAGAAGGAGTAAATGACGGAGAGACTTTGTCGAAGGATGGGCGATGGTGGGATGATGTCGCGCTAAGCCGCGTGAAGGATGCGGTCAATTGGGGTGGACCGGAGCTCGGTGCGGGAGGAGTTAGGCGGGCCTACGGGGGGAACAGGCGATCGAGGTGCCGCGGGCAAGGCTGAGGCTGGCTGAGCGGGCAATTGAGAGCGGCGAGGCGAGAGGCGGGCTCGCGGCGGATGAGAAGGCCGTCAGGGTCGTGGATGATGGGAGCAGGCGCTGAGGCTCGGGTCGCGGCAGGGGTGAGGTAAGCATCCGGATAAGGCAGGTGCAGTTGTTGGGCGGAGGGCGGGGAGCGTTACACAGCGTTACACGTGTCAACTGGGCCGACGACGAGCACCCGCCCGTCCAGTTTCAGCGGAATCAAATTAGGTACATGCCAATCCTCAATTATTTTCCCCATTTTCGACGCTTTTTCTCGACGACGGACGCACGTACGTCTCCCGCCCTCCTCCCTCCACGAGGTTAGCGTCCTGCGAACCTAAGAGGCCGCCCCCCTCTCCCGTCCCCCCACCGTCCCCCTCGACGCGTACTATACTGGTCAGTCTCTCTCTCCTCGTCCCAATCTCCATTCGTGTGACGTCGGCCTGCAATCAGACGCGTCCAGACGCGTCTCCTTCCTTTCTCCGGCCGCGAGCACGCCCTCCGCCGCATTCCCGCCTTCCTTTGGTCGCGTTCGCCCTCGCCTCGCCGTGCTTTGCTCATCGCTCCGCCCAACAGCTTTATAACAAACGCGCCATAGATCCTGCGCGTAGAGCTCGTATATTGTAGCCTTTCGTATGTGAGTCACCGCCTCGGCTAAGAATCTCCATATAAACCCTCCTCAGGTCTTCGTCGTGCTATGTCAACAACTAATCACGAAGCATCTCGTAAACCATCTGGCTCTTCGCAATCCCGAGGTCATTCACCGTCAACTTCTCCGAACTCGGTGCGTCTGCTCTCGGCATTACTGCACCCGCCCCCGTCAGCTGAACTTGGTATATAGATACACTCGCACAGGAAAGGTCCAGCTAACATGTTCGGCGTCGCAATGGCCCCCGCAACAGGGTTCAAGACTTTGAGTGCAGGATGGCAGGTGAGTATCCCCTACGTGCTTCGATTCAGCGCCTCCGTGCGCTAATGCGCCGCCCAGGTATGGGGAGGCGCGAACTCGTCAAGACACCCATCCAATTCCTCAGCTGCTAGCGTCCCAGAATCCTCCATGTCTCACTCTTTGAGCGATGGCTGGGGTTCCCGCTCCGCCAGCGGAACTTGGGACGAGATCGCGGACGCGCAGCAGAAGGACTTGTCAAGCATGGTATGTCAGCGCGTGCATGTTCATTCATCCTTCGGTTTCTGTTCTTGCTCGACACGGAAGCTAACGTCGTCCTCTCCTTCCTACAGGTGAGGCAACGGCAGGTCTCCGCCCAGTCTGGAGGGGGCGTGTCCAAGCAGGGACAGCAGTACAACGCTGTTCTCGGTATGTTCAAATTCCCAGCGCTCGCCCCGGTCGCTAACTAGCTCGCCTATTTGGTCACTAGCAGGACAAAATTCGAGTCCCGTAGCAAACTACGACTCGCTCCAGTCCACTTCTTTGGTCGACAGCGATCTTTCTGTCGCACTCCGCGGTATGGCGGTAGAGGACGAGTACGGCCTTGCCCAGCAGGGCGCGGCCTTCCGCCAGGCGTCCCAGCCTTCTGGCATGCCTCAGCCGACGACGCCCGGTCTCTCTGTTCGTGGCCCTCAGCAACCCCCAAGAGGTTCATATGGAGGATACACTCAGACCGACTATGCCGCCTACTACCCCGGCCACGCCTACTCGTATGATGCGTACCGGGTGAACTCAGACGCTTCGCTATACGGGTCGTCTCCCGCTCTCACCCCTGCGACCGCCGCTGCGAATGTATATTCTGGAATGGGCCAGGCGATGCACCACCACGCTATGACTGATCTTCATGCTCAGCAATTCTATGACTATGGCTCCCAGCGCAACATGGGATCTCAGTACTACTACCCGACTCAGGCTCTGGTATATCACGCACCTCCTTCACATTCACCCATGCTCACACCTCACCCTCTGGCTGCTGGCGACAAGCGTCATGACCAGGTATGCTCCGGCTTTTGTTTCGCTGCGGTTCCTTGCGTGTGTCAGCATCTCATCAGATATTGCATCCGCAGAATGTGTTGTACCCTAACCTCCGGTCGTCGCCGTCGCCACACTCGTCGTCGTACGGTGCGCCTGTAGATTACAGTCCACAGCTCCCTCGAGGTGTCGGGTACCCCCACGTGAGCCCGACCGCGAGCCACTTCGGCAGCCGTCACGGTCGACGGGCGGATGGGGCAGTGAGGAGTGCGCAGCTGGATGAGTTCCGGGCGAACAAGTCGCGCAAGTGGGAACTAAGGGTCCGTGCTAGCTGACACAACTCTATCTTTTACGGTCATGGATGCTGACGCTGAACTTGGTCTAGGACATCTTTGGATATATTGTTGAGTTCAGTGGGGACCAGCACGGCTCCCGGTTCATTCAGCAGAAGCTCGAGTCTGCTACTAGTGAGGAGATGGATATCGTGTTCGACGAGATCGTGCCCCAGTACGCTGTCCAGCTGATGCAGGATGTCTTCGGCAACTATGTGCGTCTCCCCCCACTTGTTTCCCCCCTTGTCTCAAGCGTCATCCACTGAATGGCCCTGTTCTCTAGGTGGTGCAAAAGATGTTCGAGTACGGCACGGCGGCGCAGAAGGCGCGTCTTGTCGCTACGATGGAGGGACAAGTCCTCGGCCTGTCATTACAGATGTATGGGTGTCGCGTCGTCCAGAAGGTATTCATCTAACAGCTGTCACTTCCTCGTGGGTTGCATGCTCATTGAGCGGCTGTATAGGCGATCGAGTACGTGAGCCCGGACCAACAGATGATGTTCGTGCACGAACTCAGCCCAAGCGTCCTCCGGTGCGTGAAGGATGCGAACGGTAACCATGTTAGTATCTGTCCACACCATCTGCAATCTGCGCTCGCGCTGACGCCATGATTCAATAGGTGATCCAGAAGATCATCGAACATGTTGTCGCCGAACGCCTCGGGTTCACCGCTGCGTTCCGGGGCAGCGTCTACGAGCTATCGACACATCCGTACGGATGCCGTGTCCTCCAGCGGTGTTTCGAATACCTGCCCGAGGATCAGACTCGTCCCCTTCTAGACGAGCTGCACAAGTATGTGTCGAACCTCATGATCGACCAGTTCGGAGTAAGTGTAGCTTCTTTCGGTGCGCACGGAGCTTGCAGCTGACGTGAGTTTCAGAACTATGTCGTCCAGTTCGTTCTCGAGCATGGCACGCCACAGGACCGCGCGATGATCATCGCGAAGCTCATGGGCCAGATGAACAACATGGCGAAGCACAAGTTCGCGTCCAACGTGTGCGAGAAGGCCTTGCTGACTGCGGACTCGGACACTCGTCGCCAGCTTATCGACGAGATCATGACGCCCAAGCAGGACGGCCTCAGTCCGATCATGGGTCTCATGAAGGACTCCTTCGGAAGTGAGTGCTTGCCTCGAGCGTCTGGAACTGCCGCCCTGACAAATGCGTCTACATCCAGACTACGTCCTCCAGCGCGCCCTCAGTACCGCTGAGGGCGAGCAGAGGGAGGCCTTGATTAGCAAGGTCCGGCCGCACCTGGTCAACATGAGGAGATATTCGAGTGCTTACAGCAAGCACCTCTCAGCCAGTAAGGATCTTCATCTGAACCGCCCCATGCGCTCGCTGTTAATACTGCATACAGTTGAGCGGCTCGTCGAGAAGTGCTCAACGCCTGGCCAAGCGTGCGAAGCCTCTCTCGCGGAAGGTGCTGTTGAATCTACTTAGGAAACCTTACTATACCTTCTCTCCATCGTCATTGTCGTCGTCGTCGTCGTCGTCGTCGTCGTCATCGTCATCATCTTGCATACACTATACCGCTTGCTTGCATAGTACCCTTTTGCATCACACTGACACTGCCTGGATTCCTCCATCTCCATCTGTCTCGCTCACTCGCTCGCATCTTCCATCTACCATACACTACCCCCGCATCTTGTTTTACGCATATCGTCGCCGCAAGTCGCTCTGCATCATACACTTAATCACACCGCTCCTTTCTTTTGTTGGATATTGCGCTTGGACGTGTCCATAGTCTCTTCTGCATCCGCACGGATTCTGCTGCTTCTGGCTCGTGAATACCTACAGTACATTGCACATCGTTTAGTTACCCATAGCAGCGCTAGCATCTACTACCCGATCCTTGATATACTCTCGCCGTCGTCCTCGTTCGAGTACTCGTCGTATACACCGCTAGATAACCCTAGTATAATCTGCAATACATAGCGCTCGTGCGTCTCGACCTCGTTTGTTTGAGGCGTTTGTGTCGGACCTCGGTGACCATGCAACTACTATAGTCAACCACTAATAGGTCTTGTGTTGACCATTACAACGGGGCCTTCGTCGGAGCGCCGGAGCGAAGGTCCGAACTACCAAGTCCGCGCTGCTCGGGTTTATTCTCTCTCGTTACCTTTAACCACCATCTTGGTCATCTGAGCGCATCTCGTCATGTCTTCTGCTGCACAAGCACAAACAGAGAAGGACAAGGTACGCGACCATCTCCGCTCATGTCGTGCACGCTTCTCCAATTCATTTGTCGCGCTTTACAGGGCAACGCGGCCTTCAAGGCGGGGGACTTCCCTACAGCCATCGGACACTACACCGCGGCGTTCATCGCGGACCCATCAAACGCGACGTACCCCCTTAACCGAGCCGCCGCGTATCTCAAACTTGGCAAGTAAGTGCGTGCACGTTCATAGTTCTAGTCCACTTCACGCGCTTACACTGGTCGACAGAAACGAAGATGCGGAAAGGGACTGTGATACGGTCCTGCGCCTCGACCGGAAGAACGTCAAGGGCTACTTTCGGAGAGGGCAGGCGAGGGTTGCGCTGCAGAAGCTGAAGGATGCAGAAGCAGGTGCGAGGGTCACATATCTCTAGGGTGGCACTGGGACCTGGGCTCACGCGTACCTGGATGGCGTGCAGACTTCCAAGCTGCGCTCAAGCTCGAACCCGCGAATGACTCGGTAAAGCAGGAGCTCAAGAAAGTGCAAGATGCGCTCAAAGATGTAGCGGCTGTCCAGAAATCCGTGAGTTGTATTCGTGCATGTCCTGCCGTCGTGCCAAACATCGATCTACAGAAGAAACCTATAAACATACCCACTCCCTTGCCTCCATCTACGTCTCCCCCGAAACGTCGACGCGTGCCGATCACCATAGTCAAACCTGAGTCCTCCGCTGCGAGCTCGTCCAATACGACATCATCGGCCGCAAACAAGGATTCGAGTCTCCTCACCCCCATCTCGTCACGCCCAATAGAACGGACCAGCTCGGGAACGTCCACCTCCCAGTCTTCTGGCCCTTCTTCTTCACACAGTACGCCAACATCGTCTCAGTCCACGCAACCCAAACCGCAAACGTTCCGGGAGGCGAAGGCAGCGCGAGAAGAGGCACGACCGAGAGGTGGAATATTCAGGTCCGACGGACGCTCGAGTCTTTTCTACGCCCCGAGTTCCTCCAATGGGGACGCGGACATTCCTAAGCGTGAGACTCCTCAGACCCTGGTCTCGTTCATCAGGATCTGGGAGACCTTGCAAACAGACCACGAGAGGTGGGATGTCCTTCGCGTGAGTGTATTCGCATGTGATAGCAAGGGTACAGTTGACCGTGAATGTGTGTGTAGCAAATACCCGCGACGCGTCTCCCAGTTCTCTTCAAAACATCGCTAGATGCCTCGATCCTTGCGCCCATCCTACGCACGCTCCGCGCGGCTCTTACAGACAAGCCGGAGGATGAAGAAAGGGCTCACATTGTGCGTGCTTACATGGTGAACCTCCCACGCGTTCCGCGCTTCAACACTGTGTCCATGATGATGGACGCGAGCGAGACGGCACATGCTCAGATTGTTTGGGACTTGTTGGGGCGTTCTCGTGGTGAAGGTGTTGAGGGCGAGATGGACAAGCAGAAGGAAGTAGGGTCAAGGAGAGCGTGGGGCTGCCATTAATGATTGCAGGGCGCTGGCCGGCATCCCGACAGATTGACAAGTACTGGGTGCTTGTACAATGTCGTGCACGGTGTAGATATCGTCATAATGGCATCGTTGTCACAACGCGCCGAGCGGGATTGTCAATGGCAGCAATGACGCAGCGTAAACAGGGCGAGTAAGACTCGAGGTGGATTGTCAGAGCAAGTGCGTCGGCGCGGGCCGGCGGGCGGACATCTACGTGGTCGCGCAAACTCGGCCAAATACGTCTCCAAGCCTGTGTGCAATTACGCTTTGCACCCTGATACCCACCGGCTCGCCCTATCTCTCATCGGACCCTCTCATTTGTCTTCCTGGGTCTTCGCTGTGCCGCTGTTCACGCAATGTCGACCGCGGGCGAGGCCGCCTCTCTTTTCGGCGCACCAGACACTGCGCAAGACCCGTTCTCTGCCGCGCTAGGTGGCGAGAACCCTCCGGACGACCTTCATACGGACGAGCAGACTACTCATGCAGTCTCGGACCTCTTTGGCTCGGCTGCGGACCCGTTCCCTGTCGACGGAGCTGGCCCTTCGAGCGTGTCCGAGCAGGATACGCAACAGACCTGGTACGACCCGGCCGGCCAACAGTCCTACGCTTATGACAATCATGCAACGGCCGGTCACTCTCAAGCATATCAGCCTGCAACGACATACACTCAGCAGAACGGCAGTTATGCATCATATGGCCAGCATGACCAGTATGCGCAGAGCAATACGTACTCTCAGCCTGCCCCGTCGACCACGTCCGGTAAGTTTTACTGCTTCCCACCTACACGTCTCCGACCTCATACGCGCACCCAGCGTATGAGCCTGCATACGTCCAGCAACAAAGCTATGCTCCGAAGACGTATACGCCATACTCTCAGAGCACCTCCACGTATGCTTCGGCGACTACCGCTCAACAAGCTCCAATTACGCAAAATGGGACGTATGCGCCTTCCACGTATGACCCTTACAAGCCCACGCAGACACAGTCAAGCTATGAGCCTGGCTATAATGCGGTCAACGCTTCAGCCCCAGCTCCGTCGTCATATAATCCCTACAAACCGGCCTACACCGCTGCCGCTCCAGTCCAAACGTATACGTATGGCACGGATTCGCACACTTCGGCATACGGCACTCCTCCGGTAGCTGTCCCTCCGCCTCCAGTCCCCCTGGCATCTGCCGCCGCTCTTCCTTCACCTGCGATCTCTGTCACGCAGTATCGTCCGAAGACGTTGAACGCGTACGACCCGCCTATCCCGCCGCCCAAGGCGAAACATGTCGTTCCTCCCCGTGCCATGTACAACACCCCGCCCCCGTCGCACCCGTCTCACCACCGCCTCGAACGACATTGACCCCTCAAGCCTCTTTGGTACCTCCATCCAAGGGGCCGAGGAAGACTCCCGACCCACATGCAATGCCGCCGCCTCGCAAGGACAGCCACCAGTCTACAACATACGTACCCCTCAGCTTCCACACTCGAGTCCGTACGTACGTCCCACTGTCAACGGTACAAGCCATGCTTCGGCATATCAGCATTCGTACAACCCACCTACGAACAATGCTAGCGTACCCCCTTATGGAGGGATGCAGAGCGGAGCTCACCACCTTCCGGAAGGCTTACCGAAAGTCAATGATACGTATGCACCTCCCCATCACAACTACATCCCCGGCCTCCCTCAGCAGTCAAGGTCAAGGCTGCCTGAATCACCAGCTACACCAGCTTATGAACCTGCTGAAATCGAGCACGCGAGCCCCGTCTCCGACATACCCGCGGAGCGGACTACTTCCCCTCTGCATGAGACAATCCCGGAGGTCGACGAGGATATATCTGCGGTTTTCGGGTCCGGCGAAGAAGAGTCCATACCAGCCGTTTCCTCATCACCACCGACTTCTGCGGCAGTCTCACTTGATGAGTCGGCTTGGCCAAATCATGCGGTACATCCCCCTCCCATGCAGTCTTCTCCGGAGGAAACGATATCTCCACCTCCGCGTGCAAGCAGTACCGCCCCCCATTACCCAGTCAAGCTCCATACAGCGCGTACGATCCATATGCGCCGGCGAAGTCGGACGCCTCGGACAGGGCGAAGTCTCCTGGCGCATCCTCAATACGGTCTGTCGCGAGCATTCAGAAGAACGCATATGATCCTCCTTTGCGAAGGGACTCGGCGGCTACATCCGTGAGCAGACCACTATCCAGCCAGTCGCGACGGTCTACGTTGTCGAACTCCTACGAGCCGCATAGCGTTACTGATCTGAAGCGAGCGGCATCACCGGCGAGCTCTATACGTTCAGCGACGGCCTCCAAGAGTGCGTATGATCCTTACGCACCAAACGACAAGTCTGCGGCTGTTTCTGCTGCTTCGGTGCATGCCCGTACCACCTCGAATGGGTCAACTTACTCGACAACCTCGGTAGCCGATCCTTACTCTCCAGCACGTCTTCCTGCACGGACATCTAGCGAGCATGCTTATGGCAGCTTTGCTCTTCCAGCTACCACGTACGCTCCACCTGCCAATGCATATGCGCCACCTGCTCCTACCTACGACAAAACGGGCGCACAGGTGATCACACTCGCGGCTCCCGCTCATTCCACTTACGCACCATCACCATCGTTGCTGGGAACTAACGATCCTCTGGGCCGGGCAGCTGCACGGGTCCCCGTAGTCAGCTTTGGATTCGGCGGAAAGCTGGTAACCTGTTTCCATGGCGCGAACATGCACACCAGCTTCGATGTGGCCTTGTCAGCTCGTCAGTCGACGGACGTCACGATCCAGACATTGCACGCGGTTATACCAGAGTCGGCGCTGGATTCGTCGGCCACCTCGTATCCTGGTCCGCTTTACTCTGACCCCGGTTCGCCCACGGCAAGCCTTGTCCGGACCGGTGCCCAAGCGCTCAAGGCCAAGAAGGCGAAGGTCGTCAAGTATCTCGAGGACAGGGCTGAAGAGATGGCGACCGGGCTTGGGTATCACCGAGTAGGCACCGTCGAAAGGAGTCGTGCCGAGGCAAAGCGGATTTTGGTGTCGCTCCTCAAGGTTATGGTCGAGAATGACGGTCGCTTGTCTGGCAGGTAAGAGGGTTTGGATGTCTCCAACGCCATTTGATACTCATGCATCTCTGTAGTGTGCAGATCGACGCAGCGGTTCGTGCTGCTCTGGTGCCTAAAGAAGGCGTATCGTCAGCAGACTCCTCGACGGGTGCCTCGGCCATGATCCCGGCAATGTCTACCGAACTTCTTTCCTCCAACTACTCATTGTCGTCAACCCTACAAAACATTCAGGATCAGACAGTGTCGAAGACAACAGTGCGCTCCTCGCAGCTGGACAAGATTCAGGAACTCTTGGCCCAGGGGGATCGTCGTGGTGCTTGTCACTATGCTGCCGACGAGAAGCTGTGGCAACATGCTCTACTGATTGCAAGCAGTATCGACAAAGAGTGCTGGAAGGAAGTGGTTACAGAATGGATCCGCGCTGAGCTTGTGACGAACGACTCTCAGGCGCAAGGCGATGTGACGAACGGAAGAGAGTCGCTCCGGGTCGCATACAGTCTACTTGGTGGCAACGGTGCTTCCGCAGGTAAGCGCGTTTGTCCAGTCAAGAAGGCAGTTCTAATAATAGAGCGTAGTGCAAGAACTCGTCCACCCCAAGTCTCTGTTGCAGCACGGCCCGAACAACTTGCAGATTCCTCAACCGCAACTGTCTGTTACGCCGATGACGCCGAGTTTCCCTGTGATTCAACCGCTCAACGTCTCTCAGGAGGTGCTCGCGTCGTGGGCTACAACGGCCGCGATGATCCTATCCAACCCTTCGACACCCGAATCATCATCTGCTCTCAGTGCATTGGGTGACCAGCTGGCCGTACACCAATGGACAGAAGCTGCTCACGCTTGGTATGTCATCGATATTGCTTCCTACTCAGTCGAGAACTCGTATATCTGATGCACTTTTGTAGCTATCTGCTCTCCCCCCAAACCTCGCCACTTGGTGGGATCGGCAGCATTCCGAAGTTGATCTTGCTCGGCAGTCCACCACCCAACAGCTCGCCCATGTACTACAAGGATCCAGATCCTCTCATCTTCTCAGAGATCCTCGAGTTTGCCATGTCGTTGGCTACTCCCGCGAAGGGACAAGAACCGTTCGCCGGCCTCCAGCATTTGCAGCCCTACCGTCTTCTCCGTGCCGCGAGATTGGCAGAACTCGGATATGTCCAGCTAGCCACTAGGTATGTGTATACATCTATGTCTTCCTGCGACATGCCCAACCTCTGCGCAGGTATTGCGAGGCAATCACTGCTTGCGTCACGCGTACTTCGCCCTATCTCAACATCACGCTCGGTGAGCAGCTGAAAGGTTTGACCGATCGCCTGGTTGCTGCTCCTCAGCTGGATAAGAGTGGATCGTGGATTGGTGGAAAGATGGCCAAGCCTAGTCTGGATAGCATTGGCAACTGGCTCGAGGGTCGATTTACGAAGTTCATCGCTGGCGAAGGCGACTCCCCTCGACCCGAGGAATCCAAAGGGATGGAGCACCAGCAGTCGTACAGCGGGCCGTTCGCGAACTACAGCTCGATCTCCTCTGCGACGACATCAACGTACCCATCACCCCACCACTCTGTAACCGACCTCACAGACGTACCTCCTGCAGCAGCGCCTCCCTTCCGCACTGGGTCTGCGTTCGGGAACCGTCCACCGTCACGCCAAATCAACAGGGCCTCGTCTGCGATGGACCACGTACGTCCTTTCCAGCGCACAGGATCGCCTATTGCTCGAGTTGCGTCTGCCAACGCTGCGACCTTTGCTGATGCTGCGTCCTACGGACAGGCACGTGCCAACGGCGCGTATGGGAATGGATACACTCCCGCACAGGGTTTGAATCACCTTGATTCTCATGGTGACGTGTCCGGCCAGCACTCGAAACCCCCTACCACAGGTTCCTGGGGCTGGGGAGCGTCTGAGTCAGAGGTCGCGACTCCCACAGCGTCCACATTCGTGTCTCTAGACGATCAACCTTCTTCTGGAACCTCGAACTCCGGCTTCATCTCCCTCATGGACGATGTGTCGACACCTACGGCATCAAAGCTCATGAACACCACCACACCACGTGCTTCGCAACAGGCATTTGATGAAGACGATGAGGAAGACCTCGGTTTCGGCAACAAGAATTTGAAGAGGAAGACGGACAAGCCTGAAAACGGGCACGCTGCCTCCGAGACAGCAGCGAAGGAAGAAGAGAAGCCGGAGCACCAAGCTGCGGAGGCCGACAAGCCAGGTGCGCATCTTTCTTCCTGTATGTTCACGGATAGCTCATTGGTTGCGCCCAAGTAGAGTTGAAGCAGACCGCATCGGGAGGGTGGTTGAGCCGGATCTGGGGACGCTCACAGAACAACACTCCCGCGCCTGTGAGGGCGAACCTGGGCGAACAGTCATCGTTCTACTACGACAAGGAACTCAAGCGATGGGTCAACAAGACGGTGAGTTGTGACATCGTAGCCTTTCACGCCAGTTCGATCTGACACGAAGAACTAGGTGGGCGCAGAAGCTGCAAAACCGTCGCCCCCGCCCCCGCCTCCTCGTGCGCAAACTGCATCGCCTGGCAGGCATCTTGCTGGACTGCAGCCCCCTCCATCGCCTCTTGCCCCTCCTCCTCGCCCTGCGACAGCCCAACCTATCGACATGACCTCCGAGCCGCCGCGCAGACCACCCACTCGCATTCGTTCTAATCTGGTTCCTAGCGACGCGGAGGGGATCGCGACACCCCCATCGCCTCTGCCTTCCTCCGCGACACCTCCTCCTGGCAGCGGCCCCCCAGCAGGTCGAGCCAGAGGTGGTGCGGCGAAACGCAATGTCCGGAGCCGGTATGTCGACGTGTTCTCGCAGGAGAATGGTGGTGCCAGCTAGACCACATTCCCCCACTTTTGAGTCTGTGTGCTGTAAGGCTCTTTTGACATCGATTCCCTTTCTGTATCGATATTATTCTTGCATTGATTGGTCCGAACTGGTTTTGCTGTCATGAATGCTCTGCCCCCACGTCCCCTTTCATGCACCATCATGCAGTAGTAGATAGTAGATAATCTGAACAATCCTTTTACATGCGCAACGGCTCCTACAGCAGGAGCTTGAACGGATAGCCTGATCATATGATAAGTGGACACGAGCTGCGAGATATGCAAATACGAACTTACTCTTGTTCTTCACGCGGAAGAGGGAGATGAGGACCGAGAACATGACAAGAATGACTGCAGACCACAGATAAACTTGCGCACGTTGTCTGCTTGGGTTCGTCTGATAGGGCGTGACTAGAGTGAGCATGAGAAACGACGACCCAAGCAGTCCATCTAGCATAGCAAGTCAGCGGGCACTGTTCCTGCACCGGTGATGTTAGATGCAGCAACTCACAGATGAACGAGACAACTGTAACTTCCTGGCCGAACTGGTTCTGATAGCCCTGTGCGATCCACTGACCGCCAGCGCCGCTTTGGGGCATGCCGCGAATGCGGACGAACATGAAGCCGGAGGTCATAGTAAGCGAGGTCAGAACGATGCCGATCGCCCAGGCCCAGCGTGAGCGGAGGATGGGAAGGAAGAACCGAATGCCCGAGAGGACGATCAGCCCGGTGCCGGCCATAGTACCGTACTTGGCCCAGTCGATTGGGTCCTTGTACGGGATGCGGACGGGGGTGTATTGCGAGAGCTGCTCGGCAAGGGGACCAGCATCGAAACCGCTGCACGGCAACTTGTTGAGGATTGTGCACGAGAAGGATTGAGCATGGCAGCAACACGTACTTGGAGAAGTCGTATACGATGGGCGCGTTGCGGCCGCTTGCTGGGCGACGAGGGCCGTCGACTGGGAGGTAGATATGTACCACAGGGGCCGATTGCATTCCAAGCTGGATGTTACCGTGTTACGGGTTACCTCGCGAACGGGCCCGCATCGCAAGGACCACAGCGCACCTTTTGGAACGTGCCCATAGTGTTGTCGAAGTCTGCGGTGGCGAAGAAGTGGGTGTTCCGGTCGGCGGCTGGTACCTGGGACCATGCTTTCGCGACTGCGGTGAACGAAGGGTCGAACTCCCTGTGCGAAGGTTCATATGGCGCGACCTAGGCGAGCGGGCAGCAGCTAGACTCACTTGCAGGGTGCGCATCTCCTCCTCGGGTCCAGCGCGGTGAAGTGCACGCTTGCAGACCAGGTCCGCTGCGGGTGGGTCAAGAGGTTGTATGAGGCATCGTCTAGCTTGATGAGGCCGTTGTTGTTGGAGGCGAGCTTGAGGAGCTTTTCGTACGCAGCGTCGGCAGATGCTGCCAGGCAGAAGGGGAGAGAAAAAAGAGCGAAGAGGGGCAGCAGCAGCATGGCTGGGACGGGGAGGAGAGACAAGCTTGGGCAGCCACCACGTAGCTACGCGCGCGCGACGCGACGTGTCCGCTGCAATGAGCGCTTCGCAGTGGCGGACAAGAATAGCAAGACGCCGGTGGCCTCTCTTACGCCGTGACCACGACGAGGTTGATATGACATGAGGCCATAGCTCTGGTAACATGGTGAGAGGCAACATGCAGAGACGATTCGCATTCAACCCTGACGGTCTGCTCAGGCGTTGAGTGACAAGGCATGCGGAAGTCTGATGCTCCTCGGCGCAGCCACTGTTTTCCTATACTACACATTCTGGACCTTGCTGCTGGTACGCAAGACGTAAACTGGTCATTAACATTAGCTGAGATATCTTGCAGCCGTTTTTTGACGAATCCAGTCCCATCCATACCTGGTTTCCTGCTAGGGAATGGGCTTTGCGCATCGTTGCGCTGATTGTGGTCCTGGGCATCTCGGCAATAGGACTATTCCTCGGTTTCCGGATAGTGACTGACAGGGCTGCTGGAAGGCATAGAGTAACTCACAAAAAGATGCAATGATCAGTACTTGCACCCAGAAGAAGGCTGGTCACTACACAAGCCCGCTAAGAGTCTCAGTGAAGATGTACATCTCATTCCAGAGGGACCCATGAAGAAAGCGCAAGTCACAACTTCGAGCAAAAACTATATGCTGGTCACTTTCTAGCTTACTACCCTCTTCCCTCGTTCCATGTTGATCCGCCGTTTCGCAGCCTGCAGCTTCTCTTCCGCCGTGATTTCCGTCATGACCTGATTGACGAAATACGCCAAGGAATCGTCCGGAGGTGGATCCTTCAGACTCCTGATGACCCTCGAGACCTACAAAGCACCGTGCATAAGACATTGCCGCCAAGCACGCCGATTCGATACTTGCCTTGGACTCGCCGCGCATCACATCTCTGAGGCGATTGAGGATGCGGACCATAGTAGCCGTGTCCAGTGCAACGACCGAGCGTGACTGACGGACGAAGAGGAACAAATCGGCGACCGAAGTCCACATGCTCGATGCCAGAGGCTACCGCTAAACTCAGTCCCCTGCCATGCCGACTATAGCAGGACGTGCGACTCACCGAGACATTCCCAGATCGGGCTTCCACCTCAAACGCAGAGACGACCGTCTCGAACGGCGGCCATAGCTCGTTCCAGATCATCTTTGCAGCCAGCCCTTCACCGTCTTGCAACGCGCCACTGGCGTCCACCCCGGGATGTTCGCTCGCCGCTTTGCGTGCAAGCAGCAGCCACAGCTTGATGGAGGCGTATGCGTAGCTGATATCCGCATGGGCGCGGTCTTGCGAGTCGGAGTCGACGAACATTTGCACGTTGTAGTAAGGATTGAGGGAGACGTTGTATGCAAGCGAGAACGTCAGGAAATGCTCAAACAGCAGCGCAGCGGATGTCCCGGAAGGTCGTGAGAGTGCCGCAAGTGCAAGGATGTTCCAAACACGGACTGTCATCGCAGTTTTCTATCGATACGGCGCGGTGAGCAATGCAAGAGGGGGGGATCCTTCATACGCACCTGCAGATTCTGCAAGACAGTAGCTTGAATCTCCGCACCTTGCATCACCATCCTTGCTACCGCTAGAGAGGTAGTGAATTCCGAGTGTTGCAATGCGTCTGAACTGCTCTCATGATGTATGAAGAACAGGCCATCGTGCGCTAGGTGCAGTTGCTGCTCCAGAGGGATGTAGGTGACCTTTGCACTTCCACGATCAGGAGTGGCAGTCAACGCCTTGAGACAGAAGATGAGTCAGCGTTATGAACCACGAGGAGTCTGGAAGTCGCTTGCCTCAATCAACGCCGCCAGTGTGCTTGATAGGATGCGTGCCTTCATGTTGAGACTGTCTCTGGAGATTTCGAGCATGGCCGACGCGATGGGGTTGACCATGGTATTCTCGGTGTTGGTACCGGCGACTCTGGCGGCTTTTCGGTAGAGAGTGGTGGTAACCTGTAGCACACGACGAAGACTAGCGACGGAGACGTTGAAGCGGATGAGGGAAGATCGGAGAAGGGTCTCTAGGTACGTCAGAAGGTCCTGAGGTTCGCGTGAGTGTCAGAAGGAGGTTGAGACATCCCAGGGTTTACTCACTCGACTATGCGCTTTGTTGTGCTGGATAAGCGTGCAGGCTAGCAACAGGAGCGCGCTGGGGTCGAAACGGGCATGGTGAAGATCCGCCGTTTTCCGAGTCAGGTTGGAAAGACCAAGTCCGACGACTGATAATGACTCAGTCAGTGATGAAACAATCGTCACCAAAGATCCACGGAGACCTACATTGCATGAGAGCAAGTGTGTAGTCTGTGTGGTGGACGACCTCGACGTATGTGTTCACATGGTCGATCACCTCCTGCAGGCTCTCGTCGTCTCCTTCGATCAGTCTTGTAAGGGTGTCACGCAGGAGAGCATCACGCAAAGTTTCACGCGGATGAGGATTGTGTTCTGCCCTAACGTGAGGTCCAACGACATGCTTGATGATGAGGAAGAAGTCATCTGAACGAGGACGCTTCACGAGATCGTTTGGTTAGAGATAGCTGCCATGAGCTCCATGGCCGACTTACCTTGCATAATAGGTAGAATACACCACTGAAGGCGTACCTGTGGGATATGAGTAAGCGGCTCTCTCTGTTCTAAAAGAGAGAATGGCCATACAGTCCGAGGATGGTGCGCAGGAAGTTCCTGGTCTGGTCAACCAGAATATCTTCCCCATTCTGTTGGTAGTCCAATCGCACCATGAGGTTGATGGCGGATTCGATGGCGTCGCTGTGAAATGTTGAGACTGGTGTCCGTATCCGCCATGGCGCCAAGTCCTACTTACCAGACAAAGTTGCCTATCAGATGTGGCCATCTCTTGATGAATGCATGGCATGTCGTCAAAACGAGCTGTCGTATGTCGTAACTGAGGTCCACAAGCAGCAAATCTAGCGTCCTCTTGATCGCACGTCGAAACGCGGCTTGGAATGGTTTCAGCGGCCGGCTGTCGAAGTCGTGTTTGTAGATGACGATGATAAGAGACTTGAGCATGTTCTTGAGCGTCAAGGCTGGTATCGTCTCGATCCGCTCGCAATGGTAGAAGGTCTCCAGGAAGAGATCCACGAAGACTGATCCAACGAGTAGTGACGCCGCAACTTCATCATCCGATGGCCGTGCTCCCATTGCCGATGGTGCTAAGTTGTATGGCTGCGCGGAATCTAAAGCAAGCATCATTTCGTTCAGGCAGGGGTAAGCGGCCTCTGGCACCGAATAGAGACTGCTGAACTTGACGTAGAAGGAGCTGTTCCCGGTCGAAATCAAGGCCACCTCCGTAAAACCAATTGTCCGTGCTAGGTGTTCTTTGAGCTTCAGTAGAGAGCCGACATCGATGGAAATCCCTTCAGCCACCATCCTGAGAGATAGGGATACCAGCGACGTCTGAAGTAGCAGACTACGTTAGAGGTTATTTTTGAATGAATGAAGGCAAAGATATAGCACCTGGAGAGACTGCAAGTCAGGATCCACGAACATGGTCCTGCGAGAGTCGGTTGGCAGGCCGTACAAGGACTATTTTGGGTGAGACGAGGCCCTCTGCTTTGACATGGGTTCACGTACCAGATGAGCGGACATTGGGCCGTCGTCGGTATCACCATTCCTCTGTATGAATTCGCTTTCAAGCAATGCTTCAAGTATGACATTCCACGACAATACTGCAAACGCGATTGTCAGGCATGTCCCTGAGGATACTCATCCTCATGCGGCTACGTACGTTGCCACTGAGGGAAATGAGGCCGGAGTTGATTCAAGAACGAGACAAGCTTGGTACGATCCCCGATCGGTGACTTCACAAGAGCTTCATCCCAGCAAAGGGACATTGCGTTGAAGTGAGCAGGAAGGAGGGTCTGTGTCCAAGTGTCCACAGCAAGCCGAATCTCCTCCTGCCCAAGGTCATCACCATCAGCGTTCAATTGTCGACAGATAATCACGCACGCGCTCGTCCTCCCATAGTGCACCAAAGAAGTAACGGAAAACGTCGATGACACTGGATCGCCATTGCCGATCTTCGACCATGAAAGCGGGACTAGTCACGTCCTGAACTACCCGGAAGAGTCGCGTGACTGCTTGTAATCTGTGCTCATTCGTACAGTCAATGGATATGTGAGTACAGATGCATATCAATTAGTACATACCGAGCTTCCCATGCCCCGTGTACTTCAAAGATGCTCTGCAAGAGAGCTTGGAACGGCTGAGTATCAACTGCGAGTATGCGGAGCAGGATCCGAGTACGGATAGTCGATATTTCTGAGGCTTGAACCGTGTATAGTTGCCAGATACTGGAGACATTGTCAGTACAAGGTGAGACTTTTGCATCACACATCTCTTACCAAGTGCACAGAGATGAGCCGTTCCTCAAGATAAAGTTGTCCACTTCATAACCCTCGACTAGCTGGGCGTGGTGCATGTATGCGTCTAGAAACTTCGCCACGATGCAGGATAGTTCGTCTAAACCAGTCTCTACGTAGGTTGTGAGCGCATCGATGAGGGCGGAGTTGACGATGATTGGATCTGGTCCAGTGACAGCGCGTGCATTCAACTTCCTCCTATACTTGTCCTGTGAGTGATGCCCCCAATATAAGTAAACTATGGTTACACTTCACCGACCTTGAAGGCAGACCGCGAATTTCGCTCTCTAGGACCATGCCCGAAGACAGAAGGAACCCTCGTTCACATCCATATAGAACGAGACATGTTGACAGCGACTGCCGGATGACTTGCAAACTGAAACGAAAGGGGTCAACGGATGAGCTAGCCCCTCCGGTTCTGTACGTACACCTCTGCCTCTCTGTGCCGCGCTTGCAGGTAAGACACCAACTGCGGCCCAATGCCTGTGTGGATAGCTGAGACAACAGTTTGTAGATCTTGCCGACCCATCGACTTCAACCAGCATGACCAGAGTGCCGCTTTGATGAGGAGCGAACAGACTTCGAGAGACACTCCGAACTTGTTACCGAGGGCGACGAGTTGCATGAATGTTGGCACGGATATCTCGACGCCGGACCGGACGAACAGACAAAGCCAATGGAGAGTGTTGTCGTAGCCTTCGTTGCTCTTCGTTGCGATATCGATAATGACCTTGAGAGGGTTGATAGAGAGGGCACTCGGGTTCTCGGTCATAGTGAGACGAGGGTCAGCGACAGTGCTAAATCGTGTGCTGGACGCAGTGTCGAATTCGCGGTTGAAAAGCCTAGACAGCGACGCGAAGGGCTGGTATTGACGTGAGCACGGAGTCTAAGCGAGCGAAAAGAAATGCGTACAATTTGCTCGTCAACATTCAGGGAGGAAGCCCGGTCTAGCCACTTCTGGAAAAGATCGTCGAAAGTTGTGAACAGGACGGATGCTTGGTTCAGCTTGAGAATGAGTTGCAGCATCTTCTCCGTGACGATAGCCTCCTTCTTCTTCATACCGTCGGGTGCCTTTCCGAGGAAGAACTCGTCTGAGACAGGGAGCTCCTGTGCCTGCTCGACCAGCAAGTCGAACATTGTCATCGCATACGCGTCGACGTCTTGGTCATGAAGAGCGAGCAGCCACCGTGCTGCGTATCTGGAGGATAGGGTGCGCCGTCCGGCGACATAGTCACCGCCGTTGTTCGCTGAGCTAGTAGCAGTTGGTCGGGACTGTGTGGATGACGGCCAAGGCTGGATGTCCACCCCAGCACGCACACCTGGCAGATTTTCTCCTCGCGCAATATACTCACGAAGCATTGTCGCAAGATCATCATCCTGTAGTCATATGTCAGAGAAGCAAATATTGCCGATAGCCACCACCGGGACTGACCTCTGACACGATCCAAGATATGACGGCTTTCGACAGACGTCGCAGAGCGTAGTCGGTGAGCATACCATCCGGCCAGAGCTTGCGCACAAGGAGCAGGAGGCCTGTCTCGTTGATAGACAAATCGATGTTGGAGAGACATGCCTCGATAGACGACACTAACGTCTCCACCTCCGTCGACACTTCTAGACCGATAGGGATAGGGAACGAGCATTGCAGCCGTTCCGGGTGAGGACCACCGTCGAACAGGTTGCTTTGCGAGTCCAGTCGCTGGAAGAATCCGAGGTGGAACATGTGAGAAAGGAGATACCGAGCCGCGGCCTCCGAATGGACATTGAGTTGATCCCCGAGCTGGTCTCTGAGGTGGGCGAGGGTGACCATCTCGAACGGATAGGCATTGTCATCGAGTGGTGAATCGCGGCCGAGTCCAAACTGATGGGCGGTAAGGAGGTCGACGGAGGACCCATTCGAGCCATCGATACTGGAAGCGGGAGACTTGATGATACTGAGTATGAACGTCAACACGTTCCAGTTAAAGAACAGATGTGTCCCTGATGCGCGAAACCGATTCTCCACGAAATGATCAGATAGGGCCTGAGACACGGGCGCGGGGCGCGATGAGAGGAACGCCTCGTATAGATTGACCAGGTAGTGTAGTTCGAACTCATCCAGCTGCGCATTGTCAGCTGTGGTACGGCCTTGCTGGACCACAATAGATCCCAAAGCGAGGCCGTTAGTCAGTATCTGCAGTTGTATCCACAACACGGCAGAGAATATGGAGAGTTCCTCGTACGTCCTAAGAGGAAGGTCGGCCTCGGTGAGGAACAGTTCTCGGTAATGGTCTGCGAATGACTGCCGCAACGTCTTCCACGAGATGGTCATGTAGGTGTCGTCGATAACCACCGATCGACACCTGGTCAATTCGTCTGGAGCAGCCCTGGCCAAGCACGTCGAATGGATAAACTGCTTGCACGAGCCACATTGGGAAGCTTGAAGAACAGGGCCCCACAACGGCTTCCTGCAGGCGAAGCACAGGGTGAGGCTGAACAAGTTGACCGGCCGGAACGCATGCTGTGCTTTGTAGACCACATCGGACCCAACGGAGTGACGTTGCGGGAGGACGTGACAGAAACGATGTACGGCGACCTTCTGCATGCTCGGGTCCGCAGCGATCCCATATTGCGTGAAGAAGCTTCCGTCTGGGTAGTCGTAACAGTCGAAGTGCACGCTGCACATGCACAGAGGGCACAACAGCCCGAAGCCCTCGATGGGCCCTGCACACGAGTGGCAGTCGTACAGCGATACGCCTGCGAAGATGCTTGGACCAAATGCCTTGGGGAATCGCCATGGAACGAACTGGTGAGCGTAGGGGTGTGCATGCTGGCGGCGCGAAAGGATGGCGCCTTGGGTCTCTCGGGCAATGGCCTCGTGGTAGTTAACCGCAGGGAAGGTCTTGCTGGCCGTGAGATGTCCAATTGCGTGTGGCCAGTAAGAGAGTAGCAGGCTGATGGCAGCGTACCGAGCCCGGGGCGTATGGTACGCAATGACAGCTAGCACGTCCAGATGCGCGTCGGGCTTGCTTTCTATGATCCTGCTGAATAGACGGTGGAACCTGTGCAATGTCGACGAGTTTGCAGAGCTGAGATTGATACTTTCAAGTATGGCAGCCAGAAGGGGTGGTATGATTGAGGAAAGATGGTATATCGCGATATCCTGCAAGGGGGCCGACGTTGATCGAATGGCGACATCCTCTGGCGTAAGTGCTCGCGTCCATCGTCTCCAACTTGCCTCAGAGCGAGAATTGTCGGCGTCTTCCTTTACTTCGTCTACGAGGATCGACACCATTGGGGGCTCATTATTGGATATCGAATCATTGTACGACAAGTCTACTAGATACTCAGTTCCTTCAACCTTCCCCCACCACTGAACGTGACTTCGCACCTGCGGAAGGAGACGGCAGTTGGCGTGTGCCTTGGAGGCCCCTCAAGTCTGCTAATAGATTACCTAGCACACCTTCGTCGAAGAATGCTAACAGACGTGTGTGCATCTCGGGACTGAAGGTGAGGAAAGCAGGAAGGAGAGCGAAGCCTATCTGCGATATAACTCTTGGGTCGTGCCGGTGGGTATGGAGGACAAAACGAGCAACGTCGAGAACAACAAATTGCAGGGAGTTAGGTGGTCTTGAAGGGCGTGGTGCTGACACTTTGTAGCGACAGTCTTCGGCAATGATGGATGCGAGGATGGAGATACACTGAGAAAGGAGCTCGGGGGCACGTAATGCGCCCTCCGAATCACCTCGTCCAACGGAAGGAGAACGGGACCGAGATCTCCCTACGGAGAGACTTCTTCGACGCATGAAAGACTCTCTAAGCTTCTCACTGTTGCTTCGTTGGCTCTGAGGGCACTGAGTAACAGGTTAGCGATGGATCATACACAAGACTGAACCAATCGACAAACCTGTCGTAGAAGATATCCCAGCTATGCGCAATGGAGAGGGTCAAGACATCCTTCAATTGATTCAGGAGGTCAATAGTAGTATCGGTGGTGAACTCCTCGATACTCTCGTCTTCTGAATCTGTGTCATCCTGGGGTACTGGTTGGTGGGTGCGTCGTTCTCGCAGGGTGCCAGTAAACTTGACAGCGACCTTCACAGATTTCATGACTGAGGCGGCAGTTCTGTCGGAGTGACCAGAGCCGGAAACCAAGGTACTGAGTAGAGATGGAGGAACTGGCCTGTTTTGTAGCTGGGAGAGAATATGAGCCAGTAGCTTGCGAGACTCATTGCGAGCTCTGTTGACTCCGTTTGGAGCAGTTTGTCTGTTAGGTTCCTCGTGTGTTGGATGAGACTTGCTCGCATCGCTGGCGCTCGATATTCTGAAAGAGGGTAGGACCGCTTGTGAAAGACTCCGAGCACGACTGCTAGTGGTGATGCCAAAGGATGGGGACCTCGGAGAGCTTGGAGATTGCGCAGAACTAGTATCCATGACAAACGGGCCGCCATGACTTGTATCCACACGAAGGGTCGGAGTACTGACCATGGTCACCAGACGAGCCGAGGGGGTGCCCGGGCAAACGCAGCTAGCTGTTGCACAGGTCGAAGTTGATATCAGGGAGGTGAATGTCAGCGAGGTTCAATGACCTGCATGGAGTGCCAGTGATAGCGAGTGTTGGAACTCTGGAGGGTGGAGGGCAAGTGGAGGGAATTCCAACGTCGTCGGGACTCGAGAAGACATGGGCGGTGTCGCGCCTTCAAGCTGCGCGCCCGTGTCGCGTAGCGCACGTGACCACGTACAGCCACCGACGCGTCTCGCGAGCGGCACTTCCCAAGTGGAGACGCGCTCAGCTCACTAACTCCGTCTCTTACCAGGACTTTGACGTCGACTTAGTAGGCAGTCTGCGTATTGCACATAACTCACGAGTGTTTGCTGCTATGCCTCCCCATAGAACCACATCTACCACTCCAAAGAGGCTCAGACAGAAGAAACTCGACGCTTTCCTCTCCAGCTCTCCGAGCCGTGGCGAACACCAGTCTCCAGCTGCGCGGCGCAAACGACGTGGACCAGGTCAAAAGGGAGGTCGCGCCGATGTCAACGAAGATGACGAGGCTGTGCCTGGGCCCTCTACAATCCCCGCAACTAATGAGGATGGGAGCCAGAGCAGCGACCCAGGTGCGATCCATTTCGAGCCCGATGTCGTCGAGCCGCCTAGCGAGGACGAGGACGACTTCATACCACGACCCACTCCCGCCAACAAAGGCAAGAGGCGCTTGAAGAGGGCGCATAGCTCTGCATCTGAATCTCCCGTGTCGTCTGGCGATGAGGAAGGACGCGAAATGTACATACGCAAGGGCAAGCGGAATGCAAAGGGCTCGTCCATGGTCTTCGACTCAGACGAGGAGGAGGAGGTATATCCGGTCAAGAAGCGCAAGCTTGTGAAGGGAGAAAGGCCCCCGACTCCAGAAGAGGACGAAGTAGACCTATTGGACGAGATCGACGAAGAGAGTAAGTCCTCTTTCCTAACCACTAAACGATTGACAGTGAAAGATTGCGACAGGAATCATTGAATCACGTTTGAGAACACGAGATAAGCGATCTCAGTTTCAGAAGAATTTGGAAAAACTCAAACGTGCGTATTTCGACGAGTGTCCGGAACTTCGAGCCAACCGTGTAATTGTGATTCATATAGGGAAGAAACGAGGACAGGCCATGCAGTCCGATTCGTCTGCTGAAGAGGACGAAGATGACGAAGAAAATGACGCAACTCCGTTCTCTCATGCACGACCCGACTCTGAGGCTGTCAACGACGAGGAAGACGAGGCAAGAGAGGAAGGAGGCGATGATGAAGGCTTCATTGTAGATGACGACACCAGCAACGCCATCGAGCTCCCGGCAGAGTTTAGTATGAACACCTACCAGGACCTCTTGCACCACTTCAAGATAATCTGTCAAATGTTCGTCCACATGGCGGTATATGACGCGGATGAACGTGAAGATGTTGTTCTCAAACTCCAGGCTAGTGCGTATTGTGGTTTTCTACTCGAGGACGTTATGGATGCTTACGTGCGAGACAGACCAATACTTCAAAGTGCCCTTGAAGATTGCGCGGAGGAAGCTCTCGGGCATGCGAGACTCGCTCGTCGCGGGTTCAACCTGGAAACCTCAGTTCCGCAAGGCTTTGGACAAGTATCCCAGCTTCGAGTTGTTACAACTGGAGTTCACGGTTCCTGGCTGCGATGCTTGTAATCTCGGTAGTCGCAAGTCCACTCAGCAAGGAAGGCTCAGTGGGGAGCCATATGACCCTATGACCTATGAGGCACGTCCCACCTCCACAGCATACTATCGAAGCCTACTGACTACTTTTGAAGTCAATAGCCAACAGTAGCTCAGAAGAAGACGACGAGTCAGAACAAACAGAGGTGAAGAAACAATTTGACCTCGGTCGGTTTTGCGCGAAGAGGACCCGTACATACCACCAATTCACTCACTGGGAGGTGAGTGCACAATCTCCTAGTGTTCCTGGTTGCGCTCACCACGTACAAAGTATCATCTCTTCCATGCACTACGGGACGAGGTGGACAGCCTAAAAGCCAGTCGAGACGGCCGGGGTTTCGTCAAAGTCGCCTACGTCAACGGCAAGGAACCTCCCGAAGACCTGAAGGATGCGGATGCAATCATGGACTGGCTCGACCAACGCCAAGTTATCGCAATCCGGTGGCAGGAGATTAAGACCATGATGGACACTGCCCGGCACCTGGAAGTCAAGGTCGGGCGTGGAGGCGACATGGACTCAGATTAACCCCCCGGCCGACAAGCCTTGCAGATGTCCCCGATATTGTGTTTTGCTATCTCGTTATCTTGCACATTGTTCAAGTGCTGTATTCAATATGATTTCATTGTCGCATGCCTAGCCCGATGCTGGCTACTAGGTTCTCCCCAACCTCGTCCGCTAGTAGGTCCTTGACGCTACTCTCCTGCTCTACCGCCCATTCATACGCCTCGAACAAGACGACATCCGTGAGTGGTACAAAATGCGCTGCAAGTATCTTGATGATGTTGGAAACACGTGAAATTGCTGCACGCGTAGCGTCGTCGATTTCCTAGGGGTAGGTAGTATGAGACAGAGCTCTCGTAGTGAGACGTCATAACTTACATCGTTTCTGTTCGAGTAAACGGCCTCAGCATCGAACCCTTCCTCGCCTTCTTGTTCGCTCTGTTTAACGTGCTTGCTAACCCAGATGTAGCCGTTGAGGCCGAGTATCAGGTCTACGCCACATGGTAGCGACACAAAGTGCGATTTGAGACGGCGGATTAAGATTGGAGGCACCGTGACCAGCTGCCCATTCCGTAGCTAGCGGACGGCATGAGCTCTTTCTGCAGCATCGTGTGAAAGGTCACCCACCTTGCCGTAACGTAGAGATCGTGTATGAAGAGACATAGCACCGTCGGCGAAGAAGGCCTGCACCTCGGCGACTAGGAGGTCACCTTCCTCAAAGAATGTGCGCATTTGTAGCTCATCGCTCTCCAATTTCCGTCGCTGGCAAGAGAATGCGTGAGATGAAAGTCGTGAGTTCTTATCCACGACGCCTGGTCGTACCTGTACACCTCCGGGAAGGTTAACGGAGGAGAGCATCAGGACGGCATCTTGCCTTGAATTGGCGTCCACTTTCCACCGACGGGGTTGTACCTGTACAATTTCCAGTCTCTATACCGATACCGCACGATGTGCTCACCTCTGTGATGCGCCCTACGACAAGGTCACCAACCTCGGGATTGTACCTGCAAAGTCCACATTCAACGTTTGACCAGGCTGGCGTACGGACGGTGTACCTGCTGCGTACCGCACGCACTGTGATGAGCTTGTTCACGCGCTCAACCGTTCCAGCTACCGAAGCGATCACTTCTTCGTTGTCGACGTACGTCCCATGTCCTCTGTTCCACATTCGGACGTCATGGATGCGTTCGTGGGCATGCGGACGCGTACATACCGCATGAATGCGTGAGAGGAGGTGATATATTCGCCCGGAACTGTGAGGCGTTGCACCCCTTCCTCGAAGTCGTCGTCGTCCATGTCCATGTGGATGTCATCTTCGACGTCGGGGTGGTGTCGCGTTGTGCCGTAGCTCCCAGACGCATCGGAGGCCGAAGGAAAGGATGCGAACGAGATCATCGTTTAGCAATTCGCGACGCAGTTTAGCCGTGCAAAGGTGTCCCAGAATAAAAGGAGTTGGATCAGATAGTCGCAGCTAGTGCTCCAGGTGTACCAGTAGCTATGATAATGTAGTGGTGAACGGGAGAGAGTGCCATAGTGCAGATCTGGATCTCGTGCCACAAAATGCGGCTTGTGGGCGCTAATTCGACGCGACGGCGGAAACGCGTCCGCTGTAACACGACTCTCGAGCCACTACTAATACCATCCACGCCTCCAACAGTTACCTGCGATGTCACACTATCCACAGTACACGGCGGGCACAACATATCCATATGCTGGGTATCATCCACAGACAGCTGCAACCTACGCACACCCCCAAGGCTCAGCCGCATATCCAACCGCACAGTACCAACCATATGCACCTCCGACCGCCGTGACGAGCTACGGGACATGGCCTTACCACGGCTATACCTACTATCCCCAGCAGCAACAGCAGGCTGCCCACGCACAAGTTGCGACTGCTCAGAAGCCCGCGACAGCGACAACCTCTACGGCACAGACCGCCACGGTACCTGCTCCCATAACTGCCACCCCTGCTGTCGCGCCGTCTTCCGTCACGGCACGAACGGCGGTGCCCTCAACATACACCTTCGCGTCATATAATCGGGACCCAAATCTGTATGGACGGAGTGGGCGGAAAGGCTCGAGTTACAGAGGGTTGTTCACGAAAGAACGTGCGTAGTTCTTTCCTCTCTCATAGTCGATCGAGACTGACATCGCGCTTGCAGTGAGGAACTTGATGTATGGGTTTGGTGATGACCGAAACCCGGCGAACGACACCGTGAATGTCATGGAAGAGATTCTTATCGAGTACATCGTGGACGTGGTAAGTCTGCTGCAGAAACCACCACACCTATGACTTAAATGGCATCCATCGCAGGTCCAAACAGCGTCAGGAGGTGGCAAGAAGTCTAGGCTGTCTATCGAGGACTTGCGCCGTGCTCTGTCCCGACCAGCTGACGCGAAGAAGCTGGCACGTATGGAGGAGCTGCTGTTCATGCAGGAAGATATCAAGCGTGCTCGCGCAGAGTTCGACGAACGCGACATACATCCTGCTGGCTCGAGTATGTGACGCGGATCCTGTTTAGTCTCTAGTGTATCATAGGCCTGGTGTATCAGTAGTACTAGTAATGCACACTCAGTTAGTAGGCAAATACAACCTCATGACAAGGACACACGTGTCCCAGTGGTCGACGTACACAGACACGCTAGAATACAGAGCACAATTCGAGAAGTGTGACTCATTCCTCCATTGCGTCGTCGTCTCCGCCTTCTGCGCCGTCGGATTTTGTCTCATCTCCGGGTTGCGCACGTAGAGCGGCACCTGGGACAGAAAGTCAGACCGAGCATGTGCTGCGTGGTCGCAGTGTCACGTACCGCCGCTCTGGGCCAAAGGCTTTGCATGCTTGTGAAGCCAATCTTCGGACTCCCAAACTACGGATCGTCAGCGTTACGCAAGAACTGTGGAGAAAAAAAGAGACATACTCGCTCTGTTGCCAGCGGCCTGTGTTGGGCCTTTCATTGGTCGAGCGAGGTTCACCCTCAGCACACGACCGTTAAGTTCGTTCAGGTCCATGTTGTCGATAGCATCCTGAGCATCTGCGGGAGAGGAGTACGTCACGAAGGCGAACCCTCGGTGCTTCGTTTCTACGACCGTATGGACATGTCAGCATTATATATAGTCGACCACGAGCGCAGAAAACGCGTACCATTCGGATTGGCGGGGTTGGCAGGAGCGGACGGAAGCTGAACTTCAATTACATCGCCTGGAGGGCATGTGAGGAGAGCGCATGGGGATATACAGAGAGGTGGCACGGACCGAAGGTAGCGAAGTTGTCGAGGATGACGGTCTCGTCTACGTCGTCCCCGATTCCGCCGATGAAGATGGTTTTCTTGGATTTTGTGCCTTCCTCCATCTGTGAGTGGTTCAGAGCCTGAACATGGCAAGCTGCCCACTTTGCCGAGGTTCTCACGCCCATGTCACTTGTGGACGAGCGTTTGGCCCGAGGCCTGTCCGAGCCAGGGCTTCTTTCCTGCGCTCATCTCGTCCGCCTCCTCCTCCATGGGAAATCCTTCAGCCGTCGTCGGTGCCCACCGGCGTCCTCGAATGTCTCATCTCTTGTTGGACGCTTTCCCCCAATTGGCACAGACGTCTCTCGTTATCCCTTCGGTGCAACAGCCTGCACGATGCTGCCATGGACTGTGTGAACCAGCCATCTCCTTGTGGGATGTGCTTACGCGCTCCGATGCAGGCGAGACAGTAGCGACCTCCACCGATTGCTCTTCCTGGTCGACCATTCAGTCACCCATCATCCCTAGCTTTCGCGTGACCTGTGTTCTGCCCTCGGGCACATCAACTCCACCCGATCAGGTCAATCGTTCGTAGCCCCTCGTGTGGACCCACGTACCATGACAGGCAACAGCGCGCCGCGATGGTCGCGCGTATTTTGATCTACCCCCGCCCTCCGTTTCGGCGTCGATGTCCAACATGATTAAGGCCTATAGCTTCCCGTTTCTCGGAACCCTTCATAACTACACTTGACGCCGTATGCAGCTCCCAGCGGACGTGGCGACATCGCCACTCCCATTTCGAGGTTGTCGTTCCGTTTCCTAACGGAGGTTCAGGCTGTTGCATATCGGCATAAGAACGCCATCTCGCTTATCTCCCTTTTACAGTGACTCACCCCCCCGTCCACATGCCCATGTTCTATGGCGTCCTTCCTCTCGACCTCCCGCATCCGCCGCCAACAATCGCACCATAGTACTGCTAGCTCGAGCCACTACGAAAGCGACGATGACGGTTCATGCACATCAGATTCCTCGGTCGACGAGGAGTATGTCAATCGCCGACTGGCTCCAAATTGGTGCTCGTATCGCACCCTGGTCGAGACCCGCGGTTTTCGCCTCGATACCTGCAAGGATGTAAAACAATGGTATCAAGATTACTGGGCGAGGCAGGTGTCCGAAGGTCGCATTGTTACGAAGGATCTGCCTGGATACCTTCGTGCCTGTCGTTTTCAGGACGAGAACGAGTTGTGCAGAGACGACGGTTTGGTGAGTAGAATCGCTCCTGCTCGTCAGGGCGAAAGTAGTAGATTAACCCTCCCCTCCCCCTTCATCCCTATTCATAGCCAGACCGGCTTTTTCGTGGGACGCAGTGCTCTACCGGAGTCAAAGTCGTCATCAAGGCTGTTCACTTGAGTAGCCGGGAATACGACGTAATACGCTTCCTTTCTTGCCCATCCATGCGAAACTTCGCGATGAACCACTGCATACGTGAGTAACTGTCGTTCGCACAGTCTTCCTGCATGCTACTGATTCTCATCTACACAAGCTGTCCTTGACCTCATTGAGGTGCCCACGGATAACCTCGCATTCATCGTCATGGAAGAATGGGCATCGCACCTCCACGCAGCTCCACCTGTCAGTCTCGGGCAATTCTGTAGCGCAATGCGCCAATGCATAGAAGTACGTCTGTGCTCACGTCCAGTCTCAACTTGACCCTGGGTTTGACAGTATTCCCAGCACATCGCCTTCATGCATGCACACCACATCGCCCATCTAGACATCTCAAGAAGGAACTTACTCACCGACGGCAAGGGCCATTACGCATGCATAGACTACGAGCTTAGTGCTCGTTATGACAATGTCGCTAATCCCCGAGTCGGCAACTGTCCTCGAACAGAGGTTCCACCAGAGCTAGAGCGGGGCGAGCTGAGCGATCCTTTCAAAGTCGACGTATACGCCTTGGGAATGACAATAATACAAGGCATGGATGTGAGCCTTATCACGAGAGTGGTGTGTTTGTCGTGTGTCGCTTACTCTTGTCACAGACCATCGGTTTGGCCGTGCCCCAGCTATATGCCCTCGCCAAACAAATGTGTCGCAGTCAATACCAGCATCGTCCTACTGCACTACAAGTGCTTCACGCTTTTGATGCAACCGTTGCAACTATTTATTCAAGCGGTACCTCTACCGTCACATACCATACATCCTCCCGCACACTATAATAGTTACGAGCGTTATGTCCGTCGAACTGTATCATATCAGCGTAAGTAGACGCAAAGATGTAGGGAGTATGAATACAGATCCAAGGAAGCTAAGAAATGATGCGCAGAGACCAACGTCAAGAGTCAAGACTCCTCGTCCCCTTTGTCCGCCCCTTCTTCCAGTCGCCGTCGTTTCCGTTCCAGGTATCGTTCCCTCGCACTCTTCACTGTGCTCTCGTCGTTTCTCCGCGATACCATCCTGTTCGCACTCTCCTGCTCCTCCCTCTCCTTCTCGCTCTTCAGACGTTGTTTCTCGTCCTCCATCTGCCGTTGGATCTCCCTTGCCCGCCGCTCGTTGATCTCTCTCCTGCTCGCAGCGGTGCCCACCGCCCGATGGGTCTCTACATTCTCTTCCCCGTTTTTGTTCTTGTTGGAAACATGAAGCCCGAGCCGCCGAGTGTTCGGCGCAGAGAGGTTGAGTCCAGCGGAGAGGAGCTCGCGCTTGTCGACGATTTGGTTGTCGTCGTTCAGCTCAACCTCCTTCCCTTGTTCCTTCGCTATACGGGCCAGTTCCACGTCAGATTTGGGAGTGAAGTCGGGGGGCTTCGTGATGGTGAGGTTAGGGCCGCCGTGGGGACCTATCTGCGGTTTGGACTCCGTCGCGGCCACGGTCTGTTCGTGTTGCTGCTCAGACTCCTCCAACAGCTTGCGGTAGAAGTGTGCCATGCCCGTGCCCATACCCTTCTTCTTCTTCTTTTCCTCCTCTGTGCGAGACAATGGTGAGTCGTTAGCACGTCATGACTATCAAGTAAGACCGTAAGACTGGACGTACCATCACGTTCCCGCTCTTCCTCCTCTGCTCGCCGGAGTTCCTCCATCTGGTCCTTGTAGGCCTGTGTCACAAAGGCATCCTTGTCTTTGAACTCGTCGCCCTCGAGCTCGCGCTCGCGCTGTATCATCTTCTCCTCGGCCCGCAGGTGATCGAGCCTGCGTGTCGCCGCAGATGCGAGCAGCCCGCTAATGTACTTGGGCTGCGAAGGTCTTCAGTACATCAGCATTCTTCGCACAGACCGCGAGCATCCCCGCATGGCGGCGTAGGAAGGTGTGGAGCCTCACCTTGCGCTCCTTCGAGTCGGCCTCCTTGGCCTCCTTCTGCTTCAGCTTCGCCTCCTGCATCTTCTCCCACACCTCGTCGTACTCGAACACCGTCGAGTCAACCCGTTTCTCCTCCTCTAGCTTCTTCTTCGCCGCCTTGGACATCTCGACGCTCTGCGCGATGAACTGCTTGTTTGCCGCCACCTTGCCCTTGTCTCCGGTCGCGGTCGGTGCTGCATCCAAGGGCTCATCGTCGTCTAGTGCTGCGAATGCTGCCGTGCGTTTGAGTGTGGGCGCATCGCCTACCGGCTTCGTGGCTTTGCCCTTGAGAGAGAAGGAAACCTTCATGACGTAGGGGAGAGACAAGAGACCGTAATAGATGGTGATGGTGTGGCTGCAGATCCATAAGCGCCGACTATACGGGACCATGATTTGTACAGGCGCCCGTATGCACCTCTTTCGTCATGGCACAGAGCAACTTTGACCGCAGACGCATAAACGGCCCCGACGAGAGCTTTCAACCGGTCTTCGACTCGGACGATGAGACGGAAACACGACGCAAACCCGGGAGTCCGAGGAAAGGGAGGGGTGCGCGCGATATCCGCCCAATATGTATGTTCACTTCGCGTCCTCGCTTATTTACTCTTTTCATCAAGCTATGTGGGTCATTAGTCTTGAAAGCGGGCTTGATAAATCAGGCGAATGGCTCGGCCTACATTGAGACTGAGAGGACGAAGATTGCTTGCGCGGTGTGAGTGAGTTCTCAGTTCGCGGCTGTGGCGTTATTCATAGACTCACGCACGGATTGCGAATGCGCGAAGCTACGGCCCGAGACAATCCAAAAGCACTACATACAACGAGAAGGGCCGCTTGAATGTGGAAGTCAAGTTTGCACCCTTCTCCTGCACGCGTCGAAGGGTACCGATACGCGTATGCTCCGTTCCTACATTCTGCTCGGACATACGATTGACCGTCCCTTAGGATGCAGAAGATCGGTCTGTTGCTGTACAAATCCAACAGGCCCTGATTCCTGCCGTTAGGCTTGAGCTACTCCCAAAGTCGACCATCGACATCTTCGTTACCGTCATCGAGAACGACGGCATAGAGGGATGCATCGCGGCCGGTTCGGTGGCTGCCAGTGCGGCCCTAGCCGACGCTGGGATAGAGATGCTGGGACTTGTTGCATCCTGTTCAGCAGTACGTACGCTCAGCATTGACTTTGACAACAGTTCTTAATCTCACAGCGCATACAGGCAATGGTCGGCGACGAAATCTGGCTGGACCCCACAGAAGAAGAAGGGAAAGTCTCTTCAGGCACGCTAATTCTTTCCGGGATGCCTGCTCTAGGCACTGTCACTAGCGTGTGGCAGTCAGGATCCATGATCTCTGGCGACGCGTTCAAGGTTGGTAGTCCCAAGTAATTCCGTATAGATTGTTGATACTGACTTACTTTCTCGATTGTATCAGTGTATGGATGCATGCCAGGAGCGCTACACTGAGATACATGCTGTAATTGCCCAGGCCCTTCTTGCAAACGCGCAGAGTACATGATCAATATCCGCGACTGCCACTTGTAAGCTCTAATCGACTACACTGTGTCTCTCTAAGACGGTCCGAGTCAATAGTGAAATCACTCGATCCCCGCTTCGTTGACTCAAGACGGTGATGACCGGTTTCTGTGTGTCAGTTCACCCGACATCATGCTCAATAGCGCTCAGAGACGTCCATGGCTATCGAGGAGGCTATGAACTTGGTATATCATGTCGTAGTATAGTACATGCGCAGTCGCGTGCGCTCACAATGTCGAATCGGAAACTGCGGCAGAATACCTCTCCGATGTACACCGACAGTCCTTGCTAGTCAGGTACCACAGCGCGCAATTGAATTCACTTTCCAGCCCGTTCCGAGTCCATGCAGACGGTAAGTCAGTACAAAGTTTAAACCGTTAACGAGATCGTACGGTATGGGCGCCAGTTGTTTACTCGGAACTCGTCCTGAGGCTTTTGCGCGTGGACGTCCACTTGGCACTTGCATCCATCTCCCACGACTTCAGTCTACCAAACGAACCACGCTCCTCCAGCAACGCCTGACTACGTCTCTGTAATATCTGACGACCTCTGCCACGCCTTCTTGTGATTTTGCGGACTCGTATGACATCGCCGACGCCCAACGGTGCATTCCTAGACAACTTGAAGTCCCCTCGCAGCGCTACTTCACAGATATACTCTCCCTCTATCCGCTCGAATCGGCTCTCCGAAGAATCAGATGACTCGCTGCGAGACTTGGAGCTGTCGGAGGGCCCATTGCTAGCGGAGAACCCTCGGGCGCCGTTCCGCGGACGGTCCTATTCCGTGTCGGGATTTGACTTCCAGCACGACCTACTCCCGTTGAGCGCAAGCTTGAGCGAACCGGACGAGGTGCATCGAGAGTCGAACGAAAAGCGGTTAGGGCTGGTGAACGGTGCGTGGTCGTGCTTTTCTTGATTGGCGGTCCAAGGTCTGAAGCAAAGGGCGGGATGTGCAGGAATCGCGCTCATTGTCGGGCTGCAGATTGGTTCGGGAATCTTGTGAGTGTCGTGCACTTCTACATCGCCTCCACTGCCGTGACGTCTGGACGGCTGCTATTCAGCTCTTCGCCAGGAGTCGTAGTCGCAAATACCCACAGCGTCGGAGCGAGTCTGCTGGTCTGGTTCGCTGCCGGTGTACTCGCATGGACGGGCGCAAGCAGCTTCGCCGAGCTCGGATCCTCTATACCCGTGAACGGAGGCGCACAGGCGTACCTCCAATACTCATATGGGCCCCTTGTCTCCTACCTCTTCGCGTGGACAGCGATATCCGCCCTCAAACCAGGTATGCACGCGTACTTCCCTCGTGGGCCTATTACGGTGACCTCACTATGGCATGGCTGCAGGGGGCAATGCCGTAATTAGTCTAATATTCGCCGAATACGTTAATCGCCTCTTCTGGCACAGTACCCGCGCAGAGGTATCGCCGAATGATATACCCCAGTGGGCAACCAAGCTCACCGCGGTCGCGGCAGTCGTGGTGGTCTCCATCCTCTGCGCCGCGACACCTACACTGGGCACACGAGCTGCCGTAGTCTTTACCACAGTCAAGGTGTGTCCGGACTTTGTGAATCAAGCTGTACGGGGCATTGACCGAAACATGCAGATTGTAGCATTGGTGTGTGTGACCAAGGATGTGTGCCGGGGAACATCAGTAATTCTAAGATATCTTCCAGATATCTATCACAGTTCTGGGCCTCGTGCAAATTGCAAGAGGACGGGCTTCGACGTCGTTCAGCGAGCCGCTATTCGGAGACTCGAGCACAAGTCCTTCAGCATATGCCTTAGCGCTGTACTCTAGCCTTTGGGCCTTCGATGGATGGGACCAAGCCAACTACGTCGGCGGTGAGATGAAGAACCCAGCGAAGAGTATCCCTCGTGCCATACACTCCAGTATGGCCATCGTGATGGTGCGTCTAGTATGGTGTGTTGTACTTCATCGCGATGTCTAATAGTCGCACAGGCACTCTTTGTACTCGCGAACATCGCGTATTTCGCAGTTCTAGACAAGGTACAGATACGCTAAATTTCTCTCACAGTGCTTACTCAAAGGGCTTCATAGGACACCGTAGGTCTCAGTAACACGGTCGCGTTGGACTTTGGTCGTGCTCTTTTCGGTCCGATAGGCGGTGTGGTCTTCGCCGCCATGGTTGCATTCTCGTGTTTCGGAGCACTGAACGGTACGCTACACGTTTCCGTTCGATGTATGATAACTTGAACCTGCTCCCAACAGGCTCATCCTTCACCTCCGCACGGCTTATCTACGTCGCGGGCAAGGAGGGGTATCTACCGGCCTTATTCGGTCGTCATAATACCAGGCTGAAGACACCGCTGAATGCCATGTGCCTCCAAGCCGGGATCACGATAATCTTCATTTTGCTTGGTGGAGGGTTCCGCTCCCTCATCAACTTCGCTGTAGTAGCATCGTGGGCGTTCTACTTTTTGACAGTGAGTAGCTTTATGCCGACGGTGCGAGTGTGGCAATGACGAAAGTCATCGACAGGTTCTGGGGTTGGTGATCCTGCGTGTCAAGGAACCGATGCTGGAGCGTCCGTACAAGACCTGGATCATTACTCCCCTCATATTCTGCGCAGTACGTATCTTACCTGTTCTCAAGTGTGCCGTCCTCTCATCGGCCTCCGTGCGTCGGCAGGTCTGTCTATTCTTGCTTTGCATGCCGATTATTGCTGCGCCGCTAGAGGCCATGGCAGTCCTAGGTATGCATCTAGACAGTTGCGCCTCTACTGAATACCCATACTGATGCCTTGCAAAGGCTTTGTGCTCGCAGGTATACCTGTATATTACATCACACAGCGGCACGATGGCCCGCCAACAGCTATTCAAGGTGATTTCTCGCGTGAACTGCGTCCGGAATCTATGTCGTTGATCATCATACCTGTCACAGGATTCTTCTCTGATCTCGCTGCACGTATTCGCGGAAGGCCGGTGCCGGGTGCTGGCTGGCAGGCGGTGGCGACGGAAGGAGATGAGCAGGTCGAGATGCGGACACCTGCCCGATGACACTGACAGCGTCTGGATGTACCGCTCGTATGACAGATACGAAGCCGCGTTGCTTGGAAATACTACGCTCGGTCATCTTAACTTGGAGTGCAGTGCTCGACGGTCTCGCAATACTTGCGAAACCTGAATTTAATGAGCTCGTTTTCGCGCAGAGGGGCAACGGCGCTGACCGATCGTGTTGGCTTAGCTACCGGCGGCATCTCCCGCACCGGTACATGTCTGTGTTATGTGAGCCTTGCGCCATTGATCACGATTGAGCCGCCGACACCGAGATAAATACGACTTGAGCGGATCCACCGTCGCACTCTTTCTCCTCAACCGTTCTGCAGCTTCATCTAAACAAACTCTCTCGAGTGGTATGTGACCGTCATCGCCGAAGCGTGTTGAGAGCGTCTCTCATGGCGATCGGGACACCGCAGCCAGCCACAGGAGAACTCTATACTTGCCAACATGGTGCGCATCTGTTTTCCTTCCGGCTTGACGCGACGGGCGGGCAGCTCATGAGGGTCGTTACGACAGTCTGAGCACACATACAAGTTCAACGTGAAGGTGCTGATGCAGCGCTATCGGGATTACCGGGGCTGCGGAGGAGCTGACTGAGCACCCGGCCGCTTCGCGCGCTCTGTTATGTATGTAGATGACCTGCGGTGGATGCTCTGGGGCGGTCGACCGCGTGCTGAAGAAGACGGAAGGTGCGCACACGGCTCACAGTCGGCTCGCAGGCTCTGATTTCGACTGGGATCTGTGTTGGACGCGGGGTGTTGGACGTGGACGTGGGGGGATGATGCACATGCATGGCGATATGGTGGACGACGACGGCGGACCAGGCGTGTCCTCGTACGACATCAGCCTGGAGAAGCAGGAGGTAGTGGTCAAGGGAACGATCCCGTACGAAGACCTGCACGCCAAGATCGCAAAGACGGGGAAGCAGGTGCGTCGCGCGCGATGTGTTGCGGGTTGCAGATGGGCTGATCAGGCGTGTGGCTAGATCATCTCCGGCGAGACGGTCGAATAAGGGGCTTGCCTGACTCCCATGCCCGGGCTCGGGACCCGTCGAGGAAGGCGGCAGAATGGGGGAGGAATTTGGATGTACTTATGCGGGCTTTGCTGCGGGCATGTATGATCTTGGAATAGCAACCTATGTTGTGCGAAGACCGGAGAGCTTGAGACGAGGCTCGCACAGTACTTATCTAACTGGAGAGGTGCGCCTGATGTGCGCAGAGCAGAGGAGGAGACAGAGACTGTCCGGCGCTGTCGGCTCGGCCGCCGGCAGCGTTGTGGGACGACCGGAGGCCGGAGGGATCGCGAATCTCGGGAGTGAGCGATGACGATGGAGGCCTGCGACTCCGAGGAGCCGGCCTGCCTCTCTGAGATTCCAAGCCGAGCGCGAGACTGTCAAGAACACGCCCAGCTTTGTCGTCCATTGATCCTCTTCGACCGAGGCCCAGCTGCGCACGATCATGCTCGCCTCTCCTCCCAACCACCACCTCCCTCTCTCCTGACCTCCGCAGTCCCCCTCGTCCGTGGCACTCACCTCAACCTACGCCGTCCGCAACCTGTCCTGACCCTGATCGACTACACACGCGCTCAAATTCGTCAGATTCAAGATCTCCCTGTGTTCCGTGGACCCGCGCACACCGCGACCAGGCCGACTCTTAAAGTCGACGGGTGGTCAGTCTCTTCTTGCTCGCCATTTCTGTGGAGGTTCGTCGCTCACCACCGGTTCCCGCAGGGCCCTGTCCATATGGCCTCTACCAATCTCTCCGCCTCACTCGCGGCCTACCCGTCCACTCCTTCCTACGCCAATGACCTCGAATTCGTCACAGCCTACCTCACTGTGCATATGCTCAGCGATGCCAGTCGCGTATATTCCTACCTTCTCTGGATAGCCATAGGCGCCGTACTCATCATCTGCTCCCTCCTGCACCATTTCAACGTCCGCGGAGGCTACTTAGGCGCCTTCTGGAGCAAGTGGGCCATCCGTCGCCGGACATGGAGGAAGAAACACAGTCTCGCCGTTGCCAAGGCGAGAGGTGAGCCCCACAGGCAGCCGTACTCCCTCCCTCCCAACGCCCAGATCTTCACATTTGTCTGTATCACCATCGCCTCCCTCCTCGTCGCCTTTCTCGGTCCCGACTACCTCGCTCCCGGTTCGACTATATGGACTCTGCAGAACTATCCGTCCGCTACTCTCGCTAAGAGAAGCGGCTACAACAACGCAGATTACTTCATCTACCAGCCGCAGTATACCATTTCCAAGGCTTGGTGGACGACCGGTAATAGAACGGGGCTAATCGCCTTCGCGCTATTCCCTCTCTGCATCCTTTTCGCTTTGAAATCACCTCCATTCGCGATCTTCTCCTTGTCGTTCCTCACCCAGTTATACTGCGACAAGCTCCTCTGGCTACACAAGTGGACTGCGCGTCTCATTTACTTCTTCACGCTCCTCCACGTCGCCTTCTGGAGTGTCGAGCTCTTCAGAGATCGGCGTAAAGGCCAGGTCGCGTATGCACTCGCATGGCAGTACGAGAAGTTTCTCTACGCGTGGATTGTATGTACAACATGAGTTTTCATGGCTAGTATGCTAATGACATACACCTGTCTAGGCATTCGGCTGCATGACGCTCCTCTTTTTGGCAAGCATCGGCCCATTGCGACGAAAGCATTATGAGGCATTTTGGTTCCTCCACGTTCTCCTCGTTCCGCTCACTATCATCATGGCTGCCCTCCATCATCCGCCCGTGTGGTGGTGGTGTTGGGCTGCGCTCGCGATATGGTTTGGCGAGCGGATGTGGAGATTGACTTGGTGGCTATATACCAACGGCTACCTAGGTGGGCAGTCCGCATCGGCACCGCGTCCTTCTGTGGATCTACCCAGGACGCAGTCGTCTATCGACAAGTCCGCTATCTCATACGGTCAATCTCCGAAGGGATTCCCTCCCAGTCCTCTCCCTAACTCCGAAGCCGATGTGGTCCACTACCCGCCATCGAACCAACTCGTCGGGATGGGACTTTCCCTTCCAACGAGCTACACCCCACCTCCCGGGTTCGCGCACGCGGAGCTGCTCCCCGGAAGAACCGTCCGGCTGAGTATCGTACCCCCCGGATTCTTGACATGGGCACCCGGCCAACACTTCCTCATCTCCGTTCCATCTATTACGCGCTTCACCACCCACCCCTTCACCGTAGCGTCTGTCTGTGACGAACAGAACCAGTATGACGATGGTCGCGTGCTCGTATTTCTCATCCGGGCCAAAAACGGTTGGACCAAGGATCTCTGGGACGCGGTCGCTCTGATGATCAGTCGCGGGCAGCAGTACGTTGCGGATGAGAAGCTCCCTCGTTACAGCCAATTGCCCAACCGAGGCGTCCTACTCCGTGCTTGCGTGGATGGTCCATACGGCTCCTCCGTGCGGGCATCCTGGGGGGACTACTCATCGGTCTTGATCGTCTCCGGTGGTTCAGGGGTGAGTTACGCGCTTTCCGTGCTCCAGTACGTTTGTCTCTGCATGGCGGGTCGGGACGGGAGGTTCCTTGGTGGTAGGCGAGGTGGTTATGGGCAGAAGGGCTACAAGACTACTCGGGTGCGCTTCGTGTGGTTGGTCCGTGAGTTTGGTACGTCACTCGACAGCTCCAGACTGCAAGGACGCACAAGCTGACTCGGAATGTACAGGCCACATTCAGTGGTGCGCGTCAGTCCTGCGTAGATGCATGGACATATTGCCGTTCCCTGATCTCCAGATCGACATATTTGTGACGAACGTTCAGCCCGTCGCTGGTCCAAACCGATCATCTGTACCTGCAGGAATCTCGTTCGCCGCACTGCCTCGCGCGGCCAAGGATGAACCGCTAGAACCGCCGAGACCGGAGTTCGCTCTGAACTCGAAGCGGCTCTCTCAATCTTCCTTCTCATCGGAGGAAAGTGGAGATGACAGCGACCTCGACTTGAGCTACTACACTGGCATGATCCAGGACGAGGGCGAGCTCGGGCACGAGGCGCACATCCTCGATCTCACCAACTTCGAAGGCGACGATGACACAGCGTTGCCCGGCGAGACGCAGTTCCATCTTTCGATCAAGAAAGAGGGTAGATTGCGTCGTGCCGTATCCCGCAGAGTATCCACAGCGATGTACGCGAAGCAGGAGCTTCTCCACCATGCGTCTCAAACGGATTATGAGTCCCCCGCCCACTCGTCGGTCCAGCTCGTGCTCAAGAGACGATCGATCCCGCCTCCCATCGCCACGAACTTGTCGACGCCACCTCGTTCGAACGCCGACCTTCCGCCGGCGCAACGACCGAGTGTGGACATAGCCACCGCCCGCTCTAGCGAGGACGCCTCCCGCGCAAGCATCGATGCGGCTCGTGTGACGTTCCAGGGGCACTCGAGCCAACCGAGCGATCAAAGCGATGGACCTTCGTATACGCCGCTAGACAGCGCCGTTCCTCTCATGAGTGCGAACAGCAGGGCCCTCACCCCCCTGCACACGCACAACCTCTCCGCGTCGCTGAACAACAAGCGGCTGTCGCAGCTATCGTCGCGCACACATAGTCCGATGCCCGTGACGCCCGCATCGTCGCGGCTGAGCATGTGGACGGACACGGACAGCTTCGCTGCGCTCGTGCCGGGCGGAGACGTCGTCACGATGCGGGAGCAGCTGAGGCTCACGCTGGACGCGCAGGAGGTCGAGGATGTGGGCATGGTCGCTGAGCATGCGCGCCCGGGGAAGCCGAAGCTGGACCGGATCGTTGCGGACGAGGTTGAGCGGTCGAAGGGTGCGGTTGCGGTGGCATGTGAGTGTTACTTCTCGCTTGACGCGACGACGGTGAAGAAGCTAACAGAATTTGTGTGTAGGTTGTGGCCCGACATCGCTAGATGCGGTTATGCGAAAAATCGTCGCTGCGCAGATCGACCCGCAGAGGATCAGGAGGGGCGACATGCGTGGTTCGATCGCGCTCTTCTCGGAAGAGTTCTCATATTGAGCCTGCGCGGCCCCGACAATCCGTCCTCCCGCGTCCGAGTCTCGCTGTACCCCGACTCTGACGATCATGACGCTTGGTTCTTGGATTTTGTAGTTAGACGGTCTCAGCTCAGGATTTTCTCACGCAACGCTTCACAACACTCCGTACATACATCCAGCTACGTTAGACACGGACTACATTCACGCTGCTCCCACAGCGGCTCGTATTTCTCAAAGATAGCATCCACATACTGTATAGCTTGTATCCCTACCCGCACATACATTACCAGCGCTTCCACACAAGGAATCACCTCTTGTTCTGAATGCTCGCTGCGCCTACGCGATGCTACAGGCCTACCGTTGGCCTGGTGCTCCTAGTTTGCCGGTGAAACGAGAGTTAGGTACATGCAATCAGGTGAACTCTACGCCGGAAAGTGCCGGTGGTAGTTTCAATCTAACATGGGCGCCTCGATTACCATTTCGATTGCGGAGTCACCGGACGCGTGGTCCGTGATCTCCCCTCCTCCGACGGAGACTCTAAAACTGCTTGCTCTCGCTGCACTACGTTTCTCCAGGCCACCGTGCCGCATCCCAGGACCCCGCGCCGTCCAGCTATACATACGCAAGATGAGCGCCCCAGCAAACACCGGCGCCATCCCGGAGGGCTTCACGCTGCACAAGGAGAACACGTCCGCGATCCTCCTGCCGGCGTCGAACGACGCGTTCCTGAACCCGGTGCAGGAGTTCAACCGCGACCTGAGCGTGGCGTGCATCCGGACGTGGAGCGAGATCATGAGCGCGGAGAAGGAGAGGAAGTGGAGGCAGACGTTGGAGCGCCGTGCGCGCAAGGCGGAGGGGCAGCACAAGGCGAAGAAGGCGAAAAGTGAGTGTTCGTTTGGATACCAGCAGACTTCGGGCGTGAACGCATGGTCCGTGTGTGCTCGGACGCAGCGGACGGCGAGGTTGCAAGCGCAGTCCCCGCCGAGTCAGAGAAGACGGACGAAGCACCAGCCCCTGCAGAGGGCACGTCGGAGGGCGCGGCACAGAAGAGTCAACCGGAGGTACCACCATCTTCCCCTGTCCCTGTGTGCGTCCGCGCTGACTGTGTCCGCGATGTCTAGTTCCGTCCCCAGGCGTTCGTGATCTTGGAAGCCCTTTCCGCGACGGGCCTGCGCTCGATACGCTACGCCAACGAAATCCCTCTCGTGAAGTCTGCTGTCGCATTGCTCTCGCTCGACGCGTGTTGTTTACGAACGGTTTTGCATGCAGGTACGTTATCGCGAACGACCTTTCGCCCGCCGCAGTGGAGGCCATGAAGCGGAACATCGAGTTGAACGACCTGCACGAGCGGGCGGAGCCTGTCGCGGAGGGGTCGACGGACGCGCCGCGCGTGAGGCCCGCGAAGGTCAGGGTGAACGAAGGCGATGCGTGGTGAGTAGACGTTATGCTCGCCTTAAAACCCTGGTGTGCAGCTGAAGCCGTGTAGTGCTTTGATGTACAACCATCGGACAGAGCGCAACCGCGTAGACGTCGTCGACCTCGATCCCTATGGCACCGCTGCGCCCTTCATTGACGCGGCCGTGCAGTGCGTCAACGACGGAGGTATGCCAAGCTCCCGCTCTGTTTCGTGCGTCGCTCATGGATGTCATGCACTCAGGCCTGCTGTGTGTGACCTGTACAGACATGTCCGTGTTGGCGACGACGAACTATCCAGAGAAATGGTCTGTGACACACCCTGCGGCGAGGGTTGGAGACTGATCACATCTCCCGCGAACCAGCTTTTCCAACTACGGTGGTGCGCCGGTGAAGGCGGAGTACTGTCATGAAGCGGTATGTGTGATCTTTGCTACCTACGGATTGCGTTCTGACAAGTGTCGTCCCAGGCCCTGCGGCTCGTCCTGCATACGCTCGCGACCTCCGCAGCAAGATACGGCCGACGTATCCAACCGCTGCTTTCATTGTCGATCGACTTCTACGTTCGGCTGTTCGTGCGCGTCCACACTGCTCCCATCGATGTCAAGAAGGTCTTCAGGTACGTCGCATTTCTGCATCCTCTCGCGCGCGACCCCCGCCAAGACTGACGTCGCAGCAAGACGGCTGTCTATTACGTGTGCAGCGGATGCCAGTCCTACTACGAGCAACCGCTGGGCCGCATGATCGAGCAGGTCAGCGAGAAGAGCGGCAACGTCAACCTACACTTCAAGGTGCAGACCGGCCCGACTGTTCCTGAGAGGTGCCCGGAATGCAACTCTGTGTTGCATGTGAGCATCCATATCTTGTTACCTGACAGTACGCCGCTCATCGTTTGCGGCAGGCCGCAGGTCCTATGTGGTCTGGCGCGCTGCATGACTCGGAGTTCGTGTCTAGCGTGCTCGGCCACGTAGAAACGAACGAGGACAAGTACGGCACGTCCGCCAGGATGAAAGGCATGCTCACCGTCGCGAAGGAGGTCGGTCATGCTCGCGAACGTCCATACTAGACCGTGGGGCTGATATCCCGCAACAGGAACTGGACGTGCCATTCTACTTCACGCCCTCGAAGATTTCGAGCCATTTCCATTGCGTCTGCCCGAGCCTGGACGAGACGGCGTAAGTGTCACTCCACTCGCCTCGGCATCGTGCACGCTTCGCCTGCTTAGATCTGTGCCACAGCTCGGCCCTCATGCATGCAGGGCACAGGATCTCGCGGTCGCACGCGTGTGCAGGGTCCCTGAAGACGACGGCGAGCTACGCCGATATCCACGACATCTTCCGTTCGTGGGTGAAGACGCATCCTGTCAAGATGGACAAGGTATCTGACAATTCGCCAACACGGGTCCTGCTGAGCAAGGAAGCGAAGTTTGTATCTTTCCAACCTACCTGGAAGGCAAACCCGACGGCTAATCGTTCCCTTCCACTCCACAGGGTGGAGGCGAACTTCAAGCGGCATCCAGGTTCGGTGACTGCCTCGTCAAAAGTGAAGCTTGTCCGGTATCAGCAGAATCCTACCCCGAACTGGGGCCCCGGCGCGAAGCCGGGTGGGAAGCGGAAGAGGAACGAGGATGATTGATTGAAAACAACAGCGGGGAATCATGATCTCATAGCTCGACCGTGTTACACAAAGCATGCTCCGCGCGCGGAGGAAGTACAGACACTGGACCCTTGACTAGATATACTGCTGGTAGATATGAAATAAAACTCTTGCGAACAAGTATCATTATCGATGAGACGACCGGGAAACGACAGTGGTGGGGGTCTATTGCCCGAACACGGGCATACTCGCGACCCACGGGTGCTTAAGGAGGTCCGCAGCGGACGGCCGCAGCTCATGGTCGAGCTCAAACGTGAGCTCCAGGAAGTCGACAGCCTCGGGTGAGATGTCAGGCGGGATCTGAGGCTTCGCGTTCGCCGATCCGACCTGAAAACGGGGGGAGATGAATCAGCATGGAACGGGTGTGACAATTACAGTGGATATCGCCAAGGCTGTACCTTGAATATGGCTTGCATCTGGGACAGATGCGGCCAGGGATGCTCGCCGGTGAGCATCTCTACGACCAAGCAACCGACACTCCAGATGTCGGCTTTGAACGTGTACGCCTTCTGCTGGACGACTTCGGGCGCCATCCAGAACACAGAGCCCTGAAGAGAGGGCCTGTGCGCGCGGTGGCCCGGCATGAGGTCTGCGGAGATATCGTCACTTCATTGCGTGTTAAGACGGGAGAGGTTGGGATGGTACTCACTGTCCTCGACCTTCTTGGAGATACCGAAGTCGGAGATCTTGATGCCGCCCTTGTTGTCGACAAGCATGTTCGCGCCTTTGATGTCGCGATGGATGATGTCGCGCTCGTGGAGGTAGTTGAGGCCCAGCAGGATCTGGCGGACCCAGTTACGCACGAGTCGCTCCTCGAACGCACCGTAGTTCCGCAGCAGCGAGGTGACGGAGCCGCCCGGGACGTACTCGAGGAAGATGTTCAGGTGGTCATCGTCGATGCACGACGCTGCAGATATGTCAGAAGGAGACCGACCCTCGAAGTGAGACGTGGAAGAACGCACAGTGGTACTGGACGATGTTCTCGTGGTGCAGATCGCGCAAGAGCTCGATCTCGCGCTCGAGCGCGCTCAGCATGGACTTCTTGCGCTCCTCGTTCGGGGCCGAGCCCGTGGGCAGCTCGACCTGCTTGACGGCCATGAGCAGACCCGTCGCGGCGTCCATGCCGAGGTACACCTTCCCAAAAGAGCCGGCACCGATGAGGGCGCCTTTGATCCACTTGATAGCCTTCTCGCCTGCAGCAAGAACGGTCCATCAGCTCGGGCATTCAGAGACTTTTTACGGCATCGTGTCTTACCCGTGGAGACAATCGGCTTGCCAGGCTCATCTTCGTCCGTCGGAGTGGCCGCGTCCTCCTCTGCTTCATACTCCTCTTCCTCTTCTTCCTCTTCCTCGTCGTAGTCCTCCTCTTCCTCCTCTTCCTCGGCACCCCTGATACTTTGCCGGTCCTCGGCGATGTCAACCTTCGTCCACTCGTCCGAGTCGCCCGATTGTGCCGCGTTCTCCTGCCGGCTCTCGACCTCGGCGGTAATCTCGTCGACGGTCATGAGGCTCGCGGTGTCCGAGCGGTCGCGCTTGCTCCGCAGCTCGGTGATATAGCTCATGCGTTTCGACGCGGTGGACATACGGCGCGACGCGCGCGCGGAGCTCTGGCTATCGGACAGGTTGAGGGACTCGGACAGTGACTCGGACGGGAAGGCAACTGGTGGCAGGAGCTGCGGAGAGACGGACATGCGCTTTGACGGCGGAGTGACGCCCTCTGAGGAGAGGTCGACGGAATGCCCGTCGTCCGTAGACAGCGACAGCCGTGGAGGGTCGTACGCTGTTGTGCCCTCGCTCAACATGCTGGGCTCTGGCGACAACCTGTCGACCGCCATAGAGGAGATTCCAGACGCCATAGATGCCCGTGGCGAATTTGTGCGCTGCGAGCCGAGCGTGCTCACGCTGAACCTGCTCTCAGACGGCATTGTGAACGAGATGATACTGTCGCGCCTGTTCGGGACGCCGCTCTGGCGCATCATACTCTGCCGCCTCGTCCGCTCGAGCACCTTCGCTTCCGTGAACGGGAAGTACTCCGCAAGGTGCGTCGTGATGAGCTCGCTGGGCGGACGCTGCCCGAAGAAATTCCGGAGCTTCGAGGGCGTCTTCTTCGCGCTCTGAGTCTTCGTCGGGCTCGCGGCGGTCTGTGATGTCGGGGACGACGGGCCGGAACCCTCCGCTCCCTTCTCTGGAATCTTCACGCCGAGGCCGCTGAGGATGCTGACCGAGGAGGCCCGCTTCATTGCCTTCGTGTAGGCCATCGGGGGCTCTGCTGCAAGAGCTCTGTCCAATACATCCTCGCCGTCGTCCGAAACGAGCAGAGTGGGTGTGGGCGGGGTCAGCCCGCGTTTCGGACGACTTGTCCTGTGCAGCGTCAGACCGTGTTCTCGCGCTGGCTCGTCTGGTGGCGCCTGGACGATCGCCATGAGTTCGAGCTCGCTCAGAGGTCCTTCTGTAATGGATGTCAGCACAGGGGCCGGGAAAGTTGTGTGTCGCAGGCCTCCCCAGATACGTACTGCTAAGATCACTCTGGCCCCACTCGAGGTAAGCACCCCATCCGTCAACGCTCAATCCGGCCTCATCTGACTCGACTGAATCTGCGCCATCTCCACCGAGCTTCCCGAACTTCTTCAGAGCCTTGGTCAGTATTTCCACCGCCCCGTTACAATCAGCGATGTTGAGCGTCGTCGCTTTGCCCTCATCAGGAAGCGTGAACTTTATCAGCTTGCGACGCAGGTCGTCGAGCGACGGAGTCTGCGAGGGCGTGCCCGGACGGAAGGGCACGTTGAGTCCTCGGTACGTGGGCGGTGAGGGATTTATGTTACTTCTGTCGCGCGACATGAACGATTCGGCGATGGGAGACAGGCCGTGCGCCTGCTGCAGCTGCGAACTGGCATAGGGATGCGCGTTCCCGCGCCCGCCTGGGCGGGGCAAGGGCTTGTCGGTAGTCGGTGTAGATAGCGAATGGGAGTTGCTCCTAGTGTGAGTCGAGAGCTCGCTGGCAACGCGGCTCGCGTTCCGAACGGGGGGTTGAGTGGGAGGGAAGGGTAATGGAGACGTCGATCGACTCGGGGTCCGCAGGTTGTTCCCTTGCCGCGGGTCCGCAGGCAGGCCGTAGCCACCAGACCAGCTCGATCCCTGCGTCTGGCTCGATGGAGTGAGCAGCCCAGCTTGGGGCAGAGTAGGTGGTGCATCTGAATTGGGTGTGCGTCGACCAGATGTGCCGGGGGTACTCGGAGTGTATTGGATATTCCTGGGCGTGCGCGCAATGGGAGGAAGAGGGGGCTGCCCGCGAGGAGGAGGGGGGAGAGGAGGAAGGTTTGTACGGCTGTGCGCCGTGGTGGGTGTGCCATGCTGCGGTGTCGCGCTGTTAGGTTGCGCGGGGAGGGGGCGCATAGTGGCGTTGAGCCTAGCGGAGTCTTGTCCATCGCGCACAAGGCGGGGAAGGTCGGGCGAACCGCCGTTCGGAGGGAGGTGCAAGGGGGCAGGACGGCCGGACTCCAACCGTCGGGCACCGGTTGTTCGCGAAGACCCTCCCTGGTCGCTAGAAATGCTGGACGTACGGTTGTGATCTGTGCCTCTTGGCCGATTGAGAATGGATGAGAGCGCGGTGGTAGACGAGCATTTCTGCCTGAGCTGTTTGACCGCATTCACGATCCGCAACCTATCTCCTACACTGTTCATGCCCATCTCCTTCAACGTCATCTGATCCAACTCGAGCAGTACGTCGCCCCTGATATCGTTGGCTTTGAAAGTGGAGGCATGATGTCCGCATTTGATCTCGGTGAGCCAGTGCGCGACATGCGCGTCGGTCCATGAGCGCAGAAATTCTGGGTATGACACCCCATGAGGCGGTTCAAGCGCGTGGAGATTCGTGGATGAGTTCGTATGCGAGCCGTTCAAGCTAATCGTTGTACGAGAGATTTGCGGTGCCTGGAAGTGAACGGAAGTAGGGGAGGTCGGAGAAGAGGCTCGGGAGGTGGGCTGGGAGGCGTCGTCGAGCGCCTGGAAATTGCTCGAGCTTGCCACTGCCACGGACATCTGTGGGGAAGGTGCTGGTCGGGGAGGAAACTTTTCGTGTGTGTGATATCGTTACTGAGAGTGTCGAGTCGAGTCGAGGATGGACGGTCCAAGCTCGTCGTCCAGCGCGCCTTTAAACTCTCATAGACCGGTATGAGGCTCGGACCTGTGAGGGGGGATATGCAGCGAGAACCACAGAAAGAGGAGAGTCGACCGCGAGCGGAGGAGAGAAGGAAGGACGAGGGCGGAGAAAGAGCTAGAAGAGTAGACAATCGGACTTGCTGAACGAGAACAACGACAGCAACCGCAACGATCGCCAAGTTTCGTCCAATAGACGCCAGGCGCTCATCACTACTACTCCCTCGCGGTTTGCTCTCGGATTGGCTCGAGATTGATGATTCCATCTATCTCTACTCTGACTCTCGACTCGAACTTTGCATCGTCCTCGAGCTCCTCGCGTTTTGAGACCTGCTCAAACGGCGCTCTCTAGTAGTATATCCAGCGCCGGTACCTGGACAGCCACTTCGTAACACGAGAGCCAGCGCCTACCACAGAACGTCTCAGGACGTGCACATTATGCCGCCGTTATCCAGCACGGCAGATCCATTTATTAATGCGGTGAGAGGAGGATATGGCAGCGGTTCACACTCAGTCAGGTTTGTTAAGCTTATCGAGTTATCATCTGCATACGACCTCTAGATGAGCAGCTCCGTCATAGTACATACCGAATCCGTGCACTGATCAGTTACTTATGTACTCTGGGGCCTGTGGCGTCGGTTCTGATTTCACTACTTACTACTCGTGGCTTTCTCGGTATTATGCACGTAGATATTGATTGGGCGTCTACATGTAACTTATATCGAGTAAAAGCCGAAAGACCTTCCTCCTCCTCCAGTCAACGTTAGCCCGAGGATCCTCCTGTACTGTACATGTCTCAAGCGTGCCAAAAGTACACACACACATGCCACACTATGTTACATGGGGACTCCAGTCTCTACTGAGAGTCCTGACATGTGCTTTCGGGCGGAGGCCAAGCCCGCCTGTATCAGACCAGTATCAGACTTAGCGTCCGGCATCTACTGAGCATCATATATACTCACACTGATAGGTCTAGAAGTTTACTTCGTAGCCATCCCTCGTCTCCTGAAATCCGGATTGCATCGTTAGCCAGCAATGACGTCGCTATCGACGGTCATCCGGCACCGCGACGTGAACAATTCGTCGCCTCCTCCTGAGTCCAGACCGCGGTCACGTCAACTCGCACTAGCGTTGTCTCCAACGTTACATCTCGAGATCCAGACACGATATGGAGATTAGAACCTGTACCTTCCGCCACAGTCGTGTGAGCGACACCGCCCAGCTCTGAACGTTGAACGTTCATGAACGCTGATGCATGTTTCGTGGAGATACATCAAGAACGTATATAACAACGAATCTCAGTCTGGATGGGTGTAACAGTTAGTAGCGTCAGTGCCAGAACACACATCGACAGTGAATCAGCCGACCGCTAGCCGTTGACATCGGTGGAGCCTACTAATCCTCGTTATCGTCGCGCCGGCCGCCCACTTGCATCAGTGCCTTCAACGGGCCGCTCGTGGCCGCAGCCTCAGCTGCTGCAGTCGGCAAGGAGGAGAGCTACTTAACGTGGGGTGGCGTTGTTTGTGCGATGGCGGCTTGTGGCTCGAAAGTGGCTTGCCCGTGTAGACCGATCTTGGCACACCGAACCAACACCGAACTCAAACAAGTTGTGTACTAAGGATCAACCGCTAAGCCTAGACTAGAGACGAATCGCGATAGGCGCTGTGTGGGTTGAAGAAGGATGAAAACGAGCACGCGCTGGACAGCTGCTGGCCGCGTTGGAGAGCACGAAGGAGGTGGAGGACATGGGCGAGGACAGCGAGCAGAGGTGCTTGTCTGTTGGTCGTGGTAGGTGGCACCGAGGTGGCACTCGGCGGAGGACTGGCGGCTAAGGCACAGAATACTAAATAAAACCGAGGGCTATTGCCGGCATGGCGCAGACTCGCGCTCGCACTTTCCATCCCACCTCGACCACCAGGTCGCCGTCTTCTCTCCCTTCTCTTCTCCCACCGTCTTTCCGCTCGCCCGGCAGGTCTTCGTCCATTCCTTTCTTTACTGCACGCCCCGCTCCATCTCGTCTTGAATTCCCCACCGCTCCTACCACTCACCGCTGTCCCGCCGGCCAACACGACGTCCTCGTAGTCCTTCTCTCCTCGACCCGCCATGTGGGTCAGGATAGCAATCCTCTCCTTCCTGGCACTTGCCCAATGGGCCGCCGCCGCGCCATACAACGACCTCTATGCTGATTACAACATCAACACGAACAAGAATGCTCAATCCCCCTCGAGTATTCCACCACCAAACGCGCCAATTACACCAAGTCACCGGATAATTGGCGTGCCATCCCCTTCTACACCATCCTCATGGACAAATTCGCCGATGGCGACCCATCTAACAACGATTACTTTGGGACCATGTACGAGTGGGATTGGCGGGAAACCCAACTTCGCTATGGCGGTGACCTCAAAGGTCTTGTTTCCAAGCTCGACTACATTCAGGGCATGGGTGTGAAGGGTATATTCATCTCTGGCACACCTTTCCTCAACATGCCGTGGCAGGCAGACAGTGCGTATCTCGTCTTCTCGCAGGCGCGTCTCGGCTCACCGCGTATCGCCCAGGTTATTCCCCTCTCGATTTCTCAGTCCTCGATCCTCACTGGGGAACGCTGGCTGATTGGCAAGCCACGATTGACCAGATTCACTCTCGCGGGATGTATGTCATGGCAGACTTTACCGTTGGCACAATGGCGGACTTGATCGCATTTGAGGGGTATGTGTGCCAACACTTTGCTTTAACTTTTCTTCTCATATCGCTCAAGCTTCGCCAACACTTCCGCGCCCTTCGATCCTAATGAGCATGACGGCATATGGAAGGATCCATTATATGTGCCTTGGGGGTTCGAAGAGTACAAGGATTTCACTGTGAGGTCACAATCGCTCAGCCTACTCTCTCTTTGCTGATCATGCGTCCTGGTCGCTCAGATCAACAACGCGCATAACGACTCGTGCGTCATGCCTGTCTTCTGGAACGAAGACGGCTCGGTGCAGGACATCGGCTGGAAGACTGGTTGCAAAGAGTCAGATTTCGATCAGTATGGTGACTTGGAAGCCTTTGGTGTCCACCCCGACTGGCAACGTCAGTTGTCCAAGTTCGCTTCCGTCCAAGACCGTCTGCGCGAGTGGAAGTCGGATGTGATGGCCAGGCTGAAGAATTTCTCGTGCATGGCCATCACTGCTCTTGACATTGACGCGATCCGTATCGACAAGGCTACTCAGGTCACTGTGGATGCTCTTGCAGAATGGGCTTCAAGCACTCGAGCTTGCGCAGCCGCTCTGGGTAAAACCAACTTCTTCATTCCGGGCGAGGTTACTGGTGGGGACACATTCGGGTCACTCTACATGTAAGTATATCAGCTGCATGCTGGTATGCCTTGCTGACACGGTGCCGTCAGTGGCCGCGGCCGTACACCTGACCAACGGCCCCCTCCCGACCAACTGGGCAATGTGACCAAAGACATGTCGCAGTTTTTCCTCCGTGACCCCCCTCTCAATGCCCTTGATGCCGTCGCTTTCCACTATTCGACCTATCGTGCATTGACGAGTTTCTTGGGCATGGATGGAAATCTCGAAGTCGGATTCGACCTCGACGGCAACTTCGTAGATCAATGGAACTTGATGTTCAGGAACAACGACTTCCTGAACCCCACTTCTGGTGACCCGGATCCCAAGCATATGTTCGGCACGAGTAACTTCGATATCTTCCGTTGGCCAAGTGTGGAAAATGGCGTACAGCTCAGCGCTATCGCGACATTCATCACGAACCTTGTCATGCCTGGTGTCGCGTTGGTGGGTCTGATTGTTCCCTATCGTATCAACGCTCGTCTAACGTCGTGCACAGTACTATTATGGAGAAGAGCAAAACTTCTATCTGTTTGATACGGGCGCAGCCAACTATCTATACGGGTAAGCACCATGGTGCGAGTTGTGGATGAATGCTGACAAGATCCGTCGATTCAGTCGTCAGGCGATGCTCAGCAACAGAGCCTGGCAGCGTCACGGATGCTATGCTCTGGGTTCCGAACAGTACTTCAACATGCCTCTCGGCAAGTCTATGATTGGCTGTCAAGATGATTGGAATTCTTTGGACCACTTCGACCCTACCACGGACAGCCGTCGCTTGTTCGCTCATTTCCTGGCTCTCAGGTCTCACTTCGCGTCGTTGCAGGATGGCTTCGACCTTCAGGAACTCAACAGTTGGACCTACAGCATCCAGCGGCCCGGTTCAGGTGGTACATCGGTTGATATGGGTTTGTGGTCGGTGGCTCGTTCCCCCATGGCGGGCGTCCAGAAACTTACTGGCAACACTGACGAAATCTGGATGCTCTATACTAACGAGAACCGGACGAAAACGTACAAGAACAACTGCAACAGCGACCAGCGAATCACATCCCCCTACACCAATTCCCCGGTGCTTCGCAACTTGTTCTATCCATATGAGAACTACACTCTCTCTGCGTCTGGGACTGGCAATAATGCGGCTACAAACTGTTTGGCAGAATTCACCATGGATCCCTTCGGCTTCAAGGCCCTCGTCCCAATCGACCGGTGGATCCCCCCTCCCCCGATGCTCACAAAGTTCTCGCCGGGGCACGACGCGCGGATTCCAGCCGAGAGCGGGGACACTAACGCGACCACCGTTGATATCTCCTTCGAGTTCAACACGCCGATGGACTGCGACAGCGTTACCTCCGCAATCACCTTCACCATGTCTGGCAACGCCAACGCTCCGAGCATCAACAACGTCAAGTGTCTCACGTTGACTGATGTGCCTCCGCCGCGCGTTCCGGGCGTGTCTGTATCACAGTGGTCTTGGTCGGCGACTCTCGAGAACTTCTCAGACGGTATCCTTGAGATCATCATCAAGAACGCGCAGACACAATCCGGTGTCTCAACCAACGTAAGTCTCAGCTGCGTCGGTGATCGCGCGAATCAGACGGAGTCCATCTCACACACTGTTGTATAGACTGTCGACCATCTGCTGCTGCGCAAAGGGTCGTCGCAGAACGTGATGGTATTCCCCGACTCCGACTATGACAACTCGGCATTCAGCGTCTCTGGTGGCACGTACACCTTCACTCACAAGGCGCTCGGCGCAGACATGTACCGTTACTCGGCCAACTTTGGCCGTAACTGGACTGAGTGGCAGAATTTCGAGCAGACCACCACGCTCGACCCGAAGCTCTTCCAGGCCAAGGAGAATTTCTGGGATGGCGAGCATGTCATGGTGCAGTGTAGGTGTGCTCCGTTTCATCATCATGAACAGTACTCTCATCACGCATACATCAGACTGGAGCGACATCGCCAAGTCTGGCAGCGTCGTCGTGCATGCGGACCACAACTACGCCGCTCCTCGTCGCGTTCCCCAGCTTCTCGCGCGCGGTCCTTTCAACCAGTGGGGTTTCGACAAGGGTATCCCGGCGCAGATGACGCAGAAGCCCGACGGCAAATGGGAACTCGAGATCATGGACAGCTGGCCGACGTACCTGCAGCTGAACGTGTTCGGATACGATAACTACTTCTACGGAGACGTCGACAGTGACGGCGTCCTCGATCGTCTTCCGCCGGACACCAACGCTCCCAACTACCTGAACATATCTGCTCCTCCTAAGCCCCATCTCGCGTGGGCTCTCGTCGTCGACGACCATCTCATGACCTGGTCTCTGGAACCTCGTGGCGAGTCTATAATCGGTGCCATCACGTATGCTCTCCTGCTCTCTGTTCCCCTCATCACCGGTGCGCTTGCCGTTGCCATCTTCATGTGGTCGTTCTACGGTATCAGGTACAACAAGTGGGGTATCAAACCGAACAAGGACCACAGCAACTACTTCCCGATTCTCGGCGCACTAGGCAACAAATCAAGCACGAACCTCAAGGACAAGGTCCACACGCCGATTTCGGAGAAAGTCTTCGGTCACCACCACAAGAACCATGAGATCATCGGCTGGCCGGAGGACAAGAACAAGCGTCGTTGCGTCCTCATTGCTACGCTCGAGTACGAGATCATCGACTGGAAGCTCAAGGTCAAGATTGGTGGTCTCGGTGTCATGTCGAGTTTGATGGGTAAGGCGATGACGGACGTCGACATGATCTGGGTCGTCCCGAAGGTGAAAGACATCGAGTACCCTCCGGGCGAGCCCGCTGAGCCAATTGAGGTCATCATCTTCGGAGAGCCGTATCTCATCGAGGTCGAAACTCACGTCTTGGACAACATCACCTACGTCATCCTCGACAGTCCTGTCTTCCGTGCTCAGACCAAAGCGGACCCCTACCCGGCCCGCATGGACGATCTCTCCTCCGCCATCTTCTACTCGACATGGAACCAGGCCATCGCTGCTACCGTCCGTCGCTTCCCGTTCATCGACATCTACCATGTCAACGACTACCACGGTGCGCTTGCTCCGATTTACCTCCTGCCCAAGGTTCTTCCAGTCTGCTTGTCCCTCCACAATGCCGAGTTTCAAGGTCTGTGGCCTCTGCGCACGAAGGAGGAGATGAAGGAAGTGTGCTCGGCGTTCAACATAAGCAAGGAGTACTGCACGAAATACGTCCAGTTCGGGAACACGTTCAACTTGCTCCATGCAGCCGCGTCGTTCATCTCCGTCCACCAGAAGTCTATCGGTGTGGCCGGTGTGTCCGACAAGTACGGAAAGCGCTCATGGGCCCGGTACCCCGCTCTCTGGACTCTCAAGCACGTCGACTCCCTGCCTAACCCAGATCCCACGGATATCGCCGCCTTGGACGAGAACCCGGTGTCTGTTCGTGACATTCGCATCGACCAGTCGGCGGAAGCCGAGCGTCCAGAACACAAACGTCAAGCTCAGGAGTGGGCTGGTATCAAACAGGACCCAAATGCTGACCTGTTCGTGTTCGTCGGGCGTTGGTCAAAGCAGAAGGGCGTGGATCTTATTGCGGACGTCATGCCGTCATTGTGAGTATTTCTGTCTGTTAGAGTTGGTGGATCGACGCTGACAGTATGGCTTTAGGCTTGAGAAGCGACCGTCGATCCAGCTCATCACCGTCGGCCCCGTCATCGACCTGTATGGACGGTTCGCAGCGGAGAAGCTCGCGCGGCTGATGGAGATGTACCCCGACCGCGTGTACTCGAAACCGGAGTTCACTGCGCTTCCCCCTTACTTGTTCAGCGGTGCCGACTTCGCGCTCATTCCGTCGCGTGATGAGCCGTTCGGTTTGGTCGCAGTCGAGTTCGGTCGTAAGGGTGCTCTTGGTGTCGGCTCTCGTCTCGGTGGTCTCGGTCTCATGCCTGGTTGGGTGAGCGATTCCCGCCTTTTCATTAACGTGTGCAAGTTCCTGACCGGTCTCCACAGTGGTTCCCGGTGGAGTCAACTTCCACGGAGCATATGATGTCTCAACTAACGAAGACAGTCAAAATGGCCCTCAAGTCCACAGAAGAAGACCGTGCGATGCTTCGTGCTCGGTCCGCCGTCCAGCGTTTCCCCGTCGTTGAGTGGCGTCAGCGCATGGAGGACTTCCACAAACGTAGCATCAACATCAGCCGTGGGATGGCCGGTGCGAACGCGTGGAGGCCGTCCGACGCGAGCTTCAACCCGACTGGCCACCATGAACAGGAGCCGTCCAGCTGGGAGCCCGAGTACCAGGCATACCCGTCGCAGCCGGATTGGGACAGTCGCAGTCTCGCCGAGAGCCAGAGTCCCCGCTTCAGCGTGAACAGCCCCGGATCCCCAGGACAGTGGAGTCAGGAGACGTTGACACCCGGTGGCGACCCGCACCTCGCTGCGCCCCCTCGTCTCGTTCCCCATGGCCGCAGAGGATCTGTCAGCACGGACGTTTCGGACAATGAGGGCGACTACTTCTCGAACGACCACGGTCGTGCGTCGGTACGACAGGAATTTGGGAACTTCTTGGAGCGTGCAAACAAGACCATAGGACGCGACCAGCGGCATGCGCCAGATCCGTTCTTGGAAGCGCCTTCACGACCATTTGGCGCGCACTCCCGTGCATCGTCCGTCGAGTCGATCGCCTCAATCGTGGACGAGAAGCAGAATTCGCCACTCAACAAGGCAATTGCTTCGGTACGTAACGTTTGCATCGCTTCAGTTTGATAGAATGTCATCTGATGATTATGACCTCGTCCGTAGTTCACTGATGCCGACGGAGGAGTGGCTTCAGAGTTCGTGCAGAAGCTGCAGATGCTCAACCCACACAACTCCAAGCACGAGCTATCGATCGAGAAGTACCTGATGAAGAGCGAGGAGGCTTTCTTCGACAAGGTCAAGAAGGACAAGCTGTCGAGTGCCGCCAGTGTCCGTTCGTCGCAACGCGATTCCGTTTGGGGAACTCCGGCACCTTCGACCTTCGACCACTCACGGCCGTCGTCGCCTAGTGGACAGTCGTTCGCTCTCAGTGGGGATTACAGCGGAGTGCTGCCGAACGGCAACGAGGTTGTGATCATGACCGGTCTTCAGATTGCTCTGGCCCGAGAAGTTTTTGGTTGGCCTCTATACACCATCATCATCGCCCTTGGACAGGTATGTATATGTGTTCCTTGACCCACGCTCACTGAACTGATTGCTGATGTATGACGTTCATAGATGTTGGCCGCCACCAGCTTCCAGATTACGCTCCTCTCCGGTTCGAACTCGCCAACGAGCCTCCAGCTCTATGTGCTTGGTGGAGTCTTCCTCGCCTCGTCCATCGTCTGGTACTTCCTGTTCCGCATGAAGCCATCAGTCTATGTGCTCTCTGCACCATGGGTATTCTTCGGTATCGCGTTCTTCCTCATCGGTCTGCCATCGGTCGCCAAGGTCCTCAACGTCGCACACGTCGCGCTCTCCAGCGCCGCCACCTGGTCGTACGCGATCGCGTCCGCAGCCGCGTTCTGCTTCTTCGGTCTCAACTTCGGTGAGGAGGCGGGTGCCGCGACCGAGGTTTGGATGCTGCGTGCGTGTATCGTGCAAGGCTCGCAGCAAATCTGGGTCGCCGCGCTATGGTACTGGGGATTCATCCTCGATGGTGCTGCGCAGGACAGTCTTCCTCCGTGGTGGATCGTTCTGATCGTCTGGCCGTTGGCGGTTATGAGCTTCCTGTTCGCCTATCTCATGCTCTACGGCTTGCCAGGTGAGTGTCATTGCGACGCAGATACCCTGTTAATCACTCACGCACTCTCTTGTAGACTACTACCGTCAGACACCACCAAAGGTACCCAACTTCTTGAAGACGCTCTTCCGGCGAAAGATTGTGCTGTGGTTCCTTGGATCAGAAATCCTTCGGGATTATTGGCTGAGTGGAGTGAGTATCGCTCTGTGACTTAGATGAGCTCCCATTCTGATGATATTACTCCAGCCGTATGGAAGGAACTGGGCATTCCTCTGGAACGTCCCGATCGCGAAGTGGCAGATTGCCCTACTCGTCGTCGCGTTCTTCGTTGTTGTCTGGGGTGCGATGATGGGCATCCTCACCTGGCTGAGCAAAACCCACACATGGCTGCTGCCCGTCTTCGCTGTCGGTCTCGGCGCGCCAAGATGGTGTCAGATGCTCTGGGGCACGTCCTCACTTGCTCTGTACATCCCTTGGGCAGGCCACGCAGGCCCCTACCTCGGAGTCTGCCTGTGGCTCTGGCTTGGTGTCCTTGACGCGATTCAGGGTGTCGGACTGGGTCTCATCCTCCTCCAGACACTCTCACGACTGCACGTGTGTGCAACACTCGCGTTTGCACAGGTCATCGGCTCTATCTGCGTCATGGTCGCGCGCGCCACCGCACCGAACCGGATCGGACCAGAAAGCGTCTTCCCAGACGCGGCGCAATGGGACTTCGAGGACGGCCTCCTGGGCAGTCCGCTCGCGTCCGCGCCGTTCTGGATCGCACTCGTCTGCCAGCTTGTGATCGTCATCGGTTACTTCTGGTTCTACCGCAAGGAACAGCTTGGTGAGTACCCTCTGCTACCTTTGTCCGTGCGTGTGGCGGAAGCTGATGCGTCTTCCTCCCATCAGCGCGCCCATGATCACGACGACGTAGATATACTTTGCATTCCCATACACCACACACGGACGATTCCATGACTTATCTTACACGGGCATCTCTTACACATGCATGGACTCTCGGAGTTAGATATCGGCGGACTTTGTATTCGGACGATGCGATCGCACACTTGCCCCTCACCTATTCATTCTCTACCAATATTGCACCTGTGTTCATAGCCTAGATAGATCTTGCATAATGTTGCCCGTCAGGGCCAACAAACAACTAGGCCCTCCTCTCCTCGCTTTGTTTGCTAGTCTTCGCATGTTTTCGACATACAGTATGATTCCAAAGGCGACGACAGCGAGAACATCGAGATCCGGGTATATGTACATTCCGTCCAGAAGTAGAGCAACAGAACACAGCGAACAACAAACGCATTGTCGAGGCAACTAGTACTCCGACTACTTCGCATTCTTATCAGCGGGTATAGGGAAGTCGAATTGATAGCAGCCGTGCATGCTGAGGAAGGTACCAAGTCCCTTGTGTACCTCGACCTCGAAGGGCGCAAGGGGATATGCTTCGCCATCGATTGACAAGAAATCTTTCGACGTCGAGAACTCAACACGGTATGCGTGCGCTTTGAAGTAATGTTGCTGTAGATTAATATGCCTGTCAGCTCGTTCGACCAAGGACCGTGAGAAGGTAGAACAGACCGAATCCTGCCAATACTGCAGACCGCGCTCGGCGCCGTCGATCGCCTTAAGCATCGTCATGCGGTTAATCTGTGTGCACCAAGCGGACCACGTGTCAGTAGAGGCGGTAAAAGCTGTACTCAGTCACACGTACGCGTTCTTGGAGGACGACGTCGATGAGACCGTCGTTCGGGAGCGAGACAGGGAACTGAACCAAGTCGGCGGAGACGTATGGGCCCTGGCCGGCATACAGGTATATGAACGGCTTGTCGAAGGTTATCCAGCCCTCATCGTCAACCTGTGCGCCACCGGTATACTTCAGCTCTGGGAGGCCCGCAGCAGGTTCTTCGACGTCAGCGGGAGGGGTGGAAGTACTTGAGAATGCGGATTTGGCGTGTGCAGAGGCAGTATGCATGACGTCAGCCATCTTGCGTTTGTCCTTCTCAGCGACTTTGATGGAAATCTTGGCCGGGCATGCTTTGTGTTTCATGACTATGTTGCAGAGAGGCCGGTACGAGTCAGTACGTAAAGCGGGCGAAAGATCATTACAGACTAACCTTCGTAGATGAAACCGACCACAAAACGTCTAGATGTGCCATGAGCTCACGTACACGCAGAAAACATGATGATAAGCTCACTGTCCACCCATGAACCGCAGATGCTCGGTACCAAGGTCGACTTCGGCCATCAGTCCTATCGACTGGGACATGAAGGAGATGTACCGCTTTCCGCTGTGAGTTACGGAGAATAGGTCACTGGCCATTGGTCGCCCTGTGTTATGGATATCTTGTCAGTGAATGCTCGTCCATCAACAACAGATGAAACAAGCACCTTTGATCGCGTTCAGTGCAGCAACTGACAGATCCTTCGATTCCTGATATGAAAGGGGCGTCGGGACTAGCTCCAGCCGTCGATTGATGGAAACAAGGCTCACCTCAATCCCGAGAAGGTTGATGGCCTGCCCATTGCCAGACCCGGTGGGAATGGGCGAGATGGGAATACCGAAAGCCTTTGCTGCTTCGGCGTGTGCTGCATATCCATTCAGCACCTCGTGGATAAGACCGTCACCTGACATGACCACGACAGCATCAAATGCGTCCAATGGCAGTTTCTCGATAATCCCCTGCGCGTGTTTGCCATGCGTAGTGACTGCACAACAGCGTCAAGCACTAGTAACACGCGTACTCAGAAGCAAAATGCGTACATGTAACGTCCAATTTGCACCTTGCAGCATTGAAGACTGGCTCTATCTTCTTGTGATAATAGCGGACCGCTTTGCCCTAAGAGGATCGCGTTGAACGGCTCGGAAGTGATAGAAGTACATAGATGTTGGGCTCACAGGTCCACTGTTGGGGTTGACGAAGACTTTGAGTCGTCTTTGCGTAGGGAGACCTAGGAGAATAAGCGGCGCTTCGTAGTTGGCTTAACGGGAATGACATTACCAGCATATGCAGCTGACAGTACGGCCTCCGTGAAAGCAGTAGCATCGGCCTTGTTAGAGTTTCCAACGGGTCCGGTGATGTGTAGGAGGCTGAGCAAGGCGTTCGGCTTCTTCTTGGCTAGCAATGAGACCTCGAACACGTCCTTGTCAAGTTCTGCCCAGAGGACATTCCGGAGGGGCACCTTGACGACTGCCCACTTTTCTGTGGACAGGTTGGAGCATGTTCTGAGTCAAATGCAAGAACTCACGCACTGTCTGCCGGTCGTTCGATGACTAGTTCGGAGTCAGTTAGGGTGAACTTGGACGCATTCGGTCCAGCGCCGAGGGAGAGCTCGCGCGTCGTGGCGGCCATGGTGGTGGTGTAAGGCAAGCAGATGGTGGGCGGCGAAGACGTCTACAAGACAAGACGGTCCCACGAAGAAGGAGAACAGACATGCATCGTTGATGTCCGCGTCCGCGTCGGCGACGCCGAGGATGGATTCCGATCCCAGTCTATTCCAGGTCTATTCCCGCAGGGCGCTCTCGTCTGGGTGACGTCACGCTTCACCCAAGCTATTAGCGTGACCCGGGCAGTCACGGCAGTGACTAGCACAGGGCGGGGTCACGGTCGGCGTGCGCCCAACAGCGAGATACTGGCGCTAGACGCGTCTCTCCCTCTCCCACCACCGACGCCTCCGCATCCCGCATCCATGCCCAATCCGCCCGCCCAGCCCGCTGCCCCTCCGCCCAGGCAGCCCCTCGCTCCCCAGTCCGTCCGCGAGCCAGACGTCGCACCCTCCTTCGACGCCTTGCTCCGACACCTCCGCCAGGAGGTAGCCCGCGTGCTCCAGCTCCCTCCCGAGTCTCGCGCGAAGGAGGATCAGGCTCTGGTCTCGCTCGCCGTAAGTGTGCTTCTCCTTGTCTCTCCTCCCCTTCTCACACCTCGCGCTTTCTCAAGAATCGCGCGCATGCTCGCTATGGCTCCGCCGACAAGGCCGCGCTGCCCCCACCCCTCAAGCAAATAGACGCTTACCTCCACGCACCCAATCGTCCCGACTCCCTCGCCAAGTACCTCGATGCGCGTCGCGCTGAGCTCTTCCTCGACGATGACGGGGACGACAAGGACGGCTTCGGCGAGCCTTCCATCGACGACGACCGAGACTCCGATGAAGATGCAATCGGCTCCGAGCACCCCAAGAGCCCCAGCTTGGGACCGAGTCCTCTCGGTGCGCAACATCAACCTGCTCGCCGTCCTGCCCCCTCACGTTCCTCTTCACGGCTGACTTCAGGCTCGGGCAATACCACAGGTTGGTCTATCGCGCCTTCATTCATTGTCACGCGCGACTCACATTCTATCTCTGTACTTAGCTTCCAGCCCAGAGCCCCGAAGCACAGTCAGTGCGCCACCGCAGAGGAATGCAGACAAGAAACCCCTGCCGCCTCCCCCAACTCCGTGGTGCGTCGTTTTCCTCGTGCCTGTACCCCGCGCGGCGCGTAATGTCTTTGATTCCGAAGAATCATACTTTCACCGGCGACGAACGATGCACGAACTGCATAATGCGCAACAACACGACTTGCGTTGTCAACAGTAGCCGCCAGCGCTGCGACTCCTGCTTCGTCAAGAGACACCGCTGTTCGAAAGTTCTCACGCCTCCAACCCGCCCTTCGCGTGACAAATCTACGTCTGCGGCCAAGGGGAAAGGCCCCGCAGGTAGGTATACCGTCTCTCCTCATGCCCATGCAAGGCTCAGCTCGTATGAACACGATAGACGCGGACGCGAATGGCGAAAGCGCGAGTACGCGTGCGCCAAAACGTAAGCGCACTACCACCGAAGACGACACGAAGCGCACCGAGGCCGCGAAGCGTCCTACCCGCCCCACCCGCCCCGCCGCTGCTGCTTCTTCCTCCGCCCCAGGTCCCTCCACCACGGCTTCTGCTCCTGTGCAGAGACCCCCGCCTCCCAGGAAGCCTGTCATGCAAAACGGAAATGCTGCAGCGTCGACATCTAATGCCGCGAACTCGCTCGCGGCCCTCGCCGCCTCTGCGTCCCGGGCTCCGCGCGTGCCTACCGGACCGGTCGCCTCCCAGTCGCGCCAGCAGTATTATCAGGAGAGGCTGCAGGTTATTTCCGGTATCCTCGGGATGGTCCAGACGGCCGTCAAGGAGCTGCAGGACCAGGTCAACACGGATGCGACCTTGGGTCGCTAAAGGAATATATTGAAGGTCTCTTCAAACGGAGGCGATAGACGTCTGTGCATAGCTTGGCTCATGCACGGTACGCGTCTGTCGCGTCTGTCAGCAATCGTGCACCGTGCGCCGGAGGGATGGACAAGACCCGCGGACACGTGCAACAATGTCGATGTTTTCGTTGCTTTCGCGACCTCGAGCTCGTAATATATGGTGTATACTGTACTGTAGTGCTGCTGTTGCTCCCGCCGCCGCCGCCAGCTTGTGTCTTGTTCTAGTCTTCCTCCGTACTTCTCTGGACTCGGTTCGGTTCCCCATGCATGTTTAGTGAGTGTCCTCTGTAAAAAGCGTGTCAGTATCCTGCATCGATATGCTAGTGCTGATTGTCGCTCGTGCTCTGAGTCGTCCTCTCCCTCTCTCGTCGATATTGTACAGATTGACTTATCACTAACCACACGATCGCGAATGTTGGTACCTCCGTCAAACCTTCTTGTACATATATCCTCACCGAGCTCGGGAACCCAGTGGTCGCATATATATATATATATTGGTTAGAGAACCGTGTTGTGTGTGACGCATGCATGCGACAGTAGCAAGCAAGTCGTATTGGGACGAGATAGATAGCAGGTCATGGACTTGACGAGAGTTGTACCAGGCGTGCTGGCGGTACACAAGGCTAGAGGAGTCGGGTTTGCGGGCCGCCGCCGGCAAGGCCACCTGCCGCCGACTCGCCGTCACGGTCAACATATGTTGTTCGCTCACCAGTACCACCACGGATTCATGACTTCCGACGAGTCGACCACCGGAAACTACGCAGCAGACTGAGAGTTGCCTCGGAAAGCCGGCTATGGTCACTCCACCTAAGAACAGTGCGTGTCTAGCTTGCGTATGCGGCTCAGATCAATATATGCCTAGGGCTATAGAGGGGTGCATGCTCCGAGTCGGAGGCAATAGCATGATTGCGGTACGATAATCTTCCTTTTACGTGAACTACTACATAAATTTCCATCTCATAAACTGACCTGCCGCAGTGAACTTGATCTCCTACCTAGTAGATCGACACCCAACCATCGAAATCACCGTCTCAACTAGACAGTCGCCAATGACACTATGTCGTTCTTGCTGATCGCGATTTGTGTCTCTGTGGTCGTTTTGTTTGTCCTCTTCATAGGGATGAGGTTTGGTCGACTCTCGCCGCCTCTCCAAGGTTGGGAAAGGGCAGACAAGCTCAACGTAGAGCTTGTCGGGTATGGATGGTACGTATGCGCCGGCCTAATACATACATCGCGTCATGTAGTTGTTCACACCGCTCACGCGACCCCTCTTATAGGCAGGAAAAACGCGTCACAGTGCGCTTCCACCTCCCAAAAGATCGCGACCAGACGCGGATAGATCTGGCGGTCAACTTCATGGGACGTGATGTAAAGCATTCCAAGAGTTGGACATGCGAATTCTGCGGTGTGTTGTGAACCTAAAGCATGGTACTAACTCAACTTATCCTTGTCATGGTGATGGCGTAGGTGCGCCCGCACGCGAAACTCAATTCCAAGTGCTCTCCTGGACGCACCTCGATCCTCCCCGTTTGGTTGTATATGTGCGTGTTGTCCGATACATATTCTTGTCAACTCTGCGTCCTACCTGTGGTTGTGTATCTGATCTCACAACTCGTAGATCCATTTCGTGTGCGACATGGATCAGCCACACGTTCTCCTCAACCTCCGTGCACTACACGATATGCTCAATCGCATGAATATGGGTCGTTTGGGCTCCTTCGAGGACTCCCTTGTTGGAAAAGACGTCGATGTGGTCTTTCCTCTCGCCGGGAGTTGCGCGTGCTGCCAGCGCGACGCGACAGCAAACCTCGACAATGGACTCAAGAAGTGCAGCAAGTGCAAGTTAACCAGGTGCATACATTGCGTCTGTCATACAGAGCGCAGCGATAGTAATTGAGATATATCTCTATCCTATGCATTTTTTGCAGGTACTGCAGGTGAGGACGTAGCATATCATCGAGTAAGCGGACTTTGACCCGGACGACTGCCTAGCGAGAAATGTCAAAAACGGGACTGGCCGCGGCACAAGGTCACCTGTGGCAAGATCCAGTCCGTCAACTTCGAGAACTGGAACTAACTCCGAGAAACCTCTAAGGCGTATTCAACCCGTCCTGTTCAATCACCCATCGTGAAGTACTTTCGTCTATCCCGTACCCCAAGGCTACATGTAATGTACAGTACGACCGATTCTACGAAGTCATCGACCAAGTACCAAGTGTGCTCACTAATACTTACACCACAATCCACACTGCTACACAGTCCAGCGCTTGCTACTTCCCTTTCTCGTCCAAATTTACTGAACTCTATCCGCTGACGTCTACGATTGTAATCGTCCGCATCCCTAGATTCCCTCGACGACCGCGACCACGACCACGACCGGCAGGGCGTGGAACCTGGGATCCTCCTTCTGGCTATCCGTCACAAATAGTCCCACTTTTGCGGAGAAGTCCATGGCATCGGATCGCCCTTCCCCGCCGCTCAAGGAGTGGGAGAAAGCAGACAAGCTCAACGTTGAGCTTGTGGGGTACGGGTGGTAAGCCATCCTCTCGATACTCTGCAGCGAAAGGAACTAGCGTTCTGCACGATGGTCGCGTTATAGGCAAGAGAAACGCGTCATAGTTCGCTTCCACCTCCCACCGGATCGTGACCAGCACCGCGTCAAGCTGGCCCTGGCGTTCATGGGGTTTGACGTGAAGCACTCAAAGAAATGGCTGTGCGAGTCCTGCGGTGCGCGCTCTCACGGACGTTCCGTTCGTACTGCAGTCTGATGTGTAGCTCAAGGTGCCCCCGCGCGCGAGACTCACTTCCAGACGTTGTCCTGGCCGCACCTCGAGACACCGCGGCTGATAGCATATGTATGTTTTCCCCGATATTCGCGAAGACCATTCATCAACATCTGCATTGCCTGAAGGTCCACTTTGTGTGCAGCATGGACGAGTCGCACGTCTTAGAGGGCCTCCGCGAAAGCCACGATATGATGAACCTCGTGAACATGGGTATGCTTGGCCCTTTCCCCACATCGTTCCCCGACAGGCAACCAGATGCCGTCTATCCACTCGCCGGAAGCTGTGCATGCTGTAAGCGTGACGAAACAGCAAACCAGGAGACTGGGCTCAAGAAGTGCGGCAAGTGCAAGCTCACTAGGTATGCATGTCAGCAGTCTATCGGTGACTCATTCTGAAATGTATTATCGTACTCGTTCAGGTACTGCAGGTGTGTGCATACGACGCTGTGCTACTACAGCTCTAAATTCTGAGATGAATGCAGTGTCGAATGCCAGAAGCAGGATTGGCCTCGGCACAAGGTCACTTGCGAGAAGATCCGATCTGTCGTCTTCGAGAATTGGGACTGACACGCTCGTGGGGCTGGATTCGTGAAGGCGACTCGACCTTATCACACCAACCAGACCCTCGCAATAGCAATAGTACAAGTACATCGAGGTATAGCACATACAGTTTGTCTAGAAGTGTATAAGTACATCGTGGAGGTGACGCGTCGTATAGGTTAAGAATCAAAATGAAGGTGTTACACAAACGAGTGTGTCGGCAAGGATGAATCCCGCTATTACCGCGGGCGAGCACGACTGCAGCGTGCTGTCTACACAGCATAAATATAGTAAGATTCGGGGGTGAACGAAGGTGACCAGTACCAAGGTTGCCAGGTCGATGCCGCCGCGGAGCTGCGAAGGTCAGACGGTATCTGACTTGTGCCAGCACAACTCCGCTCTATAGATGACACGACATCTTTCTGTATGCGATGGCCTCCTGTGCGTAGTGCACTTTTCGATCTTCGTCTTCCGAGTAGTCGCATCCGGGTACAATCCGCCGGAGAGGCTGGAAGACTATTGAGCCGCGACACGGAGAAATACAAAGAGATGTGACTGTACCGTCACGGGTTGGGCGGTACACGGAGTTTCGAAGCGAGACTCCCGCGTACGGTCCAAGTTGAGGTAGAAGCGAGAGATCAAGATCGCAGGCATCCTGTGGAAGCATAGTTAGCACAAACATGAGAAAGGACATACTCGCAGCTATTACAAGTTCAGATAGACCGCCACCGCCGCTAGAAAGAGACCGGCCTCGGTGTCCATGTAGACGTCGGACACGATCTGCAGAATGTTTGCTACCAACATGGCGCTATAGCAATTATGAGTTCACGTCGAGAAATGGTCGGGACAAAGCTTGCTAGCACTTACACGAAATACAACACCCCCTCCCGCAGTATCAGATTTGCAATACATTGAGGTTTGAGCTGCTCTTTGCGACAACGCAACCACGTGTGCACTATGGTCACGACGATGACACCAGCTTCTGACAAGAGCTGTGACATGTGGGTGAAAGAGCCCACTATATATCATTGGCTCGAGACGGACTGCGATGATTGGAAAGTCTTACGACTAGTTGGCAAATTCAGCATAAGCGGCATTCGTTGACCCGGCAAAAAACACACTTACAGTACGATGTCAGCTGTGGTCATGAAAGCCACTGAAAAGCATATGGATACTGGCAGGGACTCGAGAGGCAAGACTACCAGCTCAGTCCGCGCATCAAACATCTACGCATCGCGTCAGCGTCAGCAAATGCCACATGTGCAAGCAAGCGATTCTAGCAAGAAGACTCACTATGGTCATCACGACGGGAATCAGACCAAGCATCGTGACCAATCCAGCTGGGACCTTGAGGTGGCCAGAGAATGTGTAGACACGTATACCGGAGAAGACTGGCGATAGATGTAGCTCGAACGGTAGGCTTTTCAGAGTGCGTACTCACCGGCCCAGATGACATAGAGTATCACTGTACATGCTTGGACGAATCTCTGGAGGATCACGCAGCTGTGAGTTGCACGACGTCAGTCCTGTGCGGATACCCTCCATCAGTGACGAGACTATGCTTGACAATCACTTGCCTCTACAAATAGGTGAGCTTCTTATACAAGTCGGTTATTCTGGTAGCACCGATACGTACCAGGAAAGATGGAGCCAGGAAGACACTGGTCACGGCCACCAATTGCTGCACCAGAACGGTATATCTGTTGGCGAAGAATACCAATCTGGGCCACGTCAACTTGCGACCCCAAGCGTAATGGATCTCGCGTTTCAACGTGATGCAATACTCGTAGAACAGTAGCACTGCGGCCGGATCTTAGTCACGTCGCAGCAATCCACCTTCTAGGACGCACTCGTTGCTGCTACCATGACGTACTGCGCCAATGCACTGTGAACGAGATGCGAGTCTGAGCTCTGCTCCACGAGCCACTTCGAAGTAGGACTCACACTGGTCCCAGGTATGCCACTGCGTATTCTGACTGCTCTGCAGCCTCCATATCCGACCCTCCGGAGGCGCCCGAATCAGCCGATGAAGACATGCTGCAGGACACTGCGAAAAGAATGGACCGTCAAGGTCAGCGAGGCATCAGGATTTCACAATCGAAGAGACAGGGAGTATAAGTACTCACTTGGGGTCAGCGCTCGATGTCTCGATGTGGCCTATCTGTGCGGTAAACTGTCAAGGGGAGCAATCATGCTGTCGGTCTCTCGGCACGGTCTCTCCCAAACTCAAGTGTGCAGGACACAGCCAATGGTAGAGCGTCCGCGGGGAGCCACTCCCGTCCCTCGAAGGTCACAGCCAGAAGGGCTGCTCGGATCGATGCTGCGCAAGCCGCTGGACAGGCCGCCACACACGCGCGCGGCACCATATGTATCGCCGTCACTGTCATAGCACAACAGCGACTGGTGGGAGTTCACCAATCACGAAGGGCGCCGAACTGATAAGCTCTGACGGCCGGGTGCGCTCTCGACGTCCCATCCGTTCATCGCTCAGACCTGACCCGGGCGCTGGTCCTGCCCATTGCATTTTGTGAGCCCAGCTATATTTGCGGCGGCTTCACCAAGATGGCCATAGCGTCGGGTCCTGCTGTGCTTGACAGATGGAACCTTTACCTTGCGGTAATTGCGTCAGAGAAAACTGAGCCGCAATGTCCATCGTACTCACCTCTCCTGGGGGTCCTTTTCCCATGCATACACACTCGAATCGTGGAAATAGCGGCATGATCGGTCCAGCTCGGATTGTAGTTCGCTAATGTACATGGGTGTTCCCGGGACGAGCGCGCTCCTACCAAGTCGCGGCTGGTTTGTAGCCTTCTTCTGCGTCAACGACATCTCGTATTCGACCTTCACTATGGAAGCCGGTGAATATAACTTGAGACTGGATGTAGTCCGAATCCTGAAGAGTGTTGTGAGCTTGATCAATGTTGGTAACCGAAGCACACTGTACTCACGCTGCTCTCAGGATCGGCGAATTGGAGAGTCGAGCTCTTTTCGACAGGATGTGTGCATATTAGAGACGATGGGTATGTGACGTCTTGATCGTGCGACCTCAGGTCATCCAGGTCAAAGAGGAAGCGAGAGATCAGGATGGGCGTCATGCTGCACAGAACCGTTGTCATTAGATTGTCAGAGTCTCCGCAATGAATCGCTCCCGGACGTACACGTTTAAGAAGGGTATAATGAATCCATAGCTACCAACCACCGTCAGGTCGAAGACGATCTGGATTGTGTTGAGGGAGAGTACAATCCTACACGGGCCATTCCAGGTGAGGGTGCTGGGACGAACACAAATGGAGACGACGTACACGAAATACAAGATACCTTCCTTGAGGACCAGCGACGTGAAAGACAAGTGTAAGTGGAGTGGCTGCGCAGCGCGTATGGTACTCCAGGTTTTCACCCAGGTAACCACAATCACGATCGCATCCGAAACTATCATACAAGTACGAGTGGCAACGGACACTAGACACTGGTGTTCTCAGCTTTGTTCGGTCAACTATGAGAGCATACGCACACCTTGAGATGCCGAGTGAGCGGTAGACTGAATCACAAGGAAGGAGAGAACTCACTGAGTCCAAGTCACAGTGGACAACTGCGAGTCGAGTCCACTCAAACACCCCAGCTCGGACAGAGCAATATCTGTGTAGGCAGCAACATACTGTGGAACATGATACGGTGAATACCTGTGTAAGATCAGACGTTGCAAACACTCACGGCGTTTGTTGCTACCGGGACCATAGCGAGTGCACAAACGATTACAGTGATGAATGGGTCATAGCCACTAATCGCATAGATGCGCAAGCCCGAAAACGCTGGGAAGAGCGGTGAAAACGTCGGCAGCTAAGTGGCTTCGAGCGACTTACCAGCCCAGGCGGCATATAGCAACATCTGTACTGACTGCATCAGCCTCGTCTGAAGCACGCAACTATACAGTAGACATCATCAACACAGATGACGGCTCGAGCTGACAGGCCGCTTACCCCTGGGGAAGATGGTGAGACATGTCAGTACCTGACGTTCACCTAGAATTCAGCACTCACGAAGAAGTTGACTACAGGTAACATGGGCCCCAACACGAGAAAGTACTCCAATATGGTGAGGTACCGATTGAGGAGGAATATGCTTTTGGCCCATGATAGCCTGCGGCCCCATGCAAATTGGACTTCACGGTCGAAAGTGACCACGTATTCAAAGACGACAAGCACTACAGCACCAGAGCAGGTCATAAGTCGCAAAACGACGGTTTGAATGGGTGGATACAGCTTACCAAACGCGGCCAGGTCCGCATAGTTGAAGATTAGGCTATGCGGGTCATCAATTTATCGCTCGATGTGATGCGAAAGGTCAAGAGCAGGGACGAGACTTACGTGTTTGCTAGATAGTTCACGTAGGACTCCAGCAACTCCCGCTGGGAGTTGGCGTCGGTAGTCGTGTTCATGCCGCAGAATAATGGAGAGGGCAGACCATCAAGGCCGACGGAGATAGAGATGAGAGGCGATGGTCATTTTATTGCAAAGACAGCGCCGGGATGCGGTCTCCCTACTTTTCATGAGAATGCGATGTGTCGAGGGAACCGAATCACCGGTAAGTAAGAGGAGAACAGCTTCAACCACATCACTGTCATCCCTCTTCATTCGCTCCGTGTTCTAAGATTAGTTTGCTCTATTTCCGGCGCACGGAAGTCCAGGCAACAAATGAAAGTCAGCACTTGCGTATGTGTAAGAGGATAGTCTGGCACGTACGGTACGGTTTGCAGACGAAATATTCGAGGTGAATGGATGGAACTTCAAGTTGCGAGGCACCGGTGCTCGGTAGTATTGAGTCAGCCTGTTCGCGGCATCGGTGAACCTCCAACATGGATGTGCATCACTTCTCAGGATCTGTCGTACGTCAACCATCACGGCTTGATTCTGCGGGTAGGTGACTACGCCGCATCCCATTCAAATCCTACAGCCCCATGCCGGCGGCCGTGAGCCTGGAGAACAGCACTGGCCAAGTTCGAAACGGCAAGGGAAAGGCAAGGGTATCAAAGCGCTAGCGCAGCTGGTGGTCGAGGTCGGGGCGCTGGTAAGCATCGTCAGGATGTTCTAAGGACCTGTGGATCCAGTCAGAGTCACTGTCAGTGGTAGCAAGGAATGTACCACCCGTATCTATACTGCTAGCAGGGCCTCCTCAAGTATGGCACTATGGCCGAGTGGTTAAGGCGACAGATTCGAATGGTCACCTAATCTGTTTCGATTTTCGAGCGCAGGTTCAAGTCCTGCTGGTGTCGAATTACTTTTCCTCCATGTACCTGGCTTGGCTCTCATACGATAGAGAGGCGGGCAAGGCTCAAGCTATGTTGTATTGCACTCATTGGCTCGTCAGGATGTTGGCATATGTAATAGATAAGGTTGTGGCGCACCATCCATGTTAAAGAACTATCTTCTGTAGCTCTTTTCACGCTTCGCTCTCTGGCTGCAGCCCTGCTTGATGACCACCTGCCCGACAGAGGCTGTCGTATGTTACGACGACATACCCGTACGATGAGAATGAGTAGTTCAACGAGCGTGGACTGCGCCACCTTCGAGTGCTATTAATGCCCACGGTATTTATATGCCATCATTGCGGCATGCCCACCCGAATCGGAGCTCTTTCGGCTTCACGGACTTATCCTTATCGTCCACCATCAAGGTATGCCCAATGATCAGCCAGATCGCGTAGGACATATTAAGTATTTAAGGATGAGCTCAAAAGCTCAAGTCTGCAAGACTTCTCTACCCACACAGGCACCTCGCCACCACTCACGCGTAAGGTATGCTACGATATTCACAACCTCCTTGGCTCGCTCACCGACGCACCGGGAATCATCAACAGGGCTTTGATCTTGTTGCACATCGCAGCATGACGATCGTACACAACATCGCCAAAGTAGGCTTCGGTACTGGGACGAACGAGCTCTACGATCGGTACGTGCTCCTGTCCAAACTGTGTCCCCTATTGCGACGGTTACTGAAGGACTGCCTTGCAGCGCGCGGCCGTCATACCAGCCGAGTGCCCTCGCGCATATCCGCCAGGCCGTCAGAGGCTCTGCGCCCTTGAACGTAGTCGAGTGCGCACCGAAGCAGTAGAACGGCGACCAGTCGAGACTACTGACTGATGATCACCTCCTCAGGCTCGGCGCCGGCACTGGGATCTTCACCCGCGCCCTGCTCGCCCACCCCGACTGGGCAAATTCCATGAACGAGATCCGCGCCAGCGAGCCCAGCGAGGGCATGCGCAGCCAGTTCTCCAAGACCGTGACGGACCCCCGCGCTTCCGTCCGCGAGGGCACGTTCGACACGACCCACATCGAGGACGGTTGGGCCGACCTTGTGATTATCGCCCAGGTAAGGGCACGATTCTCTATGATGTGCATCGTCCCTGGCTGACGCGGGATTGCGCACGACTTGCAGGCGTTCCACTGGTGCCCGGACTACGATAAGGCGTCCGCCGAGTTCGCGCGTATCCTGAAGCCTGACGGCGTCGTCGCTCTCATCTGGAACCTTGAGGATAGGTACGCCGCCTACGCCTGCGTTCCCCCGTCTCACAAGAAGGGGGTCTGTAATTAGAGTCCATTGACTCATCCTACCCAGGAACCGTGCAGCGTGGGTCGCGCAGATCCGCGACCGCTTCGAGCAGCACGAAGGCGGGTCGCCGCAGTTCCGTCTCGGCCTCTGGCGAGCTACGTTCTCTACGCCGTCGTACCAGGCGAACTTCGAGCCTCCGGAGGAGAACGTATGGGACTACGTGCTGCCTGGCAACAAGGAGATCGTCATCAATCGCGCCTGCAGCAAAAGTTACATCGCCATTCTGCCGCCTGACCAGAAACAGAGTGTTGTCGATGATATCAGCGCTATCGTCGACCGTAAGGACGGCATGACTTGGATGGATGAGAACAAGGGCATCTTTGAGTACCCCTACCAGACATTCGTCATCATGGCGAAGAAGAAGTAGAATATCTTGTAAGTAGACTTGTACGAGCTTGTACGATTGCCTGTAGACCAAGTCGAGCGCACCAGAAAGAATGACAAGCAAGGAATGTATTCATTGCGATACTACTGTAAGTGATGAGTGTGATGATGCAGCAAGACAGCAATGCCCGACAGTGACTAGTATACAGTATGAAATGGAACTTCAAAGCAGATCTATCGTAACCCCAGAACGTCCGGAAGACCCAAGAGCTTAGTCGATCTCCTCCATCGCGGACGTCGACGCTTCCTCCGTGGAGACGGGCGCCTCGGTTGTAGCTGTTGACGGTGCGGGCGCGGTGTCCTCCTCGTCGACGTCGAGACCGAGAGCAATCATGCGGTGAATTCGCTTCGCGAACGACGTCGGGTCGTCGAGCGAGAAGCCAGAGGTTAGGAGAGCAGTCTCGAACAGGAGGAAAGTGAGGTCGCGGACGGACTTGTCAGCCTTGTCCTCCGCGACCTTGCGCTTGAGCTCCTTGACGATCGCGTTGTGTGGATTCAGCTCAAGCGTCTTCTTGGAGGCCATGTAGGATGACATCGACGAGTCACGGAGTGCCTGCGCCTTCATGATACGCTCCTGTAAAACATAAGCGCCATTAGTAAATTTCGCAGATGCCAACGAGACGTTGAAGAACGCACCATGTTCGACGACCAGCCGAACTGGCCGGTGACGAGAACGCAAGGTGAGTCGGCGATACGGTTCGAGACGATGACCTTCTCGACCTTGTCACCGAGCGCATCCTTGACGGCCTTGCAGAGGTCCTCGAACTGCTTAGCCTCCTCCTCGCGAGCCTTCTTCTCCTCCTCGGTCTCCTCGAGCTCCAGACCCTCCTTGGAGACACAGACAAGCTTGTGACCGTCGAACTCCTTGAGTTGGGTGATGGCGTACTCGTCGATGGGGTCGACGAGGAGGAGAACCTCAAAGCCCTTCTTCTTGAGCACCTCGAGGAACGGAGAGTCCTTGATGGACGAGAGCGACTCGCCGGTCAGGTAGTAGATGTTCTTCTGTACCTCAGGCATGCGCGTGATGTAATCTGACGGACTCGTCAGAGATCTCGTAGGGCAGCGAATCCAATAAAGTGAACCCACCCTTGAGCGAAGTCAGCTCCTCGGTGGACTTCGTCGTGTAGAAGCGCAGGAACTCTGCGAGCTTGCTACGGTTCTGGGCGTCCTCGTGGACGCCGAGCTTAATGTTCTTGCCGAACGCCTCGTAGAACTTGTTGAAGTTGTCCTTGTCCTCCGCGATCTCGGAGAACAAGTCCATGCACTTCTTGACGAGGTTCTTGCGGATGACCTTGAGGATCTTGTTCTGCTGGAGGGTCTCACGCGAGATGTTGAGAGGAAGGTCCTCAGAGTCGACGATACCCTTGATGAAGTTGAGGTACTCGGGAATGAGATCCTCGCAGTCGTCCATGATGAAGACACGGCGGACGTAAAGCTTGATGTTGTTGCGCTTTTTCTTCGACTCGAAGAGATCGAAGGGCGCGCTTCGGCGATTGTCAATACACAGGTCGCGCAGGCAAGAGGGAGTGTATAAGAACTCACCGCTTCGGGACGAACAGAATCGCCTTGAACTCGAGCTGACCCTCGACGGAGAAGTGCTTGACAGCAAGGTGCTCTTCCCAGTCGTTGGTCAAGCTCTTGTAGAACGCGCCGTACTCCTCGGCAGTGATGTCCGAGGGGTTGCGCGTCCAGATGGGCTTCGTCTTGTTGAGCTCCTCGTTCGTGACCTCCTTCTCCTTGATCTTCTTCGTCTTCTTCTCCTTGGGCTTGTCCTCATCCTCGACTTCCTCAACCTTGGACTCCTCCTTGTCCTCTTCGACTTCCTCGTCGTCCTCGATCTCCTGTTTGCCCCAGTTAGAACGACATGTAGACCACCACAAGAAAAGGAATACGTGCCTTCTCCACCTCCTTGGTCACCGCCAACTGAATGGGGTAAGAGATGAACTCGGAGTGCTTCTTGACGATCTCCTTGATGCGTTTCTCCTCAAGGTACTCGGTCTGGTCCTCCTTGAGGTAGAGGCGAATCTCGGTACCACGGCCGAGGTCGTGGCCGCTGGTGTCGGGGGTGATGGTGAAGGTGCCACCAGCCGCTGACTCCCAGATGTACTGCTCGTCGTCGTTGTGCTTCGAGATGACCTGGACACGTTCGGCGACGAGGTAGGCAGAGTAGAAACCGACACCGAATTGACCAATCATAGAGATATCGGCACCCGACTGGAGAGCCTCCATGAAGCCCTGCAAACGAACGCATCAGTTAAGTGGCCAAACACGCCATACAGGACTCGCGCCACACACCTTCGTGCCAGACTTCGCAATAGTACCAAGGTTGTTGACGAGATCAGCCTTGGTCATACCGATACCGGTATCGATGATCGAGAGGATTTTGTTCTCCTTGTCGGGGATAATGCGGATACATAGCTCCTTGCCCGTGTCAAGGACGGAGGGGTCCGTGAGGGACGCGTAACGGATCTTGTCGAGGGCATCCGACGCGTTGGAGATGAGTTCACGCAGGAAGATCTCCTTGTTGGAGTAGAAGGTGTCTGAAAACGCGTGTCAAGACGTGCCTTCGAGGAAACAAAGAACGAGGACATACTGATGATGAGGTCGAGAAGCTGGCTGATCTCAGCCTGGAAGCCAAAGCTCTCGGAGGCCATTTTTGTGCGTGAAGGTCGTGAAGGGGTAAGAGGAGAGGGTGAGATTGAGGTGGGCGATTGAATCAGCTGGAGAACGGGCGAAGGGCTCCTCGAGGGTTTTTGTACCATCCTCGCGAAGCCATTCCAGAACCTTCCATCTCTCTCTACCAATGCGGCCAAGCGCCCGTGCCCTTGCCTTGTACTGAACGCGAAGATTCCGCCACTTTCTACAGCGTTCTACAGCCCCTTCCTAATTTGGCATGCATAGTAAAAACATCAGATGGGCGGCGAGGACCGCGGAGAGTCGATGAGCCCTGTCCGACCGCTCCTCTGCGCCTTCAGGAATTCTAGCATCACTTTCACCTCCTCGATCTCTTCGCGCAGCTCCTCGTTTTCCCTTCTCAGCCTCTCGTTCGCCGCTTGCACTCTCCGCCATTCCGCCGGTAGCTCAGTCTGCCCGTTTACGGACCCTCGCCGCGCTGTTTCTAGACGTTTCTTGTAATGTTCTACTTTGCTTTCTAGCACAAGGATGCGTTGTCGTTGTGCGCTGTTTCAAATCAGCAGCTGGGACATTGAGACGCTGTGTAGAAACTCACGCGGCCCCTTCCTCCATTTCCAACAGGGCCTTCTCGTGTGCCTCCACGCTAAGTTCCATCTTCTTGTACTTGCTAGCGAACGCCGCCAGGTATTCCTTGCTGTCATTCAACTTTTGTACGTCCGACTCCCTGAATAATATTCACTGAGCGCTAGACGAACGAGAGAATCGCAGCCGCGCATACCATAACCGCTGCAGTTTCATGAGCTGTTCGATCTGGATCTCATAGTCATGCAATCGGTCGACTTTGGGCGCGTTCTCTTTGATCTGTGTCTTGAGGCTAAAGACAGCATTAGTCGCTTCTGCCAACAGCTTTCCTTGAGCCGCGAAGGTGTCCTGTATTGAGGCAGTGTGAGTGTGAAATGAACCACCTGCAGCGTTCGAGAATACTCGCCCTTGCTTCCTTCTCCGCAGCACGCATAGCCGCAGCTTCGCTCATCCATGTCTTCTTCTCCCCACGCAGCACGGTGATACGCTCCTGCAGTTCCTTGTTCCAGTCCGTGTATCGCATGCGCTGTGCCACTGCCTGTTCTTTCTCTACCTTCAGCTCTTGCCGCAAGCCGGTCACCTGGTGCTTGTACTCTCTCAATGTGTTGTGCTGCAGCAGTCATCAGGCCCTCGATGCATCAAGGTAAGCGATATCAATGTCACTGACCAACCCCTGCCGCTCAAGCTCTTCGTTGCGCGACAGGACACGTTCCTTGTACAGTCGTCCGATGTGTTTCACATTCTCGCGGGCCGTCCATAATTCGAGGTTCAGATCATTCTTCAGCAGCAGCACTTCGCGCTGTAGATTCGAGATGGCTTCCACGACGTGACGAGGAACTGGGCTATGAACGAGATATTCCGCCTCTGGTTGCGATAGAGTACCTGGTGGTTCGCCCGTTTCCTCCGGCGGTTGCGATGACTCACGATCGTTCCGTGAAGGCGAGCGTGTCCGGGGTTGAGAGGGGAAGAGCACCGATGTCCACGAAGGAGAAGCATCCACTATTTCGACGTCGAGGCCCGATCTGAGCGCTACGGACGTCGCGATCATGTCCGTCAAGGAGACTTTCAAGCGCACAGGATCAGCAACGGCGGGTGTCTCCGCTGCTGGATGAACGGTTTCCAAAGAGGACGAGAGAAGCACGGCGTCCTCAGCAGCGATGTCGGGTGGCACTTCTTCGACAACCATTGACGAGGAGATCTCTACGACAGAAGATGGTCGCGAATAGCGTCTACGGTCCACAGGAGATGTGGGATGTGGCCCTGCGGCGCGCGATTGCGTCTCCTGCGAGTGCTGTTTGACCCCTAGCCCTGCATTGCGTACGTCGAGCATAGTGGCACCGCCGACGATCTGGTGGATATCGTATTTCGCCCAGAAATCCGGGCGCTCCAGCTCCTCGCTCGCCTCGCGCCAGACAAGCAAAGGATGCAGAACATGCATGCGTAGCAATCGCTGTGATTGTATCCAATTTGGTGGCCTGTCGCGGATCGAAGGAGGTGGCTCTGCTCACCTCACTTTTGCTCCTGATCTTCACCTCGTCGAGTGCATTCTCCCATTCGACGGCGTACAGAGTCTCCAGCTCGTTGTCATTGAGATACCTGACAGGGTAACGCAAGAATCGAATCACATTGCATGGAAAGAGATAGTACAGGAACGTGAAATAGCGGTGAGTGGAAGGCGCTTTGGATTGTGGGCCTTCGAACGTGAACAGTAGGGGATTCCATTCGAGGTCCTCGCGCATAGGTAGGGTGGAAATTTCGTCATCCTTTGCGACGTGCTCCTCGTCCGACTCGGGAGGTATTTCCTCGAGGTTGTCGTGATCATGAAAGACAGGCCACATAGGCTGAGACGACAGCCGTTCCTTCCAGCACAGGAGACGAGCCAGCACAACCAGTAGAAGAGGAAGCAGACGCTTGAGCTGATCGCATGTATGAACGGCAAATACGGGCAGCAGTTTGGTGAGAATAGTCAATGCGATAGTGCATGCGGTGGAGGATGTGTCAAATATCAGGCAGTACAGGAGGCTGTTCATGAGGGGGTGCGAGGCAAGCGCATTGGCGCGTTCAGGGAATGCTGATTGGGACGTGTACGCGTTGAGGAGGATCAGAAGTTGTAATCTGGTTGTTGGGGAGTCGAAGCATCGGTAAAGTTCGGTGAGGAAATCCTGCAATGCGTCAGATCGAAGCAAGGACAACATTCCATGACCGAATGCTCACGTTTGGCCGTTCCAAGCCTACTCTCACAAGAATGTCTTCTAGGTTTGCCTTCCAGCATCCTTTCTTTTCACGCTCCTCCGGCGATAGGTCCGCCCATTCGAGGACATCGTCTCCAGAGCTCTCGTTGAATGCGTCTAGGAGGTAAAAATCCATGAGCCGTCGTCTGAAATCACCCACCCGTTCCTTCCTCTTCTCAATGTCTACGGAACCATCCTCCACATCAATGAGGTTTCTGTCTGGGTCGAGGGCGGTTAGGATGAGGCCCTTCGCATGCTCGACCGCGGGAGGGGACAGTTTCGGTTCTCGTAGCGTAGGGCGCAGGACGAGGTCGAACCAAGTGGATATAATAGAGCATGATGGCAGAACCGTTCGCAGATGGTAGATGAATGCGAGGAATATTTCGGCTTGCGAGATGATGAAGTGGCCGAGAACATCGTCGTATATAGCTTGAAGTTCGTCCTCGAGCTGTTGTAGGAGAGTTGCGTCAGGACGTTCTTTAGCAAATGTCTCGACTCTTTCATTCAAGTCTTTGGCGGGAAGCGCATCGGAGGGAGACTCGAGTGCAAGACGGAGTTGGAGGCAGAGCTCGGTGACTGTGGTGGAGGAAGACATGACCGCTTCTTGCCACTTGCCCGGAGCCGCCCGTCTTGAGCTTGATCTGCAAGAGGCGCCGGTCGAGCTACATCATTACTACTACATGGATCCCGAGGTTAGAATCAAACCAGAATCAAACCATCACCAAAGTGACATTGGTTATGTTCGACGATTGTCCTCCTGAATTTGGCGGCTATCAACCCTGCCGTTGTGACCAAAACTCGTAGACTAGCCGCTTCTGTACGTCCACTGCCCTGATGAGTGTTATGCGTCTGTCCTGTTGGGCTCTGTGTTGACCTTGCCAAATGTTCTACGAGCCATTCTCAACATGAATTGGTCGCTTTGGTGCGTTACATAACATGTGGCACGGCACTACCAATGTATGAAACTTATGCTCGTACTAGCGCAAACCTACACGACCGATAGCGTTTCAGTCAACTTCTCAATCTCGTCGAAACTATCGGGAAAGAGCGGTTCAGGTCGATCTCTCGGATGATTAAACAGCCCTACCCTCTCCCATTCCCCGCCGTCGTGTCTGTCCACTCTGGCGATGACAAGTCCGATTTCAAACACGGGCACTCCTTTTCCCAAGTAGTCCTGTAACCTGGCGATCAAGATGCACTTCACCTCCCGGCCCCGGCCACCATCTTGCGCTCTCTCCTGGCTCTCGTCCGGCGTCCAGCCAACTTCAGCCCACCGGGGCAGCGGATGTGGGGATCTTGGAAAAAGTGTGCCCTGTGCAGTAAGGACCATCGACTTCGCCATAGCCCTAAGTTTGACATATCCGCGGCCGTCCTCGAGCTCCCCATCGCCAACGACTTCTGCTTTCCACTCGCATCCTTTGCCGTCGCCAGCCGCCATGAACACTCCTCCCTCCAGCCCTGCCCATGACCACGTCGGCGCGAGATACTCCGAAGTGGATGGCCTCACACTCGGCTTGTCGACAAACCACAGCAAGTCAACCAGGGCGCTATCTCGCCAAATACCCCACATGTTCCGCCACCCGGTTGTCGCCTCGATGCGCCTGATCACGCCCGAGATCGCCACTAGCCGGTCCTCGAACTGTGTCAGGCCACACTGGCCATACGCAGCCTGGATAGTTAACCAGAGGGCATATACTTCCTCTTCCATCTTCCGACTCTCCGCACCGTCTCGAAGGCCGGGAGTCTGACCGTCCTCAAGCTCAGCGGGCACGCCGGGGACCTGGCGCATGATATCGAAGAAGGACGCCTTTGGCGAGAACTCGGACACCTCTCCGTGGGGGACGTTCTCCGTCGCGGAGCACTCCACACACTCCCACGCAAGCCCAGTAGACCCGAAGTAGAGTGTACGCGGCTCGAGCAGCCGCTCCTGTACGACCCACCCGCGCGTGTGTAGCGGGAATGGCTCCATGGGGGAACACCGCGGACGCAGCCTCATATCCGGACCCACGTACGAGTTCCTCTTCACCGTCCAATACGGGGAGATGTGACAATGGCGGTACGAGAGTGGGTTGCGCGCCTGCTCGGAGAAGCACCCGCCGTCGTGCGCGTTGCGAGCAGTGAGCGCGGCGACGGTGCAGACCGACCCAGCGTATATCTCGCCCATGATGGCTGCGTTAGTCCGCCAATCGGGTGGAGAGTCTTGAATGATACAAAGCGAGTCGATCCATATGTATTGGTACCTGCAAAGTATGTCGATCAATATCGAGCTTTCGGACCTCACATGTCACAACGGATTCTACTGACCCCAGCCGCCGAGTGATAGCGACCGCATCCCGAAATGTCTTCGGCAGCGCGTGCATCGCAATACCTTTGGTCAACGTGTCTATGTTTTCAAGGAGAAGCCGCAGGATCTTCGCGCCGCCCCAGCAATGACTAAGTGTGAGGTATGGCGGCAACGGGACAGTCAAATCCATGATCACCACCTTCGGGTCACTACCGTCCTCTTTTCCAACGTCAACTAGGCGGTACGGACGTCCAACCGCCAGACCTGCCGCTTCGGTGCATTGGGAATGGTTTTGAAGGCACTGCTTCAGCCATTCTCGGGCCAGAGAGGAAGATGCTTCCGATGTGAGTGACTTTGCGAGCCTAGCGTTCCAATGGATGGTATCCACGCCTTCACCAGCAAAAGTGAAGAACCGCTTCGAGTCGGGCATGATAGACACCACCGACGCAGCCTCCTCGTGGTCGGCAGGGACCACTACAAGATATCCCATACTCCGCCTGTGGCTCGCCTGCCCGACTTCGATCTCGAGCGTGGTCCCGCCTGTACGGCCGACTACGAAGGTGACAACTATAGGCTCCGGAGGAGGATCATGAGGTGGTTCCCGCCAGAACTCTGCCTGGCGAATCCTGCCCAAAACGAGGGAACACAGATGACATGGAGGCGAGATGGAAGGCCCTGTCAAACACATGGTCGCAGCCAATTCGAGGGCCTTGCGGTCAGAGTACTTGCGGAAAACAGACTTTGCCTGTGGAGGTTTCTCGCTAGACTGAAGGGCGAGACAGCCAGCGACAGCTTCCTTGCAGGGTGTACATAAGATGTGCTCTTCTGCGAGTTCGGAAGGATCCAGCCTGAGCTTGTGTACGGTGGAATCGTCAAGATTTTTGCTCTTGTTCTGCGAGGAGCTACAGTTTCCATAGTCTTCCGCAATTGCTTCGAGGGTAGATACACGGGTTGTACAATGTGGTGCAGCTGGATCTAGATGTCGAACATCAGTGTGGTGGTTTGGGACACTACTATGGAGTGTTGTGCGCCGAGTGAGGAGCTCGAGAATGGCGAGATAAGTTCTCAAACACATCGTCCGAGGATGGCCAGAGACAGAGAAGTTGCGAGCGCTATAGACTTGACGCAGTTCGGTCGACAGTACTATTTGGACGCGACTCACAGAACGGTCCGGGTCTCGGAGAACTGCTCACCTCCTCGACCCGTGTGAAAACCGAGTAGCCATGTGTTACTATGTGCAGCGCTTAGTGCGATATGAGCATGCTCAATATTGTGAATGGGACAAGTGCGAAGGAAGGTTAAGGGTGAGGGTAGGATTCGAACGGTGGAAGTGAGTGGAGTGTTTCCGCTTGTGTGCGCCCCAAATTCTGCCTGCCATCCAGCTAGATGCCAAGGTGTCAGGTGTGCGCGATGCAGACATCTGCGAGCGCGACAATTTGTCCGAACAACATCGTGTTGACTACACTTTATGCGTCAGTTCGTATCGACGGAGATACATTCATGAGTCGATCCTGGTCGTGGTGGCGGGAACTAGGTCTCCTTGGGCCCATCTGCATCAATAGTCGTGGATGACTGCGGCTGCAACGTCGGCTCCGCACCACCCATCTCCTCGTCGATGTAAGTCGCATCTGTGTAGCGCGGGTTGGGTTGGCGCGGGCGCATGCCCTCACTATCGTACGAACGATTGCCAAGGGCTGGCATCGCCGACGGGGTGCGGTTGTGTGTCGGTAGCTCGTGGCCTCCTCGTTTGTACCGAGGAGGGTATGGTTGATGAGAGATGTCGGACGTCAGTGGTGGGTAGTACTGGCGATACGCGAAATAGGAGACGACCAGGCCGAGCAAGGATCCTGTCAGGACGTCTTGCCAATGATGGCGATAATCCATGGTGCGCGAGATGGCGACAAGTGCGGCACCGGCTAATGGTGCCAGAGAAAGCCAGGCTTTCACCTTGGGACAATGGTGTCAGTAGAAGACAAGTATATGTGATGCAGCAACATACTGCATGACCCTTCTCATCGAAGAGATGTAGCTTCCCTGCCAGGTAGAATGAGAGAAAGCCAAGCCCGGCAAATGACACTGTAGGAAGGCATGAATATTGCTGGATATTCGGGCAGTCCCAGTGAGAGGTCGACCTACAACTTGAATGTCCGCTCGGGAAGCTTCTAAATCCATCTCTCAAGATATGGGAGTCTGTCTGTGTACAGATAGCTGCTGTAGACAAACCAAGCGGCGGGTCCGCTGCGCCTGCTATGGGTTGACAGCGGTCGATGAGGTCTACCAATGTTGTAAGTTGAGAGTTTTGATGTTGCACCTACGTCATACTGACCTGGCCGAGGTCGTCCAACCGTAACCTTGCTAAACTGCGTGATAGCTCCAGTGATCGTCGTCGATAGCAACCCTGGAGAACGGTGGCGGGAGTCCATTAGAGTTCAGCATGAGCCCGACTATACGGGACATTTCCTCACATGCAAGCCAGCTACTGTGGAAATCCCACCAGGACCGCACCGTCAAGACGTTGACAATCGGGGCAAGTAACAACGGGGCAACAGCGAAAATTATATAGAGTGCCCAGTTCTGTTGCGCGAGTTAGCGCCGGTCATAGGACACGAATCGACAGATTGGACCTACCGGTACACGCTCATGGACCGCAAATCTGGGCAGCGAAACAACATTGATACTTCAAGCGAATCGCGGGCTGTACTCTCGACTTACGTGTGGCGTATACTGATGGATGGCTTGAGTGAGATTGGAGAAACAGAACGATACACACTCACGAGGTATCTTGCAAGGAGAACTCTCTCTTGAATCCAGGAATTTTATCCAGCGTGTAGAAAGCAACTCTGGTAGCCTACGTTCAGGCAGTGTAATAAGGTCCTTCAGCCGCACTCACGCAAGAACAACACACAACACCCTATTGGTCCAGAGAATATTAGCACACCAGCACGAACGAGACTGCGAGAGTTGTGCTCACCAGTCCGGTGCGTATGACAACACAGCTCGAACGCCTATCCGTCTGCCAAAGCGGTTTCTGAGGTTTAACATGACCCCGCGTGCAGGTTGATAATGATATTCCCCGTGGTTTGTTGTGGTCGAATAGACAGAGGGGTCTGAGCGAACAGACTGAGAGCGCGCGGGATAGTGCTCAAGAGGATATTCTTCGGGGTCTGTGAGACGTTGGTAGGGCATCAACAAGGGTTTGGCAGATGTATGCGAGGGCTTGGACCTGGCTTGGACCGTACAGAGGGAGATGGGATGCTAGCACGCGACGGCCGAGTGAGGGTACTTAGCGGGTGCAGTGACCAGTATCCCCCGCGTCTCCACCCTCGGGTCGGGAGCCTGAGATCGGGCGTGGTATGCTCACCGCCTGAGCCAAGCCTAAGCCTTCTCCAATCACAGCTTGCAGTGCCGAGGCCAAGGCCAAGTGAATTCTAGCGAGCTTGCGGGCAAACCTGACGTTCACAGGGGGCGATATGGAGTGCGTGCAAAGACGGGCTGAGTAACGGAGCATGGGAGCACATGCCTTGTGCATCTCCGAGTCTCCGGATGCAACCCGAGGACGTCACCAACGCCTTGCCTGGATTCGAGAGATAAAGTGTGCATATCACCAGCTCTAGTTGTGCAGCGTGGAGGATGCGGGGAAGACAAATTCACGGACACTGAATACGTTTATGAGGTATTAGCATCAGATGTCTCGGTGTCACCTCCGATCGCAGTATGACAGAACGCAATATGGATCGCGTCGGCGCGTCTAGTCACGTAACCGCGCTTTTCTACTTCTACCATTCTACCACCATATCATGGCCGAAGGCTCTTCATTTGAGTGGAAAGAAGGTATGTAAGCCACATAGTATCAACCATAGAGACTGTCTAATCAACCCCGTAGAGCATGGTGATACGCTCGAGCGGATAGCCGCCTCAGATATCGTCAAGTACGTCCATGCCCTCGTCGTAGAACGAGCAAGTAATGCGAACCAATGCCATGAAGCGTAGACTGGTCGTTGCTGCGCGACATCGTCAAATACAAGCTTGAGAAGGCGAGCCAGATCTTTGGCCTCGTTGATTGTAGAGCTAATCCGTAGTAGAACATCGCTGCCTTCCTCAGCGAAGGCCCTAGATGGGAGCCCCGGCCACCCCTCATGAGTGCAGTTCCCCAACAGCTACAGACGGGCGGGCTCAGATTACCACCATTTCCACCTCGTGACCATGTCCCGGGTAGCCCGAATCCTCCTCCACCAAAGGTCGACTTCTCCGACAAAGAGGCAGAGGTGATGAAGACATCTATATATGCGCTGTTAGACGAGTTTGACAAGTACGTCAAGAGTGCCACTTGCTTGCGATGACAGGCTGACACAGGCTCTACAGCACACCCTTCACCATACAACGCATATGTGAGTTATGCGTCAATCCGCGACAACACTACAAGTACGTCGGGAAATACCTAAGAGCGATGGAGAAGTCACTCCTAGTCACCTCGACATGGGACGCATTCCCAACACTCTCCGACACAGACAGAACGTACTCCGCGGCGGGACACCCCTCAATTAGCACATCGGCCGTATCAGCCCCGAACACACCCATGTTCTCGCCTATCCCTTTCCTGCACGAAGATGCTCGTCGGTCCAAATCACGCAGTCCACCACCAAGCCCGCTTATCCTCCCTGCAACAGTAGTGGGCGGTATCACCGCCGCTGAAGAAAGCGCAGACGTGAAGGCCTTAGGCTTGGTCGATGAGCTAGACGATCCGAGTCCGGGTCATCTAAGCAACCACATCGAGCCGATATCCTCTACAACGACGGTGCCTTCACGCCCACTACATGGGACCTTGGAGGAACGATTTGTCAAGGCGGCGGCGGAGGCGGCAAGCGAGGCTAGCGAGAGCGGAGATGTGCCAATGGTGCAAGACGAAGATGAAGGGAAGGAGAACAAGAAGAACTGACCCTGCGATGTATGATGATACGAATCGTGCTCATGAGAGGTGGAGCGAAATACTGGTGTGGACCTCAGGTGTGATCCTGTTTGATTTTCTCCAACATCGCCTTCATACGCAGACCCATGTCTGGTTGACCACGTCCTCGCTCTCGGTTTTGGTGTCCACCCCGCCCACCTCGGCCCATGTGTCCACCTCGACTCCCTCGCCCACCCCTTCCACCACTACCCCTTCCATTCGCGTCCGCGACACCCTTGTGACGATGTAGTGGATTAGATTTGTACGTGTGCAGTGAACTGCGCGAGTACGCCATCCGTTGAAGGTCGCGTACGGAGGGTTGTTCTTCAGTCTGCTTCTGCTTCTTCGCCTTCGACCGCTGTTGCCCTTCAGTCTTACTTGAGGCGGCACTTTTCCGTAGCGATCGTTCATCCTCAGAAGCCTCATCTCCGCTGTCCTCCTCACTCTCCTTGCCTGATCCGTCTCCGTCACTTGTGCCGGACCCTGAGGCGTCGGACATATCGTGTTCTTCTGTCTGTTCGTGTGTCTCGTTGTCTTCCTCGACCGCGCGCTCTAACTGTGGCCGCGAAGGGCCCAGTCCCTCCTTGCGCTTCTGTGCCTTCCATTTGCTCTTAATCTTCTGCACTTCCACCCATGACTGCTTCAGTTTCTTAGCTGCAGTTGGCAGGGAGAGGTTGTGAGCTGTTGTTCAGGCCGTAGACAGATAGTGGGCTGAACAAGACATACCGCGCTGAGCAGGAAGATGCTGGAAAGTTGGCGGCTTTTTACGCTTGACGCCATGCAACTGTGGTGTCGAGGACGACGGAGACATGTTGGAGTTGACAAGACTGTATCGCAGGCCTTGTCAAGAAATAGTAAAATTGCCCGGCTCCGGGTCTAATGAAAATGACTGGCGAGTGTGACTGAGACGAGAAGAGGGCTCGGTAGCTAGACGGCGAGAAAGAGCAGGGCACTGCACTGCACTGACCTGCGCCGCGGCGACTGAGAACGGCCTGTGATTACATAACGGGGTGTCGAGCGATATAAGGGCTTCAAGGCGCGCAATTCATCTCCTTCACCCGTCCCCACCTCCAACCACTCCTCAGTTTCTCTCTCATCCTTCTCTGTATCCTTCCCTCTCGTCGCATGAACGTGCAGAACTTCAACACTACCGGTGAGCCTCCCTCCGCCCGCCCTGGTGGCGCTCAGCTTATCGATCGCCCGCTCACCCACCCCGTCCGTGCACAGATCCCTTCGCAGACGAGGGAGACCCTCTTGCAACCACCCAAGACGTCGGTTCTCAGTCGAACTACATCCACATCCGTATCCAACAGCGGAACGGCCGCAAGACCCTGACAACGCTCCAGGGCCTCCCCAAAGGTTCGTCCGGCGATTTGGTTACTCGCAGTCATGCGATCCAAATTTGACTCTCCATGCAGAGTATGACCTCAAGAAGCTCTTGAAGGCATTCAAGAAGGCAAGTTTTCGATGTGTTGTCCGCGCTTGCCGCGCGCAGTAGTATTATCTGGGGGCACCGTTGCTAACCAATCATCGGATCCAGGAATTCGCCTGTAACGGTACCGTCGTTGATGATGAGGAGTCGGGCCAAGTCATCCAACTCCAGGGTGATCAACGGTTGAAGATTTCCACGTTCCTTGTCCAAGAGGGCATACCCAAGGCTACCATCAAGGTTCACGGGTTCTGAGCGTCGAGCTGTCATAGAGAGCTAGAGCACTGGTTCAGCACCTCTTCCACTCTCTTTCCTCATCGCTGCATTATGTCGTTATCCCGTCCCACCTCTCGCTTGTACAGTTCCATGTATGTACTACCTATCGTCATGAATTATCGGACTTACGACGTGCATCATTGCTGTACACTGAATCTCAAGAGACAATTTGCACAGAGGACCCGGAAACAAGTTACCAATGATAATTGTGGCCATCTTTCGACATAATCGCGACGATGGTGCTAGCTAGTTGCAACACCCTAAGTGGAACCTCCAGGTACCTCATGCGGTGCCTCGGAGATCGTTCGAATCTAGCAACATGGATGATCCCAGCAGCAGATTCTATACTAATTGCTTCAGGATAGTGTCACACGTACATCATGAGGCGAAACAGACTCAACTGTTTGTGAAGATAGTACATAACAGTTCGAACGGAAGTCCCGAGGAAGGCAAGAAATCACTTGATCTTGTCCAACGGTCTGTCAAGAGTGTGTCAGAGAACTGTGTAGGTCAATAAGGGAGACGAGCTTTACCTGTTGAATCCTCCACGCCTACGAAGATGTAACAGTTGATCCATGCTTAGCGATATGATCGTCGAAGGCTGTAGTTGTGCGACATACCGGTTCATGTACTGTCGCCACGTTCGCATCTTCTTCACGTCTACGCCACCTTCTTGATTGCCCTCAACGTGTTTGCCCTAGACCACAGTACGCCACTGTATAATGGGTCTGGCGAAACCGGAAGACGTACCTTTGTGGTACCGAATCCACTCATGCCCATCATTGCCATCATGGCAGCGTCGCCGTCGTTGGTCGCGTCCATGGCCTCACCTTCCTCTGCACCGTCCGTAGGTACTTCGGAGTCTTGTCGGGGGCGAGAGCCAGACGGTTCGTGGTCTGGAGTGCCTGTCGCTTGCATCAACATCGACCGCTCGATTCGTGTTGAGAGTGAGCAAGGACACACCTGTCAAAGACGGCTGTCGAGCTCCGGCAGGAGGCTTTGAGTCATGCTCAGAGGAGCGATCTGCAGGTCTGCCGTCCCTGTCCCTGTCATGTCTGTCCCGTTCCCTGTCGCCGTCTTGTCGTGGGGGAGGAGGCTCGGGTCTGCCATCGCGGTCATGGTCTCTTCTGTCTCGGTCATCTCTTCTTCTATCGTCCCGCCTGTCGTCTCGTCTATCCCGACGGTCGTCTTCCCTGTCTCGCACGTACTCTCTGCGGTCCGCTGCAGTACATTCGTGTTAGCAAATTATTTAGCGTTTCTGGAGCGGCTGATCGAGTGACGTGCGCACCTGGAGGACGCCTCTCCCTTTCGCCTCTCCGTGGAGGACTTCGAGACCGACTCCTGCGACCTCCACGATAAGCGGGCCTGTCCCTATCCCGGTCGCGATGTTCATCGCGTTCCCGACTCCTGTCTCTCCGACGGTAATCGTGACGCGAGGACATGATAACAAGAGAAACCTGCAAAAGCCAAAGTAGTGGTGAGTGGGCAAGCAATGCGCGCCTGAACGGGGCGAGTCCCGATAACCGCGTCACCCAGTACATACCACGTGATCGGAACGCGTCGGTGGCGCGAACGGTGAGTACAGTCATCAGGCGTCCAGTGGGTCACTATCGCCCAGTGGGTCACCTGCCTTTTTAGGTGAATTCTGCGGACTAAACGCCCATAAAATGAGCGTTTCAGCCCAAATTAGCGCGGAGATGGAGCTTTTTGGGCGTTTAGCCCTCAAAATCTGGCCTGAAAAGGCAGGTGACCCAGTGGGCGATAGTGACCCACTGGACGCCTGATGACTGTACTACATCCAGTCCAGTTAATCATCGTACCAACTTACACTATCACTCTGTATTCGAAGATGCACTATCTAATCTACCAGTACGAGAGAGTCCAAGACAGAGAAGCCTGCAGCAACACCACCTTCATTACTGTCCTTTCCTTTCGTCCTGAGCAGCCATCCCACCGTCTTGTCCTCAACGCTGCCATCCTGCCCTCCAAACAACGCCCATCCGAATACACCCAGTTCACTCACCACGTCAGTCTTGACCGCTCCCTCCGTTCCACTGCCAGCGCGCACCAGGTAGTTGCCCATTCCTTCAGGCGTTCGGATGAGCTCCATAGCGATCCAAGCTTCCCGTTCTTCGTGCGGCAACGCATCCAAGAACGCCGGGATGTCCTCTTTGTACACGTTGTTCCCGCCGCCCTCACGCTGCGGCTTGAGGACCAAGTTGAGGGCCTCGGCCCGCGCCTTACGCACCCCCTCGTCACCCTGAAAGTCTAAGCCCCACATGCCCATCCAACTGGATCGGAGGTCGGGTTGTTCCTGAGGGAAGAACTGTTCCAGTGTTCCGGCCTGTGTCAGAACTTCCTGGACTTTCTTGCCTCCCGCGAGCTGGAGTTGTACGGATGGGCATTTGATGGCGGTGGAGCTCTCCAAGGTATATCGCGTCTCGTAGTGGGCGGGTGTTGGATAGTCCTTTGGCGTGTACCCAGCGCGGAAGTACACTGTGGAGATTTCGATCGAGTCAACGCCGCCAGGAAACAAGCCCGGCATCTGAATGCGAAGGATGCGAGAGGATGACTCGACTTCCGCAGAGAAGGCGAGTTGTTCAAGCGTTTGACGGAGTACTCGTATTGAATGTCTGCCCCGTGTCAGCAAATATATGTTATGGGCAACTGATGAGCTTACTTCTCGACCAGTTCATATTCTAGCCACCGTTGATCGAACACGTTTCGTTCTCCATTCTGGACAACGAACAAGACCCATGCGCTGGAAATATGTATAGTGAAAAAGGCTTCTCAACGAAGGATGCGAATGAACTTACGAGGGAGAACCATAGGCTTTGTGGGCAGAAACGAGGCCTTCCGCGAGACCAGCAATAGTGTCATTGGGAGGCATGTTGGAGAGCTTCAGGAATGGCGAACTGTCGTAGTATTCCGTCGTAGAAGCGAGGTACCTGCGGTATTCTCAGCAATCGAAGTGCTTCGTGACCCACCCGGGAATAGTACCTGTGCATCTGCGCGACATTCTGAGAGAGCGCGCCGAACGACGAAGAGATCGTGTTGAACTCGACCTGCTTCAGGGACGCAGGCCCGCCCTTCTCTGGCGCATGTAGAAGATAGTCCGATCTGAAGAGACCCAAATGGCGAGTCTGTACTATAGATTGATGTGCGGCCCTCTATGATGTATGTATGCGATCCGCTCACCTGGGTAATACCCTCATCCCGCAGCCTCTTCCATATTCTCCACAGCTGGCCTGTGAACTCGTCTACACGGCCGACTCCATGCTCGGCACCCATTGTGCGATCAAGGAAGGCCTCGTCCAACGCGACGCACGCATACAGTACATTGTACTGGTGCTGTAGACTCTTCGCAAGCTCAAACTGGCTCCGCGGAAAGGGCGATGGAAAGAGGGCGAGTGGAGCATGTATTGCGGATGTCGGCGCAGGTGGTTGCACATCCGACGGAGGAAGGTAGATCAAGCCATGCGATAACGCGTATGTCGTCGCCAGAAGTGTGAGTTCTTTGCGCTGTTGGCCTGAAATCACAGGTGGCCAATCTGGAGGAAGACTGCACATCGCAGATGATACACAGAGTGAGAATGGAGGCAGCCTCAATCCGTTCCGTTATGAGAACTCACGTCGTTGATTACATGCGCATAGCGCGGGGTGGCCGGTGGCCGGTATATGGTATGTAAGCAGCTTCCCAGTCATCGACGAGATTGCACATGATGGCGCAAGGTCAGGCAGCTGGGAGAGGCCCTGCATATCAGGTACATAGACTAAGATAAAGACTTATGTAGTAAACGCGGATAGTAATACATCATCTCGCATCGACTGCATACACTCCTTCAAACTACTGATTGTGAGTCACGATCAATGAACCGGCCGAACAGACTAGTATAGCGTACAAGCTTAAGGGAAGGAACAGCTACATGGTCCAGATCACGACAGTGAGAAGGGAGAGCCCGAAGATCGAAAACGTAGCCCACAACCAGTCTGACCCATGAGTCGAGAGGTGGTAGGTTGCATTGGGCGGTTTAATGTCAAGTGCCTCGTTGCCCATAGTGTGTGTGATCAGAAGAGTTGAATGTAGATGTGCAGTCTTGTCGATGGGGGACGCCGATGAGAGGAAGCTACCGGGGATCTTTCGTGCTCATTTTAGAGAGATTCATGCGTCCGCCGACATATCTGGAAGCCGTCATAGGGTCTATGCGGATGGGTCGCATCCGAGGGGTGGTTCACGAACCTTCTCCCGTCTCGATCAGCCTGAGCGAGACCGCGAGGCGAATGGAAATGCTCACTTTGTATCACCAGTAATATATCCGTCCGAATGCTGATATTGAACGGAATCTTTGTGCTCGATGACATAATGACGACCTTCGTCCGACGATGGCCGCGAAAGAAATGACTACTTCATGGTACAGGCCACTAGATCGTGCTTACGTCGCTGGGAGTCTTGCCGTCAACCGAGACCAGACTGTCAGTGTTCTAGTTCACTCGTATCAGCCGATATTAGCAGTACTGTTGTGAGAGCAGCGGGTTCCGCGCGACGACAGATTATGTCCGAGTCTCGCCGCGTCACGGATACACGAAGCCGTCCAGCCGCACCAAGAGCAGAGAGCTATGTCGATACTAGTAGATATAAGTTGCCCGAGCGTGCGTAATCAACGTTCAACGATGATCGATGAAGCACGCAACGGTAGCATGTGGTGGGTTGTGTTAGGAACTAGTTACTTAGGAAGCTGCCACAACCTGCCACAACTGCCAGAGCATTGAATCTACGCGCCTATGAAGGGAAGCGCCCGATACGTTGGGCGGGCCGGTCAGAGCAGCCAGCAAGACAGAGACTTGACCGTCACTATCATAGTTCAAAGCCTCCCTTCCACCTTGTGGGTTCTCATGGCTACCTCACCAACAGCGAGGGCGCTCACTGGTGAGCTCGAATGTTTGTGTTTATCTGCTCTTACACTCATTGGCGTACAGGCAATGCATCCAATCTATACATAGGGTTGACAAACTTGCCTCGCACCGCGCTGCCTAGTGATTTGCGAAGACTGTGTGCGAAATGTGAGGTTGGCATTGCTCATGGTGTGTAATATCTCCCGTTCAACTGGTGACAACTGATGCGAGAACTGCTGCCACAGTGGCAATCGACTACAAACGGTTTAAACCAGCAGGAACAGCCACCCTTGCGCTCCCCCGGCCTGAATCTGTAGTTCCGACTCTGAAAGCTCTGAATGGATCGGTCCTGGGCGGGAAGAAAGTGCGTTCAAGAACCCTGCACAATGTGTCCAGAGAATTTCGCGGCAGAGGCTCGAAGGGGTTGCTTGAAGCTGCACAGAGAGGTATCGTCACGGGAGATGGTCCTGATGCGGGTATCTCAGGGGGAGGGAAGAATGTCTTGCTTTGCGGCCTGCCCCTGAAGACATTGCCCGCTCAATTGGCTGACCGCTTGCGCAACTACAAGCTAGCTGGGTTGGAGCAAGGTCGGCCAGTGGTCATCAAGCTTACAGAGTAAGCGTTGGATACCATACGATCATGTCCGCCATCTCACATATTGCTACAGGGAGAAGGTCACCTCGTCCACAGCACGTTTCTTGCTCCGACTAGAATCAGTTTCAGAAGCATATCGCCTCACCCGTACACTGCACATGCATAAGTGGCGACCAGACCTCTATGGGAACAGTTTCACCGTACGAGCTACAGTGATCTCGTAGACTGATATTAGCATACTCTACATACTCATACACCCCTCGAATGACAATTGGAATTTCAACATACACATGAGACACAGAATTGATGTGGCGACTGTGGACACCAGTAGACCTCCTACATACGGTTTGCATCATGTTCCTGCTCCTCGATTTTCAGACGTGGGTCCTACGGATTGACATTATGAGAACGAGACAACGATAATGCGGGGAGCACGTACTCCACGACCACTGTCTCCTTCATCGTCTGGAGACCTAGCCCGCTTAAGGGTAGTTTCCGCCGCCTGATGGTTTGCATCCTTCCAGTCACCTCCGCCGCCCGCAACAGCGCCGGGTACGTCTTGTGCATCATTGTATCGCTCCTCCACCTCTCTGCGACGCTCGATTTCCGCGCGCTGAGCGTGAGCACCCCATCCACCGCGCCCAGGATCGTAGTCTTGCCTGTGCTCGTCTCTGACCTGGCGGAAGGTCTGCGACTGGTGTAGAGACAGGAATTGAGAATACGCACCTGCCCTCCGCTCCTTCCCCTTCCGAACTGCCTCCCATCTCGGTATCCCAGGTCCAAGTCACAACGGATGATCCGTTCATCGAGCTTCGTGCCGCTGATGTATCGCAGGCAAGCCAAAGCCTCCGCATGGCTATAGTACTCAACAAAACAAAATCCGCACGGGGTCCTGTCACAAATGTTGAGTTCTCTGTCGGGCAGCCATAGGGATGTTATAGATGGCCACCTACCTCGTGTTGCGGTCTAGGCCCATGATGATACGCTTGATTCCTCCCCCTTCTTCCGGAGTCGTGCATTTGTTGAACAGTTCGTATATTTGCTCCTCGGTTGTATAGAAGCTTAAGTTTCCAACCTAACTTGGGATTAAGTACAGAATACCATGGGAAGCGGATATGTGACGCACATAGAGGGTAGTCGACTTCTTGAGCAGATTATATTGCGTCTGGCGGTCCACTCTGGACTGCGAATCCTTGTAGTTAGAAGGCTGGTCAAGAGGGGTAACTATATGCGCCATGGCGAGAAAGTGGGTGTCGCTCGGAGTCCTTGGCCGTCGTCCTGGTATAAGTACAAGCTGATTACTGTCTCAGTGTTTGATATGGTATTCTTTGTCCTGAGCCTCACCTCCTCCTCGTGGCGCCCAATGGTGATGTGTGGGCGCCTACCGTGGTCTGATAGGATCACGTGGACGCACTCGACGCGTCTCCCTTACAGCGGCCGCGTCAGCTCTGCACTCAACGTTACGCCCTCGCCCTCCTCCCACAACTCCTCTTCGCCGCGTACGCCTTGCTATCGTGAACAATGGATGAACTTGGAGTCGACATACAGAAGGAGGTTTGTGCTCATTTGGTACGACAGCGAATTCAATGCTCATAGCTGTCGCAGGAGCCAACCTTCGACACTGTGGTCGAAGAGAAGACCGCGCTCTTGCAAGAGCTGGAATCGGAGGAGGATCTGTACATCAAGTACAAGAAACTCGCACGACACTTAGAGATGCTTGATATACAAGAGAGCTACATCAAGGACGAGCAGGCAAACCTCAAGCGCGAACTCATTCGTGCACAAGAGGAAGTGAAGCGGATTCAATCCGTTCCTCTCGTCATAGGCCAGTTCCTAGAACCTATAGATCAACACACAGCTATAGTTGGGTCCACAACTGGGTCAAACTACGTCGTTCGCATCCTTTCCACCCTCGACCGCGAGCTACTCAAACCTTCATCTTCTGTGGCTCTCCACCGACACTCGAATGCCCTTGTCGACATATTGCCTCCAGAAGCGGACTCGTCCATTGCCATGCTTGGGAAGGAGGAGCGGCCGGACGTAACCTACCAAGATATTGGTGGCATGGACACTCAGAAGCAGGAGATCCGGGAAGCTGTCGAGCTTCCGCTCACGCATTTCGATTTGTACAAGAAGATTGGTATCGATCCTCCACGCGGTGTACTTCTTTACGGTCCACCAGGTATGTTAAGTCCTTGGATTGTCATCGAGTGTGTCGTATACCAACCGTTTCTCAGGTACTGGAAAGACGATGCTTGTGAAGGCAGTGGCCCACCATACGACTGCTTCGTTCATTCGCGTGGTGGGTAGTGAGTTCGTGCAGAAGTACCTGGGAGAAGGTCCTCGCATGGTTCGCGACGTCTTCCGGCTAGCTCGCGAGAACGCCCCCGCGATCATTTTCGTTGACGAAATCGACGCTATCGCCACAAAACGTTTCGACGCGCAAACGGGTGCCGACCGTGAAGTGCAGCGGATTCTCCTTGAGTTGTTGAACCAGATGGACGGTTTCGACCAGGGGAGCAACGTAAAGGTACGTGCCACGCCAAGTTGTGTACTCGTCTTAGTATAAGTGTGACCTTGGATCGCGGTTGCAGGTTATCATGGCGACTAACCGAGCGGACACTCTGGACCCTGCGTTGCTGCGTCCAGGACGACTCGACCGGAAGATCGAGTTCCCCTTGCCATCACGACGAGAGAAGCGTCTCATCTTCCAGACAGTTACGAGCAAGATGAACCTTGGGCCCGACGTCGACCTGGAAGACTGTGAGTTGTCGCGCGAGTCCTTGACTTGTGTAGTTCTCATTGCGCTATTAGATGTTTCGAGACCAGAGCGACTATCCTCCGCCGAGATTACCTCGATCGTACAGGCTGCGGGTCTGCAAGGTGAGTGCGCGCGTGAAGGAGGCTGCTACGAGGATGTTTCTTAACAAGCGTGCTCAGCCGTCCGCAAGAACCGATATGTAGTGTTGCCTGTCGACTTCGAGGAGGCGTGGAAAGTGAGTTGTTTGCCTTTGTTTGGCTGAGAGACGCCGTGCATATATGTGCTCACCTCGGTTTTTTTCCTCTCTCTCTCAGCAAAACGTCAAACGCGCCGACGAGACCTTGGACTTCTGTACGCCCTCCCTCCCCCTGTCGTTGTCAATGGCTTCTCACAACTATGTCACTTCATACAGACCGGTGATAGCTGTCGATTGCATTGTGGTACGTGATATGACACGTCGTTCAGTGGCGACAATTCTGACCACTTCTGTGCAGGCTGCATTGTACTCTACTGGACAATATATTCTTCGCATCTCTGTCGTCCCCTGTGTGAGTGAATCCGTCCAGAGTACGCTCTACACTTTAGTGCCCCTTCGTCCTATATATCGGCGGGGCATTCATTCAATAGAGCAATATGAAAAGCTTCTTTTCCCCGTGCCTTTCTTTTGCCTCTCCCTTCATTGACTTCCAATGGTCATAACGAGCGGTGTTCATGCATCGCTCGTATGATCGGAGTGGTTCACACGCGGGGTACACTTGAACTTACTATTGAACTTACTAGTCACTTCATGGTGCGTACCGCGCTCTTCGTTCCTTGTCACGTCCACTCACTATCCCAACAGTATCCATCCATCGTGACAATATAAATTCATTCCGCTCCATGCTCGAAGTAGATCATATTTTCCGCGCTCTCCAACACTCTGGGTGACGTTCTATGCCCACACGTTCATCCTCATTTTATGGGAGCAAGATTCAATGCGTATCCTCACTCTAGCGGTAGCCTTCAAAGTTCATACTGATGGAGGTCGCTGACTCGTATGTAGGATGACATACATCCTGTACCCTCATCGTAATTATCGACATGCAATACATAGGTGTATCAGTTAGTTAGGTAGTCAGTTACTGTATGCTCTAGTTTATTGCCCGCGAGGGCCGAGCTCTATGATAGGCCTAGCAGGGCTGCTCAATTCTTGTGGGCCCTTTCGAAACGCAGTCGACTGAAGAGCAGTCGTTGAGATGCCGCTTGATGCCGCTGATGGGTGGCAGTGACAGTCCAAATGCGGTCAGGTTGAATCCCCAAGTTCCTGTCGACGTCCACTGCATAGAATCTATTGAGATTTGAGTGGGATTAAGCAGAGATTATCTGCTATCTTCGGATACCTCATACGCCCGTACTGGAAGAGGGGAGGAAAGAACGCAAGGAAGAGCAGACCATTATGCTTTGGCGCTGCACCGCCATCAGTCTCGGCAGCCACCGGCATCTCAACGACTGCTCGTCAGTCGACTGCCTTTTGAAACGGCCCACAAGAACTGAGCAGCCCTAGTAATACATGACTCTAGCAACTGGAAGGAGCAACGATTCGGGCTATTACAAAGACAGTGTGATCACCCGAGGGTGACCTGTGGCCGCCGGGGGCGTATAGTAAGAGGGTTTGCTAGGCGACGGTCGCGTTCACTTTCAACTCCAGGGTTCAAGTCCGGGACACCGCAGAGACGAGGTACCGCGTGGGGCCCCCGCCGATCTGTCACGGCAAGAGTCGGCATATGCGTCTTTCGCGAGGCACGGGGCCGGGAGGATTTGGCACTCTTCGCAGTACTTCGACCGCGAGGGGATGATCGGACACCAACAACCTGAGAAATGCGTCGCGATGAGGTTTTCGCATAATGGAGAGGTGGGCTTGCCAGCTACACACTCGAGTCAGTGGAGTCGGTTGAGATAGTTGATGTACTCGGAACTCCAAGCTTCAAGAGTGGCAGTCGTTCCGACCCCTCCACTTCCGATCGAAGGTGTTGCGCAAGAGACGCCTGTAGTCGACTCAGACATTCTCTGATGAATGGTTGAGAGGGAGGCTAGTCGAGCTGAATGGGCACCGGAGTAGGCAACGAGTTCAACGTGTGGTACAGGTCCCCCCACCATGAGCTGTCTCCCTGTGGGAGAGCGTGCTTGAGATCGCCGGGTTCTGGACGGCGTCGAGGTTTGAGGGCCCCCTTGGGCCATGTACTTTCACGCGGGCTTCTTCTTCTCAGATGGACTGGTCTCGTGGGGGGGGGGGGGGGGGTATAAGTAATATTAGTAATCTTCAGATAAGCCTTGGTTGGAGGAGCAAAAGTGGGATATACCGAATGAAATGCTATCAGACACCCGCACTCGGACTTGGGACAGCTACCCTACAACCCATCAGCTCAAAAGCACAGATACATTTCTATACCATGAGCGACAGAGGCTCACCTTGCAAAGTCAAGGAAAGCTTAAGGGCGCAGTGTCTCCCAGCACTATGCGGTCGCCGGTCTTCCTGATCTTCCCATGCCATGATTGCCAGCGCCGTAACAGGTGCGCCTCTGTGAGCTAGCCTTTGACTCGGAGAACGGCTGAATCTACGTCTGGCGGGACCTATATCTCGTTCAAGGCTTGTATTTCATTCGACGGGACTGCGGGCACCGAGAAGGTCCTGTAACTTTATGATTACGCCAACCACTTCATCTGCAGCACTTCTGCACCCTCCGCTATGGATACATCGGACTCGCACCGTTTGCCGGTATTCTAACAAGATTCATTCCACGCAATGAGTGTGTAAACGCCGAACAATGATTGATATCGCAGACCTCACCGGTTGAGTCAGATGCTGCTCAGACCTCGCAGAAGTTGCCTGACGAGCAGAGGAAGGACTGGATGTCCGTGCCCGTGTTCACGTTTTGGCAGCCGCCGTCCTCGTTCGGAAACACGAACACCGGACCCCCGGCGCCCGCGCCGCAGTGCGCGTCCTCGAACACCGTCACGCAGTGGCCGCCCGACCCGCCGTCGACCTGGTACGCTTGTCGTCAGCATGGCCAGAGGGCCCGGAAGATGTGGATCGCGAGGAGATGCGACGTACACGGAAGGAGTGGCGGCCGCTGAACGAGATGCACGAGCCGTCGCATGGGACGTTCGCCCCAACGCCGCCGTCGCAGTTATCGCCGCTGAAGGCGGTGATCCCGGCATGGGCTGACTGGGGGAGAAACGCGAGGATGAGTGCAGAGGCGAGGTATGCGAATGGGGGGGTAGAGAAGTGCATCGTGGTTTGATTTGTCGGGTGTGTCTGTCTGTCTGTATGAGGATTGACCTGCTGCGCCAGTGGGTCGACTGGTTGTCTCTTCGCCTGCTCAGCGTCGCAGTATATATAGTGAACACCCACAAACCTCGAGTCGGACTAGAGCGCCATGTACGGGGAGTCAAGAGGAAGCCGAGGTCCCTCGTGAAAGTATCATGGGGCACTTGCTACACCGGCATTATGCACTTGAGATCAAACCGATGGACCGCTGCCGATAAATATCGTCTACAGCCCTGGCGGCGGTGCGGACAAGTCACACCGACTATGCATGCCTTACCCTCACCACGTACCTGCTACTTATTCCACACGTCTTCGCCGTCATGCTTGGGCGTGAAAGACTACTTGCGGGTTCGACACAGGATCCATCGGCTTGATAGCGGCTGTAATAGTGCCGGGGTTGACAGCGGCACGGGCGACCACTGCGTGACGGTGTTCGAGGACCCCGGCTGCCCCGAAGACAGCCATGGTGCCTTTCTTCCCCACCAGACGGGCCAATGCCAGAACGTGAACACGGGCACGAACGTCCGGTCCTTTGTCTGCGCGAAGGACACCGTCTGCTTGCTGGGAGCCTGAGCTGCGTTTCACTGCGCGACGGCGTTCGAATCTGTAGGCAAGGTTCGTAAGATCGTCATTGCAGCGTTGCGCCTGGGCTCTGCTCACATCCGTCTGTTCAGGTTGTTGGCGGAAGAAAACACTAGTAGAATGCGACAGGTAGCGGGGAGTGTGCCGAGCATATAGAAGAGGTGGTCAATGCGATAACCATTATCGTCAGTCAAGTCTGCGCGTTAGAGCGTACAAGAACGGTCGCCATCGCCGTACTACCCATCCTTAAGGAACATAATCATAATGTCCCTCTTCTCAAACGTCTTTCCGTACCTTCGCCCCACGCACATGTCAGCACCATGCCAATGCGAATGTAGACCCAAGCGATACGCTCACCATCCACACAGATGATGCACAATCCCCTCCGCCGTCACTTCTTGCGCGATGTAGCTTATAGCAATGTGTTTCATACGCAACTTGAATACATGCACAGTACAAGATTGGCTTCTTCGGTGTTTGCGTCTCCCGCACTAACGCATCTCTACTTTTTCGCCGGCTGGCCGAGCTCGCTCGCTCGCTCTGTGGCTACTTGTATGGCTCGGGCGATAGTAGACCGTATGCGACCGTCTTCCATTGCCAAGAGCCCAGCAATGGTGCAACCGCCAGGAGCTATCATACTTCTTAGAATTCGCCTAGCAGTCATGCAGCAACGATACTCACTCGTGACAGCATCCTTGAGCTGCGCAGGGTGAGTTCCGGTCTGCAAAGTCATGCGCGCAGCACCCTGCAGAGCTGAAACGCGACTATGTCAATATATTCTTGGACTCGGACTGGGGTACGTACTCTGCGCCGCGAGCTCTAACGCCTCCGCCCGCGGAAGGCCCATCATGACACCGCCATCGGCCATGGCCTCCATGAATATGCACGCAAAGGCGGGTCCCGAGCCCGAGAGCGCGGTACACGCGTCGAAGTGCTTCTCCTCGAGGAAACGACAACGTCCGATCGAGGAGAAGATGTTGAAGATGATGGACCGCGCGAGCTCGGACTCGTCCGTGGGCGGGAGGGAGCTGACTACGGTCATCCCTTCGCGGATCTATTTCGTGATTGGGGGTGTCCATGTTAGTCCACGCCCCGCATATCACAGATCGGTGCGTTCAGATGCATGGCGAATGGGGTTAGAGAGACTTGCCTTGCAGGGGGTGTTGGGCATCGCGCGGACGACATTTGTGGACGGGGCGACGATCGCTTGGAGTTGTGCGATGGTTACACCCGCGAGGATGCTGATGAGGAGCTTGCCCTGGAGGGCTTCCTTCATCCCGGGCTCGCTGAGAATGGTGCTCGCGAGCTGTGGCTTGCAGCTGCGCGCGGCATCGCACTGCATTAAACGGGTTGTGCAATGGGCATATAGAGACGATCTCACCACAGCAAGATGACATTGGCCTGGCGGACCGCCTCGACATTCCGCGCGCGCACTATTTCAACACTCCGGGCGAGGTTGCCAGCCGGGAGGAAGGCTGTCCCGAGCTTCTTGGCGGTCTCTTCGCGGCTCACGCAGGCGATAAAGCGCGAGGGGAGTGACTCGTCCTCGAGGGTCTGCGGGGTGACGGTGCCCGGGGTGTGCGACTCCCACTTCGGCTGAGGGACAAAGGAAGGGGTGTTCTTAGCGTCGAGGCTGGCGAGGACGCCGGAAAGGATGGCGACGCCCATTGTGCCGCATCCTGGAGAAGTGTGTGAGGCGGAGCATGGCAAGAGAGGAGAGATCTAGTGACCTAGGACGCAGAGAGTATAGCCCATGGCGGAGTCAGCTGAGAGCGGCAGAAGGGAGGAGGGGGGCCTGTGCAACTGCTCAATCAGATCAAATCGCCGGTGGAGAAGCCTGAAAAGAGAGAGACGGGGGTCCAGGCTCTGTGTATATGAACGGACCTCGAACGGCGTCAACGAGCAATAGCACGCCGGGCTCTGACCTTTCCCCAGTCTGCGCCATGTCCGACTCGTCCTCGCCCCGCTCCTCGCCCCCCGCAACCCCGGACCTCGTCTCGCCCGCAGACGGCATGCACGTCTTCGTCACTGTCGGCTCGACCCGCTTCGACGCACTCGTCCAGACCGTCCTCTCCGACCCCGTGCTTGACGTCCTCCGCACCAAGGGCTACCACTCCATCGACGTCCAATGCGGCAACTCTGATCTCGACCCCTCGCTCCCGGGCCTCCGCCGAAATGCCGACGACCACTGGCAGCGCACCGGCGACCCCGAGGCCAGCGTGTGGAGGTTCAAGCCGTCGCTCAAGGAGGACTACGAGCGGGCCGATTTGATCATCAGCCATGCAGGTGCGTCATCGCTGCTTTTACCCCGCATGCTCTCTACCAACCTCCGGCCGTCCTCCGAAGGCTCCGGCACAATCATCGACGTGCTCAGGATGAAGAAGCCGCTCATAGTCATCCCAAACCCCACTCTCCTCGATAACCACCAGGCAGAACTCTCGGATGAACTGGCAGGGCTCGGACACTTGAGGTCGTCCACGGTCGCGTGAGTCTCTCTACCTCCGCACGTCCACTGCGCCATTGTGCTAACCAGCTTCGTCTGGCATGCTCTCCTCAGTGATTTGCCTCGAGCTATCGAAAACCTAGATGCCTCCACGCTCGTGCCTTTCCCCCAGTTCGACGGCAGCAGGTTCCGGGAGTTGCTCGACGAAGAGATGGGGTTCAGCCACAGCCGCGAGACCAGCGCCCGCAAGCGCTGACCCTTGTACGTCTCTCGCGGATTCCGTTTTCGTCTTTACTCTCTCTTCCTCTGGGGCTTCTTGTATCACCACTGCTGTCACCGTCCATCTTTACTGTCCACACACCCCATCCGTGTTATACCCACCACATCCGTCCATATCCCTGTAGCAATCAAACTCGGAACCCTGTCTTCCACGCATCGAACTCGCCCGTCCATCTTCGACGAGCATGCCCGACGTGAAGCCTACCACCGTTTCCGCCCAAGATCCACAAGCGTACGAAGACGCACATGTGCATGCCGTGTACGATGAGATCGCGCCCCATTTCTCGAGCACCCGATACAAGGTAGGCCGCCGGTGTACGCCCGCAGTCCATCTCAAAACAGTATGAGTAGCCCTGGCCCATCATCGCGACGTTCCTGTCTTCCCTTCCTACAGGCTCAGTCGGCGTCGACCTTGGTACTGGGAACGGGAAGTACCTCCCCCTTCCCTACGATCGCCCTCCGGGAACCGTGTGGACTGTGGGGCTGGATAGAAGTATCAACCTTCTGAAACTCGCTAAACGAGCAGGAGATGCCGACCGAGAGGTCGTATGGGGCGATGTTCTGGACAATCCGTGGCGGCGAGGAGCATTCGTTCGTGTTCCCCACTGATGCTTTCCTGTGAGAGGATCTTGCTCACTGCAATCCTCGCAGGACTATGCTATCTCGATCGCGACCATCCACCATTTAGCCACCCCTGCGAGACGAGTGTCGGCGATACAGGTCCTGCAATCTCTCAAACGAGGAGAAACCCCGTGCTGACCGCCGCGTAGAGGTTACTAGAAAGCATCTCTCCGTCGCAAGGACGTGCGCTCATCTACGTATGGGCCATTGAGCAAGACGATCTGTCAAAACGCAGCATACCCGGGTGTACAGATGAAGAAGCTAGCGTCGCGGCAGCTCAAGGTCAAGACGTGCTTGTGCCATGGGTTCTAGCTCAGAACGCGGCACCAAAAAGCAAGACGCGGAAGAGGGGAAAGACTAGAGAGCAACACACGACAGAAGAGACATCCGTGGCCACTGGCAATCCGCCGAAAGTCTTCGACAGATATTACCACATGTTCGCCAAAGGAGAACTCAGCGAACTAGTGTGCGAGGCTGCCGCAAGATTGGGTCTAGTCGTTGAGGATGCGCCAGACGTTGGAGGTCAGCTTGCCGAGACACGACAAGGTGTTCAGATTGTGCAAGACGGGTGGGAGAGGTCCAACTACTATGTAGAGTTGCGTCGTTGGGAGCAATGACCTTGCGATTTGTCGAGAGTTTGCTGCACTCTTCTTGGGCACACAAGAATTGTGACAGTCATCGACAAGCCCACCGGGTGGATTTTGAGCAGGGAATGTAGCGTGGTAATGATACAATGCAAACAATAAGATCACTCGCTCGCAGCCATGACTGTGAAGCCTAGTCAGTACACATTTAAACAGATGGCAAGGACCTAACATACTAGCGTTGATCAGATCGCCTCCGCTCTCCTTCAGTACCCGTACGGCCTTCGCGCGTGAGCATCCGACTTGCTGGATGACAAGCTCGATATCCTTCGGGTCGACACCCGTCTCGTCGACGTTGCCGTCCTCCTCGACAGCCTCGAGCTCGGGGATGTCATCGTCGTCATCCTCGGGACCAGTGCCCGAGCTCTGGAGGTTGGGCATGCCTCCCCCCGCGCCGCTCGCGAGCTGCTGGGCAGCAGAGAGCTGCGCTTGCGAGTTCATGTCCTCGATCTGGCGCGATGAGGGTGAGGGTCTGCGGACACGACGCATAGGATCGGATACGCACCTTCGCCTCACCGAAGACTATGTAGCAGTCGCTGTTGGGCGACTTGTAGACATCGGGGGTCGCGATCACAAAGAGCACCTGCACGAGCAACGTCACCACCTGTACCACGCAAGCTGCACCATCTACGCACGTTCTTGGGCCTCCGGAGAGTGACACGAGTGATGCCGGGCACCTTCTTCAGTCCAAGGGAGATGAGAGCTTTCCTGGCCTTGCGCTCCGAACGCGACTGGATCTTCTCGAGCGCCGCCTGGGAGGTGGGGTCCTCCTCGTGAGCGTGGTCATGCTCGTGGTCGTGGTCGGAGTGGTCAGAGTGGACTTCCTCGATGGTGGCGGACATCTGTTCGTGCGAGGGGGGACACGGTCAGCGTCTGTTGGTACATCCAGGGCGAGGAGGCGCAATCCATCGATGTGGGATGCTCAGAGTATATAGCATCTTGCGCAGAGGAGACCGGCGCACAGCAGAGATAGGATTGAATGCTCACCGTTGCTTTTTGGTGGGGAGAACGAGTGGGAGGGCTTGCTCACTGTCGCTAACGGTGGCGGAGAGTATACGCGTAACCCTAACCTTGTTGGCGCCGACGTCGTAAACTCACTAGCGCTCACATACTACCGTCGGCCTGCTTGCTACCTACAGCTCTGAGCTGAGTCGACTACTATCATCTACACTATGCATGAGCCCGCGTCTCGAAATCTCGGCGACATTACGACCTCGGAGAAGATCCCGCGATGCACGAACCAGACTTGATGCTGGCTCTGTCGCACTGGCAGCGTATGTGTCGACACTGGTCCAATATGGCCTACTCATACGCACGCGTGCATACGTCCGCGTTGTCCACTGAGCCTTTGGTAAAAGAGCTGAGTAGCTTGCAGTGGCCTAGACGAAGGAATGGGTGAGAGATATTGTCTTGGGCAGAGTTAGAGGACTCCAAAGTATGAGGTCAGAGACGTCATGCTGCAGCTGCGTTCACAGACCGATCATGCACCATGCAGTACTACTCGCCAATACAGTATATATACGCCGCGGTTCTTGGAGAGCGGGAGCTTTCGCCCTCTGTTCGCACACAATGCAGCCAGAGACCAAGCAGTCTCTCTACCACTCCGCGCCCTACCATGCCGCCGGAGAGGCTATGATGAGCTTCAAACCGATCAACCAGATTCACCAACATCTTTGCGCCTTTCATGTCTATGCGTACGCATACATCCTCCCATTTGCTTCAAGTAACACTGAGCTGCTCTTCCTGTAGTCAAGACCATTCGCGCCATGTCGAGGCGCATCACTTCTGCAAACACCTTTCTCCAGACTTTCATCAATGCGTCATATACGACTCGGACAAGGCGGATGCGAAACTCATCGGCATCGAGTACATCGTATCCGAGAAGGTATGTCCACCGCATCCCGTCATCATTCATCGTATGTTACCAATACGCGATGCAGATATTCATGTCTCTTCCTCAAGAGGAGAAGAAGTATTGGCATTCTCATAAATATGAGGTAGGGATGATCTGTATAAGTGCATGATTATGCATAGCTCTGACCCAATGCTTCGTAGGTCGAGAGTGGTCTTCTCCAGATAGCTCCGAAGATGTTCGTACCCGGTGCGTATAAGTACTTACTGATATTGTCTCTTTACATCAGCTAAGTATCCAATAGGTGCAGCGACAGATCTGGCTGAACAACCCGCGATGCTCGAACTTCACAAGACGTATGGGAAGACGATTCATACATGGGCAATCGACGTCTCGCCCGAACTCCCTCTCGGTCCTCCCAACTTGATGATGTCATACACAGGTGGCGGAGAAGGTCCACCTCCTGAGATGGTCAGGGCGAGAGATGCTGGGTCTGGACAGGAGACCGCAGCTAAGAAAGAAATGCGCGCAAGCTACCTGCCGCCGTACGAGAAAGCGGATGGTGCTGACGAATGGGAGAAGTCTGGACGTGGAATAGAGTTCTTGGTGAAGGAAGTACCCATCCGGTAATGTAGATGACGTGGTGATGGGCCATAGTAACATCTCATCTCTTTGCCGTAAATTTGGTATGTGCTGCGCTTAGACGATGAAGCATCTTGGGGGCTTTCTCTGGCTACAGGTTTGTAGCGTTGCTGCCAGCCAGATCGTCCAACCAGTTACTCCCTGACACCGGGTCGAATATCACTCAGGTTGCCGGGCATGTGGGAGGAGAAGGGGTCCCGGGTCCCGGTTTCTCTGCACCCAGAGGTGTCCCGCAGACACCTTCTCAAGGCTCAGGGTCGTTTGGCTCTTGACCACTGTGATCTCTCGCTCACAAACCTCGCTGGCAGCGACACTGGGCAGGATGGGCCCACCTGTGACATGGACGCGCCGTCAACCCTTCAAGAGCTTGTACATCGTCTACCTCTTGACCTCGGTGACATTCGTCCGCTTGCCATGGTGGTGTGTTTGGTATCTGCCACGGTCACACCGTCCCAGACCTTCATGGCCTCTCAAACGCTGCATCATCGTCACTGCGTACCGCGAGATCCTCACCAAATTGGCGTTACAGTTGGGTATCGACGCCAGCCGTCCCCCTCCCAAGTCTGACGACGAGCTCAAAAACGCCAAGTTCGTCTGGATAGATGGTCTGACCGAGGATTCCGAAGTGTTCTGCGGAGAGCTTCGTCGAGCGGCGGATATCAACAACGTGCACCCCACCAAGGTCGCAGCGTACTGGATGTTCAAGTCCGGAACGAGTGTACCGACGGACCTGAAGGCTAAAGAAGGCGAGCTTGTAGCTCTCCATATCCATGGAGGCGCATTTTATGTATGTACGTCAAACAATATACATTGGATCGCGTGCTGACTAGTTTGGCAACACCAGTTGGGTAGTGCGCACCCAGAAGCCCCCACATCCAACCTATCCCGAGGGATCCTTAATCATAGCCACATCATCGATCGGGTGCTCGGAGTAGACTATCGTTTGTCGGCGGCCAAACCCGACACACCCAAGAACCCGTTTCCCGCTGCAGTGCTCGACAGCCTCGCTGCATACCAGTACCTCGTGAAGGACCTCGGCTTCGACCCCGGGAACATCGTCGTAGCAGGCGATTCCGCCGGAGGCAACCTCGCTTTCTCCCTCGTGCGGCACCTTGTTGAGAACGCAATTCCCGGGCTCGCGCCCCCCGGCCGCCTCCTTTCGTGCTCCGCCTGGTTGGACCTGTCCGAGACCCACAAGGGGCCGGAATCGTCGCTGGTGCGGAATCGGAAGCACGACATCCTCGGAATGGGCGCCGCCTATCCGCTCGCAGCATACCTCGGCTCACTGGATCCCGCGGAGGGAAGAACGAACCGCTACATCTCGCCAGTGTCGCCCGTCTTCGACGAGACGCAAGGGATGTTCAAGGGGTTCCCTCGCACGTACATATCCGCGGGTGGCATGGAGCTCATCTTGGATGACTCTACGCTCGCGGCGGAGAAGCTGAAGGCTGATGGAGTCGAGGTCGAGGTCGAAGTGTTCCCTGATGCTATCCATGACTTTACCAACTTTCCGTGGCATGAGCCGGAGCGCTCGGAGGGGCTGAAGAAGATCGGCAGGTGGTTGGATGGTTGAGTTCACTCGATGGTGAGTGTTTCATATAAGTATCAGGGCCGCGTGCGCTGACGATCATAACGACACTTCTAACAACGGGGTGGGTGGTAAGACTCTCGGAGGTTTACAATGTGATACATGGCCGGTATGACTCACAATGGTTCCTGCGCCGGTATGAAGTCTCAACTAAGGATGCATAAGTACTCCCACAGAACAATCAGTATCACGACACGGGCTCTATGTATGTAGCAAGTTCAAGCTCTTCGACGTCCCCTCCTGTAACCCCGAGAAATCGTTGTGACCCATCGTTCTCCCTTGTGATCACGCCCTGCCCATGTTTCGTGGCTTGTATTCAGCGCGCGGCGAAACCTTCGAGTTTGATCGAGACGGAGTGGAAGTCGACTTTGAGTGCATCGCCGAGGCAGTAGACTTCAATGCCGCAGAGGGTGCGGGTAGGTTCGAGTTGAGCAACAAGGTGAGGCGGTTGGGACCACCGCAAATCTCATTGCCTGCAAACAACCCGCTGTCAGCCACCATCTTTGTATTCGGGCTCGAGACTTACTGTTTCCCGCGCAATGATTCGAGCATTCGTTCCACGTCACTGTGGTGTTCGACGCCCCGTTCTGCATTTCGTTGTCGCAGTAACATTCGTCCGAGAACTCCGCGCCGGCGAGCGCGAAGCCCTTCGCCTCGCAGAACGCCGCGCATACGGCCCGCGTCATGTTCGGAGCGGTGGTCGATGCGCCCGTGAGCGCGCGGCCGGTCTCGCCCTCGGCGATGCATCCTATCTCCGTCCAGTCCGCAGGGAGCGGCGTGGTCGCAGACACGAGGGCAGGAGGGTTCTCCGGGGCGCATGTCGGACGCGGGCCCGTGCCGTCCCAAAGCGGGTTGCAGCCAGGAAGCTGCGAGATGGGGCCGTCGAACCCAGTGTCTTCATCGACGATCTGCGTCTCGAGGACACATGCATCTGCGGAGGCTTTGTCGAACACCGCGGCGAGCGGAGCACAGGCTAATACGTCTCCGTTTGCGTCACCGCAGTTGTCGAGCGCGTCCTGGAGAAGGTCGACGTCCCACCCGTTCTGGAAGTCGCCGTGGTGACCGAAGCCGGTGGTGTCTCCATTGGCTAGAACCCAGGTGCCCGGGCCCCAGAAGTCGAACTGGTCTACAGAGACGACCATCTCGTAAAAGAGGGACACGAGGTGAACGGGGTGAGAGTCCGGACAGTCACCGTCGTTGAAGTTCTGGATAGGGTACGCCACGTGCGACTTGTGGTCGGCAGAGTCGAGGTTTACGCCGTCCCAACATGATGGGAAAAAGACTTGTGCGCGCATGCCGTTGGGACAGTTGTGGTCAAAGAAGCTCGGACGCTCTGCCCAGTCGGGGTCATTTGCATGCTCATCACTCGAATCTGCATCCGGGATATGCCAGTGAGCGTGTCGATTCTGTTGAAACGGAAGAAGTATACCGACCGAGGCATACGAAGTCAACAGCCTGATCAGCAAAGCTCGATGCATTGAAGGAACGCCTATTTGTGTCTCCAGCAATCATCTGTACGGGAGGGTGTCAAGATGCTGATGCCGTGCACGAATGAGAAGAGACGTACACGGAACCCGGGAGGAAATGCCTTCAATGTCGCGTTCTTTGGCCCGGGTCGATTGAGATAGTAAATACTGAAGCCAGTGGCTGAGAGAATAGGTCAATTCAAGTCAGAACCTGCCAGATCCGAAGCCGGAGTCCGGGGAACTGTACACCAAACTCCTTGACGACAAACATTCGAAGTCTGCCGGTATAAGCATAACTGAGACGATCTCCCGTAGATGTCACAAAAGCGCGACATGGGACAGTCTCGATTAACAATTCCCAAAAGGGACCAGGAAGGGGGTATAGATTGTATGACCTTGTACTCACGAATTGGCGTTAATTGGCCTGTCTTCTGGTCCTGATGATACAGTTGAGGCTGAGAGGGCATCATTAGTTGCGAGATACGGTTGGTTAAAAGAATTTGGACATACCGTCCAGTAGTTACTCTTGTCAGGCTGCACCGGTATCGTGGTGCAGTTACTTCGCATAAGGTCGGTTTGATCATAAACGCTCCTGAACCGACTAGCCCCAACGACCGAATGCACGTGCGAGCCGATCTGCATAGGCAAATGAGCCCGCTTTGCTACACGACTGTAGAGGGAGACCGTACTCACCATGTTCGGGAAGATGACGGGGTCCAGGCGAGTCGTAACAATGGGCCTCACACCACCAAAAGCCCAGTACGCATTCGCAACAGCAGCGAGGCTCACCAACGAGAGAAGACTGGCAAGCATGGTCGGAAATGGGAGATTGTGGTGGTAGATACACCATGCAGAGGCATCTATATAGCAAGACCGTGGCCAGGACGTTGAAGCAGGGTATCAAGCCGGCACCGAGTGAACCGAGTGAACGATAGCTCGTGTTCCGACCTGGACCAAAGCATGCTGACCGGAGCCAGTGTGAGCTCTTCGTGAGCTCTATGTGACAGTCAAGCTAGTGTGGTCGACACAGGCATGTCTCCCCATGCGACCATGGAAGCAGGAACGGACGGGAGCTCTGATTTGTATTGGTCGCAACACAAGCGATCATCGGAGTAGTGAACCTGTAGAAGAAGTTGCCCCGGAATCAGTGTCCTTGCTCCACGAGCTATCATACTCACCCGTCCTCCTCACCTGATGACAGTGTGATTGCTTGTGCGCCAAATCATAGCGTTGTCCATTAGACTACCCCCCTCGTCGCGAAGGCGCGCTTGATGGAGAGGGTCTCCTCGAAAAGCACATGAGATGCAACGGAGCCTCTAGCTCGCTGCTCTGCAACCACACGTTAAGAGCTTGAAATAATAACTCCGCCTGCTTGCATGAGTACTCACTGTTTATTTTTGCCTCATGTGATAGCATCCATGAGGTACACGAAGTACGAATGGCATGATACATAGGATTCGGTGGTTGTTTGAGTGCAACCCGATTGGCCCTATAGCTCCTGGAGTGGCGGCAACACTCGGGGTCTGCCGATGCAAGCGAAGCTTCTCAGGTTAGATCCTTGCTAAGCATGGTGCATCCAGGTACTGAAGCTTTGAAGCCTTCATTGACATACGGGTCAAGACAGTCTCCGTTACACCATGTGATAAGGCACTTACGCACATCTGTCGAAGAATGGGCAACGGTGACAATGACTCTCGTCATGCGAATAACGATCACTCACTAACCTGGCGTGAGGATGTACAAGTACAGAACACGCGCACAATCGAGCACAAGACGCACCCGCAGAGGTAGTGGGGGCAGGACCAGATCATCAATACAAAGCGTGTCAGTATTGGCTTGTAGATGGACTCACGACGCTCGCCTGACTGTAAACATATCCAAGGATTGTTTAAGTGACTCCTATGCAAGTATACCTGGAGAGAAATATGGGTTACCCTGGGTTGAACAACATTGATTGTACGGAGACGGTGCATGCCTGCATAGTGTTTAAGATGCCATGGAGAACTCATCTATGACTTGATGGCACACGAGCGGGCGCACAAGTGGTCGAAGAGTGCCGCAAAGCGATACGCACGCAGGTCAGAGTGTACAAAGAGCCCGTGCGGGCGATGGATATGCAGGGAGATGGTAGTAAAGCAGCGATACAGTGGACAACAACTCCAGAAGACGTGGGCGTGCATTACTTTTGGTATGACCAGACGTTCCGCAGGACTGCAAACGTCGTTATGTAAGACTATTATGGAGACGGATATAACAACATAGGTACTCACGGCCAGCCTTGGTCGCCAGACGGTTCAGCGAGTCGTCGCTCTCGCCCATAGCGCGGACTGCGCCGGAGAGCGCGAAAGTGGTGGAGGTAGAGAGCGCACGACCGTCGGCGTCGACGTCGACAACACTCAACTGGACAGACGCATGGTCCTTGGAGGTGATAAGTCGGTCTGAATCGCCAGGTTTCAGCATCGCAGGATAGTGGTATTTCGGCGCGGAAGTGCTCACTGGTCGCCGCGCACTTGCGGGGGACGTAGAGGTCAACGAGAATACCCTGCAATTCACCCAGACAGTCAGGATTTCTCTGCGCATTCTATGGGAAATACTGAACATACCTGATCGTTCTCCATGGTTAGATAGTGGACTTTTGCGTGCGCGGGGCGTCGTCGGCGTCGTTGGCAGTGGACGGGAAAAGTAAAGTTAGAAACTATACAGTTGCAGAAGGCTATTTGTGCATGCTTGGTCTCCTTCCCGAAGGGGACGGTTCAGGCTAGACCCCAGCACGTGATGGCCAGGCTATGACGCGTCGGTTAACGCGTTCAACGCCCGCGGCGCAGCGGCTCGGACCTGAACGCAGCAGAGTTCGCAGTCCTTAAAGCATTCACTCATGTCGCTCTGATGAGCGGATCCCCACAACCACCCGCTTTTGACGGTACACTCTCAACCATCTCGGTAAGCGTCTTCTTGTGGAGTGTATGTTGAAACTGACCAGCCTCTAATCAGGTCGAGTCGATGGTCGAGATCAAACACACTGCGCCTAGCTCTCAAGATTACCTCACGGCTTCCGGAACCTCGGAGGAAATCTCGGAAGACACAAAGTACAGACTGCTTTACAGCAAATCCAAGGTCTATGTCAACCCTACTGCGTATGCGCGGGACAACATTCCTGGGTTCGTTGCTCTGGTGAAGAAGGTGTGCATCCCGTTTGAGCAACCATGTACATGCAGTGACTCAGAACATGGCACAGGAAGCCGCGCAGCCTGTATACCTACTTGCTTGGATTCCGGAGACGCTCTTGAATGAGAAGGGGCAAACCGAAAGGGACAAATTCGTGAAGATTGAGGAACATGCTGTTATGGACGACGAGGATGAAGGTGAGCTCAAGTTCTATTGCCCACGTCTCCGGTCCAGATATTCACAAGACTTCGGCAGATGCTGTGCTCATTGACCTGCCGACTCAACGGCCAGAGTCATACGCGTTCTCTATACCATTGACGTCGTTATACTCCTTGATTGTGAACCCCCCGTCCCTGTCATCTTGGTGTAAGTCTGTGCACTTCAGCTCAAGTTCACCTGGTCTTACATCGTATATGATAGATGGCTCCATCGCTATTAACCTGATTAGTGGGTCCACTCTACCTACACTCCATTTCCACGACGACGAGTCACGGTCGTTCACCATGCCGACCAAGTCTCCAATCGAGTCACGACCAATGTCATATCCGCCCCCTCCGTCCGAGAATGCACCCAAGAGTAGTACTTGGGGAGGCGAAGATTTGCTCTCAAAGCTACGGTCGTACTGCCACCTCCTTCGTTCATGTCTCCAATCCAACCTCTACCTTGTTGACCCTTCTCGAGAAGACATCGAGACTCATTCGACGCCGCTCTTCTCCGACGATGCCGTGGATGACATACTAGCTCAGTCTTCGTATGCAAACTCCCATTCCCCTATCCCTGCCCACCGACGACCACGACCTTTGTCAACTGCCGGTAACCCCTACTCGGAGCGGTCATCTATACTCCACAAATCTTTGCCTCCCGTCTCGTCTCCTACAGCTTCTTCTTCCTCGCAGGCACGCATGGCTCTGCTGCAGTCTTTCTCGCACATTACGAGGCATGCTGCACACGCCGCGCAACAAATCCTGTCTCACCCGTTGGCCAAACCTATCGTACCTCACCTTCCCGACCCCGTCAAGAGCCTTGTCAATGCGAATGGCGACTTGGAATGGGGCAGCTGGGTCGAGAAGGGCGGTGTCGGTGAGTTTGAGAGCGCTCGTGTTTACCTCGCGCGATGGGCTCGCATTGTTGCCGAGGAAGGTGAACGCGCTCGTGTGCGGGAGGCACAAGTACTCCCAGCGTCCTCCACGGACCTTGCAGAGGAAGACTCGTCGCTTGGCATCTTCGAGTTACTGCAGTCAACATCGAAACTACCACAACCGAAGTCATCTAGGATTCCGAAACGCCCTGTCGACGAGAAATTGTGGCGAAGCTGGTTCAATGCTGACGGGAGCACAAAGATCGGGAAGGAGGAGATGAGGCGAGAGGTATTCCGGAGAGGCGTCGATCCGCCCATCAGAAAGGAAGTGTGGCCGTTTGTGTTGGGCGTGCACGAGTGGGATAGTGACACCGGCAAACGGGAAAATGGTTGGGAAGCCAAGAGGTGAGTGCGGCAATATTGTATGTGAATCTCTCCATGACATCACTCATGTGTAGGAAACGATATCGCGAGCTCAAGGACGAATGGTGGGGAGTTCCGGATGTCTTTGAACGGCAAGACGTGATAGAGGTACGCCGCCGTCTCAATGTTCATTACATACGTTGACTTGCTGGAACAGGAGCGGCATCGTATCGATGTCGACTGCCGGAGAACAGATCGAACGCAGCCACTGTTCGCGCAAACCACACCGGTTAATGAGGATTCGGAGAATGAGAAGGGGATGCATATGCGGTATTCCACCATCTCGCCGCAGCTCGGCGACATTGGCGCACAAGCACCGACCAACGAGCACATCGAAAGACTTGCTAGCATCTTACTGACGTATAACTTCTACGAGAAAGAGCTCGGTGAGTGTGGCAGGCGAACTGTCAATAGAATTCATCTCATCGAATGTTCGCAGGCTACGTTCAGGGAATGTCCGACCTCTGCGCTCCGGTGTATCTCGTCATGGATGGCGAGGAGGACATGACCTTCTGGTGTTTCGTGCATATTATGGACCGTATGGTGCGTTCTCCAACTGTGCTTCTCTCATGGGGCAGTATTCATGATTGAACCTATCATGACAGAAGCAGAATTTCCTTCGCGATCAGAGCGGGATGAAGCAACAGCTTTCCACCCTACAGCAGCTAATTTCTGTCATGGACCCTGAGCTGTATCGCCATCTAGGTGTGTTGACATCATTGCTACTAAAGGGTCCGCCTCACCTCATTGGAACATGCCGCAGAGAAAACCGACGGCCTCAACTTATTTTTCTGCTTCCGGTTTGTCTGCAGTGTATATTCTCTTATACTTATCTGACGAGATTATACAGTTGGATTCTTATCACATTCAAGCGCGAGTTCCCGTTCGAGGATGTACTCCGTCTATGGGAAGTCTTGTGGACGGACTACTACAGCAAACAATTTGTCCTCTTTGTCGCATTGGCCGTGCTAGAGTCTCACAGGGATGTCATCTTGAGGTATCTCGTCGAGGTGCGTCATCACTCAGGAATTTTGTCTGAATATCCTCTGAAAGACTTCTCGTTTCTTTTCTTAGTTCGATGAGATTCTGAAGGTGAGGACATATTGTGGTGTAATCGCTCTCAGCCGCTGACCGATCGACTGCCAGTATTGCAACGACTTGAGTATGACCATCGAACTCGACAGTACACTCGCACAAGCCGAAGTCCTGTTCCTCTCGTTCTCTCAGCTTATCGCCGACATCGACCGGCGCGAAGCAGAAGAGGCATCAACCCGTGCGGCGACGCTTCGCCAGAGGCGTACTGGAAGTACCAGTACAGCTACTGCTGATGTCCCTTCTAAACGACCGCTTATAAGCGAGGAGCTAAGAGAATTGTTGAAGGCAGGACAGTAATATCTCATGTATTATATAGTGCTTTGGACGCGTTGACTTGTTACATCAGGTGTATTATCAGGACATATATTGTTAGACTCGCTGTCGCTCCGCTCTCAATGCATACACGTCCTCACACCGCTTGCATCGTCGCCGTCCCAGTCTCTTTCCTTGTATAGGTGTGCTTTCGCTGCTGTTGAAGGACATGACGTATCTTTTGGAGCTACAGACCTTCACGCTGGGCTCAAGATCGCATATGAAAGAGTAAGCAGCTTCCAGTTCACGCGCATCGTCTTCAGTTCCACCACCATGTCACCCATCCCCTCTGTTGGCAACCGCACGACCCTCGCAGCCTCCGTCAAGCAGCTGCTTTCCTCAGGTCCTACTGCTGAGCTTCATCTTGGCGGTGTGGAAGAATACACTGAGGAGCGTCGACACCATACCGAGATCCTTGGCTGGCACAAGCTCGACGAAGATGCGAAGGCGAAGGCTCCTATCGGCGAGGTCGAGTTTACTGCCGTCAGGACCAAACACGGCACTACCTATGTCCGAGTGTTCTACCCCAAGAGCGGTGAAGAGCAGAAGAAGGAGGGCGAGGCAGGTGCCCTCGTCTATATGCATGGAGGTGTTTACCTAGTTTGCATCTGAAGTGCAATCGTGTAATTGCTCACGACGCACGCAGGGGGATATACGGTTGGTGAGTATGCAGTTCTCGTTAAGGTCAATGGGCTGATTGGATGTACCCGCCCCCAGGTTGCATCGACGACTTCGAGCACGGTCTCAGGGTACTCGCCGAGGCCTCTGGTTGTCAGGTGTACGCGGTCGAGTATCACTGTGCACCCGAGTACCGCTACCCTACTCAACTGGACGAATACTCGGCCATCGTCGACTGGGTCCAAGGCCCCGAGGGCAAGAAGCGTGGCGTACACCCCGACAAGGTCGCGGGCGGCGGGGACAGTGCTGGCGGGAACATGACCGCGGCTTTGGCGTTGAGACGCCGCGACGACGGCCTCAAGAATATCTGTAAGTATGCTCGTGCGAGATGCATGCAACACTCGGCCTAACTGTTCACCCTAGGTGCTCAGCTCCTCGTATACCCAGAGGCGCGTCTGCCATTCGACACTAGGGCTTGCGAGGAGAACAACACCGGCCTCTACCTTGAGGCAAACGGCATTTTCTCCTTCGCCGACCATTACCTCCCTCGCGGTGTTCCTCCGGCCACCCCTTACGTGTATGCACTGCCTTCCTCGTTGATACCGAATATCCTGAACCAGCAAAATCTCCTCCAGGTCTCCTGGCATGCAGCCTGTCAGCGGCTTGAAGGAGTTGCCACCTGCGCTCGTGTTTACAGCTGGCTTCGATCCGCTGAGGGACGTGGGTGTTGAGTATGCGAGCAAACTGCAGGAAGCCGGAAACACAGTCGAATGGACCCACCACCCGGACCTAACCCACGGTTTCCTGCAATTCGGGCCTTGGAGCGACAATTGCCTCAACGCGACCAAGGGAATGGGCGAGGCGCTCTCGAAAACCTTGTACCCGGCAGTGTAGAGCATAGTAGACAATGCAGAAACGAACAGCATCGACTCTGTAGACTAGACCGATCAAAGTCCCGTGAAACGATTTTATCCAATTCTCCCATATCGTCTCGTTGGCGATTAATGAGTTCCGCACGTCGTCACCCCACTAGGTAGTACTGCGCACCCGTGCACCTCGGGGCTAGCTGAATCCTAGACGAAAGAGATGTGTATGCATGTACCCACGAGTTGCGATTAACCAACGAGAGGGTAGGACTGTTGCAAAAAGCGTCACCTGAGCGATTCGAACACTCGCGGGCAAAGCCCAACCGCTGGCAGCTAGTAATAGCAGGCGATCCCGTTAACCACTCCGGCAAAGTGACATACATTCTTTACTGTTTCAAAATGTCATGGCCTCTGTCTCGTTAGTCTAGGCGACGTGGTGGCTAAGTATACGAGTACAACTTGTTGTCTTCAATCTCTGTCGTCCACTATGAACTCTTCTCTGCCTCTCCCATGAACTGGGTCATATATGCAATCAGTTTGTCGACTTCTTGATCTGTTATGGCGTTATAGAGAGAGACACGAATGCCTGGAAATTATGTGAGCAAGGGCAGCAAGAACAAATGAGAAGGGTAGCAAACCTCCGACGGATCTGAAAGACGGCATGAGCATCCATGAGACCGATGCATGAGTTGGTATCAGCACTCACCTGTGTCCCTTGAGACCCTTCATCCCCTCCTTCTCAGCACCCTCTAGGAATCTCTTCTCCGCGCCCTCGCCGAGCACCTCGAAGACCGCGTTCATCCAGCTCTCCGAGCCCTGCTGCACCTTGCGCCGGAACACGCCCTTCTGCTCGCCCTCGTGCACGACCGCGTACAGCTTCTGCGCCTTGCGCCGGTTGAGCTCCTCGTAGTGCGGCAGGCCCCCGTGCGCCTTCATGCGCTCGAGCACGAGCCCGGCCATGTAGATCGGGAGCACCGCGGGCGTGTTGTGCAGGCTGCCCGAGTCCGCTAGCGTCTTGTAGGAGAGCGTGAGCGGCACGGGCGGCGCGCCGAGCTTCGCGGCCGCGTCGACGTCGACGATGCAGTCCTGGCGGACGATGAGGATCGTCAGGCCGGCGGGGCCGATGTTCTTCTGCGCGCCCGCGTAGATTACGGCGTGATCCGCGAGGCGGGGGATCGGCCGGCACATGAACGAGGACGAGTAGTCGGCGACGAGCGGGACGAGCGCGCCCGGCTGCGGGAGGCGGGCGAACGGGAACGCGGCGGGGCTGTGGGCGTCGTGCGAGAACTCGACGCCGTCGACGGTCTCGTTCTCGCAGTAGTAGATGAGCGCGGGCGCGGGCGAGAACGCGAACTCGGCGTGCGGGGGGATGTTGTCGAACGCCTTGCCGTCCTTGGAGTACACACGCGAGTCGACGACCGTGCGCACCGTTGCGACGCCGCCCGTGAGCCGTCGCGCCTCCTCCGCGGCCTTTTTGCTCCAGGAGCCGGTCACGACGTAGTCGAGGACCGTCTCCTCTGCGGTGGCGGTGGGGTGCAGCAGACGGTGCCGTGCGAGGAGATTGAGAACGACAGCAGCGAATTGACCTGTACCACCGCCCTGGGTGAAGAGGATACGGTGGGTAGGGGGTACATCGAGTTGCGTGCGGATGTTTTGCTCGAAGTGGTCGAGGAATGCTTGAAACTCCTTGGAGCGATGAGAGAGCTCTGCGATGCCTATACCCGTTCCATTGAAATTGACCAGCCCTTTTTGCGCCTCTTCGAGCACAGATAGCGGGAGTGCGGATGGTCCTGCACCGAAGTTAACTACTCGTGCGTGGTCAGAGCTCATGGCCGTCAAGATCAGAGATGATGGGAGAAGAGAGGTGGTTCGTCGATGTTGTGGTTCAGAAGGCGCGAAGTCCGAGTCGATGTCTCATGAGCAAGTGCTACTAACTGAGCGTGAGCGTGAGTCATGTGCATGATTAATGGTGGGTCGTTATGTAGCTGTAGAACTCTGGGGCGCGTGGGTAATTATAATGTCCTCAGAATGCCACACTCGCGTGCGTCGACCACGCTGACATCGTTGGACTGGACAGACAACGGACCATGGTCGACGAGGCAGCTGTAATATGTAGATCGACTCAAACCAACTTGTGGCAGGGTTGTATTTCTAGGCAAATATCATATGGTCGGGGAGACAGATACATCAGAGTACATCATCAAGTAACACACATTAACATGTAGGACTCGTAAGCGGGGCTATAGCAACAGAAGCAGCAGTCACACTAATGAACAGCGAGAATGACACTGTGGAACGGTACTTTGACGAAAGCGGGAGACGCGAGACGTAACGAGGATTGAAAAGGGATGTATGCGACATCAAGTTCGACATGAAAGCAGGAAAACAATTTGAATCACAGATGGAACGCGATCTGAACAGCAGATCAGAAGCGATAGATACGACGCCACGACGGCGGCGGAAGCATATTAAAGAAGGAAGCAGATATGTCCATCAGTAATGTAACAGAGGGTCATCAACTCGAGATGGTGCAGATGGAAGATGTGCAGATGGGGTCCAGAGTTGGGAAGCATTGATGCGCGTTTGAGACGAGATGTTCGTGGCGTCGTGGCCATAACGTATACGGGGTCGTCCGTCGAGCTCTTGGTGCGAATAAAAATTGTCGTGTTGGAAGTTGCGTGATATGGACGAAAACAATTGCAGGTGGAGGTGGTAAAATGCGAGAGACGATGCAGATGATGGGTCGAGCCGAGGTGACATGGACAGTGAGCGCAGGAACCGACGATGTGGGAAATGACAATGAACGAGACGCGTCTATGTCATAGACCTCGGGAGTTCCTCGACGTCCGGTGGGAACATCGGCCTAAGACCGTGGAAGATGACCTCAGACGGATTCAGCCGGTTCTTGGGCTGTGGCGTCTGGGGCATTAGCTCAGACTGAGCGAACAGCGCCCGTCGAACGAAGGGAAAGACAACAGAAGGAGACTCATTGTCCTCTGTTGAAGATTGGGCCAGAGGGTCCAACCGCAGGGAGGTCTTGCGACGTCGGACAGGCCCTGGGCCACGAGTTGATGGTTCTTCCTCAATGGAGGAGTCGAGGAGAGAAAGATCGGCGATGTCCCAGGGATTCGAATGGTCGGGCTCGATAGATAAGGCAGAGATCCAGGGCAGATCATCGAGAGAGGTGAGGGGGCGAGAGATGGTATTGATACAGCAATCAGTCCGTGCGCAGTGGCGATGGCGAGCAGAGCGCGATAAGTTACGGGTGAGACCCCTGCGCCTCTTGGTAGGGCTACATGAAGGCTTGGATAACTGCGGGGCGTTTTGAGGATCGGAGGATCGGAGGACGCATATAGTGAGCTCACCTTATGAAGACCCACGTCCTCAGGCAAGCGGTAGGGTGAGAGGAGCCTCGGAGGGCTGTTGAGTGGTACTGGCCGCGGCAGGCACTGAAGAGGGATGAGAGGGGACCCGGAACGCGACGAGAGAAAACGCACGTAGAAAGTGTCGTCAGCGATTGGCGACGGCAGGGATTGTGTCCTAGAAGCGCGTCGATGATTGGGGAAGAATGGGTGGGCAGTGCGGGGCTGGGGGGCTGAGATGTCGACCATGGCTGATTGTTGTGCGCGTGCGGCGGGAGATGGCGGGGTTGGGTTGGTTAAGCGGGATGGGTCGCAGAGGGTGTTTGGGCGTGGCGTATGATACACAAAGACAGGCTGGGGACTTTAAAGGGATGAGAGGGAAGGTTGCAAAGGACGGGACATGGCGCGGTGTCTTCCGAGAGGGAAGAACAATGGGGGAAGAGAGAGACTGAGCCGGCGGGCAGTGGTCATCCATGTATTTACATAGCTCATCACAGGCTCTCACCTCCCCATATCCGGTAGCGGCCGCAGCCTCGGGCCCTCCCTCCCATATCCGCGCCGCCTGTGGCACCTCTGCCACCCTACCAGACGCCCGCCCGTATTAATTTTGTGGCCTGGTTCGCGCTCTCGATCCCACAGATCCCCCGCCCGCGTGCGCCTCAGTCATCGCGAGTCACGCCAGGAGCTCCCTCGCGTGACTGTCGCGAGGAGCGTCGTGCGCGGACAACAAGTAACTAGTAACCATCCGCTCTCTTCCCATGAAACGACACGTCCACTCATTGTCCCTTAACCCAGGCTCCTCACACGCACAAAAGAAGGTCGGCAAATATTGTCGCTTCTCCCATGCGGTGAGATAGATCAGATGGTAGATATCGGCCGCCCCAAGTCAGAAAACGGCGGTTCCGAGCCTCCATCCGCAAAGAGTCATCCACGTGGACCCTTGAGCAGCCCACTTGACGATGACATCGTCACAACCAAGTGACTAAATCACAACGAGATCTACTTGTTCTGCGCAGTATCACGCCCACGGCCAGATCCCTGTGCGCAGGTTCGCCGGCCGTCGGCGCGTACACTCTGAACATTGCATGACGTCGGCAAGCGGATGATTGTGAATGCCGCTCGGGGACACCTGGTGCTTTCTCTTACCGTGGGCCAAGCTACGGAAGCTGCCCATAACAGCCTAGTCGATAGATCGAGTCGCCACTCACCTGCTTCCCAGTCCTCCTTTACTTTCTTCTATCCGCCGAAATCGGCCGCTGGCTGCATTGTCTGTCGGCACATGCCTGTGCTCGTCCATGTGTGCTCGTATATCGCTTTGACAAATGGAACCGCGCCGCAACGGCGCCGTACCAACGACCTGCCTCTTTTAGATTCAGTACTACGCGACTCATACCGACTCGAAGCTTAACCACATACCATATCCGTCTGCGACCACTTGCAGCGGCCTTGGGCGGTGTGGCAACCTTCCGTGGGAGATCACAGGAGCGTCCTCCGGCGTCTTCGGCGTCCCAGCCATACACGAGACTCCCTGACTGATCCCGCAGTGCAATCTGAGCATCCACGACAGCCATCCGGATTCCGGGTATCCTGTCCAAGGACCGTCATACGTGTATCCGGATGCTGCGACGTCAGTTCTCGTCGCCGGCTGTGCTCGGTGAGTGTCAGTGTTAGTTTCCGTCTATCTGGCTCGTCGCTACGCCCTCCCATTTGCGGAGGACCGTACGCTGATATCAGTACCGCCAGTGCGCCCACGCCGCTCTCTCACCGTGTGCGGGACATCATCGTGCCGTCATGGCGTCGCGCAGCGCCTCGATTCCCGCCCTTTCTCTTCGTCGCCGACTTCCCAAACTCCGCATGTTTCTCCCTCGCACGCCGCCGCCCTCGACCAATGGACCGCCGCCGAGAAGCGACTCAGCTTCAGCGATACCTTGCGGCCAGAACACCTCGCCGACCTCTACGTAACGCTTCCCACCAGGGACGGGTCGAGATGTCCATATGCTCCTCCCCAGGTCGGGGCTCCTCTGGGCTACGGCCACCATCTGGTCTTCTTCCATCCCCGGAACCCCGAGTACGCGCTGCGTTCAGATGGAACGGACGTCGATTTCTGCCCCCCAGAGCCGTTCACTCGCCGTATGTGGGCGGGAGGGCGCATGATATGGAAGCGGCCATTGCATGTCGGCGACAGGGCGGCCGCCATCTCCACTATAGCAGCCGTCGGCAAGAAGGGATTTGATACAGGCACTCCCATGGTCTTCGTGCAGCAGAAGATGGAGTACAGGACCGTCGGCAACGACGAAGTGTGCGTCGAGGAGGAGCGCTCTCACGTTTACCTGGCAACGCCAGGCAACCGCAGAGGTGCTAAGCAAGGTGAGGCGATCCGATGGCGGAAGACGGAGAAGCCTGGGGTCACAGACGGCTCATTCCCGTCCATGCAGTGAACGACCTCCCGCGGCCCGACTTCACTTTCGAGTATTCCCCGACTCCTACGACCCTGTTTCGTTTCTCGGCACTCACCTTCAATGGTCACTATATCCATCTTGACAAGGAGTACGCACAGAAGTCCGAGGGATATCCCGGTATGTCTGTGTCGGTGACTCGGCGTGGACATGTGCGCGTCTGACGGTGGTTATACATATAGAGAGACTCGTCCATGGCCCCCTTACCGCACTAATGCTGTTGGACGCAACAGCCATACATTTACCAGCGTCTGTCTTCAGAGCATTCGAGTATCGCGCTATCAACCCTATCGTCGTGAACCGGCCGGTCAGAATCTGTGGGACGCAAGAAGACAAGGAGACGATACGGGTATGGGCAGAGGAGATTCAGAGTGGGGTTGTGGGCATGACTGGGCGGATCGTATTGGCCAATGTATGAGTGTACGCTTTATAGGGCTCTGAAAGAACAATGAGCGAGTATTGAATCTCACCAGCTTTGGCTTACACGGGCATAGAGGCATAGCTCACATCGGTTGGACAATGGAGGAGCAAAGACGATCGCAATCAACGCGCACATGGCATTAGCCGAGACGCGATCGGCGCTTACGCGCTACACGCGTGTGGCTTGTAAACAGACGCGTCCGCACGTGACCTTGTTGATTCCTTTATAGTAGTCGACGCGAGCGAATTCTGTGCTCAACGCTCTTGTCCTCAACCCCCACCATCCACCACCCCTTCTCTACATATCCAAGGTCAGTATAGTGTCACTTCCAACGCTAACATGTACACTGACACGAAGTCATAGCTCATTCTCAATGGCACCCAAGGTATGACGCCGTGGTCCGGCCACAACCGTGCTTCGAGGTCTCATAGACGCGTCTTCTAGCCCGCTTCATCCGCCTCTAAGGCCCCTGTTTCGACCACTGCCTCCAAGGCACCTGTCAAGTCCGAATCGAAGGCGAAAAAGACCGCTGCGAGCAAGACGAGCAAGGCGGCAGCTTCGACAGGCGCTGATGGGGAGAAGAAGAAGCGCAGGAAGGTCCGCAAGGAGACTTGGAGCTCATACGTGTACAAGGGTGCGTGGATCCGGGCAGTTCATAAGATGACAGGGTGACCAACGCGTGCGATCCCTTGGTTACAGTGCTCAAGCAGGTGCACCCTGACACGGGTATCTCGAACAAGGCGATGGCGATCCTGAACTCCTTCGTCAACGATATCTTCGAACGCATCGCGACTGAGGCTTCCAGTGAGTACCTGATACCTTCTCTAGCCGCTACGTGACTCATCTTCCCTTCGCAGAGCTGTCGTCGTACTCCAAGAAGTCGACCATCTCCTCGCGAGAGATCCAGACCGCTGTCCGCCTCATCCTCCCGGGTGAGTTGGCCAAGCATGCTATCTCCGAGGGCACGAAGTCCGTCACCAAGTTCTCGTCGAGCCAGAAGTAAGACATCTATGGGACTTATGTGCAATTGTTTGCATATCCTACACATGTATTATAGCGTCGTGTTCTAATATCTCGCATGCTGTCTTGGAACGATGTTCTTGGTTATATAGTTGGCAGCGACAGCCATCATGGTACAAGCACGAAATGGCGAATGCATGGAGCAAGTACATACAGACTGCTCAGAATCCTACGCATGTGTGAGAGGAGGGTATGAGTGACGTGAGACGGAGGCGACACACCATACTTGTTGCCGGCCTCTTTGCGATTCCGCCTTCCCTGAGCGATCTTTTCTTCCAATGCCTCCCTGTTCGAGTATGCCTCCGTGAGTAGTGTGGATAGTTGATGCCTTGTGCGTGCCCTTCCACCCAACGCAGCACCCTATGCGGGTGTTCAGTACGTTTCTGGAGCCGATTCCTTACACTGGCATACCTGGATATTCATCTTCGGCGCTGCAGGAACGGCCGCGGCTGCTGTTGTGAGTGCCTTCCTCTGCTCCCGCTCCTGTATTTCCAACTTCGCCTTCTCCATCTCCTCCAATGCGTTAACCTCCTCCGCCTCTTCCTCCGCGCGTTCGAAACCCTTGACCTTACCTTTCTCTAGCGCACGGACATGGTCGTCGTATTCTTTCTTCCACTTGTCGTAGAACTTCTTGTAGTACGCTGGCTCGTATGCCGCCCATTGGCCGGACGGGAGAAGATAGTAGCCCGGATATGGATCGTCCGGGGTGGGAACTGGGGGAATGAAGTCGTCTACCTTCGGTGCAGCGGTGTAAGACGGCATCCCAGGGGCAGCAGAGACGGAAGGTGCAGAAGGGATGGATGAAACCTTCGCGATACTTGATTGCGAAGACGAAGAAGCGGATGAAGAACCTAGACATGCAATGATCAGCAAAGATGCGAGGCATGAGGCCAGCATGTCTCAGGAGAACGCACCTAGAGAGAAGAAATCAACTGCCGGAGCGGCAGATACAGCTGGTCGTGAGATGGGTGCAGGATGCTTCTCCTCAACCGAGATATTCGCCTTGCCTCTAGACACAGATGTAGGCATGAATGGTAGTGGCGGCTTCTTCACGACCTTCTCCTCCAGAATTGCCGAGTGCGAAGAGTCTAGGGTGCCATTTGTCTCCCCAGGGTCCTCAGCCTCCTCCTCTACATCCTCCACGGTCGTCGTTCGAGCCTGCCGATTGGACGCAGTCTTGAACACAAGGCCAGGCCCCCTTCCTCCACCCAGTACCCTCTCAGGAGCAGCGGGGACAGGAGCCACGTTCTTGGGAGCCGGTAGCATAGACAGTAACGCAGACGCACCGGCGCCGGAATCGAGACGGGGTTTCTTTGCAGCTGGCCGGTCATCAGGGTCCGAGACATCTCCATCCGACTCTTTCGGAAGACTAGGAAGGCCAATAGCAATCTTCTTAGGTGCTTTCTTGGTCTTCGGCGGAGGTAGGGAGAGACCTGAAGATGCTTTGGAAGATGGAACTGTGGGCGGTGGAAGAGAGAATGTCGACTTCTTTCCAGGATTAGGGAGCTTGGCGGTCAGGGAGGAGCGTTGTGGTGTCGAGGATTTCTGCTGAGTAGTCTCAGTGTCGCTGCCATTGTCGCTGTCGCTGCCGTAGCCTTCAACGCCGAGCATGATGATGGAGGTGCCAGACGGAGTTGGTTCGGCAGTTCCCGAACACGGTTCAGGACGCGTTGTTCCGTGACGCGCTTCAGAATCCTTGTCTGCTCACTTTTGTTGGCCTCTCTTCCCTGCTGGTGGCACGCCTTGCTCTGCACCTATGGCGACCTTCTCACCAGCACCACGGCGGACAGCGCGCTACTCGTCGATAGGGATGTCCCCCTCGCCTCCGAGGCAGGGTACGAGCAAGCGAACTCGTCTCGGGAGCGTGCAGCCACAATCGCGCTTTTCTACGCCTGCGCGGAGAGGACACCTGCCTCCCGTGCGAGACGATGACTCTATCATGTCGGGCTCTGGTATGGACGTGGATGAAGGCGGCTCGGAGATATTCGAACGTGGACTGAAGACAGAGTCCGTGTTCTCGAAGTCAAAGGAGATGACGGTGACATTCTACGCACAATTACCCTTGGAAGTGAGGCAGGCCCTTCGCAATGCAGGTGCGTTATGCCGCTTCATTTAAAGATCTACCCCTTACTCTACATGCAGACTTCTACAGAGAAGGATACACCGGAGATGTTGACCCAGTAACCGGATTTGCTGTGGTTGCCTCATTGGAGACATGTTTCGTATGGAAATATAGCCAAGTGCGTGTAGAGTTGCAGATGCAGCGCGTACCTCTATCTCACGACCACCGATTGTGATTGCTAGGCTCTGACAGGGACCCCAACCTGCTATATCTTCGGATGCCCGCACGACTCCAACCCTCCCCCATGACCACACCATTCCATGTGCTGGTTCCCTTTGGTTCGCAGAGAGAACCTGGACTTATAGTGAGCTCCAACATAGGCCAAATACGCTTTTGGGACAGCATAGGAATGGGCCTTGCTGGAGGCGACAACTTCTCTTTCTCTCAACTGAGCATGGAGCAGGGGGAGAACGTAACCAGTCTAACCAGGGCAGACGTGAGTACAACCACCATGTTGACGCGTGATCGTCTAGCTGATTCTGTCTTACCATTCATAGTCGCAAACGTTCATCATCTCAACCTCGGTAGGACGCCTATTCCGTCTAGTATTGACGTCTTCTGGAGGCAAATATCATCTGTCGACACATGTCTTCAGTCGACCATCATCTTCGTTGTCGTTGACGCGGCTGCTTCCCGGTTTCTGGTCTACTCAAGAGTTACAACCTCAACGCGGTAACGTCAATGCTGTTGCAGTGTGCGACTTGGCTCGTGACGCCACTGGTCGGGTCGTCTGGGCACTTGTGGACACCAGGCTGCAACAGTGGAACATGTCTATTGAGGGTTGGGAAGAGTTGCTACTAGAAGAGGACATTGGTGAACAGACCAGAGCTGCTGTCCGGGAATACTTCCCCACCGCTCCTCAAGAAGACGTCGAGCTTGATCTCGAGCTTCTGGATCTGAAGGTGCAGGGGTGAGTGTCGAAACCTCAATGGTCCACTGGCTCGCACCTTGCTAACGCATTCTGGGAGGCAGGTCTAACGACATGGTTCTTCTGGTCTCGTTCGCGGGTCAGGAGGAAGATACTTCAATGCAAGTCACAACACAACCTCGTAGGGTGTACGCAATTGCATATCTACGACATCTTCCTGGGTCCTTCCAGATATTGAAGGTTCAAGCAGTGCCATACCAGAGCGTATGTGTCACCTCCGATCGATATCAGCCTTCCGCTCACTCTTGTGCAGACTTCCAGCTCAGGCGCACCTATGCACCCCAGGCTTCAGATAGTCGTACCGGAAAAATTAGTCGCCATTCAATTCGGTGATGCTGTGACGATATGTGCTCAAGGTCTGGCAAGAACGACGTCGTACCTGCTACTCTGCTCACATACTCATAGAGAACGAGTACATGGATCGACTAGAATTGAAGTCTTCGACAGACCGCACGTTAGGTATTGGCGTCATCGAAGGCGAAGGGTCACTTCTCGTGTTGACTGCAGCAACCATGATGAAGACGATGGTCGACCCTAATGAAGTCGCGTTGTTTCACCCAGAGTAAGCCATGCGGTACATGTCTTTTACTACAAGCTCATGTCAACTCAGAACCGGCCGTGCCAATCTGATCAAGTCCACCATGGCCAAGGCCATACTATATGGTTCATTGCCAGAGGTCGGTGACAGGCCTCATCATGATCGACGTCGTGTGTAACCGTTGTATAGAACCCTCTACACTTCAGCTTCCCTCCGGAGATTGATGAGGAAGCCCTCATGTCCGGTGCTGAGCAGCTTAGTGAGGCCGTATTGGAGTCAGGCAAGTATCAGTAGTCAATCATACCTCGCGCGGTCACTCAACATCCCCACCAAACATAGATGCCGAGGTCGTACGCTCGCACCACGATCTCAACGCGCAGATGACTGGTCGTAAAGATCGTCTCAGTTTCCTCATCAAGTTCATCAACGATAACTCGGCACTGACCAAGGTTTGTGTCTCTGATTGTCCGAGCATTGTCATTGTTTAACTGAGAGCTCTCGATGCAGATGTCCCAACGCAGTCGACAGACTCTAGCCACTGATGCAGAGAAACTCTATGCGGCTCATCAACTCTGGCTCCGCCATAATGAGAGCTTACAGTTCGTCCAAACCCTTCTGAGTTTTCACTATGCTCAAGAAACTATACAGTGCCGGTCAGAACCAACGTACTCTACAGAAGGCTGTCCATCATTACATGACTGCAATCGGGGAAGACCATCATGAGGATGGAATCAGGGCTTTTCTGAGAATGCGAGTTCGAGACCTGGGCGGGCTCATCCCCCACGTTGCGGAGCTTGTTCGCATCTCTGCGTCGGACATGAACGGTAGAATTTCCGAAGTGATACCTCAAGCTAACCAGATCGTCATGGTAAGCCCCATGCCCATACCAGTCTTGGGATGAGCTTTGAATCTGAATAACTCTCCTCAGACGATTCTCCAAAGCGCATACAACTATCGCGAGTTCAATCTCGGTGTCTACGGGATAACGCTACCGATGATAGATCCTTGGACAAGCCAGCCCAACGTCATCGCAATTGTGGTCGAGCTATTCAATCTGACTGCGGCAATTGTTGAGACACCATCTGGCGACCCAGGAACGGCGAACATCAAGAGGTTGCCCAAGTCCCAGCTGCCCGAACTTGCGTCATGCGTGTTCAAGTGCATTCAGGAGCGATTGGACTGGTTGGCGAGGTCAGTCTCCTAGTGGGGACTAAGCTGGGGTTGCTCTAACTCGCATCTATCGTTAAGCCCAACTGCTTCTGAAGAGTCCGGAGCTGAGCGGGAACGCTCGGAGCAAGACGAGAGGTTCCGCCAGCTTCGTCCGCAAGTCCTTGAAACTCTCCGTGCGTGCCCCGTCCGTGTGTGTTGGTGCGAGATTATTCAACCGCCGCTACAGGGAAGAATGACTTTGCCAACGAGGCGTTCCGACTCGCGGAAGACTATCATGACTTCCGGAGTCTTGCGGCACTCTGTCACAAGGAAAAGATCTACCCACCTCAGGAGAACCCCAACGCCGCCAGGATAGAAGCATACATCGACAAGTTCAAGGAAGCGTTCACGACTGAGTTGTTCCGATGGTACATTGAGCACGGAGAGCTGCGGACAATGTTCTCTCTAGGACACAACGAGTACCTGGACTTGTTCTTCGCAGAGCACGATTATCCTGGCATCTCGTGGCTCCACGATATCGGTCGAGGTCGTTATGCGCCTGCCTCACAAGCATTGCACACTGAAGCCGAACACGCCACCGAGCTGGTTTCAAAACATGTACGTGAACCTCGTTTGTCACGTCAAGAATGCGTGGCTTATACGCCTACAGCTCATGCTCAGCATCGGGAAGTTGTCACATCTTGCCCAATTGCACGATGGCGAAACCGAGATCAGCCAGGACGTATTGGATGGTATGGAACTCTGTCAAGATGGTTTGCTCTACAGTGGCACTCATCACCCCCTAGCATTTCACGACGGTCTAGACTTCGTCAGTGTGCATGACACACTAGTTGAAGACCTGAAGTCGGCTCTTGCAACCGTCCGTGCCCGACAATCTCTCGAAATGCAGGTCGAGACCATCGCGCAGCAGAAGGCAGCGAATTTGGGCGCTTCCAAAGCCTTCTACAACGTGAGCATTCCGTGATACTTGCGCTTGCGTGTGTGCATGCTCACAGAGAGATCAGGTCTTCAAATACCTCGTCCGACAGCTCTTGCAAGGGAAAGCGCTCCCTGTCGAAGACATGGCAGATGTGCTGAGCCTCAAAGACAACAAGAACCATGTCGAGGACTATGCGACCGCGTTACAGTTACTCGCGCGTGCTGAGGTATATTGCTCAATGTTCCATCAGCCATACTGAGCTCATTTCGACATTTCGACAGAACATTCCGAGCGCACGAAAGCTCAACGCATTCAGGACCGTTTGGAGACGAATCTTCAAGCATGACGAGTGAGCTCTTCCTCGCTGCCCACACAGGCGGGTTACTGACGCTGTCGCTACAGCTGGAACCAGATCCGCCAAACGACGGGCGTATCGGATCAGGAGTTGAACGAACGACTTCGCAGTACAGCATTATACGCAGCACTGCAAGCTGTTGCCCACAAAAAGTCACGTCCAGAGGGTTTCAAGCTCACGCCTGCGGAGACGTTGGAAGCCCCCTTGCAAGCCGAGATTGCGCTTCGCTGGCCGAGCCTCTCTCCGGAAGAAGTCGTGGCCATTGAGCGCGACTACGAGCGCGACTGCAGGATAGTGCATGGCTTGGACTTGGACGGCATCTACCAAAGCATGGAGCAACTCGTAGAAAACGACATCAGCATGCATGACCACATATAGTATTCGGACGTTCTCAAACTCTTGCTCTCGCGCAAAATTGTACTGTTCTTGTTCTGTCTGATTATATTGCTGTAGCATCTGGTGAACAGTCACAAATGTCGTCTGTGTGTCCGTAGCTTGTTGTCTTGGTAAAGCCATCGCGTGCATAATCGACATAGGGGAGTGGGGTAGGGATGCTCTCGGGCCTCAAAACCAACGCTTGCTATTTCACCTGAACGGATGCATGATGCGGGACAGAAGCTTCTCGTATCGCACGCGTGCACCCAACGTGATCTGCGCCCAGTTCCGCCGCCGCCATTCCTCCCCGTACTCCTCGAGACGCGTCCGCTCCTGCGCGACCCAGCGGGTGTAGAACTCGGACAGCGCGACTTCGCGCTGTTCCGGACTCGTGCCTTCGGGCAAGCTTTGGAGGACAGCATCCTTCGCGGAGTAGAAGCGAGTATTGCTCTGTTGTCGGGAGGGGGGAAGGAAGAAGTGCCGGTCAGGCTTTGGGCGATGGTATGGAGGGTCAGATGTACTCACCTCCTTCCAGAAATCGTGGTTGAACGTATCGGTCTCCTGTCGCTGCATCTTCCACTGGTACTCCCGCGTGTCGCCTGTGAACTCCCTCAACGAGTACGGGTGTCGCACTGGCGGCGGTGGAAGGGGTGGGGCGTCATCGTATATGACAGGACGGAGGTGAGAAACTGGATCCGGCGGACCGACGAGGTGTTGGCGAGCTACTGAAGCATGAAAGGACCGCACATGGCAGGGCCTACAAGGCGAGAAGGGAGCTCGAGGAAGCTTGCTCATGGCCAGGCTCCTACCCACCCGCCGAGTCGAGTTGGAGGCGATTCACGAAGGGGGGATGAGGGAGTAAGTACAGTACTATAGGATGAGCGTTTACCGTACACAAAACCAATCACATGACCTCCCGCTGGCCTCCAACTCGACAGGGCGGCTGGCATCAAACATTTACAAATACCCGGAGCTCGGAGAGCAGACGCCCCCGACTACTCCGTATGGTAGTCCGCATCAATCATCGCGGCTTACTCGCGCGAACGCGCGCGACCTTGCGCGACCACCATCCCTCGGTGCGCGAGGAGTTGTAGTAGTGTAGCACGACAGTATCAGTAGCATGAACGCTTCCCGGGATTTTTTCTCTCTCATCTAGTCCTATGTGCAATAGAAATCGCGTAGCCTACAAAGTCCGACTCTTGGAGGAACTCGGACACCCCCCCCCCGTATAGGTAGTAGTGTCCCGTACTCTTGAATGCCACTTGTGTCAGTGCAAAATGACTCGCTCATATTAGAACTTACTGAGATCTACAATATCCATGAGGCCGCTGCGGTGGTTCAACCTGGAACCTACTAATAGTATCGACAATATATAGGCTATGCAGTGAGATATGCCGTGTGTTTGTAGTGGCAGCGGCCTATACTAGGTACTAGTCTACTATCAGTGTGCATTCTCGCACATATCAATTGATGTCACTCCTCATTCTTTTCAGATATTTGCTGACATGAACGATGCCCCGGCAACTTTGGGTGGGCATTATTACTCAGTAGCTCCTTCGAGCAGCCGGTGGATGAACTTGAAGTAGACCGAGTCGCGCACCTCACTGCTCAGGAGTCAGAGTACAATAAGATATGAGACATAGAAGTAGGCTACAGTACTATTCTTCTTGCATAACAGTAGACATGGGATCGACATGGCCCTTTACGTGCACCGAGGGATGGTGGTCGCGCAAGGTCGCGCGCGTTCGCGCGAGTAAGCCGCGATGATTGATGCGGACTACCATACGGAGTAGTCGGGGGCGTCTGCTCTCCGAGCTCCGGGTATTTGTAAATGTTTGATGCCAGCCGCCCTGTCGAGTTGGAGGCCAGCGGGAGGTCATGTGATTGGTTTTGTGTACGGTAAACGCTCATCCTATAGTACTGTACTTACTCCCTCATCCCCCCTTCGTGAATCGCCTCCAACTCGACTCGGCGGGTGGGTAGGAGCCTGGCTCATGGCGGTCCTCGAGAGAGACTCGGAGAACGCCTATCACGTGCTGACAGGGTCATAGGCTTGTCTCGGTCGGACTTCACGGTACACATTGGGGACTTAGAAGAGGAAGAGGTACAGAGTTGAGCGGTGGCATTAGCGACAGGCTCAGGTACATTATAGATAGTAGTGCGGTACGGGAGATCTATCTATAAGTATGTCCAGTTCACAGCGATGGAACGCATGTCCTAGTGGTTCTTGCCCGCCGCCTTTTCCTCCACATCCTGCGCTGTCTGCTCCGCCTTGTGCGCCCATTCGGAAAGGGGAGACAAGAAGCTACCCGCGACCCAGGAGCCAGCAAACACACCAAAAAGAACCCAGAGGCCCTTCTTCTCGTCCCCGTCGAGGGTCCTGGAGTAGCTCTTGTCCTGGGACCCCGACGTCTCCGTCTTCGCGGCGGCATCGTAGTGCACGCTTCCAGGTCCGGGGAGCCCCAAGGTCGTCGGAATATCCAGGTCATCCGCCATGTCGGCAAGGAGCTTGCCAACGTGCGACGAGGGCTCCTTGCGCGGTGTCTGCGACGGCGGCGATGCGGTCCAGAGGTTGTGTGAGGGCCCACCACCGGGGTGAGTTCCCTCGCCGCCTATGACTACGACCTTGGGCCCGTCTGACGGCGCAGCCTCCGCTGGCACAGCCGTGTGCTTGAGCTTGGAGGACTCCCACAGGTCGGGAACGAATGGCTAGTACGTGCATACGGGTGAGTGGGCAGTCAAATTCAGCGAGGGACTCCGTGGGGACGTACAATCTGTACCAAGACCTCAGGCTCGGGTTCAGAGACGTCGGGTATTTGGATGTCCAAGTTGTGTTTGGGATGGGTAACTTCCGCAGTGGAAGGGATGCCAGGCACTTCCGTCGCTGACTCTGTGCTGGTGGAAGGCGCGGCAGAGGTAGAAGCGCGGCGAACCTGGGGGTGGGGTGTGGGCTCTGGGGCGAACGCCTTCTTCTGGTCATCCTGCTTCAGGCGAGTAACCAAGGTTGCCTTGTTGCCCGCGCTGCAAGCGAAATCAGGATGGTGCGCGTACTCGAGGACCGACGCGACGTACGCAGACAACCCGCGTTTCCTGGCTTCCTTCTTGAGCTCGTTGATGCTTTCATTCTCCCATGCTTTGGTGAGAAGAACAGTGGAAACAAATGTTCTCCTCCGAGGGGCGATGGCGTGACGGAGGGGGACTCGGAGGGCAGCGCGGTGCATGGCGGACGGAGGTGAAGAACAAATCAGACCGACGGGACACTTCGGACGTAGCGTGTTTGAAGCGCTCATGCACACTATGAAATCATCGCACCTTGAATTGGACCGGGCTACAAGCTTGCCAAGTCCACAACACGGTCTAGCTATGTACACCGCGAGACAAATGCCGCGCGGAGTTTGCTTGAGTATATCTACACACATCGCGACGTCTCTCTGAACTAATACTGGACTTCCAGCAACAGGAAATCCCCCACAAGTTGCATAAACCTTTCGCGCTCTTCGAAGAAAGGTGTATGGCTGGAGTGCTCGAAGGTGGCCCACTTGACTTTGCGAATGCGCGCAAAGAACGGAGCGACCACAAAGTCTTGAGAGATGTCCTTCCGTCCATTGATCACGAAGGTCGGCACTCGGATCAGATGCAGGCGGTCGACAATCGACCAATCTTTCAGCACCCTACACTGGATGATCAGACTGGCCCTGTGAGCAACATGTCAAACTGGACTCACGGAGCATTTGAGACGGTAGGGTCACCCTTCTCCCCGAAAACCTGATCCATGGAGTAGAGGAACTCTTGGGGCGTGGGTTTCACCAGGCAACCGTGTACTGCGTGGAACTCTCGCAAGGCCGCTTGGTAAGCGTTGGGATTCTTCATGCCACCCATCAACCCCTCCTGTACGTGAACAGGGAAGGATGTGACGAGCTGCAAGTTGCTCTTGTTCCACAGACTGATAGCAGCCAACGAGTCGGTCAGAACGAGCTTCTGCAAGCCCGGTGGTTGCCTGCGAACTTCGAACTCCGAGGCGAGGATGCCGCCCCAGGAGTGACCGACGAGGCTGAACCCGTCATGGATCTCGAAATGCTTGATGAGATTCTCGAGCTCGTCGATGAAGAGATCGATCGTCCAAAAGGTCGCGGGCTTCTCTTTGAGGTGCGTAGAACGTGCGTTGCCAATCTGGTCGTAGAATATGACGGGTATCGACGCGTCGGCGAGATCGGATATGGGCAGCAAGACGTCATGGGATAGACCTGGACCACCATGGAGGGCAACAAGAGGGCATCGGGTGCGGTTGACGAGGTCTCCGAATATCTTGTAGTACGTCCGATACGTCTCTCCCTGATATGTGAAGGGAATGGTACCTTCAACCATGGGTGCCCTGGTGAGCGTCGCCATCTTCGACTCGGGAACGTAGCTATAGAGCACGCGATACACAATCAGCCTCCATATGCGAGAGCACGACGATACAGAGAGAAAACTTACAGAAGACTGTATCTAGGGGAGGAACGGAATGCCCAGAGCTGGCTGAGCGACGCCTAGATATATGCTGGGCCATCCTTGTGTTGCTTTGCGGGCGCGTCGCCTTATGTGTCGGACGGCCTTCTTGTGACAAGTTAGGGGGATCCGTGAGGGTCGTGGTGCGCCCATAGCAGCGCTGATGAGGGAAGCACCTATCCTACATGGTAAATTGTTAGCTCGATATGCCGAACGCGCACCGTAGGTACCAGTATGGGTATGAAGGAGGCCTGTGCGGTCGGCCAATTAGGCTGAAGATCTGATGGTCGCTTCGGCATGCGTATAGATTGCCTGCCGCTGTCCTATGCTTAGATGTGATTCGTCTGCATAGGCTTAGAGTTCCATTTGCGAGAGTGAGGGGGCGTTCAGTACGACGTCTCGAAACAGTAAACATCAATATTTGATACTTTGCACACCGGAATTGTCCTTCTACGTGTTTTCGACGGCTGGATGAGAAGATGGGTGACATGGTTTGGTAGGCAGGCTCGCAAAGGGTGCTCGAGGTTGTGTTCCATATATAACCGATATCGGACCTCCGGCACGTGGGCCGAGACGATCGAAAGTCGAGCGCCGCCTGCTGGAGGCTGGAGGCTGGAGACCGTGTCTGCCGTCGAGGACGACGTGCGGGACGACGGAGGGCAGCGCGGAGCCCGCTGGGTCAAGGGCTGGTGGAGAAGAGCTACAGCCTCAGACTATCCATCGCCATCGGTGATACTTATCTTGTGCGATCTGTCCTCCAAAGGCCGTTTATTCTGCTTCAATCTTTGCTGCCTCGTGTTCCCGCCGCCTCGTGTCTGCCCTTTCCGTCTCTCTCGAGCTCCGTCTATACATAACACTTCCGCTCGTCTTCTCGCCCTCCATCTCCTCCCTCTTACCCCCTTCCGTCCCCAAGATGCTGCTCTCCCCAACGTGAGTATATCTTCGTATGCCGTCGAGCGCAACAGCTATCTGATCATCCGCAATCCGATGGTAATAGCACATCGAACGCGAGCCTTGGCTCACAAGGCGGCTTCTGGGGCAGGTTCAAGACTCCAAAAACACCCAAGGAGACCGACCTTCGCCAGCAAGCTCATCTCGCTCTTACACGGCAGCGGCTCCTTACCCTTGCCTTCGAGGAGATGGAGACTGTACGGATGGTCAGTACCATCCTCTTGCTATATCAGCTGCGCCACTCACGTAGTGTGTGTAGCTCCCTAATTCATATGCGGTGAGCTTGCATAGTGATATCTTGCCTCAAGTCCCTAGAATTCAACTGTAGCGCAGGAACTGGACATGCTCGCGCGGGACTGGGTCAAACCCCCTCCAGAGATTCCGCTGGGTCTGCGGGTCCCTATTGAGTATGCATCCCTACATGCGGCTGTGAGTGCTTGAATCAAATACAATGTTCATTGCTCACCGTCGCGCGCGTTTCCAGCGGTTGGTTGCAGGACCTTATATCTATGTGAGTTTCACCCGGTCTCTGTTTTGATTTGCACTGAAGTCCGTATAGTTGACAAGCGAGGACTCCTATCAAATCGCGATCATGGGGGTACAAGGGTTACGAGTCGAGATCGTGTGTGATAGTCCTCCCCCGCCAGATGAGCCTCCGTGAGTCTTGTGACAATCTGTGAAAATACCAGAGCTGACTTTGTTACGTGCCTAGTCCGCCCCCGTGAGTCTCTTTGATGCCATAGCTGCCACTCAATGTTCTAACGGTGATGTAGACCACCACCTGTGTTGGAGATGCCCGGTACGTTCAGCCTAGAGCTTGCACCCGGACAGACGGTGGCGCTAGACACCACCATTACCTCCGACGAGCTGGACATGGCGCGAATGGAAGATGGAACGACCGTTGACGGCTCGTTCTGGGGCAAGCTCGACATCGTGCACGACGGGGACGTACACAAGATGGAGTTCTCCGGGACACGGATCCAGAACACCGAAAATGTCTCAACGGATCTCATCGTTGACTCGCGTGTCATCAACAAGCTCGCCGTGGTCGCCAAACCTGCCACAGCCAAGTGCCATCTAAGTATCTTGGCTCCCGCACAACAGTATGCAGATGTCATACTTTCCTTCTCTCCGCTCTGGAAAATGGGTGTGAGTTGGCCGCCGGCTGAGCCCGTCCCCGAGAATCCGAACAAAGTGAAGTGGTTCTTGCGCGTCCATCCAGGTGGTGCTGTCGAACACTTCGAGACGGAGATGACCGCGACCTCCCTCTACTATGAAGCGATGTGAGTTTTCTTCAGCACCATCAAGGTCCTTACCAAACGCTCCAAAACAGACCCGAGCCAGGAATGCTGGATCCTCAAGAATTCATCGCTCCTCGGAACGGATTTGCCATGTCGTTCCGTGATTTTGTTCCGCATCTTATGCGTGTCCTCGACCAACTCGGGATGTCACTATTCGCCCGGACATCGTTCATCAAGTCCGTACATCGATTTCATACCAGGTTTCAGCTCAACTGATCATTATGCAGCAACAACATGGCTGCTTTCTCTTCACATCGTAACATTGCCTATCGGTTCATGTCTCCTGGCAAGATTGCTGCGGCGATAGACATATCCGTGACGGTAGAGAACTGCGTATTCACGCGATTGTTCCTCATGTACCGCGGGATCACCGATGACGAGCTGAGTCTCTTCAGCGGTGCCGGAGAGAAGGAGGCCAATCAGATGAACTGGCGCGAAGTCGTTGGTTGGTCCGAGCTGAGCAAGGACACTTCCCACTTCCGGGTTCTCGAGACCTCTGTGCTCGAGGTCACATAGAGCGATGGTTGATGTTTCTGTTCTTTGTTTTTCCCTCTGCGACGTCCTCTTCTGTTCCTTCCGCGTTGATACCTCCCCATCGCAATGCTTCTATACCGTCATCGCACTGTTACTTCTGATTCCCCCTCATGGCTCTGCGTTCGTCCTTCCCTGGTTTTGTTGCTGTACTCTTATCGCTCAATTAGTGTTGTATCCTGCGCGCAGGTGCGCTGTTCCGGCCTCACAACCCCCACCTCCAAGTTCCGTTATCCCCTCTCCCTGCTAATTCTCACGACCGGAATACCTTACTGCTTCCCATCTCGGACAGTCTCTGCCCTGTTTGCTGTCTTTGCTGTCGCTGTAGTTCATGATCATGCCATGTAGCCATGAAACCTCTCCCGATCTTATGTCGAATACTTCCTGTCTTCACGTCTATGTACTGAGTACACACATAATGTATCCACGTTACGACTCCTCCGATGGAAGACAAGGTTGGGATAGGATGAAACAGGAGGCGATCTGGACATAATTCGATAGAAAAGTGCTGCCAAAGCAACGGAAATTGAAGGATTCTAAGAGAGGTGCATCCGGCCGGCTGGCCAAGGCCCTGATCAATGTCATGGAATCGAACCGCGTCGACTATCGACATCTCCTTCTGCACTCCTACCGTCACGTTCCCGTTGCCCCCCTTTGCCCTCCCTCCACTTCACGTCTGTCCAACTCAGATAGCAAGCTATGAGTGCTGCAGGGCCGTCAGAACACGACTACGTCCAACACGGGTGCGTCCCCGCCTCCGCACTGATCGACGCGTGCGCAGACGCGCTCACACACGCTACCGGCGGCGCATCGTGTGTGCAGGAAGGAGCCATCCGGGGGCTCGCACCTCAACATCGCTAGATCAAACACACCGCTGTCGCAACGAGGCGCGGATGGGGGCGATGGCTACTACGACGACGACGAGGACGTGTTCGAGGAGTACATGCACGAGCGGCTGCCGTCCCAGCCGGCGAAGCTGGACATCGAGCTACCCGAGTCCAACCTCGACCTCACGATGACGTTCGAATCGATCCTGGAGGAGAGCAAGAAGCAGAACCCTGAAGAGTGCGTCTCATCTGTCTCTCGTTCAACTCTCCCGGCTGTGCTGTGTGCTGTGTGCGCGCCCGGAGACGATATGGGCGCTTATTCCGTTGGATGAATTGTGGCGTTGAGTCTGACTCCCTCGATTGCGCAGGATGGACAGGGTTCAGAAGAGACAGAGCAACGTGATGAAGCTCGCAGAGCAGAACGAGAAGCTGAAGGAGGAGCTGCGCGCGATGACGGAGCGGCTAGAGGCGGCGGAGCGCAGGCAGAAGGACCTCGAGTCGCGCGCGCAGCGGCGGTCGGCGGAGGGGGCGCACTGATCTACGCACGCACACGGAGACGAGCACGGGGTCTCGTACACACATCTGACGCGATTATGGAATTCAACGGAGTGTGCGCGCACAGGGCGGGAGGAACGGGGTCGGAATGTGTATTTGTACAGATGATACCAGGGCAGAAAACGCGACTGAAAATCAATGCGGAGAGACCCTTGGACGACGGTCTCGGTTCGCCCGGGCGGGGATCCGAGGGGGCAGGTAGGTGCATACGCGCTGGGCGAGAAAATCGATGGTGGATAAGGGCGAGAGGGGCAGCTGCTCTGAGCATGATCGCCCTCTCCGATCCAGAACTCGCCACGGCTCCACGACCCCCGCCTTTTATAGCGACGCACTTCAATAACGTTCATCTTCCCCCTTCTCTTCTCTTGCGCTCACCTGCCCCGTCTTCCCCCATATATCGCCCCATCTTATCATCCAATCCGTCGCAGCAGCCCTCACCCACTCTCTCCCCACAACCACCATGTCGCGCCGCACCTCTGAGCTCGCAAGCCCGACTGCCTTCCGCCGCCCGTCTGCGCTCGACTCCCCCACCTCGCTCTCGAGGCGGCAGTCGACCGTGGACTCGCGTCGGCCGTCCATCGACCCCTCCAGGCTGGTGCGCATGGACAAGTGAGTACGCGCAGATGCACAGTGCCCCCTGAGACTCAGAGTACACGCTCGCGCCAGGGTCTCGCACATCGGCGGAACAGACGACTTCAACGTCGTCTTCGTCGGCGCAGGCAACATCATGTTTGGTGCGTAATGGACACCCCCCTCGTGTTGTGCGCGAGAGTTCAATTGCGTCATCGCAGGTTCGGACGAGGGCCCATGGAACCATTCCTTCCGTTTCGAACAGTGAGTGGCCCCCTTGTATCTCCGAAGGGCACGCGTGCCAACCTCGTCTACAGCAAGCTCGGTCCGCGTCTGAAGGTGGTCGCCCTGATTGACCCCGCCATCGACCGTGCGACCGCGGTCCTCCAAAAGAAATGCGATACGTTCGTGCGCTCCGCGTATGAGCATACGCGCGTGTTCAAGTCACTCGAGGAGTTCGTCCGCAACATGTCCAAGAAGGACATGCCCCGTGCGGTCATCGTCGGTTCACCCCCCATGTTCCGCGGTACCATCCAGTCGGGGCGCGACATCGAAATCCAGATCATGAAGTATTTCCCCGGCGTCGCGATGTTCATCGAGAAGCCCGCCGCGACGGGCCCGGCGAGCGAGCTGCCTGAGGCGTTCACAGTAGCCAAGGCCATCCGCGAGAGCAGCACCCTCTGCTCGGTCGGATACATGCTGCGCTACCTGCGCGCGGTCCAGATGATGAAGCAGATCATCCATGAGAACAACCTAACCGTCATGGCCACGATTGCGCGGTATGCGTGCGCGTACGAGGCGATCGCGAAGCCGGACTGGTGGGACAAGTCCAAGAGCGCGGGTCCGATCGTCGAGCAGGGCACGCACTTCTGCGACCTTTCGCGTTACTTTGGTGGTGAGGTCGACATGTCGACCGTCAGTGCGCACTCGCTCGAGTGGGACGAGAACGCGGGTCAGCTCTCGAAGATGACCGTAGATGAGACCGCGATCCCGCCGGAGAACAGGATCCCGCGTGTCACTGCTGCGACCTGGTGCGTTTCGTCTCCGAATGTGAGAACGACTGAGGCTGAGCCGCTATGAACATGTAGGAAGTACGACAGCGGCGCTGTTGGAAGCTTCACCCACTTGGTGGCTCTCCAGGGCCACGACTACAGCTGTGAGCTGGAGGTGTACGCCGACGGCTACCAACTCAAGTGAGAAACAGTCAAACGGGTATTGGCAGATGACGCTGACGTCTCTTGGATAGGCTTGTGAACCCCTACGTCCAGCCTGTTCTCTACATCCGCAGGCCCGGTAGCGATATGGAGGAGACGCACAGGTTCCCGGACGATGATCCCTTCTTCTCCGAGGTGAGCATATATGTGCAAGTACAATTTGAAGCCTGCTGATAAACTCTACTAGATTTCCGTCCTCATCGACAACATCGAGGATATCGAGGAAGACCCGGACACTGCCCAGATCCTCAGCTCTTTCGAAGGTTCGTGATTCATGCTGGAGTGCCTTGCAGCAATCATTGACGTGACGTCCGTAGATGCGTGCAAGACATACGAGTTGACTTGGACGATCCGTCTCGCTGCGGAGCGCAATCGCAAGACCAAGAAGGACGCAGAGACGGCCACTCCTGCTCCTGAGGCCTGAAAAATCCGCGGCGTCGGCACAACTTCGAGAACAGGTGAACGCAGACATGATGTAGCAGAAACCCCAAGATGTACAAATGTAGTATGTAGACATTGATTGTATAGAGCAAGTGGTTGAGAACAACATGAGGACAACGTACATTGCGGGCAAAGTGCAGATCGTCTGGAATAGCGTCGAGAGCGTAGAAGAGCTAAAAAGACAAGAGGTGCACAAGCAACATGCATGTCCATACGGAACGATGGCAAAAATTCACTGTTGCAACTGTGACTGCGAGGCTACGACGCTTCCGCTGCAGGAGGCTCGATGTCCTGCCTCTTGGCAGGATGAGAATCTGCAGTGTCGCACTCTGCCCCAGCCTCAGTGTCCTCGAGCTTGCGCTTGTTGCGTGCACTAGCGGCGGCGGCAGCCTCAGCTTGATCGGCCTTCTTTTTGTGCTCTTGGACGCGCTTGCTGAATATAATGCGCAAGTGGTCGGTCAGCTTAGACATGGATTTGTACGGTTCATCGCAGTGCGGGCAAGTAATGTCTTCCTTCAGGAGCTTCTCGTACTCTTTCTTGTCGATAGTGGATTTCTGAAAGCAGCAAGGATCAAATCCAAATTTCGTATGCGAGACGAAGAGCGAGGACTCACCATGGCAAACCAGGTAGGTTCGATATCGGGCCCGAACCACGAGAGCACCTCATCGAGGTGCAGGAAGAACCCGCGCTTGGGATGGAATGAGTTCAGGTGCTTCTTCCCCTTCATGTACTCTCCGCGGAACTCGTCGGAGAGGATGTGTAGATGGATGTGCCTAGGTGCCCCCAAATCACCACATGCAACAAGTCAGCCGTATACCCACCAGGGCAGCAAACGGGCGAGACGAGCGGGAGGATCAAAGGCGAGCAAACGAAAGGGAGAAAGGAGGGACAAGTGAGAGACGAAAACAGCAAGGAAACGGCACACACTGGAGGTGCTTGAGCGGAAGGGGGACGTACTCCAGCGAGGGCACGGCGTGGAAGCCAATCTGCACGCCCCACCTGAACCCGAAGCGTTGCACCATCTCTTCCTGGATGAGCTGCGTCGCCTCGGCCGCGTCGCGCTGCATGCGCTGCAGCAGCGCCTTCGCCTGCTCGCGCGGGAGGCGGAGGAGCGCGGACAGGTCGCGCAGGTCCGCGGGGCGGAGCGGTGCACGGATGAAGGGCAGGAGGAGGAAGTGGAAGTGCGCCTTCGGGTACTTGTCGTAGATCGTGAGCGAGAAGTCGGTGTGGAAGAGCTTGACCGTTGGCGGGAGTCTGTCGGGGTCGACGCTCTCGGCGTACGTGCGCAGGATCGTTATGTGCGCCATCGTCGGCTTCGTCCAGGTCGCGTTCAGAGCCAAGTCGACTCGAGCGCTAGATTATGATGTAAGTACTTTGTACGGATGTTCGGACCGGTCAGCCCGCCACCCTAAAGGGCAATTAAATGTGAGCTCTGAAGAACCTCCAAGACGGGTGGATATCGGCAGATCATCAATAGTGCGACATGCATTCAAATTGTCATCCCAATATCATGTACATGTATACTACTATCTACTTGCGATTTGCAGTTGCTTTGGGCTGTGGGCTGTGCGGTTTGGAACAACGGTGGGGAAAGTCATCGGTCGAGGCGATTTCCGCGTGTCGAAGGTTCTCTATTAAAAAGTGTAAATTGTGAGGTCCTACTGACGAGCTTTCGTTTCTCCGAGATGGACTCTGGGGTGATTCGCGCAGCCACAAACTGCGAATATGCATCAATAACTGATAGAGTTTGGGATCAACTCACCACATTGACATTCTCGTCGCAAGTCGTCATGAAAAGTGCACTCCATGCACGCAAGCAGGATGCATGATTGCATGGGCAAAGCCCCGCGAGCGGCGATTAGATAAAAATCGGGAGTGGTCGCGAAGGGCCATACCGCTAACCAGCCCATGTTTATATGAAACCACCGGCGTGGTCCACCGCAGACAGACCTAATGACGGAAGAGGCGAAGAGAAGGGAGACTTGAGAGCTCTGGAGTCACCGTGGGTTCGTTGACTTTGAGTACAATTCGGAGATAGGTTCATGGCGAGCCGTAACCATCCAATCGGCGGAACACTAAATCTTGGGGCCCGATGGCTGGTATGACATGCCAGTGGGAAGAGCATTGAGGACTACATGGAAGATCTTGCGTTGGCGAGGTTGTGAACTTCTCATATTGATCGAGGGGTCCTCCTGTAATATTCTCGATGCCATGATGCCAGACGTGCGAGTCTAGCACTGTCGAGCAAGGGAAAAAGCAACGACAAAGGATGCGAAGACGTGCATACCAACAGACACCGAAATCCCTCCAATCACGTCTGAAGCATTCTTGTGCAGTGCTGTACGTCTTCGAAGTTGCCAGGCTTGTGTAGCTGGAGGACGAGATATTGTGGTGCCAGGGAATGGGGATCATGATCCGAAGTTATTGGAGGAAAGGCGAAAAATACAGAAGAGGGGGGGCTGATGAATTTTGGCATGTCGTTGAGGATACTGGGTCGAGCTCGGAAGTGGGAAGATTGTCGCCGACGGGTGGAAGTCAGGTTTTGGGTGTAACCAGTGGGCCTAATGCTGAGTGGAGCGGTAGAGCAAGGATCTGGCCAACGGGGTGCTCGTGGGGTCGAGGGCACTAGAGAATGAGGATTTTAGATTGACGAGAGAAAAATCGAAGGTCGGATGCTTGATAGAGGGGCGATGGCTCTGTGTCGAATGGCGGGACAGGGGGCAGGAGGAGGCGCGGCTGGGGAGCAACCCGCGTCGCGGACCGGCTGCACAAGCGGAGCTGTGAAGCTTTGTGTGCACCCCATTGGATGACGCTCCCCATCTCTTCGTTGTACGCCGTCGTCGTTCATGCCACTAGGACCAGCTGCTTACTCGACATGCCTTCCTGGACGATCATAGGTTCTGGCTCATCGAAGCCGTTGTCGCTCGTCGTCTAGGGTAACAAGTCGCCGTTGATCGAAGATTTGCGGTTCGAAAAATCAGCCATGCTGTCTGGCCGACCTCTCTGCCTTCTGCTGCTCTCTGGTCGATCATTTTGACGATGCCTTCGACCATGCAGGTTTAATCACTCATATCGACTTTGATGGCGACGTCGCGAGAGCAACATCACTGACCAGCCTCGACGGACCGACCAGTCATGTTGCACTCAACAAGTCCATCTGTGTATTGCCGTAGAGGGCGCAGACAATCGCTCAATCAAGACTTAGCTTCCGTTGCGGTCGAGGCGTTCAAACCCACTCGTGGTTTTGTGGACGGGAGCGTGTGCAGCTCATCACTCTTGCCATGGTGCGTCCATTGCTGATTCTTCTCTTGACATTACTGCTGGTTCTTCATGGCCCACATCTTGTCAAACACTCTCTTCGTCGAGCATTGTCTGCGTCGACAGGGTGCTGCTTATACCCAATTTTAATCGAGTTGTCGGCTTTGGCTTGAGGCTGTCTTGACTTGATTCATGCACACATCTAGTCTGTGACAGTCTTGAAGCAGGCTAGAAGATCGGACAGAGTCATATCAAACTTCAGTATTGTTATCGCGCTGGTGCGAGAGTGGTGGTCGTGGTTGAAGACTCACTGAGACCATCGCTCCCGTTTTCTGACTCATTGACGCCGGTGACCCCTGTCACGGGTGACGTGACCTTTGTCCATGAGTAGAACGAGACCGTCTCGCTGGTGCGAGGGCCTATAGGGTGTCGATCAGCGAGACAGGGCTCATCGGTGTCTCGTCGGATACATTGGACTGCACGAAGGACGTGCGAGAGTTCTACCAAAGAGCTCAGTGAGAAGGATCACACTTCTCGTTAGACTCGGAGGGGTAGAGGTTGAATGAGCACGATGACTCTCCACTCACGAGTAGACCCGTGTCGAGGCTTGAGGCTTGCACATCAAAAGAAACACGCCTCTAACACACGATCTGCAGGGGTCCTGAGGGGCCAATAACCCGCTATCCTTGCAATCGGTAGGTTGTTCAGGTCGACTGTCCACTCTCATGCACAGTAGTCGTGCTTTTCTCACCCTTCAATATTCCTCCCTTGTCTGTAGCTCGATTCGCATTGAACTTGTGGACTATGCACGAACAGCGTAAGCGAGGATGATAGAAGAGAGTGATCAGGCCTTGAGGCACCGCGGCGAACGTTCGCGGAAGCATCTTGCGCTGTGAAAGTCGGGATCGGGAGCGGGGGACCCGGCGCGCTGGGTCTGGGGCGGCGACGCTATCAACCGAGCCAGGTGCGCATCTCTAGGGTCGGCTCGAATTACGCATTGCTCGTCGTCTCTTCCTTTTTAGAGGACGGAGGAGGCCGTCGGACTCTCATTCGCCCCTTCTCTGCCATCCCATCCTCTTCCTTCTCTTTCCCTCTCTTCCTCTCTCTCTCCCTCTCTTCTCTTCCCCTCATTTCACTCATTGTCCCATTGACTGCATCGGCGCTCTTTTTGTTGTCTGCTTCCCTTACGCGCAGATTTCGCCCTCGTAGTTCCTACTAGGGCGATTTTCTGTCCTTCCATACACACCAATCCATGCCTGCGTGGCGATTCGACCCACCCTACCCCTCGTTCACCCTCGTGATGTCAAAAGCGCAAGCACACAACTTCGACCCTTCGCGTCTCCCGGCGTACCGCTCGAGTTTCTTGGAACGTTTCCATCCCTACGGAAGGGCTGCTGCTTCTCATCATGCTCAGGACCGTCTCATGGTAGGTGCACGCCGAGTCCTTATATGATCTTCCCTTATATACCGGACATCATAGACCACTGTCGACCACCGCTACAGGGAGCGGCCGATCCTGGAAGCCCAGCCGGACGTGAGTCGTGCCCACAATTCGGACCAATCCCTTAATCACCGTCCCTACCCCGATCTAGCGTCCAGCGGAACCATGCTGCCAAGAGATCCCCGACAGCGACGCTCTTCCGGGAGAGCAGAACAGTCCCGCAGTCGGCGTCGAGGATGACGAAATACCCGTTGGCGAGAGGTTGGGTCACAGCAAGCTAGCAGCAGCTTTCTCGGTGAGTTGTGTCTCGTCGTTGTCCCACCAACTCCGCCACCAACGCTGACTCGCGACCGATCGAAGGCGTTGCTGGAGGCTCTTCGTGTCAAGTACCTGACGAAGGAGGCCGTCCGCGACTTCCTCCGCCCCAAGGAAGGCTCAGGCTCCCAAAAGACTTGAGTCAACCGATACCTATGTGTCGCCACGTCCTCGCAGTCGCAGCAAAAACATCCATCGCAAACACCTCCACTCCTTTCTTGGTCAGTCTCGCAGAGACCCGAACGCGTTTCAACGTATGCTTCATCTTGATGCTTGCATTTCACCTTCTTTTGCTTCACTCGCTTGCTTCGTATACTGTATATATAGCTCCTCCATTTTGCTCATTGTCACGCCGCTGCTTGCTCGAGAAGAAAAACCAATCAAAACCACCCAGTGCCCCCCAGAGACCCTTCATTGTATATCATATAGCATAGATATCTCGCCCTTGTTACCCTCCATTCCCCCCTGCAAACCTTGCTCACTGTAAATGTTAGCCTTCCGGCTTTGGTCCTCTACAGTAGTCCGTCCCGCTTGATCGTATACGTATAGTCTTGATAACGAAGAAACTGGTAGACAACCGTGTACGAGTATTGAGAAGTTGCATTACGTTTACCCGTGATAGTCACCGTTGGAAAAATATATGACATCGTCGTCGTTTAGAGTAACGGTATGCTCAGTGAACACATCAAGGTATCATCGGCATCAAGGAGACGGTTCGACACAGTGCAGAGTCGTATAAGTCAGGGCTCATAACCTGTTGAGAACAACACGTTATGAGGACCTGACTTATCAACTCAGTACTACCACTTTTTGCACTTTTTGCAGACAAGCACTAAGGGACGTGCATGTTGACTTTGCAGTACTGAGGTCCATTATACATGATCCACGCATTTGCCCATGGCAAGAGACAAAGTTGCAGTGGGGCTTCCTCGACAGCAATACTATGCATACATCTCATCCCAGCCGTCGTCATTCGTTGCAGGTCTTGTAGGATCTAATCCTACAAGCCCAGCCGCTCCCGTGACGGGCGAAGAACCGCGTTCTGCATTTCCGGGGCCTGGAGGGAACGCCGTGGCAGATGTCGTCGTCGCACCCGCCGTCGTCGATGCTGAGGTTGTCGTCTCCGAAGCGTCCACCGCGAAGTCTCCCAACGCGTCCCACATGTCCTCATCCTCATCCATCGTTGGCTTGGTTGCAACCGGTTTCGAGCTCCCGGCTGTCGCTTCAGGGTCTGAAGGGATCCATGGCTGGTCGGGAAGACTATCACCCATCATTTCGTCCCACATCGCTTCGTCCTCGTCCATCGGTGGGCGAGATTCGCTCGTGGGTCTGACGGGGCCGCTGGCCGCCTCTTGTGCGCGGGCTGCCTCCTCCTCGGCGATCATAGCGTCGATGTCGAAATTGTCGTCGGGGCCTCCCGTGTCAGACGCTGACGATGGAGGAAGAGAGGGGCCGCGTGAGGGCGCGGGGGAAGAACGCTCGTCTTCAGTCGCGATGGGAACGTCAGATGGTCGGGCAGCATCGTCGTGGTCGTGGTCGTTCTTGTCGTTGTCGTCACTGTCACTGTCACTGTGGTCTGGGTCACCCGGATCAAAGTTATTTTGTCCATTGATGAGCCCTTTGGCCTCGTCTCGCCAGACACTGAGAGCCACCTGGATAGATGTGGTGGGTCAAGCAGTGCCGGTAGCAACGATAATCTCAGGAACGTACATGCAAACGCTTCGAGTGGCAGAGCTTCTCGACCCGTTGAACCGTATCCTTGAACTGAGTGTTAGGGTACATTTGGTGTCCCCAGAACTGGTACACGTTAAGCAGTCTGTTCAAGTCGGATAGCTTGGGGTAACATCATCATGAGCTGACATGAAAGACAGGTGTATAACAGACATACCTCGTGGCCCTTTCCCTTCGGTTTAAAATCCTTCGCATGCTTCACAAGAGCCGGGAAACCGCTCGGCCCCACGAGCCTGCCCTCATCCAGCCGTGCCCGCTTCTTCTTCTTAGTAGTAACCTCCTTGCCCTTCCTGCCGCCTTTTTCCTTGCCGCCTGCCTCATCATCTCCAAGGTCTCGCGGCGGAGAGCTACTGGGGAGAATCTGATGCGGGGTGAGTGCGATCTTCGCGTCTGCCTGCCGTTTCAGTGCTTCGACATCGAGGGATGGCGCGAGGGGCTTGAACGCGGTCTCTGGTTCCTCATCGAGGTCGTCCCAGAATGCATCTATGTCGGGCTTTGATGCGCCTGGCTTCGACGCGTAATGCGCCTTAGAAGACTTTGGGACGTCGTTTTCGGAATCGGAGTCGAGGAACAAGGTGGATTGAGGCCGGGTGATGGACCGCTTTGTATTACTTCCGAGGTCGTCGTCATCGTCATAGTTCACATGAGTTGGTGCAGCATCTGAGTGGGAGGCGGATTCAGCAGGGGTGTTCCAGATGTCAGCGAGGGAGGCCATGTTGTGGTGGGTGGTGAACGCGCACCGTGACCTGGAACGCGTGCCACAGACGCGTCGGTCACGTAGAGTCACATCGTCCTCGTCACGGCCGGTGCAGCTAAGCTTAGCTTGTTCTGAGCCTCGTTCGAGTTGACACACACAATGTCATCGGACGCTTCTGCAAAACCTCTGCCAGACCCGGACGTCGATCAAGGCATCAAGTACTGGACGTCTCAACCCGCAAGCTACGATGGTGTCCTCGGTATGCGTCTTACCAGCAGCCATGGGCCTTGAGAGTGATTTTAATGTCTAGGTGGTTTTGGAACCGGGGTGCGTCCCAGGCAATCGTTACACTCCATCGACAAAGCTGATCAACGGGTGCAAAGCGTAGTCGCTTCCTCGTGTGGATGCGCTCGGATCGCGCCAATTCATCTTGTATCTCCTCCCAGAACTCTGCACCGTGCCGTCTGCGGTCCGTCCACTACAACCTCTTGAAGACCTTGCCAGTCGACGTACTCGTGTGCTCGATGTAGGAGCAGGGGTTGGACGTGTGACCGCTGACGTGCTCCTCCACCTCTTTTCCGACGTTGTGCTCGTAGAGCCCGTAGAACCGTTCGTCAGGGAGGCCCTGAGGCGGGGTATGGCGAGCGAGGCGCCGTCCGCTGCCGTTCCTCTGTCGGGAGCAGAAGGCCATGAGCTTGAAGTAGTCCCCTGGAAAGGGATCCGCGACAAGACGAAGAGCGTGACCTTCATACAAGGAACCCTCCAGGACTTCGATCCCACCCACCCTGCCAACGGAAGCACAAGAATCAAGATTCTCGGTCGCATCGGCTACGCATTGCCCTCGGAGGACCTCGACGATAAGTTCGACGTCGTCTGGTGTCAATGGTGTCTAGGTTCAATGAGCGATGCGGACCTCATCGACTTCTTCCGGAAGAGCAGGGCCGCGCTACGAGACCCCTCAAAGGGTGTCATCGTCGTGAAGGAGAACACATGTTCGGAGCAGGGTGGGCCACGCGCAGTGTTTGATGAGAGCGATTCGAGTCTCACCCGGTGAGTGATTCCTGCTCCTCTAGTGTGACTAATCTGATGGTAGCGGTGCTCTTGCTGGTGTATTCTTAGGTCTGATCTCGCGTGGAAGCAGTGCTTTGCGGACGCAGGCTTGAGGCTTCTACACGAGGAGACGCAAAACGGGTTCCCAGAGGGACTGTATCCTGTCAGAATGTAAGTGATAATCAACGACAACAGAAGTCGCTGCTGAGTACGTTGTAGGTACGCTCTGAGATAACAGATTGACCATAGCATCAAGGGGTGGTCCCCTACAGCAATTAAGGACGATACTCGTGAAGATACGATGACTGCGACAGAGTTGCTCCCGCAATGAACTCTATCATAGAAGACGTGCTGTGTCATTGGCAGACGGAATCAACAGCTTGATTGTGCTGTCCAAACTGCACAGACCACAACCATCCCGAGTGACACACACCACGCTACAAATGCAGCATATGCATATGTATCCTATCCAAACCCTTCAGCGGTGTGCCATCCTCGCCATCTTCACCCGCTACATAGTTCAAACCTCATTACTAAGTCGAGTCGTGGCCTATGTACCATCGGATGCAGTCAGCCGATCAAACCCCACTCGTCAGACAGTATCAGTACTCAGCTTCTGACGACACTCGTTCTTGATTGTTGTCAGCGGCGGAGATGTGATAACGCCCTGGCGTCAGTAGTATTCTTTGAACGGTATATATCTTGCTCATGAACGTCTCCGTCTGTCGCGAAACTCTTCCTCCTACAGTATGATGTCACTGACTGGTTCGATGACAGACAATTGGGAGCTAGACTCCTTGAACAATATTTTGGTTGAGTTCATGCTCGCGCAGTGAGTACTGCCCTAAGTGTACTCGGGGACTCGCTCTGACATCCATTGCAGACAGTTGTTGCAGTACCTATCTGTGTCGATATTTGGTGCGCCCCCAGACCTGTTTCGATATCATACGACCGACATCTGATGACCCATACATCCTCGTTAGTGGTAGTGCTCTTCGAGTACCTCATTACCTTCTATCGCGAAGTGGACTATGCCTGGGGTCATGGCCTCACCTTCGCCAGGATACTGTTCTTTCTCAATCGTTATATCAGCCTCTTCCAGCTCTTCATAAGTGTCGTTCAAGTTACTGCAAGACCAACATTTTTTGTGAGGCGGCCTCTTCACTTCCTACGACTGCATGCTAACCTATCATCGCAGAGGCGAGTCCAAGAGGCAGCATGGTGTTTGCCGACCCCTAACGTGCAAGGGATCGCACAGCTGCATTTTCTTACAGCGAGTGTTGATGATATGCTCGGTCTTTCTTCATGGGGTATGGGCCAGTGAGTGCCTTTTCTCTTCTCCTCTCCCCTTTTCGCACATCTCAGCAACCATGACAGTGTTTTCCGGCTTGCGAATCTACGCTATCACTGGACGGGGCAAGAGATTTATTGCGACAATGGTTGTATTGTTGACCTTGACCCCGCTCGTGACATCCTTTGTATGAACATGGATTCCCGCCCCAGGTTTCTCATGCAGACTAACAAGTATGCAGGTTTTCTTCGCCTCCATATACTTGGAGGTCACCATCCCTTTTACTCCCGCCTCTTCTGCGCCTATCTGCGACGGCACTGTGACCTTGAATACCGCCGAGACCCTGAGGTTAGTGTCTCCATATCATGCCCTATGCTATTGCTCAACTCATGCTTTCATAGCCGTGAGTCCGTCTCGTAGCTTGCCCGGCGAAGCACTAATTAGCCGATGCACTAGTTGCTCTGATTGAATTCGCCCTTCCAATATCGGCCGAAGTTGTCGTCATCATCGTCATTGTGAGACACACTTACCAAACAGCTCATTTGAGTCGGGAACCAGTCGTATCGTTCTCCTCGTTGATGTTACAGGAAGGCTTGCTATATTTCCTGTCAGTTCCATTGTACCCCACCGGGTGCCTCCTCCCTGCGTAGTACTAATCGCTCCTGAACCACAGAGCTACGCTAGTGGCATCCATCTTCCGGTTGGTCGTCAATATCAACCCTGACCCTAAACTCTCAATCGTCAACAATTACGTGACCCTGTAAGCGGAAGTACAACGTCCTACATTCATGAGGCTTATCTGCTCACCAGTATCCCGATTGTTTTGATGAGTCGGTTCTACTTTCATGTGGACGATGTCCGGGCACGGGAGATCCCTAACATTCGTTCCTCAAGACAAAAGGTGCGCCTTGAATTTTCACTCAAGATGTCATGATCTCATCACCAATGTAACGCAGCCTTTGCCACCTATACCAACAAAGAAACACCCTCACAGCATAGACGATTGTAGCATCTGTTGCCCCCGAGATGCCCCAGTATGTTATGCCGGAATATCGGACATCGCATAGATGCGAGCGAGATACCATGTTTCCACTGTGGCGATACGAAATCGTACATTCACAGTCCATGTCTTGACTGTTCAACAAATTGCGGTGCGCAAGCAGTCTTCTTCTGTAATCGATCATCAATATGTCACAGGATAAATCCTCGATTCACGCAGTCGCAATCCCGTACTGAGGTGAGCGCAGTAAGAAGCCAGGGCGTGGATATATCTGTCTTACACGTCCGCACAGCACCGAAACCACCGATATCGAGCCCCTGCTAGTGATCAACCGAGGAGGACCCTAAGTGGCTATAGAGACATGCTCTAGACAGGCAAGTTGCATTCACTATCCGCGACGACGAAGGAGCAATTGGTGTGGAAGAATCTGTACGCCAGACAGATCGTGCTGCGAGGCTTATGATTCATTGGATTAGTAACTCTCACGGATATAGTGACCATTCATGCGGAGTGCTTCCGTTGCGACCTTCCTTGTTGCAGTGCGGTACTGTGGGTATTTAAACTGTTGGAGTTGCCCACCGAGGTCTCCTGAGGTTGTCTTGACGGCCCAATCCTCCTTCAGCTCCTACAGCATGCAACAACCGACCGGCTCGGGACTATATGGCTGGTACAATGCGACGCTGGCCGCTGAGTTGGTGGACGTGGAGGAGTTCCTCGAGGTGGAGTGCGCACCCGGCCAACGTCGCTCATTCAAGTTTGGCTAAGCAGCTCATGATATGCCGTGTTGGCGCCAACGCAGGTTCATCGTACAACTCGTCTCCTTGGCACCATTCAGTGAGTCGTAATGCTACTCATCAGCACTGTGTTCGCGCTGACCTTGTGCCACGACCGCTCGCAGCTGTGCTATTGTACGAGTACCTCATTACTTTTGACCGCGAAGTTCAGTATGCCTGGGACCGCAAATTGACATGGGCGACAAGTGTATTCTTCCTGAACCGATATCTCAGCATCTTCGAGGCTTTAGCTGCCCTCGTCAGTGTTCCGTCGCCTGGTGACTACTTCGTGCGTCTCTCTCTCATGGATTAGCCCCCCTGATGCTGGGTTCATTGCTCATTGCTGATTCTCTGCAGAAGTGAGTAATATATGTTCGCAAGTCAGAAAGATAACCAACAGTTGGAGGTATTACTACAGCTGTGTCGTCATCAGTCGAATTGTGGACACGACTACTGCGATGCAGTACGTAGTCTGGGCCGGTAAGCTCCTAGTACCAGTCTTTCATTAGCCAAGTAATATGCTCATTGGAGGTACCTCACAGTGTTCGCAGGTTTGAGGGTGTACGCAATAAGTGAAGGCAGCAAGACCATCGCCTCATTGGTCGTATTCCTTGCCTTAATTCCGCCGACCACGATAAATATAGTTCAGTTTTTTTGGTGCAATGCCATGATTCGTACTGATGGACGCCTAGATCTCCGCCGCGTTCACTGTATATTTCGTCGAGGCCGAGGAGCCCTTGCCTGTCCCAATCTGTTTCAAAGGCGGGAGCCTCACTGACCGTGATGCGTTGAGGTATGTGCGAGCCCTTTCACGCATGTCAACCGAGGTTATTCATCACATTCAACACAGCCGTAAGGATATCTAACCGTTGTGGTACACCTTGAGAGGCTGAAACGTACCCTAGTCAGCGTGGTTGGACGTGCCTCTTTGATCCTCTCGGAAGCCATAGTCTTGCTCGTGGTCGTGGAAAGAGCATGGCTGGCGTATCGTAGGCAACGGAAGCTGATGTCTCTCACTTCATTGGTGTTCCAAGAAGGCATATACTACTTCCTGTGAGTTCTTGTGCATCACCTTCTTTGTCCACAGCTTATCGATACGCTTCATACGTTATCGTGTTGGAAGCGCTAGGCTACTACTCGATTCCGCCAACCTGGTGGCGACCATTTTCCCCGACTCGGTCTCCTATGGACTGGTCCTTGTCTTCCTCGACATGTATGGCAGATTTCTACCCGATCTCGAGTCTGAATGCTAAAGAATCCCCAGAATTCCACCCATCCTGATCTCAAGATTCTACTTTAGCTTGGATGACTGGGACCGTGGAAGCTATCAGCGCTGAAGGATCGTCATTCATTTCACAGCTGCCTTCGTTCCTTTGGACTGCAAAGCCGTGTATAATAGCTGACCCAGGAGGCCAATGTAAAGTTATTACCTTGCAATACCCCAAATTAGACACTCTCGCGGAATCGCGGGTAGGTGATGGCACCTTCCGAGTCAAGGCTTACAGATATCAATCTCTGTCATCCATTCCGAAGGTGAGCGTGGGTTTGAGAAGATCTTTTACAGTACGGTCTGACATGGGAACGGTTGGACAGATCTACATTTATCCGACAAGTCCGAGTCCGAGTCATGGCCGGTGGTTGTTCAAACGATCTGCAACCGTTCTTCGACACAAAACCTGCACATGCCAGACTCGTGCACGCGAGGCCGGACAAGAAGGCAAGAATGTTGCCAGTTGATACATCCCACAGTTCGCAGAGGCCTGACGGATCGGCCACCGCCTCTACCGGTGGCTGATATCACAGTCTTGTCTAACATTGTACTGCCCTGCCACCGCCGCGAGTCGTCTGGCGTTCGGCGACGCCTCAGTGGATGCTGTCAAAGCAGAAGAGCCCGGCGCATTCTCGTGGCACCTGTGCGTGCTTCCGTTGTGATCGAGCGTTGTAAGTATCATATATAAGACCGTTGCTACTCACAGCCATGATATCTCCAGTTCGATTCACCTCCGCAACATGTCGTCGACTGGCTCGGGGACGGCGGACGCAGCTGCGCTTGCGGTCTCCGAATTGCAGGCTTTGGTACCAGGGATCGAGGTCAAGTACGTGGAGCTCAAATTGATATTCCGGTGAAGCACGATGCTTGAACTGCAATCCTGCAGCCAGGCGATGAAACTCACCTATGTGGTGGCATTGAGTGAGTTGCGGCTACCTCTATATCACCATGCGTCGCCTCGCTGACTTGAGCCGTTCGTAGCGGTCCTGGTCTATGAACACCTCATTACCCTGGACAGCGAAATTCGCTACCTCCGAGCACGTAGACTCAGATGGGCGCAGGTCGTATTCATCCTCAATCGATATCTCATAACCCTCCAGACGTTTTCGGGTCTGGCGAGTGCGTTCCTTCCTGTGACATTCTTCGTACGTGTCTCAAATCCTACGTCCACGCGAAGTACACTGCTAATCGCAGCATCTCCAAGAGGCAAGTCGTGCTTCCCCGTTATGCACCGAAAATGACTAGGCTCACATTGCCCGATACCGCAGTTGCGTCGTCCTCGATCGATTCGGGAACACGACCACGGCCATACTATACGTGGTCTGGGCCGGTGAGCGCATCCACACCACCGCACCGTTCTTGCCGACTCATACGACGACCCACAGCGTTCTCGGGCCTGCGCGTGTACGCGGTGAGCGGGCACAACAACAAGACCATCGCGTCCCTCGTCGTCGTCCTCGCGCTCGCGCCCCTCGTAACGAACATCGTGCGCCTCCCGTCCCTCCCCGTCTGATGCGCATCCCCGCTGATTCGCTGACGACGCGCATCGCTCGCGCATCACTCGCAGGCCTTCGACGTGATGATCCAGCCGGTCGTGATACCCATCCCGGACGTCCCGCCAGCCCTGTCGCTGTTCTGCGGCACGGACGGGCCGTTGGACTTCGCGGACACCCTGAGGTGCGCCTTCAAGTTACTTGGGCCTCTGTGAATCCGGGACCGCGGGAGCTCATGCATCATGCATGGACTCGGATGGCTGACTGCCTCGCTGTCCACAGTTGTACGTTCTTCGTCCGCCATCGTGTCCGTACATGGTAGGCCTACTGGGACTGACCGTGCGCGCACAGTGGAGGTGCTCACCCGCATCTGCCTGCTCCTCTCGGAAGCGACCGTCATCCTCGTCATCGCGATCCGAGCGTGGACGACCTTCTGCAAACAACGCCAACTGCTGTCGCTGATGACACTCATGCTCCGGGAGGGCGCGCTGTACTTCATGTACGTCGCGTTCTCTGCACCATCAGCTCTGAAGGTGGCTAATACAAATGCATGCACATACTCAGTGCCCGGATGTTCCTCGACGTGCTCTACTTGGTAACCGCAATCCTCCCCAATCAGGATCTGCCGTTCCTCATCCGCCTCTTTTTTGATGTGTGAGTGGTCTATTCAGAGCTTGATCGTCTCGCACTGATCGACAGACCGCAGCGTGCCCCCCATCTTGATCTCTCGCTTCTACATCAACTTGGACGAATGGGATCGCCGCCCCAGAAAACTCAACTGAGGTGTCTTGCACGGCGTGTCTTCGGCGGTGGACTGGCGTGCTCCGGTGATGGCTGTACGATAGTATCATTATCCAACTGGGACGAGCAGCAGAGCTCTACAACTACAGATACGGGGAGAAGGTGTGGTGTGGCGGCAGAGAGAGAGCAGATGCAGAGGGAAGAAACGTGTCATGGACGTGCGAATAGACGAAATGCCCTTGGACCAGGTCCGCTGAGCATTGGGTGAGGGACGTAAGCGATGAAGCAGATGAACATGATGATAGAAAGAAGGTGTGAACCAGATATGACCCCGACGAGAGTAATGGGCAGGTCAAGCAGCGACCTTCGTCTTCTCCCTCACATCCGGCTCACGTCGTCCCAGCGCGGCTTCCGAGAGGCTCGTGCGGCGCTTGACCTCGAGTCGCTCCTTCACTGAGGGGAAGTTGGAACGAATGACGCTCTCGAGCTGGGGCCAAATCTCGTCAGATGTCCGACCAGCGAGGCTAACGAGCTTCATCGACGCATCCGATGCCGCTTTGGCCTCGTAGTATGCGAGGAGCGGAGATGTGGAAGCGTAGAATTGCTCTAGGCGACGTGCAAAGATTTCCTTGGTGACGAGTCAATACACTATGGTGCAGCATATACCCATAGCACTTACAGGATTATCGTCTGGTCGCTTTATCAAGGGCTCTCCAGTCTCGTCGTCGTGGCCTGCGACCTTTGGGGGATTGTACGAGAGATTGTACACACGCCCTGAAGGCAGATGCACCCAACGATCCGAGATACGCCCCAAAATCACTTCGTCTGGGACATCGAGATTGGCGATGAGGCTCATAGGCGTCCCTTGCCGTCTGCGAAGGGAGCGATGTCGGGCTTGTTTTCACGACAACTAAAAGATTGTGTGCATGACTCACGACAAGTGGTGGTCGAGAAGTCGTCCCTGCCCAAGTGTCCGCGGGAACCCGTCCAATATCCAGTGCTGTTGTGGGATGCATTCAGCATCTGCAGGACAAGAAAACAGCCTTCTGCGCTCACTCTATTGTGCAAGGAGTCCAGTTTGCTGGTCACAACCTTCAGCATAATATCGTCGGGGAGAAGTCCGCCTGACGCGACGATCTCCTCCGCAAGCAAGCCCACTTCGGTCCTTCAAAGCATGCTCAGGACCGTGAAGCACGCGCAGACAGTCTGCGAGCGCAACGTACTTTTCAGCGATGTGCTGCCGGAGCAGGTCCCCGGTCGAGAGCGAGATGACCTCATACTTCTTCGTGAGCCGGGACGAGAGCGTGCCTTTGCCCGCGCCAGGCTTCCCTACAAGCAGCAGCGCAGGAAGAGTGTTCCGTCAGCTGCTGTTCCAGCACCGACCGACGAGGCTCGGATGTAGGACTCGGGGTAGCGCGGGCTGCAACCTGCGACCGAGCGCCGCCGCATATCTGCACGAGAGCGCGACGCACGACGTCACACAAACTCAAGCCATCCCAGCGGCCGAGCGGACATAAGCCCCATGACGCACGGGAACTCTACGCACCGAACATGATCATCCGCAAGAACCTGCCCTCCCCATGTCCAGTCCCAGTCGCGGGCGCGACGGACTCGGAGCGCGTCGCGTTGAGTGAGAACGAGATGGCCTTCGGGTTCTGCGCCGGGACGAACTGAGCGAAGCCCCGGCGGCACGAGCCTGCTGAGGGCGCGGGGAGACGGGTGCGGCCGACAACCCGGGCAGGGAGCGGGACGAGGAGAGGGCTCGGGCGGAGGACGCGGGAGGAGAAGAGAGTGCCCGGGAGAGACATCTTGTCCAAAGAGAATGTTCTGCAGACCGGGGTAGGGCTCGTCTCTTCGGCCGTGCGCGCTCCCGACTGTTACACCGGCGCAAAACACAATCAGTGTTGGGTTTAACAGATGGACGCGAGGGTGCTTGCCTGGGTGCACCGGAAGCAAACGAGCAGCGCAGGGAGGGGGAGGAGGAAGGAACCGGGAGACCTGTATTTGTGGCCAGCTTCCCCAAAGTTCTGCTTGGACCGATCACGCGATTGCATTCTCTCCCCAGGCGCTTACGCCATTTGTCAGGCGATATATTCTGGACCGCTCTCGCATCTCTCCCGCAGCCCACCAGAGCCCACCGCAGACAAGTTGTATACATCCTAGGCCTATGTAGTGAGCGTGTCTAGCTAGTACCGACGATGAACACGCTCCGGAGTCCCGCGCGCCGGATACTGGCATAATCACTGACGTCAGGCATGAGTGCATGATTAGCGTGCCTCACGAGTCACCACTCCTCCTCCGTGACAGTATTGTGTATTATACCAGCCGCGTGACTCGGAAGGGTTCATTATCGAGAGTAGCGGACGTCCTCATTACGATCTCGCGCAGGAGAGTGCAAGTATAGTACCCAAAATCTACAAGTCAGGCGACTCGACCATGACCACGACCACTACTCTACGCATGCGCACCGGATGCATCCTGCTGTCCCTTCTGGTGCCACCCAATCAACTCCCGCATCTCCTTCACGCCATACGGCCCCCGCACATCCGTCCTCTTGTTGTCCGCCGCCATGACGATAGCCTCCGCAACATGGTCGACGTGGATCGGAGGGATGGTCAGCGCCCGCGCCATGGCATCGAACGCCGTGTCTGGCAGGAGCGCCCCCTGCGCCTGCGCCGGCCGTGGCAGAGCCGCGCCGAGCGTCCGCAGGATGGCGGACGGTGTCGGGAAGCCTGCTGGCAGTTTCGCATGGACGGTCGCGGAGAGATCGAGGAGGGCCGCCATCGGCGAGACGATGGGACGGAAATGAGGGTGGTAGATGAGACCTGCAATGGCAATTCTGAGTCGTGAGCCTCCGTCCCGTCCGCCGCTGTGCAGCGCTGTGCTGCTAAGGCCTCGCCTGAAATGAGGATGAGACGTACTCGGCCTGATGTACACTCCGCGGAAGCCCGGGTGGTTGAGCATCATCCTCTCGATCGACACCTCCGCCTCGCGTTTGGTCTTGATGTACCCTGCGGGCACGACCGGCCTCGTGCAGTCCTCGGCGGAGATGTACACGAACGCGCGCGGGCCGCCCGTCTCGACCGTCGGCGTCGAGTCCAGGAACGCCTCGCACACGCGCAACGCTGCAAGCAACCAATACCCACAATACGGCATGAGATTATTGGAGACCCCCTGCCCTCGGCATGCATGTATGCGCACGAACGCGGGAGACGCACCAGTATCGCGGTTCACGACCTCGTAGCTCCCCTCCCGCCTCTTCTCCTCCCTCTCGAGCGGGTTCGCGCCCGCGCCCGAGCCCGCGACACCCGCCGCGACGCTGCTCAAGAACCGCGGCACGTTCCCGTCCTTGAGCGCGCTCTTGTACCCCGTCTTCTCAAACAGCGTCCCGATCGTGTGCACGACCGCCGTCACGCCCGGGAGCAGGTGCTTGTACGTCTCCGGCTCGAGCGCGCTGCCCTTGTGCCATTCTACCTGGAGTGGTGGCAGCCAGCAACAGCAACGTGAGTATGTGCGCGGAGACGGCGAAGAGGCCGCGAGCACACTTTGGATACCCAGCCGGGGGTGTGTCCCTTGGGTGTCTGGAACGGTTTGCCGGACGGGCTGCGCGTGGTCGATTCATGAGCGGCCGCCACAACCCTGGGTTGTCAGGACGTGTTGTGGGCGCACCTTACGCTGGTTACCTGCATGCCACGGGCTAGTGCTGTTCGACAAACTGCTGAACCTGTACTTGCGGTGAATATGAGCAGACGTTCTCGCCGAATGGAGCAGTGAAAAACGCACCGACAAAGCCATTTCCGCCAACAACGAGGATCTTTTGGATCGAGTTCATGGTAGTAGGAGAATGAAAGTCCTGCGAGCTACGATATAGACTGGCGGATGACAAGGCACCATGGCAGGCTACGACTTCACATTGTCGACGTCACCGGGACGCGTCAGATCTCGATCACTGTTGACGCGTCGTTCGGGACCTCACAATAACCTCATGCCAAGAACCCTCCACTGGCCACATCTCATGTTCCATGTGAGGGGTCTGTTCCGAGCCTGGGACCTCACAACTTCTATATAGGACTTGTCACATCAAACAGACATGCAAGCAAATTGCCCATGTACAACATATTGGCATTGGTTATATCTATCAGCTGGAACCACAACGAGACAATAACGATAACACTAAGCTATGCACCGGTGGACAGCAGGGTACCCTATCGGGTATGCAAAAAAAGCGTATCGTGAGATGAGCAGCGAGCAGGATGGATTCCTTCTCCACCAGGGTCGTCAGTTTCGTAACAGCTCTTCGCCGCCATCACTACCGGACGGTACGCGTGGGCACTGGGCCAAAGAAAAATACCACAACAAAAGGAAAACGAGAACCCAAGGCGAATTAGAGAGGAGAATACGAGCTACAGGGAGTGGCATAGCTCTTAGGAGATGAACTCCCAAACGACTGCCGAACGTGTGAGCCACCAAACATGTATCATGTAGAAGGATCGACTTACTAGGGACGTAGCCCTGCGCCTCGGTGGCGATCTGGGTGAAAGCACCAACCGAGAGGTCGAGGTCGTTCTTGTCACCGCAAGTGGGGCAAGCATCAGCGACAACAACCTCGACGCTCTTCCCGTTGTCGGTGTTCGTGAGCTTGATCCTCCTGCCACAGTTCGACGACTTAGCACTGAGGCTACCGTAACGCTCGGTCTCTGCACAACCCATACTTTCAGAACCATGTCGCCTCATAGACAAGTCTACTCACGGAGAGCGGCGACGAATGCGGAGTCCGCGTTAACCTTGCCGCACGCACCGGCCTGGCCACCCTGGTAGAAGAAGGTAGCACTGAGGCATGGATTAGTGGCAAGTTTGACGTGTCGTCTGTAAAGAACTTACTGGCCGCCCGAGAAGCTCTCGCCATCACCAGTAGGCTCAGCCGTGCTGGAAGTCTTGGTGGTAGTGGGAGCCTTGGTGGTAGTGGGAGCCTGGGTGGTAGTAGGAGCCTGGGTGGTAGGAGCCTGGGTGGTAGTAGGAGCCGTGGTGGTAGTGGGCGTCTTCGTTGTCGAGGGAGCGGTCGTGGTGGGGAGGGTGGAGGAGGGAGCAGCCGTGGTGGTGGGCTCGTCCTCATCCTCGCAATCGCTGTCATCGTCATCTCCAGTCGGCGTCGGAGCAGCCGTGGTGGTGGGAGCAGCCGTGGTGGTGGGCTCGTCCTCATCTTCGCAGTCGCTGTCATCGTCATCTCCAGTCGACGTCGGAGCAGCAGGGCTGGTGGAGGTAGGCTCATCGTCGTCGCAGTCATCGTCATCGCTGGACCCAGTTGGGATCAAGATATGTGTCGGAGAGGCGGAGGCGATGGTGGTCGACACGCGGTTGGCGGGGTTGCAGTCAGCGTCGCGGTTCTTCTGCAAAGTCTCCGTAGCCTAAAACATTCGACGTTAACGCCAGATCATAATCATATCATCTGGGAGTTTTACCAGCATGGGATGGCAACAGCGATCGAAGAAAGTCGTGTTGTGCTGCCCGTCGCAGTCGATTGCCAGGTACCGGGTGTGGTAGGTCTGGTAAGGCTATTCCGGCAGGGATGAGAGGGCTGTGGGTTAGGTTTATAATGAGCAACTTACCTCAAGGTAGCCCTCGTAGTACGTGTCTGGCTTTTCTTGGCGGGCATGGCGGACATGGTTGTGGGGGATGGAGATGGCGGAGGCGCCAGCAGCCACGGAGAGAGCAACAGAGGCAATAGTGAGGAACTGCATTGCTACGGATATGGTCGAGGAAGGAGGTGAGGGGCTTTGACGCAAAGACGGAACAAGTCAAGGAATGTAGGGACCGTCGGGTCTGGGCTGTAAGAGAGTGACTGCTGTAGACGAGAAAGTGAGTGGGGGAAGATATAAGGCGGAGGGAAGGAACCGACCGTCAGAGCACGCCTGGAGGGAGGGCGGGAAAAGAGGGTGAAGACCGTGAGGTTGAACGGAGACAAGGTTTCACAAATACGATGCGGCCTATATATGCCCGCGCTCCGTCCACGCCGCAAGCGCGCGTACAGCATTCCGTCGACCGCCATTTGCCCTGCCCTCCGGTCTATGTAAAACATCAATTGTATGCTCACGCCCTGAGTCTTGTTGCGTCTCTATGCACATATGGGCCAAACCGGCAGCTCATTTTCAGAACACACAGCACCGATATGCCCAGACGTATTTATGTCCGAGAATATTTGGCCGTCGAGGGATTCGCGCCCCTAACGTCAGCGACTTGCCGGCCGACTTGCGGCCTCTTGCGGCGTCCCAGCCCTGCCAGGGCACGACGTTGCTTCACGACGTGCTCGGAGCGTCCGAAACTCCATCTCATCTCCCCGTACTGATGCCCTGGGACTGGCACTCGGCATGCACATGCCCTGCGCAGCCCGCCCATCCTTCAAGTTCCCGCCCGCCATGTGTCTCGACACCACGGGCACAGTGGGTCGTAAGTGATTGGAGCGCGGAGTGGTCTACGGCGAGGGTAAGGAACGTGGCTCGGTTCTGTAGTGATGGAATTCTCGATCTCGGACCCGCTTCCCTGCAAAAGGTACGAGGCGTCAGCGAAATAATACATGCCGGGGGTCCATACATACATCGCCGGAGCCATCATAGAATGGGAAGCGTACAGCAGTGTCGGACGGGCGAGGGTTCGCCGGACCTTATGTCATGACAACCCACGACGGGCTCTTCAATCCGTCCCTGTTCACCTTCACGCTGGTCAGGTCATCGTCGCAAGATGGCAGCTGCAGAACGAGCGAGGACTTGGCCGTTGAGCGTACTGTACAAAGGCAAAGGCAGGAAACAGCCCTGCCATCGCGTCTCAGACCTGTACATGTCTCGGCAACCGGAACAAACCACCCACGCCAGCTCAGAATGGGCGCTTGCCCCATGTGCAGTGACGTCCGTCTCTCTCCCCTCGACCGTCTACCTGTATAACCCCTCCTTCTGTATTCATCATGAGTACGACTCGTCCAGCTTTTGGGATACGACCAGAGTCTGATCTGCTATCTAGGCTATAACGAAAATCCCTTCGCCTCCTCCCATTCCCTGGATACAAATCCCTTCGAGGACCCCTCCAGCATCCAGCAGGCTGATCATGCTGCCAAGTTGGAGCAAATCAAACAAAGGGAACTCGATCTGGAGAGGAGAGAGCGCGAACTTGCGCAAAAGACTGACCATGTTCGGAGACATGGGCGTAACAACTGGCCACCTTGTGAGTACACTCGTAGAAATCTGAAATACTACTAGTGTACAGTCGACTGAGCTCGATGCATGGCGTGCTCGCGGGAGTACAGTCTTTCCCCTCATCTTCCACTCAATCTCGGAGGAAATTCCGCAAGCATCCCAGCCATTGATTACTCGCCTCTATCAACTGTGGCTCGTCCTTGCCGCGACCCTGGTGGTCAACATGGTGGCTTGCATCTTCATCCTGATTTCCGGCTCCTCAAATGGAGGTAGTGACCTTGGGTCAAGTATCGGGTATGCGTTCAGGCTCGTGACATGAGTATCTCCATCACTCACGGCGTTATACAGCTATATTGTACTCATCATGCCCTTGTCGTTCCTGCTATGGTACCGGTACGTCCCCCTTCTGCGCGTTGCGTATCGTCGTCCTCATGGACATTCCACCGCTAGACCTATATATAATGGTTACATGAAGGTAAATCAATGAATGATGATGACCGCGACGTCATTTGACCGCTTCCACCACAGGAGCAGGCACTATACTACTGTACGATTGCAGTATGTGGCGCACATGGCGTATGACACTGACATGGCTGTCTAGACTTGTATTTCTTCTTTGGAGGGTTCCATTTGCTGTTCTCGTTGTACATGTGAGTTCCCTCATAAAACTGGCACCTCAAAGCGGTATCTGACGCCTTCCCAGGATCATCGGTATTCCAAGGTAAATTCGAACCCGATCTACTAGCCATGAGATGAGAATCTTCGTTGACCCTCCGTTCAGCACTGGATCTGCCGGTCTCATACAGACCATCCAAGCATTCTCTAAGCCTTCCCTCCCCTCCGCCATCATTGGCACAGTGGCCACTGTCGGGTGGGTCGTTCAGGGCGTTGGACTCGCTTACTACTACCGCCAGGTAAGTCCAAGCACATCCGTCTACTAGTCACCACTCATCCCGTTCCCTTGGCCAGATTTGGGCCCATCACAAAGCGGCAGGTCATTCCGTTGAGAAGGTGTGTTCCTTGACGTACCTAGGCCTCGCCATACATTCGCTGATTCTGATTGTTTCGTCTAGGCGAAGACCGAACTTGCCTCCCACGGCGCGAAAGCTTACTTCACGCGAGGGTAGACTGTTGGTCTCTATCTATGCTGAATATGAATGCGTGCGAGTATCTCCCCGTGTGTGGACTGTATGTCACGGAACGAATTGCAATGCATTTCTGTTTAACAAACAATATGCCGTCGAGAAGGGCAGTTCGCCTAGGCCACATCTCGTAATGCTTGAGTAGTGGTGTCCAGTGGCTAAAGCATGGCGAAAGCGTGGCCATCATCCAAAGAGTCATTGTACACAAGACGACCCCTTTTGTTGCTGTGTTTTGGCGCATGTGTCGTTTTGGCGCCCAAGCTCGATTGTCGGAGTTCGAACCGCGGACTGCTATAGAGCTCGTGCTAGATCGCGCTTGGTTTTCCTCAACCATCATTCGAGGTCTGTCCCTCCCCTCCCTTCCCTGCTCCTCCCAACGCGTACTCATGTCTTTCGCAGGTCAAAACACATCAAAAAATCCTATACAATAAAAAACCCCAAAAAGCAGTTGCTCTGTCGCCTCCTGTGTGCGTATCGCGCGCAATTTTCGCCGGATGTGATCTTGCTCACCGTTCTTCGTCCATCACAGTCGCAGAAAAGTCCACAAAGCAGTAACGACCCCCTACAATCCCTGAAAATCCACAATGTCTGCCTCTCCTGCTGTTGCTCCTGCTCCGGACGCTGTCCCGCAGCACCACGTCGAGGCCGCGCCTCCTCCCCCGGCTCCTGCCCCGGTCGCGTACAACCCCCTCCTCCCCCGCAGATGACCCCTTCGGCTTCGCTCTACGTCGGCGAACTGGACCCCACTGTCACGGAGGCGATGTTGTTCGAGATTTTCAACATGATTGGCCCGGTGGCCAGGTGTGTTTCACCATGCAGTGTCTTATCGCTCGGATCGTCTGACAAGCCTGCCACCTAAAAGCATCCGTGTTTGCCGTGATGCTGTCACTCGTCGTTCGCTCGGTTATGCCTACGTCAACTACCTCAATGCTGCTGACGGTATGCGTGCATTCTTGCGTCGTGTGCGCGTGCAATCAATTTTCTGAACGTAAACGCAGGTGAGCGCGCTCTCGAGCAGCTCAACTACTCCTTGATCAAGGGCCGTGCCTGGTGAGTCCATAACAGCGTCAAATTGCTTGGAACGAAAATGTTTAGAGTCGCGCACAGCCGTATCATGTGGTCTCAGCGTGACCCCGCCCTCCGCAAGACCGGCCAGGGCAACATCTTCATCAAGAACCTCGACGAGCAGATTGACAACAAAGTTAGCCAGTTTCCTCCTCGTAATGTAAAAGTCATCGGTTCCACTGACCGTTTGAATTTAGGCTCTCCACGACACCTTCGCCGCTTTCGGCAACGTCTTGTCTTGCAAGGTCGCCACCGATGAGCATGGTCGCTCCAAGGGCTACGGGTTCGTTCACTACGAGACCGGCGAGGCTGCTGAGACTGCCATCAAGGCTGTCAACGGGATGCTGCTGAACGACAAGAAGGTTTATGTCGGCCACCATATCTCTCGCAAGGCAAGTATCTGGATATATGCACGCGTTCGTTGCACTGACCTTTCCTATCAGGAGCGTCAGTCCAAGATTGAGGAAATGAAGGCTCAATTCACGAACATCTACGTCAAGAACCTCGACCCCGAGGTCACCCAAGAGGAGTTTGTCGCGCTCTTCGAGCAGTTCGGTAACGTCACGTCCGCTGTCATCCAGATCGATGAGGAGGGCAGGAGCCGTGGCTTCGGTTTCGTCAACTTTGACACCCACGAAGAAGCTCAGAAGGCTGTCGAGACCCTTCATGACTCCGAGCACCATGGCCGCAAGCTCTTCGTCTCCCGTGCCCAGAAGAAGGCCGAGCGCGAGGAGGAGCTCCGCAAGTCCTACGAGCAGGCCAAGCTCGAGAAGATGAGCAAGTACCAGGGCGTCAACCTGTACATCAAGAACCTCGATGACGAGGTCGACGATGACCGCCTCCGTCAGGAGTTTGAGCCGTTCGGCTCCATCACTAGCGCAAAGGTGATGCGTGACGAAAAGGGCACCTCCAAGGGTTTCGGCTTCGTCTGCTTCTCCTCTCCCGATGAGGCCACCAAGGCTGTCGCTGAGATGAACAACAAGATGATCGGCTCGAAGCCTCTCTATGTCTCCCTCGCCCAGCGTCGTGAGGTTCGCAGGCAGCAGCTCGAGAGCCAGATCGCTCAGCGCAACCAGATCCGCATGCAGCAGGCCGCTGCTGCTGGTATCCCTGGTGGCTACATGAACGGTCCTATGTACTACCCCCCTGGCCCCGGTGCTTATCCTCCCCCTGGTGGTCGTGGTATGATGGCGGGCTACGGCCAGCCTAGCATGATGCCCCCTCGTCCCCGCTATGCTCCCAACAACCAGGTCCCTGGTATGCCCATGGGTGCACCGTACGGCCAGGCTCCTCCCCAAGCCTACGGTAGCATGCCCGGTTACCCCCGCGCGCCGCGTCCCCCTCCTGCCGGCCGTGGTGGTCCTCCCCCGACCCCAACGCTCCTGCGCCCAACGGTGTTCCTCGCACTGGTGCTCCGCAGGGCGCCCCTGCTAACCGCCCTCCTGCTGCCGGGCAGCCCCCCGCTGCTCGCGGCGGCGCCCCCGCCAACCGCGCCCCACCTCGTCCTGGCCAGGGTGCTCCTGTTGCTGCCCCCACTGGCGATGTCCCGACGATCACCCCTTCGGCTTTGGCAAACGCCTCCCCGATGGAGCAGAAGCAGATGCTCGGAGAGGTTATCTACATGAGGATCGCTCCGTAAGTACTACCTGCTCTCGTGTGCTAGAGGTCGCACTGACTCGATGGATCTGCCAGGTCTCAGCCCGAGCTCGCGGGCAAGATCACCGGCATGTTGCTCGAAATGGACAACACGGAGCTCCTCAACCTCCTCGAGATGCCGGATGCGATGAACTCGAAGGTCAACGAGGCCCTTGCCGTCTTGCACGAGTTCACCCAGAAGGAGACTGTTGAGAGCAAGTAAGAGAAAGTCGTCGCGGTGTTGTTTTGTTAGGTGTTGTAGTTTCTCCCCCCGCATGCTTCCCCCACTTCCCTTTCCTCTTCGCCGACGTTCTTGTCTCTCTTGCTACTCCTCTGTTTGCTCCGATCCACCAGCGGACAGGGTTGTATGATTGTCGTTCCTTTGTGTGTACAAGATTCGTAGGAACAGAGAGGTGACTGCAGCTACGCTATTGCGACGTCGCGAATTGAAGACGGTTGTCACTCGTTCACGACTTGCGCTAGAGTGCCTGTGTGAACGCTCACCGCAAGCTGTCGCTCAAGACAAGACGGGAAAATATGCTACAGTTGGATGCGCCTATTAGTACACGAGTTGTACATTATCCAAAGAGGTATCCAACTTGTGCCGTCACCGGCCACCCCGACCCATACCGCCGCCGCCCATGCCCATCATCTTGAACATGTCTGACATGTTGGGCATACCGCCGCCGCCACCACCTCCACCACCAAGACCTCCCAAACCACCGAGCCCGCCGAGGCCACCAAGGCCACCGAGTCCACCACCCATTTGCTGCATCATGCCTGTGTTGCGTGGTAAGAGAGTGCAAATGCTGAGGAAAGATGCTGCTCACGTTGCATCTCCTCCATGTCAAACTGATCTCCGCCCTGACCCTGCATCATGGCCTTCATCATCTCCTGCATACCGCCGCCTCCGCGCATCTGCCGTTGCATCTGCTGAAGCATACCAGGAGGCATTGCACGCTATAGAGCCCGCAGACCGGTTTAGAACAGATTCCTACATCGATGCTCGATGCCCGACGAACCTGCATGGCTTGTATTTGCGCCGGAGTAGGCATACCGTTGGCACCACGGCCGCGTCCTCCGGCAGCCGCCTGCATCTTCTGGATCGCCTGCAGCCAGCCGTTCTTGCCCCCGGCCTGCTTTGCCATGTTCGCCATCATGCGGTACTGGCAGAGCAGGTCCTCGACTTCGCGGACACTCGTGCCGCTTCCCCGGGCAACACGGGTAACGCGCCAGGTCAGGCCGGTCGGCTTGCTGTCTTTGCCCCACTCCATGAACATCGACCCGTCCGAGTCGAGCTCGGCGGCGGTCATGCTGTCCGTGATGTAGATCATGCGCTTCATCCGGAGGGAACCTTCCTCGTCGGACCCTTGCAGGAGATCTTGGGGCAGACCGGGAATCATCGAAGCGATCTTGGATAATGGGCCCCTGCGAGCGCGTGTCAAAGAGGGAGGATGGGACTGGAGCGAGATCCACGTACATGTTCATGACGTTCTGGATCTGTTCTCGCCAGTCACGGATGCTGAGCTTGCCTTCCTCAAGCTTCTTCGCCATCTCCTTCTGTTTGTCAGGGTTCTGAGTCGCGATGTCTTGCATGTGCTCGACCAGACCCTGAACATCTCCGAGTCCGAGTAGCTTGGATATAAACGGTTGTGGCGAGAACTTGTCCAGGTCGTGTAAATGCTCTCCAACACCAAGGAAGATGATCGGTGTCTTCGTCGCAGCGACACTAGGGGGTAGCAATGTAGCACAGACGCAACGATGCTCGTGATGACCGACACTCACGCTGAGATAGCACCTCCACCTTTGGCATGGCCGTCCATCTTGGTCACAATGATGGCCCCGAAATTCGCGCTCTCCTTGAAAGCACGAGCTTGTGCCTCAGCCGCCTGACCTTTGGACTAATGAGGGCATGTCCACAAACACAGGGGAGAGGGCATCGTACCAATGCTTGCATCGAGAATCATAATAGTCATATCCGGTTGCACGGCTTCGCCAATTTGCACCATCTCCTGGAACAGCTCGGACTCTTGCTTGTGTCGACCAGAGGTGTCCACGATGATGATGTCAAAACGCTCCTTTTTGAATTTGGTTACACCTTGAGCAGCGATAGTCACAGGATCGGTTTCCGTGTAAGAACCGAAGTAAGCAACCTTGGCCTTCGTTGCGGATTGACGGGTCTGGTCGAAGGCACCAGCACGGAAAGTGTCTGCGCAGACGATGCATGACTTCAAGCCACGCCTCTGGTAGTAGACGGCAAGTTTCGTGCAGGTTGTTGTTTTACCGTTGCCCTACAGCCAATACGTCCCAGTGAACAACCATAACGTACTCAAAGCAGACATTGACGCACCTGCAGACCAACAGCCATGATTACATTTGGATGCCCTTTCCTAGGTTTGTATGGCTCCACCCCAGGGTCAACGAGCTGGACCAGCTCATCGAATATAGCCTGGGTGAAGCATGCAAATACCTGTGAAGACAGCCTACGGGATCGAGAGGGCTCCACTCACTTTCTGGACGACATGGCGTCGGTTCTGTTCCTTCCCTTTATCCGCACCACCCTCCAGAGCAGCTTTGACCTTTGCCTTGACCTTTTGCCGTAACGTAGCGACTAGTTTGACGTTTACATCGGATTCCAAGAGAGCAGCGCAGACTTCCTTCAGCAGAGCATCGAGTACCTATATGCGCAGTGTGTCAGGCTATGCGGTTTCAAGAGCACGAGCAAGATAGAACGACCTTGTCGTCGACAACAGGAGCACGGTTGAGCGAAGAGAGAGCAGCGTTGAGTTTGCGGCCAAGGTCGGCCAACACCATGATGGAGGAACAAGAGATGGGTCGGCCATTGCGCTCGCGCGCGTCGACCTATGCGATCACTTGACTTCGATCTCTTCCATGTACATCCTACGCGTCCACCATGGTCAACAGCGACTCCGACGACGACGGTTACGACGACCTTGACGACTTCGATGCTGGTTCCGACGCCGACGATATAGATGACGACATTGTCGATGCGTTAGAAGAAGACCTTGCAGCGGCAGCCGCCGCAGAGGATACAGAGGGTGAAGAGGTGCGTCTTGTGCATACCAGCCCACCACCCAGTCTCAACTCATAATGCTCTAGGACACGGACTCCACGAGCTCAGATGGAGGTACAGATGATGATGATGATGGAGACGAGCAGGACATATCTCCCCACAAGGACCTGGAGCAAGTCCTCACACAGACTCTGCAGGAGGCTATCCTACCCAGCGTACCCCCTTCTCCTGCGACCGAGTCTCCGTTGAGTGCACAAGGTGAAGATGATTCCACGTAGATCATTTATGTACCCGACTCTAACGTACGCATAGTGCCACAACCACCTGCTATAACCAGGCCACCTTCTCCTGCCCAGCTTCGTAGGATGAAGATACTGTCCGACATCTCATGGCCGAGATCCTTCACGGTAGAAGCCATTTGTGCTATCCCCCATCCCTGCGCTACCCACGCTCTGGCCTCGTCTCAATGCATGACCCATCTCCTCACGGGTTCGGATGACGGCTACGTACGAGACTACGACATCTTCGCGGCAGTCAACGGCAAGGTCTTCTTGACTGCTCCACAGAGACAACACTGCGGGGTCATTGAAGGAATCATGAAGGCAGGACAGATTCGATGTTGGTGGGAGAACGCGATTCCAACAATGAACCCCGACGGCACCATCGCAGATTCACCTCTCTATCCAGTTTATAGCTTGGCTATGCAGTCAGATGCACTATGGTCAATATCCGGATCGGACGTAAGTCTCACAGCTTTGTGGTAGGTTTCGTGCGTACTCACCGTTGCGCAGCAAGGACATGTTGGTTTGTACACTGTGCGACATAGTCCTGGTCATCTGTGCCATGTTATGCGAGGCCACCGAGGACCAGTCTCCGCCCTAGCATTACAGCATGATGAGAAAGGATTCTTCAGCGCTGGATGGGATGGTGAGGCAATCGTGAGTAGTTTGGCATGCATACACCAGCAGCGCACTCAACATACTTTGCTCGCCAGCATTGGGATCTGAATACTGGTGTCATCGCCCGAAAATTTTCTGCTCATGGGGCCCAGCTCGCTGCGATGGGTGTTCGACCGCTCACCAAGAATTTCATCCACAACCCATGGAGCACTGTCACCGCAGGTAGCGAGTTCACAGTCTCGATGCGAGGTTCACGAGACGACCAGCATTCCTCATATGAAGGAACCATGCCTCCTCCCCCACCGCCACACGCGAATGGTCCGTATAGTGGACATCCTCCCAACCATGTTTCCAAACAAGAAGACGACGCGCGATCTGACACATCATACGATCCTCTCTTCGATGAGCCTGACGCGGATGGAGAAGCACACGGTTCAGGCATGCCTACATTGCATGTGCCATTCGGACAGGGACATGTGCAACCAAACAGCCAGCACCTTGGACGGGGCGCTATTGCACCCAAAGGCGCACCTCCCGTGCTAAACCCTGAGACATATGCGACGTTCTCATCCGACCTCCTCATGACTGCACATGTTGACGGCCAGGTTATCCTATGGGATAGGAGGGTGAACTCACCTGGGCAAGGTGTAGGCCGATTATGGCTGAGCGAGAAGACGCCGCCCTGGTGCATGTCGGTACGTGCAAACCTAAATCTTAGTCATGCCGGGTTCCTGAATCTGAGAACACTCATGACCAACGTGTACAGGCGTGTTGGTCCGCAGATGGCAGTCAGATTTATGTTGGAAGACGAAATGGCAGCGTGGAGATCTACGATGTTCGCCAGACCGGTCGCGCAGGCACGCCGAGGGTCCTCAAGACCCTGCGCAACCCCGTCAGCTCAGGCGTGGTGTCATGCGTTGTTGCATTTCCAGATGGCCGTCATCTTGCATGGTCAGTCAGCTACTGCGACCTATTCTTCGCACTCACTCTGACTTGAGTTCCGATCAGTGCGTCCACGGATAATATTCGCTTGTGGAACGTGGCGGAAGCCGGAGAACCAGACGCCTCTGGGAAGATGAAAAGCGGTGTACAGTTCAAGATCATCCCTGGCCACCATGGTGGCTACGTGTCACAGATGTGTATGTGTCTTCCGTTGGTTGGAAGCATCTATACTCACTTCTGGATAACATAGTGGTTGACCCCGCGGCCAGGTTTTTGGTTAGCGCCAGCAGCAATCGTGGCTGGCATGGGGAACATACTAAGACTGTTTTCGTGCATGAAGTAAAGCACTTGTTTTAAGGGGTAGAGTTGTACAATATTATCATTGTAGTATCATGTAGTCGTTAGCCGAGCGTCCGTCTCCGAGTCTTGTACAAACGATCTATATGTAGTGATAATTATCCGTTGCATGAAGTCAGAGAAGATCGGGGTCCGTGCTAGATAGATATCGTGGCGGTCGTGCGTGTGCGCTGGCGGTATCAGATGCACTGGACCCGCCAGTCATCTCCGCGGACAGAGGACGTACGCCGATTTCGGGTCACCAGAGAGGTTGCTGTCCTGACTGGAGAGAAATGTCGCTCTCAAGGGCGTCGAGCGACAACACCTCATCACAGATAACTCACCCGGCGGTCTACCAGCATAGCCTGATGATGGCCATACCTCTCGTCTCGGGAGAGAGGCAGGACGTGGACACAGCGGGCTCATGCTCATACGAAGCGGCGCCACACGATGTCCTCGCGCGCGGCACGCACGTAACGCAGGACCTCCGTCGTCCCGAACGCGTACCAGTTCTCCGTCATCGTCGAACGGATGCCCTCCAGCATGGTACCGACTGCGCGCAGGAACTCAGGGCTCGCGACCTTGTTCGCCCGGACGATCTCGGCGAGGCATGCGAGGAACTCGCGCTGCAACGCCTGATTCGTCTCGCGCATGGGCTCTTCTTCCGAGAGCGTGAGCAGCCCGTCTTGTTGCACGAGATAGCGAATGGGCTCCGGGGAGGAGAGAGGGGACAGGGCCTTCTGCTTTGTCTTCTGTCCATGAGGAGGATGCCTGGCAAATTGATGATGAGGGTGGTCTGGTTTAGAATGGTGCGTAGATGATGCGTTCCTTGCGATGGTACTGACTGGACCGGTTGGTCGCGAAGGTGTCGTGCTTGGGTCACGGTGTATGGATGACTTCGCGGGAGGTGTGGGCGCGCGAGTAGAGGCAGTTTGGGCGGATAACGTCCGTGCGATTGGGATGCCCGGGGGAGCTACAGGGGAGATCGGAGACGCGACCTCGGAGGATTCGGGAGAGACAACGATTCGGGGGACCTCCGCGACAAAGCCGAAGCCCGCCGATGCAGGAGTCACGGTGTAGTCTGTCCCTGCGGAAGTAGGTGAGGCGCAGTGATCAAGAGAAGGGGGAAGGGGTACTATGGTCGGATCGGAACCCTCGTCCTTCTCGTCCTTCTCGGACGCCGCAGGCACGAGGAGCTGCGGCAGCTTGGGCACACTCTCTTCGCTCGCAGCCCGCTTCTCCGACGCGAGACCAGGCCGTTGCAGGTAGTAAGGCTGGCCGATGAACACCCCAGGCGTGTTTGACTGCCAGAACGCGCGCGTCGCGGTCTCGAGGACGACGTTGTGCGTGGCACCGACCTCCTTGAAGGCGAACTCCGCGGAGGTCTCGATGCTCATGGGCAGTCGTGTCTTGCGCCCCTCTGCACCTCGAGATGTGGCCGCGACTTGGGAGCCGTGGTCGGGCAGCGAATCCCCCACGAGAGCCTGGACGTTGACTATCTGGATCCTGCGCATCGGCTCCAAGCTGAAGATGACTTTGATGATGATGAGGGTGATCTGTAGCCCGAGCCAGCCATATGCCCAAGGGCTCAGGCCAACCACCAGCACCGTCGCGATCACGTCGATCATGGCACTGGCGATCATCGCCGCGCCGACAGCCTTGAGCCTCTTGCACTCGTACCTCGAGTGGAACAGGTTGTACTCGCGAACATTGCTCAGCTGGGTGCTGAACAGTGCGCTGTGCACGTACGTCCCTGACGATATGAGCTGGAAGCATCGGTACTCCGCGGTAGCGAGCCGGTTGAGATAAATGAACCGCTTGCCCTGCCCGCGCGTCACCTGCAGCACGGCGATCGCGGCGACCCAGCAGATGCCGCTGAGGGACTGTAGGACAATGAGGGGGATCGCCGTGCCGGTCGCCGCGTTCTGGACGGAGAGGAACGTCTCGAACGCGTAGATGATGAGATAGATGAGCAGGCCACAAAACGCCCGCTGATTGCTCGTCTGGCTCAGCTCGACCTTCGCTGGTAGGCCTTGGGTCTGGAACCATGCCTCGACCATGTAGTCTTCGGTCGGGTTGTGGTTTACGATGACATTTGACGAGTGGCGCTCTGGGGTCCCGGTGGGAATGTGGATGAGAGGCGGGGAGAACTTGTTGACGTACTCCTCGTGGTAATACGCGAGTTCCCCGACGAGATTCCGGTAGAGGTCTGCGCTGAAGAGTAGCATTCCAATCTGGAGCTTTGTGAGTACACGGCCTGCGCCGAGGCCTGCAATCGTCAGTGTGCCGGGAAAGGTGCGTGCTGCAACGGCCTTGACGTTCTGGGTCTTGCCGGAAAGGACGGGGAGGAGGGAGAAGATGGAACTCATGCCATTGATGTTCTGGAGCGTCGCGGCAAGAGACCGGTCATCGGTGTTGTCTACCTGCGCCATGACTGTGCACGCCTTGGACAGCAGAATCCATAGGTTCCACCATGGAGACTTGACGTTGGTCTTCGGCATCGTGGATGCACTGTGTATCCCTCAAATTGGCGGACGGCTCGGGTGAATAGGGCCTAACAAACGTTTGTGAGTGATCAGGGCAGGGTTTGGATGGTGTATGAGAGCAACCACCAACACATACCAAGCGAATGCACACCCTGGGGATGGACGACCTCGCCTACTTGCGCGGGATGGGACATGGTGCATAAGTATACTGTGGGGGTCAGGTTCTTAACTGGATATCAAGACTCGTGTCAGGAATCAGGATACCCCGCAGCAGAAGTAAAAGTAACACGGGTGTGCCCTAGAATCCTGCCCCGCTGATGGTGTACTGCCACGGTCAGTGCAAATCCCGCGTCCGGCGGCGACGTCGCACGAGAACCGCGCCGCATAAGTACCCGGCGTCGCATTCAATGAGGTGTCCGCTCCACCGTACCAGAGCATATCTACTTGGCACTCTAAGTACTAGTACGTATGTATCCTGATATCATCATCAACCATGGCACAACACCACAGAAGCGCACTTTACGCGGACGGCACATGTGCCTGACGTCCTGGGTTTACGAGGTATTCGAGCGGATAGTACATATATGTTGTATTACTGGTAACTGCAGAGCGTATCGAGGTGACTTATGCTCCCGGTGCCACACGGTCGTGTACGGCATGGGGCGGTCAATGAGAAGTCGGCACGATCAGTCGCGTACGCGTGCTGGCCTTGAAGATGTACGACACAGCACGCCATCCGTAGCACCGATCAAAGTTCGCGGCGATGCCGCAAGAAGTTGTGCTGTGTCTCTACAAACAAAATTGGCGCAGCGCAAGCGACGACTCACGTTTCGGCATAATACCAGGACTGTCCCCATCGTCTCCCATCACATCTCGACCACATGAGCGGATCAAACCTAAGCCTGAACTCCCGAATCACAGATCCGTCCTCTTGTCATATATCGCAGAGACCGGAGGTAACCCCGCCTTTTGCAGCTCGCGGGCGACGCGTTCCGCACCTTCGAACACCCGCAAGAGGTTTCCACCTGTAAGTCCAGCAAGGTCGTACGCATTCCATCCGCGCTTGTACAATTCGGCAATCTAGACACCAATGCATCGTGAGGACCAATCACGAGTAGAGGGAATATGATTACTCACCAACGCGGGATACTTGGACACATCTTCAAGACCAACGGGCACTGTGCCAATGCCGTCATAGTCGCTGCCAATGCCGACACTACCAGAGCAGACAGTCAGCCCGAAGCAACTTTCCCTGTATATATCATGGAAGGAAACGCACTGTAGCTTGCCTGCAACCTTCGCGATGTGGTCAACGTGGTCCGCGACCGCCTTGACATCCGCCTCATCTGGATCAGCGACGAAGAATGGCGCGAAGTTGACCTGACAACGTTGGCAGTGAGCGAAGACATTCATTGCGTTGCGGCGTCATCTCACCATGACGACAGCGTCCGTCTGGTTCTCGCCGAAGCCGACCAGCTCGAGCACGTCGTCCGGGACGTTCCGCGGCACATCGTGCACCGCACGGGCAGACGAGTGACTCCAGATGACAGGGGCCTTCGAGTACTTCAGGGCTTGCCTGGCGGTATCGTCGGACGTGTGGCTGAGGTCGACGAGCATGCCGATCCGGTTCATCTCGTCGATGAGCGAGTATCCGAACTTGCTGAGACCGCCCCAGCGAGGTGTGATGCCGGGGAGGAATCCGCACGAGTCCGCGAACGCGTTGTGGCAAGTGTGCGTGAGCGTGACATATCGCACACCGAGGTCATAGTAGGTTCGGAGGACTTGGATGGAATTTCCGAGTTGGTGACCCCTGTTGGTACAATTGAGCGCGCACATCAAGCTCAAGCAAGCTTCAGAACGTACCCTTCAACGCCAAGCAATGACGCGATCTGGCCTCTGCTAATGGCGGTCTTAATGTCACTTGTAGACAGAGACCAAGCGAACGTCTACAAACTCGTTGAATGAGTTGCTTTGTACAAGCGCACATATGCTCCGGGGCTGACTTCAGAATATTTGGCAATCAAAAGCTTCGCGATATCGATTTGCTCCAGCGTGTCGCTGGTCGCGGAAGGTTAGTGGTGAGGGGTAACGGGTTGTTGAACAAACAGAACATACCGAACACGCCATGTCGAGTTCAAGAAGTGATCTCCCTCCGCGCCGTCGGCTGCGCAATCGACATAGGTCGACCAGAAGAAGCCCCCAACCTTCCCTTGTCTCAGACGCGGTATGTCGACGTGACCCTCGAACTCCTTGCTCAAGTCGATGGCGGAGACATTGTTCGCGTACCGCATGCGAGCCAATATAGGGAGATCTGCATACTCGTTGAGCTCATGCAAGCGGAGGTGCCTTCGCTAGCAGCACCGACCTATATGCCCATCCTACCAAGATGCAGCGCCTGGGTGAGTGCACCGTCAACGTCTTGATAAGACAGTTTCGACTCACGATAACAGGAGCATTGTTCAAGATGTAGAGGGCGGCCTTCTCTGGGTCAGCCGGCAGCCGTCCGACATATCCAGTCAGCTTGTCCCAGAAGAAGAGCACGACGACCAGAGCGGCCACGAAAACAGTCGTGAGGACGGCGTAGATGATTCCGCGGACAGTGGCTACGCGTCGGTCGCGTTGAGCGGGGGTCTCACGCTCGAAGTTGCCGTTGCGCGCGAGGTTGGGGATGCCGTCACCAAGAAGAGGAGCTGTTTCGCCGTTGACAGCCATGGTAGCAAGCTGGCGGAACAAGAGGGGGTCTGCGAGAGTGACCCGTCGGACGTCGCGAGCGAGGGGCGCTCCCGACTGCGGTCCGCGCTCGAATATGACGCAATCTGGCCCGAAGTAACAGGCGCCTGTGCCAGGATACGCTGAGACTCGAGAGTCGTCGTTCGTGCTTTGTTTCGCTATGCACGAATGCCATTCCAACCATATGAATACTAGTGTACACTACTCGGCCAGACATATGCTACACAACCACTTCCTAGGATCGGAACTACTACATGTCTTTTGACCGCGAGTCGGCCTGTTCCTTCTTCCATCGCTTCTTCTGCGTGGAGGCCGCAGATTTGTTACCAAAGAGAAAGCGCGACGTTCGCTTGTCTGCTCCAGTCTTGCGGGATATTTTGGACGACCCCGCGAACATAATCTGTGCCGACAACAGACATTGAAGACCGTGAAGGAAATATTGGGAAGACACTCACGGCCCACACACCCCACAAACCAATCGTACCCGACCCCAGGCATAGCAGGAATCCAAGCGAGCCAACCGAGGAAGTGTTGTAGGACAGGAATGAGATGAGGAGACATGCGGCAGAAAGAGGCTCCAGGAGCGGATGTCCTGGTGTTTCTCGTCGTGCGGTGATGTCAGCGGGCCCGGAGGGAACCTGGCATGGCATTACTCATTCCAGTCGACCAACAGAGGTGGTGAGGGACTCACATTCATCACAAGGGCTACAGAGAGTGCGCTCAACAGGATACCGGTATTCCAGGCAAGAAACGACTCCAAAGGAGTGAGCGATGCCCTCCGTTCCATGCCCGTCTCGGAGAGGAATAGGAGTAGCTTGGGAGACAGGATGAGCGGGATTGCAACGACCAGAAGTCTACCATTCACCATGAGCGTTTGTGTCACCGACTCACAAGAAAGCATGCTTACAGTGCGGCCGACGTCCATGCCCAGCTCGAGACGACACCGTCGTCCACGGGATGGTCCACCAGCTCCGTCGGATGGGGTTCACTGCCGGAGTCTCCTGGTGCTGTGCTTTGAGTCTGCTTCGAGAGGTCGTCCAGTTCAGTATCGATGGACATGGTGGCGATGGAAGGGTCAAGGACAGGGGTAGAATGTACGTGCGTGTTGGCCTACCACTTTGGACACTACTGACACGTTCACCCGGCTTGATGTTTTCAATTCAATGACGTCACGCGCCTCCGTGGCCGCAGTCACGGTCCCCGGGCCGTGGCTACGGTATGTTTCATCATCCAAAACAGCTCCGGGCAGACAAGGTGCTACTAAGTACGGTAACGTTACTAACCACAAACCATGGATTGTACGTAGAGGCACCGACATGTAGATCCCTCGTGGTATCCATAGTCACAACTTGAAGGATGGTCTAGTAAGACGGGATACCATGCGTGATGTTGTATGTCAGCTCCGGATTAGCGATGATGCCCAATGAAGTGCTGTTTCCCAGTGCAGCAACCATGAGATCTGCTACCATTCTATACACCCCAGTAATCTCAGTTATGTAGCACTCTTCACAACACAAATACAGACGAAGACTGACCTCCCGAAGACAGTAGCCCCGTTCGGATTTAGGTCTACAGAGAGAGATGTTGGGGTCAGTATAAGTCACTACAACACATGTAGATATTCATACGAGTGTTGTCCGTCGGGAGGCTGATTCACATAGATAAGTGCAATGTCGACCCGAGGGAGAACATAGAAGCACCCACTAATTGAGACGGTGAGATGCCTCAGGCCCTATCGCCTCGCAGTATTCGACGGACTGTGCATGCAGGTCGAGGAGGGGTAGCCTTTGCGCATGTGCAACCTTTATCGTCTCTGCGTAATGTCACATGGTATCATTGACCTGCACATGTTCACATAGTAGCATGCATACCTTCAGCCCAAAGCTCGAGAGCGTCGTCGATGGTGCCGTTTGCGAAGAAGTTCCGGCGGGTCAAGCTAGTGACCTGGCGTGCCGTCATTGAATATCAATCCTTCACGAATGGAGTCCTGCTGGAACAAGGCGTAGCCACCCACCAGGATGGGGCTCCCGCCCACTGCCTTGATGGCCTGGTGATGTGTTGAACCAGCACGTCGGTTCCCATCTCTCATTGGACAAACCTACCTTCACAATAGTGGTCAGATTCTTACCCATGCCTTCCGCAGGTGCGATCTTCTGATCGTTATGGCTGTGCAAAGTCGGCTTCAATAGTGTGGTCCTTCCCGAACGAACCGAGCAAACGCAGGACGTACCCATACTGAACGGTGACAACCGGGCGGTGTCCCAGAGCGGCCTCGGCACCAACGGCAGCCAGAGAAGTTTCAAACAGACCGCTCTCAAAGAAACCGCCAGTCGTCCCACCGCTCACGGCCAGGTTTATACACGTCACGGTCGTGATGTCCTTGGTAGAGATGCAGAATCCCGGTCCCCAGCCGCCGCTAGGGATGATGTGAGGTTTCGGCCGTCAATATTTACTTGAGCGATGCTGCAAGGCACGTACTCGTATTTCGACGTGCTGTCACCGATGATGATGAACGACCTCTGGCGATCTGAGGGGGCGCGTGCGCTAGGAGCAGCGGACGCGCCGAAGGCCAGAGCGAGGAAAGAGAGGGAGGCGAGAAAACACATATCACGGACGTCCAAGGAAGTGGCCACGGGTAGTGCACTGGAGACACAATTCACGAAGACTGAGTCAGTCCATGACCGCACCCTCAAGTATACTTTGCCATGTTGCCTATCAGACGTTCGCCGATGCCCACCGCTTACGACGATTGCTAGAGAAGCATCATACGATCGCGTCACGGGAAGCTGCGACTATGAGCTAGAGCACCTGAACGTGCTTGGTCGGTAACTTGGTGTCATAGGACTATGGACGAGGAGTTTCTGATAGGCTGCTATAGTTCTCCGGGCCGCCGGGAAGGCGAGATACATGCTCTGCGTTGCACACTGATATTCGTTGGTTCCTGCCGAGTTGGTGTTGTGGACATACGCCATCTCGATATCGACGATGGTGGTGAACGAGATTTGGAGTCGCCCTGTGACTGCTGCCAGTGCGTCAGAACCATGGCCAGTTATACACTGCCAGCATGCGCGCGCACCAGTCTTCACCTGTTCACGATAAGATTGGGACCAGTTTAGACACCTAGTAGCATCATCTGCGTGACCTTCGCAATGAGCGTACACAAAACTGCCATTGCCCGCCACAGGGATGGAGGTTGGATGGAGGGCCTGGGATGGGAGAGTGTCCGAGGCCGAGCGACTTGAACGTTTGGCGTCTAGGTCCTAGGAGCGGGCCGTTGGACCCGATCGTGGCCCGCTAACCTCTTCCATCCACTCTTCCGAGTCGATCGTGTCAGGTAAGTAAGTCCTCGCTCGCTCGCTGCATCCCGTAGACAGTTTCACTCAAAGCGCTATCGCTAGGTACCAGTTCGAGTGTCCGAGAACCTCTAACGCGGCCATCTGACATGATCAGACACCTCGATATAGTCCCTTCATATCAAGAATTCCTCCGTGAACATCTCCTACCCAACAAGCCAGTCATCATCGGACCTTCGCTCATTTCCACATGGCAGGCAACCAAAGACTGGACGACTGCAGACGGAATCATCGACTGGGACTACCTGAAGACCGCGTACGGATGGTCTCAAGTCACTGTCGCGAACTGCTCCACGCGCGACTTCAGCGACCAGAAGCGTGAGCAGATGCTCTTCCGCGACGTAGTCTCCCTCTGGCAGGAGGGCAAAGGCCAGTCGCTGTATGTCAAGGACTGGCACCTCGCCCGCGCACTCGACGACCCCACCTCAGCACCCGATCCGAACGGGAGCCCGCAGGACAACGACTCTCCGCAGGGCGCCGAACGCTCAAAGGAATCAGAGCACCAGCCGTTTTACACCACCCCGGACATATTTTGTGACGACTGGATGAATGCGTACTACTCCACCCACACGGCCGACGACTTCCGCTTTGTGTACGTCGGCCCCGTCGGGACGTTCACCCCGCTCCATCGGGACGTCTATACCTCCTACTCGTGGTCCACGAACGTCGCAGGCCGGAAGCGGTGGTGGCTCTTTCCCCCAGAACAGACACCCCTCCTCTTTCGCAAGGGCCGAGAGGAGCATCTAGAAACGGCGTTCGACGTCCGTAGTGTCGACCCGGTGGCATTCCCACTGTTCAGCCAGACGCGCCCTATCGTGGTCGAGCAAGGCCCTGGGGAGACAATTTTCGTGTTCGTCCTGCTCATAACGCATTATACAGTGATCGCAGTGCTGACTTTTACATAACACTAGGCCCAGTGGATGGTACCACCAGGTCGAAAACCTCACCCCGTGCATCTCTATCAACCATAACTGGTGCAACGCCGTGAATCTCCCCTCGTTGTACGACTCCATGTGCGCCAAAGTTGTTGAAGTCGAGCGCGCGCTCGAGGATGTCAAGGAGCTCCTGTCGAGTCCAGACACTATCCCGCACCCAGTCGATCACCAAGCAGCCCACTCGAGGGAACGCAAGACTTGGGAGCACGAATGGATCGCGATTGTGCAAGATGTTGTCGAAAAGGATGCGGGGTGGAAGTGCGTGCTGACTGTGCCCATCAAGTACCGAATATATGTTGATGATATCGAGTCACTGTCATTTCAGTTGGACGACATTTTGGAAAATGGTACAGCACGCGTTGGCCCTTGCCGTGAATCAGTCTTGCTTAATCAACGCAAAACTGTGGCCCCGGACACCCCGCGACCTGATGCCACCGTTGGCTTTCGCCCAAGAGCGGATCCAGGCATGTCACGAAGACTTCATACGGCGCGTTCAGCGAGAAGCCGAACTCGTCCCTCAACTGAGTGATGTCCTGACGAGCATCCGGACCCTTCTAGATACAAGCATCCCGCATAACTATCCTAGTAACACAGACGCGATCTAATTCTGGTGCGAATAATATACAATGGATTACAGCAAGCAGCATGCACGGATATAACATACGGAGAAGACAATACAAGACGACATCACTGGCGAGTATACGAGATAGCGTGACAGGGAACAGCGAGCTAGACACTTAGTATGGGTGACCCCATCCATTGCCCTGAATCATCGCAGCGCGCGAGGGATGTACTCCAGCCGGCCCGCCACCTCCGTGCGAAGGAGGTTGACCATACCCAGGGGGTCCCGGCGGCTGGAATCCAGGTGCTTGTACTCCGGCACCAAATTGCTGCCCGTACCCATTGAATGTAGGCGTGAAGCCACCAGGTGGGGGAACGCCCGGCGGAGGCATCCCAGTACCGCTGTAGGGGTTCGGTGTCCGACCAACCTGGCGCACAGACGCGTGGCCTGGGGTAGCGTGTCCTGCTGCAGCAGGGGTTCGTCCAGGGGTGCGGGCTCCGAACGGAGTCTTGCCACCGCCGGCGCCACCAAGGCCGCTGTTCATCAACATAGACTTTTGCCTAAGAAGAAGTTAGAAAGGTGCAGCGGACGGCTTTGTCATTTTGTACTTACCTGATTTTGAAGGCATCGCAGAGTTCTGGCACACCGGCAGCTCCCGTGTCGAATAGGTAGTATGCCTCCGGCGTTACACGCACCGGCTATGAGGGAATCAGGACCATGAGTCAAGGACAGCGAATCGCGGAACGTACCCAAGTCTGTACTGTCGAGTTCTTGTTGGCAAGATAACAAAGATTGAAATGCCCAGGCCGCTTGCGATTGAGCGTGAAGCCATACGCGCTCTTCGAAGGGTTGGCTGCCACAAAGTTTCGGAGGAACAGATCTGTGACAGAGTTAGTTGAGCAACGCATGAACTGTCAGGACTACACGCACGAAGATCGTCTTCCGACCCAGGTCGGAATTTCTCGTGCATCATCAATTCCTCGACCTTTCTCGCCATCGCTTGGATGTGATTCACAATTAGCTCGTCGATATCGGAGAACTGATGAGTGCCGTCGACGATCAGTTTTGAGCCTAATGTCTGGCCAGAGGGGTCTGCGTTGAGCTCAACAACATCTGTAACGGCAAGTGAGCACGCATACATAGAGCAAGAAGCAGAGACGTACCGATATGCTGGTAGAGCTTGTCGTCGACCTTCCAAGTCACGGCGAGATGATTGCTGCCCTTCGACGACGGTCGGATGACGACATCCCCGCGCTGCTGCTTCTCGAGATACGTTTCCGCCTGTTGCGAGTTGAGATTGTGGAAGTTGGGATGCTTGATGACACGGCGAGTCCGGTCGACTTCTGCCCTCTTCTTCCGCGCCTGCATCTCCGTATCCCGATCGAACTGAGGATGGTTCCACATCTCGTCGTGCTTGACGCGACGATATTGACTATCGCCAGCATTGACGTCAGACTCGCAGGCGGACAGCTCGACGCTGAACGTATCGTTGGGGAGGTCAAGCCTAACTTCGATGATGACGCCAGAGAGCGTTTGTCCTGTCTTGACGATGGTGTTTGGCGCAAGACCAGACTCGGTGAGGTACTTCTTGGCAATGCTTCCCTCGACGCCCGAGTCTAGACGCACAGCGACAAAGTTCTCCTTGACGCGGACCACCTGGACCGAGACGATGATACCAGTGCGAAGAGTAGCCTTTGTCTCTCCAGTGAGCATGGTAAGAACTTCCCACTCAGTCGGGAGGACGTATTTCTCGCGCAATTCCCCATAGGGTCTGAGGAGTTCTTGACGGATGACATTGAGAGTATGCCGTTTCTTGTCCTGGTTGGTCCTGTACATGTTAACCGCGAAGTCATCGAGATTCAGCTCATCGAGCTTCTTCTCATTGTCGGGGTCTTGCATGATCACTGCGACGACGTGGGAGGGGTGCTCGTCATGAATATCCTCTTCATCTAGCTCTAGTGCATCTGTGGCCATCTTGCGAGCAAGCTCATAATCTTCGGGGTGGACACGGGTGTTGTCAAGTGGATCTGGAACATCGATCTCTTCGCCATGGCGGTTTTTCGAAGGTTTCGGCCCAGAGTCCTGAATGATCCGCAGGAACGCTGCAGCGTTGATGAAGATCTTGGTGGTCAGCAGACCATTCTTGATGAACTGGTCCCTGTTGACGAGGTTGCCGCCCTGAGGACCATTTATGCTCGCTTGTCAATAATGCCGAAAAGACATGTATAATTGAGACGCACGATAGAAGCAATTTTCTTCACCAAAACCTGCGCCTTCCGGGGCCCAAGGCCGGATATAAATGGTAGCAGACGCTGATAGTAGGGATCCGTGACCGCTCGGTTGATGTCGACGCCGACCTTGTTGACCACGTCGACGATAGTACGCTCCAAAGCAGTGAACAGCTTCTCCTTGGGAACCTGATACGATAAATAGTGAGTATGTGATGCAATGAGCAGAAGGAGACAATAATGACCAATTGCTGATATTCATCCTCGAAGGTGATTGCCGCGATATCTGATCCCAACGCGGCGTATTCGTTCAGCGGGCTTTGCACGTAACGCGCTAGTCCAACGCAGTACTTGCTCAACGGACTGAGGGCGCTGAACTCCTCCTCGGCATGTTGACTATGTTGGTATAACCGCGCGACTTCGTCGTGGACATAGATGATTGGGGTGCTCAACGACTCGTCCGATCGATTCTGTTCCCCCCAGGTACCCTGCGAATCGTCGTTCGAGCTCTGATTCAGGCTGTTGAGAAGCTCCTTGATTCGGCGAGCGAGCTTGGTTGTGGCAATGCTGAAGCCTCCGATACCAATGACGTCCGGGCGACGTCGCTTGATGATGTCAATGAAGTCATCCTGGTTCTCGGGATTGAAGAGATTGTCGAGCTTTGTGTGCTCCCGCAATCGTCCCGCCTCGTCAAGGAAGATGATCGCGATAGAATCCTTGTGTGGGTCACCCTTACCCCAAGACATCGCTAGCACAGAAGGTGTGTCGCCTTGTTTCATTGAGGGTCCAACGGAAGGCGCAACATCGATACGCTGGAAATACATCAGTGAATGCGTGAAAGTGATCAGGGCGGACTGACTTCACGCAGAGTCTGTGCGCATTGCCGGGCGAGGTACTCCTCAGCTTCCTCACGAATCCATTCACGAGTCCACTTCACCCCGACAGGGAGAAGATGTTGCTCAAGAGTCTCCTGGATGACACGTGAGCGCTCCTCGTTCCATGCTCGCGCGATGTCGCTGAAGCTATCGGAAGCGAAGGCGTCGTTGAGCCTGCGCTCGAACGTTGCCTTGGCATCGGCCTGGAGAGTAATGGAAACCGTGACGAGATGTTGCGCCTCAGCGGCCAGAATGTTGAGGAATTGTGGGGATTGCAACATATCCGCGGCGCTCTTGTTATAGAGATACTTGAAGTTCTAAAAGATGTAATGGAGATTAGATGATGAGCGTTCGCATAGACGACCTTCAATGACGCACGAAATATGGATGCTGAGCATCGATCTTCGACACACCTCGCTCTGTAGGGAGCACAGAGACGAGAGCATTCCTCTTGAACGCTTGTCGGATTTCTTGACGGAGCAAAGGATCCTTCCCCAATTCCGTTGCAATGATCATCCTTGCCCGTGCAAGCATCTCATCGGCAGGGACAGAAGGCCGGCTGGTAGGATCCACATACTTGTCGGCAAATTCGAGTGGAACTGAATCCTGCTCCTCGACGAAGTGGGTGTTGTGGTCGGACAGAAAGTTCTGGACGACTTCGTGAGCGCGGATGCCGAAGCCCTGCGACGCATAGCTGTGAGGAACTCGTCAAACACACATAGAGCAAGAACCATACCTCAGCAACCTTAGAGACGATGGTCTTCTTCGCAAGCTCGTAGGCCGACACACGGCTAGGCATCTTGTGCTTACGTGCCTCCACCTGTTCTTCGTCGTCGTGAAAAGAGATATCGAACTGACTTTTCTTCTGTTCACGATACTTCATGCCCAACCACTCCGTAGCGTCTGCAGTCATCTCCGCTGTCTCCACCTTCTTGCGTACTTCGGCCTCAAAATACTCGTCCCTGACATTGAGACGAGCATAGAGAGCATCCAACGCGGACTTCCTTTCCAGCAGCGACCGGAACTTCTGGCCAACCGTATATATCCTCCAAAGGTCATCCAGAGAGAGAAGTTCGACCTGAGTCTTCGGATTGTCGGGGTCAAAATATGAGATGTAGTCCCTCTTGTGCATCCAGACGTAAGGGACCTCGAAGTCCGAAATGAAGAGGTATCGCAAAGCGCAAGTGATGGCCTCCACCAACTGAGGGAGATGCCTGTGGTAGATCCCATCTGGCCGGAAGAAGTCGCGTTCCTTGCGCGCAGACAGGCGGGTGATGACCCACGCTGCCGCCTCGTCGAGGTCGTTCTCGGACAGATTTTTATGCGTAGAGAGGTTGGCGGAAGGAGACAAAGCCGAAGTCGCCAGCTGCATTCTTTCAGGAATGTCTTGAGCTCTGATGATGTCGTCGTCCTCTGTGAGCATCCGAGCGCGGATTTCTGACGGCTCGAAGACCTAGTGGACAAATGAGTACGTTAGTCTCTTGACAACTCCTGATCAGGGCACGTACATCTTGGTACTTCATCTCCGGCTTGACCTGTTCCTCCTCATAACCAACCTCTTCGTCGTCTACCAATGCCCAATCGTAGTCGTGACCGTCGCCGAACACCTCATGAATATCATCCCACGCGCTGATGGAAAGAATGAGCAAGCGACATATGCGCCTCATGCAACGCGTGCTCACTTTGCGTCGATTCCAGATACTTCGGGTCGTGAACCCATCGCTCTTCGCCTCGCCTTTTCCAAACGCCGACGTTCCCTACGCCGTGCCTCTCGCTCCTGTTCATCCATACCACCCCCGAGGTCTTCCTCATCCTCATACTCGATGAAGTTGTCCATGTCGTCCATGTCGACGTCGTCATCGTCGTCTCTTCCCGCAGCCGCCCTCTCATCGTCCCAAATGTTGTGGATGTCCTGCACACGCGGGAAGGCCTCGTCGTCCAAGTCCTCGTCCGATGACTCGACCACGGTTCTGTGTTTGGAAGACGAAGGGGCAGGGGGAGATTCAGACTCCCGACCAGGACGGATACGAGTTATTCTGCGGCGAGGATAAGTGGCCCCCGTATTCTCTTCGAGCAGCTCCAGGTCATCCTCATCTAGAGCGTCGTCCTCATCCTCGCCTTTGCACAAGCGGTGTCAACACGACGAGCATGCACATATCAATCATACTCACTCTTCTTGTGGTGACGCTTCTTGCGCCGCTTCCGCCTTCTCCGCCTCTCTTCTTCTTCATCCGGCTCGTCCTCCTCGTCTTCATCGACAATGAAGCCTTCCCTGATACGTCTCTCCTCCTCCGCATCTTCTTCTGGCTCTTCGGAACTGTCGTCAGAGGCGCCGTTTGCGGCGACGTTCTCGCCTTCCTCCTCTTCTTGGCCGCTCCCTTGCATAGGATCGTCTTCTTCAACACGAGTCGCGTGCTCGAGGCCAGCAGCCGGAGAGGACATGATGGAGACAGTGGCAGAGAATAGAGAGGAGACGACTGTCCAGAGCCAAAGCACAAGTCCAATTGGCCTTCACCTGTCTGCGAGGCCAAGCGTGGAGATCTAGATTTGATTTCTAACGCTCGCTTAGTCCAATCACCATCGGACCTTGAAAGAATAGTAATGGGGACCATCGGAGTTTTACCACCGCTTATTCGAGCTTAACGAGCTGCATTGTAAGAGCCTTCACACATTAAATTGTCCTTCATCGACTTCATCTACCCCCTCTCTCGAACATTCGTCCTTGCCGATATGGACCAGGAATACCTTCGCCTCGCTCTCGATGAAGCACGAAAATGCACACCGTCTCCGACTGCATACTGCGTAGGGTGCGTGCTGACCGCGACGTACCCGCCTGGATCTGCGAAGCCGGTCATCCTGGCTCGCGGTTATTCTCGAGAGCTCCCAGGCAACACTCATGCCGAAGCCAATGCGCTCGCCAAAGCTCGCCAACTATCGCAGGCGGAGCTCGAGGAGCTCTTTCCCGGCGCGTCCTTTCCTCTCACTATCGATGCTATCCTAGTGCACGCCGACATCTACACGACGATGGAGCCCTGTTCCGTTCGCACTTCCGGTCTCGCTCCCTGTGCAGATGCGGTCATCGCGGCCGGTATCAAGCGTTGCTTCATCGGAGTGGGCGAGCCCGACGATTTCGTGAATTGCGAAGGCGCGCAAAAGCTCAAAGGTGCTGGTGTGGAAGTCATCTGGCTCGCGGGACTGGAGAAGGAATGTCTGGAAGTTGCGAGAATGGGTAGAGATTGAAAGTGGATACAATGATGGAACGGTAGTATTACATGCATACGCAACAAAGTGCATCTTGCTTCTCCTCACTCAAGGTGTTTTTGACCAATGCTGCCCACTCATCTAGCATCTGCTTCGCGATCGCCTTGTCCAGAACCGTTTCCGAGAATTCAATGGACATTACGATTTGATCCTTCTCCTGCACGACAACGATGTCGATCATGATGTCGTCCTGCATCCGAGTTATGAACACAGTTCAGTGCTCAAATTCGCTCGTGTGTGGAGGGAAGTGAACAGACCTTGATTAGATTTGTGATATGCATATCATCAACCCCTGCGGTCGCGTTCACAGGAACATCAGGTATGAAGTATGGTACCTGTGGGCGTGTTAAAAGCAATGAACAACGTGTAGATAGCCAAAAGTACTGACATCGAGACCTTCAAACAGGGCATGGCTGGTCTTCTCCAGCTCCGGAGCGATCTTGACTATGTTGACGAACACGTTTGATAAGGGTTCGTCCCCGCGACCGACCCATTCGTGCACCTTCGCCAATCGACTCTGTTCCACAGTGGCGGAACGACCTTGGAGATCATCTTGCACTTGCCTCGCGAGTACCAAGGTATCTACGGTCCGCGCGCCCCTAACACCAAAAGGTAGCACATTGATGCAGGGGACGGCGAGTCGCTCGACGTCTTGTATGTCGCCAGTCCTCCCCGAGTGCCAAAGAGAGAATACTGGAATGTCAGTCCCTCCGCGCTTTGCTTGGACCCGAGCCCAGCAGGCCAGGAACACGCTCTGCAGAGGGATGGCGAGCTCTCGCGCGCGTCGCTCTAACTTCGCGACACCAGATATCGCTGCGTACTTCGTGTAGACGTCTCGACCGCGCGTCCCTGGCTTCTTGTGCTGGCTCGGGAAGATTCGTGAAGTCTCGGGGAGAGCCGCCGTCCAGTACTTCTTCTGCTCTTGCTCGATCTCGATGCTGGATGAAGTGAATCTGAGGAAGCCATCTAGATCGCTCGAGCTCATGGGTTGCTCGCCTGCGTACAGGCGCGACAGGTCGTCGACGATGAGTTGCAGGCTCCAGGCGTCGTACTGGAAGTGATGCAGGTGGATGAGCAAATACGTCCCCTGTGGTGCCCGGAGTAACACCGCTCGAGTGATAGGGCGGTCAACAGGAGGAGGGTGTGAGACGAGATCCTTCATATGCTGCTGGACCGTAGCGAGCTCGTCCTTGCTGCCACCAAGGGTCTCGCAGGTCCAGGACGAGCCTAGGGCTTCCGGCTTGAAGACCACGACACGAGGCACGCCTGATTCTCTGTCGTAGACGAAAGTCGAACGCAATACAGCGTGCCTCCGCAGGAGCTGACTCCAGGCGTGCTCCAGCTTGACTGGGTCGATGGAGGATGACAAACGGTAACCGAAGACGTGTTGGAAGCGCGAGCCCTTGCTGCGCTGCCACATGCCCATCATCCACTCCATCCCAGGAGATGCGAAGGTGACCCGTTCCACTGCATCCACCAACACCGGTGAGATCATCATGGGCCAGAGGGTGCGGGGCAGGTCGATGGGAGCCGCGAGGGTAGTGCTGCTGTCCGTGGAAGGAGGCTGGACTACTTTGATCTTCTTCACCAAGTCGCCTACTGTCCTACTTTGAACAACGTCGGCAGCAGCCAACCGGAGGCCAGATCGCCTAGCCTTGGCCACAATCTGCACGGCCGTGATAGAGTCGACCCCGATCGCTGCGAGATGGGTCCCTACAAGGATCTTGGACGATGGGACTTTCGTCGTGGAAGACAGTATCTCCCGGAGAGTACCGAGTTGGTCCTCCAGGTCAGAGGGTACGTCCTCTGCTGTGATCAGCGAGGACTCATCCTCCACGCGAGAGGCGCTGGCGGAGATCTCGGGGAGACCTGTCTGCCACAACTCATCCGGCCGATTGATGAGGTCGACGAGGATGGCAGAGTAACGCTCCATCCAGTCCCGCAACTCGTCGGCATTCGCGACGTCTGACATGCACGCGGCTTTCACCACAAAGCCATCTTCTGACTCGTGCAACTCAACATTGAGGCGGTACTACAAAGGGAGTGCAAATCAGACAAGCATCGAGATGGAGTTCAGCCGCGCAAAACACTCACGTGAATGTTGATGTCATCTATATCCCCTGCATCGAACGTCCAAGGAGCGTCCACGCCAGCGTCCAGCGATTCCTGCTTGGGCTGGTACACGAAAAGGCTATCCCAGAGGGTAGGCACTCCGAGCTCCCGCTGAATCGCCCGCAGCGAAGCGTGCTGCCACGGCATGCTCGCGATGTTCGCGCCGTGCACCTCTCGAAGGAGAGCCCTGTTGCGCAGGCCATCCTGGAACGTGACGCGACATGGCACAGTGTTCTGTAGAAAGAGCATGAGTCATCTGCCGCCCCAGCGTGGAAGCACCGTGGCATAGACATACCAGCATGGGTCCTATGACCTCGTCTGCTCCGGGAACGTCGCGACCGGAGACAACACGGCCGAAAACAACGTCCCGACGGTCAGTCAGACTAGCCAACAGCTTAGCGAAGGCCGTCTGGCCGACACATTGCGGCGTCACTTGCACGTCGCTGCATGCGCGACGGATGTGCTCCTCCGTGACCTGAACGGACAGGGAGCACTGGTGGACCACACCAGCATCCCCTCCGATAGACTCCCGTTGTGGTATCGGCGCGTGGGCGAGGCGGCGCAGACGGTCCACCCAGAACGAGGTGCCGTTCTGCTCCTGCCACAGCAGCCGCGGGAGGAGCTGATGGTACTGCTCCGCAACGGCCAGCTCGGAGCCGCGATACAGCGCCTCGACGGTATCAAAGAGTCTCGCGATGGAGAGGCCGTCGTACAGAGCGTGATGCAGCACAATGACCAGTCGATGTGCGTCGTCCGGCGTGGAACCCTTCAGGAGATGGAAGAAGGCGGGCGGCTTTCGGAAGATCGCACTCTCGTCGGTGTCCGTTGCGTCCAGGAAAGGGTTGAGTGTGTCGACAATGTTGGCTTCTGCGTCGTACTGTCCATCCAACCACTGAATAGGAGTAACTGAGTGCACGGCTTGAACCCAGACGCCATGACCGGTAAGGAAATGGAAGGACGTTCGCAGGATGTCGAACATCTCGATGGCCCTCGTCCAGGCGGCCCGCAAGCGGTCGAGGTCGATACCGTTAGAAAGACGCAACGGGAACATATGGACGTAAAGCCGTCCGCCGGAGCTGAGGGTCTGCAGAGCTGGTCAGATCGGACGGTGTGCCACAAGCCGACAAACTTACCTGGGACAACATGCCAGCTTGAAGAACACTTGTGGGGTACACTCGGACGACGTCGTCAAACGAGAGCTTGATCGCGCTCATGTCGATTGCGTCGGCCAGCTTCTGGCACTCGGCAGTGAACTCCGCTTCTCCGATGGGGTCCTCAACTTGCTGAGAAGACGAGGCACGCTGGACGAACGCCGCCAAGCGCACCGGCGTCGAGAGTCTCATGATATCCGCGGAAGAGAGCGCGTATCCTTCCTGGGTCAACTTGCGGCTCAGTCCGACCGACTTGATGGAGTCGAGGCCGAGTGATAGAAGAGAAGTCTCGGGCTTGAAGAAGCTCTGATCAATTCGGAGGAAGCGTGCAGCGAGCGTGCAAAGTTTGCTCAATAGCTCCTGGTCGACGTCCTCGATGTGGACGCTGTCCTCATCAAGCGCATTGTTTGGATAAGCAGGAGGCGCTGGGTTGCGTCCGGTCGGGCTCGACAGGTGGACGCCCCAGTTGCTAGACTCCGCTATGCGCAGCGCGGTCTCCTCCAAGCTGCCGAGGATCTTCTCGACGAGCGCGGGAGATATGTCAGACGAAGTGTACGCGGCATGGACGACGGCCTGGTCGTTTCCCGGGTCCAATACGACCTCCACCGCAAGAATATACTGTAGGATCCCATGAGCGCTCCTGCCGCAGATTATACAAAAAAATAGGGCGCACGTCAGGTTCGGGATTCTGACTGTCCAAGACACTCCACGATGCGCTCGTCGCCTTCTCCTTGAACGACAGAGAGAACAAGGTGTCGAACAGCGACCCGTCCCAGTCCTGAATCCACCGTTGAATACGGCTTAGGGGGACGTGCTCGTACTCGCTCATCCGCGCGAGGTCCTCCTGCACCGTCCGAAGGGCACCGGACGCGTCGCTCAGGCGCACACGAGCGGGTACGACAGTGATCATCGGACACACCGTCATCTCGATATGATCGACCGGCATCGAGCGTCCGGCGCGTATGACCTGATAAACGATCGTCAACCACATGCAACAGGCCTCCCGATTGACATATCAAGACACTGACCCCGAATACTACGTCATCGTGACCATAGAGATGCTGTGCCAGGAGGGACCCATACGCACACATCAGGAGTGCTTGCAGCGTGACGTGATTTTCGGCAGCCTTGGCCTGCAGCTCCGCCAAGGGCCGCGCGAACGCATGGGACGAAACCGCTGCAGTGGAAGAGGTCGCGGTCTTATTGAGAAGTGACTGCCAAACGAACCCATCGAGATAGGACGCCCAAAAGCGCTGCGCAGAACCTTGATCGACGGTGGCAAGGTGCGCGAGCACATCGCGAAGGTTTGCTGTCGGAATGCTAGATTGGTGAGTACAAATACGTTCGAGGTGATGCAGCAGAACTGGGAGAGATATTCCGTCGTAGAGAGCGTGATGGATAGATAGAACTATGTATATGGTAGAGGATGTGATGTGTTTGAAGAAGGAAAGCCGAACCGGGGGAACTTTGGAGACGTCGCCGTTGAGTTCTCGCGCGATAGATGCAGCTTCCGTCTCCGTGAAATAGCGGGTGAATTCAACATCGCTGCACTCGGAGATCTCCTTCTCGGGTATGTGCAGGAGATAGGACCCGGGTTGAAGGATCACTTGCGCGAGTTCGCTCCCGAAGTGGAAGACGGTGCTGGAATGTCGATTGCAGTTCAGTCGCTGATTGACACCAAAGGAAGAGAGGTCTTACCGTAACATCTCGTGCTGCGCGACAATTTGTTGCCATGCCTCACGCACACTCGAGGCCGTGATGTCGGGAGAAAGACGCATGAGAACATGTTGAACATACATCGTCGGCGCGTTGGCGGACCGATACAGGACGCCCTCCTGAACAGGGAGCGGTGGGAGAATGTCTTGGACAGAGTCTAGACTGTGTGATTCCTCGACCTCCTCCCGTAATGCGTCGGCGAACCGGTCTACACCAGAAGAGGGATGGTCGGAGACCGATGTCGCGCCACCGTCTATCAAGGCAGCCACCCCGCTCACTATAGGCGCCTGCATGATCTGCGCTGGAGTCACTTTGGCATCGAACGCCCTCCGAAGGTCAGCTGCGAAACGAGCGACAGCGAGGGAGTCCATGCCACACTCAAACAGGTTGGTGTGTGGGCTGAGGCGCTCGACGGGGATCTTGATATACGGCTCTAGTGCCCCCAGCACCTTCCTCTCGGTCTCCGTCGGCTCTCTGCGAACGTCGTCCGAGGCTGCGGAAGACTTCGCGCCCGTCATCAAACTAGTCAGGACACCCATGTCGAGAGCCAATAAGAACGCTGCAAGGACTTTGGCGTCGGCTTTCCCGTTCGAGCTCAAGGGAATAAACTCAAGGGGGATGATATGGCTCGGACGCATATAGCTCGCCAGTTCGCGTTCGCTGGCGCTCCGTAAACCCTGCAGCAGCCCGGCCGGGGGAGTGACGAGGGCTGGATTCCCCCCTTCCGCGTGGAGGCCGGCACCAAGGGATCCCATGCAACAAAGGAGACGAGCTGGTCGATTCCGATGCCAGGGTGTTTAGCAAGAATGGTCATGACGTCTAGCGTGTGCGCCGGAGCAGCCGCATTACGTAGGAAGGAAGAGATCCCTTCGGACTCGATGCGTACGCCGCGCAGCTTGATCTGGGTGTCGATACGTCCAATGATCTCCAGGGTCGCGTCTGGCATCATCCGGACGAGGTCGCCTGTGCGGTATGCCCATCGGTCAGTTCCGTCATCGGGGAACTTGAGGAAGACCTTCTGCGCCAGGTCCGGGCGGCCCACATAGCCGCGCCCCACCAGAGGGCCCTCGACTACTAGTTCCCCAGTGCCGCCACGAAGGACAATGTTCATGTTCTCGTCAACCACGTAGGCGGCGACATTGGCGAAGGTGTGGCCGATGTTCGCCCGTGGAGTATCTGTGTCCATCATGCGGGCCGCGCAGCCGATGGTCACCTCGCTCGGCCTGAAAGCGGTCTGAGTGAATAGCATACGAGTAGGATCCGAACACACTCACCCGTAGAAATTGGCAAGGCGAACTTTCGGGTGATCTGCCCATTTGTCGAGAATCTATTAGATGTTAAAACGATGAGTCACGTGCTGGTATGCATATAGGGAAACGTACAGCGTCGCTCATCTTCTCTCCGCCGCTAGCGATGTAGCGGAGAGTAGTTGCGGCTCCCGAGTCTGCGTCTGCCTGTACAGCTCCCATCGTCGCCTCAATCAGACTCGGGACGATACCGACATGAGAAACGCGGAGGTGTTTGATGTAGTATGGAAGGTCTTCGAGTAGAAGAGAGCGGGGCGCCGCTAGAATGGGTATGCCCACAGCGAGGGCAACCATGATCTCAGCAATATGTACGTCAAATGCGACCGCTAGAAGATGATCAGCACGAGTTGGTGGAAATGGCCTTGAACTTACAAGCGATTGATAGATAGTTAACCCTTCCTGGGGGAGCGAGTTCAGCTGAAGCACAGAATTGGCTTAATGCCCAGATAGCTTCAGCTAGACCGCGATGCGTCAATATGCAACCCTTCGGGGTGCCGGTTGTCCCTTGTGCAGGGTGTGAGTCGACAGCATATACCAGTATACATGCGAACTCACCAGACGTATACAAGATATAAGATAAATCGTCAAGTTCGGGCACCAGGAGTGGCTCGGCACTCTGTTGCTCGATAATTTGCTGAGCGTGGGGATCCTGAACGTCTATAGCAAGATCGCCGAGTGAAGGAAAACAGGGCATGTCGGAGGTTGATAGGATGAACTGGGCATCGGAGTCTCGTGCGATATATTGCTGCCTTTCGGAAGGCAACTCAGCGTCAATCTAGGGCCGTAACGTTAAGTACTGCACGTAACGCTAGACGAGTTCAAATCTTACCGGAACGTAGCACCCTCCAGCCCTTAGTATACCGATAAATACGATGTGGAACAAGACGTCACGTTTCATACAGACGGCAACCGAACGTCCCTTCTGAAGACCGATATGGATTAACCACCGGCCAAGTTGATTGGCCCGCTTGTCGAGTTGCTCGTTGGTTATCACCTCCGGAGTGAAGGTCGAGATGGGTACATCGGTAGAGAGGTCGGCATACCATCGTACGGCGACGCCGTTCGGTTTCTCTGTCGCTCGTATGGATACATATTCTGTGGCGTATTTGACTGGTGGAACGAGATAGTATGTTTCGCGACGCTCCTCAAACGGCTGCTTATCATAGGACGAGACAAGATCCTGAGAGAGTGGCGGGAGAGCGGCAGCTAGTGATTTCGGTTGAGTGAGGGCGTGCTGGACGAGAGCGGCAACTTGCGACAAGAACAACTTGCACTGCGAAGGGTGGCAACTGCGTTCGGACGCGGTGGCCGAGAGAATAGTGTCGTCGTTAAGCGCTACGGAGATGGGAAAATGCGCGCCAAGGTTAGGATGGGGAACCACTCCTGCGCTAATCAGAGCCAGCGCGGGAGTTTGCCTCTGGGAGAGATCAAGGGCACGCCGAAGAGAGTCGGGATGGAGCCTGGGCCAGTGGGGAGTAGCGAGCGCTTCTGCGATGCCGGCAGCGACGTCGTTCCAGGTGTGGTTGTCGGTCCAAGTCACTCTCACGGGGAGGACCTTCTCTTGATCTCCGTCCGCCAAGGCCAGGAGGACGTCCTGGGAGGCGCAGTAGGCACCGAGGACGCGAGCGACTACGGCGACGAAAACAGAGAGGGGTACGGGAGAAGTTGGTGAGGAGTTCTGCTCTAAAGGGAGCGAGAAGGACTGAAGCGTATCAGGAGGGAAGCGCCGCGAAGACAGATCGGGGAAGTCGTGGTGTCTATACGCTGTGAGGAGCCGGCTTGTGACGGCCATAGTACTGGTAGCTCCAGCGGTGGGAGAGGACCCTGGAGGAGGGGGAGATGGAGGCATGGCAGGGGACACTGGAGGGCGGGCGGAGCGGGATGGGTACTACACGGACCGACGGACGTGTGACCAAGCGTAGAGAAGTTAATAATACGCTACCTTCACAGGGATGCGGGGTCCGTCACGGAGAGAGTGGTCAGAAATTGTGGTCAAGTCGAGTGGATGGATTTGGGAAGGGTGTGGGATCATATGCGATTGACTAGGGCTGCGTAGCGAGGCATGCGCCTGACGTGTTATTACGGAAATGTGGTGCATGGTCGTCGAGCCGTCGGAGGGACCGGGTGGATGCCAAGCGGGCGCAAATTTACGAGGTATGACTCAAAGATGACACAGGACGCTTCGGGCGGGGCGAAAGTGGGAGGAGGCCACGCGGAGAGGAGGAGGAGGAGGAGAGAGAGGATTGGGTCGAGCGGGACGAGAGGGCTAAGCGAGAGATCTAATCTAATCAGATAGGCCCGGCAAGGTCAGAGGGGATTGATCTTATCAGATAGAGGGCTGTTCTGATCGCCACATTTGTTCTCGTTGAGTGGTCCAAGCCAGGTCTGGAGTATGGGTAACCACTGTTGACAGACTGCTCCCCGCGTCCACGCGCCCTGGACAGCCCCGTTCTCCCACCAGCCTCTCGGTTTCTCCGCCCGACAACGGCTTCCGCACGGGACCTGCATCCACCCACCCGGTCTGCACGACATGTCACCGCGGACGAGATCGAAATGGCTATGTCACCCGTGGAAACACCATGCGTGAATCTGGCATCTTTCCGTCCGCTCCTTTAAAGCCTGCTGTGCGAACCACGCTGACAGAGATCCCACTAGCACCGGCCGTCCCCTTCCCTGACCTCTCCAGCTATTCTCGCCTCGCCATCTCCGCTCTTCCGCCATGCCCTCTCCAATAGCCTCCGCACAACCCTACGACTTGATAGGCTTGGGCTTCGGCCCCGCCAACGTCGCCGTAGCTGGTGCTATCCTCGACAAATGGGCCGCTTCCGACTCCAAAGACTCAAACGTGAGAGTCATAGATCCTCCGTGCTCACAGCGCTTGCTCACGCCATCCTCTCGTTACCGTCACCCTGCTCCGGTGACCAGAGTCACCTCCCTCTCGAGCAGGTGCTCTTCATCGAGAGACAGCCAGAGTTCCGATGGCATCCCGGCATGCTTCTCCCCAATTCTAGGATGCAGATCAGGTGCGTAACTAATTTATTTCCCAGATCGGAACAACGTGGCTAATCTCCCGTCCGCCTCTCCAGCTTCCTCAAGGACTTGGCCACCCTCCGCTCTCCCCAGTCTCCCATAACCTTCCTCGCCTACCTCCACTCCCAAGGCAGGTTGCTCAACTTCATCAACCGCGGCAGTTTCACCCCGACTCGCAAGGAATACGCCGACTATCTCTCTTGGGCGGCAGACTACGTACAGAAGCGCGGCATTCAAGTCAACTACGGAGAGGAGGTCGTAGCCGTCTCGCGGTGCGATGACGGCACCGTTGAGATCCGCAGCCGTAATCTCGCCTCCGGCAACGAGTTCTGCAGGAGAGCCAGTGCGTTTCTATGACCATCCACTATGGTTCTAAAGCCTAATCTCCCGTTCAGGAAACCTCATCGTCTCTCCCGGCGGAACGCCCAAGCTCCCTCCTGCCCTCACCGTCCACTGGCCACACCCCCGCATCTTCCACAGTTCCTCCTACATCTCATCCGCTGACACCTTCTTCTCGTCTCTCCCCGGATCCTCAGAGCCACTGCGTATTGCAGTTATCGGTGCCGGCCAATCTGCGACCGAAGTGCTCCTCGATCTCCACGGCCGCCTCAATGCACTGCCGGTGTCCGGCGGGAGGAAGCATGAACTCGATATGATTTTCCGCAAGGGTTCGCTCAAGCCCAGCGATGATTCCCCCTTCTCGAACGAGATTTTTGACCCGGCCTGTAAGTTATATTTTGGCTCTGCGACGCTCCCCGATAGTGCCTGATCCGACCAATAGCTACCGACTTCATGTACCAACTTCCTACCCAACGCGATCGCCAGAACGTGCTTCAAGAATACAACCCGACCAACTATAGCGTCGTCAATGTGAATACGATTGATTCGGTGAGCACTTCGTGAATGATCGTCTTTCGATCACCGATGCTTACTATCGAAATGTATACGTAGTTCTACGAGGTCATGTATCACCAAAAGCTTATGGAAGGAATCAAGGCACGCACTGGTCGTGAGGAACAGACATACCGCACCCACATCACCCTTCGCCCGCACACGTCCATCTACTCGGCCGACATCGTCCCCGGGTCCTCGGCAGAGGCATCCGACTCCATCCGCCTCACCCTACACGGCGTGCTCACCCGCGCCGTCTCTCAGAAGACCTACGACGCCGTGTTCTGCGGAACCGGCTACGACCGCGACTCGTGGATGCGCCTCCTCGCGTGCTCGAACATCGCCTCCTCGTTCGGCATCATGTCGCCCTCCATTCAGCTCGTCCCCGAGACCGAGGCGCACACGCCCGGCGTGCTCCCGCTCTTCGCGGACCTCGATGACGTCGAGTCGCGCACGTCCGGCTCGTCGTCGACAGACGGATTCTCGACGCCGCCTACCCCGAACACCCCGCACTCGCACCACTCCCCGCTGAGCGGCGAGTCGCAGCGCTCGAGGGTGCGCATCTCGCGGACGTACCGCCTGCTCCCCGAGAGGGACTCGAGCAGAGAGCAGCTGCCGGAGGCGAAGGAGCCGCGGGTGTATCTACAGGGCTGCACGCAGTCCACGCACGGCCTCAGCGAGTCTCTGCTGAGCATCGTCGGCGTCCGTGCGGGTCTGGTGGTCGACGAGCTCTGGGATGCGTAGATTATCAATGTGTCAGTCTCCGGGTATCCTTGTTTGGTCTTTCCATGTAGGTTGTAGGGACAACATGAAAATCTAGAAGGCAATGGTCTCTCTAGCTATGTGAACTCCTCCGCCGTATGTTTTTTTTTTCCCTGGAGAAACGTCGAGCCGTCCCCACACGGAATGGCCCAAACGTCAACTGCGTGCTGCGGCAAGAGGCTGCCGGTGCATCAGGAAGAATTACAAATATAGCTGATCTGCTCATTCCTGAATTAGCGTGAAAGTCAGTCAAGCGTTGTGACGATAGGGCTGACCATTTACTTTACGAGGGACAGTTTTGGGCATCAGTTGAACGCCGCGTTGATGGCAGGCCCGTCGTCTTACCGCTGCCAATAGCGAGTACTCTTGCACGAGATCCTAGTAAGGGCATCGCAGTCAAAGAAACAAGGGTCAAGAAGGGTCAAGAGCTTCGCGAGCATGTCAATCTTTTGATAGATCGTGCGGGGCTGGGGCCTCGTCCTCTCATACTGATATCGTTGTAACCTGTGGGTAACACGAGAGCTATAGAGCAGCTAGTAAGTACTCAACGGTGTTCACCAACCCGCGGTCCGGCGTCGAGACGGTGCGTCATTGTCAAGGTGCATGGTCCAATGATCCGACCCCGACCTATTTAGGTGCCACTAGCGAGGAATTTGATGGTAGTCGAATCAGTCTCGTATCCGGCGGCGCGTCAGTGAGGAGTTTGCGACGAACCTACTTAGCAGTCGCATGGATGTTGGCCAGTTTCGACACACTCAGAGGTCGATATGCGACCATCAAGGTGTCACTCTGGACCCAGAGAGGGGCTTGAAGAAATTGCGATTGTATTCCCTTGGATATTGACAGGACTAGTCATACTGTGTATAAGTGCTGATATCGATGCGAGAGCTCGTTGAAAAGATAGCGAGTGGTCTGCTAGGCAAGCGGAACGTCGCTGAGGATCGGAGAAAGCGGGAGAGGGTATATGATGCGTTGTGGCGGGGCGGAATCGATTAATGGTGGCTTTGATCGAGATGGCGCGCGCCACGGTCCAAGGGCGGGAGGCTGCCCCAAGCGGCCAGACGACGCGCGACACCTCTCGAGACTCGCCCCACATCGTCTACTGCCAGCATCGTAAACGTCTCTAGCTTGTTCTCCCCCTCGTCGACTCCTATGCCAGCGATTGAACTGTTCCACATTGTCAACCCTGGTCTTGCGCAAGTCTGTCGATTGAAGAGCGGTCAACTAACCAGTTCACCTTGACATCCGGTGCGTATCGACTTGCCTAATGACTCGTGAAGCGACCACGAATGGGACCTCCGAAACGTCAACGCGCATTCTCAACGGCAGATGTTCATCTTCGGCCTCAGAGTCAGGGTACGGGTCTTCTGCTACTTCGCTCTTGTCAGTGTTCGCCTTCTTGAACGGCTTCTTGACGGAATGTCTAGTTGTCTTTGCGGTGCGGCAGATTCGCAATCTCTTGTCTCATCCAGTCGCCTATCCGTTCGCGTTTTGCAACAGCCCTTGCGCCGCCTTCTCGACCTCGCCAGTCCCAGACAGAATTCTATCTGCTCGGCTCCGTCGCGATGATCGTTGTTGCACGAATCGCGCTTCCCTGGTTAGGGTCTGCCCAGCCAGGTAGAATGTTCGGTACACCGAGCAAGAATAGGTGCGTGGCATTTCTGCCTCTTGTTGCGCGGAAGTATGAGGTATACGCGTTGCATTGTCTGGACTGTTGTGCTGTAGGTCTGGTAACTCTCGGATGGGACGAGGAGACCTGCAGTGAACAACCGTTCTGCGGTGCGATGAACGCTTTGATGCAGACATTGTTACCCCATGCAGTCTCGTAATGTCGCGACTATAATTCAGGCATTCATTTCTCGACAGGAGGGCCAGGGGATGCCTGTGGACTCACCTTCTTCGGGGTCACACTTAGGCTGTGACATACTGTGACATGTCACACTTTGTCTGGAGGACGAGGTGTGTTGTAGAACCTACGACCGCGGAATAGACCTGCTCTCTTCCGCGTTTGTTGGCGTTATTTAAGCTTGTACGATGTCCTGGGAAGTGCCCTGTGTAATGATCAGAACCACCGCCTTGTTCGCAATGATACACTCACTTTCGACCTCCCGATTATCGGAAGGCGTAAGGATCGTGTAGGTCCGAGAGATGATGTATGCAGCTGGGGGCATGTGCGATTCTGATGTACTTTGGCATGGGGCGCGATGATGACTTTGACCTCTAGCCAAGGGAATATGGAATGTGCGAGGAGGTTGGAACTCACCACAACGCTGGTTTACAGAACCAAGCTTCCGTCTGTGCTGAACCCCATCGGCGCCATTCTTGCGTGCTTGTCTGTGACTCTTGAAGCCGATCCTCTGCAGCTGTTGTGTTGTGCGAGGTTGCTTGAAGAGTATCAAATGAGCAGGCGCGTCAAAAGCATGGTTTGGAAGCAAAGTCGCTCCCCGAGCTGGGAGCTTGTGCGAGCCAGCGCGCTCTGGCTCGGGATCAGGCGAACCAACAACCATTCCTAGCTGATCCCGCCCCCGTCTCCTACAAGAATTCGCCGTTTCCCCACGATTTCCCGCCTATATAATGGCGATCCCCCGTCTCGGCGCGCCGCCATCTCCCTCTTCTCTCTCTCCCCCTCCCCGACTCTATTCGTTCGTTACATTGCGCACCGTCGCGTCCTGCTAGAATCTAAACCCATTCTACTTTGACCATGCGCCGAAACATCATCGAAGATCTCCCCCTCCCCTCTTTCACCACGATGGGACAAGCTCTGCAGAAGGACACTCTCCGTCTCCCCACGTACCGGGAAAGCCTCCTCGCTCGCTTCCATCCCTACCCCCAGCACCGACGTCGCGGTCCATCCGCAAACTCCTTGATGGTGAGCTCTCCTACTACCACAAGACACGTCGTGAGGATCCCAACTCATTGGAGCGTGTGTTCGCAGAGGACAGTCGATCGTCGGTACGAGTCGGAAGAGGTGCCCAACACGAGCGTAGTTGGACAGACGCGCACAATTGTGAGTACGCGCTGCTGTCGACTCGGTTGTCTCATCCTCTGACCAACGCCGATGTCTGATCAGCCTGCCCCTGACGAAAGCGCCAACTTGGAGCGCGTCTTGGAAGAGGTCGAGGACAAGGGGGCGGTCAAGAAGAAACGAAGTCTCACTTCGCTCATCATCGTGCGTCAGGACGCGTTTTCCCCGTTTTCCCTCACACTGAACCCGACCATCCAGGATCTTGCGTTGGTCGCGCGCCTCCGCAAAAAGCGACGCTCTTCGAACACGGCTGCCAAAGCTTGAAGCTTGAAGATGACTTGAAGCTCGCACTTTGATCTTGTGTTCGTATTCTTGGGCATACCATCTTGCATTATCCTCTCCTGCTGCTAGCCCGCCGTCAGCGCAACATATTTATGCTAATTACTCATCTAATTGTCCAACACATTGTAGCTATACGCATCTCATCTCGCGGACTTGTCCCTCATCTTGGCTGTAGAGTCCTGTAGAACATATTGCTGTCGTCGTCGAATTGCTGTGAAATTGAATTGCTTCTTGGTTGTGTTGGCTGTCAATTCGTTGCGGGTCGGTGGTGGAGGCAATCTTCGTTATACGTTGACGGTCTTCTAGACGCGGACAATTGCGTACAATCGCGTACAGCGAGCGAACGTCGGAAGTTCAGGTTTCACTATTGCAGCTGTACACGCACTCAGACAACACAAACTTATAGCAATGCTCACGCATAGTTCGCTAATTGAAGTTGATGCGACTGTGTTTCTTCTGGATGTACCATTCTTGCATCTTCATGTTTGCGGGTTATCAGACTGCACACGATCTTGGACTGTTCCATGGACGACAAGTTGCGGTTGCTTTGTAGGTATGAGCTTGAGGCATTGACCTCATGGTTCACACTGTAATAACTGCTTCGTGACTAGTGACCGGTGGCGATGATGTTCGGGGCTAAGTTGGCGCGGTTTTCGTGCTGTAGCCGGTATTTTGAGGAACCTGAAGAGGAGGCAGTTGCTGCTTATCGCACACGATGTAGACAGGAGAGGGAACAAGCTCTGCAGGCTTGACACGTAGACGTCAGAACGACGCGGGAATGGTTGTTCGGAATCGAGTCACGGGCGTTTGCGCGTACGTCTCATATGGCTCCGAGTTGTTTGTCCCTGCTTGGTAGCATAGGCGTCTAGGAAATTCTGTGCGGCACGACTCCGCATGCCGAGCATCCAAGTCCCATACACCGACCTCCCGCCGCCATGCGTGTCGACAAGTGCTACTTCTGCTCAAAAAGCGTCTACCCTGGACATGGTATGCTTATCACCTGTGCTCGGTGGACCACGAGCTCACACTCTGTAAAGGGAGCGCATTCGTCCGGAACGATGCGAAGGTCTTCCGGTTCTGCGGCTCAAAGTCAGTATCCCTTCATCCGTACTCTTTCGGTCGTTCTCATCTCATCTTCCAACAGATGCAACAAAAACTTCAAGTATGGTTTGAATCGCACGACTGCTCTGGCAGATACCTAACTGTACTCGTCCTCAGGATGAAGCGCAACCCGAGGAAGGTACGCTGGACGAAGGCGTTCCGTAAGGCGGCAGGCAAGGAGATGACTATCGTACGTTCTTCTACTCTCACATCGTGCACATTCTTTCAACGGCGGGGCAGGACTCTACGATCGAGTTTGAGAAGAGGCGAAACGTCCCTGTCCGCTACGACCGCGAGTTGGTCCAGACCACGGTGAAGGCGATGAAGCGGATAGCGGAGATCAGGCAGAAGCGGGAGCATGCTTTCTGGAAGAACCGGTGCGTGTTATCGTCGTATCTTCACTCTTTCTGCCCCTCATCTCCGCCTCAGGATGGCCGTCGCGAGAGAGAAGCTCAAGGCGCACAGGAAGCGGAAGCTCGAAAAGACCTCGGTCAAGCTGCTCCAGCCCATCACGCCCGAGTCACAGAAGGTCAAGGAGAAGATCAAGATCGCGACCAAGACACGAAGTGCCTTGGTTGCAGGGGAGGGTCAGTCAATGGGTATGGATCTCGATTAAACACCTCGAGCCCCTCCCCATCTCTCCTTCTGCGCCTCTCGCGCGCTCTCGTGTCGATATGTTTTTGCGGTCAACCTTCGGTCGGTGTATTGCTATGTATTGTACACGTACATGCTATGAGATATGTTCTCGATAATGTGTATTGGTATGACTACAAAGTGCTGGTAAAAGTACAATGGGTCTATGTGGGGACGACATCGATGGAAACCATAACGGGAGAGATCGTCTAACGTTGCTTGTATTTCGCCTCGTTCTCCTGGCGTATGTTGGGATCTAAAGTGTTCTGCAGGCCGAGCAATGTCATGCTAACAGCCTCAGTCGCACCGATCATAGGCTTTAGAACAGCAATCGGAACTGCCCGTACAACGGCACGAACGGCGCCCTAACAGGAAGAATTCAACCCATGAACGGTACGGTAAACAGAGCCAAGACTCTTACCTCATTGCCCGAACGCTCATACACCTCCATCGGCACAGCGAGTATCGTCTGCGCCGCAGAGTTGAGGTTGCGTCTGAGGCTCCTATACGCCGACTGCACACCCTCCTTCACATTCACAGGCTGCTCGGCGTACTTGCTGATTAGGTCGGCCGTCTCCTCGTCCAGCTCGGGATCATCAAGGTCGACTTGGGTGGGAAGCTGAAGGGCCTCGGCCATGACCTCGTCCTTGAATTGACCCCCGAGCACGTTCTCGGCCTGCTCAAGGATGACCTGCGTTCCCGTCGCGAGACGAGCGCCCAGCCTGATGGCTTCCATCGCTGTGGACTTCATGAACGCGTTTGTGCCCTTCTGCAGACCGCGATAGACCCGGCCGTCCTTCTTGTACTGTGCGATGGGCAGCAGAACAAGGTCGGCAACACCCGAACCAACGTTCACCACAGAGCGGATTGGAGAAACGCCCGAGATGACATCGATCAATTGAGTCGCCTTCACGTCGGGGGTCCATAGGTCGTTAAGGAGGTCGAAGAACTTCGGCCACCCAGTGATCTACGCTAATGTAAGCAGAGTAAGGGAGTGTGATAGAAGAATCGCTCACCCCTTTGAGTGTGATGTGCCTCAAGGTCATCTCCGCCCCGTCGAAATGGAAGAAGTTCATCAGTTCGATAGTGCGCCCTTCCCTCAATGCTCGATAGTCGACGCGACGCGGCTTGTAGTCCAACTTGATATCTACTGGAAAAACCTCTGCTTGCTCTATAAACGAATGTGAGTATCGAGCTATTCTCATGACGACACGAAGACATACGGAAGTAGATCTCGTCAGCTGGCTCGGGATTGGCCGCAGGCGCAGCATCGGGGTCCTTGAAAGCGAAGAACTGCTTCAAGAAGTCGAGAGCATCCTGGTCTACGTGCAGCCTTAGGGGAAGAATCTTCGCCTATTAAGTGGTCATTGGTATGAGCGTACAGTCATATGAATACAGAAGGCATCACTCACTCGCAGCCGCGCCTCCTCTGAGGGGTGTCCCGGGACTGGATGTAGCATACGCAGCTCGACGCGCACCATGTTGGATTCGGTCTCGCGGACATTGCCACGGGAGTCTGCTCTCAGGCTTGTGAGGAACTTCTTCCACGTCGAGGTCTTGATATGGTCAAGGATCTCCAGGTCCCTCACGGTTGCGAAGACCCGAGAGACCAGAGCGACCTCTGGACGATACTGATCCACCTCGGCACTCACGTGCATAAGCTTGATCTCAATGCTGGGTCCCTTGGATCGGTAGAGTCGTCTTCTGTGTCGTGTTGAAGTCGCTGCGCTTCGGCCCGGCGAGGCTAATGGTTGGGGTTTGAGCGATTGCCACGAGCTCTGCGTATTGGTCTCGAACTCGTCATTGAGCTCTTCGTCGATCGCAGCGATAAGAGCTCCAGGCTCCAGTTCATCCACGTTGTGCTCCAGCCCGATGTAGACGGAGTTGAACAGCAGAGTGTTTGTTTCTTCGACGCTGGGGTCTGGAGTCTGCCCGCTGGCTACCAGTTGTCGTATCTTCGCCAACCTCCGCCTCATCTCCTTGGCCTTATCGTCGATGATCTTACGGGTCCGCACCCAGTCGTAGCCATCGTACAGAAGGAGAGTGACGTTGAAGTTGTTGACGCGCACCTGGAGGGTAGTATCTCCGAAACTATCGGGAATTGTCAATATGAGTCCTTGGTCAGCGACGACATGATATCCTACCTTGAAGCCTCACTAGGTTCTGGAGGCAGAGTATCAAAGTAGTTCTCGATGATGCGCAGCCCTTCAGGCCGGAGCATTCGCACAGTCTCGCCACCATGGGCGGATGTGACTCCTTGGAGAGGCTCAGTACCGGGCACAACCGACGGACTGTCGATATCTGAGTCGTCGAACTCGTCGTCACTGAATTCGCGAAGACCAGCGGCGGCACCAAAGGATTCGTCAAGATAGTCTGGATTGGTCGGAAGATCATCTTCGATCATATCTGGGGCGGACCCAACTTCGGGCAGGCGCTTAAACGCTGATTCGTCGAGAGACGCTACCAGCCGAAGTTATGAGTAGGTTGTGTCTTGACCGAGACATTGATGTGACTCACCGAGTAAGCCACGAGTAGAAGGAGGCTTGTGGCTAACATTGGTCGGTTCGCGCTTCCGCTTAGGTTCTGGAGACCTTCCCAAACGATGTAGACCATTAGCTCGACACGCCATTCGGACTTGGTAATACTTACTCTGTGCTGGGTGGCTTGAACGCGGAGGAAAGATCTCCCATGAAAGCACCGAGTACACCCATCGTGTCTGCGCACATATGGACGCGAAGATCTCCCCTGTCGATCATCAACTATATGCTCGTTCAACGGGCGATCTAAGTCAACACGAATGGAAGAGCTTACCCGGCCATCTGGGGGCCTGACAGAGCTGTCCTGCTTGAAAACTAACACAAGGTCAAGGACCTCGGTGATGACTGCGTATCCCAAGCTCTGTGAGGACCTTATTATCAGCTTTCGGTGTTGCATGAGTGAAGATATCGACCGACCTTCCACAGTGCTACTCCATGGGCTGCCGACGTCTTCGGTGTTCCCGCCTCGTCGGCATTACTCATTTGGTCATCAATGAGCAGCAAGTAGAATGCAGGAAGGGAAAGGTTCATCGACATGATGGGGGAATTACCCTCAATAACGGTCGAGAACTCGAGCTCTCCGATGTACGGCAGCAGCGCCCCCCTGTGCGTCGGCGCAAAAAGGCGTATCGAAGTGTCGTGGACTTTGACATTCACGCGGGTCCTCTCGCTCGGAACAACTGACTCGAATGCCTAGCACCGGTTGCATGTGAGCTGCTGCCCTCCTTTGGCTGGAGTCAATATCACGTACCCCCGGAGGTGCCTTGAAGAATCTCCCTAGATCTGCGGTCCATCCGATGTCAGGATAGAAGTTGTATGTGATCCCCGACACAGTCAAGCGAACTCTCGACTCTTTCGCAGTCGTCTCGGGCACAACCAGAGACGTGAACCGCAGCTTCAACGCTGAGCGAGCGGACGTGGACTACAGAGATAACGCCACATGAGTTGACGAGCATGAAAGTGGTGAGTCATATGTACGCACCAGGGAGCGGGGTGTTGTCAACGACAAGAAACAGTTACGGCCGGACGGCGTTGTGTCGTGGACGTTCATGTCCATAACTCCGACGGTCACGACGGTCTCGTCCTGGTCAATACTTTCAGTCAAATATGAACAGACCACAGATGATCCCCTAACAGACGTACCTTCCCCTCTGGCTTGAGCTCGACTAGAACGTCAACATCAGAAGCCGTGACGTCGAACGGCCGCACCACGACAAGGGCGCCCTCTCCTCTGGGAGCGAGTAATCTCAGCACAGCTGATACACATAGTCAGTCTCTGCAGCAAAACAATGTCAACGATCTCTACAGGCACGGACCTTCAGTGATAGCGATCTTGACCGCGGTCTCGCTGCGGGGCTCCTGCCGAGCCCTGATCGTGTTCGCCAAACTAGTCCCGCCGCTCGCCGTCCCGCTGCCGACAGTGCTCGCCCGCGCAAAGTACCGACTGCCGATCAGGCTAGAGTCGCCACTACCAGCCCTATGAGTACCGATATCCGACCCGGGCGACTCGGCGAATGCGGCCTCCGCGAGCTGGGTCAGGTCGTCGGCCCACAACTGCAAACCATCCAGGATGGGCTTTGACAGCTCAACATGGATCGACGGGAGGTCCACAGATACTGCAGTCGAGCTGACGGAGACAGATGGTGTCGATGTGGATGTCGCAGCAGCCTTCCTGACCACCAGTTGGGGTCGTAGAGTGTGGCCCGACTCGCGTGTGGGGGACGTTCCGACCCCAAAGTGCGCCGCTTGGTCAGTCTCACGCTGAGAGAGCGGACCCAGAGATAGGATGGCTCGGGCCTTGCTCTCCCCCACTAAGGAGGACGCGATGACGATCCGTTTCCAGCTGGCGCCCAAAACAACGTTGTCCTGCTCTGACGAGCGTCCGGCAGAGTCAGCGCCGTACAGCTCTTCCGCGGTGCCAAACCTTGCGGTACGGGCTATATCTTGCTCGGGTGCGGCCCCAGGTGAGAGGCGCAGGTCGTGTATGTCGACAATTACTGCGCCAGAGCGAGGTAAACGACCGGCAGGTGGTGGTGTGCGTATCTCTATGCGAACCGCGGGCAAGAGGATCGAGATGGCAGGACCGCTCGTCTTCTGTCGCTTTCTCCTCTGCAAAGATGCGCATCAGACTCAAGTTGAGTACACATGAAGGTACGACTAGGCTTACTCCTGAACGATGCGACGTCGGCGTGGTGGGAACTCTGCCTTGCACATGTCCGCGATAGTCGTACCCGAGATCCAGGTCTTCCAAAACTAACTGCTCCAGCCTACGACGCTCCCTCTCCTCATCCGTCTCGCGGTTTGGCAGTCCCTTCAAACCAGATATTCGAGGGGTACTAGGTTGTATGTCCTCGTCATCCTCATCGTAGACCTCCTCAGGCGATTCAGCCCCTTCAGCTCTATCCGCAGTTGAACTTTGTGCAGCAGCCAACTCTTCCACAAACTGTAGAACTTCGCTCTTCCCATCCTCCTTGCGGCCCAGCATCAATCCTGTGTCTAGGAATACATGCAATGGGGCCAAAGTGACCTGAATTTCCGCAGCATCGCGATTCTCCTTTGGGTGAGCGCTCCGGAATTTGACGGCTAGTGCGGGTGCAGACGGTTTTGGCGGTGCTTGCATCCCTTTGCCAGGGGATGGTGATAAGCCTGCCAAACCGAGTCTACCAGGAGACGAAGGCAACGCAACGGGGATCGGACGAGTCGCCGGTGGACTAGATGGCTTGGGGAAGTCTCCTGTGTGCCTCGGAGGACTAGTAGGAACGGGTGACGGAAATCGGCCCTCATCATTCCCAGAGTACGACGTCGCACGTGCCGAAGGTGTAGCTTGTGCCGGCTTCGTCCTCCACAACGAGAGCTTCGTCGTTATGCTGAGTTGAGTAGGATCTGTCCAGTCAGCTACGTCGAAAGTTGGTAGATAGGGACTGGGCTCCGAAGTCGCTGCCGGTGACGGGTGGACATGTGTGATCGGATATTGTGAGGGAAGGTACGGGTCAGTAATGAGTATCGGGGATGCAGTCATCTCCCCGATTGACCCTGTACGAGGGATGAATGCGAATGCAGAGACGTCGGCAATAGAAAAGGACGCGGAAATGGAGGGCGGTTCCCGTCGTGGAGTTGCGCGTTTGCTCTTCGGGGGCTCCGGGCGCTTCAGAGACCACGAACTAGAGACACTGTCGACATGTATCCTTGTATATCCACGGGGGAGACGAGGCGGTACCAGTGGGCGAGCAAAATACTCCGCCAGAGCATCGTCTGGGTTGGCGGCAGAGGAGCGCATCGCAGGTAGGAGAAGGATCATCAACCCACGGACTCGAACAACGCCTTCGATGTCATCGAACGGAAGGGACGAGCTAGGATCAGTGGTCTGACCGGTCCCGGTGGATGGTCGTGTAGGTGCGCTATGGAATGTCCAGAGATCCGCAACGTCGACGACACTTCGAATTTGTCGTGCGCTCATCGCGCACGCAATCATACCCATACTGAGCTCTATTCTGACCTTGTCCTGTCGAGTTGGAGCTGCAGTACGAGATGGCGCGTTCTCTTGCGGAGTTGAGGGAGACGGTGCACCCGCTGTTCGAGGTGCAGGGGCTGGCCGGTAGGGAGGAGGGGTAGTGATGCGCAGCTCAATAGGCTCGGAGCCGAGCGACAGGATGGTCTCGTCCTCTATGTCCACTGACCGTATTGTTAGGCGACGCCGGGGCTGCGAGAAGGTTGGTGAGTGTGAAGCGAGGACAGTCGGGTCTATGACCGGCGAAGATGTCGATGGATGCGCTAGGTTCTCAACGAGTGGGGAGGAAGCGGGTGATTCAAATGTTTCGCGTGACGGGGTTGGACTACGCGAGCCAGACTCTTCCTCCTCAGGAATATCAGGGAGCGGATAATCCGCCTCACCGGTGGATATCGCGCTTTGATACATACTGCTCGCTACAGAACTTGCTGGAGATACAGGCCGCGGGGGCAGCATGGCAATCGACTGTGACATGAACATCTGAGTGTCTTCATCGAGATCCGATGAATCTGAGTAAGGAGACGACGGCTCAGGCTCGAAGGGGGTATCGACGATACGCTGTGCGGGTGGAGGTAAGGACCGCATTGAGAATGGAGTCTCCGGAGATGGTGTACGGATTTCTGGTATCGAAGCTGTGGATACAGGTGTCGTAGGTGAGGTACTGTTCGGCGTTGCAGGATCGACAAAAGAGCTACGGGGAGTGATTGGTCGTGGGCTTTGAGGACGTAGACAGCGAGTAGTCATTGTTACACCGGTGATAGTGACCCGCCTCGTCTCCCCCGAGAGCCGACCGTCCGTGGATGTAGAGCTTGGAGTCTCTGAAGGACGAGCCGGTCCGTCCTGAGTTTGTGTTGCATAGCGAATCTCGGGTATGATGAGCGTGAAACTAGCTTGCTGAGGATTTACGATGGTAATCCGAGTGTCTGTCGCGTCGAACTGGAAGCGAGCCAACAACCTCTCTATTAGCGTCGCGAAGATGGATACACCTGGCGGGTCGGACTCGTTGAAGTGCATTTCCTCTTCCGAGAAGAAGGGATCCAGACCACCCGGGACATGATCGTCGAACGTAGATGAGCTCGATGCACTGAGCTCGGGGTGGATAGATTCTCGAAGAGTAGCCTCCTCGTTCGGGGTGAGCTCTTCATGGATGAATGATTCGGCAACGGACGCGACGGACTCTGCGAGGTTGTCCGGGAAGGAACGTTCAGACTTTGTTGCCGCGGAGGGTTCGAGATAAAACGTGAGATGTAGGGAATCGAGGGATAGGCCCACGGTAGAGGTGAGGGGATTAGGCCAGGGTATTCGTGCGGTCACTTTGCCTACGGAACCATCGTGCAATCGTATAGGCAAGCCGGAGATGAGGGCGTTGATGGCCTGAAAGCTCAGTATAGCGTTGGCATGCATGAATGATGATGATGACGCACCTCGTTGTTGAGCTCGAGGTCGCGGACCTGGACATAACCTGAGCCAATCTGGGAGTCCACCTGCTGTACATCAAGCTGACCGGGCTTGAGGAGATGTCCGAGCGACTGTCTGAGAGCAAATGAGATGAAACGCTTCTGGATGCTGGATGGGAGCGTGAAGTCGATCGAGGGGAGGGAGGGGAGCCATGAGAATGACGGAAACATTGTCGTAACGTGCAAGAGTCCCGGGATTGTCGGAATACAAGATACAATGTATGATGCGTGGGGATCGTGCAAAGCAAGAGAGAGCTGAGAGTTGAGAGCGTGACGGTGGTGGTCAGAGGCGCGGCATGGCAGTCGAGGAGTGGACAGTCGCGGACGGGACGCGGACGGAGGAAGACGAGTCGGAGGTGTGCAGGCGGGGCAGGCGTTGTGGACGGTGTGGGAAGATGGGATCGACGATTTGATCGGGACGGATGCTCAGCTGAGCGCTCAGCGTATCACGGCACTCGCGCTGCAGACACTGGGCCTTGCCCTCGACGTCCTCTCAGTGGGCGGAGGTGCAGCCAACTGGATGAACAGGGCTGAGCCAAGCAGCCGAGACCCGCGGGCTGCCCAGTCGAGCTATGGCGACATTCCGGGACAGGCCAAAACCTGAGGCACGCGTCCATCGCCGTTCTAGACCACCGTCCTCTTCCCTTCCCACCACCTCCCGCTCGTCTTCGACGGCGCACCCTAGCGGCCAACGCCCGAGCCCCCGCACACGATGCCGGCAGACCTGAACGTGATCGGCCCAACCTGGCGCGGCTACTCCGGCCTCAGACACTTGGTGATTTTGTACGGATCTCAGCGGATGTCCCCCGTTCTCCTTCTGAACCACCCACCCCGTCTCATATATCCAGCGGCGATTCCTACTCGGATGTTGGCTATGACTACACAAAGGAGTCTTCCATACCCACAGACGAGACCCCCTCGGCATCGAGTTTCCTGGCGTGACCTGGACAGAACCCGCCATGCCCAACTGGGTCGGCTACCTCATCACAGAGTACAGCCCGTACACCCGCCTCCTCGTCTACAACTACGCTATCGGCGGCGACACCGTCAGCGGCGTCAGGAAGCAGGTACAGGTCAACTTCCTGCCGCGCGTCGGCGAGAAGCCTTCCTGGGCTCCCTGGAGTGCTCAGGACTCACTTTTTGGTAAGTGTTTGAGTTTTCTGTCATGACTCATCACCGTCCTAACTTGAGCGTTTTTCTTCTCTTCGCAGTCACCTGGATTGGAATAAATGATTGCGGGTGCGCCGTAACCACATCAGAGATACGATGCATGCTCTGACATAGCTCAAGAAGACATAGAGACATCAACTCCGTCCCGTCGACGGTAGACGAGCTCTTCGTTGAACAGGAAGCTCTGTATAACGTCGGCGCGCGCAATTTCCTCTTCATCGATGTCCCGCCAATACATCGGACGCCCGTTGGTGTGTATCCCGTCGGTCTCGATCTCCCATCCACTGAAGGTACTCTTCATCAGGCCTTGCTTTCTCGAACCACGATCCCGATTTCCGCCAGGTCTACGATGTATGGAACGTAACCTTGCGCGACCGGATCGCCAGGTTCGCGCAGGCCCACCCGGACGTCACCACGCTCTTCTTCTCCTCTTGGGATACTTTCACCCGCGTGCTTAACGACCCCGTGGCCCACGGATTCGCTCCCGAGCACGTCTCGCGGTCAGGTGGGGACATCTGGGTCGACAATCTGCATCCCTCGACCAAGATGCACGACTGGATCGCGCACGATCTCTCCAAGTTCCTCAGCGCCCTGCCTGCATACTCGCCGCCAGAGGGGGAGGCGAAGGCCAGGCCTGACGAATAGCGTAGGCACGATCTACGATGGGATGTGGGTCTCGAAGTAGCTTGAACATTTGAAGCTTGGCGTTTACACTGGTTCTGATACATTATTGTGGTTCGTACTGGGGTGCAAGAGTCGTAATGCGGATTCGATATCATGACTGCTAGTGATATGCACCGTCTACCTGCGACGCAGAGACATCTGAAGGTAGGCATGTTTCAGCGACCATACGAATACATCATGGAATGAAGAACACGCACCACTCGGATATAGGAGCACAGGAGACGTGCGTGTTTCGCGTAAACAGACTCCATCGACGGGTGGACCCGGATGTCCGGCGCTGCAACCCTCCTGTACAGCATCGGTCGCTGCACGATACAAAACGAAGCAGTCAGTATGTTGGAGAACTATGTAGGACATACGAGCGCTTACCTGTGGAAGTTTCGCAGCCAAGGCAAGGGCATGATCGTTGTAAGAGTACAGCGACGCCTCCATGTCCGCGGACTTCGGACTCCGGCCGAAGCGCGACCAGGTCGCGAGTCTCTCGAAATATTGTTGGAAGCCCGGCTGTCTTGTGAGCTGGACCCCGTGGCGCTCCTCCATCTCGGCGACAAGCACGGCGAGCGAGACCGCGCGCTCGAACTCCATCGTGGGGAGTTCGTCGGGGACGAGGGTGGGGAAATTGCGGAGAGCGACCATGTTGTAGGCGAGGATTGCGAGTGTGGGGGGTCGCCGGTCAAGGGGTGTGGTGTGCAGAACGTGTAATGGCAGGATTGTGTAGTAGGAAGTTCAGTTGCTGGATGTTGGAGGACTAGTGGTGAGGAGCTGGGTGGGCGACGAGGCGGGCATTTATGCTACAGGCCTGTCGGATAAGAAGAGCGGAACCTCCTAGGTGACCTACCGTTCTTGGTCAGGAATGCAGTTCCGACCGGGGCTTGGGCCCGTCCATACTGAGGGCTCCCGTTGTGGCGGACTGATCATGAATAGGAAGTGCCACACTTACACAAGACCTGGTATGAAAACAGTAGTATCATTCGAATTCGAAACACGCCTGACAGCCTCGCGACAGGTCCGACTCGGACCTGCTCTGGTACACGGAACGCCAGCACATCCGCGCATGGCACCGCCGCCGGTCAAGGACTCCTCGGGTATCGGCTAGTCTTCACGACGTAGTGAGTCGAGTCCACGGTGTTCTCTATGAGACCTTCTTCCTTCAGGTGGTCCAGAGCATCTCTGCGGAGAGGACCAATCGGCCCGCTTTCAGAACCTTCCTCACTCGGACGCACAACACGGGCCCGGGGTGGAACCTACCCAATCTGACGTGCGGTTGCATTGTGATGGCTGACGCCGCGGATAATGCTCAGCGAGTCCGCCCCCTCCTGAGCAGACGAGTTGCGTATTTGGAGCAGTATAGCGCGCTGCAAAACAGAGAGGTGTTCATATGGATCTCGTTTGATGCCCGATCGGCGGCGAGATCCTCCTAGTTTCAACATCAAGTCTCTAAGTTCACGCAAACTGATTGGTGGTAGGATACTTGGTGACCGCTCACCTATGACTCTTTGAGTAGGAGAAGCAGTGACATTTGATGGTGACTGAGGTGACGACGCCTGACGTAGAGATTGCTCTGGAGTGATTGGAGTGGGTGCTGGATCTGGACTGTTCAGCAACGATCGTCGGATTGGGGTAACTGGCACGGGAGACTGAAGTGCGGTTGTCTGCATAGGCTTTCTGACCGGACTGACTGGTGTACGCGGAGTGGCCAGTGCGGACTGAGGGGGAGGGGTAGGCGGCGGAGTTGTGTGAACGCTGGTTCTGTGACTTCTGTAGGACGATGTTACAGGCGTTATAGGAGAATTTGGAATGCTTTCAGAGTACGAATATCTCGTTGGTCGAGTGGGAGTAGCTGGAGGGCTGTTGAAAGCGGTAATTTGCCGCGGTACCGCACTCCTGCGTGCATCTGCGGGCTTGAAACCGTGGGATCAGTAACCATCTGAGACCAGTGATCAAAGCGATAGTAGCTCACGGGCGGACCACGCTCGTAACATAGCGTCACGAACGCTGTCTCCGCGATGTGGAACAATAGTTGGTTGGCGATATCGGTGACTCTATGTATTCTTCGGATGTTGAGCGAATTTCTCGTGTTCTTCGCCGCCTTGGTGTCCAACTGTCCGACAACATGCACGTAAAGCTGCTTGTCGTTATCTGGCAGCTGTTCTACCATGTCTGAACGCCATTGACGCGCAATTATGCGTCCAGCACTGGTGCCATCCTCGAGGTGATAGAGGAGACATGAGTCGTATTGGCGAACGTCAATGACGTGAGCAACGATTGATACCTGCGAAGAATCTGCATTAGGGGAGCAACTTTGTCCTATCGTAGGTGATACGAACGTGGTCAACCACGATGTCATTGATGCTAAACATTGCATCTGAGTGGGGTCTTGTTGCATCGAGAAGTTGTCGAATTGTAACCGGTCGAATATTGGTGGATGAAGAAAACTGTGGAAAACCCACAGGGGTGCATCAGTTACGAAAACGTACCGGACTCCAGACCGCTCACCGAACTCTGCATATTGGAGCGACGAAGAGATGTTGAAGGACTATGGATGAGACTCGAGCGAAAGGAGTGGCGCCATATGCAGCTGCAGCTTGACATCCCGCGGGAAGAAGCACGCTATCGATGGACATTAATGGGACCTCGGGAGCCTAAATGAGCATGCCGTGTCTCCCGCAGCACGTCAGCTAGTACTGGTGCCGAAAGCAATGTATAACCTGAGGCGAGAGGGGACTTTACAACCAGAAATGCAAAGGCGATAGCCGCACAACAAAGCAGAGGCAAATGGTACAATACACAGCACATCTTTCAACATCGCCTACTCAGATACGAGGAAGTGAGATTCGTCAGTCGTGCTATACACAAGCCCGTCATCCATGAGCGTGTCGAGCGCAGAACTGGGATAGGGTGCGCATGGTTGATTAATATGTCTGAAAGCTAGCATGTTCATAGCAAACATACCTGATACTGTGCGCATCACCATCGCCGGCATTGTGATTAGTAGCGATATGCCTTGCAATTGCAGCGACGTGGATACCATCGCCGGTTTTAGGTTGCGAGAGCATAAACATTAGTATCTGTCGCTGCAGAGGGGGCAGGTGTGCGTATCGGCTAGAGTTTGCGCCCGTATTGTGGGTTTGAGTGGTGTATGCGGATGCGACGGAATGAGATGTAGTGCCGTTTGTAGCAGGGGCCCGCTTCTGCACTGTGCCCTCACTCGGACGAGGTGGCTAGTGTGGCATGAGCGGACGAAGCATATTGATCGAACATGACAACCTACGGGACCGCGTTCAAAGATGAGCAGCGTCATGGCCGTCTCAGAGATATGGTAAAAGATCTCGTCTGCAGCTGTCTCTGGGGCAATAGGCCTGATGTGTGTTGCAGTGATGTATGTTTTGTTGCCAAACGTCTTCAAAGACCCCAAGACGCGCACATAGATGTTTTCGCTGAGAGATATTGAGTCGGCATCCTCATGCCCTGCATGTGGACACTTACCTGATCTCTCGCTGTCCCTCTTCTTCGTTGTTTGGATTTATCCAAAGTCGAGCCTCGTACCTTGCAGTACCATCGTTAAGCATGTAGACGACATTGGTTGTTTGAGCCTGTACAGATAGAACTTGGGCCACGACCGTGATCTATGGCAGGAATTAACGAATCACAAACGTTTGAGCACAGTGAATGCGCACCTGACCGAGCTCAACATCTCCAATCCGCCACGCCGCATCCGAATGTTCTTGAGTGGCTTCTACGAGCTGTTTCAGGGTCACGGGTCGAATCGAGTGACTGGTAGCTTGCTACCTCGATCCAGACATGTCATGACGAGTGGATGATACAAGAAGAACGCGTTCTTACGCGTGCACTGCCCCCAGGACTACCTCCACCGCTTCCGTATGGTGAGCCCTGTGATAGGAATCCACCGCCGTTGCCATAAAAGGGGCCGCTGTCACCAACTAACCAACCCCAGGTCACCAAGGTCACCTAAGGCGGATATGAGATGATACTTACAACCGCTCATGCTTGCAGTTACGTAAACTCAAGGGAGGCAAGAGGCAAAGGGGGCAAGGGGGTAGCAAAATACTGCAGCTAGTGGTGGAAGAGGATGAGAACGCGACAGACGCGTGGCTGGTCTGAAGTGGCGTGACGTGACAGGACGCGCCTGTCACAGTCGTGGTAACGTAATCGTTCCATCCACCGGCTCCGGCGCTTCCCCACCCCGAAACGGCGCCCCTTGCACCGTGCACCTGTCAAAGCTTTGCTCCGCCTACCGGAGCGGCGACCGCCCCCATCCATTTGTCTATGGCTATCTATTACCGGTGCCAACTGTGTAGATGCGCAGATCTGAGTGGGTTCACCAGGACCGCGAACAACCTAGATCTCTACAGGGCGTACATAGTTGTTCGAATGAACACCATATCCGAATGAGCACCGCTCCTCGGGTCTGAGAACGATACTATTACTATGTGTTCTAATAAGGTACTTGTGCATGAGTACTTGAGTGGTGATATGCATGTGCTGTCATGTCTATGTAGTATGAATGCCGTATCATGTCGTGGAAGTCCAGTATCATAATCTATGTCATCACGCATGGGTCTTGACCAGCTTCGTCATGCCCTTACCCAGACCTTCATATATCTGTTTGCGCGCATCGGTGATCCTCTTCGCAACGTTCAAAACGAAGTCATGGTCGAGCTGGATTCTCGGATGAGTTCTCAGGGTGGACTAGCAATGCAGAAGGACACGCACTCCTGATTCGTGGATGATAGGCTTGCAAGCATCCACAATAGCCTTACGTGCGTCCGCGCTAGCTTCAGCCTCACTCCGGCTGATCAACGCGGTTGACACTTCGGCCAGCACAGCCACGGACTTCGAGCGAATATCCTTCAGGTGTTGCGAGAGCTGCATCGCTTGTGAGATAGCGAACCCTTGCGCTCAAGACAACACTCACCCCACTGAGCTTGTTCTGCTTCACAACAGAAGGCAATTTGAACCTGGTTGTTTCGATTGCGAGCAGGAGGAAAGCCTGGGCGAATCTCTGTTACCTCCAAATTCCGGTACGGCACAGCATGATATCCACCAACCTCTTGTGCAAGAGTAGCAACGTGAAGCAGCTCGAATGGCAGAGCCTTGCTCTCCAACACGACCTTCAAGCGCGCAGACAGCTCTGCATCGTGCATTGTCAGACACGAAGAATGATCATTTAGCGGAGCGTCTCACCATCGAAGTGCTGGCTAATGGCAGCGGGAGGTTCAACAACTGCGGGGGGCTCCTCATCCTTCTTTGAGTGACCGTTCGCACCAGCGTCCGGAGGAAGTTCTAAGCCCTTCAATGGGTGCCCAGTCTTTTGCTCTGTCAGCTTGGCGGCCTCAGCGAGCACAGCTGATGGCGGAGGACGAGCGTAGTCATGGTAGGGAGTTAACCATTCTGACAACGCGGTGGCGTAATCGTAGTACCGAGACTCATCAGGAGAGAGCTGATGCAGACGCGACGTGAGACGCTGCAACGGAGAGAACACAGGATCGGTACCTCGTCTATCTCCTCCTGCTTCCTAGCCGCTAGCCGCTCTTTGAGTGGTAGCTTCGTCTGGGGGTCGTTACTTGGCTTAGGACGATCACCAATGAGAAGCTTGTCCTCAACTGAATCATCCAAGTCACTTGCGAGTTGGAACGCCTTGATATAGATTTTCAGGAACACCCATAGCCATCCAAACTGTAGGGAGCAGCCATATCAGCCAAAGTAGAAGAAACAAAGCAGACAAGACTTACGCCTGGTGTCTTCTCAAGATATTGGGTCTGCATGTTGAATGTAGCGACACTACGAGGCTGGTAGTTGGCCAAAATGTTGAAGTCGCGGTTATCGTGGTGAACTAGAGACTCTGCTACATGAGACATCGTTCGATAGAGGATGAAACCTGACATTGACGTACGACGATCGAATATGAACTTCAACTCGATGAGCTCCATATCGACCAGGTCCGAGTTAATGGGCTCGTGAGCGATTCGCATGCGAACGTGCTCCATCTTGATTAAATCACGTTGCAGCGAATTGTCGAGACAATCCTCGAACAAGATGAAGTCGGGGACCTTCATCGTGACCGTCAGTTACGACTTTTCCGGAGTTTGACTCACCACAGACCTGAGTGTACTTTTCGTTCATGAAGCATCGGACGATCAACTCTGCTGTCTGTTGGAACCTATCAGAAACTTCGCATGCAACGGATACAAAAGACACTGGCCTCTTCGGAGTTGGACAAGTAGATTCGACTGGACTCTAAGCACTCAGTCGTGTACGTGATGTCCCCGGTAGCTGCCAACGAGAACGTGGAGGCTCTTGACAGTATGAAATGGGACAGCGTGTCGTTCTGAACCTGCTTCACATTGATACTCCTGTAATGCTCCAACGCGAGCGAAGGTGCGCCCAGCAGTCGATAGATTCGGATCAAGTGCAAACGGATCTGGTAAGACATCTTGCTCTTCCCAATGGCATACTCAAGTAGAGCGGCAGCATTGTACAAGAATGTCTCGTCATTAGTCCGTTTCCAGTTGTTCACGAGCACCTGAGCAGCGAGAATCACAAGATCGTCTGCTGGTTGGAGTTCGTAGGAAGGGAGGTCTTTGCCAAGTTTGAGACCGTCCAGGTACGCATCGAGACACTGTATTGCTCGTTGTGTCTCTGCCTCGACCGACAGTTGGGTCTCCGTGAGGTTGTAGCGGAGTAGTTTCTGTGCGTTGATATAGCGCCAAAGGTCTGGTACTGACGTCTATCCCTCCTGTCAGACTGGAGTACTGGGGACGGTACGGAGAACACACCGTGGCAGCAGTCTGTTTTTCCAAGATGGAAGTCCACCGCAAGAGGTCCTCGCCCTCAAACTGAATGTAAGGCTGCAGATCCTCGTAGCAACAAGCCTTGCCCCCGAAATGTTGGAAGTAACTCTCCAATAGCGAGGTTAGCACGGTGGGATCTGCCAAGGGTCAATTTGCCTTCAATTCCGAATCAACGATGTTGGTTCACCTGTTGCGAGTCCATGTTGCCTCGAGCGTTTCTCGAGCTCAAGGAGAGCCAGATGTCCTGAGCGATCTTTCACGCCATCTTCCTCGACGACCTTCCCAAACAGATCTCGTGTCCGCACGACGTGCTCAGCGCAAGATACCTTAGCAGCATCGACATCTGCGCCCTCAGCCGTGAAGTCGGAAAAGGTGGCGTCGATTACTGCAAGGAACTCGAGCCAGTTCCGGTCCCTTGAATAGTGGACCTTGCTGAGCTCATGTTTATTGGCGTCGAACGGCGAGCAACTCACTTCGCTTCCAATATCCGATTGCCTGCCAATTCGCCTGCCTCCTTGGTCAACCCCTTCAGCTTCCAGATCTCGCGACGTAGCTCCTCGCATGAGAGCGTTCCAGCGCACACGAGTTTACCATTCTCGCTCTCGACCATTTCATAGGCCTCGTCGTACAATCCCAGTTCTTTGAGAACAGTGACGTGTAGATGGAAGCGGTCGGGAAGGTAATAAGACAGCGTTTGTGACGGGGAGATCATGCGATGTGCTAGCTTTCTGAGCACAGTGCGGAGGGCTTCAGGAGTGGATGAATCGTTCGCCTAGAATTCAGAAGTGTCATGTAACCTTATGAATCAGTAGAATGTAGCGGACCTACCTGTAACAGGGCACTCATCACATTCCAGTACATATAATGATCCTCCTGGAATTGCTTGTGCATCTTGCTAGCGATCTGCCCGAGGACATCCAATGTCCGGGAAAATCGGAAAGATGTGGAGGGAACTGACCTGCTGTGCAGCTTTCCAATTTCCTATCCTCACATTGGCGTAGAATGTTTGAGTGCCCAACTCCTCGTTAGCAGGCTGCTGCTTGTACGCGTCTTCATACATTGCGACCATGTCCATGTCTATGCGGACAGCTGTGGCCTCTCCTCGTTGACTGATGACACTCTGTGTACTCACGACGACCGAGCCCCCTCAGAACATGCATCATAGCATTCAACGTAGGGTCGTCAACCGGTTTTGATGCGAGGACTTCATCGCATAGCAGAAGAGCTTCTTCAACCTTTTGAGTGCGCACAAGAGCTAGTGCTTTCAGAGCCTATGGACGGCAGCCGTACAGCATCTACATGAACCATTCATGGTGGTGACATACCTTGACGAGAAAGTTGTTTGGCTGCTTTTTGAGGACCTTGTTGCATGCCAGAATCGCGGACTTGTTGGAGTTTGTGTCCAAAGCCTCTGTAATATACCAAGTCCACTGAGTTATTGACCACGAGAGATAGCGCAGCGAGCCAACCGTATATTGGGCGAATCTGGCGATCCATAGCTCAGAGAAATGGAGTATAGGAAACGAGAGGAACCTGAATGGCGGATGAAAGAACCGAGTCGTGAGTCGTGAGTGGGCAATGACACGATCGAACGCCGCTACGCCGTTTCCCCAAAATTTGGAACGCGTTTCAGAAGCGCTCACAGGTGGCGGCCGCTCCGTCTCGTCCCGACTGCCTTTTCCCCGTCGGCCGTCTTTAAGCGAACATACTCACGTCCGACAGAGGGCAGCCCAAGGTGAGGCTCTCTGGATGTTCCCAGTACTAGTGAGCACATTCACACCGCTGCCTGTAGGCACAAGTGTTGACTGAACATGCCCCCGCCGTTGCTGTCGAGGTAATTGACCCGCCCGATCGTTGGTCTCGAATGCTCATACACTCCGTAGGACTCTGGATCCCATCCTTGGGGTCTTCACAGGCATGTTCGCCTACTACCTCTACGAAACGCATCCACGCACAGCAATGCCCGAAACACTGAGATTGTTCTCCTTGTTGCGGTGGAAGAGAGGACGGTGGCAGCAGGAAAGAGAGCGGAAGCTGTTGGCGAATTCCGAAGAACCAGTCGACTGGCAAGCTCTTGCAGCAAACGCTGAGTCGGAGGCAGACCAGGGATCGAGGCACTGATTTGTAGCAACCGCACCTCAACAGTATGACTTGCAGTGTTACATTTCCATCCATCCACGTCCTGCAGTCATTTTCGGTCGTGTACATCGTTAGACCGTACATCCAAAGGCAGCGAGTACGCAAGACTTGAGTGTGTTGCCCCGTATATACCTTTTGCTTGTGGTAGCCGATAGGCGTCATGAAGCTATCTCTGCCGCTTTCAGAGCGATCAACCTAGGATCATCCTCATAGGTAGCCACAGAAGCTGAGTAGATATTCGCGGCATTTGTCAATCTAGCAGGGTCACGCATTGTGGAGAGAGGGAATGGGAGAGCCATCATTGAGTAGGTACATAGGTACTGGATGCGACATGGTGCGAGCAAGGGCAAACCAGGGGCAAACGCAGGCTGGCCTACAGGCTACCGGACGGTAAGCGCTCGATGGCGCCTGATATGGTACTGTGGGAACGTGTTACATGAACTGCATAGTCAACGCAAGCCACCGAGCAGCCCTCAGCACGCGTCTCTCGAGTCTCCAACATCCGAAGGTCAAAGTCCGTCCTCAAGACTCCTCATGGCCCCCTCAACTACGTGCGTATTACTGGCATGCCACTTGGATTCAGGAAATCAGTGCTGACTTTGCACCGCTCATAGCGTCCCGACCGTATCGGTTAGTTCTCTGCACGATCAAACAAAGTCCTCGAAATTCTGACATCAATATAGGACATTGAAGTCCCGGAGACTCTCCTCAAGAAGCGCAAGCAGACCGAAAAGGCTCGCGAGGAGCGATTGGCCGCTGCCGTTGCCGCGCGCAAGGTGTGTACAAACACTTGCCGTACAGACGCAGTATATCCTTTTTCGCGTTTTACTTCATGATGCATACCACAACTCTTGGCTAGTTTTCACTATGGTGCCGGAAACATACCATCTTTCGGGACTGACCTTCACTTCCCTTCGTTCCATCCACGATTGGATGACTGACATGTCTCCACGTGCAGGCTGGCAAGGCAAAGCGCAAGGTCATCTTCAAGCGTGCGGAGTCCTATGTGAAGGAGTATCTCTCCAAGGAGAAGGAGGAGATTCGCTTGAAGCGGACTGCGCGCGCAACTGGTGACTTCTACGTCCCTGCGCAGGCGAAGGTCTACTTCGTCGTTCGTATCCGGGGGTGAGTTTGATGTCTTGCGCGATGCTTCTAGTCGCTAGACAAAGCTCTGCAGTATCAACAATATTGCGCCCAAGCCCCGCAAAATCCTCCAGCTACTCCGGCTTCTCCAAATCAACAACGGTGTTTTTGTCAAGGTGACCAAGGCCACAGAGCAGATGCTCCGTCTTGTTGAGCCCTACGTGACCTATGGGTGCGTTCCCTCCTTGCATCCTTGCTGACACCAAACTCATGGGTTGTTGCAGCGAGCCTAACCTGAAGTCCGTTCGGGAACTCATCTACAAGCGTGGCTATGGGAAGGTGGACAAGCAGCGCATCCCCCTCTCGAACAACGCTGTCATCGAGGAGGCTCTTGGCAAGTATGACATCCTTTCAGTCGAAGATCTCGTGCACGAGATCTTCACCACTGGCCCCAACTTCAAGCAGGCGTCGAACTTCCTTTGGCCCTTCAAGCTCTCTAACCCCACTGGTGGATGGAGAATACGCAAGTTCAAGCACTTCGTCCAGGGTGGTGACTTCGGCAACCGGGAGACGAACATCAACAAGCTCATCCGGCAGATGAACTGAGTTGATTGGGGGGGGGGTCTCTACTTGCGTTCACAGGGTCGCGGGCGAGTGTATATGAGGGAGTATGACTGGCATGCATTACCACCACGACTAGTATCACTACGTATCTTGTATGCCACTATGTTCACCTCAGACGTCGAAAACTGCATACTGCTAGGCACTTATGAACGTGTGGTTCACGATTAAGAGTATCATCATAATCTGGAGAGAGAAGTAGTGTATACCCTAACGGAGAACGCCGAGTAGATCTTCACAGCGCGCGCGACTTGTTACTTATCCCATATTTTGACTCCGTATCGCTACCTTACTCAGCCCCTAGGCCTCAGTCATGCAGGGAACACATCCTGTTGGTGCTCAGGTCGTATCTACGACATAGCAATCATCCTCTATGGCTCGATCACAGCAAGACAACCAATCCACACCGCGCGAGGTCAACAACCTCCTCCACACTCTCCGGTATGTATACCAAGAATCGCATCAATACAGATGAAATCTCATGTAGCTTTCGGCAGGGGTGAGCAGTTCAGACATTCGCAGAACCTACGCCGGTCGAAGGCGCATCTCGCGGCCATCGCCTCACGTACATTCAACGACCCCTCGCTTCCCTTCTCCAATATCTACAAGCATGCAAATGTCCAACCCAGAGACCGCTCACACAGTGTGGGTGTGCCGCCACCCCATCTCATCATACGTGAGGGACAACTGGAATATGATTATCCTCGAGGGCCGGTCCCTGGACCACCTGTGCCCAGTAGCTGGAGTGGACTGTTCAAACGCGAACCGGTGGACGAGCGTAATTCCATTGCGTTTCGGAAGAGGGCACTATCGATTCTTCTGTCATGCATGCCATCGAGTTTTGCCTCCAACGACGTCCCGGACCTCACAATACCAGGCCTCGAGTCTAGGTCCATCCCCGTTTCAGGACCATCATCTATGACAAGTTTGCTCGAGGGGTCGGACATGCTCGATGGAGACCCTCTCCACCAGTCTATCCCGACTCTCAGGCAGATATGTCTCAAGACGCTGCTGGATCTGTTCCCGGATACTGCGAATTTTCGAGACGAGCTACTTCCCATTCTTCCGCAGTTCTTCTACCGGGACGTGCTGAGATATACTGCGGTGCACGACCCCCTCCCAAACGCCAAGCTGTATGCATTGTGCGAGCCCAGTGGTCATGTCGACGGCGAGCTGATCGTCGTCGGACCTCAGGCGACGCTGCAGCGAGACGTCCTCTTCAGCATGTCTCCAGCAGTTCCATCGCGTCGAGCCGCAGGCTCAGGCCCGGAAGACCGAGGGGAGGGGCCGTCTTCTCATCGCGGTCGCGAGGACAGTCCTGAGCTCGAAGAGGAGGGAGATCCTGAAACGGAGATGGGCCGGGAGAAGGAAGAAGAGGAGGATTCCTGGGACGCCGGTTCGTCCGCGTCGCAGGACGAACCACCGGCGCTGCACACGCTCGTCGTGCTCAATGCTGTCGTGCCAGCGACGATGCCATTCATCTTCCCCCCAACCATCACGCGTCTCGCGCTTCTCGCGCTGCCAACCCCGACCCAGATTCATCGTCTGCCGCGCACATGCCCGCTGTTACGGGTCCTGGACCTTTCGTACAATGTTTGGCTAACTGAGAAGTCCGACGGGCAAGGAGGCCCAAGGGAGACTATCCTGGATCGGATCGAGTGGGAGAAATGGGCGAGGTTGCGTGTTCTGGGACTCAGGGAGTGCAATGCCCCGCAGTCAGTAGTTGTACAAGTCAACAGAGCGCGGTTCGAAGCCGAGGTGCTGGTAATCGGTGTAGACGAACAGACATTCGATGCTAGTTTAGATGCAGTAGATGGAATGATGAAAAGTCTCCGATTGTCCGATTGAACGGTTTTCGTTGAGACACGGTGTGATGCTTCGAGTTCCTGTACCAAGTGGTGAATTCCGTCCATGGCTATTTTACAATAATGATACAAAGTTCCATCAAACCAGGGACCCATGAGTCAACTCGTAGAGCCAAGATGTCACCAGCATTATCGGAATTCCTGTGACTCCAGGAATTGATCGAGGTTGAATGGTGGTAAGGTCTACAAATGGTGGATCAGTTCTGGCTCAAACGAATCGCAGGTTATGATAGCACGTACCTCCTCCGTCTCCTTCTCCGGGGCGACCTTCTTAGTGGTGGGAATCGCATTCTCCAGACTCCCTGTGTCTGCGGAGGAAGCCGGCTTGGCTTCTTGTGGACCACTCGCCGACGCTGGCAAAGCCACGCCTGGCGGCCAAGTATTCCGTGGTGGGATCTTTATGTCCATGTCGTGTAGCATGCCCCATAGAGTGGAAGTATATCGCGTGTAGAGTTCAATGCGTGATATTGTGGGCCGCTCAGCACGATCTACGATAATAGAACACCGTTATAGATGGTTAACGCTCCCCATATCATAGGAATATGGATCGTATGCTTACACAAGATTGCGGAGTCGATCTGGTCCGCGACGGCATCACGCCGCAGCTGCGACATGTAGATATGGAGCGGGCTGTCCTCGGGTTCGGTGTATGCGAGAAGGCCTCCGACTTTCCCGAGTTCGAGGAGATACCGCGCACGGTCGTCTGGCCGTCTGAGCTGATTGGTCTCGGAGTACAGGCTTTGAGCGCGAATCAGTAGTTTGGCATTGGCCTCCTCGACGTCGGATTCGGCCATATCGGCGTCTTCGTCCCCAGAAGAGCTCGAATGCTTAGCTGGCGCTGATAGTATAGGAGTGTGTGGCAGAGCTATCTTCGAGCCCGGGGGGTAGTACAGCAAGGGTTTGGTCCGCGCGGCTTCGACGAACGCTTGTATGCGGAGATTGAGGGCCAGATGGGCCGGGTTCACCGAAGTGGAGGGCAGGTATTGGAGTTTGTCAGGGGACGACGACGGTGCGGCGTCCTCTTCAGTGTCCGCGAGTACCGAAGGGAAGTGCTCCTTGAGGAGAGCGGTAGCTTCGTCAATCCTACCGGTAAGTATATGCATTCGTATGTCTAGTGAGCGAACGCTGAGTGCACACGACAGCCGTTTCGGACAGCAATGACATACCTTTACGAAGCTCACCCATGGCCAGTCGCAGTTCCAGAGTGTCGAGTACCTCAGGCTTTTCCTTTTCCGGAGATATCATCATCTCGTCTCCGTCGGCATCGACATGTTTTATTCCACTCTCCCTGACGAATGCATGGGCTGTGCTTGTGTAGCAGTTGTGGACGAGGTAATCGAGAACAAGGTCACGCTGACGAGTATGTGTTCAATGCGCAATGAGACAGTCGCTAGAATGAACCTACTGACCAGTTCTTGAGGTGCTGGGTTAAGCAACCTCTTGCTCCTCGAGGAACCTGCTTTACTCGACATGATGTTCCGTGACAAGAACCAAGCCAACCGCGTTGGAGGGGTGGGATGATCTATGCTCGGGTTTTGCCAGATAACTATGAGCCCGCGGCACGCGAAATTAGGCTCTCGCCTGGTTCACCGAGTGCGTCCACGACGAGCGTTGCGGGACAGGAAGTCTAGGAGAGCTAGTATCCAATAGCTGCAACCGCCGAGAACTTGGAGAGGTGGAGGAGGGAGAGAGCGTCGGAGGCCGGAAATGGCAGGCTCGGTGAGCAGGCGGGAGTCTCGGGAGAGCGCGCCAAGATAGGACTCGAGCTTTTCTGTCTCACCCTCCCCCATCCGTCTCAGCTCCCAGTTCGCCCTATCTCTCTTCTCTCTCGAGCGCGTCGTCCTCGACGCTCCATGCAACCGTGCTCATGCTCAGCGCATCCTTCAGCGACCTTTTAGGCTACACCTCTATCGCGTGTTGGCTCGGGGCTCAGTTCCCGTAAGTTCCTGCTTACCCCCGCGTTACTCGCAGCATGTGCGAACTTCGAAGGCCGCTGGACACACCTCTGACGTCGGGCAACCGTAGGCAACTCTTAGAGAATGTACGGAACCAGTCTGTTGAAGGCCTCGCCTTGCCGTTCTTAATGAATTGGCTCCTGGGTGAGTACACATCGTCTGCCCCTCGCGATATTTCAACCCCATCGAGCGATATGTCGCGTGAGCAAAACTCGTGCGCCTCTTGGCTGACTGCTATGACGGACTTCTCCAGGCGATGCGACCAATCTAGTGGGCTGCATCTTGACCCACCAACTTCCCTTCCAGGTGAGTCGGCGGAGCCCTCTCGCGAGTCTTATCCTCATTTCTCGCTTCTGTGCTTGCAGACGTACCTCGCGACATACTTCTGCTTTGTCGACTTCACTTTGCTTACCCAGTACATCTACTACTCCCTGCGCGCGGAGAAGTCAGGACGACCCCCGTTCCTCCATAGCCGCGATCGTACCGCGACAGGCAATGTGTCTGTCCGCCGCTTGTCTGCTGATCGCGGGGCGACCGCACCACGTTACCGCGCGCTCTCCAACGTCGCAGCAAACGTAGCTGCAGTCGCGGCGCTTGCCGCACAGCAGGAAGAACAAGCGCGGTGGGGACGCCGCTCCTATTCCATCGAGCCGCGCCCTACAGAGTACGATGACGACGAAGACATATCTGAAGCAGCATTGGCTCGGATGGCGGAGAGTCTTCACTCTGATGGTGGCCGTTCCGCGCGTCACAAACAGGTCGGATGGGGTCAAGACTCGTACATGAGCCGAGAAGCCAGTACCAGGCGGAGTCGTCAGCCAAGCCGGGTACCCACTGTGCTTCAGATGACCGGGCCAACTGACGGGACGGAGACATCAGCTCGCGGACGTTCAACGATCAGAGCGGCTGATTTGGTAGTAGATGGAGAAGACTGGTTGGGTGCGAACACCCAAAGACGAGGGTCACGAGCTAGTCGCAAGGGCGCGACTATGGTATTCATGGGCATGTGGGCATTGTTTGGGATCGGCACACTCGCTGCAGGCAGGACATCACTTTCCACGGGGGCCATGGAACGGTCTGGAAGGGTACTGGCGCGAGCTGACGTTCCGACGCCCGTCTTATCCGAGCAGGACCGTGATCCACGATTAGAGGACTCCATCCTCTCTACACAACTAGCTGGAGAGCCCTCGGTCTTCCACTTCTCTCATTTCAGCGAAGAGACGATGGCCGAGCGGTCTTCTGAACCCGAGCCGACTACGGAGTATATCATTGGCCGGATATCAGCGTGGTCTTGCACGACGCTATACCTCACCTCCCGATTACCACAGATATGGAAGAACGTGAGCGGTCTCGATACATCTGAAGCTCTAGGCTGACGTTCGATCCAGTATGTTAGAAAATCCGTAGAGGTAATGCGAGATGATAGTCCTCGCACATTGGATTCCATACTGAGTTGCTCATTCAGGGTCTTTCGATCTATTTATTCATCTTCGCTTTTCTGGGCAACTTCTTCTACGTCGCGTCCATCCTAACGTCGTCTAACATGCAACTACCCCAGCCGCAACTATCTGCGTTTATCCGCGAGAGTATCCCGTGAGTATGCCATCGTAAGCTGGGTGCGTTGAATGCGACTTACGCCCCGATCGCCCAGGTATCTCCTTGGGAGCGGGGGAACTCTCATGTTCGATATCACTATCGTCACTCAATCCGTCTTGTACCGCCCCAAAGGCGGCTCTCGTGGCCGCCGTCCTTCGCGTACATACAACGAGGAAGAAGCCGGCCTCCTGAGCGCTGAAGCCACAGGTCCCGAGGGATCCCCCACTGCGTCCCGTCGACGGGTGGGCAGCGTGACCAGGGATGGAACAGGCGTGTTCTGACACGAGTTCCGCGGAAGATGCAGACAATGTCTTGCTTGGACTGACTGAAGTGTATCTGTATACTCCCCGTCCGTCGCCATAGGTATTTGTAGAAGTCTAATCATCGGGAATGCTAGATACTGCAGCATGGCCGTGTATTGTACAGGTTACATCAATCGCAGAGCTATGTATGGATACATCTAACTGTGTTTATGCTGCGCGCACTTTCTACTCAAGACCTGCATATCGTACATCAGCGTTTGTGTCCAGCCACGCCATCCACTTCTTCAGAAACGGGCTGCCATGTTGAAAGGTCGAAGAATCCCCGATGACGCACTGTCATAACATCAGCAGGTTTTCAAGACAAATGACCCATTCATATTACCAGGTGTCTCCTTGCCCGCGTCATCGCAACTGCAGAAAACTAGATGAGGGATGAGTCCATGCTCAAGGGCAGTGTTACTCGCCATTCAGTCTCCGTTTGTCCTTCAAGAAGCCTACTTCACGTTTCTCGTTGCTGCGAACGAGACTGATGATGATCGCCTCTTTCTCGCGGCCTTGCATCCCATCGACAGTACCAATCTCAAGCGCTGGGCCATACACTGGCCGCAGCAGAGAGGTCAACAGGGTGACCTGGGCTTGATATCTAACGAGTAGTGTGTGAGACTCGACCCGGTGGGCACAACGGTAATCGTACGGGGTTATGACTGCGATTTGTGACGGTAACACGCCTGCACCAATCTGACATCCCGTTGTCAATGAATGGTGCGTATCAGGGAACTATCATCACAAACTCACCAACTGCTCGACCCACATCTTGACTACAGACGTTTCGTTCTCATTACACCTGCTGCCTTCGTCCCCATCGCCTTCGAGTCGCTCGAAGTACTCGCAGCCCGCGGTGTCGTAGAAGACTACAGGAGTGGCGAGCACCTCCTTCTCTTCCTCTTCGGGAACTGCCTTCGCGTTCGGAAGGTCGCGCAGGAGGTGAGCTTCCACCGATGCGTGGTTCTTAAGCTTTGAGTGGTACATCACTTTCGATGGGAACGCTGCGATCTGGGCGTGCATGCTGCAGAATTTCCATGAAGTTGATGCAGCGGTGGAGAAGACAGAAAGGGTACGCACCGATATTGCACAGTGAGCATGCGCTTGATACCGGGGCCGTACATCTTCTCGAGTCGCTCGAATAGCGTCGTTTCTAGCGAGCGAGGCGGGCGGATAATGACTTTCGGTCCCGCCGCCTTGCCTTTTCCTTGCGAAACAGGCTTCTCCGGCTCGTCGGCTCGTTCGGTATCGCCCTCATCATCGGAATCTTCTTCACTGCTAGACTCGTGCCCTACATCGCCGCCCGCGGACATTTCATCATGTGCGGTCTTGCCTGCACCGACGGCTCCTCTCTTCCCCTTTTCCGTGGTCTTCGAGGACGATTGTTCGTTTCTCTTCTTGCCCTTCTTGTCCAATGAGATAATTGTGGGTGGAAGCTGCATTGGATCTCCGGCCAACACCAGCTTTTGCGCCTTGAAGATCGGGATCCAACAAACCTGGCATAGATGACTTAGCTTCGGCTACTAGCAGGCACCGAGCTGCATCAGCTCACCGCTTCTAATGCCTGCGTCGCTTCATCGATGATGACGACGTCAAAGTTCTGTGACCGGACCTGTCTCCCGCCGGAAGAGTGGCAAGTAGCAAGGACAACTTGGGATTCGCTGAGCACACTCTCAACAACTCCTCCTTCGCGCTGTCGATACCTGTTGCGTGCACCCGGATCAGCGTCGTACATCACCCAATCGTAAGGAGATATTGCCTTACTCCCTCCGCAGTGCCTTGACCTCCTCCCACATCTTCCTCCTCTCCGCGCCTCTGGGCGCCTTACCCTTCGCACCCTTGCCTTTGCCAGATAACACGCCGAGAGTTGCCTCAAGCTCGTTCTTGACGTCTTTGGCCAAGATAGCCTGAAAAACAGGGGCATCAGCCATGGTATAGCCTATCATAAGCCCGAGCCGCAGTAGCACACACCTGATCGCTCCTGCTTGCCTTCACTTCGAGTGTCACATCTATCACGTCTTCGTGTGCCATGACGCGAGCAGGATGCCCAACTCGTGTGACCTTCAGTTTAGACCCGTTTGCGGGGGAAGGAAGAGCCAACAGTCTCTCTAATATGTTATCAACGGACAGATTGGACGCCCCGCAAACCAGTAACCGAAGGGGCCTGGGGTTTGATGGTGTGACTGTAGTTAGTTGGCGGATGAGCTCGATCAGAGTGTGTGTCTTTCCGGTGCCTAAAAATCCTAGTTTAGACTGTACTGGAGCATTTGTTGTCAATGCCAGACAGACCTGGGGGTCCGTGAATACAAGCCACCTCCGGAGATTCGAGAGCGAAACGAATTGCTTCTTTTTGACTCGGATTGAGTGATTGGTCAAAGAACAAGAGCTCCTTCACGACCACTTTCGCAGAAGGTTGAGAGAGTCCCATCAAGACTCGTACTAGGGGAGTCAACTTGGGAAGAAATTTGTCTTCTTTCTACCACGAGGAAACATTGTAGATGATCGCAATGCAAAGTCAAGCGCAAGGGTGACTTACAGCATCGGAGTTTGGCAACACAACCCTTTCTAGTTGATTAAGGGCCTTGTCCATCCTTTAATAAGCCGTGAGCATCCTGCCAGATGGTATGGAAATGTGAGGTGAGCCTTACCTATCGTACGTTACACTGTTCGCTAGCTTCACTACCCGACACCGATCTGGAAGATCGAGGTCTTCTCCAGTTGTCTCTGGCGGATCGACTGCCACGACAACCTTCGTATCTGTGACCTGCATAGAGTGAAGCACATATGTAGTAGCGTGGATTGATTAATACAGACAAACCTTGTAGACCACACCCTCGATGCCATCGTTCTTTGTCTTCTCAGGACCTGCGACTTTCTTGACCTTTACGTTCTTTTTCTGTGCGAATGCACCGCCAGTGTACTCTTCAATACGTGCGAGGTCTCCTGGTCTGTCAACTGTCTACATTGGCATCGTAGTAGAGTCAGGAAACATACCTGAGCGTATGTGGCGGGAAAATGGGACTGGTATGGTAAGCAGCAGGTCTTTCAAGCTCGACCATACTTCGAAGTCTGTTAGTCATGCATATGAGTCTCGCATCATCATACGCACGTCTTTCCGCCCAGTCCGACACCGATGGATGATATTCCAAGGCCCGCGAGACATAAACCCTTCTGTTCGAGGAGTTTCGGTGGGCAGTTCGAGAGCAGGAGAGATGTCCGCTCGATTTCAGCGTCGCGCTCTCTGTCGAGTAGCTGGTGCTGCCTTGCAATAAACGCTCTCAGCTGTTCCTCTGTAGCCATCCCGGTGTCGTCTGTTGGTTGGAAGACCAGGCAAGAGAGTCACGTAGTCACATGTAAGTAGCGCCGATGGCTGAGATCTCATCGGGGTCTCGATCACATGCCAAAAAGGGACGCGACCCGACGCGCCGTCGACGACGCGCTAGGGACGCGTTTTCTCCCTCCAAGCCACTTCTCATTCTTCGTCGCCAGAGCACTCTTCCTGAACGTCTTTGCACTGAAAATGCCTCTGCGTCATCGAGGTTATGGCGCTTACATCTCCTGCGACGGCCAAGAACTTCAAGCGCACGAGGTCAAGGTGGAGACCGAGAAGGTCGTCTCGTGTTACGTTGCTAGCGAAGCTGGGAAGGTGTGTCGTAGCGTCTGTAGGGTATCTAGGCGTGCCCTTATACGAACGCAGGAGTTTAAAGTGCATTGGGTCGACTCGAAACCTCCTTCGCATTTGTCGGTCGAGATTCGGATGGATGGACGGCGAATGGGTACGCTATCTCATACCAAGCAGTCTTCGAAGACCTCGAACGGCGGTTTTCGTGTTGCAATTGATGCCCACTGCCCCTACCAATTCGCTCCTCTTGCCACCACTGGTATGGTCTTCTATGGCTTCCCGACTTCAGCATCACACCAAATCCCTGTCTGCTAGACGACGACGACGTGCTCCCTTCTGCTTATAGCGATGAGCTTGGTACGATTGAAGTCAGGCTGAGACGCGTGCTTGACTTCATCTCCGTACCGTTCACTCCGAAGGCACAGCCAAGATCAAAACAAGCAACTGTTCACGAGCGAACCAGGAAAGGAGCTGGACCAGGGCACTGTGTCTCGTGCGTGTTCTCTCTGAAGCTTTGAGTGGGTCGTTGATGTATGCGCTATAGCCTCGGAAAGCAGAAGGGTGTCAAAGCGATGTCTACCATCTTGAAGCCATTGTTAATTGACGACAAGCCATACGTGACCTTCCGTTTCTTCTATCGACCTAAAGGTGCGTCGACAGTCCCGGTGAAAGGTCGCATCCCTCATCGTGGCTGCATAGAGTGTCTTGAAGCGAACAGTATTCTGCCAGGTCGGGCGTCGCGCACGGAACGTCCGCGCGCTGCCGCATCATCATCATCATCATCATCATCATCATCATCATCATCATCATCATCATCATCATCATCATCATCATCATCATCATCATCATCATCATCATCATCATCATCATCATCCATCTCTACGGCTCCGCCGAAGAAAAGGCGGATCGCGAGCAAGTCGCCTCCTCCAGAAGAGAGAAAGCGTCGCCGAGTTGACACTGAAGTCAATGAACGCGGCTTTACTCCCATAGCCAACGAGCGGGATCATGACTCTTCCATGGCTGACGATAGCATGTATGATGATGATCCACCAATGGCCGACGAAGAAGATAACAAGGAGAACGTCGTTGAGGTAATACAATTGCTGTTACTATCCGACTGTGGGGTGACCATTCGCCTACTATACAGGTGCATCTCAGCTCGTTGAACAACTATACTAGTCAAGGGTTCGAGCATGTCAAGAGGGAAACATCAGTCAAGAACGAACTTGCAGTCAAGAAGGAGCCTAGTCCAGATGTCTTTGCAACGCGACCTCCCATGAAGAGGGAGCACGGCCATCCTGACGTTCGGCAAGCTGAGCCGACAATCAAAAGGGAGCCCAGTCCCATGAATGTTCCCAGTGAACCGTCGTCAATTAAGAGGGAGCCTGTTAGCCCCACGAGTCCGAGAGGACGATCGGTCAACCGAGAGTATACCCCAGCCCGTGCTTCGACACGTTCTAGTGTGAAACGAGAGGCAACCCCAGTCACCGAGGTGAAGTGACTTCTTGCGATGTGAACGTCCTTGACACTCATTTTGAGCAGATTCATCTCAGCTCTCGAACCAACTATGCGATACCTGGCGTAGATTCAGCTCCACTGGCACACGTCAAGGCAAAACCGGACATCAAGACGGAGCCAGGCATCAAGACAGAACCGGGCATAAATACAGAAACAATTGTGAAGACGGAACCGAACTTCAAAGAGGAACTCACGGAACCGTCCTTCTCCTGCAAAGCAGAATGTCAGGACGGCGATGAGGAAGAAGAGAAGATTGTCGAGGTACGAGTCTAGTACATATGTTTCATCGTCACCAGCGGTTGAAACGTTGACATCGCAGGTACACCTGAGCTCGAAGGACTTGCGTATGATGTCGACTAACTGTTCGGAACCTAAGGGTGTCGTGGACGACAAGCAGGTGGCATTAGCGTATCACATCAAGAGAGAACCTTGCTAGATGTTAGGTTTGTATGGTATGTATGTAGTGGCAAACACAAGTTGGGACGTATGATTCTAGATCATGTATGGGTATACTCTATACACTACCTATACTTACGCATGACCATCCGATAGATCCCACTGGTAGTATGTAATTACACACATGCATGATGCTAGTGGCCGTGACGAAATATTTGATCTCCTTTTGCATGTGACCCGTACCGAGTTGCGCTCCCGTGACCGTTTGAGTCGACGGTTGATGTAATCTCTTGGGCCACATGCACCTCTGCCTCCTTCAACTTGTTCCTTCTCGCCACTGACTCTTGCCTGAAGCCACCCCAGCGTGCCATTCTATCCGCTTCAATGCCCCTCAAGTTGCAGAACTATGCTGTGTACGTTCAATGCGATGGGAAAGAGCTAGAGATGTACGATGTACGGATGGATGATGAGAAGACAACCTCCTGCTGGATCCCCAGCGAAAGCGGGAAGGTGAGCACGCTCTCTTCAGCCGGTCACCAGTGGTCTTTGACGACTCGTCATTCTCTCAGGAGTTTACTGTGCATTATGCTGACGAATCGTCAGCTACCATGATGCGTATCACCCTCGACGTTGACGGCCGAAGAATGGGATCGTACGCATGCGAGAAACAGTCCGAAGGAGTCATCAGAGGTGTGCGAGAGCAGCCAGATTTGATGCGAAGCTTCATCTTCTCCCCGCTCGTGACCACAGGTGCTGGGTCCGAGTTCTGCATCCTACACCCCCAAGAGGTTGACAACGATGCATGTTTCCAGATGATGAGGCGGCCGTGTCCTCTACCCATTTAACTTCAGAGATTGGCACAATCGAAGTTACCATGACCAAGGCGGATCGTTTTGAAGAGCGCGAACACAATTATGAAGGCGTGGGTGCTGTCGCGAAGATAGGTGCTATCCACGAGAAAAGTAAGAAGGCAGGCGTGCATGCTATCTCGTAAGAATTGAATACTTCTACGACTGGGATAAATGAAGTTCAGACCGCTCGCTAGCTTCGGCGAGCAGAAGAAGATACTCCCGACGAAATCTCTCATGGCAGTAGGTCTACAGAAAGAGCCCTTTGCCGTGTTCAAATTTCGGTACCGGCCCTTGGGTATGCAACCAGATTGTCATATCACGATTCTCACTTACCAGGTTTCTGCCTATATGCCAATCGCACCGCACCAGAGCTTCTGCAAGCGACTGGAGTCGCGCCTCTTCCGGCTAAACCAAAGGCAAAGAAGCGTTCCTCCGATCAGCAGGAAACCTCCAATGACCCCGGTCCAAGTCAGGCAAAGCGACATCGAACGGAGGCTGTGAGAGATTCACCGGAGCCCCCTGTGAAGTCTGAGCCCAACTCAGACAGCGAGGACGATACAGATGTGGATGATGTTACATTCTTGGAGGTGCGCACCATCGCCGAGCCCAAGTGTATCATCGGTAACGGAATAGTTTCAGGAGCAACTTGTGATGCTTCAACAACGTCTAGCCGAGAAGAAGGCCAAGAAGCGGGCCAAAGCACCCATCAAGCGAGAGCCTTCCCCGATCTCCGTGCCGGCTTTCTCAGCGAACGAGATTATAGACCTTACCTGAGACTGATGTTTCCTCTGTATACTTCAAGATAGCTTATAAGACCGTACTATACAGCAGTCGATTAAAGTACGTTAGATTCACAATATATACTGCCCTCGTGTCGTCTACACTACTACACACTTCATGACTCGCTGTTTGCTGCAATATTGCCGCTAAAACATCACTGTATCATTTCAAGTTCCCAGTCGGGTGACTGGACTCCATCACCCCGCATTCGTCAACTCGGTCACGAAACGGTCAGCTGATCTGTGTTGTCCCCGAACGAAAACTGTGCAAAATTGGCGTCTTGAAGTGACATAGCCCACATCTACTGTCTACCGACCTCAAGCTCTACTAGCTCAATGTGGACGACGCTCTGCAGCGTTCAGTAGCGTGTTACGTGAAGCCTCGCTAGCGCTGCTACGGTCCGCCTATCCTGCCGCCTATAAGCGCCCGTGTCAGAATGATCGTGAGTGGGAACGGATATATCAAGCTCAAGCTCAACCGCCACTAGTCTCATCCTGCCTGAGGCTGCGAGTCCACGCTGTGCTCAACCTCGTAACGTACTCTTGGTCCCGAAGATCGAGGGTTTGTTATCATGCCTCCGAGAGCCTCTCATAAACGATCTGCCACGGTCACCAGCGAAGCCGACAACCACGCTCCAGAAGGCTCTCGCAAGAAAACGCGATTCGTCGAGCCGTCTGAGGATCCCGTCAACTTCGCCGAGGAGGTGGATGCACAGCTCGAAAATCCCTCCGCGCGGCGCAAGGGACGTGTCAACACAGAGGGTTACGATTCCGACTCGAGCGATGATGGCGAGGGTGTCGTGAACAGCCGCAAACCCGGCGCGGACGGCGCTGCGGAGGACGAGGAGGAAGACATGTTCGCGATGGGGGAGAAGGAGGAGAAGAAAGTCGAGGAAGGCGGGAAGAAGAAGAAAGAGGAGTTCCTCCGCCTGGGGGACATCGAGGGCCAGGAGTTCGGCGACAGGTCGGACGGGGAGTCGTCTGAGGAGGAAGACGAGGAAGAACCGGAGGACGAGGACGATGCGGAGCGGCGGAAGAAGGCGGGCATGGGCTTCGAGCTGTCCGCGTTCAACATGCGCGAGGAGATGGAGGAGGGCAAGTTCTCCTCGGACGGGATGTATGTCCGCACGTTCGACCCGCACGCTGTGCACGACCGCTGGATGGAGGGCATGGACGAGAAGGCAATCAAGAAGGCGCGCAAACACCATAAGGCGCAGGAGAAGATGCAGAAGGAGAAACAGAGAGCGGAGGAGCGCGAGTTGCAGGAGCTAGGTGGGAAGGACCACGTCGAGCGGCAGCTCGTCGCCATGCTGAAGAAGGGGGAGACGGTGCTGGAGGCGTTGCAGCGCCTCGGCGCGAAGTCGAAGAAGTCTAGTGTGGCCAAGAAGAGGTACGTCCTCGTTGGTTGCCATAACCATCCCAGGATCTGAGACTGGGTTTTCAGGCCAAACAACAAAATGAAGCGGGACCTCGACGGCGGTGCTATGGAGGTCGACCCGGCACCAAAGTCCGCAGCAGCAGCGGACGTCGAGCACATCACACATCTTGCATCCACCCTCATGTCACTCGGTGACACCGACATCTACTCCAAAACATATGAGGAGCTGGTGCGCTCAGTCCGTGCATCTGGCAAGGTGGACAAAGACTGGACGCCGCCCTCTGCTGACATCAAGTACGAGTACAAGTGGGATGTGCCAGAGGCTGGCGAAGCGGACCAAGTATTCGGCCCGTTCAGTGAGGAGGAGATGCAGGCCTGGTACGCTGCAGCATACTTCGGAGCGGCAGGTGAGAAGGTCAAGGTGCGCAAGGTCGGCGGAGACTGGGGAAGCTGGAGCGAGACTGTTTCGTGAAGTACGTCGCCGTTGACAACGCTGGTACCCATTCCTCATACCACATTCTAGGTACCTACATGCTCGACGTGTAACATTATATGTATTTGTAGTCGATCACACTTTACTTGCTGAGGATGTCTCTAACTTCGCATCCTTGATTACGTTGCTACAGGCTAATCGTACATTCCCGACCAAAGCAAACGCGAGTCATACCGAAACGTCCATGTATCCGTGTTAGTCCATGAGCGATGTCTAGTGGCTGATATACTGGAACACAAATGAAACCTCGGGTAACCCAACTTCCGCACGGAGCAGATCGTCATGGTTGTTCTTAAGGTCACCATTCGTGAAGTGATTCCACCTGAGATACAATGAGTCCTCGTTGTGAAGCATCCGCCGAAGCCCGACTCACGTGCTACCATCTCCGTATAGAAGTGCAGGAGCCTTGATGAATTGCCTGCCGTTCTTGCATCGCTTGCACTTGAACGTTTCGTGCGTCTCGCACAGCGTGTGCTCGTTGAACAGGAAGAGCTTCCGCAGCGAGTCGAGGGAGAAATGACGCTCGACATCCTCTTTCTCATCCACGACGGCGGACGAGAGCGATTGTTTGTTCGCCTGTCGCTGGAAGATCTTCTCCTCAATGGTACCCGTCGAGATGAAGCGGTAGACAAAACCTGACGTGTGCGTTAGAAACTGGCGGGCGACTCTGTGGAAGTGGCCTACATTCTTTCTTCTGTCCATCACGCCACACACGAGCAAGTGCCTGTTGGTCGGCTGCTGGATTCCAATCTGCACAGATGCTCTGTTAGCGGTTGATGCACGAAACATGCAGATGAAACGTGTACCTGGGTCGAACAGAATGAGGCGGTTCGCTCCAATGAGGTTGATACCACACCCTCCAGCTTTACTACTCAGGAGGAAGACGAACTCCTTGCCCTCAGGGTTATTGAACTGATCGACGAGCTTCTGCCGCTTGCTGATCGTCATTGTGCCATCCAGGCGGAAGTAGCCATACCTACGAGCAACTATAAGCACCGATAACCACCACAGTGAAGAGACGAGCTACTGACTTCTTGCTACGCAGAAGCTTCTCAAACAGATCTAGGGTCTGCGTGTAGTTGCTGATTAACACGATCTTGTCTGTAGTTTCTGTGTGTATGCGGTGCAAGAATCTAGATTTCAAGTGTATATAAGTCGACACAAAGTTAGATAGACAGAACATGAACCACTCACCGCTCAAGCACCAAGAACTTCCCACTCCATTCGCAATGTACGGTCTGGTTCCGCCCCTTGTCCCGGCCACTGCTTGCGGTACTTGCACCTATGAAGTCATCAGGAAGAAGCTTCTCGGAGCCACGGAGGTCGCCAGGTAAATCGAGTAGCTCCGGATGATTGCACAGTTTCTTGAGAATGTTGATGGCTTTGAGAGGTTGCGAATTGGCGCCGCGTAGGAGAGCCTGAATTTCGGGGGACGATATGAATAATCGGTATAGAGCCAGCTGTAACTCCGATGGTCTACAGAACACTACCTGCTCGTACTTGACGGGCACTAGGACATGGCAGAATGAGCGTTCTGCATGATGGCCGATCGAATGAATGTACGCACAGTACTTGGAGAGCAGGTCATTTGTACGACGAATGATGAACTTCGACACTATGCCGCCGAGCTCCTTCAGCTTCTTCTCACATTCGGCTTTGACGGCGTCCGTAGCGTCCGCGTCACGACCACGGATGATGGCGTTCTCGAAGTTCTTCCGGAAATCGTTCTTAGTGCCGAGGAAGTTGGGGTTTGCGAAGTTCAGTAGAGAAAAATACTCAGAGAGATCATTCTAGGACGGCGTGTGAGTCTCATGTGCAAGACCGCGACATTGAAGTATATGTACCTGGATCGGTGTACCGGACAGAATGACACGCCGCTTGACATTGAGACCATTCAGAGCCTGGAACGTCTGTGACTCTGTCAATTGTCTGCGTCAACCCCTGATATTCCTCACAAACTTCTGAGAATCATACCTGAGTTCTTCAGACGGTGCCCTTCATCGCACAGGAGCAGACCGATGGTGCAGTTCGCTAGATATGCGGACAATGTTCGGAGAGTCTCATACGAGACAATCATCACTATAGGGAACAGAGATATATTCATTATCGGACGTGCAGTAGGATCGGACCAACATACCAGGTTGCGATACATTGCGTCCCGATGCAGCAATCCATCGAGCGACCCGTTCAAGCATTTCCGCCTTGCCACCCTTACCATCTATAGCCAGAGCCGTGATAGCATCCTTGCCCAACCACTTGACTAGCCTAGAGTGAGTTCAAAGTATCAACTATTGAGCAACGACTTACCAAGTTCGTTCGCCCAGTTCTTCACCAGGCTGGACGGGCATGCAATGATGCATTTCTCGATCGTCGGCTTGCTAGGATGAGGAGCTTGCTTGAGGAGCGTCCACATAAGTGCGATGCACTGAAGAGTCTTGCCAAGACCCATCTCATCGGCCATGATGCAGCCGTACTGGTTCTCGACGACCATTCCGGTCGTACACTTGTAGAGGAACTGGAACACATGTATTGGTATATACGCGCATGTGGTTGTCGAGAACATACCTTTACACCCTCGATTTGATGTGGACGCAGGACCTTGCAAAGCCGGGGGTCGATGACCACGGGGACCTTGCCGGCCTTCTTCTTCTTGTCCTTCCCGCCGCCCAACAGCTCCTTCAGACTCTTGTGCGGGTTGTACATACCGGCGCACTTCTCCTGTGCCTCTTTCAGCGCACGCTCCTTGGCCTCCTCCTTCTCCCGCTCTTTGCGCTCCTCGTCTGTCTCCCTGTCGTCTACGGTGGGGTCGTACAAGACGATAGCATGGTCGGCCATCGGATCGTGCAGTGGTCTTGGGATGATATTGGCAAGAGGGCGAATTCCTAGGGCAACATTGCTCTGTATCGTTGGAACAATCTCCCCCTCCTTGTTGCGCATCTGGGGTATGCTGAACCTTCGAACCATCTGATCGAACGGCTTCGGCTTGAAGACAGGGTAGTTGACGATGTTGTTGTCCAGAGGACGCTCGAACTCCCCATTCTTGCTGACTTTCTTCTTCTTCTTCGGTCCGCCCTCGTTGTCAGAGTCCGAGTCGTCAGAGCCGGCCTGAGCACCCTTGTAAGACACGCGCTTTCGTTTACGCTGGGGTTGGTCCCGGGAGACAGCAAGAGTTGGTGGTTTGAACGGTTTGTTGACACGGGCACTCTCCTGGAACCTATCCACAGGCTTTCCGTCTGGAGTTACTGGAGCTCGACGCAGCATTGCAAGACAGGATGGAGGTGGGATGGCTGAGAGGAACAATCAGCTAGTGCCGGTACCGACACGCAGATGGCTCACATAATAGACGCGACGCGTGCATTCTCACGTGACCGTATCCTACAGACCGGATGTCCGGAGCCAGCTTTGCCTGCTGACAGTCGCACTCATCGAATACTTATGACTCAAATACCAGGCAGCATGATCGCTACTCCCCACGCCTTCTTTGATGTCCTGGTCCCTTCTGTACTCATCCCAGTCGTTGGGAAAGACCTACGCTCGGCCGCTCGGCCTCAACGAGCTCAGCTTCTACTACGATCGTATTTTCAACGGCACCGCAGATATCACCTGGCGATATATTGTGGAAGAGACAAAACTCGCCACAGGACGTGACATCTTCGGCGCAGTGAATGTTCAAAGAGCGTGGGCTACGCTGAAGCAATGGTATCCTCTCCTCGGCGTGAAGATGGACGACTCTGATGGCATCGACGCGGTCAAGTTTGTCGTCTCAGAACGCTCGTTGTCTCACCACCGTCCAGATGAAGTGGTCATCCGCACGGTTGCGTCCTCCTCCGAAGTCGAAGAAATTCTCTGGACGTTAACGCGGTATGACCCCATGGCCGATCATCATCTCATCTCTCGGCTCTTCGTCCTCGCTCGTCGGGATCGTCCTGGCACTTACGAAGTACTCTTTCGCGCTGCGCATGCCATAACGGACGGGATCTCGGGAGCCACGATCGCACGTACATTCTTCGACCTCTTGGCCTCCTCGCCTTCCCGTATTCCACCTCTTGAGGAGAGGCTTGCTATGGCTCTCCCATACGATCAGCTGAACCCCACGAACAAAATGAGCCTTCCCAGGAAACGATGGCGCCGAGCCATCGCTCAAGTCACCTTCCTCAACAGACGAAGGAAGTTGACGGTGAGTCATGGTCATGGCTATCAATGATCGCAACCGCATTCATATATCCAATTGCAGGGTGGCCATGCGATCGTTCGCACTGTCACCGACAAAACATACCGCACACCAGCGACTAGCGATCGTGTGGGCAATCGCTTCTCGTTAGCGGAAACCACAGCTATCCTTCACGCCTGCAAGAAGCAGAACCTCACCTTAGGGGCGGTCATCCCAGTCATCTCCCAGCTAGCCTCCGCTCGTATCCTGCATCGACGCTATCTACGCGGAGAGATTTCGAAGGACGAGTGGGAGCATCGCCGTAGGCAACCGATGCATTTCGGTGGTCCCATTAACCTGCGACCGTACATGGATGTCGAATGGCAGAAGAACGGTGGGACCACGGAGGTTGCTCTCGCGATCGACTACTACGAATGCACCTTGCCCTTCATGCCCACGCCTTATGGGACGCGCAGGGACGACGGCGTCCCGCGTGCGGACGGAGCGCCACCGTACTCGGCGTTGTTGTCGCATGCGAGATTCTTCCATCGTGCCCGGCTCTTCAGAGGACAACTGCTACGGACGGTAAAGAACCCTCTTATGCTCGACATTGCACAGGCACGGCAGCCGACATACGCTCAACGGAAGAAGATCATTGCGACACATTGGCTTGCAGAGCAGAAGGGGGAGCCTCTACCGACATACACACAACCGTCGTATTGGGACAGCGTTCCTTCCGACTACCTTCCCTCAAATGGTCTATCTAGTGTCGGACAGGTAAGGTCTATTGATACCTGGATCATCGACGACCCCATTTATCATGGTCCGGTATAGATGTCTTTGATCCTACCGGAAAAATATCCTCTGCCCTGCGGCTACCCTCTCTCCGTCCACACCGCACGGGCAGCCAGCCCTGCTTTTGGCGCGGTGGCTGAAATTTCTGGCGCGAAACCTACACCGGAACGACCTCCAGTGACCGCCGACGCCGATGCGCTCTTGCGCATTGTCGACAACAATACTTTCTTGCACGCCCGGCCCATGGAGTTTTTCTTGGCCAACTCGACGGACCGCGACCAGATCGGCCTGTCGGTCACGTTCGACGCGAACGTTTACTCGAGGGCGGTCGCGGAGGAATTCATCGAGGAGTGCCGACAGGCTACGCTCTTCTACCTGGGCGGCGATGGAATACCGAAGCCGAAGTTGTGATGAAGGGTTCCGGATTACTCCCTGGGTCATGCTAAATCAGAAGGGAGCGCGCCGCAGACATCGTGTAAAAATCCATACGAACCCGCAATGAAGGGCTTTGAGATGATGGATGCAATCTCGAACTGGTTACACAGCCATGTGGAATGGATGTTGTTGTCGAGCGGGCTTCTGCGAGGACGGTCGAGAGGCACCTGATCCACTAGTGGCACATGCTGTGAGCGATTTTGGTCTCGATATGGACACCGGCCGAGATTCTGACATAGAAAACTTGCACAAGTGACAAGATGTATTCAGGGTACGTCTACGTCTATGGGCCGAAAGCTGCATATTGGTTTGATCATCGATGGCACAGCCATCACGCGCGCGACATTGACTGATAACACGTGTTCGCATCTTGGTTCCCCGCGGAACGCGTCCCAAACCGGAAGTGCGCATAGCCGGCCGCGTCCGCCCCGACCCTCAGACCATTGCGACAGCCATACTTAGACTAGTAGAACATAGTCCCTGCGTCGTCACGGCCATGCCACCCTCTTCCGCCCCATGTCCTGGTCCCTCCTCTCCTCGTCCCCCGCGTCCGGCAAGACCTACGCCCGCCCGCTGGGCCTCAACGAGACAAGCTTCTACTACGACCGCGTTTTTAACGGAACAGCCGACATCGTCTGGCGTTACCTCGTGCAGCTAACGGATTCCACCAGGAGCGCGGATTTTTTCAACGAGGATAATGTCAGAAGGACATGGATGGCCATCAAACGCTGGTACCCCATCCTCGCCGCACGCGTGGACGTGTCGGATGGACTCGATCGCGCCAGGTTCGTAGTGTCCGAGCACGCCGTGACTCACTTCCATCCGGACGATGTCACCTTCACCCCGGTGTCCTCCCGCGCGGAAGTCGAAGATGTTTTATGGTCGCTGCTATGCTACAACCCCATGGCGGACCACCACCTCATCTCCCGCGTCATCATCTTCCCTCACCTTCAAAGTCCGGGGACGTTTGAGATATTCTTCCGATGCTCACATTGCATGGCCGACGGCTTGTCTGGCGCAACTCTCGCCCGCGACTTCTTCGACATCTTGGTTTCGCCACCGATCCCGACCCCTCCTCTGGAAGAGAGACTTGCCATGGCGCTGGCGTCCGACCATCTCAACCCGACCAACAAGATGAGCATCCCAAGACAGCGGTGGAGACGCGCGATAGCACAAGTAACGTTCCTGAACCGACGGAGACGGCTCGCGGTACGTCATGCACATTCTGTGGCGGTCCGCGCTGTCAGTACATGTTCTGTGTTCTGTAGGGCGGCCACACCCTTCCCCGGACGATCACAGACAAGACATACCGCACTCCGGGCACCACAGACCGCATCGGCCGCCAGTTCTCCCTGGCCGAGACCGTCGCCATCCTCGACTGGTGCAAGCGACAAAAACTGACGTTCGGCGCAGCGATTCCCGTCATCTCCCAGCTCGCGCTCACGCGCATCCTCCACCGCCGCTACCTCCGCCGCGACATGTCCGAGGACGAGTGGGAGTACCGCCGCCGCCAGCCGATGCACTTCGCGGGCGCGATCAACGTACGCCCGTACGTCGACGCGGAGTGGCAGCGCAAGGGCGGAGCAACGGAGATTGCGCTGATGATTGACCTCTACGAGTGCACGCTGCCGTTCATGCCCACGCCGTATGGCACACGCAGGGACGAAGGCGTCCCACGAGTCGACGGCGCGCCGCCGTACTCAGCGTTGATGTCGCATGCCCGGTTCTTCCACCGCACTCGACTCTTCAAGGCGCAGCTGCAGAGGCATGTAACGCATCCGCTCAGGATGGACATCGCCTCTGCGCGACAGCCATCGAACATCCTGGGGAAGAAGCGGAACGCGTTGCATTGGCTGGCGGAGAAGAATGGAGATCCCCTGCCGGAGCTCGACCAGCCGCCACATTGGGATAGCCTCCCTGCAGACTTTGTCAATTCTAACAATCATTCCAGCGTAGGACAGGTACGGATGTAACACACCTATGAACGTATGTGAACGCGTCTGATCGCGTGGCCCAGCTCTCTCTCCTGATTCCGGAGAGATACCCCCTTCCGCCTGGCCATCCGCTCTCTCTGCGCACGCCGCGCGCGGCCACCGCCACAGAAGGCGTGGTCGCAAAGGCTACCTCCGCAGCTCCTCCGATGGTCTCCGAGGGCGACACGCTTCTTCGTATCACCGACTCGCAAACATACCTCCACGCTCGGCCGACGCTACTTCTGCTGGGCAACGGGACTGAACGCGACCAAATCGGGATGATGGCCACCTTCGACGCAAATGTTTACGCGAAGTCCGACGTGGAAGAGTTTATTGATGAATGTCGTGAGGTTGCATTGCATTACCTAGCAAGTGACGAGGCCCCAAAAGCGAGGTTGTGATGCTCGCAGGTCGACCTTGCAATTTTTGACCGTTGACTCTTGAGGGTTAGTTCTGCAAAAAGATGATAGTGGCGCATAATCGAATGAATCCTATACCGCGGTAGTCGGCCATCGGTGCGCTGGAGGAGCCCAGAGGGCGATTGGAGATATCATACGGCAGTGTCACTAACACTTCCACGTGTAAAGGTTGTCCAAGAAAGAAGGTTCATTATAGTAATACTAGACATATCGTACTGTACCATCGAGATCAGCAATGACAGCGTAGATAGCATCTCACAACGTCATTCACAATATTGCACAATATATTCACCAACGGGAGTTGTCTGCGTGGACCGCCGCCTCAGCGTACTCGCAGTAGTTTTCAACGTTGACATGAGCGACAATCGCAGTGTTGCCCAGACCAAGAAGTTGCGCAGGGAAACCCAGTTTATGGGCGAGGTCCGAGTTGCTGGACGCGCACATCGCAAGCGTCTCAGCGCGATTCATCTGGATGAACTGATATTGTTTCGTGAGCATTGGTGCGTTTGTCGGAAAAATTGGTTTCTTACCAGTTCTCCAGCTTCGAGACGAGAGATAAAGCGTTCAAGGTGAGCTTTTTGGTCGTCGCCAGCACCATCGGCGAGCGCAAATCGGGCGTGCGAGCCGAGCGCGACGAGGGTGGACACGAGAGCAATGGCATGCTGGCTTTTGTAGAACTTGCCCGTCGGGTTGCGTGCCATGGCATCGAGGCCGTCGAGGAAGGACTGGGATGCATGGATGTCCTTCAGCATGATTGGCACTGAAACAGCCGAATCCAGATTGAGATAGAGGGTGTGCTTCTTATCCTCTGACGAATTGCTGCAAACAAGATGAGTATTGACACACATTCAGCGAATGCCAAGTTCCCTACGAGGTCGATTGACCTTCCGACTGCAAAGGGCTAGAGAAGCCAATTCCGCTAGAACACATTGGTATGAGGTGGCGCGAGATGCTGAAGACGATCGTACTCACAGAGGTCCGAAGATAGTAGAGTTGGTCCATGCGGTGGAGACAAGCTTCGCGAACGTGAGCGGTCGAGCCTCCAAAACGATGGCTGGTGTCTCCGGAGCTTGTTCTACAGGCTTTGGTTCAACAGGCTTTGGTTCAACAGGTTCGGATACTTGTGAGCTCTCGACGTCTTGTGATACCGAAGGTCTGCTTACAAGCAGAGAATGTCAGCATACTGTGCGATGAGCGTAGGCTGTCGTGTCACGTACCCTGGTGCTTCTATCACGAGGGCGTTGGCCTCGTCTCGAACCTCCACGTCCTGCTCAAAATCAGGGAGCTCGTCTGCCACAGGGCCTGCTAATTTAAAGCCAGCAGCTTCGAGAAGCTCTGGTCCGGTGGGTGGAGGAGCTGGCTGCATGATGGTGTCCAACATGACCAGTTCGTTTGCGTCGAGAGCTGCAACTTCGACATTAGGATCCTGCTGGACAGGACGATGTTTCCTCGGCTTCACAACCGTCAGTTCCCCGTTCTGTGATGTGAGAAGCGAACCCCCGACAAGACCGCTGGAAGATCTTCCGGGACCTGGCCGAGAGGCGGCGACGCGGGCAGGACGACTGCTGCTTGCCTCAGCAGCACTTTCTCTGTTAGTGCGCTTCATGAATTGAGCTTTCACGGCGATGGCACCTTGTGTCTCTGTGAGATTGGGGTCGTCCGTCTGCTTGACGCGAGCGGTGCGTGCACGATGTGCAAGGTTTCGTGGAAGCGGAGGGTACTTTGAAGGGGCTTTTGAAGGGACTTCCGGCTCGGGCTCGGGCTCATGATCCAGTAAAGACGGCGCACCAAAGAGGCTAGGGGGGTTGTCATCGACAGCCATGGCATTTTCTGTTGGCGATGCCTCCTTTCTTGAACGGTGGCGCGTCTTCTTTTTCTCTACGGGACCGAGCAACAGCTCGTCGGATGAAGGCGAAGACTGGCGAGGTGTATTTGCCGGCAATCCGCGTTTGCGAGTCGATGAACGTCGGGAAGACGACGCGTGCTCCGGTTCATAACCAGCTGTGGGAGCAGCTGCGCGAGTCTGAGAGGATTCCCCGCGACGTTTGGGTGTCGGATGACTGTCGTTGATGGATGTTTCCAAGAACTGCATCTCGGACGCCCTGATGCCGGGAGGTCCCTTGCGTTTACGCTTAGGAGCGGTTGCTTCTGCCTCAACACCAACCGAGGATCGACGGCGCTTCAGCTTAGGTGCGGGAGGCGCCTGAATGTCAATGATGGAATGGACCTCATTCTCGGAGTCGACGATTTCTACGTCTGGAAGAGCCTCCTTCTCCTCCTCGTTGCTCTGCTCCTTCTTGCCCTTCTTCCGGCCTGAGAAGTATTGAGCTGAAAGGTAGCAGGATGATTGCGAACTCGACTTACGTGGGGGTCCGGATGGGTAGAATTCCTCGTTCAACTTGAACTCTGCGAGATGCTCGGGGTCACGGCCATCAGTGGTGACGCGATCCCAGAACTGTTGTATGAAGTGTTCTGATCCGCCTTTGAAGGACGTGTAGGGCTCCCACCTGTGGCAAATGGCAACGGGAGATATTGCATGAGAGAACATCCACGATGTAGCGTGCTAAGATGCAGCACCACAATCGCAATGATAACTACGTACGTGTTATCCTCGTCCCCAAAATTCTTCCACTACACCAACAATTCAGACACCGAAGCTTCGCATGACTGGCTTGCAATGACTCACCTTGACAAAGAACAACTATACTCACAACCATGTTCAGTTTCACCGCCATTTTGCCAACCAATATTGGTGAACTCACCCATGACTTCTTTCCTCTGTGGCCCCTTACTACCTTCGCCCCGAGAATGGACTCTGTAGACAGACATTAGTTACCTCGGCTTCAATTGCTGTACCTCTCTGCAGACTCACCGACTTCGTACTCGCCGTCTCCCATAAGGAACACGCGAGCCTGTGCGGAGGAGAGAGATGTGTACTGGCTGGGGTGACAGTCAGGAGGAAGCCTTAGCTAATAACGGCAAACGCGTTCAAGCGAGTCGGCAGAGCGCATGTTGGCGCCTGTACTCAGGGCCGCCAGAAGCGGCTCAAGCTCAAGCGCTCCGGAATCGAATGACGATGCTAACGTCGTAGACATCGAATTTATAAGAATTTATCGTTCAAGAACTAGGTGGGTGCTGCGAATGCAACGGGTGAGCAAGATAGTAGTATGTATACAGATGCAAGTCACGATACAAGATACACGAACAAAGTTATGTAGAGTCAGTAAACAAGAGAGCATGCTGGGGGATACGATAGCTATTAGTACTACTAAGCAAGACCGCGGTATAACAACTCATATACGAGACTAGCGTATGTGGAGGAGACCATAGCTCCTATGATGGTGTGATTCATAGTAAACGGATCTATCGATCAGGCAACCTGGGAGTTTTGTTGTCGAGGAAGGGCGAGAAGCCTGCCTGATATCAGGCAGTTTTTGACCCAATTCACGTCGACGCAGACATCGAGATCAGGAAAACGGTCAAAGTCGCTGTCAGGGACAACCACATAGTCGTAGTCATCAAGACCGCGTGAAGCATGCTTGAAGTCGGCAACCGCCTCGACGGTCGCCGCACCCATGCACAGGATGATGCGCGGTACCATCTCGGCCGCATCCTTCTTCGTAGCACCGTTCTATATGTTGCGATAAGCGATCAGAGCTACAGGGAGAGTTGAACAGACGTACTTTCTTGCCCTTCTGTCGGCAAGGCACAAATGAGGACGACACACAAAGGATGGATTGTTCGGCGAACACTTTCGCCGCGACGAGATTCTCTCTGATATCCTTGACTTGATTGTGGCTATTTCCCCAGTCCAAGTCAACCATCTGGGATACACGGGCATTGAGCGGCTCCGCGAACCCAGCCGGCAACATATACGAACTCCAGTCCTGGGGACCCCGCTATATCTCGAGATGAGCAACGCCTATTACTGTGTGCAAGCTCGCGAATACACACCTCGGTAACGAGCGCCTTGAGCCAGTTTACTGAGAGACACGGTATCCCCAGAGCCAGCGCAATCAGGTACTTCGGCTTCTGGTGGTTGTCGTCAGATATGAGATATACACGTTCGATGTTCTTGTGATTCTTCCATTGAATATCGTCCTGCCTGAGGATCCACCGCAGGCCTTTCTGCTCGACCGTGCCATCCATCGTATACAGGGTTGTCCAATCGTCCAAGACGATACCGCCATGCCGCTTGATATCCGCCATCAGTGTGTCCTTTTGGTGGGACCACTCAGGGTTGTTCGGAGAGAGGGTGACGACAAGGCCTGTTTTGACAAGCTGCTGCTTTGCAGCGCCCCGTACAGAACCCTCGCTTGGGACGACGGACGGCGTCGGACTGGCCCGTGAGACCTTGGGACGTACAAGAGGGGTAATGGCGTCCTTTGTGAGGATGCGATCGCTCCATTCGGCCGTAATTGTGCGCGACGCAAGCTGGACGTCGGAAAGCTTGATCTCGACCTCGACGTCGTCGTACTCGACGGTGATGATGTCTTCAGGCAAGTGGCCCGTACTAGCGCACTCCGGTACACTGACGACTCTTGCCCTTCTATTCCTGGGTGCGAGGACGTGGTCGCCAGGCTGAAGCTGACACAAACGTACGTGTTTGATGTCGAGCGTTGCCGTAGTTTCGTCGTCGAATTTGATCTTGTACTTTGACGGTGGAACCGCCTCTTGAACAATTCCAGGATAGTAATGTGCGTCATGAATCCACAAAGCGAAAACACGAGTGGGTGTGTGAAGCCCTCCTCGCAGGACAGATGCTGTCTTCGCGCGCTTGGCGGGGCGCCCGAGAGGGGTTGCGGACTCCTCTTTGACGATTGACCTCGAGGGTACCTTGCGTGACGTCGACGAGACCGTCCTCTTCCGTTTGTTACTGCGTGCTGGCTTGACGTCAGGAGCATCAACGTCCATCTCCCCTTCTGCAGGAACGGCATCGTGATCGTCTGACTGATAGTCGGGAACGTCTTCATCCACATCATCGTCGGCTTCATCCTCAGTCGAACTCTCGCGCAGTTTCCCACGAGCAGCGAGCTTTGCTGCACGAGGGGCCCTGATAGGCTTCGCTAGAGTGGGTGTGCGCCGCTTGGAGGATTTGGTAGCCTTCGCGGCCGCGGCCTTCGCATCTTCGCGGCGTTCCTGAGGATCTGAAGATGGTATGATGACGTTTCGCCACGACATACTCCTAGTGTCACGTTGAATTGTATGCTTCGGCGGAGATTGAGGTGCTTTCACTGCTCGACCTTTAGCAGACACCGGGAAGGACGCGGTGACACGTGCGGTAGTTCTCTGTTTCCCCTTGATCTCCGTAGAAACCATTGTGGCCAGAGGAACCTCCTCCTCCTCCTCTTCCTCCTCGAGCGGTCCAACCGTCGTTTCCTCCTCTTCATCCTCATCCTCCTCTTCCTCCTCCTCCTCCTCTTCTTCTTGGACGGCAGGAATGGACGGCTGCTCTGCAGCAATGGTCCGCAGTACCTCGTCCTCAGACTGCAGGTGTCCTTGATGACGAGTCCTCGTCGGGCTTGCAAGTGACGCGTTGGGAGACGCAGATGGCAGACCGCGCCGGGTTGGGGGCAGAGACGGCTCCGCGACCTGCGTAGGTTCTGCACCTTCGGAGTCGGGAACGACGACGTCCGGCGACCTAGGAGGGACGATAGGGCGGGATAAGAGTGCATGGTTCGCAGGAGGCAATCTACGGGTTGGGAAGATCGACATGTCGCTGCCGTCGACGGCAACATCGGACGGCTGGGTTTGTTCGATCATCTCGGGAACAAGTGATTCGCCTGACAGTTGCGTTTGCTCAAGAGGAGCAGAATTAGAAGGCACATCAGAAGGTCGCGGCTGTGGCATGTTGAGATCCCAGGGGATGGTTCGAGGTTCCGGCTTGATGTTCTCGTAACGATACCACTTGTCTGCCGCGACTAATTGACGAGTCCCGTTTGGTCGTCGCGGCCGGGTGTTACTTGAGCGAGCTTCTGACGGAATTGTTGGGAACTCTACCTGCCCGTTCTCGTTGTAGTAGTCATGCTCCTGAGCGATCGTGTCAAAGGATACTAGTTGAGTGGGGGGGTTTCATCCGCGGGTTGTGTGGACTGATCGCAAAGCTGAGTAGGGGGCGTTTGGTCTCCGGCTGATGGAAACTCGAGAAGGCGCTGGTAGGATAATGTTGGCTCAGTGGACGCTCTGGGAGAGGACACTCTGGTATCAGCGTCATATTCGTCTTGTGTTTGATCATTGCCTTCTTGCGTAGCTTGTCCCATGTAGTCAGAGATATCGATGGTTCGCGGCTGGGCTTGTGGGAAGGATTCACTATATCCCTGTTGTGACTGTGATTCAGTCGGCTGAAAACACTGTTGACGGTCTGCCTGCTGAGACTGAGAGCCATGAGAGGAGTTGGATGGTGTGCCGGCGACAAGAATCTTGCCTGTAGGGGATGGAGGATGAAGAACGGGGCTGCGTCGGCGGGATGGCCACATGTCCGAAGCGACGGGTGGTGGGCCCTCTTCGTCGGAGACAGACTGGGTATCTTCGCCGAGTTGAGACAACGGAATAGTGAAATTCTTCGCTTGTGCGATGAAAGCCTTTGCCGGATCAGGCTGCGGAAGTGGGCCAGCAAACGAGTCTTGGGAGTTAGGCGAAGGTGACCTGGGCTTCGGTGGGGGGAGCATCTGGCGAACGGGAACGGTTGGGGAGCGAGCTATACGTGCTTGGGGACGCGACGGTGAGGTGAAAGGGATTGCCTTCAAAGCCTTGGTCGGAGACTGAAGGTCGTTTGTGTGGACATCACAGTCCTTTGGCATACGCTTCCCGTTTGAATCTTTGCGCAAAGGTGAGGCATTTGCGGGTGTCTCTGTGGGCTCACTCGTATAAGATGGTCCTGCTGGAGTGCGCACCGGGGAGCTGGCCGGAGAAGGGTTACGGGGTGAGGATGCTTTACTCTTGTCCCAGGACGCAGGTGTGTTCTCCTTTTGTGAGCTCTCCAGATCAATTTCGTCTCCACCACATAGCGATTGAGACTGAGTAGCTACAAGACCATGGATATGATAATGCACGGAGTTGGTGGTAGATTGAAGAGAGCCTTCGAGAGGTGTGGAGTGAGGCTCGACATCGGAAGGGGGGATGAGGGCAGCATCTGGAGCTTCTCTCGGTCGCAAAGCGGCAGCGAGTAGCTGACTCGCTTGAGATTCGTCACTTCTGACGAAAATGAGACATCATCGGCAAGTTATATTGGTTACGCTCACTCACCTAGATTGAGAGATTGTAGCCATAGCCATTTCTCACAGAGTTCACTATCCCTCCGATGGGCATGCAGCAGTAGGACGTTGACGTGAAAGACGCGTCGAGGAGTGGTAGCGCGTTGGATATGGCCAAATGGATAAGACCGCCGAGGAGGGATAGCGAACGACGGGTCTATGCGTTTTGGTTATTCAGGAGAGCCAGCCTAGCAGCTGATCAGTTAAGATAGCCGCACAGAAGAGCAGAGCTGAAGTCCGCTTGCGTAGGCGAGGAGAGGAGAGGATGAGGAGGATGATGGGGTAAGACCAGGCGACGAATGTGGCCAACTACGCTGCGTCGCGACTCGCGGTGTAACTGTTCTGTCGCGGGTCCTGCCTAGCGGGCGGCATCTGCCGGAACACGATCACGTGGTGTGTGACAGTGGGACGCGTTCAGCCTGAGCCCGGCGTCTCCAACGTTGTTCTCTTCTCCTTGTCTTCTCCCGTCCTGCGTCTCTGAGGCCGTCCTCTGCACCTCACTCGCTGCGTTTTCCAGTGCAGGTCGCTGTCTGGGCGAGCTGAATCTCTTCTTCTAGCTCACGTACTCCCTTTGCCCACATTCGTTACTACCTCACGCTCTCTTCACACATGAACATCTCTACTATGCTCGCCTTCCGTGCACCTACAAAGTCAACCAAGGCCGCCTCTAGTCAGCCTAAAAAATCTGCGACCTACTCCAAGAAGAAAGGGAAAATGCAGGAGTCTATCGCGCCCAGCAACCTATCGGAGAAAAAGTCTGAGGATGACAGCGACGGCGACTACAAACCCTCGACCACCGCCAAAGACCAAGCGAAGCATACGGCCAAAAGCAAGGGTATTAAGAGCTCCGAAGTCGAAGCTGATGCCGTTCCGGTGCCCGCTCCCGATACTGGCCTATCCTCGCTCAAACTAGCCAGTGGGTCGATCCACACTGGCGTTCTCCCTGTCATCCCAACGCAAACGCCAACGACCCTTGCAGCATACGCTCACTCGTATGGCTCTGGGTTCTCTACTTTGCCACCGCTTACTTCCTGGGCGACATCTTCTATCATGTCGGCGACTGTCGTACCTATTGGGACCGCCCAAGTCGAAGGGACATCTCGGGCGCTCGGCAAGTCGGGCAATAACGAGAGAAACTCTTCCAACCATCTGTCGGTCGTTGTCATCGTTCTGGTCTCTATCAGTGTTGCATTCCTCTTGCTTGGCGGTCTCATCTTTTACTGGAGGGTCCACAATCGCCCACGCAAGCGTTCTTGCCCAACTCCCTCTCGCCCTATATTCCAAGATCCGTTCGCCGATCAGGAGATGAAAGGGGATGAGGAATCGCTGTTTGGAGGGAAAGAGCGAAGTTCCGCAGTCGCGCGACCCAACAGTAACGGTCTCTATCCCTGGGTCCAGTATAACCCCAATGCCTCTGATCCATCCGGGATCTTCGGGACCAAGAATGCTTCTATCGACTCTCAACAGAATGTGCCGACGATGCCAGCTTCTGTGGTTGTGTCGGAGAAGCCTCCCCAATCTAGTGCTCCGGTTCGAGTGCCTCTCCCTCTGGTCAACACGAGTGCTGCTGCTGCGAACCCGTCACTGCAACAAATGCAGACTGCACTGACTCGAGCTGCCAACCGGATTTCCACTCTCTCTACGTCGATGTACCCTGCCTCACCACAGTCAGCGCACACGAACACTGGCATTGGACTCGCGATTGGTGGCACCTCTCCTCTCACTGCAGATGGAACTTCTGTTTTGCAACGCAAGCCGTCCCGGGAGCGTATGTCGAAAAGCCGCAAGAGTCTCCGTCATAGCCTTGCAGCGACCGAATATCTCGACATCTACGACGGTGCCCACATATCCTCGCCAGATCCCAACACCCCGTTCGGATCCGCTCCGATCCCGTCCACGCAAATCAAGTCCGCTATGCGCAAATCGACCTCTATCCACACCAATGCCAATGCGCAGGGCCGCGCACGCGTCAAGGCGGGATACGTCCCAGGCGGGCCCACTCTCCGCGCATCCTCGACCGTTGCAGGCATTACGACCCTCAGGCGCGCAGGCGATCGCACCTCCATGGTGGGCCAGTCCGAGGCGGATATGCAGCACATGCTACCTCCGCTCTCTCCTGCGCTCAAGTCCGAATCACGACGCGAGCGCGACACGCGTGCTCTCGCCTCTGCTCTTGGGCTCATGAGTCCCGTGCCTTACGAGGGGTCCGTGTCCGCGTCCCCAGTCCCGACGCTCACCCCGGATGACTCCATCACGCTCGCAGGGGACCGAGTTCGGACCAGGACTAGGAGCGGGGGTGCGAGCCACAGCCGGGCACACAGCGAGGCGGCAATGAGCCCTGGGACGGAGGCGAGCGCACGGCTGGGCAACCTCATGCTCGCTGAGTTCACGAGCATGGTGTCACTTCCGTCCTCGCGCACCGTAGGTGGGGTGCAGGCCAGCGGATCGAGGGCGCGGGTCGTTCCTCGCAAGAGTGTCGGTGGGTACGCGGGTGGGGGATCGAGTACGAGTACGAGGTCGGATGACCGGCCTCCGAGGGTGCCGTCGCCGCCCCCGTTACCGAGTCTGGCGCAGATGGCTATGGCACACGGTAACCCGGAAGGCTACGACGACTACAGGAGCCCGACTTACAGCATCTATGGGTTGTATGAGGCGGAGAGGAAGAGCCGGATGCAGGGTGGAGACGGTGGGTTCTGAGAGGTGTTGTGGCTGGGCCAGGACATCGTGCCAATTGCATCGGGACAATACTACATTTCTAGACACATAGACGCGTCCTCGGAGTTTACGCTCTGTAGCATATAGGCTGGGTTGTATTCGTGGATGTACATTACAGAAAGCGGCGTATGGTAGCTTGCCTGGTGCAACAAAGTCCAATTCATGAAGCTCGTAAATTCTGTCCCTGAGTATCGTCAATATCGTCAAGTCATCGCATACATCGACTTGAATCACAAAGCTACAGGAACTTTCTCTCTGTCGGGCGACATTGAAGCTTCCGCTGAACTGGGCGTGTGCATGGGTGTGCGGAGCTCATCTGCACCGAGCTGATCACGTTGAGCCTGTGTTCTCTCCAGCTCGACTTCCTTGACGAGAGCCTCAAGTTCTGCCTCCAGTTCCGAGTCATCCACAGCAGTCTCAGCTTGCGCCATTTCCGCGCCCATCTGTATGGCGTCGTCCACTTCTCGTGCGTCAGCGTTGGCAGCAGCCATAGCGTCCATCGTCTCGTCGATTTTCTCTCGTTGAAGGAGGGGATGAGCGAGAATTTCGCGAAGGGTAGCGGTCGACGACTCGTACAACTGCATGATCTGCATGACCCATATCAACTGCTCTGCTCGACATGCATTGACGAAAGATAACAATACCTCAATGTCCCCGCAGACGTCTCGACACGGAGAAGAGTGGATTGGAGCAACTCGAGGGATCCGAGACGCTTCTTCAGGACCTCTTCAAGCTGTTTTCGTGCTCGGAGATATGTAAGGGCAGTTTCCTTGCGCTTCTGTCGCAGGGCATTGGATATCTGCTGTGTATGCCTGTCTTACTGTGAACTAGACACACGCGATTGATGGGATACATCAACTTACTGGTCTATGCGATGTTGAAGGCCATCTATGTGGGCCTGGAGCTTCTCAACGGATGACTTCAGGGCCAGAATCCCGCTATCTACAGCGGTCACCTCAGTCGTTTGAGCGGTGCCTTCGTCCACGAACTTGATGACCTACAAATATGGTCGGTCTCTTGCTCGAGACACCACAGGAACCACGTACCTCTCCACGCACGACGAGCACTCCCTTGTCTCGTTCCAGATACTTCAGCACCACCTTTATATCCAGGCCGGACAATGTCGCATTCTCAAATGCGCAGTCTGCAAACTCCGCGCGGAAGCTCTCCACGCTATAGAGCGAATCTGCGACTTGCCCTGTGCTCTTCTGCCTTTGTCTGTCCACGATCCGGTCCGCAGCAGCCTCTATAAGAGAGACGGCGACGTAGTCGCCTCGGACCTTCTTCCACCGTTCAGCAGTGCCCGAATCTCCAAACGCCGTCCCATGCGAGTCGACAATCCCGAGTTGTCCAAGTGCCCACCACAAAGGCTTGCCGACGACAAAGCTCGCGATACGGTAAGGAAGCCATCCGGGGTCGTATATGGAGCGTGACGCATAAAGAAAATCGGAGAGAGGAATCAATGCTTTTGAGTTGCAGAGTTCAAACTTCACTAGGAGATGGCACCGATGAGATATTGTGCGTGCAAACCCGGGTACGCACTCACTATGACAGTTGGTATGCTCAGAGGCTTGCCAACGCTCTCCATCCGAAACCGGTCAGCGAGCCCGACTCCTTGAGCATGCATGACGAGCCTGTCTGGGGCAGCACCAGAACCATGTGGATCCGAAAGCCATCCGCGCAACAGGACGGCTTCTAGTGTGTGGCGCCACCACTCGACATTGGAAGTGTATGAGGTAGGATTGGATTGTTTCTGGAATGTGAAGTCGGAGTACAGAGACTTGAGGCGAGAAGTGGTCGTCGAGTTGTAGGTCGGTAAAGTGGTGAGTTGCGACAAAGGAATCGAGGACATGGAGGGTCGCAGGAGAAGTGCGCTCTGCGCCGGCGGCTTGGATGCACGCGGCCCGGACGTCGCCTAGAACAGGCGCTCCCCTGCTGGGCCGATTCCCCAAGGTCATGATGATGCATGATGCATGAATCAGCATGATCAGCCGTATGCGGCGGCCGGCCGCACGCATGCGATTTACAGTGGACGCGTAGGATGTAAGTAATTCTTCAAAGCTGAACTCAGCACTGAAGTATATATATATCAACATCACAGATCAGAGTATCGACAGATGCTGGAAGTTTGTCCATATACGGGGCGGTCATAGCACTAAGCAAAAGAAGCGTGACTGGAATACTAAGTACGACGACAAAAGACAGCACCAATCAACGTTTGGAAGAAGGGTGACAACTGCGATATAGCTTCGACAGATGGATAACAAAGCAACAATACAGGACGGGGAAAGAACTAGACACAGGACAGTGGGGACAATGGAAGAGCGATGTGTAGAGGTTTTTTGGCTAAGGGCTGCACAGCAGTGGTACGGGACGGTGTTCACAGATATGGGAGATATACAGAGCAATAGCGGGATAGACGACAGCAGGAACATACAAAGACGAGGAGGAGGACGTAGCGGAAAGCGAGTATTTCAGCAAAGGATTCTGCGATGGTGCAAAGAAAGCATCAGTAGTAGTTGTCGACAGCTTCGTTAAAGTCTTCAGGACGATACTCGTCCCATTCTTCGTATTCAGCGGTCATATCTGGAGTCGGGTCCCAAGTGCCAGAAAAGGAGCGGATAGAGCTGTCGGATGCAACCTATGGATAACCTATGAGAAGCCACGAACAGAGATATGAACACCGCAAACGGTGCACTTACTCGGCCAGACTCGGTAGGAGCTTGGGGTCTGGGTCCGAGGCTCAGGCTATCGAACATTCCAGTTTGCTCGACATACGGAAGAGGTGACGGGGCAAGAGCTGGGGAAGGAACCGGAGAATGCAGAACATTCGGGCTGGCCGGGACAGAGACCGGTTCAGGTGCAGGAGGTTCCTCGTCATCGCTCTGCTCGATAGGTGGAAGATCAGCGACGCTGAGTGAGTTTGCCGGAGGATGGTTGGGCACTCGGGTAATCCCTTCGTTGTCAGCTATGATACCTTGGGAAACAAGCCATTCTGCATTGCGAATCAGCATACGCACAAGAGTAACAAACATCATGACTACCTTGGCTTCGGTACCTGAACACAAAGGTAACATAGGGACCTGGCGCCTTCGGATCAAACGGTTCAATCTTCCAAGTCCTCTTCTGCGTTGAAGCAGGCCGAACATCGCCGTACCTGCGTGAAGAGATGACCATGAGATGCATCATATCGTTTCATAGAGGTATCCTTCACAGACCTAATCGCCACGTCTCCTTCCTGACGAAGACCACGGACGACGTTGGGAGGCGGGCGGATAGGGTTCGGCTCCCGTTCATCTACGCGCTTAACCAACCGGATTTCGAGGACAATGGAACCAACGTTCTTGTCAGCAGGTTTTCCGTTGAGTCCCGATGTGTCGCCTAAAATACACGTGAGCAGAGAACAAAGGAAGATGTTGGGAATATTTACTGTGTTCAATTGTAGAGAAGACGAACGGTCTCTCTTCCTCCGAGCCGACCCGCACGCCACGACGTAGTTCCTCCCCTTTGCCATAGAGGAACTGGCCGGACACCTTGAACCCGTCAAAGTAGATATAGCTCGCGCTATCTACTTTGCTGCCATGGTCGCGCCAGTGAACGATGAAAGTCTAGGATGGATCGAGAAAGTGGTTAAGAATTGTAGGCGGCGAAGGCAACGTGTTAATACCTTCCCAGATGTTCCAGATATCCAGCAAGTAACTGTATGGTTGTTCCTGTTCGTTCGGGGTTCGAACTCGACAAGTTCGAGGTCGTCAGACGTGATCCAAGCAGAGAAACCGCGGTAGTCGAGCATTGTGGCGAGCGATAGCGAGATAGCAGATGAGCGATAGAAAGCAGAGCAGTAGTAGACAAAAGTATTAGAGAAGCTTCGGAGATCATGTTAGTGGGTGCTAGTGGCAATCGAGTTGGGTGAACGTACCAGACTGTTCGAGGTGGGGGTTTTTGGTTGAGGCGTACTTGGGTGGGCGCCAGCCCTTATGAGGATCCCAGTGGAAAGACGCCTCGGACCAGTCCGTGCGGACTACAATGGTTGCAGGAGCAAACCGTTGTTTACCACGCAGTCCGCGTTAATGCAACAACGTTTGTTGAACTGGACAGGACCAAACCCGAGACGCGTCCAAACGCGTCAACCAGATGGTTGGTCGCGCACGTGACTGTGTACTTTTATCTTTACTTAGACGCCTAGGCCTAGGGTGAAGCTCCGACGTCTTTACCGCCTTCATCGAATAAGTACGAGGAAAATACTCCTCCTTCTGTGTTTCCTTTTGTGTTCTGATATCTTGTGTATCGACCAACTGAACTTATGCTACTAGATCGTGCTGCACACTGGCTGAACCGTACACGAAGCGTGGTTAGTCGAACGTGCTGCGTGCAGGTCCTGACCACAGCACTAGGATGCCTCGCGTAAGCCTCCACAGTGAAGCTTGAGGATCGTCGACAGAACCTCAAGGTGGCGAAGTGACAAAACCTCTTTTCAAGACAATCCTTGGCAGGGCACGGCGTGCCATCTAACTTCCTGTGGATGTTCTGTTCAGAGCGCTTCCAATTCAGAGTATTTCAGCCGGTCACGACGAGGACTCTGTACCTCAGACCCGTGGCAGTGAGGCATACACGCCTGTCCGACCTTGATGTTGATAACATTGATAGGCGGATTTTGAACGTATTCAACATGTCTTTTCGCCGCTCACCTGTCATTTGCAGATCAGGAAGACGTCAATGCTCTTGTCAATCCTGTTCACTAACAGCTATAGGCAAAGCTAATCTTCTTGCGGTAAGAGAGCGACCAGAGCGCGTTTTCGCAGGGCTGAAGATGGTTGGGCATTCCTTTTATGAGTGTGTATTCAATGCCCGGTCACTTCTTGACTCCCTCAGCCCACACCGCCCAGCCATGTCCTCACTAGCTGCAGCTGCATTTTCCGCATTCATTTTCTCCGTTCGTGGGCAGACAACGAACGCGCAATGCAAGTCGGGAAACGAGTGGGTAAGTGAATTCCCGGATCCACGTCGGAACGTTAACGTGCTACGCCGGCGCTGGTACAACTCACTGCAACTACATATATCTAGTCCTTCACTCCCTCGGCCAGAGTCCTTGTCTCATGGCTGCATATATCATGGGTTCCTGCGAGCCTGATGGGAGTGAGTACCCGTCCATATCACAACGAACTTGTGTTGTTGAAGACCGGTTCAGACTGGGACCTCCAGGCTTTGCCTGATGTGGCTTTCCAGTACAGAGGTCCAACAGCAGACGAGGCCAACGAATGCACGTGCAGCTCTGTTGCATATGCGCTATCCAGTGCTTGTGGATTTTGTCAAGGAGCTGGTTGGCCTGAGTAAGTACACTCCCACTGACAGCGACACTATAGTCCTCATGAAGCGGGCAGATGGAGTGCAACATGGACGAAGAATTGCCCACCAGAACTTGTTCACAATGGCAGGTGAGCTGACCAGCCTCATATCATCAAGGTACTAAGGCCAACTTTCGTATAGCTTTCCCCATCCTATACCTCGAGGCACGCGAATCCCGGAATGGGCGTTCGTTCCTATCGCCGGTTTCGTGAGTGAGGAGTTAGGATACTGTCACATTGTAGGCTCACTAACATCCTCAGCTGGATGAGTTTGACGGAGTACAAGCCATGGACAAAGGCGGTGCGTCCCAAATACCATCTCGAGAATACGCAATGACTAACCTGTCGGATTAGATGAACTGGAGTCAACTGGGACTGCAACGCCAACAGGTTCCCCCGGTAGTAGTCCGTCTTTGACTGCTGCTACGACGACGCGTGCTACCCATAGTGGTAATGGCATTGGAGGAAGTCCCACCGGAAGTACTACAGGAACGATGGCCGAATCCGAAAGCGACGGCCCGTCAACAGGTGCAGGTACCTCGCCATCTACCATGTCCCCACCCGGCACCAATAGCATTCACGTTGCTCCAATCGTGGGCGGCGTCATCGGTGGACTGGTGGTCTTCGCGATCATAGCCGGTCTGCTCGTCTACTTCCTCTTCATGCGGAGGCGGCAGCGTCACACAGTGGCAAGCTTCTCGGCGAGAGGGATGGTCCAAGCATGGCCAGAATATGCCGCCGCGCCGACCTTCGACGTGAACACACCGTCTTCGCCCAGCTTCACTGGTGCCAATGATCCGTTCGAGGCGAAACCCGCTTCTCCAGGACCCATAATAACTCCGACACCTTCGCGATCGCCTGTTCCAACACTCCCAAGAACGCCTCCTCTTCTCGACAACCTTGTCATGCGTTTGTATGTAAGTGGATTCAGCAAGTATTCGTCGTTGCCTTGAGTGTTCGTGTTCATATGACGTTGACAGGACCCTCCGATCCTACTACTTTCCCGCCTACTCCGCCGCCTCTGCCTCAGCCAAGCATTATTGACATATCCCAAGCGACCTATCCGAATCAAGCACGCCAAGTCTCCCAGCCGATTCCCGAGTTATAACACCGTGTTGTACAGATTTTCGGACGATACACCTGTTGTCCTATCTCAGGCATCCCCAAAGCTTTGTTTGGATGCAACGTATGTTGTATATATGATAGAGTACCAAAAACTGTGGATACTTTGTAGATACATGCTAAGCCAACTGAGAAATTTGCTCGATTGGCACAGATGGATGTCGGAAACACCAGGTGACCGTCCAATCCATGGGGATTTAGGATGACCGGCCAAAGAGTGCGTCATCGATCTGAGGCACCAAGAGATGAAAGCACGTCTTCGAAAGCTACGACGGACTAACATGTGGTAAACAGGTGCCTGTGTAGTTGTTAAAAGATGAAAGTGCTCATCATCGGCTCTTTATCGCATATATTGCACGACACTTTAGGGCAGGCTGGACGTTCCCACGTATGTTTACCACCGGGAACAGCCGGGAATTCGAACGTCTCGCCCTTTTGCGTTTGCGAGAGTACTGTTCACGCCCTCCTCCGGTTTAGATTCGAATCATCAATCGGTCGTAATTTGCTGAAGCTTCAGATATTACCTCTTGTAACTGCTACGGGATGAGTGAGGGTGAGGGGGGTGTGCCAACTCGGAGACTTACTCAGCTCGTTGTGCGCTCGCGTGAACTCTCTCATGCGCCCGAGATAGGGCATGGTGGTGCCATTTATATACGGTCATGAGTCCCATGAGCAGGAAGCGGGAGCTTGTGGTTGGTGTCAGGTGTGTGCTGCTGGGTCGTCCTGCGCAATATCGCTGACTGGAGTTGTGCAGTGTCGTTATCCGTCTATCGATCGGATCCCAGCATGAGAAGCGTGTCGTTGAGATCTGTGGGCACATATATGGCAGTCGCTCTTGTCAGCATGGGCGCACTTTCCCTGCTCCGTCGCTTTTCGTCTACTCTTCCGCGCACCATGGCTCCTCTCACCATCCCCCTCAACGACGGCAAGCAGATCCCTTGGCTAGGCTTTGGTACCGGAACTGCTCTCTACCAAAAGGATGCCGAAGCTGCGGTCCGCGTCGCCATCGCCAATGGTATCACCCACCTCGATGGGGCTCAGATGTACCAGAACGAGGAATCGCTCGGAAAGGCGATCGTCTCCTCCGGAAAACCGCGCGCCGAACTCTTCGTGACCACGAAGCTCGGGAAAGTGCCGGAGGGCAAGACTGTCCGCGACACTCTTGTGGAGTCTCTGAAGAAGCTGAGCCTGGACTACGTCGATCTCTTCCTCATCCACATGCCCATACAGCACGAGGGCAAGCTCAAGTCTGTGTGGAAGGAGTTCGAAGACCTGCAGAAAGAGGGTTTGGCAAAGAGCATTGGGGTCTCCAACTTCCGAGTCAAGGATCTCGAGGAGATCATAGACGGCGCGAATGTCATGCCCGCGGTCAACCAGGTGAGTATAATTGCCATATTCCGGAGGATATGCGTCGCTCATGCCCGACGTTATATGCGGTGGCGCCATAGATTGAGTATCACCCATACGTCTACAAGGCGACGGTCCCGATTCTGGAGTTACACAAAAAGCACAACATCGTCGCGACATCGTATGGCGGTCTGACTCCGATTGTCCGCCAACCGGGCGGCCCGGTGGATCCCGTCCTCGCCTCCATTCGGCAGCGCTTGGAGAAAGATAGCGGGAAGAATGTGACGGACGGACAGGTTCTTGGCCTGTGGCTACGATACCAGGGTGTCGTCGAAGTTACGTGCGTGGTTACACTAGAACCCAGGTACCCATAGTATAGTGCGATCACTGACACCCATGAACATTGCTCACTAGTACGACCTCGAAAGAAGAACGCGTCAAGGAATACATCGCCACTCAATATCTCCCTGATCTCACCGCAGAAGAGGTTAAGGCGATCAGCGATGCAGGCTCGCAGCTACACCACCGTGCTTTCGTACGTCATTGGCCGTTCTGTTAAACGAGCTTTATCATCTGTTGACTGAATTCAACCAACAGTGTAAGTTCATGGATGACTGAGGTCGACGTCTTCGCAGGGACCACTGGATGTCGTGGGTGAGCGGAAGCAACAACTAGTAGATAAATGAGTAGACAATAAACTCGTCGTGTATATTTTAGACGTTTCTTGTGCAGGATGTACGTGGACTCCGAAATCCCTCATCCCCGAGTTCACGTACCACCACGTTTTCTTCTGATGGTGGTGGGACTTACTTACCACGAGTGTATCGCTTGCAAGCCGCTTACGGTGAACTCATGGTCAAGTTGATAATTGAGCGCTTGTCTTGGGTCCTGGCAAATGCTTTCGATTAGAACTCACGCAGTGTCCTCTCGTCGACTGGCTTCACCACAAAACCGCTGGCTCTCTGCAAGTTACAACAGACTATCTTGTTCATCACATTCCGCTCCAACTGCTATGCCTAAGGACAATCGGGAAGAACCGATCTCAGCTCTTTTCGGAGTCGTGAAACCGTCAGGTCCCACATCCATGTCACTAGTCAATGATATCAAAAAGCTGGTCACCAAATCCCCACTATTTGTCGAAGAGACCAAGCTCGCGGCCAAGGTCAAGCAGGGTAAGCGGAGCAAGTACGGCAGAGAGGCGGTGAAGATCGGGCAGGGAGGCACTCTTGATCCCCTTGCGGACGGTGTTCTTGGTGATTTTAGTCATTAACTTCGCATTTCCGTACCCTATCTGAGCGAGCATGTAGTTGTTGGAGTGGGCAAAGGTACGAAAAGGTTGTCTGACTTTCTCGATTGCGTCAAGGTAATCAAGGTCAGATTCGATAGTTCCAGGGCACTGTGATTGACCGAGGCGCGTAGGAGTACCGGACGACGTGTTTGCTGGGCTGCGAGACGGACAGTTATGATAGCGATGGTAAACAGGTACGCGTCGCCCCATGGCACCATGTCACCCGAGAACAGGTGGAGGAGGCATTGGACCAGTTCAGAGGCGAAATCGAGCAGGTGCCCCCGGTGTACGTATCTGTCAGTCTTCTTGACTATATGCGGCCACTCATCTACGCACAGATTCTCCGCCTTGAAGATGGACGGAAAACCGCTGTACGAGTACGCGCGGAGCGGCACCCCGCTTCCCCGGCCAATAGAGAAACGGCAGGTCACGGTCCATTCACTCGAGTTGATCGAGTGGAAAGGGAGCGACCACGCCTTCCGGTGGCCAGAGAAGAAGTTCACGAAAGAGGAGCAAGAGGCCATGGAGAAGGCTCTGAAGAGCGTCGACGACTCCGTCTCAATCAAGGACGAGCCGGACACGGACGTCCCGTCGGAGCAGGTGCCCACCGCGTTCGTGCTCAGCATGAAGGTTTCGGGAGGGACGTACGTTCGGTCTATCGTGCACGACCTCGCACATGCCCTGGGCTCCGCGGGGCACGTCGTCACGTTGACGAGATCGCGACAAGGGCGGTTCGCATTGGAGCCGACAGAAGAGGGTGACCGCGCCTGTGTTCCATGGGAGGTGTTCCAGAAGGCGTTGGTGGACGAAGGGGAGGCGGACGCTGAAGGTCGGAAGGAGTGGGAGAGGCAGGTACTAGATAAACTAGAGATTGTGACATAGAATGTGAGTATCGCTGCTTTCTTCTTGTTGTGCTTGCCTCGGTTTACCGGTTACCAATTGGATGCGCAGATGGCTATCATACGACCCTTCTTATTCCTCTCATTCCGATGGTGTGTAGCAACTTCCTGGCTCTCAGCGACCGAGAACGTTCTATCTTCAATCTGCTGGGCCCCGTTATGGAACCAAGCGACATTTGTATTTTCGGTGAGTCTTCGGCCAAACGGACTAACTGGACATATCTAGGTTGGTTCTTACTTATGGCCATTCCCTCCTCTAGATAAGGCGTAACTGAATCAGAGTCTATCGAGAGGTAGAAGCAACGCCTTCGTATGGGGACAGGATGACACTTCCTCAACTGAACCGGCAAGCTTTTCACATCTTGGGAGCTTCGAACGACTGACCGTGACCCGCAATCTAGGTTCGCGACTCCTATACCCCACAGCGGACGAGTGCTTCGGGATTCTCCAGGACCCGGGATGTGCGCTCATTGGGGAGGTTGTGCGACGCCCATTCTTGGACAATCGCCGTCTTCTGTCCCTGCTGGTCGGTCGATGTCGCTATGTGCCACCCGTGACTTGTTCTCGTGAAGAGGACGGCGGCGTTCAAGGGGTCAGCCGCTTGGAACGTTGTGACCGAGGTGTTGTGTCAACGAAGGCGAGAAGACCAACAGCTTGGCGGAGGGGGGTCTTCTGCAGGGTCGGACCCCACAAGGAATCACAGTGCGCTTCAAGACTCCATCGGCGGCGGTGGGTATAATTATGGGGTGAACGTGGTCGGACGAATTGCTGCGTCGGCGAGGCCACAGGCGAGCATATGGGATGCATATGCCGACGCGAGTGCCTCAAAGTTACTGTGCTCCGCTGCCCCTGGTGGCTCTTCCGGGGTTCCGACAATGCCAAAACGGCGACATTCGATCTGGATGGATCAAGCGCGAGGACTTCGATAACGAACCCATGCTAGAGCGGCCCGTCGGTCAGGTGCAACGGCAAATCCCGGCTCTCCCGGTCCGATGCAAGCCGTCCTTGCTCATAAAGCTCCAAGAAGTAATATCTACAGATCTCTTCATCCTCGTCCGCTCCTCCGTAGCTCGCCCTTTCTACCATGTCCGCCGCCGCCGTCCGTCCTCTCGAAGCTGGCATTTACGCCCCTCTTCCCACCTTCTTCCTGCCAGACTCGGAGGACCTCGGTATGTCTCCATCTCGGTCCTACACACCTCACTGCACCTCACCACGTCTTCCACCCGTGCAGATCTCAAAACGCAAGCGGCACATGTACTCCGTCTAATTAAGGCGGGCGTGAAGCCCTTGCTCGCGGGCACGATGGGTGAAGCCCATCACCTCTCGCACCAGGAGCGTGTTGAACTCATCAAGACCACTCGCTGGACGCTGGACGACGCTGGCTACAAGAACGTCCCTATCATCTCTGGCACGGGCACGGGCAGCACGAGGGAGACAATCGAACTTTCGCAAGAGGCGGCGGCGGCCGGCGCGGACTACGCCATCGTGATTTGCAGCGGTTACTTCGCCGGGGCGCTCGCAAACAACAAGAAAGCTCTCAAGGCGTTCTGGGCAGACGTCTCGGAGAAGAGTCCTATACCCATTATGATCTATAACTGTCAGTGGGAACTTCATTTCGATCTGCTAGCATCATACTGAGCGACAAGGTTAGACCCCGGGGCTGCTGGTGGGATTGATTTGGACTCGGACACAATAACGGAGTTGGCAGAGGAGTGCCCCAACCTGTGCGGTGTCAAGCTCACGTACGTTCAATCCCAATATCTTCGTGAATCTCCCTCCTAAATGTTGCATCTAGCTGCGGGAACGTTGGCAAACTCACCCGTATCTGTGCGACGGTTTCAAATCCCTCGTTCGCGTCATCACACCCTCGCAAGGACGCGAACGCACCATTCGTCGTTCTCGGTGGTTTCGCGGACTTCATTCTGACGTCGGCATTCGTGGACGGCCATGGTGCGATCACAGGGCTGGCGAACATTGCACCGGTGGGTTGGATTCCTCATGTAGCGTTCGGGTAAGAGTCCTAATTGTGTTCGGCCTTCAGTTCACCCTTGCCAAGCTGTTCGACATATCGGAGAAGGCGAAAGCCGACCGCTCCTTGCTTCCGGAAGCGCAGAGGCTGCAGGGAATCGTCGCACGTGCGGACTACACCATCGCAAAGGCCGGCATCGCAGGAACGAAATACCTGTTGAAGAAGATGTACGGATACGGTGGCCTCACCCGTCGGCCCCTGCCGCCAATTGAAGCCGCGGTGGGAACGGCCCTTTGGGAACACCCTCACACGCAGGAGGTGGTACAGATCGAGCGGGAGCTGAGCGGGAAAGTGCAATCATAAGAATAGACTACTTTGGCGGTCGTGCTGCCTCGGACGACGGACAGTGATGTATCATATCATACATACAGATATGACTAGACTTTGTCGAGACCGCATGTCCTTCACGAGGGGGTCGCTACAGGGCGGATTGAGTATGTGGGGGAGGTACCCGGTATCGCGGGGTAAGGCATGCCGGATCAGTAACTGTGATCAAGCCGAAGAGAGCTGTGCCGGGAGGGACGAGGGGGACGAGGACAGGCTGACTGGGCGCGTCGAGCGAAGAGCGCATGGGCGAGGCCGCCTGACCTGGATTTGTATGAACAGCGCATGAGCACTGTGTGAGCCCTACAGCCGGTCGACTTCTCAGGCAGTCTGCGAGGGCCTTCGCTGGTCAAGTGACGGTCCTTCCCAACCAATCGATCGCCTACAGCACACACCCCCGAACTGGACGCTGAGCTGGCGACGTCGAGCATCGTCTGCACTCTCCCCAACACTCTCTGAGCGATTCTGTCTGTCTGGCCACCAACAGCCATGGCCATCGACATCCTGCTCGTCGGCGCGTGGGGACTCCGTTGTCGAGGGCGGTTCGTCGGCGCGACGGCGACTCAGTTCAAAAGTGAGTCGCCCTCCATTCTTGCGGCCTAAATTGCTCCTAATCGAAGCATACCGTGACTGGCCGTGCAGTCTCGTGCTCCCACCGCTCTTTCCACACTACTCTCCCTCCCCGGAACGCTCAGTCTGCGCCCAATACAAAGCCAGCCAGTGCTGCGAAAGACGAAGCAGCAGGTGAGCGCGTCCGTTCACATGTCGTATGCAGCTTGGGCTCAGATGAACTCTTCTGAACCTAACCCCATCTCGAAGGCATCCTCTACTCCGACCTCCGCGTCGGCGTACCTCTTGAAATCTACCCCAATGAACGCCGCGTGGCCCTCACACCCCAGAATGCCGCCCTGTTGCTCAAGAAGGGCTTCGGGCAGGTTCTCGTCGAGAAGTCTGCTGGCCTCGAGGCACAGTTTCTGGACGAGCAGTATAGAGCGGCGGGTGCGATTGTCGTCGACAAGAACGAGCTCTTCGAGCGGGCGGACATCCTGCTCAAAGTACGGCCGCCCGTGTATGGACAAGAGACGGAGCATGTGAAAGAGGGCAGCACTGTCATCTCGTTCCTATACCCGAACCAGAACAAACCTATCGTGGAAGCACTAGCGGCGCGCAAGGCCACCGCGTTTGCTATGGAAATGATACCCCGTATATCCCGGGCGCAGGTCTTTGATGCTCTGAGGTTCGCGTCCAGATGACCACCTCGACACACACTATATCTCACGTGAGGTCGTCCTGCGCAGTTCTATGGCCAACATCGCCGGCTACAAGGCTGTTCTAGAGGCTGCTAACCATTTCGGACGCTACTTCACGGGTCAGGTTACTGCAGCTGGGTACGTCATATAGTCGTCCATCGCGTGCATGACCTGATACCTTGTTCACCCTCCAGAAAGGTCAGGGCGCTGGACCGCGTATGTCTGCGCGCAGTCACTCATGTCTCTATCTAGATTCCACCATGCAAGGTCCTCGTCATCGGCGCTGGCGTCGCTGGTCTGAGTGCTATCGCCACGGTAAGTGCTTCGGTTTCGTTCTTCCCGGGCCTGTCGCATGTCTGACGCGAGTGAATTCCAGGCTCGTCGTATGGGTGCTATCGTCCGCGGCTTCGACACTCGCGCGGCAGCGCGCGAGCAGGTCCAATCTTTGGGTGCGGAGTTCCTGGAGGTTCCATTTGAGGAATCCGGCGAAGGTCAAGGAGGCTACGCCAAGGAGATGTCCAAGGAATTCATCGAGGCTGAAATGGCTCTGTTCATGGAGCAATGCAAGGACGTCGACATCGTCATTACTACGGTATGGACTGACTCATAGACGTGTTTGTGTTGCTCACATCCGGACAGGCCTTGATTCCTGGCAAACCTGCACCTAAACTCATCAAGGAAGAGGTACGCGTGACTTATCTCGGTGATCCGGTAACTTCTTAATGCTTTGGGTAGATGGTCGCTGCTATGAAGCAAGGTTCGGTCATTGTTGATTTGGCTGCTGAGACAGGAGGCAATTGCGCGGTCACGAAACCTGGAGAGCTCTACGTCCATAAGGGAGTCAAGATTGTCGGTACGTGCAATTTTGGTTCTACTGTCTGCAAGTGAAGTTAACACAACGTACAGGCTACACTGACCTGCCTTCGCGCCTCCCGACCCAGTCGTCCACGCTCTACTCAAACAACGTTACCAAGTTCCTGCTTTCCATCGGCGGTGACGGCCGGTTTGCTATCAACCTCGAGGACGAGGTTGTCCGCGGTGCCATCGTTCTACAGAACGGCAACTTGCTTCCCCCGGTTCCTCGTCCCGCTCCGCCACCAGTTGCACCCCCAAGCGCTGCCAAGGTCGCTGAGGCGGCAGAGGCTCGCGCTTTGACCCCATGGCAGAGCGTATCTCGTGAGGTCGCTCTCGTCACTGGAGGTTTGGGTTCGATGATCGCCCTTGGCAAGCTAACCGGTCCCGCGTTCATGAGCAACTTCTTCACATTCGGCCTCGCCGGTCTGATTGGTTACCGTGTTGTTTGGGGTGTCGCACCCGCATTGCACTCGCCCCTCATGTCCGTCACGAACGCCATCTCCGGTATGGTCGGCGTTGGAGGCATGTTCGTCATGGGTGGTGGATACTTGCCTGCGACTATTCCTCAGGCTATGGGGGCGGCATCGGTACTGCTGGCAAGTGTGAACGTCGCTGGTGGCTTCGTCATCACGAAACGGATGCTCGATATGTTCAAGCGTGGGTGACGACAGCCTCCGTAAACCTCAGTCTGATGCTGACCTCTGTGAAAGGCGCCACTGACCCTCCTGAGTACACTTGGCTCTACGGCATCCCTGCGGTACTCTACACTGGTGGTTATATTTTCGCGGCGAGCACGGGCATGTCTGGGCTCGTCCAAGCGGGCTACCTCGCTAGCAGTGTATTGTGCATCAGTACGTCTCAAGTCTACGCCGGCTACCCAACTCGCTCATAGTTGTTTCTTCTTGCAGGCTCTCTATCAGGTCTCGCAGCGCAAACGACGGCACGGCAAGGCAACATTCTCGGTATGCTCGGTGTCGGCTCCGGTATCTTGGCCTCGCTTTTGGCGGTCGGCTTCCCGCCAGAAGTCCTCGTTCAGTTCGCCGGCGTTGCTGCTATCGGTGGTGGAATCGGTACTCTCATCGGACGTAGAATTACGGCCATCGAACTTCCGCAAATGGTTGCTGCTCTGCACTCCGTCGTCGGTCTTGCTGCTGTCATGACAAGTATCGCGAGTGTGCTAGCAGATCTGTCTCACGCCTCGACGCTGCACCTCGTCACCGCTTACCTCGGCGTTTTGATTGGTAAGACACCGGCCAAGCTGCTCCTCGACGTGCGCCTTTTCTCATACGGTGTCCTGCAGGTGGTATCACGTTCACCGGTTCGGTGGTCGCGTTCCTCAAGCTCGCTGGACGCATGTCGTCCCGACCCTTCTACATTCCGGCGAAGCATCTTGTTAACTCATCGTTGCTGGCGGCAAACGTCGCAACGATGGGCGCATTCGTCACGATGGCACCATCTGCTCCTCTGGTCGCGGCTGGCTTCCTCGGAGCAAACACCATCCTGAGTTTCATCAAGGGCTTTACTACTACGGCTGCTATTGGAGGAGCGGACATGCGTGCGCATTACTCAACTTAAGTTGGATGATGGCAATAGTTCGCTGACGACTGCTGTTGACAGCGGTTGTGATCACGGTCTTGAACGCGTACTCAGGGTTTGCGCTTGTTGCGGAAGGTATGGATTCAGCCTGCATACGATGTGTATACACCGCTGATAGATCTGTCATAGGATTCATGCTCGATAATCCCCTGCTCACGACGGTGGGCTCGCTGATCGGAGTCAGCGGTTCTATCCTCTCGTATATCATGGTATGTGCGCCGGCGCATGCATATTGGGTGCGATCGTTATGGGCTCACGACAGACCGTAGTGCGTTGCCATGAACCGAACGTTGACGAACGTCCTCTTTGGAGGCATCAGCGCACCCACCGGACAAGTTGAACAGAAGATTGAAGGCACGATCACGAAGACTAATATCGACGATACTGTGGACAGCCTGCTCAACTCCGAGAACGTGATTTTGGCAAGTGTCGAACCTGAAGTGACCTCATAACGGATGACAGCTAATAATAGTCCCCAGGTCGTAGGCTACGGTATGGCAGTTGCGAAGGCACAACATGCCATCTCCGACGTTGTCAAGATGTTGAGATCGAAGGACATCAACGTTCGGTTCGCCATACATCCTGTGGCTGGAAGGTTTGAGCACCCTGTGATGATTCAAGGCGACGTCGCTCACCGTGAAACTTTAGAATGCCCGGGCAATGCAATGTCTTGCTTGCGGAGGCGTCTGTGCCATATGACAGTACGTACCGCCTTCCATGATCAAATACTGACGGGCTGCATCGGGTACTCATCCAACACGTGTTGACAGTTGTGCTCGAGATGGATGAAATCAACGACGACTTCGGCGACACAGATGTGACGCTCGTCATCGGCGCAAACGATACGGTCAACCCCATCGCGCTCGAGCCGGGCTCACCCATCGCTGGTATGCCCGTGCTGCACGTGTGGAAGAGCAAGCAGGTGATCGTCATGAAGCGTGGCATGTCCAGTGGTTACGGTGAGCACCTCTCGTGCCCATCGCCCTGAAGCCCTCGGGCGGCGGGGCACGGAAGCACGAGTGCTGATTGAATTACGTTCCCCCGCACCATCTCCGCAGCCGACGTCCCGAACCCAATGTTCTACATGCCCGGGACGAAGATGTTGTTCGGCGACGCGCGCGAGACGTGCGAAGGTGAGCATCCCTCCGTCCTTTCGGCGCCGACCATGGGAAGTCCGGCGCGTGCAGATGTCATGGCTGACGCTTATTCCACCCGCCTAGCGATCAAGAAGGGGCTCGAAGGCAGGCTTGCGTCCTCTTGAGCCTGAGAGTTTCGGGAGATCTCCCACCGGGACCGCTGTTGAGGGTGGTTCTGCCGGTGGGCCGCATTACTGCGATCTATCATGGCGGGTGTAGAGGATGGGGAGGAGGAAGGAGACGACGAACATCTAGGCATCTCTCTCTCTCTCTGTACATGTTGTATGTATGTATCATATCAAGACGTGCATTTCCCTCGTGACCCCACGCATCATCGCGATGCGTGCCCAACCGCGCTGCGTGCAGCGGTACGGGCGCACACCCACTGCAGACAACCTCCGAGGCGTGTGACCGCTGATGCTCTGCAAAGTGAATTTCCCTCCATGGTCGGTTCGCCTTCCTCGCAGCGACGCCGTCGCTGGATCGTTTCTGACGAATTCTGATCCATGGCGCGACATCGTCTTCGCCTATTCAACAGGCAAGCCACGAGGTGGCCTAGAGGCCTGGCTCGCTTCGCATGCACGAGTGCGTCTGGCGGTAGGCTAAAGTCCTGCGATCTACTCGCGCTCGTCCGCGCTTGAGCAGGACCGGGGGCGAGAAGTGGACGAACTAGATTGCGTGCAGCGTCGGAGGCCGGACGAAGAGTTCATTGCAAACTTCAAGGGCCTTCTCGACGTCGGATCCGCATTTTTTCCCCTTTGCTTTCGCGAACCTGGCGCCATGGGCAGCGCTTGACGGGGGTTCTCTGTCAGACAGTGTCACTGCATGCGCACATCATCGTCGAGCCGCGCTCGCTCCGTATCCGTAGTCTGTAAGTAGACGGTGAACGCGGACATGGCAGGGCCGTCGACGTCGACGCTCGAGTAGACTGCCCAGTCGGAGAACGAGTCGGGGACGTCCGACAGGTGCCCAAGGCGACTGCATCCGCGGACCACAGCTGGGAAGGCGCGTCGCGTCGCGCCCGAGCCGAGTCGCGTCTCGCCGACGGGTTCGGATCTATCAAGCCGTCCAACGCGAAGGCTCCTGAAACAATGCATAGTATACAGTTCCGCGCGCGATGGCGTAAAGCTTCGACGTCTGCGAGAGGAAACGCACCTGCCTAACTTGATTCCATGGACTCTGGAGGGACCCGGTCGACGCAGGCAGTAGTGGTATCATTGACAGCGTGGCCGCGCAGTGGTATTGAGACGTCTTCGCGTCGAGCCACACGATGCGACACTAAGACAGCATGCTGCGTGCTACTACGACAAGAACGCGCGCGCGCGGACGGGAACAGCATAAGTTCGGGGCCGCAGGAACGGAAGTCTATGTGGCTGTAAGATGAGTTCGTCCGAGTAAGATAAGGTCGAATGCGAGAACAAATTCGGTCCGCGAAAGCAAAACGAAACGGGAGGGAGGGGGTGCGCGGGATGTGTGAACAAGGGACGTGTGCGGATGGTTCGTGAATAGTGGGTCGGGGGCGTGGGTCGCTAGATAGTATAATATACGAGTCCAGTACCGTTCGTGAAAAGTCTTTCTGCTGTTTACTAGTGACTGGTAGAGCTTCTCCTTGTCGTTTCCGTTGGCATTGTTGTATTTCGTCGTCGTGCGGGTCCCGGTATATCATCGCGTTCCTCGTCTTGTCTCGTCAGGGCATCGGTCGTTGTCATAGCAGTGCTCCAACGAGCAGGGAGGCGCGCCTAGGCATCATGGATGGCGATCCTGCTCAGGAAGCGAGCCTAACGAAAGGGATGCCGCGCCGCCCATTGCGCTCGTCGGCCTTGACGAGTGACACGATGAGAGTGCGCTAGGCGGGCGCGTGGAGGGGTACGACGACGACGGCGTGACGGACGCGTACATCGTCGACTGTGCTTGTGACTGCGCGTAGGCGGACGCACCACCCTCCGGGACGATGTATGAGCCCGAGCCCGTACGCGAGAAGTAGTGCGTGAGCCGCGATGCAGCACGTGAAGCCTTGAGCGGGACAGGGAAGAAGGGGGTCGGGTCATCCTCCTTGCGCTTGCCCAGAAGGTTCTTCTCGAGTAGCTGTGCGGGGAAGAATGGTGAACTTTCCCGTTCAACCGGCGAGCCAGGGTAGGACTTTGAGTGACCGAGAGGAGGTGAGGACGTAATGGAAGACAGGGAGGAGGTTGACGGGCGACGAGAGATGGCAATGTTCCCACCCGCAAGCTCCAGCGCGGAAGATGCAGGGCTGGCAGAACGGCGCCACCTCCAACCCCATGAGCGGTCCTCCTTCGTGCAAATGCTCTCCACTGCCGGCGCGTCGGGCTGGTTGTACATCCAGGTCGCGACCAGGACAACCGTAGAGCCGAGGATGAACGAGAGCGTCATCTGGAAGTTGAACAGCGCGACGGAGGCGAGGAAGGAAATGACGATGCTCAAGCTCGTGGCGAAGCCTTTGAGGATGTTGTCTGCGTACTTGATCACGAGTGCCGTGAGGAGGCCACCGATGACCTGTATGAGGACGGTAGCCCACGCCCATACCCCGAAGTTGGCGAAGAGCTGGCTGAGCCAGCCCGGTGCGGGCCCGGTGGATGAGGCGTTGGTACAGATGATGGGGACGATCGCAGGGAGGAGGGAAAAGAGCGAAAGCTGGACGTTACGCACCCAGAGGTCTGCTTGGGAGTTCTTGAGAACCATCTCGAAGTAGACTCCCGCGAGACCGGAGGTGAAGCAAGCCATGACAACGGCCATGAAGCCCTTGAAGGCGTTCATGTCGTGTCCTTTCGCTGACGAATGACCAGACGACGAGCCGTTCTGAATCTGAACGATACCGACGCCGAGGGCAAGGAAGAGCAGCGCGAGCCATTTGGTCGAGCTGAGCTTCTTGCGGAGCATGACGACGGAGAAGGCGGCGGTGGTGAGGATCTTCATCTGGTAGCTGACCTGGAACGTCGCGGCCTCAAGGTTGGACACGGCGACGAATTGGAGATTATTTTGGATGACATATAGGATAGCGGGGACGGAGAGTTTCCAACAGTCCGGACGGAAGACCTCCTTGCCCAACCGACGGAAGCGGTAGAAGAGCACCCTCGGGCTCCAGAGAGAGCCTGATGTGCCATTGGGATCGAGGCGCATAAAGGCGATCGAGAGGGAGATGAAGCCCTTGAGGAGCTCGACCAAGAGTACTGCGGAGGCGGCGGAATAGGTGTGTTGAGGCGCCGATGACACGCGCGAGTAGTGCATGATGAGTGTCAAGAGGGCATTCTGAACTGCCAGGGTTACTAGTCTGAGGAGGGCGCGTATGGGTGTGAGCGCGTCGGATTGGAGAACGCGGGCGACGGGTGATGGACAAGGAGAGGGAGGACTCACGAGACGTATTTGAGAGGCATACCACATATTGACGGAACGGGTGGCTGCTGCGTGTCACTGGGCAAGTCCAACTGCTGCTTCTCGTACATGCCGACCTCGGGGTCCCGGGAGCTGCTGTGGAGGTCGACGACATGCTGGGGGAGGGGTGTGTATTCCTTGAGCTGAGACATAGATACGGGTACCAGAGGGAAGGTCTATGGGGACTGGCGGGGTATCTGGGGACGCGAGGGGGTATTGGCAGGGGCTCAAGGAGACTACCAGCGTGCGCTGCAGCTGGAGGGACGGCGCGGGGAGATGGGGGCGGATGCGGGGAGGAGGCGGGGGTCGGAGAAGAGGACGAGGGATGGGCGGGGGCTTCGAACCGCTTTTGAGAAACGGACGCGTGGGAACGCAGTTGAGTGCACAGACTGGTAGGCGCCGCGGCTAATCCCATCACAGATCCCGCCCCGATCTGGACAGATTCTGATGACCCCATACGCGCACCAAATTCACTCTGATGATTCGCCCACGACCGCCCAATGAATTGCGTCCAGTGTTCTGACGTACGGGGTACAGACCAGCTGCACTACGAGGAAGCATCACTACGAGGAAGCATTAATATTCCTCTCGCCAACGAGACGCGCTCCAGCACCCCCGTGCTGCGCAGCCCTCGTGCGAATGGGTCAATATTCTGCCCGACTCTTTCTCCAGAGGGGCCTTTTGACAGCGGCCTGCACTGCACGCTCAGCAGTTTGGGCAGAAAGGAGCTGTTGGATCGCGCAGTATCGCGCCAAGCAATCGCCTGCATGCGCAGCACTCCACTAAACCCAGTTTGCAAATGCAACAGGTCCGACGAACAGCGGACGCCTCCGGACGCTGCCCCCGTTGTCGCAAAGTATTGATCACCGCAGCCGGCGGACCCGTCGTCGTTGCAGTTGGAGCTGTTGGCCATGGTGGCGTCCGCGGACGGCTGTTGTCGAGGCCAGCGGGATGGTAGCAGGCCAATCCTGCCGAATCCGGTAAGCACGCGACCTTATCTGACGACGTCATCGACGCTCAGTGCACACGCGCGAAGAAATCTCGGGATGCCCGGATACAAAGATTCGTCCTAGAACCATCCACGAATCACCTCGTGTCGTCATCGGCCCTGAAGACAACAGACTGCACGACGCACGTCATATTCTCATTTCCTCCAAAACATATCCCGGTTACTCACCTCACAACAAAAAACATATCTCTCGTCGTCGGCCTCTACAACGGCCCATCCAGCTCCAGCACCACAGGGCAGTGGTCCGACGCCCCATAAATCTCGCTCCGGATCTCACACATCTTCACCTTTTCCTCCAACCGCTCGCTGACCACAACTGCGTTTGTCGAAACACAAAACGACGTCAGCGATCCTCAGGTGTGGAAATCACCATCACAACACGCTGGTGCCGTGTGCGATAAGCCAGAAGGCAGAGGGTGTACGTACACATATCCAAACGCCACCCGAGGCCCTTGTCACGACAGTTGAATCGATACGAAAAGTACGTGTAGTGCCGCAGGTCGGGATGCCGCTTTCGCCACACGTCGACGAACTTGGGCACGTCTGGGTCGTGTGCTTCAGCTTCAGACGCGTTCAGAATACGCGCAAATGAGCTCGTCTCTGCCTCGGTGTACCCAGGCGTCTTGTTCCAGTTCGTCTTCGGGTTCGCAAGGTCTGCATGAAATGAGAAGCGCCGTCAGCGACTGGACAGTGTATATACAATACGACTGCATGGAGCACGGTCACCGTGTGTAGGGGTCTGACGCCGTCACAGCATTGGAACATGTCCACACTCTAATCAATAGAGAATGATTCCAGACACTTGGCGATTACTAGCCAGAATGTCGCAAGAATGTGCTCGGCCCCTTTAAAATGGAGACATGCTGTGACGTCCCCAGCCTGGTTGGGACTCAACGCGCATTCTCGTGATGCTCGTCTTCTACCGTAAACCCCACCACTGAGACCAACGATAATGGTGTCTCGTAGCTCCACGCAAAGGACCGATACCCTCAAACACACAGATTTGCAGGACGCACCAATCGCCGTCGGCGCGACATTCAAGTCGCCCGTCCACACCACTAACTTCTTCTTGTCCAGCTCCCGGATGTACGCCTCGAAATGCGTGTTCCACTCCTTCTTGGCGTCGAGCGTCTGCGAAAATGCACGGCGTTACTGTGAGAACCGACATCCACCCACACAGGACTGAGGAGCTCGCGCCCCGCTGCGCAGCACGAGAGAGCCAACCGCGGGCTGGCGTGCCCGGCGGCATAACATGGTGATACGACGCAGACGCGGGACAACTGCATGTGTGAGAGATTGAGAGTGCATGAGCGCTGCGTACCTTGAGCCCTGTGCCGGCGTTCACGACATACGTGCCCACGACGTAGCAGCTCTCGAACTCGAGCGTGACGATCCGGCCTTTGACCGACGTGGGGTCTGGGTGGCCGGGAAGCGTATAGTCGACGGAGAGGGGCTTGACTTTGCTCAGGATGGCTGTACCGGCTGTGCAAATGCAAATGCGAGTAGCGCATTCGGTCGCAGTGGATCAGTCAGCTGCAGCTCGATGCTAGTTCGGGGATTGGAGATCAAGTCTGGTATAACAACCAGCGGCGGGCGTAGAGTGTGGTTTGATGGCGTGGCGACTTACAGTACGTTTTCTTGCTGGATATCGCCCAGTGTCTGTGCGGATAGCGTTGGGTGAGCGCGGGGTCGACCGGCTCGTTGTTCACCTATAGTTCCCGCATGCTGCGTTGAGCTGTACGGACAAATGTGCTCGGAGACCGAAGAGCGCACGAACTTTTGTCTCCGTCAGAATGAGGATGTCCGCGTCCTCGGCTTCGACATAGTACTTGAAGCCCTGCCGACCCGAAATAGAGGCCATGTCAGCATCCTGTCGCAGTCGTTGGATTGGCGTTCGCATTCAACGCGAAAAAGCGCTTCGGCCCGAGGCTCGAAGCTTGAGCGGCCATGCCCTCGCCGCAAGTCTCAGACCAGAAGAGTCCGCATAGACTTCGGGCTGCGCGAGAGCGCCACCGTCGTCTGGCCAGCAGACCTTGATTGAGAGAACCACCGCGGAGAGCCAGATGAGACTGTGCCTCTCCGTACGTTCACGCGTGTACGCACCGAGCGTCGGATGTAGAGCTCGCACACACCTTCTTCTGCGCAGCGGCGAGCCCGCATATGTTCCACGTCGCAATGCGCACCGTGCCCTCGGCCTTGGGCGCAAAGCTGATGTTCACCGGCAGCACCTTGTTCGTGGGCTGCGCGTCCGGGTCCTTCTCCTTTTCGTCCGCATCTGTAGGTTTGGACTTGGACTTCGCCGCCGTGTTCTTTGCTTTGGTGGCTGTCGAGGTCTTGCGCTTCTTCGCGGTGCGCTCTTCGTTCGAGGCAGACGGCAGTGCCTCTTCAGGAGATTCGGACTCGGACTCGACTTTGCGCTTGGTCGTCCGCGTTGACGCGGCGCGTTTCGGAGGCATGTTTACGCTGTTCCAAGGAAATGAGAGCGAGTAATGTGTGTATCTTAATAGCAGCAGGTAGTGTAGTGAGCTATGAATGAGCAGGCGACTGCATAGGTGATGGTTAAGGCGGACAATGTGGGAAAAGGACAGACGGGACGCGTTCAACATGCGAGGCTGCTGGCAAGACGCGATCGACGATCAAGATCGGTGCCACAGACGCGTTTGGCGCCCGTCTCAAGCAGTACGTCACGCGACAGCGCGCTCGAAAACTCATTATCTGAGGCTGTTCTGGTCCATTGCTGGAGGGGACATTGATGTGCATGAGGCTTAAGCTAATGAAACTCGTTGTAGTATGAACTTCAAAACCACTACTTCTAGGTCGGCAGCGTGTGCTAAAGCAGCAAGTAGCTCTGCTTGCTTGGGATTTCGAAACAGTAAGTAACACTGGCAGGTCAGTAACTCCAACTACATAGTACTTGTCTTCAGTTTCTCCTCCTCCTCCCTTTTTTGAGAATCTCTATTGCTTTTTCCATTCATTGAATTTTATGCACCGGGACAGAGTTAGGGATGGTCTTGACTAGGACCCTCAGTGCCGTGAAAGCACAAGGTACTCTAGTATCACCCGTCCATCATTCATAGCTCATGTCGATTCCTCTATGCTCTCGAAGCTCCAACTTGCAAAGCTGAGAATGGATTCACGAGGTAATCGTACAAGACGCAACACGAGTGACTTGAATGTTGGTAGTACAACGTCTTCTAAGTTTGTGCGTTCATCTGTAACCTGCGTGTGTATCAGTATTCACCAAACTCAACATGCCCTGTCTCCGACGCATGCGCTCGTGCCTCCTTCTCTCCCTTCAAACCTTTCCCGCATATCTAGCGTAGAACTAGTCAGCACACGTTCACGCGCATAAGCATGAGATAGCACACGACGTACTTGGCACTTCAGGTCAAAGGTAGCCGTGTTCGTATATGCCCTCTTGGCCCTCAGCGTATCCGCCAACTTCTTCGCTGCCACGAGCATCTCGTCTTTGTCGTCGTCGCCCTTGCCGCGGGTCATGATCGTCTGATGGAAGTCCTCCGGAGCGTCGAGCATCGGTGCAATGCTCGTCGCATCATAGTGTATCCCCGAGTAGATCACAATCGCACGGTTGCCAGAGTCGGTCTCGGGTGGTGGAGAGAATCGGTCGATGCGGCCAGTCTCGACGTCCACCGAAGCAATCTCTGTGCTGTAGTGCTGAGCGAGGATGGAGAGTTCAATCGCGCCACCCCATGCAGCGGGTTTGAGGATTGTTTGAATGTAATCCTCTCTAGAACGGCTGTGTATGCCAAGGGGCGAACCGAGTAGTTGAGGGGTGGTTGCAGAAGAATAAGGAAGGATTAGAGCGTACCCCAGGATCGCCTCGTCCCACTTCACCGGGTCTTTTCGGATAGCATCCGCGACAACTACACATGCGCTTGAGCGACTGGTGGGCAACTTGCAGCATTGTCTGCTTACTCTTTCTGATCGTCTGCGCCTTACTCATATCTTGTTCAAAGATGAGGGCAATGGACGAGAACAGGCACGAATTGTCATCAGGAACAATCTGGCGGGACAACACACAGCTAAGCACACCCGCATTCGAGTACGGGCATTGACAATGCATTGTTTATAAGAGCACGTACTCGGTGAATTAGATACCCACTACCGGTGGGTACATAATCAGGGCCTCCTCCCTTAGCACCAGACTTCGCTGTCTGCCGCGGGGGCTCGCGCACTTGCGACGCGGTGAGCCCCGTCATCGCAGCCGCGGGCCCCGATGCGGGGGAAGCAGATGATGTTGCGCCCCCGAAAGCCTGGTGGCCCGTGGATGAGCGTTCTGTCACGACTAGCTGTTCACCCTGTTGCAAGCCTAGGCTATCGATGGGGAGCTCTGGGAAGAGGGTGAGGGGGCGAGGTGGATATCCTGCCTTGACTGCATGTAGTCCAATGAGGATATGCGTACACCGACTGGGTGGGAGGAGAACGCACGCTCCTGCTTCGATGGCGAGATCTCTGTGGCGGCGAAAATCTCCTGTTGTAGTTCTTGCACTGTAGCATTCGTGAAGTCGACCTGAATGGTGGTGACACCCTTGGGATGGCGGAGGCGTAGGGGAGCCATGGACGGGGTTGAAGATGTGGGAGTAGAGCTGATGACCAGAGGGACGTGCTCGAGACAAGTTTAGGTGAACGTGGCCACCATTATGATATCGACGCGCTTCGCGTACGTCATCCTCACATGACCCAATCCCGCGATCACGCATGATGACATAGGCGCGTTTCCTGGGGCAGCGGTCGCGTCGACGCCGGGCAGGAGTTACGAGCATCATGCATCATGTTCAAAGTGGAACGTGCGTGTGAGTAGGGAAGTGTCTTGCATTGGGTGGCGAAGCATATTGTGTCCACAGGCTGCCACGGAGGAAACCCTACCTGAGGTCACAATCAACCATCTGCTACATCCCCATCCTCCTCCTTCCCATCCTCTTCCGTCCCTGGCGTGCGTACGTCTCGTACTTCTCGAGATCCTGGTAGCCGTCTTGATCCGTTACGAGACTGCAGCACAATGACGATGGTTGCGTAGTTCAAGTAAGCTGCAGCTGCCAGAACAGATGCCCCAATGAATCCCCAGCGCCACAGCCTATACCGCCATTCCAGATCTTGCACTTCCTTGGAGTTGACAGCCCTAGGAGGCCTACGGGAGGTAGGTATGCGGGGCCAAGGCACCAAAGCGCGCAAGAACGATGTCCAACCGAGCCGGACTGTTGGTGGGAATGTCGAAGGGTCGGGCAGCGCCAAGGAGAGTACTGCATCACGATGCGCAATGAAACTTGGATACGAGTCCTTCAGGACGGATACGACGAGAGGGTCGGGGAACTCGAGTGAAAGCAGGACATGAGTGTGAGCAGCAAACAGTACATCCAGAGTCGTTGGCCTACGCAGACATGTTCAGCAAGCAGGATCCACAAGCAAGAGGACGTACGCACGCCTCACTACCCATGAAGAACACTTGACCACCAAGCAGTCTATCGTACACGTCGAACAATGCACGTGCCTTCTCGATGACCTGTTACACAGGACTGAGCGTTGAAAGGACTGATTTCCCTATAGCGAAAGGCGTACCTTTTCTCGCTCAAGCGCTGTCTTGAATTTGTGAGGTTCGTTTTCGGGACGCTGCTTTCTCCTCCTGCCGAGAACATTCCGGGGCTCTTCAGGTTCGTCTTCGTCCTCCGGAACGTGCCACAACTCGGCAGCTTCTAGTCGGGCCTTGTACGAGGTGCGAATGCGGGATGGAACGTAGTAACGTTGGGGGATAGGAAGCATGGTGGCCAGCGCAGGTCTTGTTACGCTACACCAGTTTTCTTGGAGGGAGTAAAGCATATGGTTCTTCGAACAAGGATCGACGTTGAGTTTAGGAAGGACATGTAGACAGACCTGATGTGACTCACGACTAGATCTCCGTAGTTAGACTCTACATGCGCCACGCGCGCAGTCATCTGGGCAGCTTCCGCGCCATGCAAGTTTGCGTCAAGCTGGCGTGCGTTCGGTGATCGGCGGACGCAAGACACAATGGGTCCGAACCCAGATACATGGTGCAAGCCATGGGTGAGGAAAGGTAACTGGCCTAGAGTAATGCAAGCTTTCAGCTCCGCAGTGCCACTAGCGAGAGCAACAACAAATTTACCAGCGGGAGACAAGTCAGGATTGGCACAATACGAAAGCGAGAAATGGCCGGGGATGGTGAGCTGGAGATAGAGCAGTGTCGCTACAGAGGCGACGTCGAAGGAGGGAAGGTCGCCATGTCTGGGCCAGACGTGGAGGGTGATATGACGATGACCAAGGACCGCAGATAGCTTCGCCTCGCTCATTGTCCGCTGCGACTGAGAACAAGCTACAGGGCGAGGAGCAGACTCAGTCGACGCGCTTCGTCACGTATGTCACACTGTACCTCACATGGGCGCCAACCACCACTTTAGCCTTCAAGCTGATGTTTCAACTCCGCTGAATCAAATAGCTTACGGATCCTCAGCGTGCGTGCAGCGTGGCCCGGTTCTCTTATTTTGCAACGACATTCAGCTGGCTACCTGCCGCGCGTCATAATCGTATGAGTTTTCTTTTCAGAAATCGGAAGTTGTCGAGGTCAATTGCACAACTTCCGGAGGCGATTGATGTCGGGTTTCTTGTACACTTAAAAGGCATGCCGGAATGTCCTGATCTGCTGGTGTATTGGAGGACGGGGTGGTGTTTCATAACCTCCCGGCGTAACCGCTGTCTCAGCCGACGCGTTTTGTCACAAACGCGAGTGTCACAATCTTCCGGGCATCACAAGTCACACGAGCGTTCAGTACTCAGTAGTAGTTGTTAGCGCTTGCCACTTGCCACCATCCTTGACCTTAGCCAAAGGCGACATCGCACTCCTCTTTGGGCACAATGGCCGACCATGGCGAAGACTTGATCGTCGTTGACGACGACGACGACAATGACAATGACACATTTCACCCCTCTCACAGGGCTTCTGCCAGCCATGCCCCCCAACGCAATCTGCCTCCTCGAGCTTCTCGAGCTGCACGCCGACAGAGTACTCCATCTTACGTCGACCCTTCGGAAGGCCGTACAACTCGCTCGGCAGCGAGAGGCCCAAAGATACAACCCAAACTCAAGCTGAAATTGAGCGAGAAAGCAGCGGCACAGGCTCCTGGAATGTCCTTCCTGGGTCCGTACGACCGCGAGCTCGACTCCGACGACGAGGAGTTGGTGTTCGAAGAGCAGTTCATTCTTAGGATGCCCGAAGGAGAAGACTGTGATAGGCTGAGGAAGATGGTTCAAACCCGAGAGATCAGTGAGGACGTGTGGTTCAAGTTCAAAGGTACGACGCATCTTCTCTGACCCGATTCGCATGATCCTAAAGGTACCCCCATTCAGACTCAAGGAGAGCTGTATTCCACATCGGAAACAATACCTATTCTTCGAAGCTTGTGGACCTACCATGCATCATCGAATCGCACAAAACCCTCGACAACAAGCAAATGTTCAAGGTGGCGGATATATGCCAAGTGCGTCTTCCCTGTCTCCTTCTGGGGCGTCCCTCTGAATTTTCTCCGCCCACTTAAGATGCTCGTGGTCGAAGACAAGATATCCGGCGAGGACGCTCTGTCCAACCGCGGCAACTTCAACATTGACGAGTTCATCTGGCCGCACGGCATTACCCCTCCTCTCAAACATGTCCGCAAACGCCGTTTCCGTAAACGCGTGAACCGCAGGGTTAGTTGATACCAGTACTCCTCGCCCTTGCTTTTGAATGCTTTTGAATGATCTCTTCATTTGCATTCAGACGATCGAGACAGTTGAGCAAGAAGTCGAGCGGCTTCTCGAGGCCGACGCGATGGCGTCTGAGGTCAAATACGAAGTGCTTGAGAACGTGAATCCCGACCTCTCCGATTCCGAGTACATTGACATGGTTGATGAGCAAGCACTTGATGCACCTACACCTGGCTTCGACGCTCCAACACCTGCAGCTAACGCCGACGCCGACGACGACGACGACGAGGAGGATGAAGGTGCAGGGATCGGGGGACGCGATGAGGAGGAAGAACCCGAGGGAGATATCGACGAGGAACTCGCGGCAGAGCTCGACCTCGCTCTCGGAGATGAAGACGGCGGTGTGGAGGGCGACGAAGACGAAGATGACGAGGACGAGGACGAGGACGACGAAAGCGACGAGGATGATGACGATGACGACGAGACGGTGCAGGCGCGGAAGCTTCTGAACGAAGAAATTCATGACTTGGAGGCGGCGGTGAACAAGAAGCGGGGAGAGATCGCGAGCTCTGCAAACCCGCTCATCAAGGTCAGTAGTCCCTCATACCTGCCACGCTGTCTGCTGCTGATGCTGTCAACGACCCCAGCGCCGATTCGAGGATGCACTGAAGAAGCTGCAAGCCGACTTGGACACAAAGATGGCGCAGCGCGACGAAATGAAGGAGAATGCACGTTTGCGCAAGGCAGGTATCACCCCAGGAGCAGTTGCTGCTGGTGGGAACGACGCGGACGACTCTGGTGCAGATGACAATGACGATCTCTTTGGCGAAGGGCCCGATGGGATGGAATTTGGCTGAACTGGCTTGCATTCCCTCTGCCTAAAAGACATGATCTACCTCAAGTGTTCATGCTGCTCGCCTTCATCTTATCCAGACGTGTATGTCGCATTGCTGTTCTTCTGCTTCGGATAGTGTTCGGTACGATATGTAGCATAGTCACCGTCTGGTGTGTATTAATAGGAGAATAGTCTGATACATACGAGAGTCTTCGCAAGACAGTATATTCGCGGTCATGTGGGTACACTTGCGAGCTTCGCGTTTCTCACTATTTCTTTACTCGAGGGGTCAAGCCATCCTGTTCCCGGGCCATCCGTCATGCGCTATTAGTGATCAATCTGTACATACAATGATACGACGACTCCGTCATGATACTAGTAAGCACACCAGAGCCGACTGGACGACCAGCGGCGCGTATACCACGCACACGAACGGTGCGATCCACACCCCGAGCACTTCCCAGTTCCAGATCGCATTGTGCGTCTCTTCTGGGCAGAAAACTAACCACCCAAGCGCGAGGGTCGAGTACAGTACGTATTTCGCCACGCGCTTGAGCATGGAAGGAGAGGAGGATGCGAATGTGAGCGGAAGACCCATGAAAACAGCGAGTGTGGCCGCCAGTGAGAAGTTGAGCAGTGAGGTTATAGAGATGACTGCAGATGTGAGACATAGGTTGAAAGCTTTGAGCACGATGGAGGTTGGTGCGGACGTGGAAGGTGGCTTGGGAATTAGCGAGAGAGACAACCCTGGAATAGTTGCGAATGCGAGGAAGAGCACTACTTTGTTCGCCTGAATATACACCATAGTTGAGTGGAGATGAGTGAGAAGGTATAGATGAACAACCTACTAGTTTGCTGCTGACTAGATAGAAAAGCGCAACACCTAGGAGGTGAGTTGCGGCCATGATAGACACTGCTGACAAAACCGGCCTGGGTCTCGACATCCACTTCGAGGGATATGCTTTGTGTTGTGCTTTCTCCTCGTTCTGGCCGAGGGGATCTGCAACAAGAGTCCAACCTGCATTGACCCACTCGCCGAGTCCAGAAAATAGCATGGCCGTTCCAACAAGAACTGCACTGGGTAGATAGCTGCCGATCTTCATGAAGGTCGTAGGTCCGACAAGGAGGAAGAAGAAGAAAGACGCATGCAGTCGCTCCAACAAATTGTTCATCGTCCGTAGAGACGACTCCAAAATTCTACCGTGGATGTTAGCAGGAACGATGCAGAGAGCTCTAATGCACTTGCCTCCCCAATGCATGGAAACCATGAGGGCCCATTGCTGGAACGGCGAAGACTGTAATTGCGTCGATACGGAATTGATGGAGCAGGCCATGTACCCCACTGGCCAATCCTCGCGCTTGGTAGTTCATGTGGCACACGACGTTCTTCGCTCGTGCAGCATATTCCTGCACATCTGGGTTGCGCTTAAGTTCTTCTGGTAACCAAGCAGGAATGAGACTAGGCTGGCCGGGGGAGTCCCTAGGATCGATGTGATCATGAACAAGTACAGGGACCCCTCCGGTATGGCGAGCAATAACAGATACGGAGTTTTGCAAGTCCTGATTGGGTAAACGGCCATTCAAGCCCTCTGCGCGTAATTTAGGATAAGACAGCTAGTTGACTACTTGCCAATGTATAGCGTACCAAAGAATATTCCCAGATGAGAGAAAGAGTGGCCGGGATAGTCGACGTTGATTGCTGTCCATATCACGCCCGAGGAAAGCTTCAGAGGTTCCGCGCGTAAGTCTATCTATTGTTTCAGCCGATTTAAAGAACACAGCCATGCTATGGAAACGTACTGGGTTGTACTGCACCATGGTAGCTTGTAATCCAAGCTTGCATGCCGTCCAAATACCCGTCGCTGATGACGAATATCAAATCCTTGGCCCAGAGCGAGTACTCTATGCAGCACGCATCAGGTCAAAAGGGAAGTATTGGGTGACATCAAGTACCCACTCTTCAGGAACGGCGCGAGAGCCAATACGGTAGCCACACCCCGTAGATTGAGAGTACCGTCGCCCTCGCCTGTCCTGCTGAGCCAAGAAGCACTTATGAGGATGGCTTCGGTTCCGGAGGCGCGAGGTGATTGCAATACTGCGTATGCATTGGTACCCTCGAGAACCTGGGGTGCCTAGGTCAACAAAAATGTGTCAGGAGGCCTGCAGGCGCGGCACGAACCCCGTCTATGGTGTTGAAGGAATAGCGTTGTGTGCGTGCGGGTATGCCGAGCTTCTCGAAGCGTCCGACGGCGTATGCCGCGATCCTGGTGAGCAGTAGGACGAATCAGAGACATACCAGCAATGCATGCCCTTTGACCCATGCTCACTCATCGCTGCTGGCATTCCGATCTCTCAGCTGTTCTAAGTCCTCCAAGATCCTGTCCGCATGGTGCACTTCGTTCCAATTCCAGTATGTGTTCACCTAGTTGGCCGTTTCAGACATGTTTGAACCTGACTTGAGGGCTTGCCACGCACCTGTGCAGGCTGCAGTGCATTCTCGTCGATATATGTCCGTTGTCCGAATTGCGAGGAAGGTATAGCAAGTAACCAGAGGTATCCAACAGTGAACAGTAGTGCTCTTCGGCCGAAGTCGCATTAGATTCTACGGAGTACATGAAGAAAAGGGGCCTCACTTGATCAATGGCAGCCCATGCCAGAGCTTCCTTGAGAGAGCCTGCCTCCGCTGGATTCTGGCAGCGTTCGGGTCTCCTCCGCCTCGGAGTCGTTGTTTCAGTCTGGCAGCAATAGCAGACAGCTTGGTCACGGCAGATGACATGGTTCGAGCGTTCTAGCAAGACATGGATTTGGGAGAGAATGATAGTGGGGGAAGGGAGACCAAGACCCTACATAAGGTGCTTTCATCAGAGCGTCCGCTTCACTCGAAGCGCCCTCATTCAGCCTCATTCCGAGTCAATACTTGTTCTGCATGAGTCTCTGCCCATCCTTCGAAGCTCGGAAGCTGGACCACGCGTTCAACGGTTGGAGATAAAATGATCGAATTCGCAGAATCCGGATCCCATGCGTATGTACGGTTAATAAGATGGCTGTATAGATCTATGTAGAGTTACAAAGTCCAGTGCAAGACGTCAAGGTGTCAGCTGTGTACAAGAGAATGATGCTAAAGCGAGTTGGAGACGGCTGGACGTCCACAGCACGGTCAAAAAGCGAAGATGCGTGCGCGCGGGCATTAGGTTAGATGTTGCGGCATACAGTACATGTGAACGTGATGTGATCCCGGAAGAGTGCGGCTGTGGATGGCATGTTAGAGGGCATGGTACAGAAGGATAACAAGGGATAGACGTACGCAATATGATGAGGGCAGCGAGGAACGAGACCATGAGGATATAGACCAGGGAATACTTTGCCACCTACGAGGCAATGCGGGATGAGCCTCGTACAGATATGCATGATAAAGTGAAAGGTACGTACAATCCACCTGCGCTGCCGCTTCTGCTTCGTCGAGAACAGTGGCGGACGAATTTGCTTGGACGGCCGCAACCAGACTGCACACAGGAGCCATAAGCAACCAAGCGGGTTCAGTCTGCACAACTCGGAACACTTACACATCATCATGGAATGAATCTTGTCCACGAAGGGCAAGAACATGGGTGGCGTCATGACGATTAGGAGCATGTGCGCGAGGAGGAAGTCCGACGTCCAGAGAGACATCTCTACGATCTTGACGACGAATTCACGGGCAGGCTGGGAGAACGCGGACGAGCCGAGACCACGGCCGTACCACTTGCCGGACCACCATGCGCGGTTGGTCTCCTCGTGCTTCAACTCGCGCGAGAGGAAGACGGAGATGAGTATCTTCTGGATCGCACGTTGGATAGCGATGATGGCAATGACACCGAGTACTGCGTGCGAGGCGTCCCAGAGCTCGAGGAACCACTACAAGACATGCGTTAGACATGTAGTGCAGTGAGGTAGTAGGGGATGAAGTCACTTACGAAGAACTCAAAGAAGGCAACAAGACCGATGAGACCCAGGAAATGCGCCAATGATGCCATGAATGACGGGAATTTCGCCCATCCATCCATCATCGGGCCGACGAACAACGAGACAAAGAACAGCGACAGGAGAATCGCCGCGTTCCACACCACAGGACCGACGGCGATGACACCGATGCGGATGAGCGGGCTGGGGTTCTGGTTGCCGTTCTGGTCAGGGAAGGACTTCACGAACATGTACGCGATGACGAAGATCGCTGCGCCGCACAGTGGAAGGATAACCTCGGAGAAGATGACGCTCCGCCACTTCGCACGCGGGACGTCGCTCGCCATCTTGTCGGATGGGTGCCCGAGCTTCTTCTTCTTGTAGCCAGTGATCATCGTCCTCGACAGACGGCAGTATCCGTACCAACTGCTCGCCTTTGCGCGCGCGTTACCACGCGACATCCAGCGGAGGAACTCGCGGTAGTCGATGATGAAGTCGGCGAACGAGAACTGATGCGGGTTGAACACGAAGGGCGCGATGCAGAGGGAGAGAACCGACAGCCAGAAGTACAGGAGGAAGGGTGTCCAGATCGACATGGTGGCGTAAAGGAGCAACAGCAAGTTCCGCATGCCCATGTAGATACTAGGGCCAGCGAAACGCGAGTAGAGGATGGTGAAGGAGATACGAGTCGTCGCGAAACCACGGCCGGTAGCGATGTACCGTGCACCACCAAACGTCAAGTTGCTCTGGATGGACTGCGAGTAGATCTGGGTCGAAAAGACTTCGAAGACCGGGGAAAGAGACAGGAAGTGCTTTCCAAGACGAATCAGTGCCTTGCCAGTACCACGCTCAAGCAGTTCTGTAACAATGTCAGTCAATCACAATCGATGACATGACCTACGGACAACGTACCTTGCATGAACAGTGGCAAGAAAGCAATGAAGAACACCAAGAAAATAGACACAATACAATGCTTGATCCAGTCGAAGACCGGGATGAGGTGGTAGCAACCGTTCTGTCCAGGCAGGGGGTTGCCACGAGAGTCGACCTTGCAGATAGAGAGTTGCTTGTTCAGCGTACCCAGGTAAAGGACTGTTGTAAGATCACGGTATAAGTTACTTGAAACGGCAGATACGCACGTGATGGGACTTACGAGTGACCATGAACGTCTGGATCGAGTAGATAACCAAGATGTTGTTGATGTGGAAACCCGCGTGACCATAGTAGAACGTGAGGAAGCGGTCGATGGGGAGCTGCGTGCCGAGGTAGTAGTACTCGCGACTGAGCATCTGCTCACCCATACCCGTGCCGAGCTTCGTCTGGAAGTTCAGGATCGTACCGAAACCAAGATCACGTCCCTTTCCACACTGGTAATACTCGGAATGCTTGATGCGTCCACCGCGAGAGATGGCCGTCATACCCGCAAAGATATCCTCGTTCAGGTGGAGACCCTTCTGCGCTTTGGACACACCACCACGCGTCGTCATGAACGTCGCGTTTAGGAAATCGGGGTGACCGTAGTGCAGCTTTCCGCCGATCCACGCGAGGACACGCGGGGTAAGCGTACCGAACGTCTGCTCCTTGCCGGCAGCGATGTCACCGAGAATACCGATGTTCTCCGAGAAAATGTACTCGCGGGTACCGACAATAGCAACGGGGAACCTGGAGAACTCCTTCTGGCCCCACTGAGCGTAGGGGCTCTGGCTCGAAACGTTGTACTGCTCAAACTCGCCCAGGATGTTCCGGATCTTGATACACTCCTCGAGGTAGTTGTCTTGGTTGGCATCGATGAGCTGCAAGAACTCGCCGCGGTAGAAGATGATTGCGTGGTTCTGGTTGTCCGACTTGCCGTCACCGAGGATGGGGTTACCGGGCAGCTCCACGCGGAACTTAGGCTTCCGCTTCCCAGTCTGCTCGTTGATCTCGGAGTGGCCATCAATGAGGACGGAGAAGAGGTGCGGGTCGCCACCCTTCTCTCCGGGTTCTTCGTCAAGGTATGCAATCTGGAGGTCGGGGTAAGCACGGAGCAAGAACTCGGCGTTCTCGAGCTCCTCCTTGTTGAACTTCGCGTAACGCTGCATCGACACGGTGAACTTGAACTTTCGGCGGGACATGCGTTCGAGCTCACGCTCCAGACGATCCGTGTTGCCTGCGAAACGCTGGACAATCTGTGGGTTCTCGACACGGTAGAGCAGCTTGATGGCCTTCGAATAGTTCATCATGCCCGAAACGGTACGATACAGAGTCTGTGCGCGGAGGGAAGCCCAGATACGCGTGCGGAGCGTGTATTCGGGAGCGGCAGTCTTGAAACCAATGCAGTAGAAAGGAAGGTCGTCCGTGCGCTTGTTCGCCGACTTCTCGTTGGTGCTGTGCGTGGCATCGAATGTAGCGGTCTCAGACTCCTCCGCGAGAATCTTGGTATCCTTGACGAAGTTATCCCATTCAACCGGGTGCAATTGCTTGAGGTATTCGAGCAACGTGACACGAGTGTTCTGGTCCTCCTCCCTGATGATCTCCCGCAGGCTCAACAAGATCTTCTCTGAGTAGTGCGGTACGAGGACGGTGAACGTCGGCATGGTATCAACCGGCAAAGGCTCCGGAAGCGCCGTAGTCAGGGACGACGCGAAGAAAGAGATACGACGCTGGGCCTCTCCGCCAGCTGGGAAGAAGTCGCTCTCGTTGCCGTTGTTATTCGTGAAGAAGGGCGGTGCACGGAGAGTGCGGCGACCGTCAGGACCATCAACTTGGTGGTAGAGGAGACGCTGGACGTGATGGATGGAAAGCAGATGCTCGCGGTACATAGAGATAATGATAGCATTCCAGACTTGCGAGACGAGAACCTGGAGAGGCTGTGGGGATGCGTTTCAAACACGACTGCGAATACGACATACCTTAGGCTTGTACTTGATCTCCATTTCCGAGGTAGCCAAAAGCTTCGCATAAATCCGCTTCGGCATCCGCGTGTACACTTCCTTCCATGGTGTCCAGATGGATAGACCGAGTTGGAAAGATCGCGCCACACTGAACACAACGACCCAGATGATGTACCACAAGTACGTATCCAGGAAGAACAGGATGAGGTCCATGACATACATGATCGCCAGAGCGAACGGAACTTGGTTGCTGCAGAGGGCCGTGCCGAAGTACTTGTCATTGCACAGTGAGACCTTGGTCCGCGCCATAACAGCGATCGGGTTGCTGAAGGATTGCGTCAAGAAGAAGTACGACTCCACGAGCTTGCATCCAAAGATCAGCAGCCAAAGGCCAACGGAAGCCATGCGCGCACTGCGAGTCAGCACGGGGTAGGAGGCGGTGAAGGTCTGCGACGCCATGTACTTGCGCGACTTGCCAGCGACACGGTCACCAAACAAGCGTCCCGACGGGATGATACTGAACGCGAGAGTGGCGACTATCGAAATGAAAAACTGAGCGATACCGATGATGAGGGGGATGTTGCCTTGGTTGGGGCGACCATCGACGAGAGCAATGTAGAACGTGGGACCACCGGTGAGTGCGAGAACGATCAGCAGGAAAACGAGACGAGCAGTAAGGTGTCCGGCGTTGTTCCATGTAGTGGGGATGTACGAGAATTCGGCGACGGTCGCGGCAATCATGATTGCAGTAGCAACCGCCCCACCAAGAGCGACAGCAGACCAAGTCATCGGCGCCGACGGGGACTTCGCGTTCTTTGGCGCGTATACTTTTGGCGAGTTGAACGCGGTGTAGAACCAGAAGAAAGCGACGTGGATGATCCACACTCGGTTGAAGTTCACAAGGAGATGCGCAGATGACCGCTTCTCAAAGAACGTCTTGAAGAAGACACGGTTCCAAGCGATGCGTCCAAATTTCGTGAAACGCTGGGCTGGAGGCACGTCGATAAGGCGAGTCTGCGGAGGATGGTTTAATCATTGCAGCAGACAATCAACCCGACACGAACTCACGTTGTCTTGTAGAACAATCTTCGAAAGACCCTCAGGATACCAGAAGAGCTGGTTGATGTCGTCATAGCCAATAATCTGGTCGTGATCCTTCTCTCGACGGACGAACTTGCCCTCTTGTACCTCGTAACCCTGATCTCGCATGAAGCGATACAAGGGCTTGATGACGGTTTCGAGGTAGAGGCCCTCGGGCACCGGATCGACTCTGTTTTGACATTCAGGACTCCGGTAGTAGTCGTCCGCGCACTTGAAGATGAAGCACAGGCATTCCGGCGTGAAACGGACGTTGCCCGCCTCGCCCCAACACAGGAGGTAGAGCGCGACCTGTCGTAGGCGATCGTACTGGCTCATATTGTTCATAGCGTTCCGCCATCGATTGAGCGCACTGTCAAGAGACTTCGAGCCCTTGGGGTTGCCCTTGACACTCCGTAGGCGTTGCAGACCGGGGTTCTGCGACTGACCAACGGCATCGTCGAGATTGAGTTGTGCAGCAAAGTACCATTTCCGGTAGTTCGCGTGCTGCCCGCCAATGTAATCGGCGTGCACGGTCAGGAGGGCTTGATTGGGCGTCATACGAGACGCCCTGGAATCGAGGAGTGTCATCAAGAAGTCGAACTGTCACCTCATCTCAGCAACGCAAGACATACATGGGGCGGCGGTGGGGAGCTCGGGTTGGGGGAGAGGACGAGGACGTCAGGACGTACCATGTTCCTCATCGAGTCCTTCTGGAATCCAAACTTTTGGGCAAGGTCCAGGAAGATATCCTCGATCTCCTCGGTCGACATGGGTATCTGGCGGTCTGCAGACCAGGCCGGATAGGGTTCGCTTGAGCCAGGTATATCGGCGAACGGTCCTATGCTGGTGCCGCCGCTCATGTGCGACTCTACAGAGGCACTGTAATGGGGGTTGTAGCCTCCAGGGAAGGCCGCCTCCTCGCCAGCTGTGAGCGGATAGTTCAGTAACGGCGGCCTGAGATGCGGTTCTAAGGAAGGGGGTTGATACGAGGACGCATTTTCTTGGGTGTAAGGAAGGAGCCCCACCGACTCCGTCGATGAGGTGTCGTAGGCAGGCCCATAATGCGAAGACATGGGGAGGGACGTTGCGAACATCACATCTCCTGCGCTATATCCAGCACACAGCTACACGGCGCTGCAAAGTGGCAGGGACGTGCTGAGCGCATCGACTGGCACCCCCAAACGGAAGAACCATGATGGCACCACCTGGGCGGTGGTGACCCACCCTGGCTTTACGAGAAGAGAGCAGACTCACACTGAGGCGTATAGTTGCCATCGTAGTAACCCGAGGTGGCGAGAGGAACACTGCTAGCGTTGCGGCTTGTGTAGGAGTCGGCATCCGAGTCGGGGTACTGGCGGGCGTATTGGGGTTGATTGGAGAAGGGATTTAGCTGGTTGTAGCCAGGGCGCTGAGCCATGGGAAGGAAAGACGCGGTGCGTCAAGGAAGATGGAGACAAGGACCGAGGTCGTTGGCCGTGGGGGACGTTGGGGACAAAGGAGTGAAAGGACCGGCAACAGCTGGTGTTGGGTCTGAGGACGAGGAAGAGGAGAGGGACTGAGACAGGCAGGGAGCGGTGGAAGATGGATAACAACGGACAGGGTTCCTTGTTTGTACCATCGGCTGCGTGGGAACTCTGTTGCCGCCACTTCCAACTCCGGCCTTGACCCGAGTCCTCCTCAGCCGACGCTCATCACGTCCGTCCCTTGAGTCCCCCAGTCTGCTAAATCCCAGTATGTACTCAGTACTCAGTGCTCACTCTTGTACATGCGCACCATCGTCCTGCAGACCTCGGTCAAACGATGGGTGTGCTCCCGTCCGGGTCCGGAAGATGTGAATTGCCTCGCTCGTGCCACTAGTACTGTCGCAGGTTTGCCACACAAGCTTTCGACACATGATACCAAGGATGGTGTGTCGTCGGGTTCTTCGATCAACCAGCGACGCTGGCCCTCGCAATGGACCTTTCGTTGGCTGTCTGCTGCTTCGTATGGCGCCTCGAAGTCAGGGTTTTCCGCAGCGGCGTTCAGTACCTCGAGGTTCATGTTACTAGCAAGCGTCCACCGGCATGCCGCTCATCTTCGTACCGCGCCCGGCGACTCGGACACGGGAATCCAAACCCACACGGCCGCGAAGTCCGTGCGATTCACTGCTTCCACCGAATTCCGGGAGGCTGCGGTGCGAAGGCCGTCCGCGTCAGTCCCCATGGGCCCAAATATTCCGCCGGCCTTCTGACCTCTTCGAAGGAGGAGAAATGCCTTGACAGAGGGAGTAAGTAATAATCCGAGTATGTCTTCCATCGAGGCGACATACATTTCCCGCCCCCGTAGCTATAGCATTGTGACGAGCTCGATCACCAGTATTAGCGACATGTCTCAATATCTGGTGGACATTCGGCTCGCTCGGAAGGTCAGGCAGTACATGAAACATCAAGCAGTGGGGCAAGTGCGATGGTTTTGGCGACGTTCCCGATGGCTAATGTGCCCGCGTACAGCCTGATCATGCGGTTGCTGCTGCTGCGTGACGTCGATCACGGAGGAGAATCTTCAGCAGCCGTTGAGTTGACCCAGGTTAACCCTACTTGTGAAGAACGTCGACGGCAAACGGCAAAGATAACATGGTGATGTAGCATGATAACGTATGTATGCATACGGTACATGGACCATTATGACAAAATGCGTCCTCTACAAGTACATTACACCAGGGCTCCCAAGTGTCGAAGATTAGGGTATCACAGTCAGTAACATGCGCACGAATCTAGATGATGAATGTCTAATATCTGAACAGATGGACCAACAGCCGTTAGCACGGGGCACCCGCGTAGTATCAACTGGAGAGAGGATGCACCTATCTTACGGCAACGCCAAACAAACCTCCCTTCAGATGGCTTCCTGAACCATGGCGACTACCACGGTCACACTGTGGATGATACATCGTTAGTCAGTTTGACAGGGAGCGCGGTCGCCAAACATTCGCTCACTCATCCACTTTCTGTACATGATCCATGAGCCATGAGCCCTGTCAGAATAGATACACATACACTCACCCCGCCTCGGAAGTACATGCCCTCGCGCGCCGCAGCGCGCTCGAAGGGGCTAACTCTCTTGGTGTTGTGCATGCACATCCGCGCATAGTCGACGATTCGTTCTGCTATGGCCTGGACCTCTTCGTCCTCAGCGCTCGTCTCCACATCGGACTCGCCGGTGGGGGTAATCGTGCGCTTTGACAGCTGGGATTGTCTCGACACGAGGGAACAGATCGCGACCATTTCCGATGGAAAGACGTTGTCGGACAGCCCGTCCGTCTGTCGACGGCATGTTAGCAAGACTCGAGTAACGCGTTCACGTAAGATAACATACGTATACGATGACAATGTCACCATGCCGCAGCTTCATCTCACAAAGGTCTGCATCACTTGGATGGTCGACACATGCTCGCGAGAAACGTTTTTGTGCCGTCGGGAGTTTCGATAGTTGTCTAGAGCAGGAGCATTCAGTCAACGAAGTGAGCGCAGAATGACATCTAGGAGATACAAACTTTGGGCAGTTGAAGAAGTGTGTCTGGGAGCGTTGTTGGTATATCACCGAGGAGCTGCGGATCACCAAGAATCCACTGTCACCTAAACTATACTCTTGCATGAGCATATGCTTCTTGGGCACGTAATCATCTACTAAGGATGCTTGCTCACTTTGCAGCGCGTAACACCCCATTAGACGCGTTTAACGTTAAAATGCACGCGGTGCTAGAACCTGTCCATGCATGATGCATGTCCCGGACTCTGTCAGCATGACGTCTTGGAGTCGACCCCTCTCGTAAACACTCACCCGCAAGGACATTCCGCTCTCGAAGCACTCCCCCGTACGCCGACTCTAGACATTCCACCGGCGTGAGTTCCCAGCCTTCGACCTGCTCGCGCTCCTCGTACTCCTGCGTTGGGTCCACCTCCGGCTCGCCTGGCCAAGCCGCCTTCGCGTATCGCTGCGCGTGGTACATGAGAGCCTGGGAGAACACAGAAGGGTCGACCCCCGACTCCGTCCAGCCCCCGACCCCATCCGCAATCCCGAGCGAGATTCCCTGAGACAGGATCTACAAGTGAGAGAAGGTCAGAGAAAGACGGGCAAGAGAAGACATACGGATTTCTCCCGCATCTGCATGCACCCATGCACCTTTCAACACACGAGCTCGTGCGAATAGCCAACAAGGAGACACTCACGTCCTGGATGTAGAAGAAATCCTCCCCGATGTGCACCCCCGCGGCGGGGTTTGGCCTGGACAGTGTCGCGTCTCGCCATTTACCGATAGGGCTGTCAGGAGGGAATGGGTTGCTCTTGACGCGAGGCCCTCGCGGGTCCGGTGGCTTACCAGCCCAGCTAGCTCCGATGTGGAAGCGGTAAGGGCGAGGAAGAGAGGAGGACGTGTAAGTGCGCGCGTGCGGACATAGGTTGCGCCTAGAGAAGAGGAATTTGGCGGGTGGCGATGACGGAGTGCGTGAAGAGGTTTTGAGGAGCAAGGATGCACAGGATGCAGATAAAGTCATCGACCTGTAGCGTGGCAACGTACGAGAAGTCACGGAGAGAGAGGAGGTAAGGGCAGGCGGTGATGCCAGGATCGGTGGAGCTTGTAATTGCGGTGTGGGCTGAGTGTACTTTCACTAGTGCGCGCTTAACTTGTCATTCCGAGCGAATGGGGAACGCGTCAAGCGCTCGAGGCGCGCCGTACCGCTTGACATTTAAACTTTGAATCATATGAGTCCCTGTCGACACCTACGCAGATCGCACAATAGTCAGAGACTTGGAGCATCGCCTCTGGCTGCAGTAGATGTTAAGCCAGCACGATGGTGGCCATGGAGGGCTGTCGTCATTTCATCAATATGATAGTCCTGCTCGAACCCTCACAATCATATCAGGATGCGACCTCATCGGCGAGGAGTGCCATCCTATGCGGCATCACGAAGACAACCGCTGCATGAAAGAGAGTTTCTTCGATACAAAGACAACACCAACAACAAACAACTTCTACAGTGCAACGTAGCAGGAGGTTGGGGCAGACAACTCCGAGATGCGATGAGCTTTACATTGAAACGGGGATGGTCACAGTGCGTAGGGAAACAGATGGGAGTAGGCCGTGATATATGTCGTGAATGCGTAGGTTTACAGGTCGTCGTCTTCTTCTGGCAGGGGAACAGCCTCGGCCTATGGATGGGGTCAGGAAGTGTGGCGGGATTTGCACGATTGGCGTGACGTACCTGCGCAAGCTCCCGCTGGTACTGCTCCATGAGCGCGGCATCGACCTGGACCTCCGCGGGCGCAAGAGCGGGCGCAGCAACGAACTCGAGCGAAGGGTTGCTGCACCAAGTGTTAGTACAGCCCGTGCAACACGACGAGGTTATACATACCCAACGAGCTTCCTGGCAAGCCAAAGGAAGGGTTTTTCGAAGTTGTAGTTCGACTTTGCCGAGATTTCGAAGTACTGGATGTTCTTCTTGCGGTGGAAAGTAACCTGGCCGGTCTTAACTTTCCTCTCCTGGACGCCGAAAACGGTGAGGACGATCAGGATAAAGCGGGGGAGATATCGGTGAAGCTCCGGCCCACGCACCTTTACGTCGACCTTGTTACCGCAGAGTACGATGGGGATGTTCTCGCAAACACGCTCAAGATCACGGTGCCAGTTGGGCACGTTCTTGTACGTGATGCGGGAGGTAACGTCAAACATGATGATACCGCATTGTCCCTGGATGTAGTATCCGTCACGGAGACCACCAAACTTCTCCTGACCCGCAGTATCCCAGACGTTGAAGCAGATCGTGCCAAAGTTGGTGGAGAAGGAGAGAGGGTGTACTTCGACACCGAGGGTGGCTGCACAGGGTGGCGCAATGAATCTTTCTGCACCGCGAATCGGGCTCAGCAACGCGACGATTCAACGCACCGATGTACTTCTTCTCAAATTCACCCGTCAAATGACGCTTGGAGGAGAGAAGATATCAGCACACGATCGGAGCATGCACAGGATGTACACATACCTTGACGAAAGTGGTTTTACCAGTACCGCCATCGCCGACTACACGATATCGCGTCGAATCGCGTATGTTGGGGAGCAGATAGCATGTTGCAAGGCGCAGAACGCGAAAATGCCCAAGTGGCACAGACATCGATGGAAGATATATGGCGAAGAGGGATCGGTTCATTAGTGAGATGACAGCTTCGAGCATATCACGCGGAGATACACACCAAGTACGAGCTTGAAGGTGGGGATGGTGCTCTCAGTCATCTGGGAAATCTAGGATGGGGAGATGGTGGTGGACGGAAGAAAAAGAGAGGACTGGATGTTTTGGACGAGGTGAGGCGCGAACCAGAAAGACTTCAGAGATGGGATTAAGTAAGCTTGAGATTAGATAATCACGATCATCTCTCTTGAATCGGACATAGGGATCTTGTTTCGTCATTATGTACTTAGCGGCAAAGCCACCCTTTGTGGTTCGAAAGGACAAGTACGTTTGAGCACAAGCCGCAAAAAGGGTGGATCGCACATCGTTAGCTCATGCCAGCCTTATGCGGATGCATCATCCACGTCAGCGCTTGGTATGACGCGCACAAACTACACAATGATAACCCCAATTGCTACCGTGGCTACTACATAACTAGTAACCGTGGCAGAGTACTGCACTTTGCAAGTTTGAATGTGGCAGGAAGCAGCGACTTCCGGTAAATTTCAATTCGTGATGGATTGGCGTTAACGTTGGGCCTTGGGTGCAGTATTGCTCTTCAAGTTCCGGGTATGTCGTGAGCGGGGCGTCCGTATGTGTGTGTATTGCACTCGTGGTGAGATCCGGCTTAGAGGGGCTCAATTGATCTGGCATAACGGTAGGGCGTATCGCTATTATTGCGTCAGCGTCCGAGTCGTGAGCGTAGCACATGGTCATGGGAAACTGTACTTGGTGCTGTGGTATGCATAGGCGGCGTGGCCCCAGCAGGCGGCCGGCATATCATGGTCACGAAGCAGGGCAGTAGTCGTGCCGGAGGAAGATGTGCGTGCAGCGTCATCGAACTGCAGGTATGTAGTAATGCCTGTAGTGTTTCCTGTCCAAGCTACATACAATCTAAAGCTCACAAAAGTCAAACAACGAAAATTGACGGGGAGGACAAGAGATCAAAGTATGCCACGATCTTGTTGAGTTCCACTTCGCGGAGCGCGGTGAGGTGCCGATGCGTCGGACGGCTAGGACGCTGGGTCGGAAGCAGGTCTGTAACGTGTCCATGTTGATAATACAGGCGGTGGTGTCTGCCGGCATGAGACAGAAGGCCAGTAGAGCAGGTAGCGTAAGTGGGTGCATGGGGCATGTCGCTTGGGCACGAATACTGCTTGTGCCGCTGCCGGGGTTACGATGAGCTCAGAACGTTCAAGGTGAATCCGAAAACTTGAGTGGGAGCTCGCAACGAGATGGGCGGGGAGAATAAACGAGGAACATACAGGCTGTCGTCAGTGGGGTGGCGGACAACCTCGGCAGTCGAGTGGGTCTATGCGCGCGTCAGGAGCGAGAGACGGGCTATGATTGGCCTGAGGAGACGGATCGTGGCGTCGGAAGGATGTCCCCGGCATCTCGGCGCGGTGTCATACACGAACCGGCACAGCGCAGGACTGGCAAGATTTGTCACGAGCATGCACTCATTCACATCTCTAAATATCGAGCACGATGGACCTCCTCGCCTTTCCGCCGCCTCCTCGCCGTCCCTCCCACCGGCCAAAGTCCTCTGCTCGTTCTCGACGCCAGTCTCTCGCGTTTCGACGTCATTGGTGCTCGCTTCTTCTACTCTCTGAACGATGGCTTCGGACAAGGGACAGATGTCCACCACCCCCACCCCCATTCCGGATCCCGAGAAGGGTGAGAAGATCAAACCCGGAGAACACTGGAAGAAAAATGAAGAGCATGTACTTCCTAAGAACAGAATGAGCCTCGTCTTCACTGGGCTCATGGCTTGTACATTCCTCGCAGCTTTGGACCAGGTATGTCCCTCTTCTCAGTCACGTTCGTGAATGCGCGGGTTGACGAGTGATTCACGCGTTATCTTCGACACCTTCATAAGACCATCGTAGCCACTGCGCTCCCTACCATCGTGTCCAAGCTAGGAGGAGGGAAAGACTACAGTTGGGTTGGAAGGTTTGTTCTCCGTCCGTTCCCGATACCTCTTACCAACCATGCCCCAGTGCATACCTCCTCGCGTCCGCAGCATTGTCCCCTGTCTATGGCAAGCTATCGGACATCGTTGGTACGTTCCATCGGTGCGTCCGATATTTCTACCGCTCACCCACCGCAGGGCGGAAACCCATTCTATTCGCCTCTATTGGCGTATTCCTGGTACGCGCATCGCGGTTCTGTGGTTGTCATCTCCGTGTATGCTAAAGTTCAGTGGTAGCTTGGCTCTGCCCTCTGCGGTGCCGCACAAAACATGGTATGGCTTATCGTCGCTCGAGCAGTCCAAGGTATTGGCGGTGGAGGAATCATTCAGTTGGTTCAAATCACGATTTCGGACATCGTCTCCCTGCAAGAGTATGCGCTGTCCATTATCATAAGAGTGCGCGTTCTAACAGCCTCATAGTCGTGGCAAGTATGGAGGATACATAGGCGCCACTTGGGGTATCGCCAGGTGAGACCATGCCGCTTCTCCCATGGAAGCAATGTCTGAAAGCAGCGTGTACTCAGTGTCATAGGACCTCTCCTTGGTGGAGTAAGCACAGGCTTCGCGCAACTTTTCTCAGTGGCTTACCTCCATCTTCTTGACGCAGGTCTTCACAGATCATGTTTCCTGGCGGTGGTAAGAGTTATACTTCTCTCTTCCTCCCGCATGCCCTCTGATCTTACTACGTATGGAATCTCAGGTGCTTCTTTATCAATCTGTGAGTGGTTTCCTGCGACATAGAGACGCTCCTTACCTATTCAAGCTACATAGGCCCACCGGCGGCGTCGGGTTTGCCATGCTGTTCTTTTTCCTCAATCTTAACCCGCATCGCGGACGTACATGGAGGGAGCATGCGCGCGACTTCGATTTCATTGGGCTCCTCATGATCGTCGCCGGTGTTGTGCTCATCCTACTCGGATTCAATTTCAGTGAGACGAGCTGTGAGTATACCGCACTCTCTGCAAAGACAAAAGACGAAATGACATTTACAGGGGCGACACCACAATGCATCGCGCCTCTGGTCGTCGGCATTGCACTCTTGCTCGGCGCGTCGGTGAATGAGTTGTTGACCAAGCGGTCACCCGTTGTGCCTCCTCGTCTGTTCAAGGTTCGCTTCTTCACCATTCTTCTCCACCTCCCGTAAATCTCATCGAATGAATTTGTGTACCAGACAAGGACCACCGGGCTTATCTTGATTTCCGTCTTCTTCCACGCGTTTGGCTTCTTCGGTGGAGCGTACTATCTTCCTGTATACTTCCAAGTCCTTGGTGCGTCTGCTACCAATGCTGGTGTCCGGTGGGTGACATTATTTCGTCATGTATGTGCGACGCTCACAAAAGCGGTTGCAATATAGGATGCTTCCGTTCTCTCTGTCCTCCGCGTTGGTGTCAGCACTGTCCGGAATGGTCATCTCCCGGACGGGAAGCTGGCGGCCTATCATGTGGGTCGCCTGGGTCATCATGACTCTAGGATGGGGCCTCATGATCATGTTGAACGAAACCTCAAACACGTGAGTTTGCAGGTACCGAGAGCATTCTACAGCCCACTGACTCTGCATATAGTGCAGAACAGGTTTTATATCCCTTCATTGCTGCCATCGGCATAGGTTGTTTGTTCCAGGTCTGTGATATAATGTCGAATGTCGCATTTTTCCAGCTCGTCTTACACGTTATATACGTCCTCAGACCCCGCTCATCGGCCTGCAAGCCGCCATGCCCTTGAAAGATATGGCAACAACTACCGCCGCTTTCGTTCTCATTCGGACGCTAGGTGGTACTGTTGGTATCTCAGTCGGACAGGCTATCATTTCGAGCGTACGTTTGTTCTAGTATCAGTCAACAAACACAACGACTGATGGATATCTTCTAGGAATTGCGCAAGCGTGTAGCAAAAATCCCGAACCTCACGATAGATACCTCACCCTCATCATTGACGCAACTCGTTAGACAGATCCCACAGATCCCTGTAAGTAACAACTTACTTATCGGGCTCGTCGGCAACTTCAACGGTCTGACCAACTTGTCGATGACAGGATCTCGGCCAGCGTATGGCGTTGACGCAGGCGTATACGCGCTCCATCTCCACGATCTGGCTCGTTAACACGCCCATAATGGGCGCTGGCCTCATACTCGGCAAGTATAACGTATATATTTCTATGTATCATAGATGCTCACGTCCACGCAGTCATGTTCCTGCGCGGCTATACGCTGAAGCGGGTGGTGCGCACAGCAGGAGGCGAGGAGCAAAAGGGCGCCGCCGCCGTCCAAGCGGACGAAAACCTCGCAGCCAACGCACCAATCGCCGGCCCTGCGAACGAGGCAGAGAGCGTGTCTCGCGATGATGCGATGACGGAGCGCACCGTCAACGAGCCGTCTGTTGAGAACGACGTCGAGAAGGCGACGAAGTAGTCGATGTGCGCCTTCATTTGTCTGTGCCCATGTTTTTTCGACGATTAACGAGCTAATGAGGACGATAATCCCTCGAACATACTATTAATCATAGATACATAGACGGTCGTCAGACAGTGCCGACCATACATTGCCCCCAACCCCCTCCATCCCTTCCCTAGCTGTCGCGCAATCTGCAACCTCACGCTCCTCATCTGACGACAGCACTAGTTCCCTGTATGTAGCATTGCCCCGCATAGTCCTTGGGTATCCGTTGTTGCTTTTTTTGTTTTTTCAAAACTGGTCGAAGGCTCCGGATGATAGTGTTCGTGTACGATATGTAGCAGGTACATAACCTAATAGCCATTGGTAACGTCCTCGAATGACACTCGATACCCACCGCTTACTCGACTATACTCGGGCCCGATGTCGGAAGGTAATGTATCCGTGCGCGTCTGTATAACCACAATATTGAATGGCCTGTTCGAACTCTATCGTGGATTGATAGTCGTGAGCAAGGAGCCACTCCTCGATGATCGGGCGGCCCCATGCAAAGGTTGTATGAACGCCAGCCTTCGAGCGGAGTGCTCATACCAAGGCCCCGAACCTTGACATGGCGTGAGTAGGCGCGTACACAACGCATTACCGCACAAGTGCACCGCTCAGTCACCGCTTGTGGACCTGGATATGTACACATGGCACTCGAGGATGAATGGAAGGCGCGTTTTCGGGCGGCAGGGAATCAAAGGGAACATAGATACCGCCGGGAGGCGACGCGGTATGTCGACAATGACGCTGCACGAATGCTTGACACTGACGGCGCGGGCTGCATGAATGTTCCCCTGTGGTGGTGGCACTCCCTCCCCGACGCATCGAGGATCCGTGACGCCCGTGGGCCGGACGGATATGGGAACTTGGAAAAGCCGCGACGGTGTGCGAGAGGCGCTGCACGCACGGTGACCGGGAGCAGAACGCCTGGGCCGCGGCGAGGCCGACTGCGTATAAGTTCGGCGATAAATTGTGGCGGGGGTCTTCCAGCTTCATAACGGATAGCATCCGAGCCCAGCGGCTCGAGCTCCGCCGTATGATCGCGGGCGGTCCTAGCTCAGCGTTGTCAGCTCGCGACTGCGGTAGAATGCGCGAGAAGCAGGGGCAAGACATGTGCACGAGTATTTGTGAACCTGCCACGCACGCCGAATATGTTACTGTAGGTCCGAGTCTTCTTGATGACCGCTGCCCTTCTCTGTCGGACCAGCGCGTAAGCTTTGCAATACGGCATCGCGTCTGCAAAACGGAAGAAGGTTGGGTGAATGTAGCATTGACACGATTAAGCACAGAGACGGACAGACGGGCGTCCACCCGCCTGCCGCTCCATGATGGATTCACATACGATGTCACTAACACGGGGTTCCGAATGCGATGCCGGAGTTCCACAGCCCGGGAATATCCAACGGTAAAACCTGAGTGATAATCGCGAAATTCGCGCGACCGTGTTGCATCGCGGGTGGCTTTGGCGACGATTTCTCGCCGGTGCCGGGTGTTGGTGGAGATGTGGTTAGTGCTGCGTGCTGCTTGCCGAGCCGGGATGAGCGCTTAGTGAGCGCGAAACAAGTTTGCATACTTGTTTCGGAAGGTTGGAACTGAACCACGACATCGGGGGCTTCGTGATGCGGATAGCGAGATCTGGAGCACCTTTCTCCACGCCCACACTGTGACAGATGCGAGGGGCGGGTGGTCAGGATGATCTAACGGCAACAGGAACACTGCGGTGAGTTCATATTCATGCGCGTGAAGCTATCGGTTACCGCTGTGTAGACAACCAACATGGATATGCTACTATGTACCGCTGCCGCCGCGATCCGTCGCTCCGACGACCGCCACGAACGGCGTACGCTGTGCAGGCACGGCTGTAGGCCGGATCGGCTCCATTAAAGAGCGCAGGTTGGAGGCGTCCGCACGGGATATGTAGGAGGAAACCTCGAAGCTATGAAAGGAAGGAATGGATGGAGCCTGTTGGAAGTGGCGAACGAAGAGGCACAAACGCCGGAAGAAGCAACGCGAAGGGAAACATACTTAGCACGGGTCGGAGCCTCGGACGCTCGGATGGCCCCCGCCTCGGGGCGTTTGGACTGGTCGTCGTTCTGGAAGGGGCGATGTCCGGATAGGAGGAGTAGGCCCGAGATGCGTGCCGGCAGGTTGGCAAGCGTTTTGAGAAGATGGCTACTCGGAACGGGTACTCTCGTTGAGCTGGCACTCGCAGTGCGGTCAGGCTCTCGCCGAGTGTGGGATCCGGCATGGATGGGCTGGCTCAGAGCCTCGAGCAGAGCTGTCTGGACGGCGTCGTCGGGCGGGCGCGTCTAGAACGACAAGGCGAGGTTTACATTGTCCTGCGGCCGGGACCGTGGCGGTCGCGATTGGTGGAAGCGAGCGTGTACGGTGGCTGGGCGAGGCTAGCTGACGGCCTGAGCGTAAGCCTTAACCGCATCTAGCTCGAGTCGAGCACCGTTGGGAGCCAGCAGCTCGGGCTCCCAGAGCGCGCGAGGGTGGATCAGGAGACCGTCAGAGAGGCGCGTCCGACGCCGATGGCTCCGTGGTGCTGTTTTCTGTCCGAGGACGGAGAGAGGCCGTCGTCGGGGCCAAACAGTTGTTTGTTGGGCAGCGATTGTGAGCTGGACGTGCAAGAACGGAGAGGAGGGCATGATTGCCGCGTGAGGACTGGAGAAGAGGGAGCTGCCCTGACCTGGGGGTGCACAAGTCAGAAGCCCGTCGCTTGTGCCCCTCCCACACTCTCCACTTCTCTCTTCTCCTCTCCCACCTCCTCCCTCTCCGTCATCCTGCCTCCCATCCTCCTCTCCTCCTCTACGAGCACACAATGCCCGCAGAACACGCTGCCACCGCCATACACGATGTCTCCCTCCCCGATCCCCCCCAGTCACAGGTCAAGTTGTGTTTCGCCTGTCGCTCTCCTCTCTCCGCAGAGGCAGCCAGCGCGTCCTTTCTCATCCAAGACTCGACTGACCCATCGACGGTGGATGCGAGCCCTGTGTGTGCCTCGTGTCGTTCAGGTCTCGCGCCTCCCGCCAGGGAAGGCCTGTTTGCCGAGGTGGAGAGAGAGCTTCTACGGCGCGCGGCATCCTTGCAACCTGCGGGCAACGAGGCTCAGTCTCCGCAACAGCACGAGTCCTCCAACTCCCCGAGTCCTCCGGCCATTGAACTTTGTCCGTCCCAGGATATAGCAATGGATGCGCACGCCGCTGTCCCCCGCTCCTTCACTATCCCGACTGTCGAGCCTGCAACGGTCTCATGCCCCACCAGTGCCCCCACATCCCATGCGGCCGTCCTTTCACCTCGTCTCCCGCAGCTCTCTCCATCTCCGTCCGCTCTCACTCGCCCGACCCTCTCCCCGATTGATACGAGCGGACCGTCGACCTCCTCGTCTTCACAAGCGCCGGTCGCCCAACGTGCCGAGTCCTACAACACGGGCAGCCGACAACGTTCTCATGGACAGTCTTCGTCAGCACCGGACCCTCTTGCGGACATTACTCGCCTGCGCGTCCGCTCGCAAGGCCACCACTGCCTCTACCCTGGCGCCACCTTCCAAGGAACCCAGAAGAGCGGCAGGAATAGTTACGATGTCAACGTGACCATTGTGGTACGTCCAGTCTACATTCCATGTCTCTAGACAGACCACATCATCAAAATCTCGCATTACCCAGGACGTCGACTTCTCCTCATCACACTTGTGCGGCTACCTCAGGATTCGCGGCCTGACAGACGACTGGCCAGAGCTCACGACATACTTTGACGCCGAGATAATAGGCAGTCGGTATGGATTCTTGACACGCAACTGGGGAGCGACGGAGCAGGAAGACATGGTGCACTGGGCGCGATTCCCCGCCTTCCGGCATGTCAAGAACGAGCTCAAGAAGCCGCACTTGACCATGCAAGACGCACTGAATCGCGGTGCGGTGTTCATGCGGTGGAAGGAGAAGTTCCTTGTTCCGGACCACCGTGTCCAGGATATCAACGGCGCCAGTTTTGCAGGTAAGTTACATTCGTGATACTCGAATGGCCTATTATCCGCCCTAGCATTCTTCCCTTCCGCGACGGTCAACCACGAGTTAGAACTGACCACGCTTCACGCGGCGTTCGCAGGGTTCTACTACGTATGCGTAGACTTCAACCCACAACAATCAGGTGCCATGCACCTTCCCTCGCCCGTGGAGGAGAGCTCCGAGATGGCCTCTTCTCCGACGACGACAACCACGACCAAGCCCGATACCCCTTCGCGGTCCAGACGGATTTCTGTAAACCGCGGCGTCCGTAGAGCTGGCAGGTCCGCTTCACGGGGCTGCCCATCAAATGTGGCGACAATGAGTGGATTCTACTTCCATCAGAACTCTGAGCCGTGAGTGTTGTCCTCTGCTACAAAAGGACATCGCTAAATGCCGACTGCACGATAGATACCAGCAATTGTCTCTGGTGCACGTCCCGGAGCACACGAGCTCTTGCTTCGAGTTCCGATAATAGCTGACTGTGTCTGAAGCGTCCATTGGTGGTCGACACCGTTAAAAGGTGTCCCCAGCAGTGTGCGCATCAGCATTCAACTGCTCATCGTCTCTACCTACCTTACTTGCCTTTTGTCATGCCTCTCGTTACTCACGCGTCGACGTCCGTACTATCCATTAGCTGTGTTGCATCTACTGAAATATTCCCCGGACCTGCTCATGTTCCTGACTGCCGCGCTAACGACAACTCCATTCATACCACTGCATGCGTTCCTCTGTACTATTTTGTGCGTGACGGTATTCCTACATAGCTGTTGTACGACTTGAGCAATCCATCATCTCTCGTTTTTGGCCCGAGACTGCGAGTTGGGTGAGTTGGCGACCATGTGCTCGACGCAGCCTACAACGCGCGCGGGAACGATCTGGACCTCGGCGGCCCAAAGCGGTAAGCGATTCGGGGACTGCCGATAGTGGAAAGTGAGTTCCTGGTCGCGCTCGAGCTCGCTCTCCTCCTTTGCCGGCTTGGTCGACCTCCTCCGCTCTCCTTCCCGCCGTCCCTCCCCTCCCTCCCCTCCTTCCCGCCGTCTGTCCGCCTACGTCTCCGCTATGTCTTCACACAACTCATCCTCCAACAACAATGTAGTCGGTGCCCACTACCGTGTCGGGAAGAAGATCGGAGAGGGTTCATTTGGTGTTATCTTCGAAGGTGTGTCTCACACCCATCCCATGCTGCGCGTCGCGCCATGCTGCCGACGTGGCATGGAGCGGGCGAGTGCTGATCATTGTCTGTGTGCACAGGTACGAATCTGCTCAACTCGCAGACGGTGGCCATCAAGTTCGTGAGTGTCCGATCTCTGTTGCGCGAAAGATGTGCATACAACCCAGTGTTGACGATCGCCTTTGCGCTGTCCACTCCTCTCGAACCGCCATGAACTCAGGAACCGAGAAAGGCGGAAGCCCCTCAACTGCGTGACGAGTGCCGCTCGTACCGTATACTTGCTGGGTGTCGTCAGTATCCTCCCTCCAAACGATACACAATCATTGATCTGACCCCGGCCGGCTTCATGGACAGCTGGCATCCCGCAAATATACCACTTCGGCCAGGAAGGCCTCCACAATATCCTCGTCATCGATCTCTTGGGCCCGAGCTTAGAAGACTTGTTTGATATGTGCGGGCGGAAGTTCTCCGTGAAGACGGTTTGCATGGCGGCGAGGCAAATGGTATGTGTGTCTACCAAATGCAATATTGCGTGAATCAGACAGCGGGATGCTCACATTGACACCTCGCGCGCCTCTCCACCTCGTGCAGCTGACCCGTGTGCAGACGGTCCACGAGAAGAACCTCATCTACCGCGACATCAAGCCAGACAACTTCCTCATCGGTCGCCCCGGTACGAAGAACGCGAATGGTGGGTGCTGCAAATAGACATATGGGCTATGTTCAGTCCTGACGCCTAGTGCGCTTTCCCAGTGGTCCACGTCGTCGATTTTGGTATGGCGAAGCAATACCGCGATCCCAAGACGAAACAGCACATTCCGTACCGGGAACGGAAGAGCTTGAGCGGGACGGCTCGGTACATGAGTATCAACACTCATCTAGGACGCGGTACGTCATGTATGTCACTCAGAGTAGTATCTATGTGACTGACACGCCCTCGCATAGAGCAATCTCGACGGGACGATCTTGAGGCCCTTGGTCACGTCTTCATGTATTTCCTGCGCGGCAGTCTACCATGGCAAGGCCTGAAGGCTGCGACGAACAAACAGAAGTACGAGAAGATTGGTGAGAAGAAGCAGACTACACCAATAAAGGAGCTGTGTGAAGGGTTCCCTGGTACGTGCCAGAATGCTATGATGGTCATCTTCGGATTACAACTAAACCTCGATCTCAGAGGAGTTCTCTATCTACCTAAATTATGTTCGGAAACTTGGGTTCGAGGAGACGCCCGATTATGACTTCCTTCGAGAGCTTTTCGCCAAGGTTCTGAAGAACAACGGCGATGTCGAAGACGGCGTTTATGACTGGAACCTTCTCAACGGTGAGACGCATGACCGACCCTCGCGAACGTGCCCCAAAACTGAATGTCTCGATCTCGAACAGGCGGAAGAGGATGGGAAATGTCACTGGTCCGTATTGTCTCCGAGTTTCCCTTCTACTAGGTATCCTAATCCCTTACTTGGCACATCACAGGGACAGAACCAGATTCTCGCGCAAATACAGAACTCCCCCGCCGCTGCGCAGCAGTACGATCGCCGACGAGATGACCGACCGGGCCGCGATGATCGTCGACGTGCATCTCAGGCAGGCAACCCCGTCGTTCCCCCGTCACCAGCTCTCGTCCGTGCCGGCTCCAAGTCGCGGCATCCCACAGCGGCCCTTGGCGGAGGCATCGGTATCGGCGCTGCTCCAACCGCAGAAGCGCAGATCGGCGTGCCAATAACGCAACGACGACTCAGCCAGCAGCACTCCGCGTCACATCCGTACGCAAGCGCAGCTTACGACACTTATGGCCGGGACGAGTACTCTGCGAGCCAGCAGCCATACGGCCGCGCATCACCAATGGTGTCGAGCGTCGGTGCTGCTCCGCCAGCGCTCAGCAACGTCCGCGCGATGGGTGGCGAGGTCGGTGTCGCGAACGGCGGTGACTACCACGGCCAGCAAGAGGCCGAGCCACCGAAGAGCACGTTCTGGAAGATCCTCACATGTCAATGTGGATGAGCGGGCGTGCCCGCGCGTTATTTCTCTGCTTTGCTCTCGTACTCACTCGTCCTGTCCTTACGATCGGTCTCTCCTATATTGGTTTTCTCGATGCTGGATTTTAGGCCCCTCATGGTGCTTGGTTGCTTGCTCGTGCTTCCTATGGTCTTCTCACGTCTCTCACTCATTCTCTGATTACCTCTGCTGTCTTCGTACAATCACATTGATACCTGCTCGCAATACCTCCCACTCTCGATCTCTCACCACCATCACCATCACCATCACCACCACCACCACCACCACCACCACCGTCGATCTGTCTATCCGTCCATCGCTATCCTGCGCGTGCGTAACCCGCTCCTCTGGCCCCGGTGCCGTACTTGACTCTCACCGCCATCACGCTCCTACCCTTACAGTCCAGCATAATACGCTAATACATTTCACGGTCGCCCTGATTACATAGTGCCAACGCAGACGGTAGTAGGTAGTAGTACAGTTTTGACGATTGACCATGCGCGCGAATACTAGCAAGGCGGATGCTGATGAAGTCGATACTAATCATACTGTCGAGTGAGACCGTAGGGAAATAAGATATTACAATTTGACTAGAACGGCCGACTGCGGGAGATCATATGGGGTATATATCGTACATCACGTCGTTGCGCTCATTGACGAATTGATAGACGCAATCGCGTGCTGGACTTCTGGGATTGTGCTCGGCCTTTGCCCTTACCACCTGTAGTCCGGAGCTGGTTCATCCTCTGGAAACACTCCCCAGGGCATGTGCGACGCACCTTGGTCGGCGGAGGAGCTCTCCTGCATGTTCGAGCGTGAGGTCCTCCGGGCATGGCTCTCTTCCGGAGTGGCTTCGTGGTCGGGGTAGCCTGGGTGATACAGGATCAGCTCTCGAGATAGCTCGTTCAGCCCAAGACGGAGAGGCTTACTGAGGGCCTGGTCCGCTAGCTCGTCGCTCTCGTCGGACCCACGATGGTCGCGGGACTCACGGTCACGGCGATGCCGCCGCTCAGGACTACGGCTTCTCGAGCGCCGCCGGCGCGTGTCCGATCCGTTGTGGGACCGCGACCGGGAGCGTCCACGCCGCCTGCGGTCGTCGCGGTCGTAACTCCTGTCGCGCCGATGCCGGTCAGAGTACGAGGAGGGACTTCGGTGGTGGCGCGAGCGAGTACGCGAGTAGCTGTCCTTGCCATCCTTGCTCGAACGAGCCTCGTCGCGGGACCCTCCAGCTGCGCTGAGGCTGGCGAGGTCTTCCGCGGGACGGCCGACTTCGAGAACGCTCTGGCTTCCTGAGAGCCTGTGCTGGCTGCTCCATTGCTGGTGTTTCGAGGAGGAACTCTGGCTACCGTACTGGCGTGAATGCCGACGGGCGTCGCCGCTGTCGGCGGTATGCTTCTCTTCGGTGGGCCGTGGTTGCCCACCAAATCCACCCGAGGGAGTACTAGGCGAAGATCCCGGGTACAGCTGCGGCTACGAATGGCAGATGAGTACCCTGCTGCCGAGGTAAATTGCGGACCTCAAGTACGTACGATTCTGGCGTTGAGCAGGTTGGCGGCTGCTGCAGGCCCAGTAACCCGCGTTGTCATCTCCTGATATATGAGAGTTTCCTTCAGGTATGTTTCCACCGCCATGTGAGACAGTTCCCGAACGGCATGCGTAAGTCCGGGCATAAGTTCGGCCATCCACTTCTTAGTGTATCGCTCCCCGAGCTTTTCGCAGTGGCGCTCCGCACTCTCTTTGCAGTACCTCTCCGCGCTCTCTTTGCAATACCGTTCCAGATCCTCTTTGGGGGTCTTCTGCATGCTCTCTTGGATGGACCGCTCCGCGCTCTCCTTGCAATAGTGGTCCACAATCAGCTTCACCGCATCTGGACTGTGGGCAACGTCGCATCGTGAGACTTGTTCTTCCAGCTGGCGAACCACCTTCGCAACAATTCCCCGCTCTACCCGCTCCTTCTTGAGGTCCTCCTCCATCTTCTCGTAGCCGATCGCGATCATTTTGACCTTCTGCTCGAGTTCATCGTTCTTGCCGATTCGCTCGTTTTGTTCCTCGTTCTTCTTCGTCAGGACCGCGATCTGCTCGCGTATGATCACGAGTTCCTCATTCTGCTCCTTCATGGCCTGCATCTGCTCGCGAAGGCTCGCGAGTTCCTCGTTCTCCTCCCTCAAGACCTGCACATGCCCACGAAGATCCGCGAGTTCTTGTTTGGTCTGCTTGAGCTCCTCACTAGTCTTCTCCAATGCTTGTCTGGCCGCAGACTGCAGGGGCATCTCAGCAGTTAGCGCGCTTATGAACGCACGCGCAGCATCCGCGACTGACGGTCGCATTTGGAAAGACTCAGGTTGAGCGCGATGAAGGTCTGCTTCTGGGACAAATGTCGTCTGGATCATGCCGGTCCCAGGGATAGGCAAGGCAGGAGGCGGAAGAACACGAGGGGGAGGAGTAGGGATAGCGACGTTAGCGGGGGGGGTGGCAACAGGAAGAACCGCGGCCTTAGGAGGAGCAGGGATAGAGGCCTTGGAGGTAGTAGAGACGGCGGCCTTTGGAGCTGCAGACACGGCTGTGTTGGGCATAGGGACAGCACGGCGAGGAGCCGTTGAAGTGAGGGAAGAACGTATGGCGTTGGCCGGAGTAGGGGGTGCAACCACATCGGGATATGTATCCATAGGCACCTCACTCGACGTCTTCGAAGCGAAAGTGCTACGCGCGGAACTGGAAACTTGCGTGGGCGCTGAGAGAGAAGGGCCAGGCTCAGGGGGCTCCTCAGATGCGACTACTCTGATAGCAGGTCGCCGGCGGACTCTCGGTGGAGATCTCGTCGAAAGTGTATCATGCACTCTGTCTGGGCCATGGCTAGGGATCTCGAGGACCTCGTCATTGTCCAACTCGTCGTTTGGCGGTTTCGTCAATCGAGCTTTCTTCCGAGTAGGCTCTTCGGTTCGCTTGGGCACTGAAATACTTTGTGGCAACTCTCGTAATCCAGGCGGTCCAAAACCCTTCCGTTTCTTCGATGCGCCACGAGTCGAAGAGCTAACAGAGGATGGGGTAGGGAAATCATCGTCTTCATTCTGTGATAGCAATTGGAGAGATTTCTTCGCAGCCCGGGGGAAGCGTGGAAGCGGGGGAGCCGCCATGGGGGTATCAGTGTCCTCAGTTGCAGCGGGCTTTTGAGACAGTGGCACGGTGTCCGAAGCATGGACGATTGATGATATAGAAGGCCGTGATGGGCGATCGCCGTCAGGGTCGATGACCGTTCGGCGAGAGCCACCCTTCATCTGTCGCGAGTCTTCTGAGAAGAGAGGCTCCGCGTTATTCGCGTTCTGAAGGGCGGACGCGAGTTGACTCCCATACGACTCGGCGAGGTGGTCATCTAACGCTCCGGGCGTGTTGCGGCTGTCAAGCTGAACCACAGTTGTTATTGTGCGATAGATGGCACAAGCTGAGGTGGAACCTACTGAACGGACGGCACCACCTCCCAGGATATTGGATCTCCGCGTTCGGGGAGCGTCACTAGGATCTGGAGTGGCCGATTGGTCTTTGGCGGACACGGAGCGGGAAGACGAAGATGGGTTGATCTCCACATATGCACGATTATACTTTCGTGCGTTCAAGGCGGATGCAGACACCTCTAACTCATCCTCAGAATCGTCGAGCGAGATCACATCATCGTCCACCTTGGCGGGGCTGCCGAAGGAGCTATTCAGTGGTGTTAGAGGCGAGTCAGCGCGCTCGGTGGCGTCATGTCGTGATTCATCTAAGCGAAGCGTTGGAGGACGTGGCGTCTCTAGCTCAGTGACTTGTTTCTTCGGCTGCTGCTGACCAAGAGGTAAGTCAACCATCGAGAGCACGCGACGAATAGCAATCAGACACCTACCCGGAGCTCTTGATCATACCAATCGTACCAACCGAGCTGCATCGCGGAGTGACCTGGTTTGCACCGAGGAAAACTCTCCGCCGCGACAAGGAGCCTCTTTTTCACGTTTGTGCCTTCGATTTTGTACAGGGTTGGGTGCTTCAACCTGAAGTTCTCGTTATTCGTCTTGTGGACCTCGTGCCACTGTTTCTCTCCGTCGGGTAGTCGGTAACGAATCAGAAGCGCTTCCGCACAGTGCGACCCCATTTCGAGCAGGTGCCTGAAACATCTCATCCCATGACATGGCGGACACGGGATCCCTTCGCAAGACCGAATAACGTGGCTTGGGCCTGGGGGCCGCAACTGGCCTCTACACTTGCGCTGCGTACAGTGCACAGCTAATTAGATGCGAGGAGTATCATTCGAAATGCCATATAATCACTCACCATCCCGTTGGACAGTTTGATCCTGTTCTCTCGCAATAAGCAAGCGGCCTCGAATATACACAGTTGGTCACTGAAATGCCTGCATCGTTGTAAATTAGTACAGTCGTCAATACCATTTATCCCATTTTCTCACTTGTCCATCATATCTTCGTTGAGTTTCTTCTTCGAGCGTTGCGACCTCCCAGATGGAAGGACCTCGAAAACCGCTTTGGCTGCACGATTGCGGTCCTGCAGCAGAACGCGGAAAGGTCGACACTGAATCGGCTCCATCTCCTCGCAGTCGCATGTGCGTCCTTCGACGTAGCAGCCTGGGCAAACCAGCAATCCATCACCAATCTGAAGCTCCGCCTCGTCGTCCTGATCTGAAGCGCGGCAAGTTCGGCATTCAAAGAAGCTCTGGAAGATGTCCGCGCCGCAAAAGTCGCATGCCAGATTTGAGGAGCTCGTGCGCTCTGGGTCTTTCCCAGCCAGGGATTCGGAGGCAGGTATGGGTTGCAGTGGCTGCGACTGATCGATCGTTCTTTGCGGAGGGACGTGGCGAAGGTTCCTATGACCAGCATGGTACTCCTCGCAGAGTACCTCATCGAATAGACGTATGAGGCTGTGGAGCCTTTCCGCCTTGCTGTGTTGTATCGGCTGGGAAGGCGTCGCCGTTTCACCATCCCCTTCGGAAGGCTCGTGGTCCTCCATGGGCAACTTAGGCGCCGCGGATGCAAGTATCCCCTCGAGCTCCTCGGTGTAGCACAGCATAGACCGGTAGAGAACGGTCTTCACACGATATTGCTCCAGGCGACATACCCTAATAGAAGTACGATTAGGACGCGTTGATGAGGCACTGAAATGCAAGCACCTGCGGTACATTGGAAGTTCAGACCGATATGCGGCCTTCAGGTTGTCGAGCGTCATGCGGGACCAGCTCGTTTTCATCGCAAGACCACCGCGGTTGACTACTTGATGGACACTGCGCGATGGCACAAGGACGAGGTCGCCCACCTTCTGCTCTGCAACATACACGGTAAATGGGGCCTGTCCAAACTCCTCAACGGTCGTAACATGCGTTTCCCAATCGAGCTCCTGTCCGAGCTTTTTCTGGAAGTACTCTGCGGCGTTTGGAGCAGACGCGGTCGCAGTCATGAACCAGAACGACGAGCCATCGTTCTCAGAGAAACACATCAGATTGTGGCCGGAAGATGCGCAAAGGTCCTTGTGCGCGGGCGTATAGGTGTCGCCGATACCGAGATAACAGAGGAGGGACTCGACGGCTTCCTGTCGTGTCGGGCCATCGCGTGAGTAATTTGAGGTTAGACCACTCGTTATGAACACGACGTACGGATGGTTCCATATGGCGAAGGAGGTCGTTTGCACAGCCGGGCAGTATACTGGGGGGCAATGTTGCTTGAAGCCACTCTTTCCATGGGAGGGGGCACTCCCCATCTTTCCAATAGAGCCGCTCCGATTCTGTTCACACATAAGCAATCGGGCAGAGTCCATCTAGCGCGCAACAGACCTCCTGGCACGTTATACACGTCTTGGGCGCGCGATGTTTCCACAAACTGGTTAAGAGACATTGTAGTATCTTTGCGGTTGTGGACATTGCGAACGTGTATTTCTGGAAACAGTGTGTCCATACGTTGCACGAGAGGTTCCAATGGTCACGCACCCTTGTTCCCTCTGTTCTCTAACAGCCATTCCATACTCACGAGCCCTTCTCGCCATTGGGGATGCTTGTGCCAATCCTCGATGATGAGCGGCTCGCCAGTAGAGTCGTGATTGTGAAGCGCCTCCTGCAGCTCAGAAGGGGGTATGAGCGCGGAGATCCTCCGGACGGGTTGGAAGTTCTTGTAGCTGTCGCAGAATGCTGTTATACTCCAACCTCTGCAGGTCAAGCGCGGAGCGGCGCAGCTTCCCTCTCTTGGGTCAGATCCAGCTACGTGAGGAGAGGGGGTCTTCGCTCTGTCCTGTGGCTGCGCCATGGAGGCTGTCGGGGCAGGCACGGTTTGTAAGAATGGGCCAGCGACGCTGGGGTTGTTAGGTGACGCGTCATCTGGAGGTGCGAATAGTGCAGAGAGCGATGGGGTTTGCGTACGACGCGGGATCGGGATGGGCGGTAGGTTACTCCGGATCTCGAGGCCCGCGAGGAAGTCCTTGTTCTGCCGCATGAGCTCGCGCCTCTTTTCCTCCATAATGAGAGTTGTCGGGGATCCCAAGGACGCTCCGCAGGCTCTCGAAGGAGGGAGATAGGGAGGCAGAGGCGACTGTGATGGTAGGCTAAGGGAGCTGGTCTCGATGATATGAGTCGGGTATATCTAGCGCCCGTAAATACCGTGCTAATATCCACCACACCTGCATTGTCCACCTTCTCTGTCAATCCCATAATGCCTCCTCATCGCATCTAATTCACAGTAGAGCATGGCACAGTCGTTGAGTGGCCTCAAGGCTCACCCGAACCATGTCGAGAGTGTCCCTACTGACCGTACAGTCAGGACTCAGGGGGTCACACATACTGCCATTCTCGGCCCGTGATCGTCACATCAGTAACAGAGCTCCCGCCACAGGCGCGATTTGCACGCGACTTGTTGAGAAGTGCCTATCTTGTTTCACCACTCTCAAGTCTGCGTCTCTCGTAGCCTCCCCTGCCAGGCCAGCACTCGCCGGGTTGAATTCTCTGTCCCTTTAGCTTTCTGGACTTGGACAGCCGGTGTTGCGACTATGTCAACCTTCTCCGCCGTGCCAGAACTCGACTTTTGGGAATTCGTGAATTGTGGAATATGCCATCTCGAGTTTGTCAAGGACTCTGGCGGACTGTCTTCTGTTCCATTCTGGTTGACGGAATGTGGTCATGTCGTCTGCAACAGCCATATCAGTGAGCACTCAGGCGGGAGGCCCGCGTTCAAGTACGATACTCACCTTCCGGCTTCTCAAACAAAGATGCGGACCAGAGCTGCGCGGAATGTGGCAGTCAAGGGATACAATATACGCCTCTAGCCAAGGAGGTGAGTATATTCCAGTCATTGTGTCTCTCGCTCATATAGAAATCGTGTTAGCTCGAGCCCCCGATGTCAAATTGGTTCCTATCCGCCCCGGTCGCTTTCGACGCCGTTGGATATGCCTTAAGAGTGTGTGAGATCCATCGTCATCTTGCAATAGCAGTGACCCTTTCTCAGTTCCAGATGAATACTATGGCAGCATTGCTTCGCCACTTCAAGCGGAAGTATCTGCAATACCGTCCATTATACGATCGACTCAAAGACGAGCACATCGAGACAAAGCGTCTGAAGAAGTAACGTTAGCTATCTTGCGACGCACAGAATTGTTCTTACCAAGCCACGGCTCCAGGTTGGTCGAAGATCTGCAAGCGGAGAATCAGCAACTAAGAGCACAACTCCACAACGGGTTCGTCGGAGACACGCTCAACGAGAACAGCAAACGGAGGCGCCTGGATGAAGAAGCGTAGGTCTGACGCTCTCTAGCAGAAGTTCGTTCACTTTGACACCCGTCCAGTAACTTCAGCCGACATCGAACCTCAAGTCCTCACTCTGCAACATCTGCCCCCACACCCGTCGGGCCAGAACGACTCACCCTCCCTCCCGGACATCATCAGCCGCATTTCAACCTTCGTCACACTCAGCGTAGTAGCGACCACGGTGCTCCTCAGCAGCAGCTGGCGTGAGTGTAGCCATGGGCCGACATTCCAGGCCTACTCACCCCCACTATATGCAGACAATACGCCTATGTTGCTCCTCGCAGCGCACAAGGCCAAGTTATGGCTACACCCATGCTCTCGCACGCTCAATCTGGCCCCAGTCGGCGTGCGCAGGAAGAGAGACTTACGCAAACCAGTCGATCCATGCCACCGCCCCCGGTACCAACAACTCGTGTTGCGGATCCCAGGATAGCCGCGAGACAGCCACCATCAACTCCTTTGTCTCTACCGTCGCGGCCGTCGTTCCTCCCTTCAGTCGGAGTCTCTCAAGCCCCAACTTCAAGTGGTGCTCAACGATTTGTCCCCTCCACGCCCAGTAGGACGAGCGCAGCACCGTCTGCAACAGCCACTCCTCGTTCTTTCGTGCCTCAGGTGGGCAGTCAATCCCGAACGCAGCAACAACGCTTTCTCCCCATACATGGCTCAAATCCGTCGCTGCGTCTGCCCCCGCCGGGGTCTGCGGTGCCTCAATCTGGTTCTCTGGCGACTTCTGGAATGGTCTCTCAGGCGCCTTCACGATCCCCGTCGATGGCTGGAACCGGCTCTGGAGGACAACGAACGCCGTTCATATCTGGCCCTTCTGGAGGTCTAGGCTGACACTTGATGCTGGGGCGTACGGGCGAGGAGTGCCTCTATGTAGATCTTGAGGTCAATGATGTTCTCGATTTGTAACTAACATGTTCCGTGGTATGAACAGTCTATGCGCATACAGTCAGCCTTTCCCACTTCTCGGTGCTCACTGAGTTTGGCGAGGGCTGGGATGGTTGTGTGGTAAATTTGAAACTCATCCCCTGTAAAGGTGCACGCGAACGATCGTCATTTGGATACCGGTGAGGCCGTGTGCGAGTTCCTAGATATGCACGCCGGTAGTAGCAGACTAAGCCTGTAGCTACTGCGCACGCCGCTGCGTGACGCCCATGAGCTCGTCACGTGTGTAACTGCGGCTGACATGCTGCGATTACACAGGGTTACACCGAGGCTGTCCTAGTCGTTTTGCCTCGAGTTTAGTACCGCTCCGACTTATATCTCACTCCACCCCTCGCGCTGCGCAGGTCGCTGTTTCGTCTCTTTCCTATCACCGTCTGCTAAATCCTGCCTGCTGCAGTCTCTCCCCTGATTACGACCAACTAGCAACCTAGACTCACGCCATGGCATACCACGACCCCTACTCGAACAACCAGTATTCACAGCAATATCAAGATGCTCCTTTTAATCCATATGAAGTGCAGCAGCAACAAGCCAGTCGGGGGTACCAACAAGGAGGACATAGCAGAGGGTTTGGTCAGGGCACATATGGTGGCTATGACGCGGGCTACGGGTACGCGGAACAGGATGCTTCTGGGAGGACGAAGGAGACGAGCACATTCGAGGATGATGCTGTATCACGACCGGTGGGCGAGAAGTGGGACTATTCGTTACATTGTTTCTGTGGTCTCTGCTGACAAGAATATCAGGACTCCCGGTAACATCAGGCGGTGGCGGAAAGAGCACCAGGAGGACCTATGGACAAAGGGCTCCCGTGCTGGTTGCTTCGGCAGATTCTTCTGCTGCACGCTTATGATATTCCTGTTCTTCGTCGTCAGCATCGTTTTGTCTCTTGCCCTTGTGAGTACTTTCAGCATCGCCGTTTCAGGACCGGCGGCTAACCCAGGCTGCCCTTCGTCTCCAGTGGCTACGCCCACCAAACATCATCATCGGTAACCCGACCCCCGATCTGAGCACTTTTGCCGTCAATGGTACCAGCATCAGCGTTGCGCTGCCTGTGTCTATCAGGTGCGTGCATAGATGTCATCTTGATAGGCAGTGGCTAACCATATGTGTAGCGTTAACAACCCGAATTACTTCACTGTGGAATTGTCTTCCTTGGATGCTTCCGTGCGTCATTTAGGGGGTAAATTCTTATTGACACTGACATATCAAACGAATAGGTCATCTACCCGATCAACAACACCGAAATTGGTTCGGGGCATATGACAGATATCAAGTTCCAAGACCACACGCAGACCAATTTCACCTTCCCAGTGACCATCTCATACGACGCCAAATCTGATACCAGCGGCGCAGTAATCGCTGACCTGGCAAAGAAGTGTGGCGTCGACCCCAGTATTGCAGCCACGCAGGTGTCGGTTACCGTGAACATCAAGGTAAATTGTGTTCGTTGTGAGCAGTGTAGGCGCTGCGCTCACATCTGGCAATTCATCTCATAGGTGGGACTCAAGATCATGCTGATACCTATCAGTACCACCGTCACACAGCCGGTCAGCTTCGCATGCAACTTGGGTGGCGCATTAACGAAATTCGAGGTAAGCACCCTGCTCGCCTGCCGGCGGGAGGTTGACTAACTAACCATCACACCTATTAGGATCTTCTCAATGGTCTCGGTATCAACATTGGGGATTTGGCAGGATTGCTTTGATCATGAATCTCGTGGGACTCTTGCTTGCTTTTCATCGCTCGTCACGGACTATACATAGCTGGCTAGTCGAGCTTTTGGACATTCGATGCTATCAATACAGTGCTCTACTACTACCTCGGCTGTTGCTGCGAGATTATCATGCGTTGAGCTTGGTGCGTTATGTGTAGCACTCAGATGTGATGTGTGACCAGCCCCCAACGTATTGGGATGCGAGTGGACATGTCGACCACCTCCCTCTGAAAGTTGGTAACTTGACACTTGGACCAATTGTACAGGATTATTGATACATCTTTGATGGTAGAATACAAGAGTAGTGACTGAGACGAAGATTGTCCACGGTCAGTTAGTCGTTCACTTTTGAGATCAGTTTCTTCATCCGCTCTCTCTTCCCAGTCCCCTCTCGATCCGACGTAGAGCTTAGACTGTCCTCTCCATCACTTGATCCCTCTCCAGGACCCGCTTCCACAGCGCGCTTCGCCTCCTTCTCGTCCATATCCATCTCCTCGCTAATCTCTTTGCCCTTCTTGTCAAGCTGCTTCTTCACCTGCGCGAGGTCCACTCCCGAGGCGCTGCAGTCCGCGAGACACTGCCCGATCATGCCGCGCCATTTCAGGTGCCCGTCGACCGCGTCGCACGAGACATTCTCGACGCCCTGCAGCTCTACGGGCGCAAGCCCAGCGACGGTCCAGTTCATGTCCGACACGCGCGCGAGGATGGTGAGGATGTAGTCCGCCTTGCAGTACCCGTTGACGAGCCGCCCGGCGACGACGCGTCGGACCGCAGCCCAGGCGGCGCGGTCGGCGGGCAGGGGGCTGCCGAAGAGGTAGACGTCTTGGACGAGGCCGATGGTCTGCGAGGGCGGGAGGGCGGCGAGGTGCTGGAGGGCCTCGAAGATGACGAGGGAGCCGAGGGAGTACCCGACGAGGGTGATGGGGCGGGTGCCTAGGACGCGCTCTGCGAGGAGGGTCCCGAGGACCTTGCCCGTCTTGATGGCGAGGGACCTCGCAGTCATCCAGGGGTTGTCTATGTAAGAGTCCGATTCAGCAATTCGAATAGCAGCAGTACCGATGTAGTCAGCTGCTCACCAATGACCTTTGCGATGCTAAGCCAAGCTGTGGGTGACAAGGCGGTGAATAAGGCTGCGAGCACAGTCTGCCGTATTATCTGGCCCTTGATATATTGCATGGTTTGAGTTTTGATCAGGTCTACTAGAGCGGTTGATAGTTTCTTCAACGCGTCTACTTCCTGTGACATGTCCATCAGTGTCAGTACAGGTCAGTACGCTCTAGGAATGACCTCTTACCCATTGCAATGCGAAAGTATCATCTCCGCCGAAGACCGTCCATGGCTCGACCACATCGTCAGCGGAGTCGAGCCATCCCGTCACACAAAGACGGACAGCCATGGTCTCCTTGGGTTCATGCACGGGTCTGATAGCGAGATCCTGCACTTCCCTCGTGTACTCTTTGATAACACTGGCAGACTTCCTGGACCCATACGCCCCAAACAGAGTTCCGCAGACGACCCCGGAGCTTGCGAGTCCCGTTGCGAGGATCCCTGCAGCAGTGCCGCCCACACCGAGCCAGCCCATGACGACACTGACCCCAGCACCGATGGCTGGCGCAGCGAGGCCGCCTGTAACTCCAACAAGGACGCCGCCTGCAACGGCACCGGCGCCCATGCCTATCATACGCCGCATCTTACTCTGACGGGCGTGTTCCAATCTTGCGGCGTCGGTCTTCTTCTCAGCTTCTTCGATAGCACGCTCGGGGTTCTTGAGTGTCGCGGCAACGACGTCTTCGTCGACTGTGATAATGGAGAAGAGGAATGTGCGTGTCCGGCTGGAGTACTCTTTGTCGGTGGTGACGTGTAAGAGGACGATGGTATTGAGGAGGGGTGCGAGCTGTTCCTTGGGCGGAAGGGGTGGAAGGCCGGCTGTGGACGTGTCGGACAATGCCTCAAGTCTAGGTGGATTGCCTAGAAAGATGCGTGAGTAACTACTGAATTCTATGATGAGAAGGTCGTCTCTACCTCCGCCCGGTTCGCGACAGGCCAACCAAATGTTCTTGAGGGTGTCTTGCGCCCATGAATCCATTGCCTCTACGAATGCATCCTTGATCTGGGTAGACTTCTTGTTCTTCGACAAGTCTGCTTCGGTGGTTGCGTACAGCTCTGCGGTGTTCCGAAGGCCTGCGAGGTTGCGCGACAGACGTCTCAGGATGGCGGCGCACTGCTCGTCGGTGAGTTCCTTCGGAGGGGCGACTTTCGTCAGATCGCTCTTCTCGGACATGGTGGATGCGCAAGTATCAAGGACAGTGTTGCCCTCGTTCGCGGAAGCATGTTCATGCTGCAGTGGATACGTACTTAGCGGTAACTTCGACGTCATCTCATGAGGAGCACGCGGGGCTTCGGCTGGTGGCGCCGCTTGGTACGACAACGGAGACAAATATTTGCACCAGTGTACGATAGATGGATGGACGAGGCTGAAACACGGTCTGTAGGCTTGGAAAATCCAAAAGGTCGCATCAAAACATTCTGGAGTATGGCAGAGACTGAGGGCTAGTGACAGTTCGCCATGCCAAAGTCGGTTTATGTTGATGCAGGACCAAGACGACCCGGCGAGAATTTAAGGAGGAGTCGGACAAGGTGTATGATAGAAGAGGTGCCTGTTGGCCGAGCCACCATTCGCCCCTACCAGTGGGATGGACGACGGATGGACGAATATAATATTTAATGCAGACTGGGACTGCTACTAGGCTCAAGGCTGCTGCTCACTACTGTCAGACTCGGAGTCATAGCCTGGTAGCGCTGTTATGAAGCGCCGGTCCAGCTTGCGTAATGCACGTGCCGGTGACCCGTCTTTCGAGACCGCGTCTGCCACCAGCTGCCACCACGGTGTGGCACCGTCATCTTCCACCGTTCGCCCAGGACTGCGTCCCTTCTTGCCAGGTCGTCAGGCGTCGCCATCGACGATGTCGATGTCTCTTGTGAGTGCGTTTTACCGATCCCAGGAAGATAGGCTAACGCAGTGTATTGAACAGTTCCTTAGACTGGGTGTATGTCGAAACCCTCCAATACAGCCTCTTCGAACTGCCCGACACTCCCTCCCTCCCTTCCGCTCACTGTCAAGTCTCCACTCAATATCGTTACCATTACGCGCCAATGCATTTCAGCATAGACCACCTATTTCGCCTGCGCATCTCACCTCACGGCCATTCTCCCTTGCATCACTCTTTCGCCGACCTAATTCCCTACCGCCTCCTTCGGTCGTAGCGAACATTTCCAAGCTCGAGGCGGAAGCAGACGCGAATCCGGGCGATGTGGAGAAACAGGTCACTTTGTTTGAAGCGTTGGTGAACACCAAGGTGAAGCCGGGTTTGAGCACTGTGGTGGCACGATGGGAGCGAACATGCGAATTCGTGAGTCCTCGTTAGACGTTTCTCTTTCTATGTACTCAATCGCGTGCAGAACCCGTCCCATCCCCTCCTCCGCTCTGATATTGCTTTCAAACTGTACTTGACGGCACTACGCGACCTCGGCCTTGACTCGTCAATAACTCCTGCAGTCCAAAGAAGAGACGCTCTTTTGGCTGCGTCCGCGTCCACGGCTGCTACTACCTCTGAGACACCTGCCCAAGCTGAAGCCCTTTCGGCTAGCTCTGCTGACTCACCCTCAGCGAGCTCGGAACCTACCTCGGGAACTACCTCAAATCCGACGTCCAGTAACGCATCCACGGCTTCGAGCACCACACCAAGCCAGCAGGCTGCACAAGAAGTCCTCGCTGGTAAGACTACGGTAGCGCGTACAGTGAACACCGATTTCGACGCTCTCGGTGCAGCCCTTGGTCGTGGCGCGGGAGTCCCCGGCAATCCCATTGTCGTGACTTTGAACGAACGTGAGTCTTCGTTTCGATATCGTGCGGGCTCTTGATATGATAATTGACCGGGTACAACACCGACGTGATAAATTACATTCATATGTATCACGGGCGAGGAATATCCCGGCCGTGGTTCTCAGAGCGTGCCTCAATTGCACGCGCTTGTCTTCAGTTCCCCGCGTCTCTCATCTGGCCGGCACACGATATACTTGGCTGCGATGCTGCCAACATAGCTCGTGACAGCATCGTGGTCTTTGCCACCAGACTGTCAATTATACTCTGGTGGGATATATCTCGACAACAGTGCTGACCCAATTCCCCAACAGCCAAGGGTGCTGTGTTCCTCCGACTAGTGAGGTTCGTGGTCTCGGCAGGCCTTGTGGCGTTTTGTGAGTGCAGTACCCTTGTTTGTATCGTGCCCTGCTCTCATCTCGCATGACAGTTGTTCTCGTGGTGCTGTCTATTTGGGTCGAGAATTCTGGACTGCTCAAGGCTGGCCCACGCCAAGCCGAGTTCGAGCCCATACAAGCCAAGACGTACAAGTTCAGTGACGTACATGGTGTCGACGAGGCGAAGGCGGTAAGTTTTTTATCCGCGGAAATAGGTTATCCGCTCATTATCCGTCGTTGTTCCAGGAGCTTCAGGAAATTGTAGAGTTCCTGAAGGACCCTACGGCGTTTGGCACTTTGGGTGGCAAATTGCCCAAGGGCGTCCTTCTGACGGGACCACCTGGGACTGGTAAGACCATGCTTGCCAGGGCAGTAGCAGGGGAGGCCGGGGTCCCGTTCCTCTTCGCTTCTGGGTAAGAGTCTCGCTCCCACATCTGCAGATGGGACTCACAGACGTTGTTCTCAGCTCTGAGTTTGATGAGATGTTCGTTGGTGTTGGAGCGAAGCGCGTCAGGGACCTGTTCGCTACGGCACGTAAGAAGCAACCGGCCATTATCTTCATCGATGAGTTGGACGCCATAGGCGGCAAGCGTTCGAGTCGCGACCAGCACTACATGAAGCAAACCCTCAACCAGCTCCTGGTTGAGATGGATGGTTTCCTACAGAATGAAGGCATCATCGTCATCGCTGCGACTAATTTCCCAGAATCCCTGGATCCGTGAGTTCTCCTACTGATGTCTCTCAATGTTTCTGACACATCACACACCGTTGCAGCGCGCTTGTGCGACCTGGTCGGTTCGACAAGCATGTCGCGGTACCGCTGCCCGACGTCCGCGGCCGAGTACAGATTCTTCAGCATCACATGAAGAACGTCACCACCGCACTTGGTTAGTCCATTGCCTCAGGTCTGCTGTCGATCGTTCTCACGCCGTACCACGTTGTCAAGAGGTCGACACCATGATTCTTGCCCGAGGAACGGTTGGATTCTCTGGCGCAGACCTCCAGAACTTGGTGAAGTGCGTTCTAGCCCGCCTCGTGCGCTCTTCTGTGTTTCTGATCCTTCCTGCAGTCAAGCCGCGGTCAAAGCTGCGCGCGAAGGCGCGCTGTCTGTGAACCTGACGCACTTCGAATGGGCAAGGGTAGGCCGGTTTCGGATACCGCTCAATTATCCTTTCACTGCCGGTTGACACTCGAACGATAGGACCGTATCATCATGGGGGCAGAGCGCAAGACGTCTTTCATTAGCGAGGAAGTGAAGAAAATGACGGCTTACCATGAGGTCTGTCGTACATCTTCGATGACTGTCGCTGTTAGGTTTTGACCGCTGTGCTTCTAGGGTGGTCATGCCCTTGTAGCGCTGTACACGGAAGGCGCTATGCCGCTCCACAAGGTTACCTGCGTTCCTCGCGGCCATGCTCTCGGTATCGTGCGTCTGTTCGATCTCCTATTCTATTGGCTTATCTCACGGATCCTGGCAATATCTACAGACCAGTCAACTGCCCAAAGACGATAGGTATTCGGTTTCACTGAAAGAGTATATGGCGGAAATCGACGTCTGCATGGGTGGCCGAGTGGCCGAGGGGATCAGTGCGTCCTTCCTTTGCAAACCTTCTCATCCCTGTCATTTCTGACCGCTGTTTGTCTCACCACCCTTGCTTCTAGTCTACGGTCCCGAGAATGTGACCAGTGGTGCGTCCTCGGACCTCCAGCACGCTACGCGGACCGCTCGCGCCATGGTTAAGGTAAGTGACGTTTGCCTGTGAATCCTGTGCGATTCTCTCATGTTTATCGTCGCCGCGATAGAATTGGGGTTATTCTGACAAGATTGGGCCCGTCTACCTGAGCGATAGGGAAGACACGATCAGTCCGAAAAAGAAGGACGAAATAGAAGAGGAAGTGCGCAGGTACGTAAGCTCGCATGTGATCCGCATTCATTGTCCGCTCGTGCTTCCATTTTCACCGCTATGCGTCACCCCTGGAAACTCCCACGGCTCTGGTTGCGAGGTCAGGGCGTGCGTCGGCTGACTGTGCTCTATCCCGCCCCCGCGTGGCCCCATAGCTTACTGATAGCAGGCGAGTCACGAGTCACCGCTCTCCTCAAGGCTAAAGCGGACGAGCTCCATCGGGTGCGTTCTTCCTGCTTACTCCCGCGACGCTATCACGCGTTCTGATACGAACCCTCCACCGTTGCTGCCTTGCCTCCATCCTCGCTCGCGTACCGGCCGCAGCTCGCGAGCGCACTTGTCGAGCACGAGACCCTGGACGCCGAGGAGGTGCAGAAGGTCATCCGGGGCGAGCGCATCCGCGACATCGACGAAGTGATCAAGGAGGACCTGTCCCGCCTGCAAACGGACGGCGGCGCGTCATAGCACTGGCACGTTTGTCTCCTTCGTATAGATAGTGGGTTATTCGTGGTCATCATACATGCATGCCGTCTGCTGCTCGTGGTCCTGGTCTAATCTCTGATGTAAATATACGTCTCTCCTCCCTTCCGCTTCCTGGAAATCCGCAGCGCGCCCGGCCGAAGTGTCCATGGTCCTGGCTCCCTCCCCTTCCCTCCCGTCGGGACATCCGTCGCAGCTAGCGCGGACGCTCGCCCTCGTACGTACAAACGCACTCTGTGGGCCCGCGGGATAATTTTGGCAGATCGACGACGTCCTGCGCACCAGCGAATGAGCGGCCGCGGCCCCCCTGCTTCCTGCGTCCTCCCGGCGCCGCAGCGAAACTCAGCGAACGAGCAAGGTTCACTTTGTCGAGAGAATGGCGCAGCGACCCGCCGCCCCGGTCGCGGGCCCGTCCGTTACAAACTTACCTCGCAGCCGTGCACGATGCATGTTGGATGATGACGTGCATCTTGCGCTGGTTCGTCGGCGACATCCTCCCCGAACACCCCGCGCCCAATAACGAATATACCGCGGGAGTGCGGAGTCGGCTCTGCTCGCGAGGGGACCACGGCCACGACCAGCGGCGGCCTGAGCTGGCCCATGCTAGCGAGGACGCGAGCCATTGCGCACAATGCAGGGGCCCGGGGGGCTTATCGAGCCGCCTTACAGCAGCGTGTGAGAAGGATGGTGAGGAAGGGGCGGCCGTGCGAGCCTACATAGTGCGAGTCGCAGAGGCTAGCCAGGCGGCTTCGAAGCGCTCACCGAATCGCTGGAGTGTGTACGGGTAGAGGACGGAGAGCCCTGGGGTCTTCGGAGACTGGGGGGATATGGGTTGCAAGATGTGCATAAGCCACGGTGACTTACGATGCGCTACGCTGCTGCCTGTCTGTGTTATGCCCGTAGCGGCCGCGGGCTGCTCGGCTTGTATATGTACGCCCGGCCTCATCTGCTTGAACATGCTCCCGGGCGACATGAACAGAGCCCTGATTGTCGGAACGTCAGCAGCCAACGCGTATGACACGTACTCGTACGTATCACGTATGCGTATCCGCGTTCTGGCCAGCCGACACTCGGGACCTCAGTACATACTGTACACACACTCGAGCAGGCGCTCCGCAGGGCCGCGCCCTGAGGCCTGAATCGCGAGTGCTCTCATACACAGGCGCGGGATCCGTGACGCAACTGCCAGGCGTATTAGTACGGAAGCTGGCGATGTGCGGGGCTCGCGGCTCAGGGTTTCTGTATCCGTCCTCCTTCCCCCGAGAGGCGCGTGCGAGCACATGCGGCGTACGGTTCGCGGCCTGCTGGCAGTGGGAGTCTCTGTCTCTGCCGCGTCTGGGAGGAGGCTGCGGAGGAGGGTGTGCGGGCCACTCAGCTCTGGCATGGCCAGACTGAGACAAGGTTAGGCGCGACGGACGGGAGCCAGACGGACGGGCCATGCGCACCGCACGGGAGGCGAAGACGGGCTAACGGACAGACCAGCGGATGCATGGAGGCACGGATGCGCGGAGGCGTGCGAGGCGGCTGGGCGTGGGGGCGTCCGTCCGGCGTGGAGAAAGAAGGTCATTCGACGGCACCCACTGGCATGCACACACGCTCTCGAGCTCTCGACGCACGCCGGGGCACCATGGGCAGGTACTGGCCTGCAGGTACTTACTGGCAGGGGGAGAGGGAAGGCGGGAAGGAGGGAAGGAGGGAAGGCGCGGGCCAACGTTGGCGCAGGCCGAGGGAACCGTGTCGCTCGCGCGGTTCTCCGGCAACCTTCGGCTGTGCGCCGCAGTCCGTGTGTCCGTGTCCGTGCTCGTGCTCGTGTCCCTGTCCGTGTGCTTCTCTGTGTTCGTGCGCCCGGGAGAGACGGGGATGCCAGATGCACGGGTGAGGATCGCGGAGATGGAGATGCGCAGGTGCGCGCGCGGAGAAAGGCGTCCGGGGTCGCGCCTATGTAGGCTGTAGTAGGCGGACTGGTGGGCCCCGCGTTGCATTACGGGTGCGCCTCCGTCTGCGTCTGTGTCTGCGGCTAATCTGTCAAAGAGCACTCCGGAGGTTGACTGTGGGCTCGGGATGGGTACAGTGCGTGCAAGTACGTACGTACATACCCGACAGGTCCAAGGATCTTGGACGGAGTGATATGGCTCGAAAAGGGGAGGCCGAGCCGCCTTGACCCAGGGGCAGCGTAAGCAGTGTAGACAGTCCAGAGCCAACGATAGGCCCGTGTGCTCGCCGCTGATGTCTGAGAAATGTTTGCAGGGCCTGGTATGCGACAGTGCACGGAGGCGTGATGGGACGTTCAATAGACTGCAACCGTCGGGGTGCTGCGCAATCTAGTGGAGACAAGGATGTGAAAGGAAGTGTGCGATTAGTGTACGGACGCACGAAGGGAGGGCGGGCCACTGTCAGAATAGCGAACGGGTTAGGATGACATAAACGCACTTACCAGACCGGGTTGGGCACGCTCGACCGAGAGGGAAACCCCGTCCGCGTTGGACCGATTCTTGAAATTGACTTTGTCAGGAACCCGGGGGCATTAGTGGGGACGCGCAGGGTCTGAGAATCCCGTGAACAGGCGGACGACTTTGGGACGGACACACGTGTTTCGCGCTTCGAGCGAGCGGGTGGTAAAGTCGGCAGGACATATCAGGCCAGGGAAAATCGCACATTTGCATAGTTGCCGGGCAGGAATTGGGCGAGAATGACGAGAACCTCGAAAGCACCACCCTTACGGGATAGCTGTTCGCGTACGGGAAGCAGTTCGTGCTGCGTTCGTCTAGCGAGATAGTTTACCACGAGGTATGTCGCCGTGGGCGAACTGCAGTGTTGTCTTGCGCTGATGCGTTCGGGCGACATAGAGCCAAGACAGTTTGGGGTCCTGGGATGTCCACGGATCCACGCGCCGCCAGTTACCTATCACGCCGCATCGATAAGTGTAGTGCTTGGAGAACAGAGCTATAGACGCACGGAAGGTGGTTCTCTGTCTGACATGGAAAATGAACGGTAGACCATTCAGTGCCGATCACAAGGCCGCTGGAGCCAGCTGTGGTTCGGAGTTTGGAGTCCGGTGGGCTTTTCAGGGATAGCGCCGTGGCCAATCAGACTTGTGGTGCGAGTGAACCTCGGTCGAGGAGAGACGAGAACGGCGATGATGACACACATGTGTTCCTCGAACCCGAGTGGGAGAATCAGCCGAAGGAGAGGGTGTTATCGGGCCGGTGGTTGTAATAGCACACCATGGACGTAATGGCGGACGGGAGGCGGAAGAATGAAGGGTTTGGATTCATTGCGAGGAAAGTAGTCGGTGGAAGAGCCGAAAGGACCAGAGGGATCCCTGCGAGACGGTCGGATGCATGTGACTTGAAGGGTTGAGAGTCAGGCGCGGTTATGACACGCTCGAAGTGGTGGCAACGCACTGAGTTCGTGGACAGAATTATGGGCAGGTTTGGATGTCGCGAGGGGCACAGGAAGCGATGGCTGCATTGAGTTTAGACCGGTCGAGGATGGCCAGGGTTGGACTGGACGTCAGCGCGTCAGCGGTCGTCACCACGAGGCCTGGGTAAAGCGCTTCGGGAGTCTGATTTTGCGGGGAAGTATCGAGGAGTAGGACGGGTATACTTATACCTCATGCGATGATCCAGGAGCTCGGGGCAGATGTGAACACACTGATATGGTTGTGCATTTCTAGCAGATAGCGTTAGCAAGACTTGACCGCGTTCAAGTATAAGACGGCATGGCTGGGCAACGACCAAGGACTGGACCAGGAGTGATGGGGTGAATGCCGCTGGGAAAGGGACGTGTTTCAGACCGGATGGATCGAGAGCGGAGGGTCAGTGCTGGCTGGCATAGGGCTGCGCTGCAAACAGAGGTGAGTCGCTAGACGGTGTGCACGAGGAGTAGGATGCTAGCGGCGTTCATTCTGCACACAGACCGTCACGGAGCACCGTTGGGCGACGGAGGCGGGTCGAGGGCGGGCGTTCGCTTTCACACCGGGGAGGGTGGCCGGGGTCCAGGCGGGCGGGATGGTCCGGGGCCGGGGAGTCGGGAGGGATGTGCCGGAAGCGGGGGTGGGTTGTTCCATCTGAAGTGTGTTCAGGACGGGTTGGTCGACGAATGGGAAGCAGAAATTGATATCGCGCGTCCACTGCCGCGCCCCCCGCGTTCGCCCATCGATGCGCACTGCACATGCTCGCCCTGCAATCGTCTGGTGGGCTCCCACCCGCAGAGCGCTGCCAGCCCCGTTTTCCGTAAAAAGGCAGCCCCCTGCCCCCTGCCCCCCCCCGGGCGGCCCGCACCCTGCTCCAGCCAGAGCACCCCAGGCCAGGCCGGCAGCGAAGAGGAGCAGCACGCGGAGGGAGCCCCAGCGGGCGCAGGAACCACTCGGCTGGTGGCTGGACCTACATCTGCCCGATCGCCATCGACGGTCTACTAAAAGGCTGGCGAGACACACAAGTCGCGACTCCCACTGCCACCCGCCCAGCAGCCTCCGCCCAGGCTCCTCCTACCTCCGCCGACCCCGCGAGCGCCCGTCGTGAGTCGCCCCCTCATCGCCCCCGTCCACTCGCCCAGATCTCGCCAGCGATCCGCCAGATGTGCCATCGTCAGTTACGCCTATGGAAGGCCACACAATGCGGTCACTTGACCTTCTCCGGCGAGACAAACATCGACTGCGCTTCCCCCGACTGCTTCAACAGCTCCGCCCACCCCGCCCACTGTGGCCAGTCCGCCCCCTGTCGCTGCCGCAGATACTTCACGTTCGTTCGCCCCCTCCCGCTGCCCCCTCCCCCACCCGCTGACCCCCGCCCCGACAGCCAACCCGAGCGCATCGTCACCCACGAGGTTCGTCTCCATCCCCCCCCCTCCGCACACCAGCCGCACTCTGACCCGTTGCAGGAGAACACCAAATGTCCCCGCTGTTCCTGATCCACCCCCGCCCTGCACACGACCCGCACGATCCTGTATATACCTGTACTACTCCCCCCGGACCCGCATCTGTATAACGTAGACAAGCCTATACGTCCAGCTCGAGCGCACCCAGCGCCGCGTCGTCGATGCCCCCGTCCCCGTACTCGTCGTCCTCGTCCATCGCCGCCTCCTGCGCGAGCGCCAGCTCCCGCTGCTTCGCCTGCGCCTTCTCGATGTCCTCCAGCGTCCACAGCGAGATCCCCGTCTGGTTCTCGTTCGGGTTCTGCGAGATCATCCGCATGAACTGCTTCGACAGCGTCAGCGCCATGTCCGTCGACAGGTTCGACGCCGTCTCCGTGATGTATTGGTTGATCCACCGCGGCAGCTTGGCACGCTTGTCCGCCCGTGCGAATCGCTGCGAACGAGTGACTCCCGTCAGCCTCCGTCCGGCCGTGCGCGTAGGGCCTGAGGAGGGTACATACTTTGTCCGCGAACACCATCAACCCCCAGTCCGTTTTACCGCGCAAGACACGGCCGACACACTGTGCCGCGTTTCGCATGGCGTCGAAGCCCAGGAACTCGGACTCGCGAATCCGGTAGGCGTCTCGTAGATACTCCAGTCGCGCCTTCAGGATTCGGCTCTCCGTGTACTGGTACGGCACCCTGCGTCCGCCAATATGTCAGCTGCAACCTGGCGCACAGCGGCGTGGACCATACCCGAACATGACTACCGCCCGCCCGTAGTTGTGGTCAAAGTCGATGCCCTCAGACACTTTACCACGTGCAACAGACAGAAGCACTGCACCGCGGCCGTTGTCGCACGCCTGCAGGAACCATTGAGTAACATAACCTGCGGATGCAGAAGGGAGGCCGGCAAATCTGCTCACCCTCCGGTAATTCTCTAACGCGATGCTCGTCTCGTTTGCATCCGGGGTTTCGACGAAGATCAGCTTGTGCTTCCATACTTCATTTAGGATGCCCTGGCGCAATATCACGGTCAGGGATGCAGCAGCCGACGGACGGCACCCTGGCGCGACTCACCATGTCGTTCCACGCGGCCACGATGCTCTCCATGTACAGATAACTTGGGAAGAACGCGACGATCCCGTCCGGCACTATCTTGCTGTACTCGACGAGGATGCTCCCGAAATTGCGTACAACCGCTGGGTCGTTCCGTACCTCGAACCGCGAGCTGATCGCGACCTGGTCACTCCCACGCGTAATGACCTGTCATGCACGCGTGGGCGGTCATGTCCCATGATGCCGAGGTGGAAAACTTACGAGCGGAAGGAAGGAGTTGCGGGTGAGCGTCATCGAGTACGTCTCCTGGACGACCGGCGTGAACTGCAGCATCTTCGGATACATGTCCAATGGCGACAGCGTCCCGGACGTAATGACCACCGTGCTAAACCGCTCGAAAACTGGTTTGATGGCGATCGCAGGGTCGAGGCACCTATTCGGGTTTATTGGTCAAACTGCATGTGGCGCATCTCGGGGGAACAACACACGTAAGGTGGAAAATGGGGTTGGGCACCGTGGCATTGTCGGTCTCGAAAGGTTCGAGGATGAGGAGGAAGCCTGAGATGACATGAGTATGCGCCGTTCAAGCGACACGAAAATTTCGCGCACCTTTCTCGTAAGTTGCTACTAGAGTGGCGAAGCTAGCGACCTTCTGCAAGGACGCGAATTCGTCAAGGCGACTGACTTCCAAAGTCCGCACAAGGGACTGCAGGCGCTCCGCGCAGAAACTACCAGATTTCGGTCAGACGCTCATGCCGCGGCATGAAGAATGTTACGCCACACACCGTAATGGTCGCCGCTCGATATACGTAATGTCTTTGAGATGTTGAAGGAAGGAGAGCGGCGTCTCTGCTACCACGTGCAGAACACGCATGCGTGTCTGCAGACAGGCTAACCCATCAGAGCATAGCACCAAGAAGACGATTGCTATCGGATGCAGACCTTCAGGTACTCGACGAAGCGTTTGAGGAACGCGACGAAATGCTCCGCTTTTCGGATGTTTCCAGGGATGGCTTCTTTCAGCAGATCTTCCGGTAGCACTAACACCGCGCTCGAGTAAGGTTTTTGACTAGACTGCCAAGCCACATGGGCTCACGGATAATGAACCTTACCTGGATTGGACACGAACGCGTCTTCCGCGCTACTAGCCTCTGTCAAACCTTCAACCAACTTGGCATATTCGTCCTGGAGTTTTGAGGCGTCCGTTTTCTTGATCCTGTGGATGGAATCAGTTGACGTTGGAACTCTGAGTGCCACAGGATTTGACTTACTCTTCGATCTTGTCATCTAGCCGTACAACGCTGCGTGCCGCAGAATCAAGCATGGGTCTTGTGAGATCGATGCTCAGGGATTCTATACAGACGTTGTCTATACAAGTACACGTGTCAGCCACATGAACACGAATGCGTTACGTGTTTCCGGATCTACCTACCGATGTTGTGGGCCTCGTCGAAGACGACGATAGCATCTTTTGACAGCTCCTTAGACACCTGCTCCGCTACTTTCGGGTCCAGAAGGTAGTGGAAGGAATAAATGACGATGTCTACAAACGGCATCTATGACACCGTTAGACGTTGCGACGGGTTGTGTGACCCACGAGGACTTACCATACGACGGACGAGGAAATAGGGACATATCCGATTGTCCCTGCCATGCTGTAGAACATCTGCCAATGTCCAGATCCCTGGTGGGATCAGGTTACCAGGTTCTAACTTTCCGAGATTCTGGACCGTAGTCAACTCAGCGATTGGCGTCCAACAGGACGTGAACAAACCTCATGCCAATCACAGAGGTCAACGGACCCTGGATTCTCACGACCCTTCGTGCACGCTGCGGAATTTGTGAGGTCGCGACATCGAGCATCGACTACTCTACCCTTCTTCTCCTTGGAAACCTGATAGGATACAACTGTTAGTCAGTGGCATGGAGAGGAGCGGTTTGGCAATGTACTGCGATGAGTGTGAGGTCGCCCCCTTCCCCACGACACGACACTTACCTCAGGATGGATACACAAATTCTTACGACTCGTGAGACCGATGCCGTAGAAGTTCTTCTCCTTCTCCCGTTGCTCATCATTTTCAGCATATTCTATACGGTAGTCCATCAGACGCTTGAGCTCAGAGAGTGCCTTTTCGATTTCGGGGACCGTTCGAGAGCAATAGATGAGCTTCCTCTTCGTAGGATAGAACTAAGGGATACTCAGCACTGCACCATTGAGCAGACACGCAGTAGCATACCTGCTGGTATGATACAATGAGAGACAGAAGTGAGACCGTCTTGCCGGTCCCGGACGGCATTTCCAGTAGACAATGCCCCTAAGAGAGGTCGTGAGCTTGCAGGATACCATCCAAAAGTGCCCAAATGAGCGCACCGTCGCGTCCAGAGTACGTTTCAGATCACACATGTAAGCATATTGTTCTGTTATAGAGGTGTTAGTGATAGATGGTAACACAGGAGACTTCTCTACTCGTACCAGGGTATATTCGGTCATAAGGAAATATAATCTGAACCAGCTGTTGAGCGAGGTATTCACTAACATCTCGAGCACACTCACAGGAAGGTCGTCAATATAGAATTTCATGATTAGCTATGAGAGGTGGCGGGCGCGGGGGATCTCCGCGTCGACTGAGGAGATGACCGTGGTCCGGAGACAAGGTGCAGATGTGACGCGAAGAGACGCGTCGCGCGTAAGAGCGTGGGACCGTGACGTAGCACGTTACCTACGTCACAGGCGGCCTGCGCCTGCCTGCGCGCGCCTGCTCTCGAAGATGCTCTCAACGACTCGTCGGCGAATTTCTGTCGGTCTTCCCCGTCGGCCTCCTCCTACGGCTCGTCTTTTTCTTCGTCGACATGTATCTAACGACAGCCGCCCTCCGACTCCCCTCCCCAGGGAGGCGGCTCCTGAACCCTACCTGAGCGATAGTTTTGCCACACACACCATGTTCACCATTGACCTCTTCAAACGCTTCCTCAAATTCACCGCGATTGGCATGTTCACCGTCGCATTCACCACATTGACTGTCTTTGAAGGCGCGCACATGTATGTGGAGCATGTGGGCCTAGCCGCGGAGACCGACGAGGAGACGAAGAAGTGGGAGTGGGATCTCGAGGCGGAGAGGTGGACTGGTTCGCCCAAGGGAGGGACCGACTCGGCTCTCGGGTTCTCCGGGAAGCATGCGGTGAGGAGTGCATGGATGGTCATGAATTGGGGTACGGGTTCCAGTACGAGCGTGGTCGGGTCCAAAGCTTTCTCCGGACAAGGCGCGACTCTCGCCCCCGTACAAGCCAGTCTGGAATATGCGCAAGAATTCCTCCGTATCGCCACCGAGATTGCAGAGCAAGCGTCCGCGAAAGGGAAGAGCCATCCGATGACTCTGACCGCACTGCTCGCTCGACGCGCAGACGTGGTGGAACGGATGGGTACTCGGAATGCCTTGGACGAGGCTCGGTCAGAATACGAGCGCGTCTGGGCAAACCTCGGGGCTCAGGGCGTTCAGGCTGCTCGCATCGCCCTCAAGCTGGGAGACCTTAATAGGAGACTGGGAGACACCGAGGATGCTCTGTCGTGGTGGGCACGTTCAATACAACTCACTGGAGGTCAAGACAAACCCACCACCTCCGACGTACCACCCACTGTCCCAGAGTCTATACCGTCGTCACCAATGGCTCAAAGGACATTGGTATCATCGCTTGTGTCCTTATCAGCCTACTATGCGACAACAGGTCAGCTCCGTCAAGCGCAAGCTTTGGAGGAATCTTCTTTAACCCTCCTCCGTGCCCTACCTTCACCCCAGTCGTTCGACTCTGCGACGCCTCCCCAAGCTCTGCATCTTCTATACGTCCTACACCGCTCATCTATCCTCTCCATTCACCTCGCCGAAGTTCTTTACGCACTACGAACGAAGCCTGCAACGTCGGTCGAATGGCTTTCTCGAGCGGCAGAATCGTCTGAACGGGTTGCGCTCTCCCTCTCCGGTCTCCCTCCTACCCATCCTGACGCCCCTGGTTCCAAGATTCCACACCCACCCGCATCCGAAACGCCTCTGGTACCCGCATATACGAAGTCGCCTTCCATGAGTGGTCCAGCGAAGGCACTCCTGCGCGATGCTCGTAGGACTGCGGCCGAGGCGTGGAATCTCATCGGTGTTCTTACGGAGGGTTCGGGTTCCCCAGATGCGCACACCAAGGCTCTCGAATGCTTTGAACGCGCACTTGGATGGGCAGGTGTTGGAAGAGACAAAGCTGGAGAGATTGGCAAGCCGGGAGAAGGCACGTTGGAGACGGACTGGAAGGTATTCTGGTCCAACTACGTCCGCGCACGCGAAGCTGTCAGAGGGCCAGTGCAGAAGTAATCTGTCGGGATGCGTAGATCACACATCACCCGTACATATGATACAGTTCTGGACACGACCACAACCGGTTAGCTGGTTGGGGTGTTGACCGTCAAAGGTCGAGTCCAACAGCCTCCAGCGTGTATTATGTATGTGATCTCGATACAACGTCGGAGGGGGTCAATTAGCCACCACAATTGTGGCACGCGAAGGTAACATAGTCACGTGTGACAAGACGCGTCAATGTCACGTCGACGCGTCTTGGGTTGTCTTGAACCACGAGGACGGGCTGGGTGTGAGATGAGTTTAAGGCCGATTGTGCTATGGACACCACGGACTACCCTTACCTCTGACGACGCATGCACATCGATTGTCCAGTACTCACTCCCTCTGCCGCCTTCCACAATCCGCGCTCCTTACCAATCATCGCCTGAAGACACTGCCAACGAGACTTCTGGTCTCTCTTATGTTCCGCCACTGTCCTACTTCTGCATCAAGACGCTTGTTGACTATCCAGACCAGATACACGAACTTGGCCCAGCCCGGCTACGCTATGAACGCCCGGCGGGCAGGGATGACTTTGACATCCTCCAGGCTCTCATTCCAACCTACCGTCCATTCGACTCTGCTAACCACCGAGGGTTTAACTTACGCGTCGTCGACCCCCGTCTATGGGCTGTCTTGGTCCAGATCTTTGAGAACCTTCCATGCCTCTTCCGCAACTACACCCTTCCGCTCTCAGATCCTCATCTGCCAATGCTGCAAACCATCCCCAGCACCGAACATTTCTCCCTGATCACTGTACTCTCTCTGTCCAGGTGCCGAGACCTCACGGACGATACGGTGCAAGAGCTTCGTCATCTCCACACGCTGTCTGCGTTTGACGCGAGCGTGACGGCACTGAGCTCCTGGGGGTACGACGACTCTCGAAATGTCTATCATGGAGTGAAGGCGACAGCTCAGCGAACAATCCTTCCGTACGGCGAGGGCCTTGGGGAATACGTGTTCTCTACCTCAAGGACTGCATCAATATCGACGATGAAGTTCTCCACTGTCTTCCTCGTTTCCCTCTGCTGAGCGTTGTCGGTAAGTTGCTTGGTCGTGCTCCAAACCATGTTGTTCAATCGTGATAACATATAGATCTGCGTGGAACGATATGCAAACCATGGCGACAAGCACGATCGCCTTTCGTAGCCTCTTCGAGCAGAGAGTTGTACCACCCATCTCCTCTCGCAGGAGTTTTACGCAAGCTTGCGTCCCTGACAAGAGAAGCCCGCACACTGTTCTCCCATCCTACGCCCCATGTGTTGAACGTGGACTCCCTCCATCACACCGCGAGCTCTGTTGGCATGGAACGGTTCCGCAGGAAGTATCAATCCGAGAGTGTAAATTTGAAGTATGGCCCTCAAATAGCTCGTGGAAGGATGGATGTCTTCCTTCCTTACAAAGCTCCACGAGGAGAATTATCAGACGCATGCTACGACCCAGCTTGTCACTGTTCAATCTCTTGGCCGGCGGAAGAATATGAAGACCCAGGGATGGCGATCGGCGACGATGGGGCCGAAGACGGGAGACCGCCAGGATACTCGTCCGATGACTCTGACACAGAGATTAGGGGTACCGCAGTGTGGCCGACACCATCACCCCATAGAATTGCCTTCCAGCAGAGCATGTGGAGTTCAGGGTCGCGACAGAACGAGTGGATGAACGAGGTCGCGACGCGCGAGAACACCCTATACCGTAACCAACGCGCTGTCGACAGGTTTTACGCTGAACCCCCACGAAGAGCACAGACTAAGTCTGCCTCGAGCTTGGACAGTCGTACGTCCCGCGGTACACACAGTAGACCCTCAAGCGTGCGCTCACTAGAAGCGACGATCCCTACGGACCCCCTCATGCTCTTCCGCACACCACCACCGTGGAGCAGCCTTCCATCCTCTCCTCCAGTCAAACCCGCGTCCCGGAAAGAAATGCCTATTACAAGCGTGTTCGCCACGCCGACGGCGATCAGAGCCCACTCCCCCACACGGCCTTTTGCAGCGTCGCCGTCGACATCCGACGGGGCATCTCTAGGAAAGCGCAAGCTCGCTGACGAGGTCGCCCCCGCGGACCAAGCCCGCAAGCGCATGCACGCGCTGTCCAGCATCCAGCAGATGTTCAATATCGTGCAGAAACGCCAGGAGAGCACCGTTCAACAGCCAGGAACTCAGGGACCTGGAGGCCCGTCCACTTCCGCCGCCGGTGGGCGCACCGTGATGAGCTCGAACCCGTTCGCGCGGAAGGCCCCGGCGCAGAAAGGCATGCTGCCGCTGTCCGCGACCCGACCAGTAGTAAACAGAGAGAGTTTAACGAGCCCTCTCAAGCGTCCTGTGGCTAGCTCCATATCCCCGCCACAGCAGCGATCGGACCCCGTGAAAGTCACTCATCCAACAGCGGCCCCTCCCTATTCACAATCGGCCTCCGACATGCATGCGGGCTCGAGCTCGACTGGGACTCCAGGCCGGACCAGCGGGGCCAAACCGCCTCAACCCCAATCCAGTGCCGACCTCGAGCACGACGGAGGTGCCGGCGACTCGCCGCGTCCGGCGAAGAAGCTGAAGCCCATCATGAGACTCGCAGTCCCTGACTGGCCGACGACCATGAAACCCCTCTCCGCCCACCGGCTCAAGCCGCACCCGCCGCTCGCTAGAGAGAAGACCAACAGGGTGGCGAACGTCAAGCAGGCCGCGCTCCAAATGTCCCGGGATGCTGCGAAGGCTCAGCCCGAGGCGTCCGTCAAATCTGACGCAAAGACGACCAAGGCCGAACGACGCATGTCCGCGCCGGCAGGAAGGATGGTCCCTCTATCGGACAGTAACGTAGGCGGGAAGGTGAATAAAGGGAAGGGCTCTTCAGGAAACCCTCCAAGCAAGTCGGGGAAAGAGGACGGCGTACGTCGAGCCTCAGGTTCAGGCGGGAAGGGATTCGACTGGAAGGGATGGAGTGCAAGCTAATCGACCACTTGCTGAGCATCACTATCCTAATACGCCATGTATGATAATCACATCGTCGCTATCGGAATGCTTTGTTGTTCAAGCGGATGTGTGATTTGGGCATCGAGACACACTCACGCGCGATTCGAAACGAAGCAAAACATGTTATTACACAGTACACTAGCGATAACAAACCCCAGAGCGCGGAACTGAATCGCGGAGAGGAAAGAGCAAGAGGGTGGCTATGACCCAGTCCCTGACATACATTACCTTTAGTATCTTCTCCGGCTAGGTGAACGAGAACGCTCTCTCCGCCTATCACTGCAACGGAACATCGCACACCGTCAGTGGTCACGCCACGCAAGCACCACACAACAACGCCAACGCTCACTCAAAACGCGCATTTCTGCTGTCGTAGCCCCGGTCGCGCTCGCGATAGTCATCACGGGATGAGCGGAAGTCGCGGTCTCCGCCGCGCGGGGGTCCGCCCGCAGGCTCTGCAGCACCCCCAGAAGGCGTAGTAGAGGGCGGACCCATCTTGCGCTTGTCACGGTCCTCCTTGAACTTGATCAGCATGTTCCGCAACTCATGGTAACCCAAGTGCATCTACGAGAGCGGTGGTCAGCACCACTATTAAAGTACCGAGAGTGAGCGCGGGGCAGAGTTGCCGTACCTTGCCACCGAAGTGGTCGGCGAGACGACGGTCAGAGTCGAGCACGGACAGGTACGCGCCACAGACGTCGCAGACACGGAGCTTTTGGTGGCCGGATGCTCCGGATGTGTCGGTGAGTTGTTGCAGCTCGCGCTACAAGGGGTTGAGTAGGGTATGAGAAGGGGAAATTCGACTGGACACGTACCTCCTTGTCCGCCTTCTCGCTCTTCAAAGCCTCGATAGCCGCCATCTCCCGCATAGACTCGTCGACCTGGCCCTGCTCACCCAGCGTCTCGATCTTCTCTGTGCCACCTTGGATGGCGAGCTCAATTTCCGCAATTTCCCTCATCTACCTCGCATTAGCTGATTGCACACGGCACATAGGACCAGGGGTGACATACCAGGTTCGTGGTCTTCGCGTTCTCCTCCGGGGTCTTCTCCAACCTCCGGTGCGCGGCGCGGATCCTCCTGTCGCACTCGTCCACGAACGCAAATATGTTCGACTCGTACTCCGTCTGGAAGCGCGCGAAGACTGGGTCACTGGGGTTGGCTTCGCGCGCAGCGAGGAACTCGGTCTTGAGGCGTTCGGTATGGGATTTGGGGCATGCGCCGAGGTCCATTTTCTACGCAACGAGTCGGTGGCTGAACGGGCATTAGCACAAAAGATGGAACACGCACTGTATTGGTGAAGAGGGTGTGCGGGCATGTTCCGCAGAGGAAGTTCCTGCAAACTTTCTCATCCGACCATTGGAGGTTTGCGTTCGACACACCCATGGCCTCTGGCCCCATCATTTGCTAGTGACGCACAGTCAGTGCAAGCTCTCACAAACGCAGGCAGTACTTACCTCGAGGAGCTTCCTCTGCATCTCAGCTAGTCGGCCCATGTTGGAGAGTTGGTGGTCAATGGATGGTGGTGTACGGTGTGCACAGGGAGTGAAGTAGAGCTAGAAGAGCCACATGCGTGTATGCGTGACGCCCGACGTCCGACGTCAAGTCCATGTTTGCCCATGTTTGTCCATTACACTCATTTGGTATACGAGCGCCTAGGTTTCCTCCTTCGACCAACTGAGTACTAGTAAGTACACCTGAACTACACTGACCTTTGACGAACACAATGCGTAGATATCTCTAGCTAGCTATGTCGGGGACAACTCACTGACCCTTGTTTGATAAGCCGAGAGTTCTACAATGATAGCACGGGAAAGTTCACGACTCATACATACGAGGCTTACACTGCTGGCATGAAATTTACAGTATGGCTCGGACTCGATCAGCCTCCTGTGGTTGCCAGCGCGACATCCACATGCTGAAGAATCGGGAGTGCAACCTCACGTACGTTCGACTCGGCGTTTACGCATAGTATACAACGGTGAAGAAGGCTACTTTCGCACTCGCCCTTACAACTTCGCGAATTTCGCTCCACCGACATGCTCATTGAGCAGACGCGCCATCTCGGTTGCTAGCTCGTCCGGCATCTGCACAGGTAGCTGAAAAAAAGTTTCGCACGTCAGGAGCTCGGTCAGAAGGACCCGTGGATTCGAGCCGACGTACGTAGTGCCCTGCGCCCTCGATGTAGCTAACGGACGCCAGCGCGGCCCGGGTTTGTTCGACATTCTCGCGCTGCTGCTGGTAGATCTCAGGCGGCCTGTGGTGAGCCAAGGGAGGTGAGTGGAGCAGTCCAGGCAGAGGACGCATAGTGACCGAATGTTACCAGATGTCTTCTTCCGTACCAAGGATCAGGTGGGATGGGAGAACGTGCAAGATCGAGCGGAGGTAGTCCAAAGCTCCGAGGTGAGTACCGTCGTCGAGGAAGCACGCTGTCTCCTGTTCGACCGTCGTCTTCGTAGTAATGCGCTCAGGGTTGTTAGCGTCCTTGCGGAAGTAGGTCTCCTAGCGAAGACATTGTCGTCAGCCGGGGACACGAAGAACCGTCTAGGAACCACCGCGCACGCACAGACATGATTTGCCACACTTCAGGATGATACGTCTTGCATGGTGGCCGCTTCTTGAAGTAGGCCATCCCTTCGTCCACGGACTCCCAGCTCGTCTTGCGCCGAGAGTTGGACGCCTTGACCATCTTGTACAGGAACTTCATAGGCTCCCAGGCCTCATGCCCGATGTGCGGCGCTTCGACGAGCATGAAGCGCGAGATGGGCAGGTTGGACGTCGCTGGCTCCATCGCCTGCAGTCTGGACGAGTGTCAGCTTCCGAACTCCGCACGCTCGATGGACGGGACGCACATGGAACCACCCGCGCCCGAGTGTCCGACCGCAACGAGGTTAGCACGCTCGCGGGCAGAGATGAAGTCTGCGGCCAAGAACGCACGGATCGCAGCGGCGTACTGGAGACTCGGAACTGTACAACGGGACAACCTCAACGTCAGCGATCTCGTCGTGTGGACGACACAGCGGCCATTGTGCGCCCTACATATGACATTGTAGTGCTCCTTGAGCATGGCTTCGTTCATGACCCCGGCATCGCCATGGTTGGGCCGCTCAACGACCCAGACGGAGTGGATCGTAACCTTGCTCTGTGGCTGCGAAGTAAGGTGGTAGAGGCGCTTGATGACTGGAACCCATGTCTCCTTCTCTGGACGTGCGATAGACCGTGTGAGCCTGCGTCTGGATCCTGGTAGAAGGAGATACGTACGGAGGGATATGCCCGCGCACATAAGCAACGAGCAAGTAGTCCGGCCTGGCACATCGTCCGCTGGCTGGTCGCGGAGGACGAATCGGGAGGCGAGCGAGCGGAGCGGGCGGTCGTGGCAGTAGTCGAACTCGACCGTCGACGATGTCAGCGGCTGCAAGGTCTCCGCCGACAGAGGCATCGTTACTAGTACTGTAGTCTTTCTAGAGTCGGGGTGGATGGCAACAGCTGGTACGTCCTAGTCAGCGACTCGGTGGCGCGCTACAGTGGTACACAGCTGTCGGGAAATGGCAGACCTTGAATGTGGGCGTAGTGGATCGTTGTAGTCCAGTATGAACCGTCCCCAGACTCAGCGGGGCATCCGAGCGAAGACCCTTGAGCTTCCCCGCTCACACGCCGGCTGTCACCAGCGCTGCTGTATCCGGATGGGAAGTTCAAGCACGGAGATGCTCTACGTTCGAGGCTGTCCGAGATGATGCTCATCCGGGGCCCATGCGGCTTTGTGCCGCCCGCGGCATTTTGAGCGATGAATCGAGGGTCGGAGCTCCGAGTCAACCGTTTATTGTCATAAAAGACCTCCGATGAAGGCTCGGGAGAGACTCAATGGCGAAATCAGATGCCAGAAGCCAGCGAACTTTGGCCTTGCTTCTGCTCCTGATGAACTGAAATCGGAGAAGCAATCCGCGGATGTTCCCTGAGCGCTGTGCAGAGCCTAATACTCGTATGTACTTTACAGTATGTACTGTCTACACCGAGTCCGAGCCGACAAACGAAACCTCCGAGCATGTTGACATGAGTACATTTCTGTCCGGTACATATCTAACTTCTCTACGTCTTCACACCATCTAGGGGTCGGTCCCAAATCGGGACGGTCGAGGTAGAAGTGCCGCTAGCCACACGAGAGCCACACGGGGCGACGGGCACGGACATTGCAGCCGCTCTACTCACGTACGGTACGTAACGCAGTCTGCGCGCAGCGCAACGTACACCCGCAGTCGTCACGCCTCGGTCATCGCGAAGGTCTGTCTCGCGAGCGCGGCCTTCTCGACGCTGCGCGGCGCGATCTCGCACTCGAATTGACATGGCCGCCTGCATGACGTCGGCGCCAGGATCAGAAGTCAGAGTCAGCGTCGCGTTGGGGGACCACCCACGCGCGGAAATAGACTCGGAGGACGCACCTAATGTGGCCGCCGGTCCATGCGACGACCGGAGGCCTCGGGACGCCGTGCGCATCATTCGCGGGGCGGATGTCAAATACGGCGAGCGCGTGGGCCATGTTGAGGAACATGATCGCCTGGGCGAAGTGCTCTCCCACACACGTTCTGCAGATACGATGAGTCGGGGTGAAGGACCGGTCGGCGTTGACGACGACGACGTACCGGCGCCCGAGACCGAACCCAATCACCTCGGGGTCGAACTCTGCGGCAGAGCCTAGTTCTGGGAGGTAGCGTTCCGGTTTGAACTCTTCTGGATCGGGGTATGTGTCAGGGTTGTGATATATTGCCCTGTGAGTGTGGTTGAGCGAGCGGCGCTGACAGCGGTAGAGAGCATCTAACAGACCACATGTTGACCATCACACAAGCTCCTTTGGGAATCAGGTAGCCCTCGTAGATCTGAGCGAAGGGAGACACGTCAGGGTAGACTCGGTAACACATAATCGAGAGCGGAATGACTAGAGCACTCACGTCATCGACGTCCAAACTGTGAGGCATGAGCGGTACTATCGTCCCGTATCGCAAGACCTCCTTGATTATGCAGTTCAAGTACGGCAGGTTCTCCCTGTCCTCCATGGTGGGCAGCCGGCTCGTCCCGACGACCTTGTCAATCTCGTCCTGCGCCTTGCGCTGTATCTCCGGGTGGAGCGCCATCATCAGCCAGAATATCCGGATCGCGCTGACTGTCTGCGGGAGAGCAGACCAAACACGGTTAGCGGCACGCACCAACGGAGACTTTCCAACGAGCCCCGGTCACTCACCGTGTCGATGCCCGCAGCGTACAGCGTGCCAGCGGCAACCATAGCCGCGTTGGTGTCTTCCCCAGCCTTGACGTGACCGGCCTCGTCCACGAGTGCGCTCGCGACCCACGAGGGAGGGGCGGTGCCGTTGAGCTAAAGCCGGTCAGTCAGCGCCCTCCTCGACGACGGATCTCGCGAGATCGCGGCAAGGCTGCCTACCACTGCATCTCTAACTGCGTTGAACGGCTCTCGGATGAGGCGCTCCGTAGTCGCACGCGTCTCGGCCGCCCACCGCTTGAAATGCGCTCCAGGGAACCAGGCGGGTACGCGCGTCACTACGAACCGTTTAGCGGCGCCGAGAAGCGAGTGGTGAATGGTGAATGGTCACATACGGGACGGGAACGAGTCAACGAGCCAGCGGCCTGGACGCATTGCCTCGGCTGTTAGCTCGCAGACATGCTCCGATAAGGCGATATTGGGGTCGTCCATTGGCAGACATTCGATGCCGTACAGCACCTTCAGTAGAACAGAGCCAGCGTTGCTATAGGTGGAGTCAGAAATCCGATAGGAACGCCAAACGACAAACGACGTTTAGACTCACGTCCGGATGTAGTTCGAAAAATTAGCTGGGTTGTCTAGGATTGCGACTAGAAGGCGATGGGACGACGCTTCTTGCAGCGGCCAGGAGTACTCGCGCACATGTTGCTTGTTCAGCCATGAGTGCGCGATCCGTCTGCACTCCTTGTGGAGCGCATTGTACTTTGAAAAGACCATGGAGGTCTTCTCCTTTCCAACCAGCCCACCGGCCATGACCTACAGAGGGATGATAGTGAGCGTGCCGAATTTGCTGTAAGCTGAGAGTCGTGTACGTACAAGACGGGGCTTGGTCGCATAGATGCCTGAGCGCTGCTCGAACAAGTCTAGTGCAGTCTTGAGATCGTTGATGACGACAAATTCCCTCCCGAAGATATGGAAGTACAGGAGAGAGCCTAAGGATAGTGTTAGCTCGACGATATGCTCAAGCAGCGCATTGCATGTGAAATACCATAGCGCTCACTCCATTCCTTGAATTGGAGGAATGAGTCTACGAGCGAGAGTTGCAGAGCGTTGCCAATGAACGGGAGCCCTCTGGGACCTGACGTAACGCGAGATTAGTGCCAATTACACGTGGCGGAGGGGCTGCACGCCATACCTGGAGGGAGAAGAGTGGTGCGTCGTCTACCCTGGATGGCATACAATGCCGCCCAAGCCAAGAACGCGATGCACAACATGGGCCAAGGCACGGAGAGCATTGCGTGGGTCCGAAGAGCTTCAAGGTTGAAGGGAAGTGCTAATCCGCCTTCAATTGACGTGAGCCCGTGAGCGTGAGGTGAGAGGGTGAGGGGGGCGAAGGGGTGAAAGGAGGAGTCGGACTCGGAGATGGCAGACCTGGGTCGGTCACCGAGGGCAGAAAATGAGGAGAAGCTTGCATGACAGAACGGAGTTTATCGCGACACACAGTCGAGCGTCCGGCCGCAGAAGGCTGGTGCACCGTGTCCGCCTAGTTCTCGTGGATCCGATGCGCGAGGAATGCACTCAGTTCAATCGCATCGGCTCCGGCGGGCGAGGGTATCGGAGACCCTGATGCCGGAAGCGGTGTGGTCGACGCATCGTCCGAAGGTGATACTGGGCTTCGTTGGCGTGCAGCGCTGATGGTGCTGGCTGATGCAGAAGAAAGGCGTGGACAACACAAGACGCAGTCGGGAAAAGTACTCATCGCTGTGCACTATTGTCGCCGGCAAATCGCGAGGGCGTCCTGCGACGAACATAGCACTGCTTCTTCTCGATTCTGCACGCCTGGCACCCACCGGCGACCGCACTGCACCCGCCTCTCCTACCCGCGGTCACATCTCCATGTTATCCTCACTCGCCGCCAGCCTAATAGAAGTCTGATTCCGACTATGCAAGAAGCGCGGCACCACCCTGTCACCAGTGGAAGAATTAGTGCTCCTGAGTCCTCGCCGGCCTTCCGCCTGACTGACGGCGTGGGTAGCGCACACTAGACTCACTACGGGCACCCTTCCGTACAGCCCGGCTTTCCCGACATGCGCCAGCGCGCAACCCATCACATTTCATGCAGAACATGCTATAAATCCGCGCCTTGCGGCCTGGCTGGGCTGAGGCTCCCAAGCTCCCACGTAAGCTGAAGAGCGAACCTCTCGAATCTCCAGAGCTCCAACCGACCAACACTTGCAACCCCATGGGTGTCACCACTTCGACTTCGCAGAAGGCCGCTACGTCTGGCCAGCCTGGGACCGTCCTGGGCTGGTGCATCGACTACAGTGAGTGCTGCGCCTAGTGCACATGCATACTAAGTCGGAGCCATGATATGACGTTGCGGAATGTCTGACGTTCGCGCCGTTGTGATCAGTTCGCGCGGGCACCTTCTCTACCCTCTCTCAAGGCCTGAAACGCGGCCAGCTCATCGTCCAAGAAGGCACCGACACGCAAACGTTCGGCACACCTGATCCTCCGCGCAAGGCCGTATGCCTCACCGTGCGCGACCCAAACTTCTGGATGAGGATATTCCTGTCCCATGACTTGGGCTGTGAGTGTCCACGCTTCATCTCCTGATTGTGCTGCACAGCGGTTGACTTGTGCCGTCCAGTATCGGAAGGCTACATGTATGGCGACTGTGACATCAGCGATCTGAAGGGGTTCATGGACGTATGTCTCCGATCCGTTGTCATTGCAATACATGGGCGCTCAATTGATGCTACCAGCTCTGGCTCGACAACCGCGAAGGCTTGGATGCTCTAGAGAGCACCATCTCTTCGCTCATCAACTATTATACAGCTATGGCTATCAAGGGTGTGTATCGACAAAACCTCGCCATGGCCAAGATGAACGCTGTATGTACCCGAGTATTCACGTTCCGCGCTTGATCATTGACAATTACTTCAACTCCCCATAGTCGGCCTCCTATGACGTCTCAAACGCGTTCATGCAGGTATGACCAATCCTTTCTGACCAATTTCTGGTTCCCTGAGAGTGGATCGCAGTGCTTCCTCAGCGAAGAGATGATGTATTCCGCGGCGTTCTGGGGACCTGAGGAGAACGGACCACGAGGAGACCTCAGCGTAGGCCCCTCTGCAGGCGACCTGGAGTCAGCCCAGCAACGGAAGATACAGGACTACTTGAAACAGGCGCGCTTGCGCCCTGGCGACCGTCTGCTCGAAGTTGGGTCCGGATGGGGAGCCGTGGCCATAGCGGTACGGCATTCCGTTCCAGATCTGGAGTAAGTTGACATACTCACGGGAACTCCACTCACAGGCGGGCAAGCTCGGATGCACTGTCGACTCTGTCACGCTCTCGAGCGAGCAGAAGAAGCTCGCTGACGAGAGAATAGCAGCCGCTGGCCTTTCCGATCGTGTCCGTATTCATTTGTGCGACTACCGTCAGCTTCCGTCTTCGTGGAAGAACTCCTTCGATGCATTTATCAGCTGTGAGATGATAGAGGTGGGTCGTTCCCTCTGTACGCTACGCACGCGTTAGTCTTGATTGACACGCTTTCGCAGGCTGTGGGACCCAAGAACTACAACGACTACTTCAAGGTCGTGGACTGGGCTCTCAAGAAGGATCGGGGAACGGCTGTAATATCCTCAACCACGCAGCCCGAACACCGATATACTGAGATGCAGTAAGCTCTCATGCAGCCGTCCGTCAGTACACAGACGTGACCTCCTCTGCGTAGGTATGAGGACTTTGCCCGGCGTTACCATTGGCCGAACAACTTCGCACCAAGCCCGACGAGCCTGATCGTTGCCGTTCAGAAAGCCGTAAACGGGCAGCTTGTGCTGTACTCTGTGGAAGACCACGGGCTCCGTCAGTACCCCCAAACCGTATCACGGCTTCTGTCACTCACAGACTTCCAGACTACTGTCGAACTCTGCGCGAATGGGGAAGGTTCGTGTTTCTGCGCTCCGCACATGCACGGGTGCACTGACAGGACGACTCTGTGAACACTCCAGGCGATTCGAGAAGAACTTCAAGGGCGAGGCGCTGGAGACGATGCAGGCAAAGTACGCGTTCTTGCAGGACCCGCAGAGCCTGGAAACGTTCAAGCGCAAGTGGCGGTATCTATTCGTGTACGCCGAAGTTGGATACGCGCGGGCGTATACGTCTCTGCACCGATTTACGTTCACCCGACCGGTGAGGCCCCTTCGTCTTCGTCTTCGTCTGATAATGATGTTGAGTAACGGCCCCTGACGGCTTCGCAGGAGAACGTCGTTGAGGAGTGCGCGTGAGACAGCTTCTGGGGGAGGGGGCATATGGTAGACGGGTGCTATAGCTTTTATAGGATAAAGATGGAGTGTGCGAACGGTATGCTTGAATAGACGGCTGAATGGACATCTCATTGGCGTTAGGTTGCTGGGAGAGAGGGACCGGTTCTGGAAGGAGAGCACAGCCCGGGATGACCGGCGAGGGCGCCAAAGGGGGTGGTTCTTACCGGATTACATACAGCAGCTCCTTCTCACCGTCATCCACTCGCCAGCTGGCAATGCACTCGGCTCCCCCCGCCCGGCGTTCTTGCTACAAGTCCTCTCGGTCGACGCCCGACGCACAGCCGCGACGCCTCGGGTTGTCCGAATCTCTCGGCGTCCGCACCGCTTTGCAAATTACCCCGGTCGTCCGAATCGAATGCATCGTCAAACCCCGAGTGCGCCTCGTGTGCATACATCGATGTCGCCTGGTGCGTGCAATGAGTGGCAGCGGCCAAAGTGACTGAATGCAGACCGCAGATGAGAATCCGTCGTGTGGGCGTACGGCACGCCCGTCCGATGGGCCACCCAGGATTGGCCGCGGAGGACGTCGACGTGGGACAGTTACGTCGGAGAAGCTGATTCTTGCTCGATGCGCCATCCAGGCCGACCATCAGGCAGGGCAACGACGGGGCAGCGTGCAGCGGCGGGCGAGCCTTGCCCCCGGGGGAGGCCCACTGGAGCGGCGCAAGGAGTGAATAGACTCTGGGCGGGAACAATTGCCTCCCAATCGCCCTGCCCCGCCAAAAGCCGCTGGAAGAGAAGGGCTGCTCTCATGTGATCGTCCATCAGCCAGTCGCGCCTCCCCGGCTCGGAGAGATATATGTAACCCCCCAGCGGCCAGCCCTGACACCGCTCAGGTCCCGTCCACGCTTTTCCTCCTCCAGCCATGTCGTACGCGCAGCTGCCGCTCGACCGTCCGACGCCTGTCTCCCAGTCTGTCTTCCAGCAGAGCTATGGTCCGTGTCCTACCAGTGCACGCATGCGCCTTCGTCGTTGCTTAACTCCTCTCTCGCAGGCGGATCGCTGGCTTGCTGTCAGGTCATGCTCGTTTTCTATGGCCTGTCCATTTTGCAGGTCCGTCCGAGCTTTGTCCTCGCTAGGCAATTGGGATTAACCTCGGTTCGTCTCCACAGACCTATCTGTACTTCATACGATACGAGAAAGACCGCATCTACTTGAAGTTGCTGGTAAGTTACCCGTACGGCGTTCGTCACCGGGGTGCTTGGCTGACTATACTTGCGAATGCTCAGGTCCTGGTCCTCTTGTGTGTGCTCACCTCCCATCGACAGAAGTAAATCCGCTGACGGCTGACCTCTCGTAGCTTGTTATCGACAGCGCATGCAGCTCTTGGTAGGTCGTGCCTGCGGATATTCGGTTGCCAGAGATATTGATCTAGCGCGCAGTGTGTCATACCGTGTGGCATTACCTCGTGAGTAACTGGCGCTCTACACCGCCGGCGCACCGTCTCCAATACCATCCTACTCCATTAGGTCTTTAGCTACACGGATGTAGCCTTGCTCACCGACGGAGAATGGTGAGTTGACCATCTTGCTGCACCTTGGCACACCACTGATGCGTTCGCATTATTTCATTGATAGGTCTGTCTACGTGCGTACTTGTTCCGACAATCTGACTTGTTGTGATTGTAACACGATCCCTACCAGACTTCGACAGCTATTGGGGTCAGTGCATTCCCAGTGTGCTCAGTCCCTCCCGTATGCTAACCATTCTTCAAGGTTGTTTCCTCATTCCTGGTGCAATGGCAAGTTTCTTCCTACATCAGACCGCTGCTTGCTCTGATGATGATTGACAGCTTCTTCGGGAGGATGATCTTCTACCGCAAGTGCCCTTCACGTTCTCATGGGTGAGGTTCGCTAACATCGTTCGCACATGTAGTTTTGAAGGGAAGATACAAGTACATCATCACGGGAGTCATGGTAAGCTATGTGGTGTGGTATTCCTTGGTTATCCATTAGCTCACGATGCACGTTGAGGCCGTTTTGGTTCTGGCGCAACTTGGTGGGTGTGGCCACATTATATCCCAGAGCCAATCTGACGAAATACGGAACAGGGTTTGGAATCAGTGAGGCATTTCCTGAATCATGTCTCCCCTATGCTTCGCACTGACCTGCCATCCCTACCAGCGCTCTCCGTCAAGTTGTATGTGCCTGCTCTTCTTTCAAGGTCTCCAAACTTCTGACGTGTATCCAGGTTCCAGATCTGGCAGTTGTACCTCATCAAAGAAGCTGTCGTACGTCTCCTCTACCTGCGTTCTTTCATGGAAGCCCTCACGAGACTCGTCGTAGTACATCGCCATGATCCCCCTCTTCTGTGTCCGCATGCTCGCAGACACTGTCACTGCCTCCACACTGTGTGTGGTGCTTTACGACCGCACCTCGGACCAGTTTGGCAGGTGCGCTGGTGATCTCCCGCTACGCGTGGATCCCGCTCATAATTAAATTGCGCACCTCGTACTTAGCTCCATCAAGCTAGTCAAGACGCTTATCATGTACGCGATCAACCGTTTCGTGTTAACGACGTAAGTCAGCACGCCAATGGTTCACTGCTCTGAACTGACCCTACGTCTTGCCTAGCGTCCTGGTCATGGTGCAGACAATCATTGTACGTGTGAAGTGTGTAACCACGCATTAGAGACTGATGTTCGCTTCACAGTTGGTCATTCGACCGGAAGAAATCTGGGCAATGGTTTTGGAGTTTATCACGGTGCACAGTACGCGACCCCACGTCCTCGTGAAACCGCGACAACTGACTGACGGTCGCCCCTTCTGCAGTCTACGTCAACAGTTTGCTCGCGACGCTGAACGCACGCGAACACCTGCGCGACATCGGCAAGCAACCGAGCACGGCGACCACGCAAGGTCCCCCAACACAAACGACGATGGTGTTCCGTTCACCGCACCGCACGGGGCTCAGCACCGTCGGCGATTCCACCGGCATCACCGTCACCGAGCAGGTCCACGTCGACTTTGGCCGGCAGAGCTTCGAGCTGAGCGAGCTCGACAACAAGGTCGCGACCACACCTGTGCGTGCCTCCGAGTCTCCGCGTCCGCGTTCTCCGAGCCCGCTCGTTGACCCGAGTCCGTCTTGTCCGCAGGACCGGCTGGTGTAAAAACCCCCCCTTTCGCAAGTTGCCCGTCTGCGTGCTCTGGCGCGGTGGGATGCATGATGTATGCATACACGCTTCTGGTTCCACTGCTGTCCTAGGACTTCGATCGCCGCTGCGCCACCCTACACTAAGTATCCCGCGTCTCGCCTAGCCCCGCGCCATTCTTTAGTCATAAACTATCGACTTCTCCCTCGTTTCCGATCGCGCTTGCCATCTTGCTTTGCTTCGCTGCTTCACCTTGGCGGGCGTGTGCGCGCTGGCACGAATACGACCTCCTTCTCCGTACTCCCGCCGTGCGCGCAGTCCGAGGACGAACGCAATCTCCGAGTCCGAGTCCGGGCCCGGCGGCGTGTACAAAGAGTGTATCTGTACTTACTTTATGTACCTGCATATGCATATGTTGTAGAATGGAGCGCCTTACGCCTACATACCAACCCCAAGTCCGAGCACCCAGTGTACGATGATTTGATGACGCACGAATGTAGATCCCCTCCGAGTCGGACACCGTTGCTTAATGAATCGGATTGCCAGTAATGTCGACCGCGACCCTGAGCGACCTTCCCTCCGTACTGCCATCGACGATCAAGCTCATGAGTCTCGGAACTGCCTCCGCAGTCCCCGGGCTGTCGAGGCTCCGCAACGCCGAGCAACGCCCAGCGGCTTCGCCTCCTCACGCCAACCACTAGTAAAGTACTCTGCTCCGACGTCCCTCGGGGGCTCGGCCAAACATAGCAAGCTCAAAGTTCAGGCTGCAGAGTTCGATCGAGCGGCCGAGCTGGACCCCCGACCTCGAGGCCTCCACGTCCACGTCCACGTCCATGCCGCCCATTTCGACCGGCGAAAGGGGGCACCGACTCGGACGCCGGGACCCTTGAGGTCCGGTCGGGCGAATACCAAGACTGAATGAAAACCTTGCCGCAAAGCTCCGTTTCGAGAGGTGATAGTATTAGGAGCCGCCGCCTGCCGCGAGACTCCGAGAGTGGAGCGTACGGTCAATCGGGATGGACGGGCGTGAAACGCGATTGCGCGGGGACGCCCCTCCTGATGTGGATGGGTGATCTACCACAGAAAGATTGACAATGACTGGACATGATAGCAAGAGGCCTAAAGTTCTACAGGCAAAACAAGGCCCGCGTCACTGCGACGCAGCATCGCATGCGTATGAGAGAACGCCAGCTGCGGATGCTTGATCTGTACGAGGTGAAGATTTGGGTACTGGCTGGTGTCGGTCACGGTTCCTTACGGCAACTAGATGGGAGAAGGGGAAACCCTCCGGAGTCCGGATGGATGATAGAAGCTGCTGTAAGGTTCACCTGGGTCCTGGAAGAGTCCGAGTCGCCCCTCTATTTCCATCCCATCACGCCCATGAGTTCAGTGCGGCGCAGTTTTGTGCATATGAACGTCCATCATGATGGCCCCATCATCCCCCGCACGTAAACCATCGTCGCAGCCCAGCAGGAGAAGAGAAGACGACCGGCGGGAATCGCCAGCCTGGCGCAGGTGACGCATTTAGAACCTTCCCTCTCCCAAGATTGGGCCGGCAGAAGCAGGCTGGAGCACGTCGGAGGACGGGCGACATCAGCTTCGTCGTGATCGTATCGGAGAGTTGGTGAGTGTTGCTGACACGGTTCTGCCAGGCACTCACGCGTGCTTCTGGTACTACGGTCTTGCACATGGTGCGGAACCTGCGGATGTCAGCTGGGTGATTTGCGTGATTTGCTTCCACGTCGTCGCAGAAGAACTCACGGCCGCGTCCAATCGCGTAGAAGGCCTGATTTCCCAGCGAAGAGTAATGAACAAGCCAGCTGCGTGGCGGACATCTTGTATAGCCTTGAATTGAAATCCTGAATGCGAAGGTGGCGACACGAGGATCAACGCATCATTCACGCCTGCAGTTTCACGGGAAGACGTACAATCGCTCGTCATGGATGGGGTTTTGGCTGTGAGCAATGCATACTTCTATAGTGAACAGTGAACGTCGAGGCACTACTGTACACTGCATGTTCAGTCGATCAACGATGGTCTGATATCGTCGCCGCCACAAAGCACACAGCCACGGGATAGATACCCAATATGTATACAGTAGAACATCTCGCAATCTTCCAGTGCGCCGTTGTCCATGTACTCACTGAGTCTACGGCCGCTCCCAGGCCGACCACCACATGCACGCGCGCGCACGCAAGAGCACTCACCAACAACCGCCGCTCACGACACCGCTCACACCCACTGCGTCCCCTTGCGCGCGGCGATCATGTTTCGCGAGATGACGAGCACGATCAGCGAAACCACCGAGACGACCTGCAATGACAAGGCGTGTCAGCGATAATTACGGTTACAGTTTGTTGTGTGGTCAGCGCCGCCCGCAGACGTAGACAAGCGGATGACGTGACGTGCTCCGGGAATGCGAGCAAGTTGAAGGGAGACAATACGCACGCCACAGAAGAGTATGGGCTTCCACCATGGGAACGTGTCGCCTAGCAGCGCGCCAGTAATCGGGGTGCCTGTCAGTGCACCGAAGGAGCTGATGAGGTATGCTGGACCGAATCGCGCCCTGCGGAGGTAACAATCAAGTGTCAGTGCCACCGCCCACTGTAGTTGGGGGTGAGTTATGTTAGCACGCACCCTATTTCGGTCGGATCGCGCGCCAGACTGGCCACACACGGAGCGCACAGCGATAGGTCTGTATGATCCAAGTTTCAGTGAGTCATCCGGGTAAGCAGAGAAGGAGAACAAGACTGACATGCGCCTGAGAAGAAGCCGAAGAGGATTGCAAACACGATGGTGCCCGCGATTTCCTTGATGCCAAAGAGTGCGAACAAGAGCACGGCACACGCGAGAGTGACCGGCACAATGGTGTTGAACGGCCCGAACCTGTCTGCCAGGTAGTTGGGCACGACTCGGCCAGGGATCGCGGCTGCGTTCATGATCGCGAGCTGGAGGGGACCGTAGTCAGTACTGCCGCGGAAGGGCAGAGAGACTGAATGAGCGCACCGTGTAGAAGGCGATGTTGGCGTCTACTCCGTGGAGGATGGCGAAGAGCTGGAGGTAGAAGTCTGCCTTGGCATGAGCTATGAGCAACGGTGGCAGGTTGCACAGTACGTACATGGGAAGAACAGGCCCCAGTCAATCAACAATGTGCTATAGGAGCCAGTCCCCCGTCAGCGAACACAACATGTCGACATCGACTCTCGTGCGTACTCACGAGAAGTTGGCAAGCAGGTATGGCACGTCCGTCATGATAACCTTCATGTCTGGTTTCCGCGCGTCCGCCAGGCGTGCAGCAGGATGGGCAGTCATGAGGAAATTGCTAGCCAGGAGGAGACCGAGGATAAGGAAGGCACTAGCGCGCACGCCCCATTCGAAGCCGGTGGACCCGTTGAACAGCTTGTTGAGCATGATGGGGAAGATGAGACCACCAATGGACGAGCCTGGGTGTGGGTATGAACGACTACTCAGGATCAGGATGAAAGCTGGTCAAGAGCGTACCACATACAACGACACCCATTGCGAGAGCGCGGCGAGCACGCCAGTGGTGGCCTTGCACGGCGACAGCGGGCACATAGAGGAGACCAGCGCCGATGCCCATCCCAAGACCTTGGGAGAGGTAGAGCTGGTAGTATTTGCTGCGGTCGGCGATTGAGACCATGAACAACCTATGAAACAGGTTTTCAGTCAATGCTTTCGTTTCACCTTCGGCTAATGGCATAGCGAGTGTCGAGAATTAACGACATTCCTCCATACAAAGGCTGTCCGACCATTTGCGGTTTTCAGATAACGATCGTCACAGCCAACGAGTGCACATAGACGAGAGGATGATTGAACGGGAGCTTCAGAGGATACGATGCCCTCCTTGCCGTCTCACGGCAGTCCCTCTGTTCATCCACCAGAGCCACCCGAAGATTCCAGACATGCAGACTGCGATAGACCTTGATGATCTGAGGTACTCACGAGAAGACGAAGAGAACAGAGCCCACAGCTAGTGTGGGACGGAAGTAGCCTCGGTCTAGAAGTATACCCGAAGGAAGTCCCATAGCTAGGAGGAAGAATAGTTGTGTTGAGCCGATCCAGCTGATGGCAGAGGCGGATGCAGTTGCACTGTCGCGGGTATAGAAATCCTGGTAGACTCCGAACGCGTTGACATAGCCAAATGTGACGGCAGCCACGAAGAATCTGGAGGTACTGTAAATGAAGACCGACAGATACTTGGTTTACGGCTAGTACTGACCCTCCGACGAGAGAGGCGTAAGCTTGGTAGCCGCCATCGAATTGAACGGCTTGTTTGGGTGCTGAGGCAGGGTCTGTAGGTGTAGCCGCAGGCTGGGACCAGGTCTGTGCGTTTTTCTCCTTGTCAAGCTCGGAGCCAGGTTGGGGGAGGCTTTGGGAAGACATGGCGGATTGGAGGGAAAGCTGGGAGAGCGGGAGAAGAAGACGGGCTCATGTGTGGGCATGAAGAGGGCTCCGGGTTCGGTAGGGACATTCCATTCTGACCCGGCTCACGCCAATGGCACGCTCAAGAATGGAGGACAGCATCGGCCGCAGAAGCAGAGAAGGATGTGACAGTACTCAACTGAGCCCGTTCCCAAACCTTGAGCTTCCCGGCTATCCCCCGGCCGCTCCGGCGCGGAGGGTGACATGTGACAGTATATGAGGCGTGTGTGACATCCAGGAACTCGGTGCGGACAGCTTGTGTGAACTGACGTCTGTGCGAGATGCTGCTATCTCGTCAACGGGCTGGACGGTAACGTACTATTCAACGCATGCACTCGCCTTCCCATATGTCCGCCATCAACCGCCCGCTCCCCCCTGGGCTCCTGCGGGCGCAGGGCCGTCCAGAGCACCTGAGCCATCCCTGACTTCATGATGTTTTATCTCCCCCGCCTCCCACAGCTTCCTCCCAACCACCATGGAGAACTCGAGCTCGGTCCTCTACGCCGCGCTGGGCCTCACCCTCGCCTCCGTCCTCGCCTACAGATCAATCTCCAAGAGCAGCTACCCCGCCCCGCTGCCGCCCGGGCCTAAGCCGCTTCCTGTCATCGGAAACGTCGCTGACCTCCCAAAGCTTCGTCCATGGGAGACGTTCGCTAGATGGGGCGATATATATGGTGCGTGCGTCCCTGCAGCACTGCGACTTTTGAATCCCGGTCTCGGTGGCTATCTCTGTCAGGTCTAATTCGGGGAAACCGATGAATGGACCCTACAGCGACAGCTCGGTACTATGTATGCGTTCATGACGCTACCGCATACAAGGCAGCACTCAAATGTGCGCATTGAGAACCTACAGCATGCCCTACAGCGTCGCTCATCATGTAGGCATGAGACAGACGAATGATAATGCTCGCAATGACTGATAATAACGACTGATCGCAGAACTAACAAAATGCATTGATTCTTGCAGGTGGAATCACGCACGTTAGTGCCCTGGGGCAGCACATCGTCGTCCTCAACGACGCAAAGTACGCGCTCGATATGCTCGACAAGAAGGGCCTCCTCTACAGCGACCGCCCCACGCTTGTCATGGGCGGCCAGATCGTCGGCTGGGACGAAGGCCCCGCCCTAAGCCCCTTCTGCGACCGCTGGGCCGAGTACCGCCGCCTCTTCAGCCACTTCATGGGCACCAAGGCTAAGATCGACGCCTTTGACCACGTCCTGCACGAGGAGACGAACGTGTTCCTAAAGCACCTCCTCGCTGAGCCGGACGACTGGGTTGAGCACACGCGCCGGTACGCCGTCGCTCTCACTGTGGATGCAATAACACGGTGCCTGACCCCAGCTGCCGCCCGCCCAATTTGCAAAGGCTCGCGGGGGATTGGTTCTCCAGCTGGCTTACGGCTACAAGGCGTCCGACCCCGGAGGGAAGGAGCTCGTGAAGCTCGTGGATGACGCGATGTTCGGCTTCTCGGAGACCACCAAGGCAAACGCGTTCCTGGTCGACGTCTTCCCCATTTGTCAGTCCTGGCTCCTTCGCGTTGCCTCTCCGATCTCATGCTGAAAGACTCATGCAGTGCGGTATGTGCCTGCTTGGTTCCCTGGCGCGGGATGGAAGCACAAAGCGAAGGAGTACCATGACTACCTCGAAGAGATGCTGCGGGCGCCCTTCGACCTCGTCAAACGACAGATGGTTTGTTTCCGCGAGAGATCCTTCGGCTGAACTGTATCTGAGCGCCCTTTTTGATACAGGCGACGGGCGTTGCGCGATCGTCCTTCACGCAGGCCCATCTGGACGGGCAGAAGCATACCGCAGAGAAAGAGCGTATCATCCAATGGGCCGCTGCGGGGATATACAGCGGTACGTCTTCTCCTGCACTCACCCCCCATCTTCCTACCCGTATTCAAGCTTAAACTCGTAACGCGCCACAGGTGGTGCCGACACCGTAAGTTCTAGCCCGCACTCCAACCCATGCCGAACGCTGACGGAACTTCCCCCTAGACGGTCGCGGGCATCGAGGCCTTTATTCTAGGCATCACGCGCCATACGGACGAGCAGAAGAAAGCTCAGGCTGAGATAGACGCAGTCGTCGGGCGCGACCGCCTTCCGACGTTCGCCGACCGCGAACGGCTGCCGTACTGCGAGGCGCTCTGCCTCGAAATCATGCGCTACTACACGTTCGGGCCTCTCGGTGCGTGGGCTTTTTTCGTCTCTCGCTGCGCATATGCACTGGGGCTCCGCGGGGTGTGTGGCAACGGCTGACTGGATCCCGTGTGTGGTGCGCAGGGCTGGCGCACGTCCCGCGCGAGGACGACGTTCACGAGGGGTACTTCATCCCGAAGGGCACGATCGTCATCCCGAACAACTGGTGTGTTTCTTCCCATCTGTGCTTGCATGCACTCGTGAGCGGCGGTTCTGGACGCCGATCTGACCCTGCGGGCTCTAGGCGGTTCTTCAAAGACCCAAAGACGTACCCTAACCCGGAAGTCTTCACGCCCGAGCGGTTCATGGGCGAGGAGAAGCAGTTCGACCCGCGCAAATACCTCTTTGGATACGGCCGTCGGTGCGTGCCTTCCCCTAATTGTCCTCTTGGTTCGCATATCACTCACCTGCCCTTCGCAATGACAGGATTTGTCCAGGTATGCCGCCCCTTCTGAGCCGGCCCCTTGATTTCGATGCTGACGAATCTTGATGTTCAGGCATCCACCTTGCTGATGCGTCGATGTGGCTCGCGTGTGTCTCGGTCCTCGCGGCGTTCGACGTTGTGCCCCCGGTCAAGAACGGCAAACCTGTCGTGCCTTCGGGCAGGTTTATGGATGGCGGCATTAGGTGCGAGATATCTGTTCTGTGAAGTAAACTCAAAGTGCTCATGGGAGATGTTGTGGGTGCGCATAGTCACCCTGAGCCATTCGAGTGTACAATCAAGCCACGAAGCGCAAGCACAGAAGCACTCGTCAACGCACTCCCTACTGTTTAAGGTGCTCCGTTGTGTCCCGGATGCCCGATTGAGGTGTGTATGCTATAATGGATGAGGGGCTGTAGTCGGTATGCGCTGGTGCGCCATTTCTCCATGAAAGTTGTGTTCGATCGAGTGACTCTTATGTCGTGTCGGCACTGTATCGCGACTTAAGTCGCTGTACCGATTGTTATCGTTGTTACTCGCATCTCGGATGTCTGTCGGGTTGTAGCATGGATGTTAATGATACATGTTATACAGTATGTGCGCAGAATGCTAGCAATTTCTTCGCCTTGTTCAGCCGTCCGGATCCCAGGCTTCAACAACGTCCAAGCTCAAGAGCGGACTACACGATGCTTCTCTGCAATACCAAAGTCTTCGCCTGTGACTCCGGCCGCGCCTGAGAGTACTGCGTCCCTCTGCTGCTTATCTTGTGCGAGCTCGTCTATGGAGGTGCCGCCCTCGCGCTCAATTCTCCTCTGGTTAATCCGGTCTTCAATGCGACCGACGGCTGTGTCATGGTTGTCATAAACCGTGAGCACGAGGGCATCGAGTTCAACGCGCTGAAGCAGTGCTCAACGTACCTTGGTCAAGGCGGGCTGGTGAAAACGCGACAACACGGATGAGCGTCACAAGCAGTGTGGAGCGGGTCTCGTCGGCGTGTGCTCACCTTGCTCGCCGCGCAGAGCAGCAACGTCTGCCTTCTCCTCCTGCGGAGGGACCAGCCAGCTCTGGCCGGTGGCCTTGAAGGTCTGCCCGGACTTTTCCTCCTGGGGGGGATGAGGAAGCTCGCGTCGTCGATGGCGGGCTCAGACTGGGAAACACGGGTCGTCTTCTTCTCTTCCTGGGGCGCGAGGAGGTGGCTCATGATGCTGTGTTGCGTGTGGCTGAGGTTAAGTTGGAGTAGTGGCAAGTGTGAGTGTGGATAGTGGTCGTAGTATGACTCGGGTTGTGTACTGGTGCAACGCGCGCAGATTCGAGCTAATATACGCGGTGAGCAGGGGTGACATCATAATGCCACCTGGAAGCCACTGAGGCGGGTGGAGGTCGCGTCCCCAGTCAAGAGGTGCAACACACCACCTGCCATTCCTGGACGTGCCAGCTGATGCGCGACTGAGACGAAATGGGCGCTTCGCATGTATGGACACTCGCGTTGCACTTGGGTTCCGTGACGATGCTCGCGCGCCGCTTCCTGTCTACCACCGCGTCCCTCCCGCCGACCATCCGCCAGCTTCTCGCGTCGCCGCCCCCATCGTCTTCTTCTGCCGCCGCTATTGAGGTCAATGGCTGGGTCAAGTCCGTCCGCAGACAGAAGAAGGTCGCGTTCGCCGTCATCTCCGACGGGTCGTCCGACGCGGGCCTGCAAGCCGTTTTCGCCGACGTGAACCTTGCCAAACAGTGCGCATCGCTGATACGACACGTACGCTAGACATGCGACTGACTATGTGTGCTCTCCTAGGTTAACAAATGGCGCGAGCGTACGTCTGAGAGGGACACTTGCGGACAGCCCTGGGTCGGGACAAGCTAAGGAACTGAAAGTCGCGGAAGCAGAGGTTCTCGGGGACTGTGACCCGGAGGTGCGTTCTGTGCTGCTGTAACCACACTCTTCCCTGTTAAACCGTCTGCAGACGTACCCGATGCAGAAGCAAGCTCTGACGATAGAGTATCTGAGAGACCACTGTCATCTGCGCGCGCGGACAAGAGAGATCGGTGCCATGCTTCGACTGCGTGACACTAGTACTAGTGCACTACATGACTACTTCCATGTGAGTGAACCCGAGGCTACGACCGGGCGCCGCTAATCTGTGTCAGACTAATGGCTTCGTACACGTACACACGCCCATAATCACCTCTAATGACTGTGAAGGCGCAGGCGAGACCTTCCGCATCGCGCCGTCGACACCAGAAATCTCATCTTCTTCATCCTTACCCTCACCATCACCATCTCCGTCCTTGACGCAGGCCAAGCCGTCCGAATACTTCAACCACCCCGCTTACCTCACCGTCTCCTCCCAACTGCACCTCGAAGCCGCAGCAGCGGCCCTCTCCCGCGTCTACACCCTCTCGCCCTGCTTCCGCGCCGAACGCTCCCAGACCTCGCGCCATCTCGCCGAGTTCTGGATGCTCGAAGCGGAGTGGGCTTTCCTCTCCTCCCTGGGCGACCTCTGCTCGCTCACCGAGCACGCTATCCGCCACGTCCTTCGCGCGCACGCCGGCAGCCCAGACATGGACGCCCTCTGGAACAACCATGCCCACGACGGCGACGCGGCCGCCCAAACCAGACGAGCCGCGCTCCAGTCTTTCGCCGACTCCCCCACGCCCTGGACGCGCCTGACGTACACGGAGGCCGTCGCGCTCCTCACTGAGCACCACGCCCACAGCCCCGGCGCGTTCGTCTTCCCGCCCGAGTGGGGCGCCGGCCTGCAGAGCGAGCACGAGCGCTGGCTCGCGGACGACCACGTCCGCGGGCCCGTGTTCGTCACGGACTACCCCGCCGCGCTCAAGCCGTTCTACATGCGTCTCAACGACGACGGGGACGCGCTTGGCAGGCAGACCGTCGCGTGCTTCGACTTGCTCGTGCCCGGGATGGGCGAGCTCGTCGGGGGGTCGCTCCGCGAGGAGCGCGTCGGGCTGCTCGAGGCCGCGCTGGACAGGCATGGGCTGGACCGGGCGGACTATGGGTGGTACTTGGACCTGAGGCGGTATGGGGGCGCGCCGCATGGCGGGTTCGGCATGGGCTTCGAGAGGTTGATCAGCTGGATGAGCGGGATCGAGAGCGTGCGGGAGTGCGTGGCGATGCCGCGGTGGGCGGGGAGGATGTTGTTGTAAGCTTGCTATAAGTAGAGGCGATGGTTGCGTTGTTTCAAGGCAATCTTAGAGGCACTCGGTACAGAGAACCGTATCACCCTTCTCGCCCACTTTCAGAGTTGACATGAAGCCACACACTCAAAAGAGACATCACAAGAGACCAAGAAGAGGCTACTGTATTTGCAGATCTACGTGAGTGTATGTACGTATCAGGTACGTATGCTATAGGGAAGTAGCGATAGGAATATCGTAATTACTCGCAACAAAGTATTGTACAAGGTAATGAGTAAGAAGTCGAGTAGACGACGCAGTGAGTCGGGACGCTGATCTCGACCAGTATGCTGGGACAGATGCCATGCATGGACGAATTTATGGGTAAGGAGACCTATGAGACAACATTGGAGAGGTGCTGGCGAGCAGATAGTAAGCTTCCAAGAATAGCTGAGAGACTGGTACGTTTGTATAGGATTACGGATTATAGTGGAAAAAGCGGCTCTTGAATGCTCTTGACGGTGAGGACTGGTGGACCTTGAACTACGCAGCAACAGGGGCTTCTCCCCTACCCCTACCGCGACCACGGCCACGGAATTGGCCTCGACCCCTTCCACGACCGCGCCCACGGTAGTTGTGGGGTTGCTGTCCACTCTGGTGGGAGTTGCCGGCGAGCGGCGAGCTCCGGTCGGCCACCGGAGACGACGGTTGGTGGTGGTTGTAATGAGGGCGGTATGAGCGGCGGTGCTGATATTGACCGCGACGTGGATGCGGGTTGTTCATCGAGGAAGCAGTCGAAAGAGGAGTCGGAGGAGTCTCGGACACTGGGGAGCTGGAGTACGACTGGTCGTCTTCAACCGTAACAGTAGGACGAGGGCGACGAGACTGTTGAGATTTGCCATGATTTGAGTAAGTGTCGGACTCTGACGGTGGAGGCGGACTGGGCGAAGCAGTGGCCGCAGTAGAGTAGTTGCCAAAGGTTTTGAACAGATTTACAAACTCGTCATATTTGCTCGGGTCTGGGATGCTTGACTTGAACGACTTGCTCGTGACGACCTTCCACGCTTCGTCCATCTCCTGCTTGTCGTGGAGACGTTTGTCAAGCACCGCCCAAACCATCGCAGGTTCCTTGCTGTCAAGGGCAAGTTGTATATTGGAACGAGGCTCTGGGGAACGGTAGATGGCTGCATGATCAGCGTCCTTTGGAGGGTAGGCCTCGAAGAAGTGTGTGACAATCTTGGCATGACCGCGTTTGAGAGCGATATGGAATGCTGTCATATCTTCGCCGTTGCGTTCGTCGGGCTCCGCGCCTACGGATCGAGGTAAATGAGCAAATAAGCACACGGTGTTGCACTACCATAAGCCTTACTGTGGGAATCAAGCCATTGCACGAGGTCGAGGTCCCCGTTGTTCGAAGCGATATGTAACAAGGTCTCCTTCACGTCTGCAGGGGGATCCTTCACAAAGCCTTCCGAACCCTTGAGGATCTCAACCCCGGATGCATCCACATTGTCTTCCCATACGCCCTTCTTGACTACGTCTGCATTTTTCCGTCGCGCTGCAGCGAAAACATCCGAGCGGCGAGTCTGCGCCTGCTCTTGTTGAGTCCGCACCTTCTGTTCGACTGTCATACGAGAGGCAGCTGCCTCCGCCTTTTTGGCGCTGTTCTTCTTGCGCTGACGCTCTCCAGCCTCACGCCGCTCTGTACATCAAAACACCATCAAAATGGAGGATCGACAGCTTCAAATGATTATGACGTACGGCGCTCGCGCTCCCTTTCTTGGTTGGCCTTGCGGTTTGCTTCCTCTCGGGCACGCCGTTCTGCGGCCTGCTCTTGTTCTTCCCTGGCACGACGAAGCCGGGCCGAGTACTGCTCTTCGGACTCAGCGGGGGTCTGGGGACGACGGTACTGACGGCGGTATTCTGGAGAGTGATGGAGAGAATCAGATGTGTGCGAAGGCAGAGAGACACGGGTGCAACTCACGACGATGAGCATCGCGGCTCGCATGCCCTCTCATGAGTTCTTCAAATAGAAACCTGAAGCATGCGGTCAGCTACGAGTTTACAAGCATACCAAGCACGTACTTGAAGAAATCCATGCGCTCCTCGTAGTCGGACTCGTACTCATCGTAGTAATCATCCTCATAGTAGTAATCGTCGTCATCGTAGTAGTCCTCGTCATCGTAGCCGAACGGATGGAATTGGAAGTGCGAGTGCGAGTGAGAGTGCGAATGAGAGTGGCCGCCGTGAGGTAGGGCAGCGGGACGGTCAAGGTGCCTAACCAGAGTATCGTAAGCCTCGCTGATCCGCTGGAACTGCGCAGTCGCGTCTGCATTGCCCGGATTCTTGTCAGGGTGAGTCTTGAGCGCGAGCTGGAGCAATAAAAGGGGGAAATGTCAGAAACGACCAGGATAGGCGGTGTGGCACGCGTCCTGGCATCGCACCTGCTTGTAGGTCGACTTGACCACCTCGAGCGACGCGTCCTGTGGGCGTCACGCGTCTCGGATAAGTGAGAGGTCGATGGGAGAACTGAGAAGACGAACCTCGCTCAGGCCAAGCACGGCGTACGCCTCGGCGACGGTGGCGTGTCTATGGACCATTGCTAGGAGTGGCGGGAAGAGGGGAGCGAGACAGGACGAAAAACGCGCGCCGTTTAGCGCCCAGTCGCGTCGAAATGACCCCCGCGTGCCACTGCCCGATCAGGAAAGCTTCCGCCAACGACGGCCGCCCTCCTCAAGTCCGTTAGTGTCCCTCCCTTCCGCGCTGTCTCCGTCGCCCGCCTCGTCCTGCCTCTTCATTGACCGACCATAGCGAGCTCCCGACACCGTTTGCATGCAGCAGCAACAACCTCCCGCTTCTGCCCTCGAACATGTCGTGTCACCCCCACAAAGCGTGCCAGCTCCTCCAATCCCTGCTGGGACAGGAAGTGGGAGCGCGTCATTTCTCTCGGGCTTGCTGAGTGACAAGTGCGTATAAAATGTCTTGTATCCTCCCCCTCGTCACTGAAGGGACATCGTGAAGCATAGTCCCTACTTTCAGGCCGGGTTCGGCATCATGGTACGCCTCGCACCCTGCCCGTCAAGCAAAGCCCTTACTCCGTATCACTAGGGAGTAGGCGTCGCGTTGACCTTCCTGCGTCAAGGCACCATGCTCGCAGCAACCACCGTGCGTAGGCAGATGCTCGTCTCGCTCGAGATGAACAACAAGGACCCCGCGTACGACTACTTCCTCACCTGGATGGCCGCCCAGTCCGCGCGTACCCATGCCGGCGCTGCCCCCTTCTCAAGTCTGTTCCGCTCATCCGCCCCATGGATGCGGAGTCACCAACTCGGCGTCCAGACGCTGCACGAGCAACGGAAGAACGGAAGCGCGTCCGTGCTCTTCAAGCTCGTCGCCGCCCCAGGCACGCATTACCTTCGCTATAGCAAGGTGTGGATGCAGGTCAAACGCGATCGAGAAACAAAGGCGCCAAACCTCATGACTGGCATGCCTTGGGAGACCATCACGATCACGACGCTTTCGAGGGACAGAGGGGTTTTCACCCAGCTGCTATCGGAGGCGCGCGACTTGGCCATGCGCGGGCAGGAGGGAAAGCTCGTTATCAACATTCCATGGGGCATTGAATGGAAACCCTTCGGCCAGCCGAGACGAAAACGTCCATTAAGGAGCGTGGTTTTAGAGGAAGGGGTAGCGGAGAAAATCGAGTCTGATGTCAAAGCGTTCCTGCAACGTCGACAGTGGTATGCCGACAGAGGTATGTTGTCGGCTGGTGTTACAATCATTGCTCACTCTGCTGAATTCCGTATCAGGCATACCGTACCGCCGTGGTTATCTGTTACACGGTCCTCCTGGATCCGGCAAGTCCTCGTTCATCCAATCTCTAGCTGGTGCTATGAACTACGACATCTGTGTTCTGAATCTCTCGGAGCGTGGACTCGCGGACGATAAGCTCATTCATCTCCTCTCCAACACCCCGAACGCAGCATCGTCCTCATTGAGGACATTGATGCCGCCTTCAATAAGCGCGTCCAGACGAGCGAAGACGGTTACCAGTCCTCCGTCACCTTCTCTGGGTTCCTCAATGCACTCGATGGCGTCGCATCTGGAGAGGAGCGTATCATCTTCATGACGACGAACCACCCCGAACGTTTAGATCCTGCGCTCATTCGACCTGGGCGCGTTGACCTCTCTGTGCTCATCGACGACGCGTCGCCTCAGCAAGCACGCCGTTTGTTCGAGCGATTTTACGGCGGCGGTGAGGTTGAGAGTGCACCCATAGAGCCGCAGGACGCACAAGAAACCGAAGGTTGGGGGCATATCTCGGATTCGCAGCTACGGAAGATGGCAGCCGAGATGGAAGAGATCGTTCAGGCGGAGGAAGGCAAGGGTAGGCGGATCAGCATGGCGGCATTGCAAGGCTTGTTCATCAGGAGTAATGCCCGCGATGCTGTGCGGGACATCAGGACACTATTCGTCGCACGACAGGCGTCATAAAAGTACAACACTATCTAATGCTAGATCTCCATTGACATCGCACACTGAGTGCTACATGGGGGTGAGAAGCGATGACATGACATACAACAATGCGACGATACGACCACGCCTAGAAGACGGCTTTCCGCTTGCGTCCGGTGTATTTTGAATCGAGAGGAACGCCCTCTTTCCCTCGTTGACGGTAGAGCTACAAGATGTCTCAGCTTCCTTCCACGAGCACTCATGAAGCGAAGGCGTCGGGCGTACCTCTTTCTTCTTCAATATCCACTCCTTGTCCTTCACGCCCTTCCGCTTACCGCCCTTATCCCGCGAACGCAACCGCTCTCTCCTCTTCTCGAACAGCGCCTTCCCCTCCATCCCCTCCTCTTCCTCGCCCTCCAGGCCCTTCGGCACTTGCTGCGCACCGCCACCCCCGCCAACGAAGAGACAGAGGAACACCTTCCGTGCCTTTTTCGAGTTCGGAAAGTCGACAACAACGCCTCCGCCAAACCCGGCTTTCTGCGCGATGGACGTGATCAGCTGAATCTGGTCGTCCGAGGTGGGGTAGAATTGTAGGACCGCGCGCGAGGGGTTTTTGAGCGCGGCGTGGAGGGTCGTAAAGAAGCGGTTGAGGCGGTGGGGCGGCGAGGATGTTGGGTGCGAAGTCTCGGCGTTGAGGAGCCATTGGAGGACGGACACGCTATGTTGAGAAGAGGTCCGGCATGAGTCTCCGGATGGATCGCGGAATGAATAGACTGACCTGATTGCCCCGTCAAAGCTCCCTGGCCGAAAGCCGAAGCCTTGGCCGATGTCTTGTAGAAATAGGTCTCCCTCAACTTCTCGTTCGAGTGCGACCTCTGGGGAGAGGTATGATGTTTGGTAGGCGGTCATTGGGACGGAGGACGGTGGGCTCACCAAGCATGCTTGGCGCGATGTCTACACCCACCCAGACGTGGCCCTGTTCATCCAGGATCTCGCCAGAGAGCCCGGATCCGCATCCGATGTCGAGAAGGAATGCGGGCTCGTCTGGAGGGAGGTTAAGGAGCTCGAGTACGCGATAAGTCATGTCAGCCTGGATTTGCTGTATGCGAGAGCTGTGTGAGGTCAACTCGCTTGAACAAGGCAGGCCCAGAGGATGTACGCACTTGTTGGTGTACTTTGTGGCCTCGATATCTCCATAGTACTGTGGGGAACGTGTCAAAGTTATTGCTCACATACGTCGAGCGTCGAGGCCGGGCGTACAATTTCGGGAGGTGCTTGTAGCTCAGGTCGTGACATGACACAAATACGAGATAGTGCAGTACAGAGTGTGCAGTGTATAAATCAATGCTAATGCCGTCAAGTACTGAGTAGTGTTAGAAAGTATACGAGCGTCTGCAAAAATATCGAGTCTCACGTGCCCTCACGTAAGGCGTTGTCTCAGACTCACTGGCGTCTACAGGGCGCTACCAGTCCCCTGTGACGTATGGTAAGTAGGTACGTACATATTCCTTGCAAAGTCTTCCACCACCATCTCGTACAAGTTACATAGTACTATACTATGTATGTAACAGTACATATCTTGGACGATGTCAATCCTTGTCTCCCGTTCTCCATCCGGACTCGCTGGACCTCGGTCGGTCTACATCGAAAGCTAGTCTCCGCAGCACATAGTATACATAGATCCAGTACTTACTCCCTCATTCTCGCCGGTCTCCGCGCGTTGCGCACCTAGTAGTGGCAAGTTTATGTGCTCTCGTTCCGAGGAGTGATGCATATGGGCCCGCAGAGTGCGAGAGATGCAGCGATATCTGGTGCGGCCAACCACTCTCGAGAAGAGTTCCAAGGAATCATCAGCTCGACAGCCAGATGATGCAAGACGACGCTTGGATCGGTCACAACTTGTCTATTTTTGCGATCGGAGATCGAGGTCTGCGAAAGAGAACGATGTGTAAAGGTGTATGATATAATGCATATGAACGAAGAGTGTCCGGGAGATTGATGTACATTTGCGTGTGACACATATACCTGCTACGCGACAAGAGGAAGGGGGGATTGGCGGTTACCGGTACCTATGTATATGCAGGGAATCGACGAAACGCGGAGTGCGGGATATGGGGAAGAGGAGGGGGTTGGGGGCGGGGGCTAGACATACACATTCACAGCTACGAGAGCGACCATCACGTTCTAAATAAGCTATCGACACATATGCATATGCACCACGCAGGGGCACGCCCCAAAACACAAGACCAGATGGGAGGGGGAGGGGGGGGGACGAGCACGACACTGGCTACCTCGGGGACGTCTAGAGGAGTGACCACTGACAAGACATGGACGGGGCGGGGAATCGGACGGGGAGTGGTATGTATGCGGATATGTGGACGTATGGTACGGAGGATGCGGACGAGACCCAATATCACCGGCATAAGATAACTATGGGGCGTAAAGTCCCATATCCACATCGTAATCCTGTAATTGTCATGATTGCGGGAAGTAGACCGCGCCTGGCGGTGGCACCTGCACCTGCATCGGCACAGGTGGCGCCGGCATATCAAAGGGCGGCGTGTTCCCTGTCGAGTGCGGCCGTGTCGGGTCGAGCGAGGAGAGGCCAGAGGGCCCCCGTGTCTGCTGCTGAAGCAACGACTTGGCGGTCATCAACACGTCGACTTCGCTTGACAGGGGGCCGACCATGTCGACCGCCTGAGCGACAGCAGACTGTGTGGCGACGGAGACCTCCTTGACGGTCACAGCGGGCATGGTGCTGGAAGCGACAGCGGAAGAGAACCCTGATGACACTGCGGCGACGGTGCGATCTGCGACGACCTGGCGTGCGGCTTGCAGCACCACCTGCTGAGCTGCAACCGTGAGAGCGTTGGACTGAGCGACAGCTCCTTCAGGCACTTCTCCTGCCATCTTGGAGCTGATGGCCTGCGCGGTGACGGTAAGGACATGCTGCTGCTTCGCCAGGGCCTGCAACTCCGGACCGGCCTCGTTGGGGGATGCGACGACCTGTGATTGTGCCTCTTGCGCGACACGCTGAGCGGCGGTGGTCAGGACCTGTACGACCTGTGACTCGGGCGCTACCACTGGAGGTACGGCCGTACCGAGCCCTGCACGCAGTAGGCTATATGACGATGAGTACACAGCGGGGCCCGAGGAAGGGATCGGAAGAACGTACCGTTGCGCATTTGTTGGCTGAACGACACCGCTAACTACAGAATCACTCATGATCCGTCGTGGGTTGTGGATGTCACCGACAAGAGAGGGTCGCCGCGAGGGCGTAAACGAGGAGTCTACAGCGGCCATTGGGGCGATAGTGATATGCACAGTATGCGTCAGCAGCTCCTCCTTCCCATCCTGCAGGAACTACAAACGAGGGTCAGAACCTAGCATTGCCACACCACATGGCCTGAGAACACACCCTCGCTTCGACTGTTACGTCGCAACTCTGCGCGTCCGGAGTTGGGATTCCGGTCAGCGAGTCTTCTTTCCATGATAGCCAAGATGGGAGGGACGGGGAGCTATAGGTGACGGGCATGTTCGCGCGAGACGCCTGAGGGTCCCAGATCCTCGGTGTCCACGTCCACCGCAGGCCGACGTACGCCACACCTGGAGGGGTGCCTGCAAGCTTCCGCATGAACGGCCGGAAGAGCCAGCCGCTCTCTGACTTTTTCGCATCGATGTGCCAGATGTGATTGCCTTTTGACTTTGACTTCTTGCCCTCCTCGTTGAAGCGCGAGATGTAGGGCTGGTTCCACAAAAAGTTCCGGATCTAATGCAGGACAAGGGTAACACTTATGTCAGCTGACATGCCGACGGTTGAGGTACACGCTGCTATCACACTCGCCTTCTTCATAGGTATCTTTTCCTCGGGAAATCCCTGACGCGCGAGCTGCATAACGTGAAGTCATCAGTGCCGGTTTGCCGATTGTTCTCATCATGGGAAGGGTACCTCTTCGAGGAAGGCATTAGTGAACGCTTGTATCCGGAATTTGAAGGGACGGAAGTCGGGGGACTCGTCCAGACGCTGCATCTTCTTAGCCATGAGCGTCTGATGGATCGGCTCGCCCTTGGAATCGGTAGCATCCACTGTGGAGCAGAACGTAAGATACAGTTCAGCGGGGGCACGCACACGGAAGTGAGGAGCGGCTGCGCCGGAGAGAAGGCCGCAAGGCGGATACGTACGGTTGGAACAGGTCGAATCCAAGAACTCAAAGAATATGCGCTCGACATCGGCCCGGTACTCCTGCGGCACCTCGTTTCCGTGACCAGAGGTGCCACCCTCGTTTGAGGGTGAAGTACGGCTCATCCGCCGTTGGCCGGCAAGGCTGCGCGATGTTCCGTTCACGAGGCCCTCGGCACTAGATATACTCTCAGTATAAAAGTCATCCAAACTCTGTCCCGGACATGCGTACTGATTGCCCTGCGAGTACTGCTCGCTGCCCTCGTCATCCGACCCCTCATCGTAATCGCCCTCAGGAGACACCGGACGCGGACTGTACCGTCCTGACGTCGATGGCCTCGACTGCGAGGACGACTCATACATGGTAGGATGAGTCACTGTGTCCGGTACGTGGGCAAACTGATTCCCGTGTATGTTCGATATTGACTGCGATCGGGAGGCACGTCCCAGCGTCGCTGAAGCGGCGTTCATAGGTGCCTGCTGCAGGTGAGTACTCCGCGTCGGCGAGTACATGGACGTTGTATATGTTATCGTTGAGGGACCGGCGATAGGTACGCTCTGGGGGACTGTAGATCCATGATTCAGAATCGCACCAGCAGACAATGAATGATGATGCTGACGTGGGACGGTGACGCGGTTGTCTGGCCACACGGAGCCGGAGATGATGCCAGTCATATTCGATGAAGAGCTTGTGGCGGATGTAGGGGCAACGTAGTCAGGTGAGTGCGACATTGAAGCGATGCTATCCATGGGCACGGCAGAATGCATCGCTGCCGCCACTTGCTGAACAGCGTCTGGGAGCATTCCAAGCGATAGTCCAGCCGAGCTAGAGGGTCTAGAGCTCGTAATGGAACCCGAGGGTAGAGGCGGGGGTAGTGGCGAGATCTCGGCTACAGGTGCGAGCGGAGGGGGGACCGAAGTGCTGTACGAAGAGTAGGAGAAGTGTGTTGGGGGCAGCATCGATGGAGGAGGGAGAGTCGCGGAAGGCGGGAGCGGTAAGGGCGGGCCTTCGTCTTGGGGTTCAAGCTTCATCGATTTGACAACACGGTCACCCGCGACGGACGAAGCACATCGCTTGCGCGACTCGGAGCTATCTGACATGGTGCTTGGGTCCATGGAACCGCCGTAAGGTAGGCCATTTAAGCTTGGAGGTGTTGCCTGCTGTTGGATAGGTGACTGTTTCTGTTCCACGGGTATTGCACTTTGAACAGAAGCAGAGGCAGAGTTTGCGTTGAGCATCGCGGACGGTGTTGTAGGCCCTGGGCCAAGGGACTGAGGAGGGCTACCAGCTGCTGCTGCTGCTGCTGCTGCTGCGTCGCCCAGCTGCATGGCCGCAACGAGTTCCGCGACGAGGAGGACGTTTTTCTTGAGCATGCTCACAATCTCGCGCGCGTCACCGCTCTGCCCCATCGTGCATGCTTCACTACCAGAACTAGCTGTCCGCGCAATGCTAAATAGACGCGGGATGGCAGAATGTGTTTTCATTAGCTCTCGTCACAATGGTGGACTGGTCGAGACGCACTTTTTGAGCATGTCACCCAGAACCATCAGATGGGCACCACCAGGCACATCTTGCATGCTCTCATTGCTAGCTTGCATGGGGTTCTCGAAGCCGGGCGGTGGGAATTGGAAATCACATTCATGTCCGGTGGTGGAGGGGGCACTCGCACTTGACGGGAAGCCGAGGTCCGAACTAGAGGCGGTCAAATTCGCCGGGGAAGCAGCAGATCCTGAACGGCTACGAGTAGCACCAACATCATCAAGAGCGGAAGCGAGAGACGACGAACCAGCAGAATATGAAGGGGCGACACCCGTTAATGAGGGTGATGAAGCGTGCGAAGCGCTCGTAGACGCCGAAGTCGCGCTCGGAGAGGAGAGAAGTGGATGGGACGGATCAATACTTTCGTGGCTGGTGAGCCGGGGATCCAGACCATAGAGAGCTGCCTGTGCTGACAGGTCCGAAAGGGAAGATGGGGAGCCGGATAGAGGTGGAGGGGCAAGGACGTCCATCGGAGCGACGGTCTCGGGTAATGAAGACATGGTCATTTGCATGGACATAGAGACTGCGGAGGAGGGATCCATTCGCTGAGTAAAGAGCGGTGGGGGCATCTGCAGGTGCATATGGGCGGAAGGGTCTGGAGGTATTGACGGGTCCGGTAGAGGAGCGGGGATGAGGGAGACGAAAGTTTGCGGGATAGGGACTTCACCGGAGGAGTACTGCTGATACTGCTGCGGGTCAACGGTGACCGGTGGGGCAGACTGTATCTCCTGCATTGAGGCCATGCACGCGCGGGCAAGGGGGTGATCACGGAGCGCCGCGAGGTGGGTAGAATGTGTTGAGCTTGATGGTGGAACGGAAGAAACGAAGGGATGGCGAGCAGGAGGCCCGTAGATCACAACGGAGCGAAGACTCTAGATCCTCGGTCTGAGAGGAGAGATATGGGGATATGAGAGAGCTGTGGACAGGGTGTGGCACGAACCTGAACGGGCAACTAAGTCCACGCGGACGGAGAGTAGTATGGCCGAAATCTGGACAATCGGTGCTGGGATTGTGGACAGGGCAGAGGTAGCGGGGGCTTGCGAGACGGGTGCGGCATGCACAACAGGGCGGGTGGTGAGGAAAAGAGAAAAAGGAGGAGGAGGATGAGGGCGAGGAAGGAAGAGCGTACGCGATTATGGCCCAGAGGAAACGACCGAGCGGACACGAGCTTTCGCCATCCGAGTCGAGACTGGCCACACGCCTCAAGGCCGTCCGGTAAACACGCGCAAACACTGCCTTATTAACCACTGCTCTCCTCCCTCTCCTCCCTTCCTCTCTTGCGCACATATCACGCCTCAATCTGCCATGGCCCGCTGTCCAGCCCTCCAACAACTCCGTTGACCAGGCTCACCCATCGAGCGCGCCCTTCGCGGCTATCGTCCATCTTCCGCAGTCTCCGTGGAAATGTTGCCATCAGGGGCACTCTCTTCAAGACTCGTATCAATCCCGACGCTTGTCGTTGTCACTCGTCATTTCGGCCGTATTTTGTAGCTTTAGCTTTTGCCTTTTTCTGCTACTGTATTGCTGTCGGCCCTCAACGACCCACAAGATCTCGTCGCCGTCGAGTGGCCTCTGGCGCTCGCAAGGGCGATAGCAGTGGCTGGTAGCAACCGTCCAGCCACGGCTGGTCCGTATCCGTACGATCTGAAATGAGCGGATCGTCTGCGTCTTGAGCCTGATCTGCCACGATACTCGATGGGCGGGTCATATGTCCTGCGCCGATGTGCTCGATATGTGTCCGTCCTTCCCTTCCTGTCACCTGCGTCTTGCTGAGCACCTCCTTCTGGCATCCGATGATCCAGCGTGTGTTTGCATCCTGTCCTCCCACCGTCGCGCCCATCTTCTGTTTTTTCCGGAATTCGTACGCGCTTCGCTCTTCCCGCTCAATCTTCACACACGTCCTCCCACAACACTTCCCGGTCGTGTACCCGACTTCGTAATGCAAATATCAAACTCGACATCCTCCTTCCGCGTGGATCAGCTGTGAGATATTTCAGTCCTTGGTGGGAAACCTCCTTCGACGGAATCTGACAGAACACATCCGTCATCCGCCTCCTCGCCTTCTTCCACTGCCGTCCCGAAGCTACCCCCTATAGACGTGAGGAACGCCCACCTTCCATGGCACATCTCACAAGCCATCATGCTAAAAATTAGTCAAAGTCCCTGAGGCACAGCGCGATTCAGTGTATACGTACGTATCTCGTAACTATCCTCCGGCCCCGTCGTCCTCCATCGCCAGGCGTTAAAGCGCAAGGCGTCCCGTTCCCGACGTACAGACGCCCGTTGTGGTCCGCTTGCCTTTTTCGGGTCCAAAGACGCGCGAAGTACTCACGCAGCCTCTTCTAGCCTCTTGCGACATTCTACGTTCTGTCTGCAGTGCGTGAACGCTCGATCGGACAGACCATCCTACCCGCTCTGTGAGGCGTGCTCCCGATGGCTACCACGAGCAAGCAATACAAAGCAATAGGCGAGGACTTGTGGAAGGCTCGTACAGAGAAGATCGTATGTACGTCCGTCCCTATGAACAGCCGCAGCGATCCTGATGTGCTCAGGGATAGAATGCAGAGCTCTTTGCCCTCACCTACGGCGCGCTCGTCGTCCAGTTGATACAAGACTATGAGGACTACGCGGAAGTCAACAAGCAGCTCGAAAAGATGGGCTACAACATCGGGACGCGCCTCATCGAAGACTTCCTCGCCCGGAGCACCATCGGCCGCTGCGCTGATTTCCGGGAAGTCGGCGAGGTGGTTGCGAAGGTATGTTGTCGCAGTGTGAATCCGATCGCGGCAGTCTCAACCGAGTCGGCACGTTGGGAATGCAGGTTGGCTTCAAGTCGTTTCTGAACATCACTCCGAACGTAACGCACGGCGCACAAGCACCTGCATCGTCCCCAACTAGGACGAGCATGCCACCACCACAGGCGAATGCTAGTGCAAATGCGCCTGGATCCAACTTCACCCTCACGTTCGAAGAGAATCCTTTGGCTGAATTTGTCGAGCTGCCAGAAGAGGCCCTCGAAGGTGGTCTCTGGTTCAGCAATGTACTATGCGGGGTGCTCAGGGGAGCGCTGGAAATGGTACGTGACCCTTCTTATGCTCAGACGATCCGATCCATACGGTCTGGAACACCCAGGTGCAAATGCAGGTGACCGCCTCGTTCGTGTCAGACGTGCTGCGAGGAGACGAGACCACCGAGATCCGGGTCACACTCGTGAAGTACCTGGAGGAAGAGGTGCCTGTTGGTGACGACTAGATGCCGTATCATGTATGTACAATAGTGTGCCCTATCATATGCGCCCGTCTCGCGGAGCATCAGGGTTCTGGGATGCGGGGTGCGGTCTATTGGGGCCCAGGGTGCAACCAACCGACCACAAAACCAAGACTGCGTGCCCGATCAGCGAGACAACTCGGGCTTAGCAGCAATCGAGCGGTACAGAGAAGGCACTCACCGGCGGGAGGGCCTCGCCCGCAACAGTAATTAATTGTACCGTTCGACCCTGTTGAGCTTCCTCGCCGTCTTCGCGTTGCTCTGCGTGTTCTGTCCCCTGACCGGGAGGTGCATCGCATGCCGCCGTCCGACGTAGCTGCCGATCATGCGCTGGTGCGCAATGTTCTCCCGCATCTGTCTGCGCAGGTCCGACTCGATCTTGATCTCCCGGAGACGGTCCACGACCTGTGGCACCGCAGGCTGCGGCACGGGCTGGGAGAGCGGTGGGGGCACATAGTCCGGGGACGCGAGCGCGTGCGGGGCGACAGGGGGCGAATTCGCGGGCGAGGAGAGGAAGGCGGTCAGGGCCGTCACCTGCGACTGGTTCAGGTTGCGGATGCGGCAGCTTTCGTGGACCTGCACGCGTGCACAAAGGCGGAGTGCGGTTTTCTGGCCAATGCCATAGAAGTGCTTCAGGGCATGCTGTTCTGGGTTATAAGCGTTGTAATCGCCATCTATATCACATGTTGGTATGCGCACCTTAACCAGTTGGTTCTCTGGGAGGAGGACACCGAGGATATGCATGGTGGTCGAGGACACCCAGGTCCGGGGAGGGAGCAGCGGTGGCAGAACGGTGTCGTGTAGACGCCCATTGACCTCGGAGGACATTTGGGCGCTATCGGTCGGCCCAACCTTGTCTTCCGACCATCCGTCAGTCACGTTTTCTCCTGCTGGGTGTAGCCTCAGCGATGTCGACCAGCAAAGCGGAAGGTCGTCGCGAAGATGCGCTAGCCAAGCAGCGTAACCAAATGCGCGAAGAGTTCGAACGGCAGAAACAGACCCTCATCCAGGAGACCGAGAAGGCCCGGCCCTCCTCGAACCGTTTCGTCGGCCAGAATGACTCCATGGAGGACACGCTCAAGAAGAGCACTGTCGGTCTCGTCAGGCTCGAGGACTTCCAGCAGCGCCGGAAGGAGCTCGAGGAGGCAAAGGCTCGCGAGGCCGCTCGCACGAACGAACTCAAGTATGTCAGGGATTCTTACGGCGGTGCGCGTGCGGGCCGTTCGGGGTGTCGGGTCGCTCACAGGATGTGGAGGGGTTGTTTAGGGGTGAAAAGAAGCTGAAGAAGCGCAAGAAGACGGCCAAGTCCACGCTCTCGTTCGCGCTCGACGACGAGGAGGGCGAGGAGAGCGGCACCCCGTCGCAGAACGGCGACGAGCCACCGGTCAAACGTCCGAAATCGCGGAAGAACCCCGAGGTCGACACGTCGTTTCTCCCCGACCGTGAACGGGAAGAGGCCGAACGACGCGAGCGTGAGCAGCTCCGTCAGGAGTGGCTGCGCAAGCAGGTCGAGCTCAAGGCTGAGGACATCGAGATCACGTACTCTTACTGGGACGGGAGCGGACACCGCAAGAGCGTCACGGTAAGTTCTTGGCTGCGCGTCGTCCGTGTGGCCGGCCTGACCACGTAGGTACATGCATGCGGAACTGCCATCCTCGCCATTTAGTGCAAGAAGGGCGACAGCGTCTCCACCTTCCTTGAGAAGTGTCGCCAACAGTTCCCTGAACTCCGCGGCGTGAGCGTAGATAATCTGATGTATGTGAAGGTATGTCGAGACAGACTCGCGCTTCGTGGCACGCGCTGACTTATGCTCTCAGGAGGACTTGATCATCCCAGGTGTACGTCAACTATGCTTCCGGAACCGTCATGGCGTTCTCATGTTTGGGATAGCACTACACGTTCTACGACTTCATCGTGAACAAGGCGCGCGGGAAGTCCGGTCCTCTATTCAACTTTGACGTGCATGACGATATCCGTCTGCTCGCGGACGCTTCTGTCGAGAAGGACGAGTCCCACGCAGGTAAGGTCGTGGAGAGAAGTTGGTATCAGCGGAACAAGCATATCTTCCCCGCTTCCAGATGGGAGGTATGTGAAACGTTTCTCAATCTGTGCATCCTATACTCAGGCCTTGTCCCTGTAGGTTTACGACCCGGACAAGAATTACGGAAACTATACTATTGCATAGTCATAGCTGTGTCGACTTGCCATAGTGTCCAATCAGTATCCAATTATCTATGCTTTGCCGGTGTAACCTCACAACTTTACGTCTTATCCATGATCTGGTTGTGAAAACCTCGAAGTTCTCCCAGCTCGTACAAATCCCTTGAACATGTGTAAGTCTCGTGTAAAGTGACGTCGTTACGTCGTAAGCCTATTCCGCACATCTGGGCGCCTACATTACCGCTTTCATCCACCATCGCCCTCCAAGCCTCTCGACTCTCGAGAGTCAAGCAGCACACATCCTTCGGCCACTTTGACTACCGCCGATCACTATCATGTCTGGAACCGGACCTCGAGAGAACATTTTCCCCACGCGGATGGCTTTGACCAACACGAAGCTCCGTCTGAAAGGAGCACAGACAGGCCACTCCCTCCTCGCCAAGAAGCGCGATGCGCTCACTACCCGTTTCCGTGCCATCCTTCGCAGGGTAGACGAGGTAAGTGTTCTTCTACTGCACGCACTGTCTTTCCGAGCTCGAGTTTGCTGTCTATAGGCGAAACGGAAGATGGGCCGAGTGATGCAGCTCGCGTCGTTCTCTCTCGCGGAGGTCACGTACGCAACGGGTGATATCTCGTACCTTGTGCAGGAGCAGGCCAAGTCGGCGTCCTTCAAGGTCAAGGCGAAGCAGGAGAACGTCTCTGGTGTCGTCCTCCCAGCGTTCGAGGTGGATAGGGTACCGGGCTCAGGTGCGTTCTCTCCTCTCCCTATATGCCGATCTATGTCGCCCCACAGTTATTTACCTCATCCTCTCTGACAGACTTCAATCTCACCGGTCTTGGGCGCGGTGGACAGCAGGTCTTGCGCGCAAAAGAAGTCTATGCGAAGGCCGTGGAGACATTGGTTGAGCTAGCTTCCCTCCAGACGGCATTCATGATTCTCGATGAGGTCATCCGAGCGACGAACCGTCGAGTCAATGCTATTGAACACGTCGTAATCCCCCGATTGGAGAACACAATCAAATACATCACAAGTGAATTGGATGAGATGGACAGAGAAGAGTTCTTCCGGTAAGCATTTCGCTTCCCTATCCTACTTTCTGACACTCAGCTCTGACAATCATGCCAAGGTTGAAGAAAGTGCAAGGGAAGAAGAAACGAGATGCGCAGGTCGCAGAGGAGCTCAAAAAGGCACTTGATTCGTCAGACGAAGCTCAAGCTTCTCCTGTTGGTGGTAGTGATGGTAGCGACCTTCTAGGGAGCAAGGACGAGGATGTCATTTTCTGAGATGGCGTGCATGCTTTCATCGAACAATTCCAAACTTTCACGATATTGAATGTGATACCCATATGCATCGTCTTGTACAATACAACAACAGGCGCATGATTAGGCGAAACGCTTTGCATGTATCCGATTTTCTGTGAGCACAGCAGACTTCGCGGCGGGGTGGCCTGTGGCCCATGTGGCATAACATATGCGTAGCGGCATACATACATGTGAGATTTTGCAGCGAGATGCGATGGGAAGCCAGAGAACTGCGTAAAGAGGATAACTGAGGAGTTACTGTTGAAAGCGCAAGATTCAGCAGCTGTGGATCAAGATATGTATTTATTGTACGCACGTCAACCATCTCAACATCCTCGCCCGCCGCCTTTGGTGCCTTCTTCCTGTCTTTCCGGTCAAGGATTGCCCGCCTGGGACATATATTCGATGGAGCTTTGATTATGAAGTTGAGGCGAATACGTACCTGTCCTTGTCCAGCTTGATGCTCGTGATGACAACGTTGCTGGGGTGAATGCCGATGGGGACGGTTGCGCCATTCGACTTGTCGCGTTGGACACGGTCGACGTGGATTACCCACTTCTTGCGGTACACCTGAGTAACCTTGCCCTCGCGACCCTTGTACTTCCCCCGGACGATCCGGACCTCGTCATCCTTGCGAATGGGTAGTGAACGAGTCTGGTGGGCAGATTGGGGAGGCACATATAACCGTCAATCATGAGGGCAATTGCAAGTACATTAGAAGTACGACAACATACGTTGTACTTGCCGCGGAGGTCCTTCGCGAGCGAAGACGACATTATCTTGCGACGGATGGAGGAGGGGGCGGAGAAGTGCGCCTTGCGCGACTTGCGCCGGGAGGAAGAGACGTCTGGACATCAGGTTAGCACAAATGGACTAACCCTGGCACACCACATCCACAACGGTTCCGATCCATCCAGCCTAGTCCACCCCTCCAACGACCATAATCCACCACCACAGCACAACAGCAGCATTCCACCCTGCAAAACGATAGTACTAACCGGCGTTGAACTTCATCTTGAATGTCTTGAGGGTGTTGACGTTGACGATGGCAGATTTTCCTCCTCTCGTTTACCGGACGCGACAGGCGCTGGAGGGACCGTGTCACTATCACATGTCACAAGATGTCACAACGCCATCGCCAATTCTACTAAGCGCTCGCACTCATCAGAGTCCGTCCGCTTTCTCCACGTCCAGTCATACTCGTCGCTCTATAGCCTCCAGGGACTTCTAGCTCGCAGCTCACATCACTGCTATGTCCTCTGACAAAGTCCGCTCCACGAAGCTCAAGTTTAAAGGCGAAAAGACGAAGAAGAAACGTAAACGCGATGATGATGAGGAGGGACCAAGCAGGAGGAGGCGCAAAGATGAGGACGACGAGTCTCCGGAAACGTGGGTGCTTCCGGAGGCTGCGAATGAGATTCGTGGACCAGCCTTCATCCTCCATCCATCGGACCCTTCTCCTATATGCATCACATACGACTCTACTCGCGGACGCATTGTCCTGCAGTCTGCAGACAAGGAAAAGTCTGAGGACGCCGAGTCGCCCTCCATACTGAAGCGCGCCCCTACGGATGTCTCTCAGGTCTGGGTAGTCACACGAGTCGCCGGTTCACCTACCATCAACATACGAACTGGTGTCGGCGAGGGCAAGTTCATATCATGTGACAAGCATGGGCTAGTCTCCGCAGACAGGGAGGCCCGCGGTCCACAGGAAGAATGGACACCAGTCGTCTTCCCGGACGGTATGGTCGCGTTCCAGAACATTTATGAGAAGTATTTGAGCGTGGACGAAGTTGCGGGCGGGCAACTAGCATTGCGAGGCGATAGCGAAGAGGTGGGCTTCGGGGAACGCTTCTGGGTCAAGATCCAGACCAAATACAAGAAAGAGGCCCATGCAGAAGAGAAGAAGCGCAAAGACGGAATGATAGATATGTCTACAGCAGATGAAGCTGGTACCAAGTGCGTGATTGTCTCCTGCCGATATGGAGTATGCATTGACGTCGTTGTAATTAGCAAACTATACCAAGCATGGGGTGCTGGAAAATCAGTAGTCTCAGTGGATGATAAGAAAGAAGTAAAGTATCACATAGTATTCCTCAGACAACACTATACTAACGATTCCGTCAGCTCAAGCGTGCGAAGAAGGAGGGGCGGTTAGCCGAAGCCTTGCTGGACCGACGAGCCAAGCTCAAGAGGTAAGTCAAGATGTTCTCACTACATCTCTTCCTTCAGCTCATGGCTTTGCGTCTAGTGATCGTTTCTGCTAGGCTTTCGTCATGTTATCTGGATGTACCCATCTATTGTACCAGTAAACGCATCGTTTCCCACTGTTTCAATCATCACTCGTTGAGCTTGACACTCCATTGACGCTTCAAGCCCGTCGTTATAACACTCTACTCTTTACAAGGTACAATGCCTCGTCTAAGCCATATTCTCCAAGCCGTCGCATACCATCTTGAACTGTAACTCGGTGAGTGCCCCTTCCTTAACCCAAGTATATAACCATGAGCGCCAATTCGTGATGCGAAGCATACTGAGCAATGCATGCTCGTCTCCGACTCCATGTGAGACGAACACCGGGAGGAGGAATGTGAGATCTTGCGCGAGTTGTGAAAGGAAGGCAGCAATTGCTTCGGACTTCTGATTCATATGTTCGGAAATTAACGTTTCGGTCGATCCTCCGCGAGATCCGTTGGTCGCAGACGGTGCCAGGCGGGACTGTGATTGCCGGCTCTTGTTGCCCTTGGGCGGGATATCGACCTAACAGAATGTGAGTGAGCACACTGTTGTGAATCACACAAGGTAATGTTGGACGGACATAAACAGAGCGGGTCGGGGATCTCGGAGTGTTCTTGAGCCTTCGCGAGCCTTCGCTCTGCCTTGAGCTAGACTGCCGTCTGAGTCCGACGATCTTAGCAGTAACCTGCTCTCTGTCTTGAGTGCGGTGTTTCAAGCTAGTCCCGAACTCGGCAGGAACTCACGTATTCAATCTGAGTCTGAGAACGTATGATTCCTCGTTTAGATCCTCCTTTGCGTAACTGTCGATGCTGCGTGATCAATGTAGGGATTGGCCACGCATCCTTGTATTGTCTGAGAACGGGATGCTTCTCTAGAGCCTGTCGAAGAATCTTCGAAGTCAGTCTACACCGAAGAGTAACCAAAAAGTTACTAGACATTCATGTCACCCACTTTGGAGATGATGGTACGTTTCGCGTGTATTCTTTCCGGCTCTGACAGTTCCTGGCACGGGGGCATAAGCCTCTCGCAAAGATTCCCTACGGTGTTCTGTGGGGAATTACTGTGAGCACGGGCGACCAAGGCATGAGACTTTCGAGTTTGAATGACGTACCGTAATCTGGAAGTAAAGAGCCAAGTCCTCCAGGCACCCCATGAGCTCCATCTGCTCTGCGAGACAGACCGGTCCATCTGTCCCTACCGCAATAACCCGTCGTGAAATCTTAGCAGGCGAAGGGATGGTGTCACGAATCATTTCGAGGTCTGGACTCGACGGCGAGGAATGCGAACGACCGTGAAGTCATCATCTGCATTATATACCTCGCCCAAGGGCAGCGGGCCTTGTGTCATATGCTACTATACGCATGCTATCCGAACTCGTATTAGTACACATCGTATGTTCGTCCCGCTGCAGCATGTCGATCATGCACGACTCGAAACGATATCATACGAGCCAAAAAGAATGATGTTATGTGATATTGGGCAACGGGGTTTCGCACATAGCACACGTCACATCCGCATGACCGTTCTCGAATGTACAAGCAGGGCATGCCGTAGATGCTGGAGCAGACTGGCTTGACGAGGGCGCAGAGGAATATGAGAACCCGCCCAACAGGGTACCGCCGAATGCTTGTCCTTCTGCCCGCTTCCTTGCGCCATTCGCTGGACCTGACTCGTTCTCCGTATCCGTGAGCACGATCGGGTCGTCGCTTTCCTCCTTCAGATCGAGTAGGTCGTTCGACAGAATCCCAAGTGACAGCATGGTCGCGGAGCTGTCATTCAACTCCTCGCCATGGTAGAATAGTCGCTGGGTGATCACGGGGATCCCGAGCTCGTCGTTCAACTAGGTATGCAAAAGGTCTTCAGAAGCGAGTTCGCGCAGAGGAGTAACGCTATCTGACGTACCATGACCTTCAGATCCTTCACAGACATAGCTTTCGTGATTGTGATCTTGCGCCTTTTACCGTACTCCCTGCCCTGCCTGATGCGCTTCGATTTGCGAGACCCTTCGTTGGCTCGTTTGCCGTATGTGGTGAGGGTCATCTGGACTGGTTTGGACGGCCTGGGAAGGTCTTCGTTGTAGGTTTGGGGCGTAGGGACAGGATCAGCGGCCCCCAGGACACGGATGGTGATCTCGGTCATGTCGAATGATGTTCGCCTGCGAAGGAGGTATGAGAGGTTGGATACGCTAGCATGATTGAACATAGTAGCCCCGATACATACCGTTTAAGTCGACAGTCGCCACAAACCTCCAGCTCGTGGAGGAACTTCCCGCCCGTGTTTTCGACGGCGATGAGGGGACCTCCGGAATAGCTACATGTGATCAGCAATTTACATCAGCCATCCGCCTCGAATCCACTCACAGCTCCTCCAAAACGTCCCAGTCACTTCGCTTAATAATGGACATCGAGGCGTCTACGTCACCAGGTATATTCGGGTCGAAGCTCAGCAGACCATGATCACAGATGAATTGCGAGTTGTCTAGACTGTGGGGACGAGCCACTTCACCCGGGCGCATCAGCCACTGTCTCCATGAACGCACAAACTGTGACGGTACGATTGCGCAAGGAGTATCTTCAAGAAGGGCGGTATTGCCATTCAGTGCATTCTCGTGCGTGTGTTTCAATCTTGCCTATACATTCACAACTCGGTGAGTGCGATAGCAGGGGTAGGAGATACCGCACCTTCTCTTCCTCGGCCTGCTTGCGGTACTCACGCTTGTCCTCCTTTGAGATGTGGAGAAGGGCCTCGCAGACCGGACAAGGTTCAGCGGACGTTGACGGGGGCTTCCAGTTGGGGAATAGCTCTTGTAAGATCCCGAATGCCTCTACCGATATTCGTCTCCTGACGGTCACATTGGTAGCGAGACCTCCGTGTTCGCAGACGACATCTCGGACAAACTCTTCAGAATCAGGAGGTGGATCGTGTGCGCCCTCCACGTGCATCTTGGGCTTCGCAAGCCGCCAATCTAGCAGGGTTTAGTTGGGCGCCGAGGTGCATTTGTGGTGAACAGAGATAACCATCATCGCACCTTTGAGCCAGGCTTTGGATATATGATATCCATCCTCGTCATCGTCTACTGCGGAAACCTCGTCGAAACGATGGACCATCCGTGGATGTTCTACCTGATAGAGCTTCTCTGGGTGACAGGGCAAGTTAGCTACACTCATGTCTTCTTAGGCGATTGATGCGTGACGCGTACCTCCAAACAACCGCTCCACACACGACGCACAGACGTCCCCGGTAGTTAGCTTCGGAGTCAAGAAACAGCCGTCCTGTTCCTCTATACGAGAGTAGGCAGACTGCACACATGATCAGAATAAGGCCAGTTGATGCCCTAGACACCTACCGCTTTGATGACCTTCATGTCACCCGCCTTCTCCGGATCCAGCTTGCCATGACTACACACCACGTCGGAGATTGAGATAGATATCTTGGACGGCTCTCCTGATATAAATGCTTCCTGCCGGTCCCCTTTGGATACTTGGTCGATGGCTGGAGCAGGTGTGGTTTTCGGTGTCTTAGGTTTGGCGATATGTCGTGTTAGCCATGACTCCAATGCTTGACGACTCGCAACTACAGACTCCTGGGAAATTATGAGTATTTGAGGTGGCATGCCACTCAGTTTTTCATTTTACCTCTGTGCGTGAGCTATTGTTCCAGTCCCGGTATATGTCCATGACGATGCCTCGTATTCGATCGAAACGCGCCTTGGCTTCTTTCTCGCTGGTCACGGTAAATTCGATGAGTTACGTACAACCAATGGCGTAGGACCAATGTACTGTACCGTTGAGCAAAATCTTCGCATGCCTTGTCGTGTTCCGAATTGAGAGCGTGTACAACGTTGTAGGCCCTCTCTGGGGCCCGAAGCAGGGAGGAAGGATTGCTTCGTTGTGGTGGTGGATTAGAAGCGGCGGTATTCCCTTTCGATTGAGCTGTTGATGCCCAGGAAGTCTGGTCCACTCGAGCGTAGACGAGCATATAGGCATCTCGAGATGAGATGTACCTGATGAATGTGTCAACTCGTACGGATGAAGAAAACAACGGTGGTAACACTGACTCCGGCCCATCTCTCTGAGGCGAAGCGTCGTTCTTCTGTGATGGCATAGGGTCCCTGTGACACACCGTCAGTAGAACTCGAGTGCGCGTAGAGTGGAGGTCTTCTACTCACTCGACAATTTCCACATCATTCTCGATATCACTGTCATCGATCCGTTGACGCTTCTTGGGTGGACGACCTTTGGGAGGAGCAGCCCTAAGCGAAACATGAGCAACAACTTTTGAGCGCAACTATGGTACACCAACTTCTTGGCGTCCTTCGATGCTTTGGCTCCCTTCTTCGCGACGTCAAGCTTGGGTACAAGGGAATCGATCTTAGACACCGTCTCGTCGTTGAACTGGTACCATTCTTGATTGCTATAAGTTCCATGTGTATCAATGCTTGTCTGAAGGTTCGTCACTGATCATACGCACTGTACATCGAAGACTTGGGCCTCATAATGTCCGTGATATGCACTTGTGCCCTTGTGGAGCAGGATACCGCGCAATTCGTAGACATTCTTGCTCTCCTTTGGTCGCCTCTTTCTGTGCTGCTTGCGAGTCTCCTCAGGTCCAATGAATCGACCCATGTCAATGAAGGTGGGGAATAAGATTGTCTGCTTTGACTTCTTTCGTTCCATAGAAGAGATGTCGTAGACAAATCGGAGCAGGGAGAAGTGCAAGACTGGAGGCAATTCGCGGAGCTCGGTATAACGCTTTGCATCTTGCAGACTATCGCACTGCTGACAAAGGTACCTAGAATTCCGGGTCAGGAGCATGCCGTACTACGAGTTGCATTAATTATGCACTTATTATCCCCAGATAGTGTCTCAGGCTCGAGCAGTGCGGAGATCCTCTCTTCCAACGTAGCATTGTTCTAACCATATGAGCATTTCTGGCACAGTCAAGGAGCATGTTGGACTCACCTCTAGGTTGACTTCAATCTCAAGAAAATCTGAATCACGCTCCGAGCGTCGTTGACAATTTTGGCAAACCGTGTTGTAGACTTGTTTGCCCTGGAACTGCGAGAGTGTGAGTCATTGAATGAAGTCGACCAATCGAAGTCGAACCTGATCAGCAATCAACGACTTCAACTCATCACTATGCTGCTTCTTGAACTCGTTGTCGAGATGTGCCATGAAGAGCTTGGAGAACCTGCACAAATCAATTATTGATCAACGGTGAAGCTTATGCAACGTGCAAGCAATGCCACGTACTCCTGAGCGTCTTGCTGCTCTGTGGCGCGCAGTTTCAAACTCTCCACGAGCTTCACTGGGTTGAACGCACTCAAAGCGCTGTGCTGCATGGCAGCAAATGTGACTTGTAGCTGGAAGATGGGCGATTCCTAAAAGGAACAATCGGAATGGTGAGGAGGTACCTTCACAGAGAGTGCGAATAGGGCAACTGACTTCGAATGAATGATGTGCGTCTTCAGCTGGTTGACACTCGTATACGCCCTGTCGGAACGGTATGTCTTGAAACCATACCTAGGCAAACGTGAGCCTTGCAGACGGCAAGCATCGAAGTTACATGATGGGTGTCCGACCTGCAAGTATGCATTGGCATAGCATGTCGCCCCCAAGTTCTGAGTACTGTCAGGACAAATGCTCTGCGAACGAGGCAAGCTTCCTGACCTTCAGTCCTATCGGCGTTTGCCCATCTCTTGATTCAGATACAGGATTGTTTCCGATCTGGTTCGTCTTGATATAGCTCTCGTACGCTCCGTCTTCCCCCAACGTTATCACTCTGCATTACAGTTCTGGTTTAGGACCGCACTTACCTGCGTCCTCCCACTTTTCCTGACCAAGATAATTCAGGCAATACGGATTCTGCTTGCATGCCTTGACGCTACACGTGGGACCTTCGTCGTCAGAGATCACGATGACATCCTCCGCTGAGACTCCAGGCTGCACAGGTGGACTAGCTTGACCATTGGCCTCATTCAATGGGGGTCTCCGCCTTTCCGTATGCTTGTTTCGACAGATTTGGTTGCCGCTGTGTTCAGAGAAGCCACAAGTCGCCAGGCGGTGCTCGTCCCGGACGGTAGACACGTCCGTCACGTCCGTCCCAACCCAGCCCCAAGCAGAATATGCAGCATTTCCAGTTAGTTTCGCACGCTTGAGACGTTCGCCAGCAGAGAGACCAGGAGGACCAGGAGATCCGCGCCTTGTGCGCTTTGGGGGCATGAGGGATCGCAAGGCAAGGTAGGGTCCGGGAAAGCAGAGTGGCAGGAGGAGATGGAGAGACCCTGACCGTGAACGCGCGGGTGGCTGCTCGGGCGTCTTCTTTACGCGTCGCGTGCACGTGATTAATACTAAGATTCAGATCGTCACGTCCTCCGCGGCGTTGGGTCTTCTTTTATTTTGAGGCGTCCTCGAGGTGTCGACAAGCCACCCATACAGTCACTCTGCTTCATCAGCTGTACTTCGCAAGCTTGCTTGAGCCGCTCTCTGTGACGTCCTCTCAGGAGCTGTGCAGCAGTGATATCTTCAGCGGTCGCCTAAACATCACTGCAACACTCTGGCAGTACTTGCTACTCATGGTGCTGTTGAGTCTACTCGTGCCACATCCTCTCTTAGAGATAACGCGGTATTCGATGTTCATGCACATGTCGGATATGCTGGATACGCGGGTCATTCAGCTAGCTACACTAGTAACTGGTGTGACGTAGCTGAGCTTGAAATCATCGTTCAAAAGGTGACGATGTGAAGGGCATAAGTGGTTCATTTCTTAACCTCCTTCCACCATCAGCGACACCCCATCCGCTATCTGCTGAAATGTTCCTCCTACCATTCATCTTCACTGGTGTTCTGATACTCACCATTTTGAATCCGCCTTACATCGCGACCATGATATCGCACTCTTTTTCCCACTACACTCCGCTTCTCTCCAGTACGTGGACTCGTCAACATTACGCTGCCAATCTACTCCCAGCGGCCGCTTGGGAACCTCGCAGTCATCGCTTCTATGCCAACTACTTTCGGTCTCTTCCAAGCTCTTCCGGATACAACGCCTCGGACGAACCTATCACCTTCGTTCTCGCACGATCCGCTGCTGCGCCCAGTCCCGGACCGTTTTCAGAACTCTTGTCGTTCCTCCCCTCTGGAGCTATCTCAGAGTTTTTCTCGATCGCGCTGGACCTCTTTGTCGTTCTTCTTTGGCTGCTCGTTATTCGCGGCATTTGCACATGGGTGGTCTACAAGTTCCGTGTACCCCAACCGACATCGCCTGCATTGGAATTTGTGGAGAGCCTACAGAAGAGGGTGAGTTATGCGCGAGAGAAATGTGCGCAAAATACGGTACACTCAACTCCGTCCTCAGGTCCATGGTCAAGCGTTCACTCCTAGTAACTCTTGCGACAGCGACATCGCCACCGGATGCCCAAGCGACGATGACGACATTCCTTCACCCATCCTTCATGAACAAGTCAAACCGGAAGGAGTCATCTACATTCCTGTGCCTCCGCTTGAGACGATTTGTACTATTCCGCTACGCCTCCATGTTGTCGCATCCGCCCAGTCTACAGCGGGAAACAGACAGCAACGGGTGACGTATGATGTAAGGACGAATTTTCACAGATCGTTCCCGTAACTGTCTGTCCTGACGAAATTGCGCGAGCAGGAGCCCGAGCGAGTGCAAACCTGGTCGCCCACGTCGAGCTCAACATCATGCTCTCCGCGTCCCTGTCCCAAAGACCCCGGTCATGATCTGGTTGTCAGCAGCTGTTCGGATCCTTCCCACCTGGCAGATCCTCTCATCAATTCCTCGAGGAGCTGGCAGCGAGGCCATGACTCTCAGCTCTCTGTAGTCTATCCGCGCATCCCGCTTCGGCAACCTCGCACACTGGCTATCATGGGAATCTCAATTGATCCCCAAGAAGACATCGTGACGGATCGGAGACCACGTTCAACGATGATTCGAGTATGAACGCGGGTCTGAAAGACCTCTCTGGGACGCTCTCCAGACCGGCCCGTCGCCTTTGATCCCACCACATCTATAGGGGATGCGTTGTATAGTTATCACACTATTTTAGAGCTGTATACGAATCGTGTTTCTCTATCTAGTACGAACTCGAGTGGTATGTGGTTGTGGCCTTGATTGCTGGAATCGCGTCGTAATAAGTATTCGGACATCGAACGCCAAAAGAAGACCAACAACGACCTCACCTGAACATCGCTGCTTTGCACCGCGTCACATCGCTCCTTCCACCGCCTTTCCAGCAGCAACTCCGCGTCTTCGAGTTGTCTCAAACGGTCCCGCTCTTCCGCGACCTCGCGTAGGACCGAGTCAACTTGCTGTGCGACGACGCTGGACTGGTTTCGTGCCAGTGCACTGAGTTGCGTCTTAACCCAGAGATTCTCCTCTTCCAACGCCTCGCACCGCTCGAGTGCAGCGATCGCCTTGTCTTTCCAGAATTCGCGTCCGTGGGTGAAGTCGCGCAGCGTCTGCTCGAGCGCGAGCTTCTGCTTCGTGACGGACGCGACCTGCTCCGCGAGGTATTTGCCTGTGGCCGCGCGAGACTCTTCTGCGTTCTGGCGGATGGTGCGTTCGCGGTCGAGCGCGGCGACAAGGTCCGCGGTCTCTGAGCCTGCCTGTGCGGACGCGCGCGCTAGCGCCTGCTTGAGGAAGGAAATTTCTGCGCGTAGAGAGGCGTTCTCTTCGGCCAGTGTACGCTGCGAGTTCCTCTTGGTCCGGAGTAGGTGGTCAACAGTATCACGCAGCTCTGCTTCAACATCTCTAGGAGAAACGGGAGGAGTAGGGGTGGGTGTTGGCAGCGATTGCGGCTGAGAGAAATCCAGGTGCAGATCAGGTGTCTTGGGCAGGCTCGAAGTGGGAAGTGTAGCAGGAGTGACCGGAGGACTAGGAGGTGGGATCACAGGTGTAGGTTGTGCAGACAGAGAACAGTCGAAGATGATCAAGTCTTCTGAGTTGGAAGAGTTGTCGCCTGCCGACAGTAGCAACGGTGCACAACTGGATCCCTCCGTCATGTGGGCGAGGAGTGATGTGGAGGAGTCATAGACAGACGAGGAGTCGAAGCCAGCCATCATAACTGTTGAACCAAGGGAGATAACAAGTAGAATATTGGCCTCCATGCCCGCCGTATGCGAAGTCATGTATGTTGGCCTGCGGCTGACCGTGACACGACAGGAAGGCTGGCAACTTCAAGGTTCAGGGAGAGCTGTTGGCCGCCGGCTGGTACAGGAGCCAAATTCATTTTGACTGCTTCGGCCCAACAGTATATGCTCGCAGCTGATCCTGAGGAAGGTGGTGATGGTAGACGGTGAGGCCTGTGACCGGGAGTCAGAGCCCGGGCGCTTCCTGATACTGTCCGCATTCATCGAGTTCCTCCTCAGCCTTCCTCAGCTCGCCCGTTCACATCGACAGCTGGTCTCTGCTTTGGTTCTCGGGCACTCGGCTTGCGTACTTCTGTGCTACTGTACTGCTTACAATCTGAGGAGAGTCACGGCTTTTCGAGATGGACTATTTCTCGAAATTCCTGCGCTCAAATACTCAGCCTACGCCCAAGGCAGAAGTGCGCTTCGTTCATCTTCCGCTGCCACCCCGTGTCTCAGATATGCCTGGTCCGTATAGGTCGATCATGCACAGGAGTTCCATAAGTCATGGGCTCTCATCAAGGTGAATGTCACTTGTACCTCCTTTGAACCACGTCCAACAGGATGTCCTGCAGAATACCCTACTTCACCCAGACGAACGTCAACTGACGCGTGGGATCAAGTCCACCAATGTTCCTGCCCATCTTCAATCCATGGTAGATTCGCTCGTCTGGGAATCTACTCGTACGGAGGAAGGGTAAGTCAGACGATGGTGAACGAAAAGTGCGTCCAGTGCTCATCATCTCTACCGCTCGTTAGCACAACTGGGGCATGTTTGGAATACTTGCTGAAGAACGGTATGTTTTACCACCCTGTCTCTCCCCCTGAGTCTTATGCCGAGGATGTCAAGACGTGCTTGGAACCTTGGTGAAGCTCAGCGAGTCCGACCGGCCGTTCGGAATTCAGGCAGAGGTGCTCCGAGCAGTCCAAAACATGGTTGTCCTGCTGGACGAACAATTCCTCGTGCATTCTGCGGTACACAAGGCTGTCCTCCGTCTGCTTCGCAACTGTGTCGGGGATGATCTGCAAGAACAACTTGACGGTCGGAACAAGCCCATGGGTGCGGCCGGCAACACAGATCGTACTCAGCCATCCGAGTACGAGGAAGATTGTACGTACAGGCACGGGTTCACCTCCTTAATGGGCATATAATGACGATCCTACCAGTGGTCAACCTGCTCTGCATCCTCTGTAGTAGGATCCGGACGTATCGCGAGCTTCTCATGATCTTCTTCCACGACAAGCAGTGGTATCGTCCAGAGCCATTATTCGCAGTTGAAGAGGAGGAGGAGGAGGAAGATGACGATGTCCCCGAGCAGCCTACGCTTGCAGAGCAGTCAGCCAAACAAACAGCCCCTGACACGACTGTCTCGCACCGTCCTATGTCTCCTGCACCTTCACAACAGACGGAGATCTCGGGACTCAGTTCGTCTACAACCAAAAAGCCCGAGTACGAATTTCTCCTCTTCAACTATCTACTACGTTTTGTCCATCGGGAAGGTCAGATCGGAGACTTTGCGCGCGCGGGACTGTTGTTCCTCATGGATGTCGCCATGTCTCCGGTGGACACCTCTCACAAATCTGCTGAGGATCTACGCACATCCACGTCCACGCTTGCGGCGCCTGAGACAGACCCTAACACTGATGCAGCACTAGCTCTCGCGGAGTACATCCTCGATGGCGACTTCTCCGATGTCCTCGCAGCCGGCCTTGCAGCTGTCTACTCCCTTCTTCCCACGAAACTCGAAGTCGGACCACCAATCACCACAGAGGCTGCACCTGGCACTGCGATGATTCTCGGCAGCAGCACTATGCCCGATCTGTCGCCTGAGGAGAAGGAGAAAGTCGACGCCGAGCGGGAGAGGAGTCGTGCCATGGGCCTAGAAGAGTCATCAAATCCGGATTTCAAGGCTCGCCTGGATCATTTCCTGAAGCTGCTAGAGTTCTTGCAGGACGTCTTCCGACGGAACAAGGTACATGATGGCGGCGATTCTAGTCTCGACGCATCCCTCCTCGTCGGTTCCGCCATAGTGCAGTCAATCCTCGACGCGGTACGACGAGTGTTCCTTGAGAACATCCTCTATCCTTCTATCCTCGAGTGCTCAGACGTGGATGGGAGTGCCGTAGCTGTGATGTCGTACATCGAGATTATGATCAGGACACTGGAGAACGGTCAGCTAGCCGATTTGCTCATCGACTTCCTGATGAGTGAGGACAACGCGGAGGACCTGTCCTCTTCTCGCCCTCATCCACATTCCATGCTCAATCTTGGTGGCAAATTGCCTCCCACCACCAAGTCGCAAGCGGACAGCAAGGCGGCAAAGCAAAGACGGCGAAAGAGCACTGCGATGACGCTCTTGGAGATGGAAGCTCCTGGAGCACGCCGACAATCGTCTTATTTTACTTCCATGGGGCGTTTCACTCTCAAGGATCTCGTTCTGACGAGTCTACGATCGAAGTTTCAACCAACTGCTACCGCCGCTCTCCAACTCCTCCAATCCCTTTTGCTCCAATATTGCACTCTCTGCGTAGACAGGCTGCTTGTCGTCATTCATGATCCCCAAGCCACCTCTTTCCCACAACCTGCTATCCTTCCAGATGCTGTCGAAGATGCTGCTCTCCCCGCTCCCTCAAAACCAGCAGATGACTCTGACGATGAAGAAGCATTCGTATACCCAGGCGCAGAAGATACCAAAGAGGCTGAGCCTGTACGCCTACAGTCCGCAATCGTCTTCAGCCAACCCGATACCACATATTGGACCCACGAACGCGAGATGGGCCTGTACCTGCAGCTCGTCTCCCGCGTCGACCCGAATCATACCGAAGATGCCTTCAGTACCGGTTACGACCATTACTTAAGAGACGCCCTCTTCTCCATCCAGAGTCAGTCTTGCTTCCAGCTAGACATCGATCCCCAGGAGCGGTCGAAGCTGAAGCACCGGCTAAACCCAAACGACCCGGTGCTCTCCCTCGTGCTCGAGTCGCTGAGAAAGTTCTTCTCAAATACCCCGGAGACGAACATGGCCCTTACTGGAGTCCTGGCCACGCTTGCGTTGTGTCCCGACCGGTCGCTCGCGGGCTGGTTGACCTTTGCACCAAAGGATTCACCCACGCCCTCGAACGCCCGAGACCAGGACGTCCTTTTGCTCAATGAAGACGATGGCGACGACCGGTCTATCGACTTCCTGATAGAGGAGAAGCTCGCCTCCGAGTTCAACGCGCTCCCTGCGACCAGCATGGACGAGCAGTCGCGCCCCGTCGTCCACTCCATCTTCCACGGCCTCGTCTCGCAACTCGAGCGATACCGCCAGCTGGTAGAAAACTTCGACCAGTACCTCACAGAGCGCCGTCAAGGCCTCCTCTTCAACGAGAACCTCACGGATGCCCTGACCCTCGCGCTCGACTTCGAGACCCCGAAGTCGGCCATGTTCGGCGGTGCGCTGTCCATCCTGTCGTCGCCAGTCGAGGCCCCACAGCAGCGGCCGAAGGCTAAGCCCAAGTCGTCCACGTCTTCCTCCTTCGTCTCCTTCCTCACCCCGAAGAAGAATAAGCCGGCGAAGCCCGCACCTTCTGAGCCCACAACCCCTTCGCGCGGCGCCTCGCGGGCCGTTGACGCAAGTCCGTTCGGTCCCCATTATCAGAAGACCGGCGCGATCACTGTCGAGCCTTACCTTGCACCTGCACCGTCGTCCGGGCCCTGGACGCCCGCCAAGTTGCGCAAGTGGGTGGCGGACGAGGAGGACGTGTTCGGCTCGTCGGGACAGTGGGGAGAGAATCGCGAGTCGCGGGTCGTGAATGACTCTGACACGGAGGAGGAGGGGGAGGAGGTGCAGTCGAGCATCACGCACGTCACGCTGTCGCAGCTGCTGGATAACGTCGTGATACTGGAGGAGTCGATTAAGGAGCTGGTAGCGATCATACACGCGAGACGAAGTTTGGGAATAGACTCAATCCGCTATCTGTAGATTACTGGAGTTCAATGTGCTATACATGCTACGACGGCATTACCACTTACTAAGATAGACAATACTGCCCTCCCACCAGTATGGACTATTGTATGGTGACGTCAATATATTGGTTCAGTGCAATTAACCAGCTCGGCCGTTCTGGACGAGGCACTCGAGCACAAAGGGGAAGATACGAATGTCGATCTGCTTCATCATGCAATGTTCCTCCAGCACTCTTCCAGCACGACATCGAAGGTATTGTAATCATCAGCTTCGTAGTAACGTACGAAGATCTTGGGCAGTGCTCGCCAAGTTTTGTCCGGCCGGACGTCACAAATACTGGTCAAGCTCTTCTTCACTTGCCACAATGTCGTGCCTGCCGGATGAGTAGCACGGTGAATATGGGTATGATTTACGGGACAAGAGGCACGTACGTATTCTGCAAGTGATGGCGTATGGTATCGCGGCCCGTCGAGGAGTGCGAGCAACAGACGCAGCAACGCAGATGATCCTTGACAGAGTCTATCGCACCCGATCCTCTCGGATCACTCGAACTTGGGCGGCTTCGGCGTCAGGTATCGTCTTCCACCGAGCTCCACGAATCGAATCGCGGTGAACTGTTCTACTTCTGAATCGTTGCGGAAGCTTTGCTCAATCTGACATCTACTCCTGGCGCAATATAACCGAGTCTCGCAACGCTCCAAATCCTGGCGCGTGGCGCGGAGGGGATCCAGCCCACAAGCCTCTACTATAGCACGCAGATTGTCGACCATGGCGCGATCGACGCGCACGTCGTCGAGGTTGATTGCGGAGCGAGTATCCAGTGCCTTGGCGAATTTTGACACAGTTGCTGTGTAGATATCCGGGTGACGCCACACGTGAGGTCGCTCGCGCGCAAGTAAGTCTGGGTAACATAGATCTTCGTTGTACCAGCCACATGCGAACATTGCGATAGCGAGATCGAGGGGAATTCGAACGTCGCCAGGGAGGCTGATGATCTCACCAAGTTTGAGGATATGTCTCTTGATCGTGTTCTCCCATTCTTGGACAGAGGTGTTCGAGTTGTCCCGGATGACAGTTAAGGCTTGTTCGTCCATCTGGCCGTTATTGGGATGGTCTAAGATGGTTTGGACCACAGGTAAGAGCGCGAGATCCTCGATGTGAGGCTTCCGATCCCATTCCGATGTCCTGACTTGGCTCACGAAGCCGAGGTCCTCAAGGATGACCTCAAAATCACAGAGACGGTCCCAGAGTAGAGCGCAGTGTTAGCCAGGATAGCGGCAGTATTGACTCCCTGGAAGAGTTCGTAATCTGGATCTACTTCACAAAGAGTGTTGTTGACAGGAAGCTGAGGGGAGAGTTCAGTAACCTAGTATGCTTCACCGCCTTTCCGGGAGCGGTAGCGATAACTCTACCAGTACTTACAGTGCCGTTCACCAGGTACGCCGACTTGATCCTGTCCATACAAGCCGATGGGAGCGCAAATGTCGTGTGCTACGTGCATGATCCGTTTTCAGCACTAGACAACAACGGTCATGGACATACTCACCCCAAAGCCATTCAGTTGAGCCAATGCTGCATCGTCCCCTAACAGTGCGGCGAGCAATTGGGAGCCAGCAAGTGGTGTGATGGGGTCATACTACAGAGCGGATCCATGAGGGTGAATTCCACGACACTCCGAGTCTGAAATGGTAGTAGCGCTTGCCTTCACGAGAGCCAGTCGAGCGATTCCGATGTCGGGGTTCTGATGGTCCAGCGGTACTTCTATGATCCCACAAGCTAGAGAGGCATCACTGACCTGGCAGTGACGAGTGAAGGATCGCACAGGAGCCATTGGATCTGGATGTATACCTACATGTACACGATACGATGCGTTATTACTGGAACTTCATACCGTGGCAAGGACAGTACTCACGTCGTCATCGCCGTCGGCGAACATGTTCGAGGACTGTGCTGCTGCAGCAAGCAGCACTGACAGCGCGGACAATAGCAATTGTGAGGTCAACATTGTCTGCTATGATTGGGAGTTGCTTCCACAGAGTCGTCAGGCTTTATGCGGATGATTTTGGTGCCACTACCTACGGTGTTCTGCGGTCTCACGCCCTGCCACGCTCCCAATCGGAGACGTTTTACGGTGTTGACCGGCGTTGAGCGGCAACACTACTAGGCCTAATCCTCAGCGATGCGCACAAGGTCAGGCTATGCCGGTGGGATATGTGCCGTGATCACGCACTGCTGTAATTGCAATGCTGTTCAATCGGCGTATCAGGACGAGTAGTACTGTGTTGACTAGTTCTGTCCTCGGAGTCGACTTTGTGTATCAGAGGATGCGATACAGCCTCTTCTAATTCCGCGGACACTGCACGAAAACTGAATGTGACATCAGATATCAAGCATTTAGGAGCACAACCTACGTACCGCGCGTCTATAGCCCGCAGTATCTGTTTAAGCGAGGCAGACACTGGGACACTGCTTGCTACTGCTTGGTATGCCACTGACAGTGAGTGCTGTTAGCGTGAGACCAAGTAGTCAAGAGTTCAAGCTCCGAGCGGGTCGCACAAGGTCTTTTTGCATCGATTCGCCCCATAACCTATCAGGCGGAACCTTCGAGCACGCGTGCTTGATAGAACGGGATGATATGGTCACAGTGTCAGGATTCGGGTGAGGAATACATTAAGAATCAAACATCTGTGTCAGGCAGGTTCGCCAAGATATCGGCGGTGTTCACGCCTGGGAATACCTCAAAGTCACTGTCCACTTCGCATACCGTATTGTTCTGAGGAACCTGGTTCGAGCGATCGTCAGTTCAACAGCAAGCTATTGGTTTATTTGTGTAGAACTCACCGTGCCGTTTACCATGTACGCGAGTGCGATAGCGTTCAGGCAAGATGAGGGTTCTCCCAATGTTGTGTGCTGTACAGCGTGATCAGCATCTCATTCCAGGTGTTTGTGGGAGTATTGCTTACCCCGAAACTATTCACACGGACCAAAGCCGCACTGTCACCGAGTTGACCAGCTAGCACTTGAGCACCAGCGAGTGGCGTAATTGGGTCGTACTGGAGAATGCTCAACATGAGATTCCGATATACTGTCGTATAGCGGGTGCATGATAAGACGAAAGAAACTGACGGTGCTCGATGCAATAAGGATCTTGTTCGCTAATTTCTTGTTGAATGGGCCACGATATATCTCCACAGACCGAACAGGCCAGAAAGGGCATGGATAGGACAGGCCTGGCCATATGGAGCCAACTATAAGTCCGTCAAGCCGCTTCAGTAACGCAAATAGAGTCAGCGGATGAGAGAGTAGGAGAACATACAGATGTGTGAGACATTCCGGGTCCCAGCGATGATCGAATTGAAGATATCAGTCATGTTAATCTTCGAGTTCGGGTCAACAGTGTCGGCACAAAAGATCGCAGAAGTCGTATACGATTTTGTCTCATTCGCTTCTAGTTTACGTAGCTTGCAAGCGGTCTGGTTGATCACCAACCGTCTTGAGTGAGAACCACGGGCGGACTTACAGATCGCGAGAGACTAGACTTGTTGACCTCTTTACGGTCCTGACCACAGATGTGTTTTGCGCGGACTCGCCTCGAACAATCTCAACAACTTGGGGATAGACCTCATTGACAAGGTTTGTCCAATCCTGGGGGGTATACATCTCGCTGTACAGGTTCGCTAATGAAATGTAAATATTTGCCTTCGTTATGTTCAGAAGCCTACTCACAGCGAATTTGCCCAGAGGTAAGTGGTACCGATGAATTCAACCGGGTGGCGTCATGAGCAGCCTGTAGCAGCGCTTGGAACTTCGCGTCGATGTCAAGGGGTCCGTCTCCTTCAGAAGCAACAGCGCAGCCAGCTGGGCCTGCCAATGCGCAGCCGGTGACCAAACCCTTGTAGATGGTGTCGGCGGAGATTATCTGGTGCGACCAGTGCTGTAGCAATGGCCAAAATCCCTCAGCTCAAATGATCCCATCAACTAGGAGGCTACCTACGGTTGCGAGTTCTTGCGTGGCAATAAACACAGGATCGAGAACACCGTCTAGAATCACACGACCGACTCGCTAGAGGATGAGTTCAGTGCAAAGCTCCTCGGGAGATCAAGACATCGGGTGTGCTTGCCTCGGGGAACACTGAGTTATGCCAGTGCCAATGAGCGAATGAATTTTGGAGGAGGTTGCACAAACTCACTGTTGACGAACCAAGCTCCGATGAGCGTGCCATAGGATGTTCCCAAGTAGTTCACAGGAGCTTGTGGGCCGTCGAGGACATTGATAATGGACACCATGTCACGCACGGCGGCGGCGGTTCCCATGTACTTCAAAAACTTTCCATTGGATGAGCGCAAGCACTTCTGCCCTACCTTCTCGTACTTGTCCTGCATGAGAGAGGCCTGAGACATGAGGGCCGCTACGTCAGCGGGGTCGGTGAAGTTCCCTGTCTCCTCGATACCGGTCAACTCTATCGTCCCTTTGAAGAATGTGTTGTATTCGTCTAGGCTCTCGAAACAGAAGACTTCGCCTGGCCTGCGTACATTATTGAAGTTAGCTATGATATCAGCTAAAAATCTGAGAGATTAGGACTGACGTTGTGAGGCCAACACCCCGAGGGTCCCAACTTGCGATGTCGTACACTCCGCCAGTAAGTGAGAGAAGGACATCCTTGTTCTCGCTGACGCTTTGCAGCCCAGAACCCCCAGGCCCACCTACAAAAAAAGGTATGAGCAGATGTCTCTGCTATAGCAAGCTGTGGATCTCGACCTGGGTTGAATAGGACTGTACCACGGCGCTCTCCAGTAGCGTTGGCCTTGATGATGGCCAAACGGGCTTTCCCAATCTTGGGGTTATGGTAGTCCAACGGGACGTCGAGAAAACCACAGCTCAATGAAGTGTCGTTCACGACGGTAGGATCACATGGAACCCAATGGACTTGAGGATCTCCCTGATAGGTAGTCAGCCAGCCAACTTGATACAATCCCGCACTTGGAGAACACAGACCGGATGCTGGGAAGCGGCATAGCTCGTGCTATATACCAGAAAGAGGGCGAGAAAGACTGTAGCTGCGTATGAGAAGTTAAGCATCACTGGACGACCTGTTCTGTGATGTCTACTAAATCTTGAATTGTCTGCATTATATATGATGTCGCCCACCCGGAACGCGCACTCGAGTCATCTCCCCAGAGCGTTATTATGCCGATGACCACTGCGGCCGCCCTCTGCGGATACTGTCACCTGTCATCGGGATACTCGCAAACCATTGAACGGAGAGCTGCGCGGGGCGGTCTAGAGTCGGCGCAAGTATGGCAGTCTGACGTGTGTTTAGACATCGGAGAGAGTGATTGGACGACTGGGACATCGACAGCCATTCGAACGCCCTACTAGTTTACCCGGATTTGAACAACGGCTGGCACGACCGTCGACGATTGGTCTCATGCAGCTGCGGGATGCATCGCCGTCGATGTCGCTGCCAGAGTGAATCGTTTGTGATCACCGCGCGAGTCATGCATAGCCGTTAGGGCGACTATTTTCCGTCTATCGTTGTGCTGCGCTATCATCCATAGGCGATGAGTCTGCCGGAACAGGTCATTGAGGGGCAACTTGTCGTTCTGCTGTTTGCGGTGTCAGAACGATTGTGAGTTTCATGGTAAGCGTGATTTCACTACAGGTATCCGTGACTAAATGAAAAGGTCGATAAATGACTCACCAAGGAGCCTCATCATCCACAGCATGATACTTACCAGTATATCTGCATGTCATAGTTCAGTGGAAAGGAGTTATTGAGCGCCTGTATAAGAACTTCGTATCGCAATGATCCCTTTCCCCCGCCGCGTTCGTAGTTGAGAATGTCCTCGCTATCGCAGCATGTCAGGCGTGTCACGCACGTCTCCAACTAATCGTGGCTTGCAACGTTAGGGTCGAAGCCTAGTGCCTTGATGAGAGCGCGGGCCTTATGTGGCACGATCCCCGTGTTGACCCGAATGAGGTCGGGATTCCAGCTGTCCTGCTCGACAGGTTGCTTTTTGGAGCCCAGATAACTGGCCGCCAAAGCCTCGTGTTAAGAGACAGCGCAGGATACGTGCAGTGCACGGGGCGGCACCAGTGGATGAGCGCTTTTCGAAACGACATGAACTGTAGGTGGCATGATGAGCAGCTAAACGTGTGTGCTGCAAGACGTAAATCGTCGAAGTCCGTCACATCCGTGGATTGGCGGTCAGACGGTCCGTCCGATTGACCCAGCTTCGAAAGAAGAAATCCCTGGCGTGTTCGGTACCAGACAAGAGCGAGCTTGTGGTCGTCCCCTAGTGACCGGGCGATGGTATGCTTCAATAGCCGGTCACAGTTGGGTAGATCCAGAATCTTCTTGATAGGAGGTAGTAGGAGCCAATCCGCGGGCCCAAGAGTTTCTGAAGGGATGGGGTCGGTAGGGTTGTCGTAGGCCGACCAGTTGTCGCGGACCCAATTATTGATGTACTTTGAGCAACGCTTGAACCTAACAGCCATGACTTTCTCGCGTACGACACGCTTCATCCATAGCAAGACCTTCGGCTTTATTTCTACCCAGGCTTGGCGAGAATGAGTTTCACACAATTCTCTCCATGTTCAGCAAAAAGGGTACCTCACATTCGTCTGTCAATCGTTTCCGAGCAAACTTTGCCTGTGGACGCCGGAGGCTCCTCTCTAGTGTCTTGGATCCTATGCGGTTCACGTCATCCCTGAAGCCCTCTGCCAGCAGACGAGCGATTATCCTGCAATTGCAAAACGAGTAAGTAAAAGCAAGTAGCATGGAAGCTAGAACGAGAGAAAACTGTCACTTGTTGCCGCGCTCGGTTGCAGAGGCGTCCTCCATCATTTCCGCTGAATGTCACACTGATAGTGTCGGCATTGCGCTACATCACAAGTCTCACCAACCATTCGGTCAACTAGATGGATCAAAATAACCTACCGTAGCTTCGACATAAGATGCCGCCGGTCCGTCAATGAAAATCTCCTCGAATTCGCAATCCAGGAACTCGAGACCGTCTGAATCTTTCTCGGGCAGATGAACGATGGGAATATTAGTGATGTCGTGGTCGTCTTCGAGCACTGTAGCAGTGGGACTCATCGTGCAGATGTGCAGAATGAACACCACCAGGAACGACGGGCAATTATACGGCTCAAGGGCCGCCACTCGGATACTCTCGCGGGTCTTCCCTTGAGGGTACGTCGACTTCAAGAAGCCTTTGAGGCATGCTGTTTGGACCAAAGCGGCGAGAGGCGAGTGTTTAGTATTACAACATAAGAGAGGAACAATGGGACACGGCAACAGAGACTACTTCGCCTTCTTGCCTCTCGCCGCCCGGCCTTTGGCCGGCCCCCTCACCCCAGTGCCACCATCATTAGCATGCTTCGCCTTGCCCTCCATGAGCTGTCGTTGGATCTCCTCGAACTCCGCGTCATCGATGTCCGGTGGCGGAGGAACCTCTTTCCTCGACCTCTTCTTTGGCGATGCTTCCTCAAACTCTTCCTCTTCTTCATCATCCGCCTTTGCCCGCTTCTTCCCTTTCTTTCCAGCTTTCCTACCCTCCTCCGGTTCCGCGTACTTGGCAGCGAGGTTGTCAAAGAAGCTGTCCATGTTCTTGCGCTTCTTCAGGATCAACGCCTGCAACGCCGAGGTGTCCTCCTCCCCATCTGCCTGCTGCTGTTGCTTCCCCTTGGCCTTGGCCTTCGACTTTCGCGCACCAGACTTCCCGCTCCCGTAAAACTCATCCCACACCCCGAGCTCCTTCGCCAATGCCTCTGCCTCCGCCGCCTCCTTGTCCGCTTGCTTCTTCCGTACAAGTTTCGACTTCTCGTCCTTCGTGCTCGACTCCCACTGAGACAGAGAGGGCAGTTCGCCCTTCTTGATGAGCTCGGTGATGGCGACAATGAAGCGGGCCTCGTCATCATATGTGGAATGTGGAACGTGGGTCATGATTTCATCTATGGAGCCATCGGTCTCGGTATATGCTTTCTTGAGGTCCTCGAGCTCTTCAGGGGAACCTACGGAAGTTATCATGACACGACGTTCAGCAGCAGCAGAGTACACATGGGCACACCTTGATACTCCTTCTTCATATCATCAAGCTTTCCCTTCGTCACACGATCGAAGAGCTCTTCAAAGTAAGCCTCCCATCCGTCCTCGCCAGGTCCGAAGTCCAAGCCCTCGTCCGTCTTGCCGGTCAAGTCGTAGCGGCTCCGTCTCTTCTCATCAGACAGAACCGCATATGCAAAGCCGAGCTGTTGGAACTTGAGCGACGCGTCTGCCTTCGCGCTCTCGTCCGCGCTGCCATGTTTGTCCGGGTGGTATTTGAGAGCGAGCTTCCGGTACGCCTTCTTGATATCGTTCGCTTTCGCGTCGGACTCGACGCCGAGCACTTCGTAGAGATCGACGTTCTCGGCGTCGGGAAAGAACTGTGAGATGGGGTCTTCGCGGTCGTCCATAGTTGCCGTGATGACTGTGGTGGCGAGTCGCGACAAGGCTAGGTTGTGGTGTGTGGGAGAGACGCGTCTGTCACATATCACTCATCACGCGTCTCAGAGACGCTGAGAATCCCGAGGATGCTCCGCGATTACATGGGCGCTCCGAACGGGTACCTGAAAGAGCTGTCCAACTCGTGTTGCCATCGGTCCACCATCCTTAATACGCCGGACGCTCTCAAATAATGCATTGCGGACGCACTCGCACGCTTCCACACCCTCCTCTCAAACGTCTCGGACATCGACATCGACTTTCCTGCCTTGGCTAACATGCAACCCACGCTCCTTACAGCCCTTACACTCTTTGCCTCAGCCTTCTCTACGCATGCGCAGACCCTCGTGAACGGCCAGATATTCACCAATGGCCTTGCCATCATAGACGCACCCGCCCCAAACAGGTACGTGACATCGTACCAAAAGCTGTAGCTCTCCGGAAACCAATGAGAGAGTTGCAGTCCGATGCACGCTGGCTCGGTGACCCAGGTTGCCATCGATGTACGTCTCTACACACTTATACATCTGACGTCAGCTCATGTTCCCAACAGATCTCAGGAGACGGCCATCTTGACCAGAGCGCGTCCGTCCCCGGCAACGACAAGTCAACTCGGTTCGACAGTCTCGAGATTTACCTTGTCTCCTACCAGACGAAGCTCAACGTCACCGTATCCTCTGGCCCCGACCTCCTTACCCGCGAGCAAGGCAGCACGGTTAAGCACTGGGACTTTAATGTCTCTACCTGTATTCCAGCCGGGTCGTACAACGTACGTGTCGAGATGAATTACTGCTAGAGTCCTGACCGACATACTATCTACCGCAGCTGACGTTCTATGAGGCGTCTCATATCAATGACCAGCCGTACTTTTCCATCACTGCCTATCCGTAAGTGCACCGCCCACTCATAAGTTTCTCTACGTCTGTTATGGCCGTGTCTGAATCAATGTGGTCGCCAACAGGGTTACGGTGATGAACGGGCAACCAACTGATGTCTGCACCAATGGCACCAACGCCCTGCAGGACTTCCCTCAGCTGTCTTCTCCGCCACCACAAACACCGTGGCTCGAAGGGACTTCCATCGCGACACAGCCGCTGCCCAGCGCGACTGGCAACACCGCAACCGTATGTATCCCAACCTCGGTCGAGTTGCTTACGGTCATGGGCTGCGTTCTGTTCCCACTCGCACAGCTCCTATAGTTTTGAACGCATTCCAATTGTAGCTAGATGTGTCACTGTCAGTCCGCTGTGGTAGATAACATGGTACAAGGGTGATTAGAGCATAAATACGCGATAGAGCAAATGCGTGAACAACAACGAAAGTCCGATGAATCCCATCCACACAACACTCGACACCAAACAAGGCCGGTAGATGTATCCGACAGGCGAAAGGAGGTTTCACAATCCAGACTGCAGGCAAAGTCGTAATGGGTGACGTGAAAGACGTGGCAACCACATGCGGGATGCGCACAAAAATCGGCGGGTGTCGTTTACTCTATTGACACGCGCTGACCAAGCGGCGCCCCTGAACCGTAGCCCTCTTCCTTCTTTGCGCCTGCAGTGCCGTGGGTAGAAGATGAGTATCGACGCTGGGGAGCAGGCTCTGAACGTGGATAGTCACCGAATAAGCCCTCCTTGTCACTACGGTTAACACGCTTGTAGGACTGACCGTGAAGCTTGCTTTTGATGAGGCCCTTGTCGAAGTCGGCAAAGCAACGCAAACCGATTGCGAACGTTGCGAACAGGAGTAAGAAAGCGATGATAGCTGGGACATGTCAACTCGGCGTTCTGAGCGGGCACAGCCGTAAGCAGGTGGACGTACTGAACGTTGTCAGCGTTGACCGCACAGTAGCGTAAAGGTAGCTTGAGTTGGGCTCGTAGAAACGAACGAGTTTGTAGACTGTGGATAATCAGTCATGTGGAAACAGGCGCATGCAATGATACTCCTCACTGACTGTATAGCGTAGAACAATGTCAATGAATTGTGCGGTTTGAGTAGCACGAACACTTACAGTAAGACTCAGCAGCCAACATGAGAATTAGTGACACTGTCATAAGCCTACAAGGCGGTCAGACCTAAAATGGCGCCGTAGGATTACATTTACTGACCACTTGATTTCACGTTGCACAGCCACACCGCAACCGATGAGCAACACCAATACTATCGGAATGGCTGCGATCGTCAAGCCGAACTCGGTAGTACTCGTCGCAAGGACGACGATGAGCAGCTGTATGATGACCGCTGGTCATATAATTGCAATGCGAGAGCGAAGGAAGAGGGTATACCTGCATCGTAACGCCAATGAAGGCGAAAAAATCGAATTTCAGCAAGCAGATCATGACCTGGTAGTACTGGTACATGGCTGAACGGAGGTATTAGTCAATTGATGGTGAGCTGGACAATGCCAAACCTACTCTTGGCCGCCGGGTTTGCACCGACTATGTGGAAGATAGCCCAGCTGTACAAGAGGTGAATACGAGACACACTTTTCATGCTTCTGACACTCACCCAAACTCATAGTACAACTGACGAACGAACCACATCATGACCACCCACGAAACAGCAATGACTACGGGGGCAACGATCAAGAAGGGAAGGACATTTTGCCACAATGTTCCTGCTCCGCCGCCGTGCTACAGTTGCGGAGCGTAAGAACCAGAATCACAGACACATGTCAAGGCTACGCACAACATAGTCTTGCGTCCAGTTTGCATTTGGATTCGTTACCAAGGCAGTGTGAGTCTCGTGCACTTGCAATGAGGCCATGACGATGAGCGCTGCATGGAAGACTGCACAGATTTACTGAGCGTTAGGGATGTGGGCGCGCGATAGTGGGTCGTGAGCCAGGGATACGTACGGAGGATGCCAACTAGCTGAATGACGTTCCGTAGTCGTAGCGCATCGAAGGCCATAAAAATCTCGAAGATCCTGCACGGATGAACATTAAGCACAAGACAATCGGCATAGAAGGGTCAAAGGTACTCACTCGGCAAGAATGAAAAGGGCAAGATAGCATGGAATGGTCTTTCATACGCGCGTGGACCATGAGATTCGTGGAGAGCGTTGGACGAATGATGAAAAATCACGCACTTTGTACCGGGAATCGGTCAATGGAACATTATCCTCCACCTTGCTGAAAGTGATCGCCACCATGACGATGACGACAATCGCCTCTGTAATAACACGTCTTGAATACTACGCCACCAACACTGCAGTCGCGTGTTGCGCTAACTCACGGAACAAGACTACATTGACACGTCGTTAGTCCTTTCCCATTACACGTTCAAATTCGTCTGCGCACCTGTCCCCATGAAAGCCCGTTGGGCTGTCGTGTTCAGCGCACCATTGAAGTTCACAGGCATAGCGGCAACAAATTGGTGACACAGAGCAAAGTAGAGGGGGCAAGGGGATGCTTAGGACGACAAGTCCCGGGAGGAGGTGGGAGATCCCGGCCTGGGGAGGGCCTATGGTCGTGCAGTGAAGGAGAGACAGGAGAGAAAAGAGGCAAACGATGCCGCCCGTTCTCTCTAAACGGGTCTAATAGTCCGAGGCGCCCCTCTGTGTCCCGTACCGCTTTGGTTACATAAGCACGTCTCCTGCGCAGTCGTCTTATGGCGGTGAATCTTTTCTCACAGCGAGATGCACGCCGCCTGCACCGGTATGGACACTGTCTGAACTCCGCATATAGAGCTTTGGTACTACTGCGCAAATATACAGGAGTATGTATGTACACACGAAGTGCGTAGTTCTCAAAACTCCACTTCCGTTGACAAGCTTGCCAGGACAGCCTCCGCGACTTCGAGCTCCTCCGTCCACAGAAGGCGCACATTGCCCACCATCCAATCTCGCCAACCATGGTCATTACTCTGATGACTAGGCGTAGCCGCCAAACCCGTCAAACGACAGCGGGCGCGCTCGACGATATGCCCGCATAGTCGCTCTAACGACCGCCGCCATCTCTCCCCAATCTCAGGTGGTTCTTCCGCTCGACCAAGAATCACATCCCGCCATTGATTTACACTCGCGTCGAGATGCGATGTTTCGGCTTGAGGGATCGTGACATGATCAAACAGGCAAAGAAGGTGAAGCGCTGTCATGAGGCGGTATGACGGATGCGCGGGTATAGGTGAGCTGTGGATCGTCCAGTCACTGGAGAACGGTGCAAATCAGCGAATATGGTTCCAGCTTTGTACTATCTAGGAGCAGCTCACCCCCAGTATCCTTCTTCTTCTAGTACCACCCGTAGGCGCGATCCCAGGGAAGTATTCTGGGCGAAGAGCTCCTCCACAAGTTCTTGAACGTCAACTTCTCCAGCGTACGCGCCGCTTCTTATTACGCCGTCTGCAACTTGGTTCACAAACCCGTATTCCGTGAGCAGGAAGCTGTTTGAGTGCTTCCCGTATTGAAGGTAGAGTTCTTGCCCCGAAGACACAGCGTCCCGAGATGGGCCAAAGAAGAGGAAGTATTTAGGATACTTCTTCGTCACAACAGCCCACGCTTCTGAGTCGACAACAGGAAAGATCTGGGTAGGCCCGTTGCTGTGGTTGGCAAAGTCCAACACTGGACATAGGGTGAAGTTGTCCAGGTCTGAGAGGGTAGAACGGATGCGATAGAAGATGCAACGAGTGTTGACTAGAGCAGTTTCGTGAGAGGCTGGAAGACAGGGAGTAAAACGGAGTAGAGACCGTTGAGCCAGGCCCAGAGATAGTCCACAGGTAAGCTATTATCTTGTTCTTGAGCTTGTAATGTGGATGCCAGGTTGATCCGGGACGATTGGGCGACGATCGTGGGATGTTCGGTCTATGACACAGATACGAATGAGTGTAAACGCAACAGCGAGCAATATCGTACCAGTATCCTGACTATCGCCCTCCAGTCTGCCCAAAACCGGTCATGTATCGCAGATAGTTTCCTCGAGGTGCTAGGTGGAAGCAGATCGAGTATTTGCTCATCCCAAGTATCGTATTGGTTCAGCTTGCGCTTCACCATCCAAGTGAGAGGATGAGCTGAGAAATCCCGGGGTAGCGTAGAAATGTATGGACCAAATGTTGGGTCCTGAGAGTCTGCGTTGTCGACAGGTCGATGAAGGAAGAGGTGTAACGACACAAGCTGCACGCCGGACATGGCTTGCCCGCGTAGCTGAGGATACAATTTGATTATCGTCGCCCTGTTCATCAGTGCAGTTGCCGGTATCTTGAATAGTGTCGTCGATGGCTGACCTATCCTGAGGGAACGGACGACGATTCATGTGAGAGGTTCACTTACTGGACAGTGCCTCGCGGCGAATAGGCCTCTGCCAGCACCTAGTACGGGCTTCTAAACGTGTCATCTAGTGGTACAAACGCAAAAGGACATACCTGGGACCTCCCGAGCCTCGACATGAAAAGCATCCTCGCCAACATCCATCCCATGCTCCTCGTCGAGCCAGCGCAGCAAGCGCTCCCACCGGTGTCGCTCCAAGTCGTCCGACTCCATGATCTCGGAACACACTCTCTTCCCACCAATGCAGTACCTCTGATAAGTAGGGCCCTCTCCAGCGGACCGCAGGCAGCCAGACGGGTGCCGCAGAACCAAGCAGGTGACAAAGGAGATGTCCACGACGGTGAGAGTCAGAGTCAACTTTTGTGCGGGCGATTGATCATTAGATAGCAGCTCCGAGTCCGGCTCCCGTCTATTCCGCGAGCAGCACGCGTCCGTCGCAGCACGAGCACGCTCTCGCACGCACACCTCCTGCAGACCGCGTCCGAGAGACACACATCTACTGCACGTTCTCCTCTTTCGACTGCGAACAAACTTCGATATCGAGGACACCAGCGACGCGACATGTCTGTCTTCAACGCTTCCCGCCTTCTCGGCAAGACTGTGCTCATTACGGGCGCAAGCGCTGGTATCGGCGCGGTACGTCGCGAGTTTGATTTGTGCACATCGAGTTCTGACGATCTGTTCGCTGATCTGCACGGACGATATATAGGCCACCGCAGTGCTGTTTGCTAAAGTATGTCGGCTTCGGATGGTACCGGCTCTCGGTCGTTCTGATAGACGAGCCAGGGTGGCTCGAATTTGATCCTCTGCGCTCGTCGTGTCGACGCTCTCAAATCAGTAGCAGAGGCATGCGCGGCGGCGCACAAGGAGTCCGGTCTTCAGCAGGGGGGAAAGTTTTCTACCATCCAGCTCGATGTCGCCGACAAGAAACAAGTCGCTTCGTTCCTTGACAAAGTCCCACAAGACCTGCGCAATATCGACATTCTTGGTACGCCATCCTTGATCGTACTCAATAGGGCGATGCAAACGACCTTATCCTAGTGAACAATGCCGGATTTGTGCTTGGCGTCGAGAAGGTCGGAGAGATCTCCGAGGCCGACATAGAAGCGATGTTCCAGGTCAACGTCTTTGGACTAATCTCCATGACCCAGCTCTTGATCAAAGGTGCGCTCCATACACAATCTCACGCATGTCTTGCATATAATCTTAGGGCATGTCTGCAAATCCAGACTTCAAGGCACGCAAGACTGGGCACATCATCAATGTAGGCTCTATCGCAGGTGAAGTCCAAGGTATTCTATATCATCAATATTTCCTAATATAATCCTTTAGGACGCGAACCTTATGCTGGTGGTAGCATCTACTGCGCGACTAAGTATGCGGTGCGTGCGTTCACCGGTGCACTGATGCGCGAGGTCGTCGACAGCCCTATCCGCGTCACCGAGGTCCAACCCGGTATGCGTGGACGTCCATTTGTATCCCCCATATCCTGACCCTGACATCGACGTACAGGCATGGTGGAGACCGAGTTCTCGATTGTCCGCTTCCGCGGCGACAAGAGTGCCGCCGACAAGGTCTACCAGGGCCTCCAACCCCGTAAGCAGCGTACCCCGCACTCGCCTCCCCGATCGCGTCACTAACCCTCCCGCTCGCACGGCCAGTGCTTGCCGAGGACATCGCCGAGGAGATTGTGTGGACGGCGTCTCGTCCGCCGCACGTCAACATTGCCGAGCTCTTCGTCCTCCCCGTGAACCAAGCGAGCCCGACGATCAACTACCGGGGCGGGAGGCTCTAGGAGATCTACGATGCGACGCACCGGTCCGAATGCTGTGAAGTAGAAACGGAAGAAGGCTGTACCAATATACACACATACAAGATCACACCGTGGCATGACGCGTTTGAATTTGTTGACTTATGTGCCGCTGTGTAAGCGCGGAGTCGGGCGGGCTTCCCCCGACCGAGGACCCACAATATGGCCTTATTTGACCCACACAACCACGTCCGACCTTGAGGTTAAGGTGATCTGGATGACTGGCGGCGTGGGGTAGCCAGCCTAAAGTCTTTGGAGGCCAAGAAAACATCTGTTTGTGCTAGCAATGCAAGATGGTAGGGATATACATGAGATGCAGGATATATCATTAGTTTGTTCATTGCGCGCCGCGCAGATATACGGTTACGACTTCGCCTTCTTGCTTCTACTCCTCGTGCTCTTGCTAGGGGTGGCACAGGTGGCGGAGCAGGTGTCTGCAGCTCGGGTTGCGCATCATCATCGAACATGAACTTTTTGACGACCACGCTTTCCTTGACAAGCCCACCAATCGGAAGCTCGGCATTCAGGACGTTCCCAAGCGTGTCCAGTCGGAGGGCCTAAGAAGAAGAAGAAGCACAGATGTCCATTAGCGCAAGTCCGGATATGCATTGCCTCGTATATGTCCGAGTGCGCACCTTTGCGGCCGGTGCCAGACAGCCCTTCGTGGACGGTACGGCCTTGGTGTTCCACTTGGGCTTCGGCGGCATGTCATCCATATACACCGTAGTGTACAGTCCACGATCCCACTTGACCCGTCTCTCCGGTGCTTCTGTGTCACGCTCCTTCTCCTTGTCCTCGACGCCGTCCTCAAACCGCCCCCGCTTCGCCGGCCGCTCCGGCCGTTGCGGCGTCTCGTATTCCTCGTCGTCCCCCGCTCCGCGTCTGTGCCTCTCGGGGGAATCGTCGTCCAGAGTCACATAGCTCGCATCTGCACCCTCGTCAGCCCCACCCCCCTGGGCCTGCTCCGCTGCGCCCTCTCCCTCCCCGGCCGAGAGGATATCCAACTCGCTCCCTGCAGACCGCATCGCGCGGCGTTCGGCACGCTCCTTGCGCTGCTGGGCGCGTTCCTCTTTCTGCTTCTCGAGCGCGGAGCGCACGCGAGTAGTCGGGCTCTCTGGGCGGGCCCCTTCCTTGCGGACCACTTCCGTCTGGATGGTGGCGAGCTGCTGCTGATTCTTCAGGGTGTTCGCAGACGTGAGCGTCTTGAGCGCAAGTGAGCTCATCCCTGCGAACGGCCCTGCAGTTTCAGATGGCAAAGGTCCACGCCGCCGGGGTTGCAGAGGACGGGTGATTGGAGCGGGTAGCACCGAGCCGAAAACGTCCGTTGGAGGGGCTGTGCGCTTCGAACGAGTGGATCGGCGATGGGCTTGAGGGACGAGAGATTGTGCTCCGGTAGACTGGGCGGCGGGCGTCGGGTGCGAGCTCGGCGATTCACTCGGAGCTTCTGGAGTTGCGGGTACAGCTGGTAGGGGCGGCAGGCTCGGCAAATTAGCCTCTTTAGGAGGCTCTGGTGGAGCATCCATCGTAGCGGGACCTGGCATAGTCCCGGCGGGCTCTGAGGACACGGGATCTGGTGTCGGTCCTGGTCCTAGACTTCGCTCCTTCGGCGGTGGCTCCTCGGCCTTCGCAGACGCGACAGAGGCGGCAGCTGACGGTTGGCCCTCTGGTTGAGGCCGCTTCCAGCCTACAGCGGATCGCGCCTTGATGGGACCCATCAGCTTCGTAGGCGAGGGAGGGACAGCTGCCTGTCCTGACACAGACCCGAGAGTACGGGTCTTGGGAGGCGCAAGCTCCTTGCCCTTGTTGAACATCCCAGGCACAACCTTGCGCATCACTAGGACAGGCTGCGCAGCTGGCCCAGGAGCTTTCGACGTGGATATCTCCTGCTCACGTTTACGCTTTAAACCATGTTGGGGTCCTGGCTCTGTGGACGCTGAAGTGGAACTCGACTGTGCAGAGACTACTCGTCGAGGCTTCAACGCTGGGGCGGGCAACGGCGCCTTAGTTTGTCCCTCATCAGAGCTGCTCCCGCTCGAGGATCCAACTTTGACGATGCGCAGCAGCTACAATTGTCCATGTACAGCACGTTAGTACTGCAAAGATGTGGCTGAAATCAACATGTTCCACCTTAGCTTTCGTGATCATCCTAGTCTTTGCAGGAGTGGGAAGTTTGCTCGGAGCTCCGTCAACGGCTTTCGGTCTCGCATACGGCTTCGTCCCGATTCGTGGGATCTTACTTCCAGCACCCGCGGATGGCTGACGCAAGCTCGAGCCGGACTTCGCTGGACTGACTGAAGCATGAGCGACAACCCCGCTCGCCCCAGCCGCATTGGAACGGACGGCAGATGGTCCGGACTCTTCGTCTTCTGGAATGGCCGGATGCAGACGTTGTTGTTGAGTGAACGGGAACGGGAGGGCAGCTTGCGACTTCAAGCCACTCGAAGAAACACCATCCGAGGATGCGGGCTTCTGGAATAATGGTCTTCGACCGAGCGCGGGTGGTCGAGATGAGGGCTCGGCGGAGGCTCCGCGTTCGCGTCTTCCAAGCAGAGGCTGGGGTTCGACAGAAGTGCTCCGCTGACGTTCCCGAGGGACAGATAACGCACGGACAGGCGACTGCGGGCGAGTGACGGCTCTTCCTTTTCCTTTGTCCACATTCTTCCCGGGAGACAGAGGAGGAACGGGCACGGCCTCGCTCATAGGTACACGTTTGGCTGGGCTCCGTGTGGGATCGTCGATAGCTAGTTTCTTGAAGACTGGAGAGGTAGGGTTAGGAGCACGGAATGCGCCGAAGGCCGCAGGAAGCTTCTGCGCGGAGTACGTCCCATCGGCGATAGCTTGTGCAATAGGGACACGTCGAGCAGGCGTCCGCGACCCTTCGGCAACTTTAGGCGGGGAGAATGGTCGTAAAGGGCTCTTCGGTCGCGCAGCACTACTAGAAATGTCGGACGGTACAACCTTGGGAAACACAAAGCCGGTTATTTGGTGCGGCGGCGTCGAGGGCGCGGGAGGGTGTGCAGCTTCAGGTATTTCCTGCAGGTTGCTAACCTGGGATGTCGTCGGAGGCTGAGGTGTAGACGATCCACTTGCGCTCCCGTCAGCAGGCTTCGGCAACAGCTGCATGAGGACGCCAGCAGACATGGGTGATAATGAACCAAGCTCCCTATGCATGTGAGCAACCTGCGGTAGTCTCCTTGGTGTGAGGGGCGCCCCGCTGCTGCCACCCTCACATCTATCGTCGTAGTCGGATGCTACATTGAGCTTCCGTTTCCGCTGCGGACTATTTTGCACATCGTCTGGCGTAGCTGCAGGCACCATCACATCGGCTTGTGCCGGAGGGTGAGGTTGCGGGGAATAATCGACGACAGTCTGCGGCAGTGGGCTCCTACTCTTCCGAGGGCGGGAGGACCGACGAGGCGGCGGTGTTCCTTCATCTGCGGCTAAAGTCATTTCGATCAGAGGGGCCGTCACGGTAGCCGGGATCGCTTCTAGTACTGGAGACCTGACAACTTGCACTTGCTCTTGCTCTTCGTTTCCTATGCTCTCTTTGTTGCCGGAAGGGTTTTGCGTGTCGAATTGTTGCGCCCCCTCAGGCAGAGCGACGGCGGTGTGGGGAGACAGAGCCAATAGATCGTCGACTGATGTAGGAATGAGTGGAGCTAGATCCTGCACCGCATCAAAAGAGGGCGCTGGAGGATCATCGGGTTCATGGGGATTTGGTGCAGAGAACGAGTCGAAGGCGATCAAATCAGCCTGCGAGACATTAGCCTGACTGTCTGCATGTGTGGGAGTGTATAATGATGAAGGCGGCGCGAAAGGAGAGGAGGTTGCGATAGGTTCAGACAGATGCCCTAGTGGAAGGCGTGGTCGGGTAGGTGTGCCGAGAAGATGGCCTTGTACTTCTGCAGGGTCTGAGATGTCAACGAGTTGGGCATCTTCAAGTTCGGGTAACGCCTGCTGAATCGGCAGAGGAGGAGTTGGGGGTGGTGAGGGATTGCTGCACGCGCTCAGAACTTTGCTGGCGAGGATCATGGAGGGTTCTGAACGAGCAGTGGTTTACCGGCCGAACAACCATTGCGGTACTGGTACTCACCATCAGGTACGGCATCTTCTTCTGGAGTTCCCTCTCGCGTATCCGAAGTCTCCTCTACCTCCTCCGAAAACAACGGTAAGGGGATCATCGCGGATGAAAGCCTTGTCGAACGACGGACTGGGGTGCGGAGTTGAGGCGCGCCTAGAGACGGGACATATTTCTTCTCTGGAGACTGTATGGGCCCAAAGAATATCCTGTCATTGAGAGGACCAGGAGAGTCGGCAGATTGGGTTGGAGTAGAGATGGTTGAGAGTGGAGAGTCCATTTGCCAGATGTCTATGGCTGCATTGCTGGTCATTCTACGAGCCAGAGACAGATCGAGCAGGCCGGGCGAGTCAGTCAGCGATCGTGAAGAGGTCGCGCGACCTAGTAACAGATGGAAAGCAGAGCCGGTTAGGCGTTGTGGTGGAGCGTCCGTATGTTGGTCGCGTTGTCCGACACGTGACCGAGGGGTGGTGTGACAGTGTGACAGTTCGTGTCCCGCTAACTTGTTTCCCGAATCCCGATGAAAGGCTCCGTACGTGTAGTTCAACTTTCGTCATCGACGTCGTACTGGGGATCCAGTTACCCTGGGGATCTGGCACCATATATCGCACTATGAGTATTGGGGAAGATATTAATGGAGGTGGCCGGTATGAACGGAGGTCACGGTGACAGTCATGTTTGCTCAACAATCCGATTCCCACGATAAGCGCCAGGTGGTTGCACATGGGGCGATAGCCGGCCGGGGGTAGCTTGGCTAGCTGTGCAGGAGGTTAGAGCGCCACAAAGACGACGACGACGACGACGACGGCGACGACGGCGACGAAGACGAGAGCATCTCCCCGCGGACTCTGGCGGACTTTTGTGGATCGACCGGCGCGAGCCTGACGGCACCGGATCACGACGGACGGACGGCTTCCGGACACTCTGGCGGCGGTGCGAGCTCTCAGGAAGATTCGAAGAAAGCCTTAACACTACTTTGGACATCCGAGTCCCACCTCGCACGTCCGGGTGCACCTGCCGGGCGCCATTGTGGCTAGGAACTTGCTCGATCGCGATATAAGCAAACGCACATCCTCGTGCCCCCGTCAGATCCTCCCCGACTCCCACTCCTGCCCCTTCTCCCTCCCCGCCATGCCATCTAGTAACCAGACGTGCGCCGCCTGCAGGTACCCTCTCCTCCTCCCCCTCGTCCATCTCGTGCTTCTGACCACACCTCACCTGCAGGGAGCGCAAAGTGGTAGGTTCCCTATCCCTCGAGTCCCGTTCCCTCTTCCGGGGCGTTAATCCAGGTGCCACATTGGCAGCGCTGCGATGGTAACCTACCTACCTGTGGTCCGTGCACGAAAGCACGCAAGCCGCGCGAATGCACCTATACCGTCGCAACAGCAATCGCTGCCACCCCCAAGGGCGAGTACCTGAAGAAAGGCGCAGCGTGTGCACCGTGCCGGTACGTGCCCCCGCGCCCGGGCGGCTTCGTCCAACTGATGATATACTCATCGCTCTATCCCCGTGGCCCTCAAGGCGCAAGAAAAAGGTGATCCTGTTTGGTGACTCATGGGTTCCATACATCTGCTAATCATAGGCTAGAAATGCGACGCCAACCGTCCGTACTGCTCGACATGTCAAACCGCAGGGAAAGAGCGAGAGTGTGCATACGACGACAATCCTGAGAGCACTCTCACAGAAGCGCTGGTCAAGGTGCAGAGCCTCGAGCAACGCCTCGCGATGTATGAGCGAAGTCGTTCAAGTAGTGTCACGATTGGAACACACCATGGGTCGCCTACCATAGGTACTGATGGTATGTGTTCAGACCCTATTGGTTTCATGCTTACTGATGCTGTTTCTTGCTCAGCGCTTATGTCTCCTATTGAACCTGTCGCTTCAACCTCCCGAACGTTTGTACCGTCCTGGGCGGACCTACCCACGTACAACTTCCTACAGGCGTACAACGTGGTCACGGCGTTCAATCGCATGTACCCTCAGTCACCCACCACTGATCTACAATATATCTCTCCACCACAGCCTTTAGAAGGTCTACGGGAATTGTACGTTGTCTGTGCGTGGACTACAAACTACACTAAATTCCCTTTTGCAGTCGGGGAACCTTCGCCGCTCACGCAGCACAGTACGGCTGTTTGCTATCCTGGGATAAGATGCAGGCGATCATTGCCGGAGACATTTCGGGCAAAGTGGTACACCCCGCTTTCACATACATCGCACAGCTCCACGGATGCTATCTCTGGCAGCACGAGCGGCATATGACAAATCTGTATCCGGATGTCGAAGACGAACAGCTGCAGTATCTCCTCGGCTCACTGGACGACATCAACCCCGTCTCGGAGCTGCAGATACGGTATATCCTTGCCTGCTACTTCCTGGTAAAACAACAGATGGACTATGGAGAACAACAACTGGTCATCGCGGCAGATCTAGTGAGACGGCATCGACTTGCATACCCCGCGAAAGTTGAGCCGTTGGCTTTTCTGCAAGACTTGCCAGAGGCGACGGAAGACGAGACGGAACTCATCACTGCGCTGTCCCACATGCTGTACCTTGACCGGGTATCCTCCTTTATCTTTCACGTGAATACACGAATGGACAGGAGTTTCAACGAGGCCTTCAAGGACGTCGCTGTAAGCATTTTCCATCTCGTCCAACGAGAGTGTGCCGACTCACTCAACATCTCGCCCACAAGATATATTTCCCCAACCTCGCGAAGACAAATCTCGTGTATCTCCGCACTCGCAGCCTCCTCCTCTACATCCGCGCGTCCGAAGTGGTCTTACAATGGCAGCACCTCAGTGAATCCACCGGGCCCTTCCAACCCGCGCGCGCCCACTTAATGGATTTGTACTGGCCCCTCATCGACGAGTTCGCGGACCACCTCTCGAAGCTGCGTCCCGTGATGCTCAAGGCGTCCTTCAACATGGAGCGTGAGAACACTGTCGCCCTCAAGTTCTGTCTCGTCGTCTCGCTCTCCGGCCTCGCACAACTGCATTGGCTCCTCCACCGCACCCATGCCGAGAGCCGCCAGAGCGCGATCGACGTCGTCATGGAAGTGGTCGGCATCACGCGGTCCTTCAAGGACACGGACTACATCTTGCTGGACCCGCTGCTTGGGGTCAGTATATATACCTGGCTGAGAACGCGATGCAGAGAGGCTGATCGTATGGGTGTGCAGCTCGCCTGGGCCGAAGTTGCGAAAATTCTGTGGCACGCGATGACCGGCGGTGCGCCCCCGAATAGCGATATCGAATGGAGATCAGCGATGCAGTCCATCAATACGGGAGCGCACAAGCTCCATCACGAGATCCCGTATGCAGGTGAGTCGCTCTGCCACTTCGAACCTTTGGAAACACTCAATGCATCGACCGCAGCGAACGCATTGCAAGTAATCTCGGAGCTCACGAACTGCACATCGCCAGTTTCACCAGTGGCGTAGATGGGACTCGTACCGGAATGTCCAAATGTCACTCGGCCTATGTCGAGTCGTCGATTTAAATATTGTATATACATATCCGGATGTTTGCGATTTGTCGTTGCTCGCTTTCCGTCCTATGGCGTAGTAGGAAATAGGCTGTGTACGAGTCTAAAGGTATCGAATCCCCCCGAGTGACCTAGGACTTGACTTTGTCGTCTCTTTCATGATCTTTGTTCTGCATAAAGTTCCGATCCGCAAGTCCTGCAACAGATTCGATTGATACCTTGATCGACGATACTGATACACGGTGAGTACAAATTCAACGGAACAACATTACAGCGATCGTATATACTGTATGTGATTCTCTGCAGCGACTGGCTCGGTGTCCAAAAAGTTGTCCGCTCCGGCTCAAACCCTGTTCGCGCCCGTCCCGCCCATCATGCCGGGCCCTCCGGCGTGAGTACCCACTCCGTTCGTCGTCTGACCAGCGTGACCGGGCCCAAAGCCAGCGCCGGTCGTGCCCACGCCGTTGTTCGCCATATGCGGCCCCGTGCCAGCGCCAGCGCCCGCCCCCGGTCCATATCCAGCGGAGCTGCTTCCGTACGCGCCATCGGAAAACTTGGTCGACCTGAGACCAAAGGCTCCGTAGTCGATGCTCCGGAGACTCCAGAGGAAGCCGAGGAGGAAGACGGGGCCAGCGAGGAGGTCGAGGATGCCGTACCAAATCATCTCGGCCGTCGGGGAGATGACGTTACTGCCCTCGGACAGACCCCAGCAGATAGGGTAGAGGAGCAGGAGGAAGGAGAGGTAGCCGGCACTGCGCAGGAACCCGGAACGCACGAGACCTCCTGCGGCGAAGGTCGAGCGCGGGCCATGGCCGAGGAGGACATACCTAAAGAGGGATGGAGTGTGAGTCTCATGGCGCGAGGGAGATGAAGTGGCTGTATGCGCAGCAACATATGAAGGAATAGACGTACCAGATATAGAACAGCGCCAAAATGCCGAAGAAGAAGTACCCCCACTTGTATACGGTCACGACAAGTGCGCCGAGAAGGCCGCAAATGACGAATACCCAAGCCATAAAGAGGGTCGTGAATATGTCGGAGAGCGAGAGTCCCGTCGCGAGCAGAAGCTCGAGGAGGAGCAGCGGAAGGGTGATGAACCATTGGATGTAGCGAACATACTAGAAGTCACGGTTAGATCGTCAACCGGATGTTGAAAAACATGTTGGACGTACCCAAATCTGGCGTGTGATAGAGTTGTTGCGCCCAGTTCCTGCTCTAACGGGGGTGGAACCGAGATCCGAAGCCATCGAAAAGTATGCGATTGTAGAGGTGGTGAGGACGATGACGGCGATTTGGTGGAACAGACGCGTCCCGCGTGGTCGCTGTCGTCACAAGGATATCAGCACTGGACATGCCTGCTTTACGCGCCTTCGACTCACCCTGAACGTCCAGAAGACCATGATCAAGTCCGCGAGGAGCATGATTGCAAAGACGGCCCATAGCCAGTCAGAGGCACCGGATGTGATATGACGCTGAGCATTCGGAGGGTTGGTGTCCAAGGAGCTGCCAGCCATGGTCGCGGGTGGTATACTTGTATAAGCGTGAGAGGCGTGAAGGTCGTTATGAATGTTGAGTGGGCTGGCGACCCACCTCCTTCATGATATATAGGTTCATCGGGACCGGGTTGGAGGATATGACGCACCCTTCGCGAGCGAGGTCATGGCTGATGCTGAGATGACGGAGGGCTACTCGGCGTGCTCCACGAGTACAATGGCTAGGTTGTGCCCTGTCAGTACAGTTCGATGACTCCACGACTTCTCTCAACGATGACCCGGCCGAACGCAGGCTCTGGTTAAGGAAATCCCATTTCTCGACGCACATCGTGGGCAAATGACCCAACCAGCCCGGCGGTTCTTCGACTCAGAAGGTCAGGTAGCGCGTCCCTGCGCCTCCAGTCCAAGTGTAATATCCAATTGGCATCCACAGACAATCGCAAAGACCCACGCACGTTGGCAGAATAGACACCGTGTCAAGCCAGACACAAGCTGTGAGGTAGAACGCGCTCGAGCGTGAGGGAACCGGACTCATGGTTTGTCATCGTACTGAATCGTGGTGCAACTAAACCCCGATTAGAGCAGACAATATTGTCGCGATGATTCGACACATTTCTTGAACTGCTCCCGCACTGGCACCAAGGAACGTGCCACTGAAGAACTGGGTCCGAAGGGGCCTCGACCGAGGCCCCCTCGTCAGATGGTCCATCATGCATGGGGGGCACGTTCAGGATGTCATAGGCAACGATGAGTCACAGAAGGAAATCCCTTGGTACTGATAGAAGGTGGCCATGGATAGTTTGAGATACGCCGCGCGCTCGTACCATCTGATGTGGACAGCACAGTCAGCGTCAGTTGTATCCGGGCTCAATGCGCTATTAGACTCCCGTACCACTTCATACACTTTCGAGTAATAAGCTCGGCGCTGTTCGTCTTCACTGCCTCATCGCCAATAGGTTGGCGCACTTGCACCGACGATCAGGCGTGCCTCGTCCAAAGCCTTCAGTATCTCCTCAGGGAGAGGCCCCTTCTCGCTATCTTCCAAATTTTGTTTCAGCTGAGCCGCGCTACTGGCTCCGAGGATGATACCGTCTTCAGGAGTCAAGACTGAGTGGTGCTGGCACCATCTCAGAGCTATCTCAGTGAGGCGGAGCTGGTGTTTCTCCTGTGAGTAATGTATCAGTCCACTGCCCCTAGTCTCTAGATATCATCCTTATCGACGCACAGCGATGGGCTGCAGATACTTCAGCGCATCGAAATATCCGCTCTTGAAGTACCGCGCGCGATACATCTTGCCCATATTGCTTTTGGGGTCGAAGCGGCCGCCAGCGGGTGCCTCGGCGTCAGGAGCAGCGACCTTCCCTGCAAAAAAGCCGCCTCTTTAAAGCCGCCAGAAGATCGGTCTCGTACTCATTACGTTACTGTACCATGTATATGGAGACTCACGCGAGTGGATTGTAGATCACGAGGCGCAGGCCAAACTTGCGGCAGCAGGGTACGAGTTCTGACTCCATCTCCCGGGTCACAGCGTTGTACATCCTATAATAATAGCATGGGGATTCAGTTTTGTATTGCCATATACCATGAGTCGAGTATTATACGCTTGGTAGATCTTTGGCTGCACCCAACCATTGGCTTTACAAATGGTAACTATCTCGGCCACCTGTATGTTCTGTCAGACTTTCGAGCCAGATTGCGAGGACCAAATTGGAAGACACACCTCCCAAGCGGCATAGTTACTGAGCCCGAATATCTCACTAACAAGATGAGCATAACCTTCTCGTGAAGTTCCGCAGAGCTAGTTCAACTCACAAGAGGCCTTCTTTGTAGAGCTCATTCACCTCGCGAACAGTCTCTTCAAAGGGGATGCTACGATCCGGCGCATGTAAATACAGCACGCGCACTTTAAGCGGTACCAGTTGTTTGAGTGAGGTCTGGAAAGTTGAACGTAGGGCTGAGGGTGCATGGTCTCCGGGATTGACAGGATAGACTCTAACATGACGAATCCTCAGATCTAGTGATGAGCGGAGTGCTAAGACGGGTATTCACTCACTTCGTGTCGACAGTAGCACCTTTGAGGTCCAATTTTGCTAGATACTATGAGTGCAGATAAGGAGGAGTCCGTCATCGCAGCATACACAACGATAGAGCGGCGTACAGGCTCTGTCGTCCCCTCCGCGTAAACTCGCGCTGTGTCAAGCTCTTTGTGACCATGACTGAAGAACACATCGAGTATCTCTTGGCATTCTTTGAGATCGGAGGTGCGAACGCCGTTCTTGCCAGGCTCGCCCATCGTCATTGTACCCTACTGTACATCAGTGCGATCTCCATCGCGAACGTCGCCCAGGACTCACGAATAGCAGTGGGATTCTGGTTGAAGCCATTGCGATGGTCTGAGCACGCTGCGGCTGTAAGGAGTGGGAGTGCTGGAAGAATGCACACTCAAACGGAGGAGAGACAAGCTGCAATATATCGATAAGACAGTCGCTGGACGGACTCCCGTCGCGCGGAAGAGTCTGGACTGTGAGAGAGCTGCATGCTCGGTGCAGAACGAGTGAGAGCAAAATGTGTTCAAGAGGGGAGCGCCGGGCCGTGCATCGGGCCGTGTGGTCATAAGGAATGCGGGGTTAGGGTCAGCCTCAGATTGGCGATGACGGACTGTCCAGCTAGGTCCAGCTGCGCCGCTGCGGACCGTTTTGGTCAGGTTTTGGTTATACTTCGTATCTAGATCTTAACAGTTCCATCCAGCGACCATTCAAGTACTCACCCTAGTTGACACCTATATCATCGCACCCAATTCAACTCCCCTTGCGCCAACATCCACCGCCCTTGCAGCCACAATCGAAAATCCGCGCACACTAAAACATGGCTAAGAACAAGCTCAAGAAGATGCTCTCCCCAACTCCTCCACCTGCTCCACCACCTGCCGAGGACTCCCTCGACGACGACGCATTGATGGACGACCTGTTAGCCCAACTCGACTCGAAAGACGAGGTCGTACGGGAGGAGTCCGCCGTTGTTCTGAACGAAATGCAGGTCAGTCAAGTCTCCGAACAACTCGATCAAGCCGCGAAGAAAGACAGCAAAGCGAGATACAAGGCAAGACAGGTATGGGGTCCTCAATAATCGTGAGCACACAAGACTGACTATGGCGACACAGGCGAAGAAAGCAGCAGCGCTTGCGGTGAGCTATGCACCCTCAGACGAGGTGGCGGATGCCCGTCTACAACGCGAGGCAAAGGCAGAAGAGGAAGGCATCAAGCGAGTCTGTGAAGAACTTGGTCTAACGCTGCACGAGGTGGGAGGAAGAACCGCCGTTAGATCTTCCAAGATGGGATTAATGATTACTCTCCAGATAAATCCAGACGGTCATTGTTTGTTCTCCGCAGTTGCTGACCAACTGGCGTTGTTGGGGATCCTTCCATCGTCCAAAGCGTCATATGCGACGTGTCGAAAAGCAGCCGCCGATTACATACACAGCCATCCAAACGACTTCCTTCCCTTCCTGCCTTCTGAAGTAGGCGAAGACGCCGCAGGCGCTTCAGATCCGGGGCTCATGAGCCGCGAACAATTCGACAAGTACTGCATGACTATGCGCGACACCGCGATGTGGGGAGGGGAACCCGAAATTCTGGCCCTGAGCCGAGCATACAACGTCCCGATACACGTCGTACAAGGAGGGACGCCTCCGGTTGTTGTGCATGAACCCCAGGTCGAGGGGATGCCCTCAACTGCTGACAAGAAGCACGTCATATATATCAGCTATCATAGACGACTATATGGACTAGGAGAGGTATGTTCTTGCCGCTCCATCGAGGATCGTATGGCTCATTTTTGGCAGCATTACAACTCGTTGAGACCCAAATCGCTGCTTACATCGATCAAATCCGCTCTGCAAATTGAAAAATAGAAGGTGGCGGAGGAACTTGCAGTGGGACCTGACTGAGCAACCGCTGTATCTTTAGCACTTTGGTTTCCATACCTCATCTTGTAACCTATCCCGTGGTGACCGACTACTGTAGTGAAGCCTTGGGAAAGGTGCGGCGGTCATTTACGCTGTTCCAATTGCACATCAAGTACGTCCACTGTAACAAACATCATTCACTATGAACGCTGCGGTAACATACTAGTGATAATCATCGTACTCATCATCCAGTGTCGAATCTCGATAATAGCGCGCCAAGATAATTGTGACAAAGGACAAGCGAGACGCGTGACAATGCTGTTACTGAACGCGTCCATCCCGCGTCACGTCGCAACGACCACCTGCGTATTGTGGCCGCGCTTATTTCCCCCACCATCCGCCACTGACTCCACTCTACTACTGCTTCTCTTCCTCACCACCATGCCTCCCCGCAAAAAAGCTAAGACTGCTAATGCTCCAGCAGCTGTGACAACTGCAAGTCAAGATGCAGGACCCTCTACCGGCGCGAAACCAGCGCGAACCGGAGCTGTTCGTCGGAACATACGTGGTCGGCGTGGAGGTCTCAAGGACATGCCCAACATGCCTCTGGATATTCTCATGGAGGTATGCTCCAGAACTCGAGTCTGAGCTACCGTCCTATTTTGCTCTAACCTCGTGTTTGTGCACGGTCGGACACGGTGTTTCAGATCTTCGCCGTCATGCACCCAAAGGACTTGATGAACCTCGCACGCTCAAGCAAGTCTTTCCGCGCTCTGTTGTTAAGCACGTCCGCGAGACCGTTGTGGAAAGCCTCGATGGAAGGCGTCGAGGGCTTACCGAAGTGCCCGCCCTATCTATCCGAGCCTGCATTCGTAAACCTCCTCTTCTTCCCCAATTGCCATGTGGGTACTCCTTTCTCAGCGGGTCTGCGGGGATCTATTCAAACATGTTCTGCTAGGCTTGTCTCAAGCCAAACGTTCAGTCGGTCATCTTTGAGTTTTCCGCGCGGTACTGCCCTTCTTGCAAACGAACTAGGTAAGCCATACGAGAGGGCGAGTTCCGCGGAATCAGCATCTGAATGCCGTCCCAGAACCCAGTCCATTCATGAGGTATCACGTTTCATGCAAGATGTACGGTCCATCACGGGCCCAGGCAAGTTGCAGATTTGGTTCAACAGGATCTACCTCTCTGGGTCTGTGTATTATCAATACGACTACAGCAGACATGGATGCTGACTTATGTGCTCTATGGTAGGGGTACGGCATCGGTCCACAAACCAGAAATTGATGACTTCCGTGCACGTTTCATTACGCTCGACCTCAAGGGGAAGAAGGCGCTGGTGGCTGAAAGTGTTGAAAGGGTCGAGCATGTTACCCAGGTATGGTTTTGGCAATGTAAGGGAATGAGCGCAACTGAAACCAATCGTGAAGGCTTTGCGCGAGTTCAACGTTTGGAAGGACTCCCAGAAAGGCAAAAGATCGGCCGAGCTGGACGAAGTCAGAGCTAGGCGCGTTGAATCGTGAGTTCCGTCTTCTATTATGCGAGTGGTTGTCACAATGATCGCACTCGCAATTCTAGTATCAAGGACCGACTCCGTCAGATGGGTTGGGAGGATGAGCTTGACCGCATGACGTCTGGCCAGCTCATGTCACTGTCTTATCAGAAATTCGCCAGCAAGGCCGAACAACTCACAGCACGAGGTCAGTTCTACCATACTCAATATCGCTAGCAGATCCAACTCACCCAACTCGTCAACAGGATGGGAAAAGATCCAGGAGGAGGTGTTCGCGTACATGGAACGAGTCAAGGCTAAACGTCTGGAGTACGAACGGAGGGCCGTTCTCCATGAGCGATTCAAGACCTTCGTTCAAGCATATAACGTCTACCGCCCCCCAACCACTAAGAGGGACGAGGAGTCGTCTTACGGTCCCCAAATCGTAGACTTTGCTTGCATGGCCGAATTCAAAGATATCCTGGACGCTCCGGAAGGCGACGACTTGTCCATCTTGAACAATGCTGATGAGATGCGAGCCAAGTTCGAAGCCGCAAACATACAATGGCGTCAAGATCGCAAGGACGAACTGGCCGACGTGATCCGCAAGTCGCTAACAGTTCCTGACGGTGTTGATGACCCCCTCACGCTCGCCACGGCACTGTTCCACTGCCTCTACTGTGGTCGCAAAGATCTGGCATACCCCAACGTGGTAGCGCATGTCTGCACGCGCACCTATGCGACTCCGAAAGAACCATACATTCAAGCCGTGCAAGCGTTCTGGTCCCCCGGTCGCTCTCAGTCCCTGTGGACTTCCCGTTCCTTGCGGTTCTCCACTGAGGGGGTGGCTATCTTCCGTCCCATACTACAGGCCTGTGGGCTAGATCCGGACCGCGCTACCCATCAAGACGCCGCCAACTGCGAGGCAAGACTGGTCAGGAAAGGGGGACCTGCATTCAAACTATACTACGATAACTTCGATCAGGATGGAGAGTATGACCCGCAAGAAGTATACGATTGCATTCGGGCAGTACGTCACACCCGTTCCATACACCGAATTTCTTCATGATTAACCTGTCCCTAGCTCGCGCGTACCGTCGCGAGGCCGTGTGTGACTCCCCCTGTGTGGGCACGGATCACGGCGAAGGAGAGAGTTGCAGTCGACAAAGTCGAGAAAGAGCTCATGCTGAAAATCGACCTAATCAACCAGACCAAATTCACTTATGGGTGCCAGTACTGCGATTTTGCGGCGAGTGTGCGCAATCTGGAGGATCATCTTGAAATGCAGTAAGTCTCTAACCCCGTCTTGCATGATACCGTGTTTCACAGACCTTTGCTAGGCACGACATAGAGGTCGATGAGGACGATATCACATCGCATGCCTACATTCACCCTGACGCACGCCCTGAGACGCTTTCTCTCCACCTACCAACTGTCTTCCTCAAACGGTACAAAAAAGGAGGGAAAGTCAAGGCAGACTACCAAGTCGAACTTCCTACTCCAGATCTAGACCTGTTTGGCCATGCTCATATGTCCCCTTGGGATCTGCTGTTTGGCATGATGGAGGACGATCTCTTCTGGGGTTCAGACGATGACGAGTTCTATTATTAACCACATATGCCTGTCATGTTTTCTCCTACCAGCGATCTTTCTTGAAGTTGTTCCCCCCTATTCACTCTACGTAATGCGGACGATTGTCTTGTCATTTGTGCTCGTCGTAACGTCGGTTACATTTCTACTTAATACGTCTGCTGAGACACGGTCGCCGCTGAGGGAGTGTACTTCAGCTGCGCAGCTAGTATCATGCCAAGTTGCCAACTGCAAGATGCGTGACTCAAGCCGTTACTGAACGCGTTCGTGATGCGTAACGCCGCACTGAACACGACCGTGATATTTCCGTCGCTCGTCGGACACCTCAAGGCCTCATCCCTCATTGATATCGACCAACCGCATGGCAGAAGGCAAAAGGACGAAGACCTGTGATCGTCGGGGCAAATCTCACGGCCCAACACACGATGGCGCAGTTATGGTCCGTCGAAATGTACGAAGCCGCTGTGGCGGCCTGACGGATATGCCCAACATGCCGTTGGATGTCCTCATGGAGGTATGCCCTACTTGCTAACTGTGATGATGTGATCTGCTCTAACGATCTTTTTCGGATCCCCACGCGTACCAGATATTCGCTTTCATGTTTCATGCATCCCAAGGATCTGTTGAACCTCGCACGCACCAGCAAATCGTTCCGCGCGTTGCTCATGAGTAAATCCGCGAAAATGCTTTGGAGGGCGTCGATGGAACGCGTTGAGGGCCTACCAGAATGTCCACCCTACTTGAATGCTGAACCTGCGTTCGTGAACCTCTTTTTGTTCACGAATTGCCACGTGAGTGCGAGTCTTCGTTGTCTTCTTCGAGCAAGAGTTGGCTGTCGGGTTATAACTCTGAACTACGGACGTGCGTAGGCTTGTCTCAAGTCCAATGTCCAAAGCATTATCTTTGAATATTCTGCACGCTACTGCTCATCTTGGAAGCCTACGATGTACGTGCATCGGTTGCTGCGACTCATATTCCCGTTAGTACCCGACTTGTATACTCATCGTTCCTTGCAGGCTCCTGGAGGAATCCGAAAGTCAATCCTTCCTGCAGGATATCCGTATGATGACTGGAAGTGCCCGGTGCTCTTCCCGAGATTCAATGAAGCTGGGTATAGTAGCCGTTCGCAGTTACCATTGCGACTGCGCGGGGACGGTTGCCCCGCATGGAACGCCATGTGTGCAGCGGCGGTGAGGTTTACTATATCGTCCTCTGTCATTATCGTACTCAACTCGCGTCTGCACCGAACCAGCCATGGCATCGACCGCGCCGGTGTCAATTCACATTGCTGCATCATCATCCAGATGCGAACTGGGCACTCAAGCTGCCCCACATCTACCTACCTGGATCGGCACGATGACGGAAAGGTCCGAGGACACTATTGCCAGAAGAGAGGCGGCTTCCTCAGCGCATTCAACCTTTGGGATTCAAACTTCGAGGAGGAAGATGCATTGTGACGAGGGCGCAAGGTGGAACGCCTGTATCAGACGTCTTAGCAACAGGATCAAAAGGAGTTGAAGCTTTGAAGTGTGGCTAGACGGACCCGGATACTCCTGGACTCAAGGAGTCGTCCGAATCCACCCGTGATATACGACGCTGAAGTTGCGGCCATGCCAAAAGTACGGGTGGAACTTGCTCACCTTACTCTAACTAGAAACAAACCTGAGGCCTGAGTGACGATACGATAGCCGGATGTAGTTGTGGCGAAGAGGCACTCAAGATGCATTCCCCGCCGATTACGCCCGTACTTCAGCGAGCGCGATGACGATATCGAGTGAAATAGCTCAGACCGCCTCCCCAATAACTTTGTTGTCGACCCTATCCTGGTTCACTACTTACTACCACGCTTGCAAAGTAGTGCCAAGGTCTCACATATAACGCGACAGTGTGTGACCCGGAGTACAGCCGATTGTCTTCGTCAGACATCATACACTACGATTTTGTCTAAGTCGGCTGCTTGGTCTGCAAACCTCACCGTCAACCTTCAGCCTTGTCCACAGGAAAAATACCACGCACCGCCATCATAGCCACCGATGGTGAGGTAGTTGTTGTGACCCTTCTTGAACGTGATCTTCAACGGGGCGGATAAGAGTACACCCTTGTTCGAGTCGCGCTGGCGGAACTGCACGGGCTCGCCCCCGTTGACCGAAACCGACGCGACGCGGCGCAGCTTCCAAGGCGTACCGAGGCGGTCGGGAGAGCCGCCTGCCATCTCAAACCGTTGGTTCATGGCTGAGGAGAAAAAGACGAGTACATACCGGGCTGGTCTCCGTAGCCCATGTCATCCTGGTTTATGTACCAGAAGGAGACCCATTGCGGCTGGCCGGTGCCGCGGATGTTGCCAATCGTGAGCGTGTTGTTCGCGCCCTGGATGCCCGTGACAATCTTCAGTTCAGAACATACGGCCTACGCACACGTCCCGTTAGCCTTGAGTGGACACAGACCTGTCATAACGTTGGGGTCACTCACACACTCCTGCTTCCAGGTCAATCCCGCAACGACGCCATCCTCTGCTTCATATACGCTCCCCTGGCTCTCCTTCACGCCCTTCCACTCACCCGTCTTGATGTTGACCGCCCATAGGTCGTACCAGTCGATGCTGAAAGTGCCCTTGTGCTCGTCGATCGTGCTTGGGAGCCAGAGGTAGCGCGACTCGCCGAGCTCGGACCCTGTACCGCTCCAGGAGTCGCCAACGTAGATGTACGATGTCTGCCTCGTGCCTTTGACGCGCATGTTGAGCAATGACTGCGAGGAAAAGGTGCGCGTCCCGAGAGGCGCTATGGGCACCGGCTGGCCCCAGGGTCCGGTCAGGGACTTGGCGCGGTAGGCGACAACGTCTGTAGAGAAGTGAGAAGGGAACAGAACATGGCGTTTGTCCACACGCACTGTTGGGACGGTAGCCGGTTTTGTGGCTCATGACGATGAAGTAACTTGTGGGCGTGCGTACTGCATGAAGATCCAGATTAAGTAGTTAAAACTTCAGATGGTTACTACGACGTACCAATCATTGGGGCTTCCAGATCGATGTCTAGCGAGCCGAAGTGGCAAATATATATGTAGAGTCAGTGGATGCCCATGACGCTGATTAATCACAGACCGTTGAACGTGTAGACTTCCTCCTCTGGCGCCGTGAAGTTGGCGTTCAGCCGCGTAATCTTGTTGTCGCGTGTCTGGTCCCCAGTAGAGTACAAGGTATATGCGGCCCCATCATCGTCCTGGAATAGGCCGAAATCTTGCGACTGTATACCATCTCTGTAAGGTTCGCCGTCACACCGATACGTGTTGGAAAACCACATACATCACTTCCCAGAGGCTTGTATGTCGCGTAGTACGTGTACGGCCCAGTGATGTTCGGCGACAATGCCACCGACTGCGTAAGAGAACCGTATGAAGCATCGTCGCTGTGCCACCAAAGCTGTGTAGCGTCAGTCGCAACGAAAGTGCAGGTTCAAGCTCGAGGCACCTACCACCCACTGCTTGATAGTAGGCGAATAGATGAGCTTCGGACGTTCGGCGACCTGGTCGGGGCCAAAGTTGGGATCGCCTTCCTTGGGTGACCTGAGCAGGACGGATATAGGTGCATCAGACGAGGAGTGACTTGACGAAGATGGACTTACATAGGCTGGCCGAGGAACTCCCAGTTGACAAGGTCCTTGCTGCTGTACAGGTTGAAGCCCGAGTTGAGTGGGCGGTCCTTGTCGGTGCCCTCGTCCTGCCCAATCCAATACCACGTGTCCCGGTCCTTCACAATACCTCCTGCATGCGCCTGAATCGCGTTACCTGTCATTGAACGCGCCAGGTTAGAAAGACGCTCCGACAAGGACACGACAGAAGGTTCACATACCGTCAGTGTCGAGCCACAGCCCGCCTGGAGCAATCCAGCTCCAGTCTCCGTCACGAATGCCCGCCTGAGAAAATGCGCCAACCGCGAGAGTAATGACTGGCAGCAAGGTCTTGAGCAGCATTTTGTCGACGGTGGGTATAGGTGTGCTAGGACAGGTCGGGGGTCAGCCCGTGCAACATGGTGCCATAGAGTGCCTCGGGTTTTATGTTGCGGTCGAAGCAAAGTGCTGGCCGGTGACCAAGGGCACTCCAGGAACGCATTGGAAGGTCAGAAGAGCGTCGAGCCGGGCTTGGGCCTGCTTGCGCAGGCTTGGGCGCACTTGGACCTCAGTGCGTGACGTCCTGATGGCGGCGCGCTTCCCGAGCGGGCCGCGTCGGAACCGCTCCCTCCAGACGCACCAAATTCCAACGGAAGAAGGGCCACCAACTTCAGAGACCCGGCTGTCTGTCTACGATAAGTATCAATGAAAGACTGGTCAGAGGATCGACCGTCGCTGTCATGAAGAGTGAGTTGAAGACATATCTGTCCTTTCGAACCAACTTGAATCTGATCATTCAGCCGGCCGCTCACCTGCCAGCTCACGCGGCCAGACCTGTAAAGAAAGAGATCGAGTATAGTAGTCAAAAAGATCCAAGACGTATAGGCCAGGGAAGTGGTTTGGTAGAGCCAGGCTCGTGTCTGGCCACCCAGAGTCTGATCTATCGACATTTATGTGTAGTGGACTTTAAAGTGTCCTGTGCACTGGCAGCTCCCTGGTGCATTTGCTATTGTTCAATCGCTTGTTGTGCTGTCCACGATGTCACCAGGATGTGCTCAGGTATGTGTCCAACTTGAACGTTCTTAGGTGGGGCAGTATCTGCGTCGGCAGAACCTGACGACGTATGCATTCCTTATTCTACGTACGGCGGACTTTACTACCACGAATTCGAACATCAAGTCATCGACTCCGAGCTCGAGTTAGGCAGCGTTTGTTGGATAATAACCATGACCATTCAACGTATATAGGTCATGCAGAACGTTCTAGATCCCGGTATGTTCCCAATACACAGCAACTCCAGGCTTGCGTTGGTGGTAGCTCTAGATTCGGGCCAGAACGGACACACGGTACGTTGCGCAATGCGCGCCCACTGGGCCCCGTGATACTACATAAAGCCTCCAAGCCGGCCCCGTCGTCGTATGCATTTCTTTACCCGTGGAACCTTTCTCAAGTCCCTCTCCGCCGTCGCTACATCTCTTCTATTTGCCAGATACCTCCGCCTCGCAACCATGTCAACCCGGCGAACGATCATTGTGGGTGGCGGCCTCGCTGGTTTAAGCGCAGCGCATACGGCGCTGGAGAACGGCGCAACTGTCATCTTGCTTGACAAGAAACCCTCGTGAGCAATCCTGATTCTTAACGGTAAAGACGAGGAGAGATCTCACTTCGACTCTATGCAGGCTTGGAGGAAACTCGGTGAAAGCAAGCTCTGGTATCAACGGTGCCGGAACGGAAGCGCAAAAGCTACACAATATCGAGGACTCTCCGCATGCATTGCACGTCTTCCGATATATAATAGCTCGGACCGCACGTTGACATCTGCTCTTCTACAGCTACGAGGACACTATCGCCTCAGCACGCGACCTCGCGAGGACACATCTCATCAAGGCGCTTACAGAGAACTCGGTGCCCACCCTGGACTGGCTCACGAACAGCTTCGGTGTCGACCTCTCCCTCGTCGCGCAGCTCGGAGGACACAGTGTCGCCCGGACACATCGCGGCAAGGGCGGCGCGCCGGGCTGGGCCATGACATCGGCGCTCGTGAAGAAACTCGAGGCCCAGCCTGAGCGCGCGACCATACTCAAGGGCGCGAAAGTGACAAAGCTGCTCCAGGACGAAACTGGGCGTGTCACTGGGGTTGAATACGACCTTGCCGGCGAGAAGAACACCAAGGACGGCGCAGTCGTAATCGCTACGGGGTCAGTGACTCTCAGCTAATACTGGTTGTCCGACGGCCCTGGTTTAGCTCACGCGAACGATTGCAGTGGCTTCGCAGCAGACTACACAGAGGGCGGATACCTCTCGCAATTCCGCCCGGAGCTCCTCGCTATACCCACCACCAACGGCGACCACGCGACTGGCGACGGACACCGTCTCGCCGTCTCTCTCGGCGGAGCGCTCTGCGATATGGACCAGGTGCAGGTGCATCCCACAGGCTTTGTCGATCCGAAGGACCCGGGCGCGAAGACCAAGTTCCTCGCGGCTGAGGCGCTGCGAGGCGTCGGCGGCATCCTCATCAACCAGGAAGGTTCCCGTTTTGTCGACGAGCTCGAGCGACGCGACTTCGTGACGGAGAAGATGCAGGAAGTATCGAAGGACGGCGGTGCGCCGATCCGACTGTTGCTCAATCCTCAAGCCGCGAAGGTGCTTGAAGCTCATAGTAGGCTTGCTCTATCCCTAGAGTCGCTTTGCTCGAGTTGACCGCTTTTATGCAGTCGGATTCTATAAGGCCAAGGGCCTCATGAGGGAGTACGAATCGGCAACTGCGTTTGCACAAGACACGAATGTCCCACTATCGAACCTCAAGGCAACATTCGAAGCGCTGCAATCATATGCTTCAGGAACTGCCAGAGACCCTTTCGGAAAGTGTGCGTGAATCACCCCGTCAGCCCCTCTGGACCACGACATGAGTTGATATCCGCACACAGCAAACTTCACGAACTCCGTGTATGCGCTGGAGGAACCATTACTGGTCGCGGAAATGACACCGGTGGTGCACTATGTGCGTTCCCAGTATCTCGAAACGGGGAAGACTCCCTGACCTTCGGATCCACAGACAATGGGCGGCATTGTTGTCGACGAATACGCACGGGTATTGAGTGGTGATGGCCTGCCAATTCCAGGGCTGTTCGCCGCTGGAGAAGCGATCGGGGGCGTACATGGGCGTAACCGGTTAGGCGGGTCCTCTTTGTTGGAGGCCGTGGTTTTCGGCAGGATCGCAGGCAAGAGCTCAACTGATTGAAAAGCCGAGGTACCTCAGGAAGTCAATGGTTGTGTACGATAAGCTTCGCTAGCAAGGACCACTCTTGGGATATGGTTGTGAGATGGGGCCTGTCAAAACGCACCTAGGTATGTCTTCTGCGAGCTATCACGCTGGCACCGCCTAGGAGTGAGTTGAATGGCGGGCATTGAATGAACGGAGGCGAATCTCAGCAGTGTACACACTACATTCATAGTATACTATACAAGCATCTTCCATCGATAGCATCGTCATATCATATCCAGTAAGTCCTTGTTCTGTGGTCGAGGCTCGTCCGCCGTATACCCTCCGAACGCGCTGTCGAGCCCTGAATATGGGTCCGCTGCCGAGTTAGGCGCGGACACGAGTCCGTCGTCGTCTTCGCCCTCATTGCTCGAAGGATCTTGAGAGGCATTCGTAGCCATGAGGTCAGCGGGAGCCCCGTTCTGAGTTCCGTTCTGGGCACCATCCTGAGCAGGCTGCTCCTCGTCCGTCTGAACGAGGTTCCCTGTCGCAGGACCCGTCTGTGAGGGCTCTGAAGGACCGGGGCCCGGGACCACAACAGCAGCATGGGGCATGTGGGGACGGTTGATAGGGACAAGGACTTGTCGGGAGAGCTGGTTCAGCGCAGGACTATCCGTGAGCGCCTTGCCGGTCGCGTTGCGGATGAATGTCTGCGTCGGATCTCGAGTGAGCGATATGCTGTGAACGAAACGAGAGAAACATCAAACCTCTGGATTCTTGTGATAGATACTGCCCAAGGTTCCGGTGTGTAGGAGCAATTGGTCGAGGGCACCTCTGTCCATGCGGTCGGCGTCTGTGGTGATCGCAGGCTTCTCGGCTAAGACGATTTCGCCCGCGACGGCGGGGTTGATTGCAAGCATGCGCCAGTACATGAAACCTCGGTCACGCAGGTCAGGATTGTCGACTTCTTCCGTAGCCCACTTCAAGACTTTGTGGACGAGCGCTTTTGTCGTGTCCGAGTGTGCCTTGTAGATGAACAATTTGACCGCAGCGGTTAACAACGCCAATTGAACCTGCATTTCAATAGTGAGAATCCTGTTAGAATCGGTCATCACGGGCATGCAAGGGCCTGCTAACCTCCGTGGGTTCCTCCAAGAAGGTGTACGTGAGATCATCCATGAGCTCATCAGCGTTGTCAATGCGGTTGGCAAACTGGCCGATGATCCAGATTACGGCGGCCTTCGACTCTGGCTCGTCGAGTAGGTCAAGATGTTCACAAAGCTTGGGAATGATACCCTCGTATTTTCCTGGGTATCGCCGAAACACATCCTTGATGACTATCACCGCTTCCTGCACGACATAGGTCACCTTCGTTTCGATGAGGTCCAGTAGCGCCTGAATACACGAGTCCGCTGCTGGTTGCACCTTGATGGCAAGGCGACCGATGGATCGTACGGCTTTGCGAACGAAATCAACGTCCACCTCAGACGCGTACCTTTATGTTGTTAGGTGGAATAGATTCGGGATAAGGCATTTCGAACACTCACTCCTGAAGCTCCGCGAGGACTTCTCTCGCGTTCTCTTCTCGTGCTAGACGATACATGATCTCCAGCTTGGCAAGCTTGACGTATATTGGGTCGTTGTATTTGCAGAAGAAGACCTTGACGTCGTTCTTGAGCACCGCAGGTCTTCTCTGAATGATGAGGAGAATGTTTCGCAGTGCGACATATTGCACCTCAGGACCAGAGGAGAGAAGCGTGACTGAAGGCAGGTGAATCGCAGGTTTACATCAGGAGCTTCAAACATACCGAGAGGAGGACCCATCTTCTTGCAGATGTAATCCATAAGTTTGCGGTTCTCCATGTAGTTCATGAGATACAGGAGGACTTTGATCGCCGTAAGGACAACCGCAGAGTTTGCGTGGTTCAGCTGTACGATGACACGTTCTGCCATCATCTCCGCGTCGACATGTCGTTCAGGGACGTATCGTAATAGCGAGTCTAGAATGTAGATGGTTCCCCATCTAACAAACTCTCAGAATTTTGCCGTGATTGGGGGTAGGGTGGACACATACTCTGAGCTCTCACCCAATGCTGTTAGCAGCTTGTTCGCTACCGTCAAGTTGAGCTTGAAGATGACACCGTCTTGGCGGTCACCGATCTCTGAAAGCGCCGCGACTGCATTCGCTACGACCGTCGCGTTCGAGTCGAGCAGCAAGTCCCGTAGCATCTCCACGAAACCTCCCTTCTCCGCTTTCCGTGGGTCGGCAGTGTAGAGCTTCGCAACACAGATAGCAGCAGTCTTGCGCACGTATGGGTCGCGGTCCTTGAGACAGTGTCTGAGCTGTTCCGTGAGGGCCTCGATGACGATGGGAGTGGGTATATAGGACATGGTGCGGATGGCGAGCGCGCGGACTAGGGGATTGCGATCGTTACAGTCCTGAACATTGTCAACAATTCCATGAAGTGAGCACCACGCGAGCACCGCGTACCTGTAGGAAGCTCGGTATGACCAGGTGCAGCTGGTCGGCCTTCTGGCGACCGTAGCACACGAGGAAGAGGTACACCACTAGGTGCGCCGATGATGAGGACCGGAGAGCCACCAGGCACTGTCACAAGCACGCACTCTTCTTAATCTCCAGCAATGGCGTCCCGAGGCTCTGCACGACATCGGTGAACAGAGGCGACACTGTACCGAGCCGACCCCGTAAGCGTGCGCACTGCGGTAGCAGACACCGACTCACTGTCGTTGCCCATCGTGATGTTCGCCACTATCTTCTTCAGCACAGTCTTTCTCTTTGTGAACTTCTTGTCCTTGGTCTCCGCCGCCTCGAGCTCCGCGCGGAATTCCTGCACGCGTCACGGTCGGACCCCGCATCCACGACGGCTCGGACAGACGTAGATCGCGCACCTGAATCTTGCCTCGCTGGAAGAACTTGGCATCTTGGCCACCTTGTCCGCTCATGCTGGTCGAGCTTAGGCCTTGAACGGAGTCGTGCGGCGGACTAGGAACGTGTGAGGGGTATATAGCCAGAGGATGGGGAAGAGGAGGAAGCTGCCCGGATGGAAGCGCTCGATTGCACCTTGCACCTTCCTCGCACAATCCATCTGGGTCCCAACCTGTTTCGACACCATTGCGATGGTGCCTCGGCGACATGTCTCACCTCCCGCCTTAAAGTGTACTCAGAGATCCTCGCTCGAAGCTGAAAAATGCCCTACTGTCGATGCCATCCTGAAGCAGCTCAAAGCATGCTCGCGTCGGCTCCAAGCGGCCCTCTCAAGTCATCGTACGGAACTGCAGGTCCTGGAGAGGTTGTACTACAAGGGCAAAAACCAGCATCGCACGGCTCTGTTCTGGCAACGCGTCGCCGAGATGCGGAAGCTCGGTGAGCGGGTCGACGAGATGCACATCGACGACGTGGTGGAAAGCCTCCGGCTGTCATTCTGGGGCGAGCCTTCTTCGCGAACGTGAGTAATGGCCAGAGATAGCCCCTTGCCGCATCGAACTGTGTGTTGACTATGAGCAGTGCGAAGGTTCTAAAAGGTCCGTGGACCCATTATCCAGACGCGAAAGTTCTGCTGTTCGTACTGGAGAGATGCAGCGCGTGCTGTATGCTCGTTGACCGAGTGAGTACGAGCCCATTGTGCGGCAACATATTTTGAGCTCATGCCGGCATGCAGGCGCGAGAACGCTTTGTAGGTGCCTTTGAGTGCGTGTTTGAGCCGTCGCAGCCAAGGATAGAACACGTTAACCACCGCGCGCAGGTCATTCACGCTCATGATGCAAACAGGTGCATTCCTTCAACTCATTCTCGTGCTCGCCGCCCTCGCTTCGCGTATGAGTCTCCTTCTGTCTGAAGTGCGATCTGCGCTCGAGACTTCATGGCACGCCGGCCACAAGGTCCTGACAGCACTATATGTATGTTTTTGAATGCCTCTCAACCGGAGGATGCAAGTCATGTTGACTCTCTGATTTGTAGCCATCTGAAGCCAATTCGGTCAAGATGCTACTGATCAAACCGGACGATAAGGCTGTTGCTACTACCGCTATTGTCTCTTCGACACAACCCAAATCAGTGGTAGGTGCGTTGCCCACCATGACCGACGCGCACGACGAAGACCTAGGAGATACCTTGGCCCGTCCCCCGCTTGCGGCCATCGGAAGGAAGCCAGTCGCACCAACCCCAACACCGGACGCAACAACGCTCGAGCGTATCGACTCAATTTCGCATGCGGGGGCCTTTTCGCTCTTAAACGAGCTGTCTACCGGTATGTGATGTGAAATAGGCAGTCATCTACACTCACATCCCATCGCTCACAAGCATCAGAAGCCCAGACATCGCATATGGTCGCCACCGAGATTTCTATTATCACACCTGCCAGCGCGCCGAAACGCAAGAAGGCCGAAGAGAACGGTTCCAAACCGGTGAAAAAGAAGAAAAAGAAGCGGGATGAAATTGACGATATCTTCGGCTTTTGAGTTGTCATGAGGTCTTATTCCAAAACATAGTCATCTACATCGTGATACCCGTTAGAGATGTGAATGTCGCATGCTACTGCACCGACGGCCTCTATGATGAATTCGTTAGAAGTACAGTGTGCCAAAACCTGTCGCATGGCAGCATTTATTGGGGAACAGAGGGACGGAAGAAACCGGTCGATCCGAACCAGTTGCCCTTGACCTACACAGATCCAGTCAGTACATAGCATTGAGCCGAGGTCCGGACTCTAAGAGATACTCACCATGTAGTGCCAATACACCCAAGGGAAGAAGTCCTTCTTCAGATGGTAGAACGCCGCCCTAGGAATCGCCTGGTCGCCGACCATGCTCGCAAACGTCTCCTTGGGCTCCCCTCCATACTTGAACTCCGCAAGCATCAGCTCACCATAACCGGTGAGCAACTGCGAAGGCCATCCGTCAGCGTACGACTCGTCTAGAGCGGATAGGCGGTAAACTTACGGGACAGCTCGTGTATCCGTCGTACTTGGCGCCGGAGAGCTTGCCCGTGTCCACCACGGAGAACAGGTTCTCCACCAGGATCGGGGTCTCGGCCGTGATAGCAGCAGCGGTCTTACTCGTGGGCAGACTGGAGCAGTCCCCAAGAGACCAGATGTTGCCGTACTCGGGGTTTGTGTGACGGAGGGTGGCCTGGTCTACGGAGACCCAGCCCGCCTGGTCTGCAATCGGGGAGTTTTTGATCACATCAAGGGGCCCCATGGACGGCGTGACGTGTAACACGGCGTAGTCGGCAGCGACCTCGCCGTCCGGGGTCTTGAACGTCGCTTTGCGCGCGTCCGGGTCCACGCTCACGAGGTTGTGCTGGAAGAAAGCCCCGACACCCCGCTTAACGCGAAGCTCGTTTAACGCATACGAGTACTTCTTCACGCCGAACATGGTGGGCATGCCGGTGTAGAAGTCGATGTTGATCGCGCCGCCACGGCCGGTCTTGCGATACCTGTCCCATGCCATCCACATGATCTTCTGGGGGCTGCACGCGAAAGGCACGGCCGACATTAAGCCACCTCCTGATTCTGCCATATAAGATTCAAGGGAAGACACGCACCTCCTGCACACTTGATCACTCCCGCCGGCTGGGTGAAAATAGCCTTCCCTGAGCCAAGGGCATCGATGTCCCTCCAAGCCTTATCGGCCGTGTTATACGAATAGATGGATGACACGCCCGAGCTGGGGTCTGCGAGCGCCTTCTCGAGGCCGGGGATAGAGGACCAGTTGATCTGGAGACCGGTGGCTACGACCAAGCTCTCGTACTCGATCTTGCGGCCGGTGGATGTGGTGACGGAAGAGGACTTGGGCTCGAATGCCTGCACATTCTCAGGGATGTGTGCGAGGTGAGAAGGGATGAGAGAGTCGAGCCTCCTGCGGGTGTCCTCCTTTTGCTTGAGACCTGCGCCGACAAGCGTCCTGTCGGATTGAATGGGTTAGTCGACACGGGCGGTCGGTAGCAGACGGCGGATGATCTCACCATCCGGGCTGTGTGGAAGTGGGGGAGGCGAGGACAAATGAGGTCGTTTACTTTTAGAATGACGGAGACTATAGTTCATCGATCCACATACTTGGTAGTAGTGATACTCGGCGGCGTCCAGAATAGCGATGTCGCCTGCGTTCAGGGCCTTCCCAGCGCTCTTGAAGCGATCGTAGATTTGGTTCGCGACATTTAAACCACCTGAGCCTGTGCGTGCGGTCGGCGTGCAGGCCCATGGTCGGCACGGCGGTGATGGTCGAGGAGGATAAAGCGACGTACCTCCACCAATGATAAGCACTTTGAACCTGTCTTTGCTCGCTGCAGCGATGCTTGCGTGTCGAAGAGCAGAAGCTCTGGCGTTGATGAGCGCCTTGGCGCGAAGTCGAAGGCCTAGGGCGATGGAGTGCATATTTGTCGGAAAATTTGTTTGACAGATTGTCGATGTCAGGGTAGGCGGGAGCAGACAGCTAGCATGCGCAGTGGGCGCAGGACGTCTGACAGCTGTGGGAGAGAGGCCTGCCGTGGTAGAGCGATCCGGCAAGAATCTGGGTTGTCCATTCGGAATACGCGTCCAGCAGGAGCTGGCTAGGGCTGAGCTGGGCAAAAAGGCGTGCACCTCTCGTCATCAGGACCAGGTGGCGGCCAGAACTAGGCGCTGCAACTCCGGCGCGCGCGGAAAGCGGGATCTCGCCCTCCGCTGTCCGACATGCTCCGACAGCGGTCGCACACGACGTAGAGAGCGTCGGGGACAGCATGCCAGTATCGACGTGCACAACACGAGCAGGCGTGGCGTGATGCCCTTGTCGTGACGGCTCCGGAGCCCTGGACGGGGCCGCCGCAGCGCCGGGCGGCCTGGACGCCCTGCGAGTCTCCATCGTAACCGAGTCTGTCCACGTCTTTACTCCTCCTCCTCCGCGCCGCGGTGTTATCCTTCCTCCTACCCAAGAGCCGGTTAGGACGAACTGCTGGCCAGTTCACTCAACGTCCTGTCCTGCTGTCAGCGCCCCAGTCTACGCCCGTCCTCTGCCACTAACGCATGTCCTCAAGTCGACGTACAACGTGAACATAATTGACACCGGAGTCCAAGTGGAGAGCTGCGAGAACTCACGGGACGAAGACGACGTCGGTCACTCCCACACCTGGTTCATATAACTTAGCTTCGGTGCGTACACACTCTTCCCTAGCTTCCGCCGCCTGCTGCGGCCCTCCTGACCTCATCCCTCCCTCCGTTCAGTTCCTCGGTGTGTTAGTGGTGTTCCGGCTTCTACACCCGCTGTGCGGTCGTAGCCTTCCCTTTCGCCAGCAGCAGGACTGACTTCACTTCGCATCGTTGCGCCGGGTTCCCTCTTGCTTCACACACTCCGTCCCCAATCACGTTCTGTTCATGTCTTTCCAACGCCGCCCCAGCGTCGGACTACCATCGACCCCTCGCGCTCGCACATTTACTGCGAGCCAGCTTCGGCAGGACCAAGACCCCATCCCTCGCCCACGGAGTTCTGCGAGCGAACGGCCGCCACCGTCTAGTTACGCCACACCTCCGCCCCTTCCTCCTCAGGCTCGGGCCCTACGTCCTGCGCGTTCGATTGGTGCGCTTCCCGTCAGACCCGCTACCTCCGTACGATCTCGCTCGGTAGAACGCGGTGCAGAACCGCGCCGCGGATATGGATCCACCTATTCCGAACCCCCTCCACCACTCCCAGCCATGCCGGCTCTTCCACGAGGTCCCAAGCTAGGACCGACTCAGAGTCGTCGCGAGATTCCTACTCATACTTCCAGTCAGTCTGTGGATCATAACGCGTACCGCTCGCGAGGGAGGGTAGTAGAGGAACCGGTCTCGGATTCCTCGTCGTCCTCTGGTGCGTCGGACACATCCGCGATGTCTCCTCCGTCCTCTCGAACCAGTATGGACGAGGGAGAGATGGAGAAGATGTACGAGAAGCCTCCCGCGGGCTTTGGGTCATCGCTTTGGGGTAACATCACTGGCGTGACGAGCAATCTAACAATCAGCGTCAGCAAGGCGTGGTCGTCCAACGTCAGAACTTTTGCCGGCGAAGGTTCGTATTCGGACGTGGCTGTGATGTTGTGTCCACCGCTGATGAATATCGAATTTAGAGACACCGGTTGGAGGAGAATCACGTCTCACCCGTGCGCTGAAGGCGTACCACATCGAGAAGGCACGCGATCCCGCCGACCTGCCTGACTGGCTTTTCGATGAACGCGAACGAGGGGGCCGTAGCCACCAGGCATCCACGGGCGCGCCTGAGAAGAGGAGAGCACCGACGGGCCGCGCCCCCCAGCTCTCACGTTCTGTTACAACCGTCCGGCGCGACGACTACGATGAGGAGCCCGCCCAGGTACCTCCCCGAATTGCACGCGGCCCCACCCTGGCTGACCGGAAGGCCGACGCCGCGATGAGGGCCGGCAACGAGGCGCACGTCACCAAGTCGATTTCCCGCCTGCGCGAGTTGCGCGACGCGAAGCGCAACGCTAAGGTGCGCTTTGGTGAGGAGCCGGACGAGGTTATCGAGGGGCCCGCTCCACAAGCCTCCCGCCCTGTTGTCCCCGTTGCGCCCCCCATCCTCGAGCCGAGTTATCAGAGGATGCCCCCGCCGACAAGGCCGAGGGGGATGCCTTTGCCTGCTCCCGGCGCCGGCGCCTCCCTCGGTGTTCGCGGGCGGCAACCGTCCACACGGATGGGGTTGCCTTCTGGGGTCCGTCCGGTGAGAGCATGATGCATGATGCATGAGCAGTTGGCCGGTACCGAGTTCTCGGTCGGGATCACAGACGGGAGGTCGGTCCATGGATTTGTAACGCTTGCGTACGTACTCGTCGTGCGGAGGTTCCCAGCGCGGCGGGCATGCATATGTACGTGCCACTCTTCCCGTGTATTAGTTTGTGGGTCTGGAGGTTCTCTGTGTTCTAGCATTAAATTGGTCGATTTGTTATGATAGACATTTGTACACTCCTTGTGCCACTACCACCCCGGACGATCTCGGACACTCGCCACACTTTTCTCGGTACTATGTCGGCTGATTGGATACCGAGTTCGTATATTAAATGCTCGTCACATCTGGTCTGCCCGATGAATTGGAAGCGGAGACCTGCAACAACCTCACGTCAACGAACTGATATGTTCTTGTGATTGTCGCCAGCACTGCGTAGAGGCTTCATTGCCTCCATGGCCTGTGAATGTGTATCAAGTGGACTTGTATCAGGACAGGCACGTCGTGCTAGGCATGCTGCGCGCACAGCGTCGCCAACTGTGGGACGGTACGCATCACCCGATGAATGTTCGTTGGCCGGAAGGGTGACGGATGCTGTCTCTTGTACAACTTCTACATCTGCGATATGCGTAGCCTTGAAGAAGCTCGTGTCGGATTGACGAGAAAGGTCTGGAAGACAGTCAAGCTTACGACGCGCAAATAATCGGTACCTTCTAGATGTTGTGGCCGACGATTGGCATCACAATCATGATCCATGCTGTACCTGATTTGGGGATGGGCCCATGGGAGTGGAAGAGGACCAGCGCCGGGTCGTGATGAAAAGCTCGGCCTGTCCGTCAAGACGAGCAAGGCGAGCTGATGCGGGTGGAGAGAGCAAACGAGGGTCCTGCTCGTGGGTGACTGATGAACAGAGGAATGCGCACAGCTGTCGGCAAGTTGTTTCTGCGCGAGCAGGAATAGGACAGCGCTGGAGGAGTGAGAGCTGGAATGAGAGTCGTGATGGCAGCGGTCGCGAGGAGGGATTCAGTCACGGCGTGCGCCCTCGGCGGGGACGGGGATTGGCTGGACGGGCACTTCGTTTGGGTGGGTGGACTGGACGCCGGAACGGGCAAGGGGATCAGGATGATCTGTCGCCATGGCACGCTTCGATCTCCGAATCATGCCCCTGCCCCCAATATAAGCCCGCGCCCTCCTGGTCCACGGCTGCCAACTCTTCGTTCGCCCCTTCGTTCTTTGCTTTCGCCCTTATCGAAGTCGAGCTCAGTCTCGTCTTTCTCTCTTTGTTTCTTCGTTCTTCGGGGTGAGCATGCAATCCTATCCTCCTCTCCTCCCGTGTACTGACCGCAATGCTGCGACGCAGATCACCTCCTTTGACAGGGGCCGCTAGCTGCAATACCTCCTGGGAGGCTCATTTCGACGTCTAGATCGACTCACCTGTCTTTGTCCAACGACACCTACACCTCGACGGTTCTTAGCCCACGTTATCTACGATGCGTTTCTCTACTATCCTTAGCTCCGCCCTTCTCGTCGGCCTCGTCGCCGCAGCCCCGACCGTCCCCAAAGAGGACTACTCGATGATGTCCGAGTCGTGAGTCCGCTCCAATACTATGTATACCCGATCTGGAAGTTGAACCCTTCCTCGGCTCCAGCTCCATGATGGCTTCTGCCTCATCGTCGTCCATGATGGCTGAGCAGACCATGAAGTCGTCGGACAAGTCCAGCCAGAGCAGCAGCAGCGGTGGCTGCAACTCTAGCGACTGTGACAAGTCCAGTCAGAGCAGCAGCAGTGGTGGCTGCAACTCTGGTGACTGTGGCAACATGGATGCCTCGTCGTCGTCGAAGATGATGGAGTCCACCTCGACCATGATGAAGGATGTCACCTCGACCATGATGATGGAGTCCTCCTCGACCATGATGGAGCAGAGCGCCTCGACGTCTATGATGATGGAGACTTCGACCGCGGATGCCACCAGCACCTCGACCGCGTACGGTTCTGGCAGTACCAGCTGGGACAGCTCTGGGTACAACGACTGCGTGCAGCGTGAGTTCAGAGAGTGACTCTTGCGACCCCCTGGTGCTCACGATTGTTACAGAATGCGTTGCTTCCTACGGTGCTCCCCCTGCCACCTGGACGCCCACGTCCACCCAGTCTTCGTCGAGCGACGGCCAGTACCACGGCTCCTCCGGTTCTGGTGTCACTCACACCGTCATCGTCGCCCCCACCCAGGGTGTCCTCCGCTACGTCCCCTTTGCCGTGAACGCCTCCGTCGGTGACACCGTCATGTTCATGTGGAACGCTAAGAACCACACCGTCACTAAGGGTTCGGCCCTCGAGCTCTGCAACAAGACTAGCGACAATCCTTTCACTACTGGCATCCAGTCCGCGCCGTTCACGTTCACCCAGGTTGTCAACGACACTAACCCGACGTTCTTCTTCTGCAACACCCCCGGTCACTGCCAGAAGGGTATGTTCGGTATGATCAACCCCCCGTCCGCGTACCAGGCCACCTCGCAGGTCATGTCTACCTCCATCTCTAACAGCTCGGACCTCGCCGCCATGCAAGCGTTCACCGACACGATGACCAAGGACAACGACAAGGCCGCCACCTGGGGTTCGAACATCGACGTCACCCAGCTCCCCGATTGGGCCCAGAACGTCGCGCTCGAGAACGTCCTCTACACCCGTAGCTTCCTCGGTGCCAACCCCGAGACGCTCAAGGACAACGGCTTCATTGACATGTCCGGCGATGCTCCCAAAATGATCCCCGCTGACATGGCTCCCATCAACAACGCCGTCGACTCTGGTACCGCTACCGAGTCTGCTGCCCCCAACGCTGCCACGTCCGCTGCCCCCGCGGCGTCGTCCCCCGCAGCGTCGTCACCCGCGGCGCAGAACAACGGTGCTTCGTCGACTGTTGCGTCGTCGGCGCTCCTTGGTGCCGCTGCGTTCGCCGCCGCCATCCTCGCGTTCTAAGCGCAACCCAGCAGCTAGCCGACTCCCCGCGATCCCTAACGACGAACTCATCCTCCTCTCATGGACTTGGGCACCGCTATAGCTATAGTCTCGGACACTTTCAGGGCCCACGCATTGTAGATCGCTACGATACCAGTTCCCTCCACACCGGTGTTTATTGTTGCGCATGGACATGGACTCTTTCTAGCTACTCCCCTCTTGCATTGCTTGCTATCTCGTGATCCCCCTTTTTTTTTATACCTTACTAGTCTCGCATGCGAGGAAAAGGTACCACCCTCCCCACATGTTTAGGGCAGTCGCTGGTTAGTGATAATACAATCAGGCCTGACGCCCCCACATCTTATGCGTGCGCTCGATGATCTGGAGACCAAGCCAAGTAGTCTTGAGATCAGGCCAGGTTGATCCTAAGGCCTAAGGCATAAGGGTGTTTGATTCGATCTGCTTTGCGACTCTGTGGGCTCTCGGGATTTCAGGTTCGTATGAGTGGGTATACGTCCATGTGTGATTAATCACTAATATACTCTGACCTAGACCCATTTTCTGACAGTCTAGACTCTAGACTCGGTGCAGTCAGGTGCAGTGGTGTGCATTGTGGCCAGAAATTCAAATAATTTGAAAACACGCTAGCGCTGAGACACGGAGTTTGGTATGCACGTGACTAGCGTGGTAGTAGCGTGTTTGTTTATGGTGCGTGACGCGTGGGAAGGTTGACGCGCCGCAACCTGAACTGCAACCCCATCCTTCTCCACCTTCGCGCTCCCCGTTCCGTGCCTGCCGTCTATCGCGGCCTCCGCGAGCCGCTCGCAGACCATGTCGCGTCTCAACACAACTCAAGTCATCGCCCTCGGCGACTACCTCAAGCCCGACTTCAATCCCGCGTCACTGACCGTCGGCCAGCTCCTCGGACTTCTCGCTTACCATGATGTGCAATATCCCACGCGCTACACCAAACCTATACTCATCGACCTGTTCAATGCCGAGATCAAGCCCAAGGCGAAGAAGCTCAATCGGGAGCGCATCAAACGCGAGAATAGCCAGGCAAGTCAAGATGGCATTACGGACGGGATGACCGGGAAGCCGCTGAACGAGAAGGAGAAGGAAAAGGTGCGTGTGCACGCGCCCTTCAGCAGTCCTAGCATGCCTTACGCTACTGGTGCAGAATGTACGACGCTCTAGACGTCTCTCGAAGACACCCGCACCGGAAGGACAATCAGAACCAGAACATGTTCCTGTATGTACCATCTCGCTCAGCGAGCTAGTGTGGTAACCATTGACCACGGCATGGACTACAGCCTAAACGCCGGCGCGCTTCTGCGCAACCCTCCTTGGGCGGGCCCTCCAGGAAGAAGGCTGCCCAGCCCCCCGAACCTACCTTGGTCGAAGAGAGTGAACCAGAGGAGGAACCGGTTGTGCGCAAGGTCGGGCGACCGAGGAAGAACGTATGTCCACAGCGTCTCAATTTTCTACTCGAGACTCATGACGTTTGTCATAGATCGCGGAGGCAGGCACACAAGCTAGACGTGTCTCGAGACCAACCACGGAAGACCCAGAATCAGGTTGGGAGGACAACAATGTGTTCCAATCCGGAGCCGACTCCTCTTCACCTATGCGCCCCTCCCCCGTCCGCACTCGTACCCGGAAGTCATCGGCTTCCGGTCGCCCTGCCCCCAAAGCGCGCAAGTCCATGTCCGCTCCGCCCCAGGTATCCTCGCCTTCCCCCACCAAGGACAAAGGCAAAGCGCGAGAAAGGTCTTCCTCTATCAGACCCCCCGAAAGCGCATTCGAACCGGAGTTACCTCTGCTCGGGCGTCAGCTCTCGGTCGTTCCGGACGCTAAAGAGGAGGACGATGAGAGCTTTCCATTGCACGAACATTCACCTCCACTTGCTAGCTTGGCTAACACCATGGCCGAAGCAGGCGTACTCGTCTCTACAGAAGGAGAGGACGAAGATGTGGACGAGCTAAACGGTGAGCAGCAGAGTGATGAGAATGTGCATGCTGTCGCGCAGCGCATCGCCGACGGTGGACAACTCGCCAAGCGACAAGCCTCCTCGTCCTCGTCCGGCAGCCATTGGCTCCTCCACCTCTTCTTCTCTGGTCTCTTGTTCTCTACCTTCGGCTTCGTTTATCAGTACAAACAAGAGTCCGCCCAAATCGGTTTCTGCAACGCTGGTCAGAATACCAACGGGATCTTGGAGGGACTTCGTGCCCACCGGGTTGCTGTTGAGAGCTGTAACCGCGAGAACCGGACCACGCTCTATGTCACCGATGCCGATTCAACAGTCTCTGTGGCCCCTCCTGTACCTACGGCCACACCCAGTCAAGCCCATGCCCACCCCGGTGTCGCAGCAGCCGAACCCTGTCCGCTCCCTCCTTTGGTGCCCTACGTACAACCTGACGAGTGCACGCCCTGTCCGAAGCATGCAACTTGCTCACCGTCTTCTATCAATTGCGAGAATGGTTACATCTTACGGCCCCACCCGCTTTTGGCCGCTTTCCACGTCCCTGCAGTCCAGAAGGAAGGAGGCCTGCACGCATTCGAGCGACCTTCCGGCGTGCTCGCGAACGGCGACTTTACACGTACCTTGTACGGCGCTATCTCGTACGCCTTCGACGGCTTGCCGTACGTTGGACCCGTCGCAGTACCTCCACGATGCGTCGAAGATCCTCGACGCAAGCGTCACATCGGTGCTCTTGGCAAGGCAATCGAATCCCTTCTTGCCAACGAGCGAGGCCGGAGGCTCTGCGAGGGGGTCGGTGTCGGACTTCCTCAAGGCGACGAAGCGACCGAGGCTCAGAGGTGGGGTATTGAGGTTGAGAAGCTGCGAGAGCATATCAAGGAGAAGACTCCAGTAAGTGCGATGGATACTACTGAATACGTGGACCTAATTGCCGATCATACTCAGCCCAACATGCTCAATACGCTTGATGACACGTTTAACGAAGCCGTCCAGCAACTCCTCCAGTGGGGGGGCGTTTTCATGGGAGAAGATTCTACGTAAGTTGATCCATCCTAACGCCTGACAGACCCTGATCGTCGCTCTATTGTAGTGGAAAACGCTTCCTGGCGCATAAGACGCCAGCCATGAGTTGGCAATGTTCTGCCCGAGTCAAAGCTCGGCAGTCCTGGTCTGATTGGTGGCGGTCGATCACAGGTATGTTGGTCTCTCTCAGTTTGTGACGAATTTGTCGTTGATTTCGTCGTAATTGCTCTAGGGACTATGACCCTGGTAATGTCTATCGTTGTCATTCGTCGCCGCCAGGCACAGAAAGCCATTGAGAAGGAGCAGGTTGCCGGACTCGTCACCGTCGCTTTGGATTCGCTCCGTAATCAGGAGCTTGCGCATCACACCGACCCAGTCATGGTCCCCAGGCCCTACCTCTCTTCCCTGCAGCTTCGCGATCTCGTCCTCCAGGAGATCCATGACGTATCCAAGCGCAAGCGACTGTGGTCTCACGTCGAACGTGTCGTCGAAGCGAACACGAACGTCCGGACGAACCTGCAGGAGGTCGAAGGCGGAGATGAACAGCGGGTCTGGCAATGGGTTGGTAGCACCGGGAAGATGCTTGCCCCTGGCACCCCAGGAATCCAGAGGCTAGACTTTGGGGAGGGGCGGATTGTTGCCTGAACTCTGACCGCGGCGCGGTCCTTATCTCCTGGTTCCTCCTCTCTCCCTTCTCGTACGTGGTTCGTTGCACTTTCTATGTTGCTACTCGATGTTCGCACCTGCTATCGCTCACCGTCTTGAAACCTCTCATGGAAACTTACTCCGTATGTCTTCTCTTGCTTTATGACAATATCTATGTACAGATGTATTCTAGCAGCGTGTACTCGAACACCCTATAAAGCGAATTTTGAGGTCTGTTGATCCCCGCGCGCCACTCCAGCTTCAAACAGAGTACTGCAGGGTATCGGCAATCCCTCGGATCCTCTCTTGTTTCGAGGTGTATGTATGCGCGAATGGTCGGGTCGGCGCGGTGATTAGTTCATCACGACAACCGCGCGTACCACCCACAGCGCAGGACTGGGGCGCGCCACAAAGGCCGCTACAACGCCCTCAGGCTCAGGTTCGAAGTAGCTGGGTACCCCCGGGGTCGAGCCTGAGCTCCATCAGCTGGCGCATTCTCGCGCACCAACCCGGGACCACCCCAGTTCATTTTGCTCTATACTCTCACTCATCCGCTGTTTGAAGGGCAGCCCCGTTTCCGACGAGTCTTCTGGGATCCGGACATGCCCACCCATAGCGTAGTACCGGCATGCCGTTCTGTCGAGTTTTCGGAGTGTTCAGCGTCACAATGAACATCCGTGCCGAGTTCCAAGGCGGGATGTCACCGGTCCATATTGATAATACCACTCCCAGTCCAATAATCGACTCGAAGTCGGCCGAATCTCATCTATCCAATACTTATGAATCTTGTTGCACTTCCCTCATCCGTTAGTACATAACTTATTTCCAGTTCAGCTGCCAACAGTAGCCCGCGCTGGAGTCGACGACATCGGGCACTCCGGCGGCTCACCGTACTTACATAAACTTTAAGGGCGTCCTCTGCCGTCGCGTCGCGCCCGGGCAGTCGGGGGCTGGGAGAGCACTCTCGTGCGACGTGAACTCGGGGACTATGCATCATACGGCCCCCGCCGCTGCACCGACTTCTGCGCAGCCTTCGATGACGGCGAGATGGTGCGGACTACGTGCTTAAGCCTAGCCTGGCAAGGCGATAGATAGTACACCTCAACGTTCGGAGTTCGCAAACGCCGGCCCAAGCCCAAGGGAATGAAATTGATTGTCTATTAGATCCGCGTGCGTTCTACGCGGGCATGGATATTCAAGTACTAGCAGCTTCACTGGCAAGGAGGAGGAACAGGAATAGGAACAGGAATAGGCACGAGTCGGACGGGCCACAAGCCGCGACTCGGAGCCACGCACCAGCGACCGTTCGGGCAGGCTCGGCGCAGCCGCGGCGGGCGTGACGCCGTGGTTTCCAAGATGAATGTGGCGGCGCCTGCTATTAGGAGGGCGTACGGTAGCCATGTGTTCAGGATGCCGTTCAGATCGAGCCCGCGCCACCGCTCCGCTTTCCTGCCATGGGGTGCCTGTCCCGTGTACATACCACGGTGCGCGCCCGTCCAGAGAAGCGGTCCGTGCGTCGGAGTTCGGACGAGGCCACACTGACTCACTTAGCACTGTGTGCGCGGTTGTATACCAAAGGGTACCAGCCCCGATCGCTGTCGCCAAGGGTCGGAACGGTTGCGGTCACGGCTGCATGGGCGCAGACGGCACACGATCGGGACGGACTTGGAGCACACCGCTGCTGTGGCGTTTAGTACTTAGTAGCCTAAGGATCATCGCCAGGGACGCGGGATGAAGCTTAGAGGACAGTGATCTTGTACACAGCCCAAGGCGACGGGCGTGGCCTGTAGAACGGCGGTGGCGGATGTGTAAGGTGCTCCATCGTTCGTATGGTGGTCTTCGAGTCGGTGGCGGGCGAGCCGTGGCCAGCTCGGTCTGCGATCTGACTGGCTGGGATGGGATCAGCAGCAGCACGGGAAAAAGACACGGGGAACAGCGGGGGCTCGAGAAGAGCGAGCGGGGAGCCCGCCGATGTCGTTGGTCTCGTCGTTGTCGCCTTCGCCTTCGTCGCCGGGGCCGTAAGGGGAAGAAGCCTGGGGTACGTACGCACTCACGCGCTGGGGCGAGTGTATGAGCGGACTGAATGAGATCCTCGTCTTCTATCTGGTGTTTGACTCATCATCATCGTACTCGTCGCTTCCAGCCAGTCCTGCGCCCGACCGAGCGCCGCGTCCGACGCGAAGTCCTCAAGCGCACTGACGCTAGGGCTTTCCAGTCCGAGTCCGAATTCTAGTCCGAATCCGAAATCGAATTTGAATAGACGCGTCGGATATCGCTCGCCTTCTCTGTCTCTGTAAAGTGTACTGTATACTCAGCTCGTCGAATCCTCCGCCACAGCGTCCCTTCTTCGCAACGTACGCGACGCATCGCGCCGCCTCCCGCCTCCCCCCCTCCTCCCCCATGCCGCTCCCGCACGGCGCAGGTGCGCAGGTGCTTATCGATATCTTCTGTGAGGGAAGCGGACCCGCCGTGCGGCGTGGGGGCCTATATGCATCAACGCCATTCCGCTGAGCCGGGGTATCCCCCGTCGCCCATCGGGAGCCCTGCCTGGATCTTCTCGACGAGGGCGCGTTTCATGAACTGCTCCTCGGCGAGAACGCGGGTGACCTGTTGGAGGACCGTCCGTCAGTCCGCTTGCTCCCTTCGCGCACAGCAGAGGGATGATTGGCACGCAGCCCGGGGGTGGGCCGCGCTCCCAAGCCCAGCTCGAGCGGGAAATGGTAAGAGGGGGGGGAGTGGGTGGGTGGGAGGTGGGAGCGGACAGTCGCGGATGACGTACCCGCAGGAAACGCTCGAGGTCGATGCGGCCCGTGTTGAGGGCCCGGTGGAGGTGGTAGATGGTGTCTTCGATGGCATTATCTTCGGCCACCAGATTGAGAAGCCTGCAGCGCGGCACCCGGCAGTGCGCAGAGCCACGGACGACGATAGCGGAGCGAATAGACGTTTGCGGGGCCCGCAGAGCGGAGGCAACATACATGCCGGGATGAGCAGATGCAAGCGGGAGTGAGACTCGGTCAGTGAATATCATCACGGACGGGAAGGAATGGGACGGGGGAGACGAACTGGTTGTGCACGATCGTTGTTGAACAGATCATCTCGTCGACCTCGGGGTCGCCCTTCCGTCTGAGCTCGGCAACGTTACGTTCCCCGGCCGCCACCACCCCCTCCAGGCGCGCGGCGACCCCGCGGCAGACGTCCCGGACGGCCTCCAGACGGGCCATCTCGTCGCGGATGGCTGGCTGCCCCGCCAACAGATCCGTCTGATTCGCCCGCAGGCGCTCTGCGTCGAGCGCCATCGCCTGGGAGAGCGACGCGAGCTCCGAGGTGATCTTTGCGTGCACCCGGTCGTGCAAGCGCAGCAGCTCGGGGTTCGGCGGGCGCGGTGGCGCGATGGCGCCAGCACCCGCTGGGAATGAGGACGTCGATGGGCCCCCGGACGCGCCGTCATCTTCCGCGTCCAGCAGATCAGGCGCCGGCACGGATGGTGGCGGGGCTGGTGCTGGTGCTGCAGGCGAGAATGCTGGCGTGAAGGGCGGAGGGGGAGATGCCTGGCTCCTGGGAGACATCACGTACGGCGGACTGGCTGCGGCACCCCCGCCGGTTGGTTTGCGAAAGGGGGCGGTGGCGCCGGCGACTGCAGCTGGCCAGGGTGGCCATGCGGCGAGAAGCCACCGTACGCTGCTGGAGACCTCATGCCGGCCATCGACATCGACAACGACGCAGAGACAGCGGGTGGCAGCGGCGGCGGAGGGGGCGGAGAGGGGGACTGGCCGACTGCCCGATATGGCATGTGGGATCGGTATGCGCTCGATGGCCCACGCGCCGGCCATACGTTGGGAGGGAGGTCGACGCGCGCATGTGATGCGTAGGTAGGTGGCACCGGTGAATTCTGCAAGTGCGCAGGTACGGTGACTTCTTGCGGGGGGAGTGGTGGCGGTGGTCTCAGAGCGAGAGCAGGCTGTCCGGCCGCCGCATCGGCGATCATTGAAATGATCAGTCGTCCGCCCGTAGGAACATACAAAACGTGCACGTACAGAGTTGAGGGGGGCCGGTGATTGGGTGCGGAGAGCTGGAGACGCGTTTGGGAGCGGCGCAGAAGAGGCCCTCGAAGATGAGAGCGCATTGGAGATCGCGGATAAGCCAGTTTTGGCAGGGAGGGGTGGAGGACCTCCGGGGTGACCATCGGAGAGCGAGCCTTGTGCATGTGCCCGCACGGAGTCCGCGCGATCTCCTGGAAGTGGTGGCGGAGGACGATGCGTGTAATCGGGCGTAGAAGAAGCCGAAGGACGAGATGAGGTTGTCGTTGGCGCGGCATCCTTCGGCTTGGCGTAAACTGGAGGTTCACGCGAGAATGATTCTTGCATCGCTTCAAGCAGCGCTGTGAGGCTGCAGCCCTGTATGAGAAGTGATGAGGTGGATTCCGGGCGGGAAGTGTTGAAACGAGCAGACCTCGCTCTTACGTTCCCAGTTGCGCAGGTAGTGAGGGAGACATCGGCCGCTGACGTCCATGTCTGGACCGGCACGGATGAGCATGTCTGCGGTTGGGACGACATATGCAATCGGCGGATTACGAGGGTAGTCCCTCGGGATCCAAAGGGCGATCGGGATGTGGTAGGCAGCGCCCCTGAAGGCTATTGGAAGAAGCCCGTGGAGACACAGGAGGAGCTGTGTCCTTCCGTCGTCATATGCTACAGCCGGCGAAAAGTCAGCGAGGGGGGACGGGAGGAGAGCACAAGACTGAACTGTAAACATCGGTCTTGGGCCGGATGGTGGGATGGCGGGACAAGAGGGCTTCCACATGGGCAAAGACGAGATCGGGGGTAGCATACGGCTGCAGGTTCTGGCGGAGCCAGCTGTGGGTCAGGGACTCTGACTTGCTCATCGCGGCTGGCTGTCCTGTGCACGTCTAACCCTCGTCCAAGATCCTACCGGGGTGGTAGACGCCGGGTGACTAGGCAGGTCGGAGGTCGGACCGGGGGCCGCTGGGCTGGTTGGAAATATCAAACTGTACTGAGGGGCGGGACGGGCCTGCCTGAAGTCGGGTGGGGGATTGCACCTCCGCGCGAGGGACGGAGATTTGGTTCTGGGCGAGTGCGATCTGCCACGACGCGTGCAGGAGGCGTGTCTACTCACCGCCAACCACTTGCCGCCCCCCATCGTCCCACGCAGCCTGCCTCCCGCTGCCTTGACCTGCCCGCTGCGCACAGGCGTCCCGGATGGCTCGGCCCCGCCTGCTCCCGCCGGCCTCCCTTTCAGGCCGTTCGCTTTGGCCCCAGGCGGTGCCCACGATGTCCACTCCTTTTCGGGAAGGCTCAAAGGACGGGTGTGAACGCCCTCTGCTCATTCGCATTGTCCGTCCTTCCGAACGTCTTCCCCGTCGAAGGCCCCAATCTGATACACGCTCACGCTCTCGGCCTGCCGCCCTCACGCGCCCGCGAGCCCAAGGGTCCATTTCCGCGGAGACGTCTGGGGTCCCAAACACTTCGCCACTATCCTCGAACAGGTCTCCCTTCGCGGTCTCGACCCGCGCGGGCGTTGGTGTGCTCGCCGGCCTCTCTTTCCGTCCGGTTTGCAGAAAACCGATGGCGATTAACCCCGATCCCAGACCAGTCCCAATCCAGGCTAAAACGGAGCGTCAGGGGCTGTTTTGTGTGTTTGACTGACTCCCAATCAGCGGACCTTGCTTGCCAAACCCGGATCACGAGTGCTCCCCTCCGGCTCTCAGCGCTGCGCCGACCTGCTTTAATCTCCTTCCACCTCTTTCTCAACCTCGCCCAGTATATATATTCCCCTTCCGGCTTTATGTCGGCATCCCTCCTCCCTCCTCGCCCGCTCCCTTTCCACCTTCCATATCCTCCTTCGCCTCTCCCCAACCGCTCACATGGGTAGAGAAGTCGCCTCCGCTTACCGCCCCCGCAAATATACCTATCCTTCCCTCTCTCCCTCTCCGACTCGCTCCTCCTCCTCCAGCATGGACTCCCCTCCTGCCCCCGTAGGCAACCTCACCCCCGCCCGCAAACACCACAAGCTCCTCAAGGACGGCAGTGAGGTCTGGTCAAAGGACGTCGAGAAGGTATTTGTAGATGGTACGCGTCCAATTTACTCACGTTACGCGTCTTTCCCTCGCTCAAATCAACTGCGACGCGTCTAGGACTCCGCGAATACTGGCAATCTCCGTGGGCAACATATTCCCGCGGACGTAGTAGGTGGCGTAACCAGTTCCTCGTAGACCACCTCAAGCGGAATGGCATCGTGCGCACCAAGAAACAGGTCGCGAGTCACATTCAGGTCCTCCGCAACATGTGGAGGGGACAGCCAGGTGCGTGCCACGCCCTCCACGCGACGTCAGTTGCTGATAACCGCGCGTAGAATTTCACCTAGTTGCCGGTGGCGAGGAGCTTTTCCAGGAGAATGGCCTCCTTGCCCACACCAACAACACCGCGAAGAGCTCTCCGGGCTCAGCATCTACCAGCACATTGGATTTGCCCGAGTCATCCGCTGTGTCCGAGTCACCCTCATCGACACCGGAATACCACACTTCGGAGGTCTCGCCTGAATTCTCCGCGTCCGGCTCATATCCATCCCTTTCCCCGCCCGCTCAAGTATCTGCCTTTCCGGAACTTGACGTCTTCACAAACTCCATGTCCTCGTCGCATGGCCCGGACCCTGCCTTTGTTAATCTGTCGCCACCGCCGCAGACCACACATACCATCAATCCGATGTCCGTCAAGCTGGAGCCACTCGCGATGGATCCGGCACTGTTTACCCTTCCGCAGCCGCTCGGCGACTCCTTGCCCGAATACCATATATCTTTTCCGAACCGTACAACGAGCCTCTACTTCTGGGCTGACGGCATGCACCCGTTCACCATCGATGTCGACCGGGTCGTCGGCGCGAGTCCGGCATCGCCTTCGCGTACGTTCCTCCACCTCCGCGTCTCGCTTCCGCCCCTTGAAGATCTTAGCTGCCCGCCCGGTCTGCAGGGCATCAGCGGTGCGGTCTCCTTCGCAAACCCTTGGACGAGTTTCGCCAAATGTCACACAAAGGTCTGGGGTGAGGAAAAGACCGTGATATCACTCGACCAGGGGTTGTTCACGCCAGTCACCACTCCGGAGCTGCAGGCCGCCCTCTCTCTGCACGCGTCCCCACAGACGGTATACGCGTATCTCCCCGACTCTCCCCTCTCTCGCTGCCACTGGCTCGGCACAGGTACGTGTCTCAATTCGGTCCTCCGGCGTCCATGAAGGAGCGTCCACATATTCGCCATCACGCGCTGACGGACGATCTGCCCTGCAGTGCGCACGATTACGCAACAAATTGTCGTCGACAACGAGGTCCTCGCCGTGCTCGTCTACCACCTCGAGCGCGTGGCCGACGGCCCCCGCCCGGCGCCCGCAATGGAGCTCATCGGCGTACAGAAGTACCCCTGGCGGGGCGTGGGTCCCTCGTCCGCAGCCTCCTCGTCCTCCTTCCAGCTCGGCTCGTCCCCATCCCCTCCGATATCGCCACACTCGCCGACCTTCTCGCACGCGTACGCGTACGCGAGCGTGAGCGCGTCGAGCGCGCCCGTCTCGCCCGCGTCGCCGCTGTTCTCCCGGTGCAGTGCCACGGCCGGGGGCGGCGGCGGGAGCGGCGGCGCAGGCGACGTGTCCTCGCAGATGATGTACACGTTCCCTCCCCCCTGCCGTTCGGGTACCCCAATCCGCACTAGCCTCAACCACCGCCCGTCCCGCTCACGGTGCCCGTCGTGGGGGCTGGCCTGTCGAGCCCTGCACGCACTCGCACTTTTTCTTGGCGCAGTTTTTGCGTATTTATATACCTTACCGACGGACCCATCAATAACGGTTATTTATTGTCCCCCCCCTCCCCCTGCACGAACCCTCTCCTGTTGTTGCTGCCCCCTCACCATGCCCTCGCCCACGCCGCACGTGCGCCCGTCGCTGACTTTTTCCACCGGCCGCACTTTTCGTCTCGCTCTGTCGCTGTCATGAACGGTTCGATTCCCCTTGTAGCCATCTCACTCCGTCTCCGAAGCGGATCATCCAAAGTACTGTAGATATAGTCTGCCAGAATATCATTACCCTGTATCAGCTACTGCCCCCGAGCCCCGCTGCCCGCTCGTACCATTCGATCTTTCTTCCCTGCACCGTTACACAGCTACGTCGCCTTCAACCGCGCCGTCACTGCACCCGTTCTCGGCTCTCACTCGTATATCACACACGGCGCATAGGCACATGAAAAACGCGTGTGGTTACTTCACGGTAGGGCCCCCGTAGCGGGGAAGTGTACATTGACTACGCTACGAGGAATGAGAGCCCAACAGTTTACCCGCAGCGACGCGCACCTTCTCCGCCCAGTGGCCCGAGGCCAGCGTGTGCAGCTCCCAGAAGGAAGTCCCGAACGCGTTGCACACCTGCGGGTCGTCCACGTCCGGGCGGTACACGCCGTTCCCAGCACGGTCCTCGGTCGAGAGCAGCGCCTCCAGCTTCGGGTCCCGCTCGACGAGCTCGCCGACGAGCTCGACCGCACGCGCGGCGGTTGCGGGCGGCCACTGCAGCGCCGCGGACAAGAGACGTTTCGCGAACGCGGCCGCGCGCCAGGCGGGGGGTGCGGCGGCCGCAGAGCGCGGCGTGAACGCAAGCTGGAGCGCGCGGAAGAGGACGTCCGCGGGGACTGCGGGGGCGGGCCGCGCACGCTCGTCTGCGCGGGGGGCGTCTCGACGTCGTGCATGAGCGCGAGCTGCGGGAGGATGGCGTAGAGGCGGTTGACGAAGTCGCCGAGGTCGATGTCGAGGGCTTCGCCTGCGCGGGTGCGGGGCAGATGCGATTGCCGATGCAGATGCGGGTGCGGCCGATGGACAGAGAGGTGTCAGCTCGATGGGCAGTGGGAAATGGGAAGAGCGGCCCAGGAAAATGGGGTGCGTACCTTGTCCTGTGAGAAGCTCGAAGGCTGTCACGATACACAAGAGCTGATGCTGTACGGTGGCGATGTCGGACATGTTCTGCGGGCCAGGCGCAGGAGAAGAGCGGGTCGTGTCCCGATTTGTGTCAACAATAGCGGCGGCTCCCTCGTCCCGTGCCATGAGCGTCTTGAGAACCTGGAGGAGGTCCTTGAAAAAGTCGATGTTGACAAGGTGCGCGAACTTGGCGATCCCGCGCAGCGCTGCTGGGAGCAGCGGGGTTGGATGAGGGTTCTTCAGGACGCTGAAGTACAGCACGAACAGGAGCTTGAGCGTCTCCGTGTGCTGTAGGAAGGCAAGTATGGTTAGTCGCAGAGTATGAAGTCGTGTGAGCGGGCGCGGTGGGAAGATTCAATCACAATAGCATCACAATTAGACTAGCCACCACCAGCGCAAGGGAAGAGAAAGCTACTTACTCTAGCCGCGCGTTCTTCCTTGTCAACCTCCGCCGCTGCCTCATGCATCTCTTTCTCGATCTCATTCCGCTCTTTGAGCGCCTTCTTCGCCTTCTTGCTCAGATGAGGCTGGTCCACGGTCTTGCCTTTCGCTCGCCGGGCTGCGGCCCGGCCTTTCGAAAACGCCTTCCCTACGCCGCCACCCTCCTTGTCCACTTTTGTTTCGGAAGCCCGGACACCGAGCTCCGACTTCAAACGGAGGTGGAGCAAACAGGATAAAACCTCCGGATGGACATTGAACTTCCGCTCTTTGACCATGCGGTTGAGCAATCGCACGACTTCCAGGGAAGACTCGCCGGTTATATCAGCGCGGAACACTCTGATGAGGGTGTCCAGACATAGATCGGAAGACTGTGGTGAAACGACCGGTGATCAGACGTCCAGCGCTTGAGAGCCATTTCTGAAGGCCGAGGATAGGAGCTTACCTGATCCCAGGACTTCCGACTGAGAGCGGCAACCACAGAGCTCATCAGGTTGACGCGAAAATTGAAGTGCGTCACTTCCACTAAAAGCGCACAAATACAATGTAGCGCCGTCTGTGCAAGATCGCTCTTCCCTGCAGAGACTAAGTCATTGACATGAACGGCAGGATCGATGCTACGCGTTTCAAACCTTTCAGCTCCGCCTCTAGGCTGCGCAAGTATGTTTGGTACACACCCACGAGACCCTGTTCCCATTCTCGGGTTCGTTGGACCATCTGGCTGACCTTTTCCGCCTTCTCCTTGTCAGTGAGGGCCCGTATCCGGTATCCCGGAATCACATCCTTGAAGACCGCCAGTTGTGACAACATTGTGAGTTTCCGGATGACGACGTCATTAGGGACAGGGTCCGGGTGTGACGGCGTGGATATTTGGGGCAAAGAGAAGGTGTGTAATCGTCGCAACAGACCTAACTACATTCGAGAAAGCTCAGTCATGGTCAAAATAAAGTCATAGAGAAATGGTGGTCTCTTACGCTATTTTCTGGATCGCCCATAATCTCTTGACAGAGCCCGGCGATTTGTTCCTTCGCGCCCTGTATTCGCGCCTTACGAGACTTTTGACCAATGACATCCACCACTGCTGGTCTGCCAAATCGCGCGCCTGTGGACACATCTTCGACTCGAGGACGGGGACTCTCCTCGAGCTGAGCACTCTGATCATCGCTGTCGAAGCCGCTGTCCTCGCTTTCGTCCAAGAAGACCTTGGTGCCGCTTTTTTGGACCCGGCCGTCAGCGAGCTTGATTGGAAGCCGTTCTATGCCCTTCTCGTTGTCAGATTCCGGTTCCCAGGACGTGCGTCGTTTGCGAGGTTTGATCTCGAATGGGTGTTCTTCCTCGTCCGAGTCAGCCGGTTTTCGTCTCCGTTTGCGCTGCACGCCTCCGGTGGAAGAGGTTGACGACATCTTTGTTGAATCGGAATGCACATCTGACATATCTTCATCTTCAGAAACATCAGTCACGTCCTCGATACCCGAACTCCACTCATCCTCGTCAGAGTGGGAGTGTACTGAAGGGAGGTCGTCCTCCACGACTTTCCGGGCCGGTTTGTGTAACTGATGCAACCGTTCCGTTTCCTTCTTGCTCCTGAGCGTGGTCCGTTGTGGACAATTCTGTGGACTATGATATGGTATGGGCGTACCTAGAGATGCCCTTCTCATCCAACGACCGTAGAAATTGTACCGCGCCTCCGTACTCATCCAGAAGATCTAAGTCTTCGTCCGAAAGGTCAACGTCGTCTTCGTCTCCCTTGCTAGGTATGGGTATAGTGGCCCTATCAGACGCCCTGTCCTTGCCCTTGCCCTTGCTCTTTGAAGGTTTTGCGTCATCTGCGAGTTTGCGTCTTTTGGACGGTCGCTAGAAATCCAAGTCGTCAGTATGGGCTTCACAACCTTCTGGGTAGCTAACTGACTTGTGGAGCATGAGTATGTCTCTTTGCTGATGCCTTCGAAGGCATGGTCAGAGTGCGATGCCAGATTGGAAGCAAGAGGATGAAAGGACTATTGCGAGCAATGCGTACTACCGCCACTGCTGCACTTGTGCTAAAAATCTAGAGTACCGCAAGAGGCATCCCATTCCCACGACGCGTGTGTGACGCGCTGTGACCGAACGCGACACGCGTCTCAAGATGGGCGGCTAGTTTGATTTCCTTCGACTGTCATTCCCTCCAAAACTCGCTCTCTACGCTACTGGCTCGTTTGCGACTGTATTGTTCATCTGGACTATCCAAGACAAGAGAAAGTAACTAATCTCTTTCTGGAACCTGGTCATCTTTTGAAGACGGAAACGCCATGCCACCCCCACCACAACCGCCGCCACCAGATCCCGTCCCAACTTGCGCACGTCCGAGCCACGTCCTGAGGCCACATCACGTATTCTTGCTATATGCTCTTGCACACGGCTTCTATGGACTTGATGAGGATGATAACACCATGCCTAAACGCTTCTCTTATGGCTTCCAACGACTCTTGATTCGAGAAGTCGCTGAGGTATGCGACTTCTAATATCCCCTGATGCTCGTCATTGAGCCATTCACTTCAGGTGACATCGCCTAGGCCATACCGGGCTATACTGACTGAAATTGAGCAAGCTGCTTCCCCCTTCCGAGAAACGGAGGCTGTCGATAACTTCATCCATAAACTCAACCGATTGGTACGCAATCACTCTCTCCGGCCGTGAGTACTGTTTCTGACTTCATGCTGCCTAGCCAATCACTTTTTCTTCGCCAGATATTGTATCTAGCTTCATGCAAAGTATGCTTTCTTTCCGTGTTTTGTCTGTCAATCATTCATGTTCTCGAAGCGCTTCCTCTCCTCTTCCTAGACAAAGATGATGACGAGGTGCGTCGCGGTTTCACGTGATACTTGAACAAGATGAAGACAGGAAGAATGCTAGACATCACGTTTTGTAAGTCATCTTACAATCTCGCCTACTCCGCAAGCTGATCCCCTCCTCGTTCCCTAGAGTCGCCGTTCGTTCTTTGGTTACTTCTGCCACCGTTGTTTTGTGACTTTCACCAAATTGTCTATCGGTGGGATTCAGAGGCTGCACAGTGGCTTCTTGGCCTATCTGAGGGGAGAGGGCCCTGCGCAAGACGATAGACTTGTATTAGACGGGCAGATTCGGCGAGACGTCATAACCAACGGTAGGCCAATTCCCTCTAAGGCATTGCTAGCCCGAGGCTGACCGCGTCCCTTGGACAGACTACCAGCTCTTCAAAACTAAGCATGACAAGACTGAATACGCCGGCGCGGAAACCTATGCTCTGTGAGCCTCTAACCTTACTCGGTTTTGCCAAGCTAACTGGACTGGATGATCCCCTCTCTGTCATCGGCTAGCTTTATGAGGGGCTTGACCACTGGGGACAGCAACGTAGCAAATGATGGCCTTCGGAGATTCTTCGAACAGAAGTTCCACGATGGCAGCGAATCGTAAGTCTACTCCGCACCTTGGGTAGGTGCCACAAGCTTCTACGGATCTCACCCAAGCCTCATGACAGGGGTATGCGCCAACATGCTATGCTTAATCTGGCACGCATGTACTACCTTCGCCGGGAACTGGCTGCTTGTCGGAAAGTAAGTATAATCTGCAAACTTAGCAGTCGTGCAATGCGAATAGGGGGTAAATTAATGGAAATAGACCTTAGAGGAAGCAATCACCGCGTCTCGCACCGCTGGTGACAACAAGACATTGCAGCACTGCTCCAGGTAAGTGCAGCACGGTTATGATTGGGGCGATTGATTGTATAGTTTGTAGTCTCCTACACCGACTACCACCGCTTGAACGCGGACGAAGGCCCATCATCAATGAAGTCCAGCCTGATATGCACCCGCTTGAGATACTGGCTGATGTGAGGAAGCTGATCAACGTTCAACATGTAGGTGATTGAGGCAGCAGACTAGCTACATCAGCTAATCTGGTATGCTCAGCAACAACCACTAACAGCATCCTACGAGCGAATAACACAAGCAATCGGTCTGTACGATCACTTCATCGACGTTCAAAGCGGGCAATACGTAGAATCAGAGCAATTGGCTCAGCATGTGGTGCAGAGCGTCGTCTGGGATACGTTCGGTAGATTTGTCCTGTCGTTGTTCGGATACAGGGATTTACCCTATTTTTGCTGTTGCAGGTTGCTCGAAACTCGCTCGCGTAGAAGAAGACATCATCACAGCTTTCTCTGAGGTCGGCGGAGATGATAATAACAGGCTGACTGTGACGCTCAACCGCGCATACCATGTGGGTCTATGTTGCCCCTGCGTATCGCCTGTATCAAACGTCGTGGCGCTGACCATTTTGGCGTGTGTTATCTTCAGAACGCGCGTCAGGGCAAGTATGAGGAGTCTATAGCATCCTTGCTGGAACCAGACGTCTGGCGAGGTCTCAATATCGCAGACTACAATCTCTGGGCGTCCGAAATCTGGAACATATTCGCATTGCGGGCATGTCGCCAGTATGTCATTCCAAAGCGGTAGATGTTGTCTTGCGCAAAAGCTGACCATTCTTGATTACAGCCGCAAGCAGCGCCAGCTGAAGGAGTACCTTATGCCGAGACGCCCCCATACGCCGCATGCGCCCCGCGAATATCAATGGGCAAAGGAACCTATCGGGTCAATCATTCGGGATCCCCTTTACGAAGCCATGCTTATGCGCGTGCGTACAAGTGGACATGCCATTATTGGCGTTGCCTAGTGCTAACTTCTAACGCCACATGTTCCAATGCCACAGATGTGCGAGCAGAGCCATGCAAGTGTCGATCAGCTATTAACCGCTCTCTGGTATGCAGAATACCACGGGCGATACAACCTGTATCGTACCGCGATCATTCTCCTTGCGGACGTCGGACTAGAGTTCGGGATGAGCAAATGGTGCAAACGCGTCCTTGACGAGGTGATGCCGCAGGTACGTAGCCTCGTGCGCTCGACGACACCGCTCTCGTTTGATGTCCGCTCATCTGTTTTTGACCCTTTGCTGCACCGTCGATTCAATCATTCAATATTCAATTCAATCTGAAGATCATGAGCGAGAATGATTTGGAACAGAAGGCGTTTGCGCAGTTCACACTCGCGCGCTGCACCATCGCCGCAGGTGATTCGTCGCGTACGTCTGCTTTCGTTTTGCCCGAATCCTCTGTCGTGTGCGCCCAGCTGATTCGATCGCGCTCGTTCGTTCCTGTTGCCACACTCACGCCCTCAAACACACCTAATCATCCTTGTGCATATCTTATCCTCCCCGCAACTGAATCTCATCGTCCGCGGCTATCTCCCTGACTTGTCTCCTCGCACCGGTCACCCATTCTTGCCCGTAAACGATTCCATTCTCCCCGGCCTCGCATCATTCTCACACCATCCGTTTGATACCGCCACTCTTCCAACTCATCCGCCAACATCCCGCCAACCCCGCGCGCCCATGTTCCCTTCGCTGTGGGGTGTTCCGCCGTTACCTCTTCCATCATGTAGAGGCCGCGCTGGAAGCGGCAGTACCTCTGCTTGACGCCGCCGGGAAGACATACGCGTCCATCGACATGTTCGCCGCCCAGTGCGACGTGCTCTTCCTGCTCTCCGTCATCCTGCACAATGTCGATATGCACGAGCGCCGGGATGAAGTAGCGCAGGAACACGCGACCGCGTTGAAGATGCGCGAGCATGTGCACACTGTGGTCGTCGAGCCGTGGATCGAGGACGTCTGGGCTATCGTCACCGAGGTTGGAGCAGCCATCGCGTCGAGATGAGACAACGCGTGACGCCCGAGGTGTACACAAGTTGAATTGAACCACGCCAGTGAAGCAGAATTGGGCAATATGTATTAGCAATGATTATGGTAACTGGTAAGGTAGGATGGTTGCATCAGTAGCAAGGAGTGGAAGGTCAAGCGGGGTTCCGCCGATAATTTGATCCAATGAGAGTGAGCACGTATTCTGACATGTTCTTCTATGACTATATTTGGGACCTTTTTGAATCGACGCGTAGCAAGCCCAGCCCTCGGATGTACGTACCCCTACAGATCGCTCAATCCACTCATCCGCCACGCACCGTTTGTCTTGAAACCCTGGAACTTGGTAGCGATCCGCAGGAACACGTTCCGCAGCCACCAAAGGTTGTATGGGATGATGCCGAGGAACCACCTCCTCTTGTTCGGGATCCACAGCATCTTCTGGAGGCTCTTCGCTATCCCGATGACCTGCAGTGCCCTCTCTCGACGCTGCGCCGCCCACATCGCCAGCGCGCGCTCGCGCTCCTCCTTCAAGCCTGCCTCCGCGGACCCGGGGGCCGCCGCACGCAGGTACTCCGTCAAGAGGGGCGCGAGCTTCACCCCGTCACGGATGCCAAGGTTCATGCCCTGCCCGCCCATCGGGGGGTGGATGTGCGCCGCGTCCCCGACTAGGAACACGAGGCCGCTCTGGCCCTCGGGAGCCTTACCAGAAGGGCTTTTCGCAGGAACGTGGGTAAAGAACCGCTCGGCGATGGCTGAGTGCGTGCGGAAGCGGCTCGACCAGAGCATGCGCTTGACCTCGAGACGGGGCGCGTCCGCGGGCAGGACGACGTTCGGGCCGAAGGCGTCGAGCAGAGCCTGGAGGTACGGGACGTCGGGCGCGCTCTGGGACACGCCGAGGTTCGTGGGGATGGCGCACGCGATGCGGAACGTCTGCTCCGTCGTCTGCTCGGCGTAGGGCGTGCCCGGGAGCCTCACGAAGAGCATCGCGTTCCCGGGGGAGACGATGAGGTTTATCGAGTCGCGGTAGAGGGGCGGCGCGTAGTTGAGGGTGACGTCGGCGATGGTCATGTTGGAGAGCGAGTCCTCCTGCGCGTCCACGTCTGCCTCGCCCGTGGGGTCTGTCCATGTGACATTGCTCAGGCGGCGAACCTATGGGTGCCAGTCAGTGTCGCTTGCTGGGACAGTGTCTGGGGAGAACCCTGATATACTCACAGCAGAACGTGCGCCATCAGCGCCCACCACGCAGCGGGTGCGCAAGACGTGGCCGTTGTCGAAGGTGACTTCGGTCAACGTGACGTCGTCCTCGCATGGCTTGAGGTCGACGACCTTGTACGGACGATGGACCTGGATACCGCGTTCTTGCGCGGCGGTGTTGAGGACTCTTTCTGTGATATGCTGCGGCAACGCCAGGAGAAACGGGTACTTTGTGTACTTCGATAGCGGAGTGAAGTGCGCCGTCTCGGCGGGGGCGATCCCGCGGCCCAACCAGACGACGGTCTTCTCCAACTTCCCGCCCTCTTTGACGAGATGGTCAGCGACGTTTATCTTCTCGAATGCCTGTGAGGAGATTCAATCCGGTTCAAAACTTGTCACTTGACGCTTGGTGGCGAAAAGAAAAAAACTAACACTTACCTCCATGGTGGCTGCATGTATTGCAATCGCGCGAGACGTGTTCTCGCCCTGCGCGACGACGTCAGAGCAACCTTGCTTCTGCAGCGCAAGTGCGAGGCAAAGGCCTGTGGGGCCACCCCCCACGACGAGAACTTGTGCAGTATCGGGTAAGGACATTGTGGCCGTGGAGGAGACGAGCCGAGCGACGAGACTGACTGATATCATTGAACGGTCAAAAAGCGCGCCGAATATATACTAGTACGCGTAGAGCGCTGCAAGGCTGTACGAAGTCTCGGATGCCGCCAGGGAGTCAAACATGGTGCAATGACAGATGGTAGCTAGTTACAGCAGCCTGTTCCCTGCCTGTTCCATGGACAAGTCTGCTGGCAACATCGCGGCATTGCCACGCAGAGTAAGTGCTGAATGGGGATGCCATGCCGACGGCTTTGCTGCATGACCTGCCGAACTGATCATTGACTGGGTTCTTCAAGGTTCTTCATGACGAGGCTCATCGGCTGATCGCAATGAGAGTGGGTCACATAAGCTGTACATGGTGATCGAGGCCTGCTTGTTTGGCACGCCGTAGTAAGCGTAAAGGGCCTCGACTCGTGGCCTAGCGGTATCTCATTAGGTTAACACTGTGATACTGGCGAGTCTCTGTTTTCCCGACGCGAGGTTCGCTGCAAAAGAACTGTGTGATGACTCAATCATTCGGGTAGTGCCGAGAGCCTACTAGTAAGTATGTAGCACCGGGTTGATGACTCAGGCATCTAGGTTACAAGTCGTAAGGCCGCGCAAGCACGGCAGAGCCCGCTACCTTTAGTTTGGAAGCTCGAGTGGGAGTACTTGCCGCAGCAGATTGCCAGATTGTTCTCAGAGTGTGTTCGAGTATGTCTACCAGTATTATCCATTGTTGCTCAGTGCGCGGAGTTGAGCCATACAGTGCTAGTGATCAGTTGGTACACACTGAGCAACAATGGAATAAACAGGTTATGACGGCATGAGCTCGTAGTATGAGACGGTTATGAACCGTGACAAGTTGACGTTGAAGACGAGCTTGAAAGTGGAGTACTGCTTTGGTGTGTCACGCCGCGCGTGAGGCGGGACTGTCGTCCTCCTGCAACGCGGCACCAGAAATCAGGAGGCATTAATCATTAGTGAAAATGTGGAGCAGTTGTCCAGCAGCAGCTACTGAGATGGTAGCATTGGTACATAGACGTCGACATGGAGCCTTCAACGACTCCGAGGAGCGACGAGCGTTCGAGATTGTGGCTGAGGCGCTTGGGGGAGCAATTCTCACGAGTACAAACCAGTTCTTATGAGTTTGTATGGAATTGTATGGATGCACAAAGTTCGTCGATTTTCTAATGAACCAGGGACACGCATGTTCAGCAAGACCCGCTACTAGGTAGCGGGAATACACGGACATCTACAAGAAACGCGACACGGCGGCGACCTACATAAATATGCGCTGTACTGTACCATCAAGTCACAAGGCTGCCCATTGATACGCACGAGCTGTCACTCACCCTCTTCCCTGCTATGGGTTGCCTAGCCCGCTCACCCGGTACGCGCTCAACGACTTGAACCAGTCAAACGACGTCATGACGCGCAGGACCGAGTTCCGAAGGTGCGCCGGGTTGTACGGGACGAAGCCAAGCCAGTGCTTCGTCTTGTTCGGCAACCAGAGGGCCGTCTGCAGGTTCTTGACCATACCAATCACCTTCAACGCCTTCTCGCGACGCTCCTGGCCGAGCTCCTTCAGCGGGGCCTCGAGTTGCTCGCGGTTCTTTCCAGCCGCGCCGGACGAGACAGCACGCACGTATTCCGTGAGCACGGGCGCGAGGCGGATCGCATCGCGGATGCCGAGGTTCATGCCCTGGCCGCCCATCGGGGGGTGTATGTGTCCCGCGTCCCCTACGAGGAAGACGGGACCGCCTGGGGCGCCGTTCGGATTCGGGACGTGGGTGAAGAACGTTTCCGCGATGGAGGAGCGTGCGATGAACCTGCTCGTCCAGATCGCCTCCTTGATTTGAATCGCAGGCGCGCCCTCGGGCTTGACGACGTTCGGGCCGTATTTGTCGAACAGCTTTTGGAGGTACTCTTTCTCAGCGGATTTGGGAGGGGAGCCGAGCTCGGAGGGGACTCCGCATGCGAAACGGTATACAGGCTCCGTCGTCTTCTCGGGGTAAGGGTGGTTCGGGAGCCAAATGAGGAGAAGGGCGTTGCCGTCTGTGACAACCAGGTTGATAGAGTCCTTGTGGAGAGGCTCGGCGGATAGGGTGACGTCGGCGACCACCATGTGTGAAACGGTGTCTGGGCTGTTGGGGTCGACCATGTACGGGCTGTCCCAGCCAACACCCGCAATGGTGCGCACCTACGGAAACCAACGCAATCAGCATTATCTAGTCTCGGGAGATAGAGCCTTTACATACAGTGGAACGGGCACCGTCTGCGCCAACCACGCAGCGCGTACATAGGACATGTCCGTCTTCGAAGACGACGTCCGTAAGGCTGCTGTCGGCGGCGTTGGGCTTCATGTCCACGACTTTATACGGTCGGTGTACTAGGATGCCTCGCTCTACGGCAGCATCGTAGAGAATGGTTTCTGTGACATGCTGAGGGATGCCGACGATGAAGTTGTACTTTGTCTTCTTATCAAGGTTGGCAAAGTGCGCAATGTCCATGGGATTGAGGCCGTTCATCCAAAGTGTTGTCCTGTTCAGCCGTAAACCCTCTGCGACGAGTCGGTCGGCAACGCCTATTTGCTCTAGTGCCTATAGCAGCTTCTCGGTTAGATTGGTTGATCAGACGCGTGGTTTGAGGTGAACGCACCTCGATAGTAGCGGCATGTACTGCGCATGCACGAGACGTATTTTCACCTCGCGGTGCGCCGTCCAGAATGACGACGTTTGAGCAGCCCTGCTTCTGAAGCATCAAGGAAAGGGTAATACCGGCAGGACCGCCGCCAACTATGAGAACGTCTGCTGTGTGAGGGAGCGACATGATGAAGGAGATGGGGGGAACATGTTATGAACTATGGTTAGACGACAAATGTTATAGCTAGCGGACTGGACTGCGGTGCGACGGGCTCGGAGAGCGCAGCCTGGAGTATAGTGCGGAGAGGGTGGCATCAGGCCCAAGCCCTTGGGGATGTGCAGTTCCTCCTCGCCAACGACGCAACAATGGAGGATGTAGACGGAAGACGTCGACCTGGGCGCTACACGACTCGGGCAACGCGACGGACTGCACCGCCACCCGGGCCCGAGGCAGCCGGCAGCCGTGCACACCTCTCCTGCCTTCCGCCACCACGATGAGTGCCGTCGCCGTCGCCTGCCAGTCCTCTGCCTGCCCCAACGGCCACCCGCCCTCGCGTCTCGAGTGTCCGACATGCAACAAGTCCGTCCTCTTCAGCTTCCGGTTATTTCTCCTCGTTCTCATCGTCTCCTCCCATCAGGCTTGGTATCAAAGGGTCCTTCTTCTGCGGTCAGGATTGCTTCAAAGCTAACTGTACGTCTCTCCCACTGCTAGCCTTCTGATTGTTGCGAGCTTACCGACTTGACAGGGGTATACGCTCCGATCACTTCTCGCACCACGCCAGTTGACTGTTCTTCCTCCAGAAAACGCACAAAATCATCCACGACCTCGCGACACCCAAGCAGCCGCTTCTAGACGATCCCAATATCAACAAGGGTACGTAATGCCATCGCGGCTTTCCATTCTCCATGCACCTATTTTATATGCCCTGCAGACGGAACCTTCAATCCGTTCGGTACCTTCAAATACACCGGCCCCCTCCGTCCCGTCTACCCACTGTCCCCGAGGCGAGAAGTCCCCGCACACATCCCCCGGCCAGACTACGCAGACGATGGTACGCTCAAACGCATCCTATACGCCGTCCCTCGGGCAATGTGAGTACACTTCGCTCATTCATCGCCGATCTCCAGGCATCCCGACCACCGAGTCAAGACGTGCAGGCCAGCCCCCAAAGATCCTCTCGGCAGAAGAGCAAGACAAAATGCGCTATGTTTGCAAAGTGAGCTTTCCTCTGACTCGTCGACGTCCCGCGCTCAAGCGCCCCGTCAGTCCATCCCGATAGCCGCTTCTGACCACACCCTGCGTTTGCCCGTGCTGCTTCTAGTTGGCTAGGGAGGTCCTCGACACCGCTGCCGCTGCCATCCGCCCTGGAATCACAACCGACGAGATTGATGCTATCGTTCACGAAGCAACCATCGAGCGGGATGCGTACCCTTCGCCGCTCAATTACCGCAATTTCCCTAAGTCTGTGTGCACGTAAGTAGACTACGACAGTCATTCCACTTCGTATCTTATTGGTCTGTCATAGCTCTGTAAACGAAGTGATCTGTCATGGAATACCCGACAAGCGCAAGCTACAGGAAGGTGATATCATTAATATCGGTAAGTGTACTTTGTCAATTGGTCTGGTCAATGTTTTTACCTATCGTGTTTCCAGACGTGAGCGTGTACAAGGGCGGTAAGTCCTTGATTCCTTGATTTGCACCCCAATCACGTACTTATTGTACGGGCAGGCTACCACGCGGATTTGAACGAAACCTACCCTGTCGGACGGGTTGACGACGACTCGAAGCGCCTTATGCGCACCGCACGCAAGTGCCTCGACGAGGCCATCAAGCTCTGCAAGCCTGGTGCACTCTTCCGAGACTTGGGAAAGACCATGTAAGGGGCATCATTCTCGAAACTTCCGCCTCATGCACGCATTACGGATGGATCTCCGTATGGCAGGACAGGCCGCTGACATACCCCCCCAGCGAGCCGATCGCACGGCAGAACGGGTGCTCGGTCGTGCGCACATACTGCGGGCACGGCGTCAACGACCTCTTCCACACTGCGCCAAACGTGCCCCACTACGCCAAGAACAAGGCAATCGGGACCATGAAGCCCGGCATGACCTTCACCATCGAGCCTGTACGTCCATGGTGTCACCCCGCAAAAGCTTGGCTGCAGTCGCTGACCAACATGCTCCGTCGCTCGCGCACAGATGATTAACCTGGGACACTGGGACCTCGAACACTGGCCCGATGATTGGACGTCCGTCACAATTGATGGGAAGCGCAGTGCTCAGTTCGAGGAGACCTTGCTGTACGTTGCCGCTTCTCTCCTCGTAGTCCTTGCCGTTCTCGGCCCGCTGATTGTTCCCATAGGATCACCGACACTGGAGTTGAGATCTTGACTGCGGGGAAGCCGAGAGAAGACCTTCAATTCGAATGAGGTTTCGGCCCCCCACTCTAGACACTCCCCACTCATACATCGTTCACCATGCTGTTGTAACACATGCTTAGGTTTTGCTTGAAGAGACGGAGCAATGCACTGGTCGATGGACGCCAGGATAGACATACAGCGTGAGTATGAATGCACAAGGTAGCGTATGATATAGGATGGAGTAAAGTAGACCGTTCTGAGCCACCGGAAAGTACTTGATATCCGCCGGAGTAAATGATTGTACATAGACTCTGTGGCTGGCCCGTTGGTCAAACCTGCTCCTGGCTATTCCGCCGCTTCAGCATCTTCTTGTTGAGATCCTCGGTGGCGTCCTTGAAGCGTTCTTCGCGGTCAACCTCCCCAATCTCCTCCACAGGCACAGCATCGGACAGACTCGCTTTCCTCGTTCTTGTCTGACCGCGGAAGTGCAAGCCGTCCGTCTCCACATGCTTCTCGCCCGTTGCCACCGTCGGATCCACCGGGGACAGCGGGCTGAGCATGCTGCCGTTGGTGTTGGCTGCGCTGGAAGTGCGGCGGAGGCGCTGTATGTCCGCATACGAGCTGCGCTGGCTCCGGGGGCGCGTAGAGAGCGAGTGGCCGTCACCCCCCGGGACGGCGAGAATGTTGTCGTAGTCGGGCGCATCCTCCTCGTCCGACACGTCTGGCGTGGCCGCGCGGCTGATCTCCTGGCTCCGCGTCCCTGCCCATGCGCTCGTCCCGCGCTTTGCACTGCGCGACCAGCCGAAGAGGCGTTCGTCGAGCCATGTCTGGAAGGTAATGATGAGCGAATGGCGGAGAACGCAGAGGGTGACAACGAGCAGACGAGCAACTTACCATGGGGTGGACGAGGAGACTGCCCTGTGCGTCGACGCCGCCGTTGGCGCTCTTGCGACGCCAGATGCCCGGCTGGCCAGATGAGGGAGGAGCAGTTGCAGAGGGAACAAGAATGCGCCACTGTGGACGGGTCAGAGGTGATGAGGAAGTACAGAGGTGTCACCATACTTCATCGAAGTCATCAAACATCTTGGGTCCGTATTCGTTGATGGTTTCGACAAGTTCGTTCGAAACGGCTTCTCTCATGCGCTTGAGCTTGTCCAGAGACCTCTGTTGGCCGGGTATTAAAGCAACAACGAGCGGCCTCAATGATCTATGGGACCATATGTCAACGGACCCCCTATCAGGCGCGTGCGTTCTGGACCTACTTGAGAACGTCCATTCCGGCCTCTCCGAACTTGAGCGCGGCGTAGCCGAGCATGGGGAGGATCATGAGTACAAGGAACGGGGTCCAGATCCTATACCTCAGCGGAGCACCGGCCTTGACGGCCACGATTGTGGCCAATGCAGCGTACAGAATGTACAAGACCGGTGTGACACCGAGCGCGACTAGGACCTTCCAGGTCGCGATCACATCACGAGCCGCAATCTTGACTTCAGATGCAGCAAGAGCCTCTGTTGTCGAATGGCGCCAGTAAGTCAGATGCCAGGATCCCAGGTGGAGAAAAGTACCTTTAGCCTTCTTGCGGGAGAATATGGAGGCGGTGATGAAAATGGGGCCGTTCAGGATCACTCCGGGCAGTGCGAGAATGGACCAGACAGTCAGTAGGCCCAACCGATATGCTAGGAGACCGAATGTTTTCCAGCCCGCCTTTGTAGCTCTAGGCACCTACCACAGACGTATAGAATATGAGACCTGTATAGCGTTCGAGACGCACTACGAAATTTACATTGACTTACCTGGTGATCACGCAGGCCAAGGTCTCGAAGCAGACGGTTGTACTTCAGGACATCTTCCCGGAGCTTCTGAAGTCTTGGTTCGTCCTTGAAGTGCAAGTATCCTTGTAGGAAGCGCTTGTTCAGTTCAACGACCTGACCTAGCGTCAGGTGCTGACCAGGCGTTTTGTACAGCCGCCGTGCAGCCTGAATGAGCTACACATACGCGTGATTAGAGCGGCCGGACACGACATTAAGTGAATATGCTTACCATAAGCGTGTCATAGTCCGGTGCTCTCAGAGTGACCGTCTTGAGGGCGTCGTATATGATGTCCAAGAATTTGCCTACAGCTTCTCTTTTCTTCGTGCCACCTTGCTTGAACATTTCAACGAATTCTGGAGGCACGTCCAGAGGCGTTCCGAACTCAATGACCGCTCGTGACCGGAAACGGTGGGCGTGGAAGTAAGAGAGACCGACAGGAACGATCTTGACCCTGAGCTCGGGATTATTCGCCATTGCGCCGAGAGCCATCAGAGAAACACCAGCTTTGAGAGGGAGAAGATCCGTTCGGTCGTGACTACCACCTTTTCACCCGTAAGACGAGCCTACGAGTTTCTGGACGCATATAACCACGTACCTTCGGGGAATATACAGATAGCGCCGCCTTCCGTCAAGCATTGGTACACATGGTGATACATCTCGTGCTGGTCCACGAAAGGGAGTCTCTTGTACGTCATTCCACGCTGGCCAGCAGCCTGAGCCTCGCTGATCTTCTCCCGAATTTTGACAAGTCCCGAGAACTCCTTCCTGATCCTGAGTTGGGTGTCTGACAGAATCTCGACTACCTCGGCGACGCTGGAGCCCACAGACTTTGGAAGCATGATTTGCATCTTCGGGCTGAACTCAGAGGTGAATTTGGTCCCATGTCCGATGATTAGACATGAGTCCTCCTCCGAAATAGTGATTTCGCCAGATCCGGTCTTCGCGTCGTCGGCAGCTCGGACGACGGGAACTTGACGTGACGTTCAGGCAATGGAACACACTGGAACAAGAGGCATACGCACTGCTACCCATCATCCCTGCAGCATACCCCACAAACCTCCTCTTCATACTCTTCGCAGCGATGAGTGATTGCACATGACGGCCTGTTTCTCGGTGAACCTCTTGGTAGAGTAGCAGAGGATCAAGGAACTAACGAGACGCGTTGAGAGTCACTGACGCGAAACGTCACATAGGATGAACGCACTTGGTTGTTGTGCGGGGCAGCGACGAAGATTATCGGCCCCTCGCGAGGAATATTGAACGCGCCTCGGGGTCTGACTTCCCGGAAGAAGATGTTGGTGACTGTCCTCCAGAAGACGAGAGCAGCGTCGTATACGAGGTCGGCGGTTGTGTTGTGATTTTTGATAGCCATGGGGGGAGGAAGAATCCGTAAATCGTAAAGGAGAAGAGGGCGCACCACCGCACGGCGGACGCAGTCAAGAGGAGAGTCTAAAGTATCAAGTACCACCGAGGCGGGCGCTTTGGGTCATCCCGGTCAATGACTTCAATCATGTGTCGTGTCCATCCCGCGCACTGCATCCGGGTTCCCTCGGGTAACACGTCCCAGAAAAACTGCTATGTTCACAATTACACCTATTATCTCTTGATACAGTACGACGCCAGTGCCATGCTTGGTATACACAAATGCAGATGCCGAAATAACTCGGAAGCAACCTCTCAACACGCCCTCTACGTCTAGTCCAAACTCAAGAGTTAGCTACTTGTCGACCGGAGTCCTGATGTATGGGACGATCCGTTGCTCGCTGTGCTCTGTCGGTTGTACTGGAAGAGGTTGTGCAACTTCGACAGCCTGTCCTGCTGAGCGTCGGGCAGGTCGGAGATACTCGACCGAGGGGGCGATCGAGGTGAGGCATCAGCACGGCTGCTGGCCGAAACGGGTGAAGTCGGAACCGTGCCATGTCCATTCAGGTCGCGAACTGTGACGATGCCGATAAATATGATGGTAAACTACACATGAAGGGACTCACTGCTCGATATGCTTGATGTCCGCTCACGTCCATTGGACTCTAGTCCTGTCAGTCCTGTGACTGGTATTTTAGCGCACTTCATTCACGACTGCAACATAGCAACATACTGGATAACGTCTGGGCAACAGCCACATTCCGTTCTTCATCCTCAGCCGCACGACTCGCAAGTGCGCGGGTGATGTACTTCCTGAATGCCGGACCAGTTGACTCCAAGATCTTGTCGACCTTCAGCTTCTTGTGTGGGTATGCCTTCAGGTAATGGTGCAGCTCTGTAATACCCTCCTTGTGCATTGCGCCAGTCGTCTCGCTGGATATGTGGTCAATGATCGTGTTGAGTTGGTCGTCGAGGTCCGGTTCTTGGACAGTCTCTGCGGCGGATGATACACTCGGACTTCTCGTATGGCTTGACGAGGACGGTGCGCGAGGATCGGAGGTGACAGATCGTGACGAAGCGGTCTCTTGAGGAGAGATTGGTCGGCTCATGGCCGACTGTGTTGGCTCCTCTCGGATGGGTTCATGACGCATAGGAACCTCTGCAGCGGTCTTCGTCGACGAGTTGAGAATGCGGTATACGTATGGATAGACAATAGTGGCAGATGGATCGTCGAAGGCCGAGGAGAGGTGATCATATACGTCGTCTCCATATTGCGCTAGCAGGAGGTATATCATAAGCGATTGCCGGGATCGACAAATTCATGACGACTCACCGACGACATGTTGGATGATGACCTTGATAGTCCTCAAAGGCATATCTCCGCACGGAACCTTATTGGTAGCGCGAGCTCGCCATTCGTTCGGCGGAACTGATTGCAGGAAATGTTCCACCGCAGGGAACAACTCTACAGGATCTAACACCCGCTTCTCGAGGTCTTGTGGGATATTCCTCGCCAGCTTCCATACACACTTCAGGACAAGCTCGGCAACTTTTGCCTCTTGTGAGTCAGGACTCGTTCCGTTCGCAGGGAAGGGCTTGACGATTCGCAGTAGCAAAGCGAATAGCGCACTGTGATAGCTCAACATCAGCTATAGTTTGACGAACTTGTTGATGATGACCCACCGGAAAATCGACATTCGCCTGCCTGTTGCGAACAGCCGTAGAATGATCATGTTGATGAAACGTGACAAATCCTTTACTTTGCCATCAGGACTGTTGTCCGTCTGAAGCAGACGGAGAGTCAACTCTTCTAGTAGCGAAGTCAAGATGTCGACTGTCAGAGACTCGGCAAGGAAGACGTGGTCGCAGAACGCGTTCAGGGTTTGTATGAGGTGCTTCGCCAACCGGAAGTTCTCTGGCATAGTAATATCCTCGGGACGTTCAAAGACATGGGCCATCTGCAAGGTGATCGTCTCGATCAAGCCCTCCGTGTGTTCTGCAAGCTCTTGGTATGCCGGAGAGGAAGGTCCTTGGTCTGGCCCGACCTCGAGCACCTTCTGAATCTTCTTCAACGCCTCGACACTCCTGGTTGCGTCGTTGCTGAGAATGCTAGAGATGGTAACCGTGATGTCCTCCGAAGCGTTGTCATCTTGCTGACCGTAATCCTCCTCAACGGATTGTCTACTTGGGCCTGAGGCACCTCTATGGCTATTAGAAGAAAACACGTCTTCCATGGACGGTCGCGAAACAGACGGTGCAGGCAAACCGATGTGTGTTGCAGTGCTGTTTAATCGCGATCGAGGAGGGCCAAGTCGTGAAGGCAGAAGACTTTTTGGACGTGTGCCCGCAGTTGGAGATCCTGGTGGTTGGATGTGAGAGGGTCCAGCAATTTTGGATACTTGGGACGGTGCAGGAGATGACGATCGAACCATCCCAGATGGAGAAGCAGGTCGCGCGAGTCGGGAGGGAGCTGCCATAGCAGGACTGGCGGGTCGTGCTACGCCGGCTATGCGCGAAATCGCACTGGGCGCCGGGGAGCCTGACCTCGGAATACCAGTAGCGATGCGAGAAGCATGCGTTGCGAGAGGAGCGGTCTCCACTCTGTCCGGACTGCTTCCGCCTGGAACTCGGCGTAGCCGCTCTTCGAGTTGGGTCTTGTCCTTGGGGGACAAGTGGCCGACAAGGGACCAGATCTTTTCGCCTACCAAGACATATCCCTCACTGATACAAATCGCATTAGGCTGGCCACATCACGACAACAACACGATATTCACCTAAGCGCAGCGAGAGCAGATTTCCGCACAGCTGGGTCCTTGTCAGAGATCATAGCGGCGATCTGAGGGAAGGCCTTTGGGGGTTCGCAAGTGCCAATGCCAAACCGCTTGAGAAGGCCCGCAAGCTCGTCGAGGGTCCCCTGCCTGGTCTTCGCCACCTTGGACTTGAGACCGTGCTCCAGCAAGAGGTGGAAGACACGGCTGTAGGCATACACCTTCGGCAGAGTCTGCACAATCTGCGAGACACGTTGGCGTACTGGCTCTCGAGCATCACCCAGCTACGGATAACCCGTCAGATATGTGAGGCTGCATCACAAGACGACTGAGAGCTCGTACCTTGTGGGTTATTGTCGGGATGAAAACCATCGCTTCTTGTTCAGTCAGCTGGTAATCGACACTCTGGAAGAATGCAAGGACGGCTTCGACGACATCCAAGCACTTCTGGACAAGATTGGACTGCGGCTCGTGAACCTTCAGCGATACGAACTTCAAGACGAGGTCCGAGTTGGCAATACAGATGGATTGCAGCTTGTCATCTCCCGTCTGCGCGTTGATGTAGAAGTCTTGTAGCATTCCTAGTCCGTTGACGTGATCGTTCACGGCATTGTGATCGTGGCTGAACAGCACCGCGAGAACCTCCTTCGATGCATGTGGCTCCATCTGGTGTTGCAGCAGTTCCGCGAGGTCTTTGCGAGATGGACCCGCTTCGATGACCCACCTGTTCGCGTCCTTGGCTAGACGCAATCGCTTCGTGTCAGGGTTAGGACTGCTGAAGACAGCGGCGTCCATGACTTCGGCAACCGGCGCTTTCGACGGACCGCTGACAGGTGCTCCTGGTCTCTTGAGACCAATACCAAACTTGTTGGGGAGACGAGAGGAAGTTGCTTCGGGCGCAACCTCAGCACGAGAGTCTGGACGAGGGATACTGCCTTGAGGAAGCTTCCGGCGCACGCCTGTCAGCTTGCTGGGAGGAGCCATCTTCGACGCCTCGGGAGGAGGTGAGGGATCAGCCGGAACAGGAGACGTAGCCTTGGAAGGAGCGGCCTTGGGAGCAGGGGCAGCCTTAGGAGCGACGGGTGCAGGAGCACTCTTGGCTGCGGGGGCGGAACCACGAGCAGCTTGGATGATTGGCACAGCGGTGGTCTTTGATGCAGGCTTCAGAGAATTCGTCTGGCTCATGACGTGCTCGAAGCTCGAACATGCAATCAGAGTCGGCAAGAGAGCCTGAGCGCCCTTCCTAACGTCAGCATTACGGTCATCAAGGCAGGTTACGACAAGTCCAGCCCAGCTGCCGAGGTCAAGACCGGGTGTTGGCTCGTGCTCCTTGAGAGTGTCGACAAGCCAACCGAACAATGAGGCCCGTTGTACTGGGTTATTTGCCTCAAGTGCTGTAGCGATACCAGAGACGAGAGGCTCGAAACCTTCGCAAGCGTTATAGATCGCCGTCAATGTTTGCACCGCGGCGTTCCGGTACTGAGCCTTCTGGTCGGCTAGAACACTCGCGACTGGGACGACGAAGAAACGGGTCTGCTTCTCGAACGGCTTGCCCATTCCAGTGGCGATACGGGCGACGATGTCTAAAGCTAGCACTTGCACTGCTTTGTTGGCATCCGTCACTCGAGCTTTGAGAACCTGAGCGATTTCGCCTATCGGGAAAGGGAGCGCGGTTAGCAAACCACCTGATGATGCCAAGTCGAGCAAGGACGAACCCATGGTCGGCTTCAGCCGCTTGTTTGCGCCCTGATCTAAGATCGCTTGCAGAGTCTCGAGGGCCTCCTTCTTCGTTTTCCACGCATCGCTCTTCGCATCTGCCAGGATCGTCGTGCCTTTCAACAGGCTATCGATCTCTACCCGAGGGAACAAGTCGTCCAACGGGTCACCCCCTGCTGCACCGGTCTTGCTCGCCGCACCGCCGGCAGGAGCCATGCTGGCAACATCTGCCGAGGTCCGAGTTAGCTCCGGCGCTGGCGTACCCTCAACCTTGTCGAAATCGCTGGTGATGGTAGCCAGGAGCTGTGGATTGAGATCTTCCAGGAGGTCCTTAATCGCTGAAACACAATGTTACTCAGATATTGACGAGGATTCACCGAGTTGGAGGTACTGACAAGGGCCGGCGAACAGCTTGACCGTCACGAGAGCTTTCGTTGCACTATTTCGTACAGCGGCATTCGAGTTCTTCAGCGCATTTTTGATGAACTCAATGAGGCTGCGTAGGGATAATCCAGCGATTCCGAACTCCGTGATTGCCTGGTCGACCCAAGTGATCGAGTCCGCGAAGACCTTCGGGGCTTTCAGCTTGGACAGCGGATCGTATGCTGTAGAAAGAACACCATGGGTGTGGGAGTCGATCACGGCAGCAGAATAGAACTGACCGTGACCAAGTACGAATTGCAAGGACGTCTTCTCCGCATAGAGAAGCAACGTATCGCCCGCATGTTTCTTCAGCTTCGAATCTCCGAGCTTCTCACTCAGGGGTGGTATGGAGATCGCAGCAGTTGGACGACCAAAGGAAGCAGAGCGCTCTGCGAGTATTCCAAAGATCCCGTACACTTTTATGAGGACCTACTCACCGATATCAATACCGCCTCGAGGCAAACTAGCTCATGACGGACCTGAAAGTTGCTCTCCTTCACAGTCTTCTTCACCAGGAAACGTACGACCACCTCAGAGTCCAATTCTTCCGCGGAGCCTTCAACCCAGCTTGTCATCTCTTCCAATGCAGCCAATCGAACCTTCCAAGCTGTATCCCCCAATTCTGTGGCAATCTTGGCCGGGATGAGTTCAGCGGCTAAGGCTTCTGCGTCTTCAGGATTGTGCTTGTACTTGAACGTGTCAAGTGCACCATGCGCGGGAGCCGCTCCACCTTTTGCGGGTTTGCTCGCTGCAGCCGGCGGGAGTTTCTTCGGTGCCGGAGCTGCTACAGCGGGCGCAGTAGGCCCTTCGGCACCGCCAGCAGCAGCAGGCTTCTTAGCCTGGATCATTGCGTTGAGTACACGTATATTTCAGGCACGTCTATATACGTACCATGATACGCGCGGGAGGCTTCTTGAGAGGCTTGTTCTCTGTGGGTGTCAGTACTTCATCCTCGGTAGGAACAGCCGGAAGATTAGCAGTGGGAGGTTGCTTCGCCGGCGGTACTTTCTTTGCTGCCTTGGCGGCAGGAGGTGGTGCAGCAGGCTTAGGGGAGGTCCGGACCCGGCCTTTGCCTTCACTTTCGCGTTATCGAACGCTTCCTTGACCTTCGCCTTCCTGACGTCCGTCAAGCTGTCCATAAGCGCGCTGAGAGGACGCTCTCCAACCATCTTCATCAACGTCCCGAGACAGATCGCGGCTTCGTTACGAGCACCCTCGAACGAGTCCTCAAGTATAAAAGCAAGCGCTTCAGAGAGCGGCTTGATTTGTGGAGCGGGTATTGGCGTGGCAGAGGTGGATAGACATCTTGTTATGAACTTCAAAGTACCCTCCTTGACTTGAGGATTCTTGGAGTTCAGAGCCGGAAGAGTGTCGGGAAGGATATCCGTGAGAGTGGTCTGGGGCCGATCGAATGAGACTCGTGAGGTCGGCACGAATGACAAACTCACCGTCGCGAATACTGCATCTAACGCGTTTCCGATCGAGTCCGTAACGTTCGCTTTCCGCTCCTTCAACCTTTCTATCATGGGCGGTACGATGCTCTCGCGATACCTTGCAAAGGAACCCATCAATCCCTTCGCCAATCCCTCCAAGCAGTTGGCGGCGACCATCACGCAGTTGATGTTAGCGTCCTTGTGTATGCATGTCGCGAGCGACCTGGCGAGTTCACCATGCTCTGAGGATTCCTTGATCCTCGGGGTCGCATTCACCAGTGTCAACAACTCGTCCAGAACTTCTTTCCTCTCTTTCCACTTCGAGGATTTCAACGATGCCTGCAAGTTGGCTGGGAGCTTGGGAATGATATCCACTTCTTCAGCAAACATCCTGGAATCTGGAGGTGCATCTGAGGGCCACGATATCAGCGAACAGGCCGTAAGTCGAGCATGAGACGCACCTTCTTCGGGCGGAGCATCTTCGACACCAGCGTCGGCAGCAGCCTCAGCCTCCCTCGCCCCTTGCCTCGTCATCCGCTCGGGCTTAAGACTTCCCCTACCCTTCCCTTCCTTCTCCAGCACCTCGAAAGCCTCCTTGAGCTCCTTCACCTGAACCGGCTTGAGGTCATTCAAGAAAGCCTCGATAGCGGGACCGATGTATTGATAGAGAATGTGTGCTAGTTGAGTGCCTTCCGCACGCACAGTCTTATCCGAGTGGGCAAAGATCTTCGACAAGGACTTGAGGACTACTGGAGGTGGTGTAACGGACGTGCCGAACAGTCTGAAATAAAATGACGCAGGTTGGTACAATGCAGCTACTACAAACAAGTGCCGTACGTACCTAACAATCTCCTTGATCGCCGCCACGGATCCAGCGACAGTCTTGGGTTGCTTCGCTGCCAGACCAGGTAGGATGTTTTCCTAAGGTATATGCATGATGGGTAAGAGGGAGAGGCGCATTGGATCAAGACAGACGCACCACAACTCCCGCCGCACCGTTCTCTACCTCTACATATTGCAGACACAGCTCTATAGCTTGAGTCTTCGTTCCGGCACGGGCAGCACCGAGACACTTGTCCACCAGGGCGGGTACAACAACTTCTCTGGTCCGGGCAGCAGTCTCACCGGCATATTTCACGAAGGCGACCAGACATTCTAATCCCTTCTCCTGCGCGATAGCATTTGAGTCGATTGCAATCTTCTTGAGTGTATCGGGATTGTTGATGTAGGGTTTGAAAGAGGGATCGGTATCCGAGGCCGTGGTTGAGAATATCTTCACGAGAGACTCGTAGGCGCTGACTCGGGCCTTCCAGTTCTTGTGTGCGAGTCTGTCAGGTATTGGGATAGCACTGAAGTCCTCCTCCGGGGGCGGTTCGCCATCCATGGTTAGGAGAGGTGAATGGGAACGAGAGGAAAGCAGCACGGATGTTGAGATCCACGCGAGACTGAACCGCGCCGCGCGACTTACGGGCGCTCTCATGGGTCGTGTAAGCTCCGCTCGAATCCAGGACGGAGGTAGATTTAGCTCCGCTCCACTTCTGCAGCGCGGAGTCTGTACTTGGCGGCTTCTAAGTAACAATTGGCTACTGCCAGGCCCACCTTCGCGCTTCCTTCTGCACACACCACTCGGTCACCATCTTCTTCTGGTGCCTTGTCTCTGGGTTTAGCAAGTCTCATCGGTCAACGGCAAAACATTTGCGTCCTGCATCAGTGACGTCGCAGCTTGCTTGTGACCTGTAAGACCTGGATCCTGGGCGACCACCACGGTATAACAACATGCCAATCTGTGGCTCCTAGTGCTCTCGTCTCCGATATCCTCGCGGGATAGCAGACAGGCCCATTGATTGGATGAAGTGTCATAGGACAGGTTACTGATAAGATTACGAAGGTGCGATCCACGTTCGGCTAAGTCGTCATACAAGCTTCTCTCGTGGATTGCACAACTCGTCGCCGAGGTGCGCCTATCGATCTAGCCTTGTGAGTAACCAAGGCGTTCGCGAGCATAACTGTTTGCACTTGTGACTGATCACCCTTGCGCTACGGGTTATCGGGCGCACAGTCTCCAGTGTCCCGGAACCCCACTGCCCATTACATATCCCCACACAAGCCACGACGACCCAGACGGCCTCTCCTCCGTTTTTATTGCGCCTCGATCCACGTGCGGATGCAGATCCCTGCTGTGTCGTAAGGGAAGCTTCTTCCGACCCACCTTCCGGGCGACCATGCCGCCCAGGAGTGGTCTTTGGCAGTCGCCTGAGTCATCCGTACATTGAAGAGCTCGTCTGACCCGGTATGTCTTGCTACCTCATGTCTTCCGCGCGTTCCCTCCACGCCCTCTGCCCAGTTGAAGCCGGCACGAACACTGAACTCGCTCCTATGGGTATATGGAAACCCTAGAACCATGTACACCCGCCGCCTCGAAGAAAGGTGCAGGTTGTGGCCACGATACACGAGTTCGGAGTGCCTATCTGGGGTGATCGTCTCTGCAGATCTTGAACGAATCTGGGAAGCGTGCAGGCAATAACGCCGTGGTATGCCTTCATTATGGCTGCAGAGTGTCATCCCTTAGCCACCCCATGTGTAGCCAGTATTGTATGGTGTGAGATGCTATGGTTATTCAAGTTGCGCGCTCTAGTGCGAATGCGAAGTGTGAACTGCCACCAAGGGCGAAAACGCTCGACGTTTCGGAAGCAAGTATGGACAGGAATAATGCCTACAGTTGATGACTCTGCGATTATGGACTATACTATAGAAGCCTAGGTATGATGCATGACGTGAGGAATGCTTGGAATACATACTGTATGTGCAGGATGAAGGGGACAGTGCGACGGGAAGACGTGATGGTGGGACAAAACAGCAAGGGGGACGAATGCGTAGCAAGAGGACCGTAGCCTATTTTGCGACTAGAAGGACCGTATGTTATCTGACAGCGAGGAAAATTGGCGTGAGACGAGCAATCGTGAACGTGAACAATGTGTAACAGCGAGTAGAGCAGAGAGAAGATTAAGACTGTACCGGACATTAAACACGACTACCATGAGGGGCAATAGGATCGAATAAGATAGAGTCCGACGGGACGAGCGCGGCCTCTGTAGGGTCCATGGACGGAACCGACGCGGTTCGCGGGCCTTTTGGGCGACGAGCGGGCATGCGCAGTAGGGGTCCTGGGCGTGGGAGCACCTCAAGCCCGCTCGAGCTTGAACGCGACACGGTTGTCGCTCGCCGCGCGGAACAGCTGTCGGTAGTGGGAAGCCCCGAAGATGTCTACGAGTGCGGCTTCGTGGCTCGTCACCCATTCGACAGGCGGCAATCCACGGATAGTCCGGTACACGCCCTCGCCGGGTACCTGCTCTTCCTTGATGAGCACGACCATGCCGGTGAGCAAGCACTGGAGGAGGTGGAGGAGGTCCGCGATAGCCGGGACGGTGTGTCGTAGTCCAGGGAATAGTGCAGAATGGAATACCATCTCCCACTGAACGCGTCGCTCACGCGAGAAAAACGACGAGGCGTTCACGGGGATCTGTAGACGCATATTGGGACTGCGTGGTAGGCCTCTTGAAGACCGGTACGGCGTGGGACACTCGATGTCAAATAGGAGACGAGAGTCCAGCGGGGTCACATCCCGCCAGCCGTGCTCCTGCACGAGCGTGGTGCGGATGGAGAGCAGCCAGCGCCGCGCTCGCGCATAGTTTGTGCCCAGAGCGTCGGCGGTGGTTAGGGGGATGCCTGTCCGTCTTGCCCATTCGTCCATGGACGCGACCTCGTTACTGAAGACCAACTGTGGCGGCGCGCTAGCCATGACGGGTCGTGGTCGCTTTTGCGGGTGCGCGAAGGGCGGGGTGTCGCGAGGCGAGCGGAACGAAAAGTGGAGAGGGGGGCGAACTGCATACATTGGGGACGAATGGTTTGGGCCCGTCGCGCAACATATATGCGGAAAGGACTCACCCCGAAATGGCGAACGAACGAGCCAGGCTGCCTCCGGCAGTTAAGAGTGTGGATCAAGGAACCGTGTGCCCGAACGGCAAACACGTTGAGCACAGCGCGGAGGGAGAGGGAGAGGGGGTGAGCGTATGTCAGAGGGAGATGGAGAGGGAGAAAAACATAGTATCGCGTCGGGCCTTTTGAAGGGCGGGCGTTGCGCCGAGGCAACTGAAATTGGACTGGCGATCGCCACGGGGAGCGGCCCCCATAGGGTTTGGGCGACATTCCGACGCGGCAAAGACACGAAACGTGTTTCGATGAGCAAAGCCTGCGTTTTTTGGGCATTTCCCCAGCCACTATCTCTCCAAAATCGTCGTTCCCACCAAGCTAATCTGTCCGCCCCGCCGGCCCTGGCCTCCTTTCTCCCGCACCGTCCCGTTTCCAGCACAACTCCCCGCCTGATCCGGGCATCTTCCGGTCAAATTGGCTGCGTGGATACCCACCGATACGCGCCCCGCTCGACCTGCCGACTCAGACTAATATCCCGCCAACGGCGCCTATCGCGCAGGCCGACGACCACCGTCTCCGCGCGGTCGTCGCCTCAGCGTCATGTCCAACCTGCTCGCAGCCAGGGTGATAGTGAGCGCACCGAGGTCTGACGCATGATATATGATGTCCGGCGCGCTTCGTGTGCCCCACGCTGTAATGGGGCAGCGGGTGCGTGTTTTGCGCCCACACAGGCTTGGGTAGCCCCGAGCTAAAGCCTACGAAAGGCCAACAATTGGCACACTAGCGGCTCCGCCCGAACAGATCCCAGGCCAGAGGCCGACGGCGGCGACACGGGCTGACAGCCCTTGACAACCGATTGGGATGGATCGCGGTCGCCGGTCGGTCGCGCGAGGTTGCGGTCGGGTAAGTAGCAGCGTTTACTTATCCGTTCGCGCCCTGAGTAAACCACACCAACGTCATCGTCTCGTGCAATCTTCATGTCCAGATCCGAGTCGGCCAAGCCTCGCGTCCGCGGTCGACAACTTCCCCGTCGGCTGCATTCTGCGTAGACGTGCCATGGAACGCCTCAAATCGTTGGGAGCGAACAGTATGTACTCACTCACCGGCGGAGCAGTGTGAACCATGACGAGAATGGCCTGCGCCACCAGTGGACCCTGCCCGAGAGTGACTTGAGTTGAACTCCTGCGCGCGCTCCGGCAGGCACGTATAATGATACCATGTATGATGTTGCCATGTCACCCTCCAGGCTCCAGATGTGTCTCACGGCGACCCGCAATAAAGTCTGAGTGACACGCTCAATGAGTTGTCAATGTCGCCTACGATATTGGCCAATAATAGGGATGATACCGTCAGCCTAATTGGACGTCTAGAGCCAGCTGGAGCCCAGCGTGACGCGCTCGAGTGTCGTGCATGGTGGAGGTGCGTATGGCGGTGTGCTTGTGGCAGCCTTGCAGAAGATAAGCAAGGCTTCTAGAGACTGTACATAGGGGGTTCGATGATCGGATTTGAATATTTGAATGTGCGCAGGAGAGCCCAGTCGACAGCAGAATGTTGTTTCGCATGAACCGTCAACCAGAAACCTTCCGTCCTCGGGGTAGAATGGATTGAGGAGCAAACGATTAGCTACTTCCGTCGAATGCAGAAGCGGACCCTGGGTGCGTTGGGATCGGAAGTAACTACAAGCGAAAAGGCTGGTGCTGCGGAATAGTCGGAGAAACTAGCAGTTCTTGGGCTAGACATTCGGGGGGTTCAACACGGGGCATTTTTCGCTGAATGTAGAAACACGGACAGGAGAATGGCGAAGACGCGAGGCTGCTGGAAGAAATGTTCGAGGGAGAAGCTAACATTGAACGTTGAGGCGCGATCGATCGAGATTAGAAATGAACTGGCGGAGTCACCTGACCGCGTCTAGTCGCGCCCCACACGTGGGAGCCGAGTCACATTCTACCGCGAGTCACAGTCTACCGCCGTGAGGCTCGGTTTGCTCGTCACGCCGCCATCGGCTTTCTCTATCTTGCACATTGCCTCCACCATAGCGGCATCTATCACGCAGATCCACCTCCTGCTTTGTCTCGGGCTGCCCTATCAACGACATCTACCGCTACATCTCTCTGCGACGGCTAACCATGGCAGAGCTAGTGCAAACGCGCAGTTTCGATATCTATGCTACCTTCCAAGAGTTTCTGCACGACGACAATGTGCGCATCTCCTTCTCACGCCAGTCTATGGTCTTTGAGCTCATCTTCTTGTCAAGATATCGCCACCGCTAGCAGCGATTCTCTCTCTAGCGGAAGCAATCGTCAAGTCAAATGGTGCGTTAGCAGTGGGTATACTGTTCAAGAATCAGGGATAGATGCGGATATGCTCCAGCCGGCACGATGTTCGAGCTCGTACAAGCTCTCAACAACGGCGCTGAAGAGCTCAAAAAGCGCTCACTCAATCCCATCAGCCTGAACGCTGGCTGTGAATTGTTTATCGCTTTCGTTACCCTCTTCCCGCATGAATCTGATGCGAGTAACGTTACTGATTCAATCACGCCTTCTCCATCGATCTGACTAGTCACTGCCCTAGAATTTCGCGGAGCTGAAGACAGAGCTCGAACAACAAGGGCGGAAATATGCAGCTGAGGCGATCTCTTTCCGAGATAAAATCGCTCAACTCGCGCTCGGGTTCATCAAGGACGACGCAGTGGTTCGTACAACCTGTAGCGTAATGCAGCGCGTGTTGATGCTTATCGGGTGATACGACCAGATCTTGACTCACTCGCATTCACGTGTGGTGCTCAAAGCACTGCTCCATGCTCACAAGACCAAAAGGATATCCGTCTACGTAACGGAGTCGCGGCCTCGAGGTCTAGGGTAAATGCGAGATTTTTTGTTTGAACGTGTGGAACGATTGACATGTTTTTCAGGCTGAAAACGTACGAAACGTTGACTGCTGCCGGGATACCCTGCACTGTGGTTCTGGACTCCGCAGTAGCATACGTGATGGACCGAGTAGACTTCGTCCTCGTCGGCTCGGAGGCGGTAGTCGAGAGCGGTGGTTTGATCAACTATGTTGGGAGCAGCCAGATGGCGATCATTGCCAAGGCTGCGAATAAACCATTCTACGCGCTAGCAGAAAGGTGGGCCTTCTCGACGGCATGGACTTCGTTCATTCCTGACCTGCTTTTTCTTTCTCGTTCTGTTCGTCGCGCTGCTCAGTTACAAGTTCCACCGCCTGTTCCCGCTATCGCAGTACGATCTTCCCACCCACAACCCGAACATCCTATCGTTCCCCACTCCGGCAGGGCGGTCAGCTGGCCTCGACGACGCACCATCAATCACAATGCCGGCCGCCACGACGAAGAGGCCTGCGAGTCCGGAAACGTCATCGTCGAGCACGGCACGCGCGATGAGTCAAGAACAGATAGTGAAGAACCCTGGCGTCGACTACACAAGGTGAGCGGACAAAGGAGACAGCCCAACCGGACAGGTACTCACGCCGCTTGCAGGCCGGACTTGATATCGCTAGTATTCTCAGACGTAGGGATCCTGACCCCCGAGGGTGTAAGCCAGTATCTGGTTGGCATGTTCGCCGGGTGATGTATATCCGACGTTGGGACGAGATCTAGCGACCCCGATTGAGTTCGCGATAAACTTCTTGGTATGGCTGCGGACTATCTGCACGCTAGCATTTCTCCGTCCACGTGTGCGCTTGGTCCGAGTCCGACGACTGCTCGCGGTGGGCGCCCACCGCGGTCGCCTTCTTCCTCCTGCGCAAATCGTACCCAGCTCCGACCGCGACCAGCCTCGCGCTCCGGTCGCTCATCGTATCTCGCCCGTTGTGCACAGAGCTGCATGTGCTTTCTCGAGCAGATGCGCCACTCCCACGTTCGCAGTCAGAATCGGTATCGGATGGCATCGTGATGGCTGGCTGGTGCCCATTAGTCGTGGGCCGTACCTGTATCGGCCTGCTGGAGCACCACGGCGAATCGGTTTGACGTATTCATGCCGTGCGGAGGATCTGCTGTTCCAGCATCTGGTCGTCAGCTGGCGGGACTGCGATGGGCGGCTGCTTCGAGAACGAGATCTGCTGATTGCTTTCGGGCCCAAACGGGATGATCGGGGATTCTGCGCTGGGCAGTGGCAGCCAGTGGCAGTCGAGGAGGTGAGTAGCAGTTCATGTCCGAGGCGCCTGCACTAACCTGGCCCTCACCTACTATCGCCTCGCCATCTGCGACGACCCCCCATCTTGCCCAGTTCTCCGTCCAAATATGTCTCTGTTCTCGTCCGTTTAACGTTTTAGCTTTAGCGTGCCCCGGGCAAAACAGCTCTCCCTCTCGACGCCCCTCGCGTTTTCTGTCTTAGTTTCATCCCGAGCGCAACAGACACCGATCTAGTATCTGCCTTGCTTTGTTGCGCGCCTGCCGCGAGTCTTCCCTCTTCGTCCTCATGTTCCTCTCTCCTGGACTCCGCCCACTTCATCTTGATATCTCCAGCGAGCGAGAAGGGCATTGCGCAATCTAGCGGGACGGGCCGATACGCTGATGTTATCGCCCGTCGTCCAGTTTGGCAGTATCTCGCGGCCACACCTCCTGCAAACCACGCCGGATCTCTGACATGACCGTTGCTGCCAGCCTCTGCCAGCCTCGTATAAAATGCCGGCCGCTCGTCTGCTCTCCACAGGTTCTCAACCAACGTCGCTCCCTCTCCTCCTCTGCTCCTTCTCTCCTCTCTCCTCGCGTCTGCACTCGACATGTGTCACTGGCGTCGGTTCGTCACGCCGTGCTCTGCTGTGGCTTGGACTCCCTGACGTCCGCCGCCCACCAGTGTCCGAAACAACTACAAACGCTGCGGGCATTACGTCGACCTGGTCCGTGCCGTCCCTGACCCGTCTTCGCCCCCGTCCGCCGTCCTAACGACGTATTTTCAGCCCGACGAGATGGTTCGCGTTCTCGCTGCCTACTCGCCTGTAGATCTCAATTCAGTCCGTCACGTTGGCGCTTAGATTCAATGCGACGATCGCTACTGCAAGTTCAGCACGTCGCATCCCAGGAACTGCGTCCCACCCCGCTGCACGGAGACTTGCTGGCAGTAGTGAGTCCGTCCGTGTTCCCGTGCTGCGATGGCCACACTGATCTCTCCGCGCCACTCTCTGCCCCTTATCAGCCGCCAGTTCCCTCAGCAGTATAGTACGTTGCTTCCCTCCGCGAGTCCTGCGTGGCTGATCAGCTGCTGAACATATGACAGACCCCGTCATCGATGCCTTCTGTCCCGTCTGCGTTCAGCTTGGCCGTTCCTAGAGTTTAGATGTGATCACCGGCATACACTGTACTATTATGCACCTGCACCCTCCCATCGTATTTTCCTATCTTCGTATTCTGATACTCGTCTATTCATCTATTCTGTAATCCCCTCTCCTTGTTCCGCAGTCTCTTCGTCGTGCTCTCCGCTACATGCGTTACGTTACTGTACTGCTCCTACTTCTCCCGCTCTATAGTATCCGCCGCTATGATGCTGTGCTAGGATAGGCAATCGAGTCCAGTTGATTTCTGCTTGATGAACGGTGATTACGCGCCCGCAGTGACGAAAACTGAGAGAAGCGTACCAGAGGAGATCCGCCACAAAGCGAGCAGATGATGCACGCTGCTCTCAAACATCTTCTGCGCGGACCATGCAGGTGCTACCGCTCTGCGTCGTCTATCATGCCTGTTCTGGGCAGAGATAATAAGCTCCCCGTGTAAAGCATCCGCTCATAGGGCTCCCCAAGGCTTGGAACAAGCTCCGAGGGGCCGCTAACTCGAACAGACGGGCGCAGGCGATCTAGTTGGGCACGCACGAAGCTGATGTGCGGCGACGGACCTACGCCCTGCGCGTCCGTGTTTTGTAGCGAAAACCTCGGTAGTTTGATACATCTACCGTGGCCGCTACGCCCAGGGAGGGACGGAGAGCGAGTTCTGAGAGGGTCGAACGGTCAGATAACGAGCTACATCGGCGGGCAAATTTTCATGCTCACAGAGACGGTACTCGCATCCGAAACACGTGTGTCAACGCCTTTCGAGGCATGCCCTCGAGAAGCACGCTGGGCACGGCGCTCGCCACTCCCGTACTTGAAATAGACGTCGCCCTGACAAACGCGAGCCTGCGGGTAAAGACGGTTCCTAAAAGCTTCCAGCGGCGGCGCAGCGTCGTCGCGCATGTACTTGAGCACTGTGGCAGCTGATAGGCAGGCCTCCGAGGACGGGTGGAAGCTGTGGCGGGCTGGCGAATTTCCGAGGCGTAGATGGGAAGCCCGCTTCTTGCCTTATCGCCGTGTTTCCCGGGAGCTCCCACCGGGTGAGACGGAGAGGTCAGCAGGAACAGGAGACTGGCTCGTCATCCGCGAAGCTCCAGGCAATTTGACAGAGCCGCCGTGAACTGGGCATGGGCATGGACGAAATTCGAAGCGCCTGGAAAGATTCCGTCCAATAGTCAGATGACTGGCAAGATAACGCGGGCAGCCACGGCAGACGGACCTTTGCGCGGTACGAAGAGCGGTATCAATGGAAGTTTGGGCGGATGGAGCCTGTCGCAGTCATCAGATCATAGTCGTGTACATTATCACGAGCCGAATCGAGTAGGCCGTCATAAATGGAAAGCATTAAATCCTGCCCCCTGGCCAGCCTGATGCGTGTGCTCATCCGAGCGCACAATCCGAGACCGGTGAGCGCGACATAACTCTTCTAGAGCGGGCCAGATAGCTCACCGACTTGCGAGTCCGATTGCCCCCGACAACGTTGCCAGTGCATACGCGTCGCGAGAGTGGTCCCGAGGAGGCGAGCTGCAAGGATCTTCACCGGCCGCGGCGAATGCAATACTTCGGACGGGGTGGGCGCATGGACGTCGGTCGTCGAATGACTTATCGATCGCGGTGGCGAAACATACCGGCAAACGGAGGGCGTTACGAGCCAGATGGCCAGTCGGTGTCGCAGACTCGGTGCGGACATGCCCCATGCAGACACGGATTTTTCGAGCCGCTAGAAAGGTGACCTCGGCTGATTCCCATCTGCTAGCGAGAGCGGCGGGAGTTCATCCGAGGCGCGTTCTCGTGCTGGAAAGTGGGCAGTGATGAGGCGCATGAAGGCGGAAGGACACTGGAGGCCGCGCACCTGGTGGAGACGATGGGGGAACGCTGGATGAGCGAGGCTGGCGGGCTGGCGGAGGGATGGCGCAAGGTTCGAGGCGGTTGCCCAAGAAGGAAGAGCAAGTTTGCGCTTCTCCGCTGCTCTGCACGTGAACCGCCGAGCGCGAACGCGCTGAGATCCTCTCCGCGTCCTCTCTCAGCACACACCCTGATCTCCTCCTCCCGTTCTGGCTCTCGCGCCCTCGCTGCCTCCCTCTCGTATTGTCCCCGACACACCATGGCCTTTATGTATTACCGCGCAGCAGATAGTGGCCACAAGGACGTCTACGCCGCACTGCCGCTCATCAATGTAAGTCTCATGCCGCCTGCCCTCCCCTGGTTATCTCTCACCGCAGAGCAAGAACGAACGGATGCGACTGGATTCACAAACTCCGTTCATCCCCACGTACGTCAAGCGAAGCGTCACCAGGTCCTCCGATCCCGCGCAGGCGTACGCCAGTCGTGTCCAAGGTCGCCAGATCCTCCTCGAGAATCCCGCGCGCGAAAGTAAGGCCAAGAAGGAGCGAGAAGAGAAACGGGCCAGGCGCGCATCGGAACGTGCACGAAAAGCCACTGGCAGCAGCAGCAAGAACGAGAGCAGGAAGCGAGGTACCTGGAAGTTGCGCAAGGAGGAGACCAAGTGCGGCCCGTCCGAGCTCCGGTCGTATGTGTTCTTGCTAACTCTGGCGACGAAGATTCGACCTCTATCTCCCCCTTCACTCCCTTTGGCTGGGATACATGTCCGAACTTCTTTCCCTAATACCACAGCCCGCCGCTCCCAGCGCAGACCCCGCGTCTGCCATGCCAGGAGCCGCGGGGATGCATGCAAAGCTCATCAAGGCAGACTTTCATGGCTCTATCGTAACTGGTACGTTATGTTGTGCTATTTCACATGTTAGCCACTCGCGGCGAAGGCCACTCCCACTCTATCTCCTGCATTACCGTGCTGGCTCCGAATCATGCCGTGAACGACCACCGCATGGCTCCGCAGACCTCCTATCCACAAGAACTTTCGACCCTCGCAGTACGCAGCCGCTCCTGTTGAGTTCTGTCAATGTTGTAAGACACTTGGTCGATGCCAACACTAGTCTGCATCCCGACCGCATCAAATACAGAGCCTCATTCCGTATGCACTTCCCGAGCACTTGCTGACCCTGGCACCAGTTCGACAGAGCAAGAACCCTTGCCTCGTGGGACTCTCGGGCATAGTGATACACGAAACCGAGAACGCTTTCAAGGTGATCACCCGGAAAGATGAGCTGAAAAGTTCGCCGTTGCTACTTCTTCCCCATGTGTCAGTGTTGACAAAACCATGATAGTGTTACCGAAGCAAAACAGCATTTTCGTCTTCGCCATTCCGCTCTACGCCACACCCGCACTACCACCGGCACCGTCGACGACCGGATCCTCCAAGACGATCCTCGACATGCCCCACATCGAGTTTGAGTTGTACGGAAACCACTTCTGCTACCGTGCGGCCGAGCGTGCTGGTCGGAAGTTCAAACACAAGGAGACAATAGAACTATGATCTTCTCTCGCCGGCCCGGGCCGCGCGCCGCCACCGACCAACCACGCCCTCGCACGCCGTGCGCACTCGGTTAGTTCATGTATGATCGAAGTTACTGTACATTACATGTAGATGATACAACTTCTGCGCGATAGCAAAGCGATCAGCACGCGTGCGACGTACGACGGGACAGCGTCTAGGAAAACATTTACGAGAAAGGTCACAGCAGGTCCCGATACGAGACCGGGGATAAGTACGAAGCAAGTTCAGCGCTGATGCATCCGCTTGGTGCAATCAGAGCAAGAGACGGCGGAAAGGGCGTGTCATTGCCCTTCCGGTGCCCCTTCTGCCACAGGTTTCCACCCGCCCGAGACAAATTTCCCCGGGGTGCTTCCATCCGCTGGGGTGGGAGCCGCTCCTTGGCTGATAGCATGTTCAGGTGTTGAGGAGTTCGCAGACTGCACGACAGTGGGCGGAGCGAATGTGGAAAAGGGTTGGTAGAGCTTCTCTCTGTGAGAGGCCCTGAGAGGTGGAGGAATCTGGCATCGGAAGTATCATGATGAGGCGAGCTGACGTACGGGATGAATCGTTACTCACAGACGCTACCGTGCTCAAGAAATGTCCTGCATTACTTAGCTCTTGGGCGCCATAATACTCGAGGAGGATGCTGATGGCATCTGGCGCGTTGACTCAGGCATGCACGACTAGAAATTTTTCAGAGGAGCTTACCCGCGACGTTTGCCAGCTCAATCTCGTTGAACCCGAAGAACTCTACAGCATGCCGATGAGTACCATTTGGTTGCGCTCTGTGTGACGGCGGCGTGGGCAACGACGCAGATGGTGCTGGCGAAGATATACGTGCGTCAAGCGGGGATGCTTGAGGCCCTTCAATGGCGTGCTCGGCAAGCACGTAGCATGCGGCAGCAATGGCTTTCGGAGGATACAAGATGCACAGAGGGGTTCGATAGCTAAGAAAAGGGTCAGCGTCCGATAAGCACACAGTATCGATGGGCGGACTGACGAGTCGTTGGCGATCGACCAAGCACACTCTTCGACCTGCTGGTTGTTTGAGGAACGTGCATCATACAGGTCGACCAGCTCCGCGTGGGGGCTCTCCACGACGAAATCGAAGCACAGCCCTTCAAGCAACACCTCTTCCGTGAGCAGGATGCTGGTTTGACAATCCTCCACATCCTACCATGGTATCAGCGCCATGCATGAGAGCTTGTCGCGCCACTATCACCTTGCTATCGTCTGGAATTTGGGTGATATCAATCTTCGATACCTTCGAGCAGACAACCTTCGCCACATCGCGAAGTTTCCGTCCACACTCTTCCGTCTTCGTCGCTAAGAATATGCAAGACGCCGCGACGTCCTGTAGATATCGATTGTGAGATCCGGAGACGTAGAGGGCCGCGACACACTGACCTGCCGGTGATAATCTTCCATGGAATATCGCATGTAAAATCGATGAAACCATGTAGCAGCGGTGTACATAGCGGAAGATGGCCTGCAGTGTGATCGATATTCTTAGCCCGGCATTCTCACGTCAGATAAGTATGAGCTTACAGCCCGAGTGAGACCCCCAAACGGTACAGGAACTCGACTCCTCTGCTCCGATCGTAGAGCTCTCTTTCCAACGAGATGTTGGAGGATGTCCGACTCGGTGTCTTTTGCAGTGCAGACACGGGAAACAACCATTGCGAGCTTGAAGCGGTACCCACATTCGTTGCACCCATCCTGTCAGTTGAGAGCGAAATCAGTTAACCCTACTGCAGTGCTATCGTGAGTTGGCGCCACCTACTTGGACCACAAACGCGATGGTGGTTCGGAAAGACGCGTGTTGTCACGTCCCTCGTCACGGTCATATACACGCGTAGACGCCCGCATATGCGCCGCCTATAATAGACGCCCCGACGGCCCGTCCCGATCGCAGTGACGTCACTTGTGTATCGTACACCGGGATCAAGCGCTTGCAATGTCGGACCACTCCGGACTTCGGTGATAGCAGGTACCTTAGCTAGTTGGCAGTCCATTGTGGTAGGATACGGCCACACATAGGGCTAGGATGTTTGCTACAAGCTACACATAACAATACCACTACTCCTGAACAGCTTCACCCATTCGACCGGCAGTGACGTCATTGAAGAGGTATTGAATTCGGAGGACGTTGCTTAGAGTGTCACCGAATGTGTTGAGTGTTGGAATGACCGCTATCCAACTCTCCCTCGGGTCAGCATGTTATGCGAACTTGTATGTCACTACCCAACAAGCTCATCGCATTCCTTTGGTCCAGCAATGCTATAATTGAAAGGAGCTTCGAGTCTACGAGTCTGATCTGAGCGCCGGCTACAAGAGCGATTTTTCGTGTTGTGCTGCACTGACTTCGGATAGAAGTGTTCAGGGACCAGATACTTTGCTCAAAGCTTGGCAAAGAATAGAGGGCTTTATTCAAACTAGACTGTATCGAAAGGTCTCGGAGAGTCTTCTGTCGACGTGACTCTTAGGCAATCCACCCGACTGAAGATAGACAAGTCCTTAGCTTGATCGAGAGTATTGAGAAGGGTATTCCGGCCATCCCATCTGACGTCTTGAGCTCGAAGCAACATATGTGTGTTTGGTAGTCTTAGGACGTAGCCACATCAGCTATATATCCTTATAACAGATGTCGGATCTAAGTAACACACAAGCAATATAGTGAGTGCTGGTCTCATGCGCAGACGCACCCTTCACCATGTCTCTCACTGATACATGTGGAACGATTCGAGCAGACGCAACTGCTTCTATCACAGCATAAGTAGGATTGATCACAGCACAACTAAAGGAAAACAATGTTCACAGAGAGCAAGGACAACATGTCGACACAGCGAGCCAGAGGGCGCTCAGTTATCATTAGACAGCAAGCCAAGGCTGGCCCAGGAACGCGACGAGATCTTCCACCCGCTCAACGCCTTTGCTGGAGCGTGGGGTGTAGCCGCTCATGTACGCTCCAGAATGCTCCTCGTCGTCCCCAAAGTCGCGCACGGTTGAAACCATGGAGGAATCTGTGGTGTCAGAAACCCATGAAGCTTCCGATGAAGCAGGGGACGGAGCGCGAGGGATTACAGGCTGTTGCACCCAACGAGCAGTAGCTTCATGATTGTAGTTGGTGGGCCGTTTGCTGCGCCTGCCCGCCTGTCCGTCCATGATGGTTCCGGCATCGTCGTCTTCGTAGCCATCAACGGAGGCGTTGCCAGAAGGGCTGTGAGAGCGAGCTTGTAGCAAAATTAGTATATGAGAACGCAGTCATGGAGAAACAGACCTCACCATCGCTGCGCGAAGTCCATCCGTCTGATATAGAAGGGGCATCAGAACCGACACTGGGCTCAGTCTCCATGTCCATGTGTACGGTCTCGAGGTCCATGTGTACGTCTTCGTCCTGACCGACAGTTAAATCCAACTCTTCGTCCATTTGAACAACTTCGGGAACCTACATGAGCAAGGATTCGTGAGAACCGTCTTCAGTACTGCATTGACCGCGGGCTATGGTCGACATGCAAGAGCAAGAAGGACCTCGTGGTCCAATTCCCCGGCAAGGTTGAGGCATACTGAGCGTAGGAAGGACGGATACCGTGGTACGCTTTTTGTGATCTCGAGACTGACCTGTGGGATAGCCCATGCGCAGGGGAGGGATTGTTCGTGGGAAGTGGCCGAAGCAAACCAGAAGAACAGATGTTCTATGACTGTAGGTTGCTTGGAGTCCCAGTCTATGATTTGCGACACCCAAGCCTGGGTCATACCTAACCCACAGGTCAACATGTTGACCATGAGCTATAAGCGAGATCACCTGCCTTCGGAGAAGGTCCCAAAGACCCAACCCCAGTAGCTAGTCAAAACAAACCATCGTGATCGAGTATGCGAGCAAACGTCATAGATCTTTCCCCAGACTCGTTGTTCGCTTCGAACGGGTTGGCCTGGGAAATGAGTGCGTCGACTTGGGAACTGGAGGAGAGGTCAGAAGCTGATAGATTTGAGTTCGGCCTGAGAACTTGTATACCTTGTGACACTTCACGAATGCCTCCATATCCTTCCGTGTGAGTATCCAGGGAGTTTGTACGAATACTGTCAAAGCGGGCTTGTTCATGTCTCTAGCATCCAGAGCGTGCTCGGTAGTAGGACCCCATGTGACGCAGCGCATGAGTTTAGTGTCGTGACGCCTTGATTCATTGAATGTGTAGTTCGATGCACTAGGATAGGCTAGTTGCATCATGCGACGGACTGTCTCGAGGGGGTACTGGGTGACCCATTCATAAACCCTAGCGTCGAGATTTGAGAGGCATTCGCTGTTCATCTGAAGCGACACATACCGACGAAGGTCAGAGGCCTTCCCTATTACTCGAGGAGGTATGTGATACCCCATGTCGGGAGCGGGGATGGTGATCTGGCCACCATCCTCAAGATCGTCGTCCGATTGACCTCTCGGGGTCGTGGGCAGGTTCTGTCTGCAAACTATCACGGACTGAATGAGGAGGCAAAGGTCGTGAGATGGCAGGAGACTTACATGCAACTGCCTGATACTGTATGTCGGGACGTAGATGCACGTTTTCGAGGACTCGGTGAGACTCAAAGGCGATGGGCAGATGATTCTTGTGACTTCTCAGGTGAAGTGCGGGGAGAGTCGGAATAATATCTTGAGCAAGCTCCATTTGTGGGAGAATTGCAGCGCCAGCATATTGTTGTAGATTTTGATGTGCGCGAGGAGGGGGCTTGATGTATGCGAAGGCTGCCTCAGCAGCATTATAGAGCCAGGTGGTCATGACGGTGGAGACTCGGAGGTGGGTTCGAAGGGGTCGGCACTGGCGTGAGCATGGTGGCAGACGCTATATGAGCTTGACGAGAGTCGAAGCGAGGACTTGTTAAAAATCCCATGGCAACCGTTGTTCCAATTAATCGACCGCGAATCTGACGGCCACAGAGGTCTATAGGACAAGAGACTGAACAAGGAGCTGACGCCGAACACAACGTTGTCCTCTCCGAGTACAATGTCATAGGCGCGCATGATCCGGCCCGCCCGGGCCTGTTCCCGAGTCGGAGCAGGCTCAACTCGTCCTCAAATCCCAGCGCTAACACTATTATATGGCGCACGCAAACCCCCACCGGTCTGTAGCGACTGAGTACGCCTCTGTTAGTCTCCCCACATAGTAAGATCATATACGCCCTTGAACATTCCAGTGCTGGTCGCCGAAGACGTCATCGAAGGACCACGGCTCGTGAGTAAGGCTTAGTGCTGATGACCGGATACTTGCTGCCAGTGAAGTATGGGGACATCGCATCATTCTTAGATGTCAACCGAGAAGTCTGACATTCAAGCCAAAAGGTCAGGCTGCCGACCGCGATGCCTGGGCTCCTCATCACTAGTTGATCGAAATCGCAACGCCGGCAACGTCCTGACGCACTCATGATGGATTGCATGCAGCGCGCATAGGTGGCTCGCACCAAAAACACATCGGATGATAGAAGCGTCACGCCAGATGTCCGGACATCCGAGTCGACGAGCGTGGATTTCGCGCACAAGGGCCTCACGGGCCCTGCTACACGACCCTCGGAACTTGCGACGCCCACAACGGCGCCACCTTCACGAAGGAGTCGGAAATGAACGCGGATGTGGTTCAGGCGTCAAAGCAACGCGTTCGGCTCGCTACAGCAGGTGAAGCCCACCGGATGGTCGCCTCGGATTGACGAGCACGGCCGCAAGAAGACGTCCCAAGAAGACGTGCGCCTCCCTGCCTCCCCCTGCCGATGTCGGCGGCAACAGGTTACAGCTGGGGATTCTCGGCTGTGGCTCGGGTTCGGGTTCGGGAACTCGGAAGCTCGGACTCGCATCAGGCTGGCAAGGACGCGCAGCCAGCGTTCCCTTTGCAGCCACCGCCGATCGCCCGAGGGGCCCCGACAGTCACAAAGCTTCGCGGAACAAGTTCAAGAGGCGTGCACGACTCTGCAGGCAGGGTCGTGTATCGGGCCACATGCGGAGGATGGTATATCGCTGGGTTTGAATCAGACCCTCTGCACGCCCGATGCTCGAGCTTCGCCTTCTTGCTCGGACGGTGGAGCCGTAAGTCAACATGGGTGCGTCTTTTATGCAACGACGGTTGCGGGAGGCACGCCGGACGTGCGTTCGTCTCGTAGCTGACTCGCAAGGCGTCCGAGGCTGTACATTCCCTTGAGGCCATATGGGCTTCAAGGACTTGGCGGGACAGGCTGAGGGGAGACGAGTCTACTGCCTTATGAACCCGATCGTGCTGCATTATGAATAACAGGTGTTCATATTGGCATATGAGATTAGCGCGAGGAGTACAGGCGACTGCAGTGGCATAAGATGTAAGGCGTTTAGTAGATATAGATACATATTAGGCAATAGAGCGTGCGGAGAATAGATAGTGGTACAACAGTGTCCAAGTTCAACACAACAAATAGATGCACGATTATCCAGCGCCAGCGCCAACAATACGGTACTTCGCCATCGACGCTAGCTGCATCTCGTACTCGAGATGTGAAAATCGCAAGAGCGATGTGTAGGGGGGAGTCATGGTGGTAGAGGGTGCATGGTATGATGAAGATGCTGAGGTGACGCGAACGCGAAGGTGCGCGTGGGGCCGGAGGATAGGGAGGAAGTAAGCAGTTGCGAGGGACGCCGGACGCATCATGAGCATCCGAGAACCCCTCGACCGCCGCCGCGCATGATGCAGTCTGCGCATAGACTCTCACTAATCCTGATGGGGTTGCGCTGTGGCTGCTGCATCATTCGCGCGCAGGAACTCGACCTGCAGCCTGCGTCACAGAAAAGAGCGTGTCAGTACACTATCGTATATGACGCAATGACCTAGAAGTCGCCAAGGACGGCCAGGGAGAAGAGGGGGGGCAAGTGAAGGACACGCGATGTGCGCGACCCGCGCAACGCGATGAAGACGGACTCACCGACTGGGTGCGCGTGGTTCCTGCTGAAGAGACAGTTCGGGCGAAGGCAGTCTTGCTGACGCGTAGACATCGGAATGAAGTGCTGGCAAAGGAGGTGCAGCCTGCCGTCGATAACCTGTAGCATCGGAGACGAGTCCCCGCCGGTATGTCAGCGATGCCGTACAGCGACGCCCGCCCAACGCGTTCACTTACGTTATGGCACATTGCGGACTAGGGAGTTCTGTACAAGTACTGGTAACTGGGTGGATGAAGAAGAACGAGCAGGGGCGACCTGGCGCAGAAAAGTGGGAGTGGCTTGATGTCTGGACTGGCCAACAGAGGCGGGGTATAAGTACGGGACAACGGTCCATCACAAGACTGGAAGCGAGGCGTACTGAATCCGGCATGTTGACCGCGTTCTGGTGCAATCGGCGAACCTGCAAGGTGAGGCTTGGGGCCCCTCGTCTTGCCATATGTGCATGAACCCACAAGCCGTCGTGGCGCGGCGCCTCTCTGAAGTCGATCAAAAAATGCTGAAAAAATGCGAGGTGATGTCGTCGGTTCGCCGGAGGAAGGTGCCTCGAACCGGCGGGACGGAAGGTGTCGTCCCATGAGAAGGCGTTCAAGATGCCGTCCAGATCAACAGAGCCCTTGAATGCGAGCAGCGAAGCATCGCTCGTTGCCCTCTGCAAGCTTTATCTTCACACAGATGTAGTAAAGCGACGAAAGCGAGAATAGATAAAATGTCGAGTATCGCCATCGTGCTCACCACGAGGCGCGTGCATGGCGAACACATGTTCGCGGTGGTTGGGTGATCTGGATCCTGGACCCCGACACGCGCCTCGACGCATTAGGTCTACCCGCCGACGCATTAGCCTTTCACATCGGGACGAGCGCAATGTGAGAAATACCTCCAACATCCGCCACGCAGGCAAGAAGATCCTTCCGGTGACCGGGTTCCGACATCGAGCTGTGCGTGAATGCAGTCTGCAGCAGCCAGGACGAAACCTAGACCGCAATATGGGGCATGCATCTGAAACCTTGGAAATGAACGTTGAACAGTGACCCCTATCTGCTCAATGGATTCTTCGATCCAAATCGACACGTTGACCGGGGCATCAAACTGGACCAGGTGGGATCACCAGATTACCGTCACGGCCGACGTGCATATCATACTACAGTTCGATGGCCTAATGCAACCCGCTGTGAAAGGAACTAAGGGATAGAAAATGGATTTGGACCCTCATCATGCCCCACGAGCACGAATTTCATTGACAAGCTGCACCTTCTTCCTCACCTGCGATAGACCATTAACAAAAACTCGGTGACTCGCGAAGAATACATACCTCATGCGCAAACCGTCTTCGCCACCGGAGACTCCTGAGACGGTTCCTCTTCTCACCCTTCTTCTCATGCCTCTCGTCCCGGACATGACTGTATCGGACGCCGTTGGCGTTGAGGATGTTTTTGAGTGTGGAAAGCGCCGAGCCAACATCTCCTCGGTACACGGCCACACTGCGTCCTGAGAGCACGCTATGAGTATGGCGATGACGCACCCATGTTTCGATCACATACCAGAGTAGGCGTTGTGTGGCCTGAGCAGACCCTTCACCCGACTCGTTTCTAATTGCTCCCAGCGCTCATCCGGACTCCCCTTCTGGTGTACCGACGTATTTTGGCTGGCAGCTTTACGAATTGTCTGCCATGCTGCTGCGGTGTTGCTGTCGAAGCGAGGGGTAGATTCCATCGCAGCCCATTCTCTTTCGGGGTAATGAGAGGATTGCCGCGAGACATGACCAGACGATAGGGCTCGAGCATGGGCGAAGTTGAGAAGTTTAGAGGATGCCTGACGACGACATTGGCTGACCAGTGTTGGCGCGAACTGGCGTAGAGGATTCATGATAGAGCGGGAGTGGGATGGACGAGCTGGCACTGTTCGGTGTCACTCTCAGCGACTCGGACCAGAGGTCGTGCGCTCCGACGCATCGAGAACGTGACCCGGACCCCAATCACCGTCAATTCCTTTCCTGTGGCGAGATACCGCCAGGATACCGCGATCGCCGTCTGGGGGCAGGCGGACTCGTTAAATCTATCTCTCCTTCTACCCATGTCTTCAGTCGCAGAGGTTCTCGCAGAGGAGTTCGAGGTATGCTTCGCACGAGAGCTATAGTACGCGCGGTGTCTGACCACGACGTGCAGGTGCTCGAGTCGATCTATCCCACCGAGCTCACAAGTGCGTCGCGCCTGTGCCGCTTTGATCCCTCACTGGAGCTGAGACTCATGCAAAGAATTATCCGAAAGGGAAATCCGTATTGATGTCGAGCCCGATGATCCCGTAGATGGCGTGGACGAACGTGAGTTTGCAATGAGTGCGCATCTCGAAATGGGCTAACGGCATTTGCAGTTGCAATTGCTCTGGGCGTCGAGTACACCGACGAATACCCCGATGCAGTCCCCAAGTTCTCAATAGAATTGGAACGAGGGGAACTGGAAGAGAGCGAGATCGATCAGCTTCTTGGAGAGCTGGAGAAAGTGGTATGACTACACGTTGTCTGCGAGTCCGTGTCTCTCACCACACGACCGATCAGGGCGAGGAGAACCTTGGGATGGCCATGACTTTCACATTAGTGAGCCACCTTAGGGAGCGGCTTTCCTCACTTATGCGTGAGAAGGAGGAGCGTATACGCAAAGAAGAGGCAGAAAAAGAACGGCGTACACTCGAGGTACGCTCGGTTACCCCTCGGCCCCGGATATACATGCCCACTGACCGTTTCCGCAGGCGGAAGAAGCCAAAACGCGAGGCACTCCCGTCACAGTCGAGTCATTCAAAGCTTGGAAGATCAAATTTGACAAGGAAATGACCACCAAACGTTCACGAGAAGAGGACGAGAGGCTCAAGGGTTTGTCACCAAAGGAGAGAGAAGAGTACAAGAGGTCATTGATACGGCTCAGCGGTATGCGTGTTATCTCCCTAAGCTTGGCTCGCCTTATGAACCCCGTATGTGTTTCAGGCCGGCAACTTTTCGAGCGCGATCGGAACCTTGGCACGTTGGACGAAGGGCTCAACGAGGAAGACGCCGTCTCGGTCGATATCAGTCAATATGACCGGACTGCGGTGGAGGAAGAAGACAACGATGAGGACCATGTCACGTTCAGCGACAGCGACTGAAGATGCACGGGGCCCGCACGATTTTGTAGCATTTCGTGGTGTATGTCTACCAAAAGCTGTATGTAGTCTAGGCATCTATTCTCGAGTCCAAGATCTATAGCCCGGCGAGAAGCCCTTCCTCGCCATCCACGCCGACAACATGACCTCCTCCCTCAACTTCCTTGCAGCCGATGTCATCCCTGCCAAACTCCTTTAGGAACCCATCCACCTCGTGTAGTGGCCGCCCGCGCTCAGAGTCTGAAATGAGATCTTGTCCAGCCGCTCTAATCCACTCGATGACAGGTTTTCGTATCCATCTCTCGAGTTCCCCGAACTGTTTCCCTGCCTCGAACCAGCCAAGATGGCCGCCACCCTGGGTGACTGCGAGGATGATCCAGCCATTGTCTGTGACGCCTACAGGGACGTTGCTCGCGATGGGGTCGTCGGCGGAGCTAACCGCGAGGAAAGGCACTCGAATATCACCCAACAACACATGGCTCGATGAACCAACGTAGTAGTCGTGGGCCGTTGGGAAAGGGAACGGGGGAGATGACCCTCCCGCCAGACGTGTAATGGTGTTGTCGAAGTCGACCAATGCCATATCCTTCTTCGACAGTGACGTCTGCGCGGCCTTGTAGAGCGCAGAATCCGGAAACTGGGCAAGCGCGTCTTTGTGCCGCGCAACGAGGTTTTTCAGATTCTGGGCCATTCCGCGGGAGTACACACGCCGGTGGAAGAACCGGCCCTCCATCCTAAACGGCAAACCTTATGAGTCTGTGTGCGCCGGGCAACGAGACAGGGATTTCAATTCAAAGGCAGGGACGTACCGCTGACTGGACGCCACCAGATCCCACGGCTAGGCAATCATATTACAACGCAGGCATTAGCACGAGGCTTCGTAGAGGATGGCAAGAAGGTGCCAGATCGACGGGACTTACGGAGGCAAGCGCGCAGCCAGCAACGAATCGACAGTTCATCCCTTCTTGCGCCATGTACCGCGTGAGCACGTTGGCCCCGAGCGAGAAGCCAAGGCCAATGAGCGGTGCGCCGGGGTACGTTTTCGCGATGAACATCACGGCCACCCGTATGTCGTCGGTATGAAGGGCCGAATACAACTGCGGGCTGGTAAGAGGCACGCCGGCACCTGTTTGCAAAAGAGACACGGTTAATGACAAGCCTGTGGCGTTCTAGAACAGAGGATCCGCTCACAGCCGCGAAAATTGACGACAATACCGCGGTAACCTAGCCCGCCTTGCTCGACAGGCGTGCATGCTGGGGCGAGAATGGATCGCACATACGACTCATGTGAACCTGCCGACTCGCAGTCAGCACGCCAACGCACCGAGGGCCGAGTTGGATCAGCTTAGGTTGAGTCAGCCCGTACCTCCCGTGAGACCATGTAGGACGACGACGATCGGCGTGTCGTCCTCGAGGGTGCGCTCTTGAGCTGGTGGAGTGAAGTCCAGTCCACTGGAGAAGAATCGGGTGAGTAACGAATGCAACTATACGCGGGCTCAACTCCCGACGCTCACATGGTTCCGCCATCCAATGTCCGAATAAGTTTCCTGCATGAAGGTGCATGTAGGGGTCATAGAGCACAACCGGTGCGGTACTTGACTCAGAGGACCTGCGTACCTGTCGTATTCGACCTTGTCTATCTTCGAGAAGTCTCCTAGGACGCAATACGCGGTCTGCAAGTGTCCGCTACGCGACGCAGAAGAATTGAGGTGGGTGGAGGCCTCGGAACGGAGATCAGCACATACCTATTCAGCCACCAGGCGGGCCGGAACTCCTGGAAGAGCGACGGACACCGGAGTTGGACATAGTCTCGGAGTGTAATTCTCTCCACAGCTTTGCTGCTGGCGGCGGTCTTGACAGAGACAGTTTCAGGGATAGGTCCGAAGTGTAGCTTGGGCACATAGTACGCAGCAGAGAGAAAACTGAGGAGGGCACCCATCCTGGATGACGCCAGCGGGAAACGACGGGGATTGCGACTGCTATCCGAAGATCGCAGTGGCCTTGCAAGTGCAAAGATTCACAGATGAAGAGAGACTAGTCACAGCCGGCGGACCAAACGCATTCCAGAGGCGAGGTCCGCGGTCGACGAGCAAAAAGGTCAGAAAATAATTAGCCATGTCACAGACATCGACCGACGATGCTCGCCCAATATGCTTCGAACCGGTTATCAACGCGCCCGAACCGGGCGCCCGTGTCTCATTCGCTGTAGCCCAAGGCCTTGGCGTGCCGCGTGCTTATACCCACCATCCTCGTCCGCGCGCCGAGTTCGACGATGCCGATTGATTGCACCATCCACGTATGTATGTAAGAGTAGCTATATATGTAGATCTCTGGTAAAGCAAGAGCGACATCTGTGGCAATCAAGAAGGACAACCAAGCCAAAAACAGTGATACTCGATACAGCAGATATTCTACATACGCATGCAGTCAGCGAAAGGCGATACAAGCAAGTCATTCAGCCGGGAGCCACCTCACGCCCAAGTCTCCAAGGTACGCTTCGCAGAGGCTGCGACCTTCAGGTTCGCCTGCGGGCCTTCATCCTTCGCAAGGGCCTCGACCTGCTCACGAGTGCTCTCCTTCATCCGCTGCAGGTCAGTCTCCCTGCTCTCCGCAACCACTCCTTTCCGGCCCAGCTGTCCGAGCAGAGCGCACACGTTTGAGCGAACTTCTGGAGGGACGTTCGGCGCACTGCCCTCGCGCAGCACGCCGATGAGCATGTCTAGCGCACGCCTCGGGCCCACGACCGGCGACCCTTCAGTAGCAGAGACGGCCGAGAGCGGTTGTGACGTCGTGCGTATCGCCTCGGTAGGCAGAGGGTTTAGCAGGGAGTCCAGTACCAACGTGCCTGCGAAACACCGGGGAAAATGCGCGTCAGTGCTCGATGCTGCGTGGCGGCATGGATATGAACGGCGCGTCGGTATACCTCCGTTAGGATGTGTGCTGATCAGCGACAGCGCGACTACGCCCTCGTTAATGAGGGTAGGATACCGCTTGCTTCTCCCGATCAGCCTGGCCAGTGCGGAGACGCATGGCTCCGTTACGATCGCCTTCATAGTGGCTTCCCGCTTGGCGGCTCGGTCTTCGTCGAGGTTCTTCGAATCGACGGACCACAGCGATTTGACCGCGTTCACGAGGACCCGTGTACCTTCGCTCTTCGTGGCAATAGAGTCCGATCGACGAACAAGATCGAGAATCTGCTTCAACGGGGAACCACTGTCATCCGGCAGCACGAGCGTGAATGTGTTGTCGACTTGAATCGCGTAACATTCTAGATCAGCGCCTGCACGGCACGGGGAAGACAAAGCCACGCTTACTGTCGCCGTTACACATGTGTTTTGCGACCCCAATGGCCCCCACCTGAATGATCTCCACCATGTCTGCCTTCTCGCCCCAGATTTGCGAAGTTCCCAGACGCTGTATGATGCCAGCCTCGCCGAGTGCTGCCTTACAGCCTTGCGACTGTGCCAGGTGTTTCAGCAGCCCTATGACGCCATGCTTCACCTTGATGTCAGTATCGGGCTCCAGCAGGGCCGCGAGATCGGGTGCGAGCGATATAGGCGGCTTGACGATCGCAGTCGAGTGGGCGTCTGCCATACGGAGTCAAGGTTGAATGGACTTCGAGAAGCACTGCATGAGCACGACGCACCTCGCCGGCAGATATTTCCGAGGCTAAGGGTGGCACAGATGACCAAATCATCGCGGTTCGTCTCCTTTAGGCTCTTGTGGGTGCGCACCCATTCCACCATGCGGCTCACGAACGCCCCGCCGGGCTTGTCGGCTTCCGAGTCATCCCAGAGTGTGTCGATGTTCTTCTCTTCACCCGCAGTCTCAACTATTGCTTTCACGATGGCACCCTTGCCAAGGTCGAACCCTTTCTCCTTCGATGGGCGCTCCTCCGGTGACCAGTACGGGGGTAATCGCCCTTGTCGACGAACGTCAAGAGGTCTGACAGGCAAGGAACACCAGCATGCTCTCCGTCGGGGAATGACAAACCACGCGCCAGAGAGAGCCTGACGTCTTCCACGTCGATACAGAGGGACTCGATGAGACCGCATATTTGTTCGTAGATATCGAAGTCGGTCTGAACAAGACTCCGGCGAGAGGCAGGTGTGGCAAAGTGAAGTGGTAGCTCAGGATATGGTGGGTTGAATGCTTTAAGTTGGGTGACCAGCAGAGGTAGCGCGTCATGACCAAACACTACATGCGGTGGTTCTGTATATCTCCCAGTAAGCCACGAGGATTGATACATCTTGTGCAATTACTCACGGTCTTCTTCGTCGCCTCGCAATTCGTCGATAGCTCTCCAAGACCAGGCAGCCAAAGTACTGCGAAGGCTCCAAGACTCGGAGAACTCTTCTGCGCTAGCCTCAGGAGGGGAAGATTGCAACCATGATGCAATGGGGTATATCGCAGCAGAGAGCCTCAAGATAGTCATAGCAGCCTCGAGGGAAATCAGGCGGTCCTTCACGGGGTCTGAAATACGGGTGAACATATAATGAAGGCGACTGGCTCATTACGCACCGAATCCGACACTCGCGTTCAGCAGGAAACCGATGGCTGTCTTGACAACTTTCAGCTCTGGTATAGAGATAGCGAACGGAGTTCGTTGTGCAGGCTTGACAGATTCAGCATAGCTCTCTAGCAGGCTGAGCACAGTCTGAGGGAAACCAGCTTCTAGCAGGAAGCCTCTGTTCTCATCTGCATATCGGATACGCAGGGCGCGCAATTAAGCCTAGCCCGCACTGCGCACGGTTGACATGCTCACCATGGTCCATGCATAGATTCGCAGCAACGCGAAGAAGCTCGTTGATAGCAGCCTTAGAGCTCGACGTATCGCTGAGCGCGCCCTTGAGCAGCGAATTCAAGGTCTGAGGGAGCATTGTCTGTCCGAGTGCAGTCTGCTGGTCAACTGGAGAGCGCGAGTTGACATGGTGCACGCAGAAGAGCAGAGGGGACGCATCGAACCATTCTTGGTACGCAAGTCATTGGCAAGGCTCTGCGCGGTGAGCTCGATCTCGGGCCAGCGGTCTGGAGGATTGAGAGGAAGCTGGGCCAGCAGATCGCCGAGCTTGGAGGCCGATGCGAGGGCTGTGCTTCCAGCCATAATTACGAGATGAGATGGCGGCCAGGAGAGATCTTAGCGAGACGCCGCCGCCGACGGTGAGGACGCAAGGCTGGCCGGAGTGGTGGACGAGAGCAAGACGAGGGTGGGACTGCTCGAGCTCTTTCGCGCGGACTCCTGAACTCAAAGTCCGTCGCCTGCACGCACGCTCCCGTCCCCTCCTCATCGCCAAATCTCCCCGATCTCCCCCACGTGCTCAACAGATAACGCTCGGCCCGGCCCCTCTCCGCTTCGAACGGACACTCCCGACCCCGTCCCTGGGTCCAGTCCTGCTCATTCCGTCTACAAATACAGTTGCGTTCAGAATCCTCCTCGCGTCTCGCACTCATGCAGACGTCCTGCGTGGGAGAGCCATCCACTCCTTACGTAGCCCCATCGACTCGATCAGGCTCGCCGGCATGCAGTAGACAGGATCCAAGTCATCCAACCCAGGATAGCCCAATAGCGACAACCCTGGTAGACGTGTCAATAGCAATGCCAATGAGCAAGTGAAGCCGCATCACACATACCCGCAACTCCGAACAGGGTGTGGAACACATCTGGTTGATTCCCGGGTCTGTCCGCGATCCCGCCATCTGGATCCTGGGTTGCAGCAGCGTCCGTCAACTCACTCTCGAGCGATAGCGACATACATAGTGACGCACTTGAGCAGAGAGGATGAAGGAGGTCAGCTTGTCCGCATTTATCCATGGGATCTTGTTCAAAATAGACATGGCTGACAGGACCCAGAAGCTGTAGCACACCTAGAATCGGGGTTAACGTGACACAGAACACCAAAGATTGTGTATGATCCGACCCACGTCCTCGAGCTTTTCCGGTCGCCCATTGAGCCCGCCGTTGGGCAGTTGACGCTCTGAGAGCCACCAGCCCAACGTGTCCTGGTCGACCTCGTCAAGCCGGTCAAGAATAGCGAGGGCAGCAACGCAGACAAAGACTAGTCGTCGAGCATGTGAATATATGACAACAATAAGAGCGGGAGCCTCCCACCTTGGGAGGAATGGCTTTCGGCGCCCTCACGGGCCCCGAACCCACCGTCGAAGTTCCTGCATCTGCGAATGTACCTAACCGTCTTCTCGACATCAAGTTCCTGCAGATGACCGAGCAACGACAGGGCGTTGACGGCGCAGTACAAGAAACGCGTGTCGATTTCTCCAAATTGGTCCCCTGCGAAGACACCAGAGTCCTGTTGTAGCGATAGGATGACTGTGTTCGAGCAATGAGCCAATGCAGAAGGTTCGGTACCCACAGCGCAGACAGTACGTACACTTCGCAACACGAGGTTTGTCTAGGCGGTTGAGCGCCCCTTGGATCGTGAGGATCTGAATCGCACTCAGTGTCGACAGTAGATGTGCATCGTGGTCCGGATGAGCACCGAAACCGCCTGGATCCTAGTCAATGAGCCCATCCGACGAGAATCGGGGACAACCCAGTGAACAGGCCTAACCTGCTTCATCGTCCCAGCAGCTCATCACGAAGTCGATCATATCTTCTCGATTCAGAGCATCCTTTTGCTTCATGATACACAGTGCTGTCAAGCCCCAGTAGACCGCGTTCATCCGTAAGTGAGCTGTAAGATGGTAGACGAGGTCATCCTTGTTCTGCAAACGAATATGGGTAAGCTTGAGATCGGTCATGAGATCGGATCGTTCTTGCCTCGCCGAGGGATTGGATGTACTTCACATGCAGGGGGACATCCAGTGTGGAACCCATTACGAGTCAGTTTCCTGGACACTCCTTGCACTGTGCATGGTCGGCATGAACGATTGGCAACTTAGACTCTGGTTAGGGACTTACCTTGGTCAATGACTTGCGCTACTATGCGACGTCGAGTCCCGGTAGTCCGATCCGTAGTGGTTCCTCTGATAATGATTGAGCTGCACAGCAACTGTACTTAGGCCAAGGACTATGTAGATGGTGGCCTGTTCAACGCAGACAAACTTGAATGCCTCAGAATCAGAAGCCATGACACTGGCTGCTTCGACGCTGGCCAGTGGCGGCCCGGTTGCTGTCCGCGCCGGATCGGAGTGAGCCTTGAGGACAGTAGCCGGAGATGCTTACATGGACTACTCCGCTCGTTGACAAGGGCCGTCGTGTACCCTCCTCCTCTAGGCCGACATTTGCTACTGCCTGCCGTGCGACTTTGAAGTCGAGAAATTGCTCTTGCTGCATGACAGTGCCGGCTTAAAGTGAGGGATTCTGCAAATGAGTAGACGTCTCTGATGGACAGCCGACTCTATGCCAGGTCGTATTCACTATCCCAACAAGCTACTAATAACCCTTGCTAGCCGTCCCGCTGACGGTCTCTTACGTACTGGTACAACATGTCGACCGTCACGCTGGAGATCTCGCAAGGCATTGCGACCATCACCTTTAACAGCCCTCAGCGGCTCAACGCTATTAACCGTGAAGGTCGGCACACACTACCGTTGACGTTGAGCGCGCATCCATCCACATTATTTAACATGTGTTGAACAGATTACGACGCATTCGCTGAGTACCTACGTGCCGTCGATAAGCGAGACGATGTCTATGTGACGGTTTGGCAAGGTAAGACCCCTATACCTTCCCTGTCAGCGTGAGAACCCCGTGCTGACGTCTTCATAGCGAATGGGAGGTGGTTCTCTGCGTGAGGATGAGTACTTGTCTCTCCTTCGCGAAAGCCCTCTGACCACCCGGGCTTTGACAGCGGGACGAGCGTGAAGAGGACCACCAGCGAGGCCGAGTTGAAGACCAAGCGGGACTTCTTCAAGGACACAGTCGCCGTCGTGAACACGGACGTCAGCAATGCTGTAAGTTGCATTGCCTCGTACGAGCCGCCGCGGTCTCGCTTAATGCTTCATTAGCTGTACACGCATAGGAAGATCCTTGTTGCGGCACTCAATGGCCCCGTCATGGGTCAGTCGGTTCGGTGTCTTCGGCCGCTTGCTTCTCATTAACTTGACTCCCTTGCCTGCCGTCAGGCATTGCGGCAGGTTCGTCCAATGGTGTATTGGCAGCATACATCGGTTTCTAACACCTCAAGTAGCTTTTCTCGGACACTTCGACTTCATTTACGCGCTGCCTGGCGCGTGGATCTCCATCCCATTCACCTTTCTAGGCAAGTTGCAGTGCGCCCAAATTGTTCAGAAAGTTACCATTGTCTGATGAATACTACATGCAGGTATTGTCGCAGAGGCCGGCTCAAGCGTGACATTTCGTAGCAAGAGTAGGTGCCAATCTGGATGGATTATGTGTTAGAACTGCTGATCTATATCCTGCGGTACATAGTCGGTGCTGCGAAGGCAAACGAGATGCTTATCTGGGGCAAGAAGAAAGAGGCTCAGGAACTGCTCGAGTGTGGCTTCTACAAGTCAGTGTTGTTAAATGAGACGTGATGCCGGACTAGGTACTGATGGATCCGCCCGCAGCAAAATCTTCCCGGAGCAGCCCATTCCCTCTTTCCAGGCTGAGGTCCGCAAGCTCATCTTAGCAGAGATGGACGGCTTAGATGGGGGTGCACTGCTTGGCGTGAAGAAACTTATCAAGGCAGGCCTTAACGATCAACACAACCTCGACGCAGTCAATCTGCGGGAGAGCTACGCTCAGGCAGCCAGATTCGAGACTGGCATCCCTACCGATCGGTTTGGGAAGATCGCAAGGAAGGAGCTGAGGCACAAGCTTTGAGAGGATTCTGGTGATGCGAGCGCAAACCCACTGTATAGCGATTGTTTCCAAGATACTGAATTGGACGACTGGTATAGCCTGGTATAGCAGGCCGATCGTGTGTGAGTAGGTGTGAGTCCTCAATACGGGAACACAACTCAAGTCTCAGCCACTACCATCGTCGGATGATGTCTTCTTGGCTTACCGTCGCGCACTCCGTGGTTACCTTGTAGTAATAATAGTCTACCTGCCATAGGCTGCCTAGGGCTAGGCCCTCCGGGGCAATGAACACAGATTCAAAGAAAGAAAAAGAAAGTCTCAGCCACCAAGGCGCCACTTGTGTCTCCTTACGCGTTATATCTTTCCTTGATGTTTGACGTTTCATGCTCCAGCGGCGATGTTGGCAGCTGCACTGATCTCCGGGACAGGCTCAGCGTTGCGGTCCAGAGTTGCAAAGCAAGTCAGAGGTCCATCCGGAGCATAACGGCCGGAACTACTTATCATACGAGTGAGACCGCCTGCCACTGCCTGGTGTCAGATTCTCGACAGACCAGGACAGACAGAGTCTGACAGACTGAGAGTCTTGGTGTATGTGGCAGCTGGCTGGTTCGAAACTCATGTCTTATACGACATAGCATGAGCATAGCACCGACTGCCCTGGATAATATTGCGAGCACCTGCTTGATCTTGGCTGAGCACGGTTGGAGCACGAGGGGAGATGGCGTGGAGGACTCTGGAGTCTGTGGATGATGCGAGAGACTACTTATCGCGTGCCTTGGCAGGTCCGACTCAGATGCACCGCAGGCGGGAAGAGCCTCAGGCTTGGCGAGATGGGTGGGCGTTTGTGCGTGTGATGGATTGCGGCTACGGCGGTTACTTATGGCCCTCCTATAAAGTTCTGTCGATGCTGCACGCGAGCTCTCCAAGTCTCGACCCTCCTTGGCTCCGTTGCTCAAATCGCTCTGCGTTTGCCCTCTGCTCTCCGCGCTCACGACGACGCAGACTGCACGATGTCCGACATCGAGAAACGCGTCTCCGACTCGGGCTCTTCCGCCTCCGACGGGAAGGAAGCCTACTATACCAACGAGGTCCTCGTAGATCCAGAGGAGAAAGAGAGTCTTCACAGAGACTTGTCTGCGCGGCAAATTTCCATGATCGCGGTATGTCATCCTAGTGGCCTCTATCGAAAAAAGCTGCATCCCAACGAGACCCCCTCCAGCTTGGCGGTGCGATCGGTACTGGTCTTATCATCGGGTCTGGCACTGCGCTTGTCCGAGGTGGTCCGCTCGGTATTTTCTTGGGATATGCGTTCGTCGGTACCGTCTGCTACATGGTCATGGTCGCGCTCGGCGAGATGGCTGCATATCTCCCACACAAGAAGGGTTTCCCTGGCTATGCGACCCGTTTCGTCGACCCCGCGTTCGGTTTCGCGCTTGGCTGGAACTATGTCTTCAAGTACGGCCTTTTCTCCCCTCTCACGCGCATCAACCTGACTGAGATGCGTCAGGTATCTCATTGTCACGCCGAACAACATCAATGCTGCAGGCGTGGTGATCCAATACTGGACCCAGAAGGTCCACATCGCTATCTGGATGGGTGCGTCTTTTCTAGCCCATGTTTGCTGTGCCGGCTGCTCATCATGTCACCATGTTCTAGTTATTTTTATTGCATTCAGTGAGTTACTATGCGTACAATGATTCGGAACCCTTCCTCAACTCCTTTTAGTCTTCGTAATCAACTTGCTCGGCGTCCGCGTGTTCGGCGAGCTCGAGTTCTGGTTCAGCAGTATCAAAGTTGTCACTCTCGTCGGCCTCTTGCTCATGGGCATCATCATCGACCTCGGTGGTAACCCCAAGCATGACCGCCTCGGTTTCCGGTACTGGAAGAAACCCTATGGACCCATGGGTTCCTACCTTCTTGACAAAGTGCACGACTACAAACTCTCCGTCTTCCTCGGCTTCTGGGCTACGCTCACAAATGCGCTCTTCGCCTACATCGGTACGGAGCTGATTGGTGTCACCGTCGGTGAGGCGCAGGCCCCGAGGAAGAACATTCCGATCGCGATTCGCAGAACGTTCTTCCGTATCCTCGTCTTCTACGTTGGCGGAGTGTTCGTTATTGGATTGATCGTCCCTAGCACTGAACACGTGGGTTCTTATCGTACCTCACATTGAGAAATTGACATTGACGATTTGGACCTGGTAGGACCTGTTCGTGGCAAATGGCTCTAAGCCCGGCGCCGCGGCATCCCCCTTTGTCGTCGGTCAGTGCTATGTCGACTTTACTTGCAATAGGCTCGATCTCACGTCATCCCATCAACAGCCACGACACTCGTCGGAATCAAAGTGCTCAACCATATCATCAACGCCTGTATCTTAATCTTCGTGCTCAGTGCAGCCAACTCCGACCTGTACATCGGCACTCGTACCTTGTACGGGCTCGCTGTTCAGGGTCAAGCCCCGAAGATCTTTGCGCGTGTAAACAAGAACGGTGTACCATACCCGGCGCTGCTGCTCTGCACGGCGTTCTGCGCCCTGGTCTTCCTGAACGTCTCGTCTAGCAGTTCGAAGGGTCAGTTCACTATAACCAGTCTTTTGACATCGGTGTGCTAACAAGCATATAGTCTTCAGTTGGTTCGTTAACTTGGTGTCCACCTTCGGTGCGATCACCTGGATGTGTATTTGTTACACACACATGTACGTCCACGTCTTGACATGTTCGAACGATCGATGCTGACAACGCGATCAGTCGCTTCATGAAGGCGGTGAAAGCGCAGGGCATGTCTCGTCAAGAACTCCCGTATACGGCGCCCTTCCAACCTTGGGGCTCATGGTTCGCCCTGATTGCGACCGCCGTCATCACGCTGTTCAAGGGTAAGTCTCAGCTTGTACTGGGCGGGCTTGACGTGGATGCTGACAATGGCCACCCGCAGGTTTCGACACGTTCATCCCGTTCAAGCGGGACACATTTGTCACATCTTACATCGGTATTCCGATCTTCGTGATCTTCTACTTCGGGTACAAGTTATACTGGCGCACCGTTCTGATTCCTTCCGGAGTGGTCGACCTCATCACCGGCAAGCGCGAGATCGACGAAGAGGAGGAGCGCTTCAATCACGAGCAGGAGCTTAGGGGACCGCGCACAAAACTGCAGCAATTCTGGGATTCGTTGTAATGACGTTGGGTCATGGGTTACGTGTATTACGACTGATATACTACGATGTACGCTTATATATATATTAGCCACGAACTCTAGATGTACCTCCAATGATCTGCAGGGCAGATGGATCTAGTAGTTGGATACTTGCATCGGGATACGCGACGGTCGACCTTACATGCGTTGAAGCGCTCGTGAAGCACTCTCGTAAGGCCAATCACTCGTTGACCATCGCGTGCGGCGGCGTGGACGACTCGGACCGTTAGACAGGACCGTCCTCCCCCGTTCAATAGGTCCTGTACATCGTCTGCCTAGGGGAGACAAACTCGGACCATAGATGGAAGTTCGATGACAGACAGATTGAAATGATGACCAGTCACCAGGTGGGCTACAACACATACAGCTCAGCGTGGTGAGTAGTACGTTCGAGCATGTTCCATACGAGTATAAGAGCAGCGAGACATAGAACACTATTCAACCAAAGTCTCTGTCGCCGGATCTACTCCCACCACTGCTCTCTCGTCTACTCGGCAAACTCCTGCTATATTATAACTACCCAAATCTAACTCGGAATATGTCGACCTCAAGAACCGTCGTCAAGAAGGTGCCCGCTATTGAGACCGAAGAGGTACGCGTTCCTATGCATCTGGAGTCGAACATCGTCAACCTACCCTCTGAATTTTATGGTAGGGGGCCGGAGCACTCGTTAGGCGATCTATCGGCACGATGCAGCTGAAGAACCTGACCCCGTTCCTGATGTTGGACCACTTCTACATTCCAGACGGGAAGGTATGGAACGAGAGAATCCGGGCGTTTCCTGCTATGTACTGATACTGGTGTATCCACTGCCAGTCTGCGGGTTTCCCGGATCACCCTCATCGTGGTCAAGCTACAGTCACGTACATGCTCGAGGGGTGAGCAGACACAGAACGGAAGTGGACAATGTCTCAGCTTCTAACGGCCCGTTTCGTGCAGTTCGAGCCACCACGAAGACTCTGCAGGCCACAAGGGAACACTCGAGCCCGGTGACGTTCAGTGGATGTGCGCGGTAAGCCCGCTTCGAGTATGCTACTATCCCGAGAGGAGCGATACTGACGTATCGCGGAACGGTAGGGCAAAGGCAGTGAGTTCTCAACTTAGCTCCCGTCGTGATACGGGCCACGTACTGAAGGGGCGATGGCGTAGTCATCCACGCAGAGATGCCGGCAACCGGGAAGGGCCTTCCCCCACCTCGCGGCCTGCAACTCTGGGTGGACCTTCCGAAGCAGTACAAGATGTCTGATCCGTCATACCAAGAGCTGAAATCGAAGGAGTGCGTTTACGCACTCAGTTTGTCTTGAAGGCTCGTATAGCTCACATCCTATCTAGCATTCCAGAGGCGTTCCCGCAAGGTAAGGAGGGTCCCGTCAAGATCCGGGTGATTAGCGGGAAGAGCCATGGCGCTGAGTCTCCTGTACGCCCTCTCGGAGGATGCTGGTACTTCCATGTGATCTTCGACAAGCCTGGCGCTGTGTTCCAAGAACTTCGTGAGTGAAATCAATTCCTATCGACATGGGGCTCGAGACTGACCTTTGTCGCTACTTATCACAGCGGCTGGATGGACCGCATTCATCTATTGTCAGTCGAGTCGATTCTCATATCGTTGGTATCCCCTCTGACAAGGCCGGCGATTGTAGTGATGACCGGTAGCCTCCGCATCGGCTCCGATCCCACTGTGTACGAGAAGCACAACACTATGATGTTATCTGCGGATTCGACCCAGAACGGCGTCGAACTGACGGCTACGGAAGGGAAGACTGAACTCATGCTGGTGAGTTGTGGTCATGCTCGTCTTGATCGACACGAGAAGGTTAACCTCGGATCGGCAGGCGGCTGCGGAGCCTCTAGATCAACCTGTGGTGCAGTACGGTCCTTTCGTCATGACGTCGCGCGAAGAGATTCAGCAGACGTTCATGGATTACCAGCTTGGCAAGAACGGGTTCGAAGGAGCGCGTGTCTGGAAGAGCATGATAGGCAACCTATAAAGTAGCGACTGAATGGACCGAGTATAGTATAGTGTACATGCTTGTACTTTTGAAGGGAAATCACATCTATTCTTTCCGGGTTTTCTTCTCCTTTCGCGACTCTTGCCGGCCGTCATCCTCATCGTCGCTCTCCACCGCCTGCATGGTGTCCCAGACGTCATCTCCTCCCTCTTCTTCCTGGTCGGGGGTAGCAAGACCAATGGCATCACGATCATCCCATACAACCACCGTAGGTGTCACTTTCATGTAGAGCTTGTCTAGTACGTCTCCCTTGTGGTCCTGCTGCTGCCCAACTTCTTGCGGAGGACCAAAGGTTGAATGAAGACGGACGAATCGATCCTGCGACGTCGACGCCATGAAAGACTGCGCTGGTGCAACGGAACTTACTGCTCCGGATATGCCTAGAAGCATTGTTCAACTGCGGGTAACAGACGGAGAGGGCCTCCTGAGCACAGACCTTTATACGCATATATTGTTCTTCCACTGCGCACATCTAACGCAGAGAGCGTGCAACCATGATCGGCAACAAATACCTCACTGTGTTTTGTGCTGGTCAGCAGTACTGATAGACAAGGCACCAGGATGCTGGGCTCACTGGTCGTGGAAGCCCTTTTCGACAGTACTAATGCCACCTGTTTTGCCCACTGCTTTCCAATCTGCGACCGGTCTGCGTGCCGCACGCGTGTCATACCTGCGTACGTTTCCAGAAGCCGTTCCGACTAGTAGATCGTGGTGGGCAGTGGAGGAGGAAGATTGAAGGAAGGTGAGTGCCGTATTACGCACAGGCTGGCGTAGGCTCAAGTGATCATTTGGAATCTGAGCATAGATGATGATGGATGCAGATCTAGATGGAGAATGCGCACGTACATTTTTCGCGCGCCAGACCTCACCAGGAAGTAATTGATCTCCGCGTTTCCTCTTATTAGATTCAGCAGAGGACGGGGGAACTTCTGATTTGTGCGAAAAAGCGTTCTCGGTGTCCCAGATAGATAGCTCGACTTCATCTCCGCCATATGCAAAGTTTTGACCACTCTGTGCGAGACGCCATTCGCAGAGGCGCATTGGCAGTGATGCGAGAGATGACATCGGCTCAGTGGATTCTGGTGAGAGCTGCGTGAGGCGGAGAGCACCATTAGATGTGCATGAAAAAATGGACCTGCTTACTGTATCAGCTCTGTGTTTGACACGATACGAAGTGAACTGACCCTTCTCTCATTGCTAGCCCCACGAAACGTTGCCCTCCCTTCATACGAGATTCAGACAGTTGGTGCACGGTCGCAACCGAAGAGTCTTCTTGAATGTTGTGCACGACTACGGATCCATCTCCATGTGCTGCGGCTAGCTTTTCTTAAACATAGTGGATGAGGGCGTGAGTTTCTTGGGCCAGAACGTTAGAAATAGTACCAGAGTATCTGTTTCGGTTCGATGCAGAGCAAGTTTTTGCACAATCTTGCTTCTGTCCGAGTTACCGGGGACAACGACAGTCGAGGTCGCTCGCCATTGACTTTCATCTTCTCCAGGTGTGTAAGCAATAGACTTGATTGCGCCGAGTTCATCCCCAGAGAAGAATCGTGGCATAGTAAGCACAAGGTGGTAGACGAGAAAGTTGTAAGAAGCTCGTAGCGCCCATGCCCTGGGCCGTTCCGGATTGCCCGTCTGGGCCTCGTGCGATCTGCTCCGAGTCCTTACTCGAACTTGACCTCGACAGCCTTCAAGCTTCAGGCTTCGGGATACTATCCGAGAACACCTCTAACATCATGGACGGCCCTCTAAAGGAGCTTGCGAAACTTGAGAAACTCGCTGCTGGCGCCCCCGCAGGCAAAGGAAAGGCCCCGTCCATCGATCAGTCCCTCGATGCACTCCTAGACTCCCTCCGTAATGCCAAAGAGCGCTTTGCAACAGGCACAGGGTCTCAGGCAACGCTAGCTGCCCTCGCAAAGACAGTGGAGGATAGGAAGAAGGAGATGGATGAGCGGCAGAAGGACTTGTACAACGCCGCCGCTAAGGTCGGGAAGGCATTGGACAAGGTGCGCTCAGCGTGGCGTCTCGTGTGACAAGCAAGAGCTTGACGTTGCTACTAGAAATTCACGAACCCATTACCGTCATATGAGCCATTGTTTGTATCTCCACAGGCGAAGGCGTCCCTTGAACGGATTATCGCTGTGCATTTCTTGCGGACTGGTCAGTTTGACACAGCTGAAACTTTCATCAGCGTAAGTCGTTGCATTGCATGTTCTGTAGCATGTTCTCATCTGCGGTACCGGCAGGAGTCAGACATCGATATTTCCTTCGAGATGCGGGCACAGTTTGTGGACCTACATCGCATCATGCTGTCTTTGAAGGGGGGCGATATATCACCTGCACTGGAGTATGTATTCATTGCCTTCCAAGATATTACTCAACCTGAACAATCACCGTGCAGCTGGACACACAGGCATCGCGAGTTCCTCCACCGACGTTCATCGTCGCTCGAGTTCCACTTGCATCGCTTTCAGTACCTCCGACTTCTTTTGTCTCATCCCCCTGATGTCAAGACCGCTTTGGCCTACGCACAGACAAACTTCTCTCCGTTCTTCGAACATCATGGGACTGAAGTGCGCCGACTAATGACCTGCGTACTCTTTCTACCAATGAGCCGATTGATGGACTCGCCGTATGGCGACCTCGTCAATCCCTCGGTGCATACCGACCTACAAGGCATGTTTGCTACGGAGTACTGTGCCAGTCTCGGCATGAGCAGGCAGGCCCCCCTCAGGGTCATTGGCGATATTGGAGGCGGTGGTGCACTCGCCCGAATCGAGAAGGGTCGGAAAGTCATGCGAGAACGAAAGAGCGAATGGAGTCAAACCGACGAACTGCCTGTAAGCATGCTACTCGTGGTCGATGTGATGCTCAACTCACAGGGCTTGCCCAGATCGAGATACCCCTACCCGCGGAGAATCGGTATCACTCAATATTTGCTTGCCCGGTGTCCAAAGAGCAGTCCACTGAGGCCAATCCTCCTATGATGATGGCTTGTGGGCATGTTATCACTAAGGAGAGTTTGCAAAAACTCAGCAAACCCGGAGGGTAAGCAACGATATCGTTTCTTGTTGTTAACTTTCCTCACCCATACCTACAGGCGTGTCAAATGTCCTTATTGCCCGGTGGAGTCGACCATGCCATCAGCTCTACGTGTACATTTCTAGGAGATAACGTGGACAGCTTACTAGGATGTAGTAGTACCCGCATTGCCAGCAGTGAACTGCATAGTGACTATCGGCAGTTTGATACTCATACTCTGTACCCTCACCTGTATATTTCAATACCCCTGTACATTTTGTGTAACGTCTTCTTTCTGAAAGAGTCAATAACATTGAATTCAATTCCTACTTATGCCGACGTCGACGCGCAACTTGAACCTCAAGTCGACGGTGATATTCGCCTCGGTCTTACCTCGGCCCGAGACAATAACGGGGTCACGTGTTTGACGCGCTTGACGCGATGATGTGTTGTCTGCCTCGCGTCCTATAACCACCACGCTCGTCTCCTCCGCCATGTTCTTCGCGCGAAGCTGAGGTAGCCATGTCTCACTTCCGCCCTCTGCGTGCCTCGACGCCTCCGAAGTCCCTTGCTGGTCCATCTAGTCGCGTCTCGGACCTCACCGATGAACCTCACTCCCTCGGCATCACCGCGCCAGAACTTGCAGGCCTTTCCGCGGAGGAGATTGACTTCATTGACGACGTTATAAGCCGCGCACCGACTACCGCCTCTACGTTTCTCCCTGTCTTCAAAGCCTATAACGATGTCATGCAGGAGCGGGGCATCGATCCTCAGAACGAGGTGGTGTACTACACGAAACTGCTCAAAATTGGCACGCTGAAGGGAATGAGTTGGTCGGACAAATGGAGCTTGGTGAAGGAGCAGCAAGGGTATGTAGGCAAAGCCAACACGAGCACGAGGGGAGGGAGAAAGATACGAGTTCCACGAACAACACCTACACCCGCGAAACCTACGACGAAGTCTTCCACTCGGGTCCCCTATGTCTCGCGTGTGCCCGACACGCTCGCACACAATCTTCACCATGAACACTCAGACCATACCGAGGACGAACTATACGAACCATCAACCCCGCTCACGACTGGGAGACCCTATTCAAACACCAGACACCCCGATGACACCCCACGTCCTCGCCGTCGATTTGGTTCCCCTCCTATCTTTGATTCGACAACGAATACACTTGGTCTTGATACAGGACCACCATCGAGCATGCTGGACCCAGTTCATGTTTTGGATCGTATATCCGCTCGTGTGCGCGACGCTGTACCTCGCTGGGATGCTGAAACCACGGCAGAGACCACCACGCAGGTATCCAGTATACCTCCATCTTACGGCGCCGCCGTCCGCGAGGAGCCGATATCGCCTAAAGAGAAGGGGAAGGGGAAGGAGCTACCCCCTCCTCGTCTGAGGGCGAAGACCACGCAAGTGCTCAGCCCTAGAGATTGGGAGAAGTATGCTGTAGACCCGCAAGATCCATTCGAGAAGATTAGGCGCGAACGAGACGAGGAGATGGCCGCTAGGATCTACAACGATCGCCTACTTGAGCGATGCTATGAAGTATGGAGGCAGGGTTACGATTGGATTATTGTACGATATCTCACTTTTCAACGCGTTTGATATACTGACATGTTCACAGAGTACGGGTGATCAGATCGCAGAGGCCCGCGACATGTTGATCTTGCGACGTGCTTTTCAACGATGGCGACAACACACTGGGGCCGATCACGAACTATACCAGCGTGTTGCCGCGTTGTCCGACCGCCGCTGTCTGAAACGCTCCTTTCAAATCTGGAAGCTGAGACTGAAGGAGAAGAAACAGGGACAGTGGCGGGAGGGTATGCGCGCTCGCATGAAACTTGTCCGAGAGCGCGACGAACGTCGGTTGAAGAAGGAAATGTGGGCGAAATGGCGACAATCCTACCTCACCCGTCTCTCCGAGCAGCAGTTTTCGCGGAAGGTTGTAGGCCGATTCTTCAAACGTTGGAAAATCAAGGTCAAAAGCCTCGACCAGCTCGAAGCCGCTGCCGACCACTTCATATACAACCGAGAGGCGGATATGGTGGATCGGTACTGGGAGTCCTGGCGTCGCGCTGCTAAACTGCGTCGTGCAGAACGAATAATACGAGCGCGTGTTGAACTTCGAATTATGGTGAATGCGATCGACGTTTGGAGACAGAATCAGTGAGTGCAACCCTAATAATGCCCACCTCATATGTATTCACCTCTGGCAGTCAACAGTACCATGTTGCCGAGCGATTTCACGACGCATTGGTGGTTAAGCATGCATTGCAAGGATGGAAAACTGCTCAGGCCCGAATCAAGGCATGTCTGATCCATTGTCGTGTTATGGTCTTATCTTACGGTTGTTCAGTCGATGGAACGTCGTGCGTCAAAGTATATCGCAAGGCAGGACGACGTCCTCGTCCGAGCTATTATGCGGATATGGAAAGCGCGTGAACGGGGCAAGCTCCTTACGCGCGTGCAAACTGTGCGATCACTGAAACAAGCATGGGCTGTTTGGAAACGAAAGATGCAGGAGCAGAGAGAACAAGAAGGTCAGTCAAGCCATCCGCGGAATATGGTTGCACTCATAACGCCACGACAGAGATGGCGCAGCTGTTCAGGACGCGCTCATCGTCTCTCCTCGCCGCGTCTGTGCTCAAGCGATGGAGAGAAGTGTATCGGTCTCATCAGAACGCCCAAACTTTTGCTGTCCAATACCACAGAGCTCAACTGCAGTACAAGATGCTTTTCGCCTGGCGTCTCCAGCTCCGCGCGAAGTTGCGCATGGTCAAACAGGCCAAGGTCGCACAAAAGTACTTACTGGTGCGGCGCTGCTTCAAGGTATGGACGGCTAAAGTCGCAGAGAAGAAGCGGTTGCAGAAGCTGCAGGAACTCGAACTGCGAGTTGCAAAGAGGTATTTCGAAGGTCGGTGCTCTATCTCGACGAGTTGTCAGAGATGTGCTGAATGATTTGTAGAATGGAGGCGACGAGTGCACGAGGAACGGGCGGTCAAGCGGATCCGCAAAGACATTGCCATGGTACGTGTCTGATCATGGACTCATTTGGATCACTTGAGCTAATTTAATCGATAGCGGAATGTGTCTAATGCCTTGATGCATTGGACCACTCGCGTCGCCGACTCGAAACTACGAGAGCTCGAGACCGATCAGGCATATGATAAGAGACTCATTGTGTACGTGATATCGCTACCCGTCTGAGAAGATGTGCTAATAAGCACGTTCTAGCCGTGCATACAACAAGTGGAAGGCCATTCGCAAGAGGCATTGTGACGATCTTAGCCTCATGCAGAGCTATCAAGACGTCAAGCGCGAAGGTGACTACCGATTGCATGAGAAAAGGACTCAGTTTCTGACCGCCACTACAGAGAGTATGCGCAAGATGTTCTATCGCTGGCTAGTGGCTACCAGGACAACTCGTCGTCGCCGCCTGCAACTCCAAGCCAAGGAGGAACAATTCCAGTTCACCGTCATCGCTGGAGCTTGGGACAAATGGCGAGAACGTTTCCAAGACATTCGTTTGCAACCCCTGGTAAGCTTTTGACGAATCGGGCTTGTCGTTGTGTCTCATCATTCTATTTACAGGCGAACGCGTTCATCAAACAGCACCAGAGCGATCTATTGTTCCGAACTTACGCTGCCTGGCACTCCAAGTCTCGATCGCTTCCTGCAGTACGCTTCCACGCTACAAACCTCAAGGCAAGGTTTTGGAAGCAGTGGAGAGCCCTCATGCCTAAAGCAATACAAGCTAAAAGTGCTCGGGAAACGGATCGGCATAGACTATTGAGTGCGTCATGCTAATGCCAAACGACGAATTGCAACTGACCAGTACGATGCAGAGAAAGCGTTCTCTATATGGAGGGAGAGGTATACAGTGAAGCTCCGTCTCAAGGCCATCAAGTACGTTCTTCGCTTCAGGGTCCGACAAGGCTCACGAACTGATCACAATCATAGTCGTGCCCGATGGATTGGCCCATCTCCCGAACCTTTGCACGTTCCACAGACGTCTACCTTGGCCCCGCAAGCACGGAATAGCCTACCCTTACGGCCATGGCGCCGAACGATACCCAACGACGCCGGAGACGACGACGAAGCTGAGCCTCCACCGGCCACTAGCGCGTCCCGCACAGCCTACACGCGCCCCCTCACAGTCATCAACCCCACCCGTATCGCAATCACCAGCCTGGCTCCCTCCCAAGCCCGCCGTCCATCCCCTTCCCCCGAATGCAGACCACGGTCATCCGAGCGGCGCAGACCGTTCAGCTCGCGCCGGACGGGGACCGCGCCACGCGAGCCCAGCCCGTCAGAGACGACCGAGGCGGAGCCCGCGCCGCCTGCGTACCGCAAGGGCATCGAGGCGTGGCGGAAGGAGGTCCGGCCGAACCCGCCTCCGCCGAAGAGCGCGCCGCCGAGCGTCATGGGGGACGCGCCTGCGGGTGGGGGCCGGGGCAGCCTGTGGGAGGAGCTGAAGGAGGTGCGGACGCGCAGGCGGTCGCGGGCGCCGACGGAGCGCACGTACTCGCCGGAGCCTCTGTGAGTGTCACGGTCGCACTGGATGTGATGCAGAGGCCGCTGGACGGGACTGTTCTTTTTCGATCTTTGCACTAAGTTATCCCCTTTGCCGTTCCGCTTGGTTGGCCTTTACATGCTCGATATGCCATCTGCTGGATTGTTGTCCTGTAGCACATACTAAGTAGTAGGACTAGTATGTGATATGCGCTTGTACGTCTAAATTTTGTCCCCATCATGCGATCCTACGTGGTCACATTGTCGTACATTTCCCCTGGCGCAACTCTGGTACCCGCGTCCCAAACGGACGGAACTTGAAGGCGAAAGCACAATAGATCGTCGGTCGTCAATTCACGAATTCCTGTAGTACTGCCACCCGACCCAGTTCGAGATCACGAACGCAGTGCCGGCTGAGATGAGCATGACGGGCAGGTACTTGTAGTGCCTGTCCTCCGCGAGGACGTCCAGCGCCTGTGGCAACAGTGCGACGTGTCAAGTTCAGCTGAGCGACTATGTACATCCTCCGTGGGCTCCCAGCGGAGAGAGAGAAATGTGCACGTACCCATATGCCGGTGCCGCCAGGGGGCGCGAACGCGCTGAAGAAGACGGCGTACGAGCCGACGAGGAGGAACAGGAGCGAGCCTGCGATGAGAGCGTACCCCACGGCTGGGCTCGGGCAGCGGCCCTCCGCATAGCTATCATATCGCAGGCTCAGCGTTGTACTCTCTACATCAGTAATAGGAACGTACTGTGCTAGTGGCTCAGCTCTAGTATACCAGCTTGGCTGAGACTTGTGCGTTTGACGACGGCGCATCTACATACGCGTTGGTTAAAGGAGAAGTGCGGCGATGCGATATTCCCACCGCCCACTTTGTGATAGCGATAGTTCCATTACAATATTGTGATTTACAGTTCGTTGTGAGCACTCCGGAGACGTCCTACGGAGATCACCCCCCATAATAAAGCTAACGGGAACGAATGTCAACTAACTAGTCAGAAAAGAGAGATATCCGATAGATGATACACAGGAGCGAGGTCGGCCGGTACAGGATATCATGACACTCGCGAGGGGAGGTAATAATAATATGAGGATAGATACTAAAGTAGGTAATGCGGAAGGGGGGAGGTTTTGACTGCAACGAGCGACGACAGTAGGGAGAATATGAGATATTACCCCGTTCGTTTAACCGACCGTCATGATCTGCCCATTAGATGGGGATGAGAGTCCCAGCTCCATCTCGTCAGGCGTCGGCGATGGAAGTGGGATCGCCGCCGGGCTAAGCGCCATGGTGGGAGAAGGAGACATGGCGGGCGGCGGGCCCAGCAGACCCACAACGTTAACATCATAAGATGGGTGACGCTGGAATGGGTTGCGAGTCTGCATCCGAGAGACAGGTGACCCTGTACTCCAGGAGAAGAGTGAGATAATTGCGTGAATTCAACAGGCGGCTTGACGTACCAAGAGAGCTGCCTAGAAACATGAATGGGTAGCCGACAGACTCATTCTCTTTATCATCAGCGCGCTCACCAGCGAGAGTCAATCCGAACCCTTCGCCAGGAAGGGATGGGCTGAGGCTGCATGGCGTCTGGCGGCGGTATGCAAAGAAGGCGGTGCTGTGGTTGCCCGCCCTGAGGATGGGGGAGGTGGGGCGGAAGCGGAGAGAGCTGGGGTGGTTCAGGATGGAGAGGAACTCTTCCAGAGCCTCGGAAGGAGTGGATCTGGGTGAAAAGGCGTTCAGTAACGGGGATGGTATATTGAGAGCACTGACAATGGGTACGACGTGACCTCGGTCGGGAGATATAGAGGATCTCATCGAACGGGAGTCAGCGGTAGCATGGATCGGAAGACATACCGGGGAGAAGCACGGGGCGAGAGGGACTCCTTGTCGGAGAAGTCAGGGGACTTGAAGTCCTGCTGGTCGTGGTGATCGTCGACTAGCCTGAGGCGGTCGAAGGCGTCGGTTGCGGCCGATAAGATGGCGGCGCGGGATCGGGGGCGATGTGCGATGGGAGAGTGGAAGGCGAAAGGAGTGGCACCGCCTGCAATACGCACTGGGCGCGGTGCGACGAGAACAAGATTGTCGTTGGAATTAAAAGTCATGATGTCCGTTATGTGTGAGGCAGCGCAGGAGGTCTCAGCCAAGTCGTTCCGAGCTCTTCAGCGACACGTTCTGAATCGACCCATCGAGCCCTGTTTGCCCTTGTTTGGCCTCCCCGGCCCACCCAGCCGGCTCGGCCATCTGACCAGGCGCCAGGCAGAAGACGGTCGTCCCAAGTCTGCTCACGTCCTCGACCATCCCCAGCGGCTGCAAACTGCATCGTCAGCGGCACCGTACGCAGAGGATGCAGACGGTGCGCGTCGACAGCAGTAGCATCTGCAGTGACCTCGCTATGAGTGTGGGGACGGCCTCGGTCATAGTTGAGGTCAGTGGGGTGTGGCCGGGGGAGCGGTTGAGCCTGTCGTCTTTCGATAGCACGTAAACGATTTGTCACTTTCCTTCCTGTCAGTGTGAATCGAGAAGTCAGAAGCCGGCTCTCCTTATATCCCCTCCTCAGGCTCCACATGCGCCCTTTGCTGTTGTCGCCGTCTCCCCCTGACCAGTACACCCCCCATGGCCGTCGACTGCCATGCCTCCTCCAGCGGCGTAGAGTCCCAAGAAGAGGTCCGCCGCCTCTTCGACGACTACGACTCTCTCGCCGACGACAGCGCCCTGGAGAACCAAAAGTCGCGCAAGTTAGACCAGCCACCGACCCCGCTACCGGTCGCTGCCCTCGCGACCCTCTGCGTCGTCAGACTCGTCGACCCCATTGTCTTCACCCAGATATTCCCTTATGTGAACGAAATGATTGAACACCTGCACCTCACCGAGGACCCGTCCAAGATTGGCTTTTATAGCGGAGTGGTGGTATGTGGTGTTTCCCCACTACGCCGGCGCCCAACATGGAAGGCCACTAGGTTTGACGCTAAATCCTCGGGTATTCTATCCAGGAGAGCAGTTTTGCCATCGCCCAGGTCGTGTCCATATACCAATGGGCCAAGCTGTCCGGTGAGTGTCATTCTCGCACACGCGCACGCGCAAGTCTGATTATCCGTACTACAAGATGTCATTGGTCGACGGCCCATTGTCCTCTGCGGAATATTTGGCATCGGACTCGCGACCCTTTTCATGGGGATGTCCTCGACATTGAGCGGCGTGCTCTTTGCTCGTTCTCTAGGTGCGTCACCCCAGTCCCCATGTTTGGGTCTCGCACCACTCGGCCTTACTTTCACCCCTTCCAGGTGGTCTGTTTTCCGGAAACATCGCCGTCATCCACTCTGTTCTAGGTGAGATCACCGACTCCACGAACCAAGCGACCGCGTTTCCGCTCTACGGTCTATGCTGGCCACTGGGGGCGATCATTGGGTGAGTGCTACACCCCGCCTTGATTATTCGTACCCGCTACTCACTTCGGACCCATTAGTCCCCTAATGGGCGGATTGCTCTCAAATCCCGCCCAGAAATTCCCTGGATTATTCAACACCCCCCTCTTCCGCCGGTACCCGTACCTCCTCCCATGCATAGCCGCGGCGATCATCGCCTGGTCTGGCTGCCTCTACGGATTCTTCTACCTGAAAGAGGTGCGCACAGTGCATGAGCGCAATCCGCACCATAAATCAATCTCGTCTGACCCCTGTGGGCACGGGTGGTCGTGCGTTTGGCCCCTGACAGACGCTTCCGAGCAAGCGATCGAAGCAGCAGAAGGAGCATATCCAGCTGTCCGAATGCCATGGCGGGGCGTTCGAGAAGCCCGCGCAGCCGGCTACCGTCAGGCACCTGTTAACCATCCCCCTCGTCCGCGCGCTGTGCCTCAGTGGCGCGGGCCTGTCGTTCATGTGAGTGAAGGTTTGTGTATGCGCGCGTGGTTCCCGGTTCTGACACCTACGCGACATGCAGTGCAACCGGTTTTGATGTTACTTTTGGTGCGTCTGGACTGTGTCGCGGAGGCAATTGAACTGGCGCAGACTGAATTGTCCGCTTAACCTCGACAGTGCTGTTCTGTTACACGTCCATTCCGCAGGGAGGTCTGGCCTTCGACGTAAGCCCTCCTTATCACCACGTATTGCCATCCATTACACTCACCGTACTGCGCATGGTTCCGTCATTTCCAAACCACAGGCCACGCAAATCGGCTATGCGCTCTCGATCTCGGGCGGGATCTCGATCTTCCTCCAGCTGTGCTGCATGCCCTTCCTCCTCCGGCGCTTCGACCACGCGCGCATGTACAACTTCTGCATGGGCCTCTGGCCCTTCTGCTTCGTCCTCCTCCCCGGCCTCAACATCCTCGCCCGGCTCGGCGCCGTCGACGTCATCACCGGCGAGCTCGCGCCCGGCACCCACGGGCTCGTCTGGCTCGGGATTACGATCATCCTCCTCATCTCGCGTGCTGGTGCCCTTGCGTTCTCGTGAGTGTTGTGCCTGCTCTGCGCATGCGCATGTGGGTTCCGGCCGGTTAACGTCTACATACCACAGGGTGAGCATGATCCTCGTCAAGGAGAGCGCGCCCGATCCCGCCTCGCTCGGCGTGACCAACGGCGTGACCCAGTTCGCGATGGTGGGCTCTTGTCTCCTGGCAGTCCACACGCATTACAGGATACTCACGCTGCTGCCGTGCGCTACAGTGTCTCGCTCGCTCATTCAGCCCCGCCATCGCCAGCTCGCTCTTGGCGTTCTCGATCGGCTACGACTTCATCCTCCTCCGCTACCTCTGGGTCATCGTCATGACCATCATCTGCTTCCTCGGCACCACGCTCTCGCGCCGCATCGCGGAGGGCAGGCGGCCGATCCCCCGGTAAGCTAAGAAAAACGACTAGAACGATTATCACGATAGACATGCACGACGATTATTGAGTCGACTCGGTAGGAGTCATTGTTTTGGTGTCAGTCAGCAAGTGCAGAATTGTCTGTATAGTTGTGCTGTGTTGTGCTGTTGTGTTGTCGATTGGACATCTCGTTCCTCACTTTTTCCTCTCTCTCGGGTTCGTCGCATGCAAGCATCCAGAATTTTCCAATGTAGATTACCAGCATACACATACAAACAAAGATCCTCCGAGCGACACCGGCGCGAAACCTACACCTCCAATCGGAACAGGCGGTCCGTCGAACCAAAGCAAGGGACAGGACGCGCAACCTAGAGCTTCGAAGCGGAGCCCGAGGGCTCGCCCAAGGCGTATAGAGCGTCGAGGGGCTCCTTAAAGAACATGTACGTCTCCTTCCTACAAAAGGAGGATCAGCGGCGTCCAGTCAACCTAACGGTCCACGCACCTCTTGACCTTCAACGTCGGCGTCAAGCAACCGTTCTCGGTCGTCATCGGCTCGGTAGTCAAGTGGATCCTCCTGATCATCTCAAAGCTGCATGCGGTGACGGACCGCGAGCGACCCAGGGCGGGAAGAACGCCACAGGAAAAAAGGAAGCGTGAGGGCGCGGAAGAGCATCAGAGATACAGGTTTAGCGTGGGCGCGCGCGGACAGGACGGGCGAGGGGGGAACGCACCCCTTGAGCTTGGCCTGACGCGCCTGCTTCTGGAGCTCGGCGAGGAAGGCGGCGACGATCTGCGGGTCCTTTGCCGCCGCCGCGAGTGCGGCGGTGTCCTCGGAGGCGACCGCCTTGCCCGTCACGCGCGCGATGAGCGCGGCGAACTGGACCGGGTCGGGCACCGCGACGGCGATGAGGTACGACTGGAGCGAGTCGCCGTGGACGTAGAGCTGCGCGACGAAGGGGCTGCCGCTGTAGATGCCCTCGATGTTCTCGAGCGCGACGTACTCGCCCTGCGAGAGCTTCATGATATTCTGTGCACGCAGAGGTTCCATGTCAGCAAACTCTCGCAGTGACCGCCACGCGGGAAGGGCGGACAGGTGTCGCACCTTGACGCGGTCGATGATCTTCAGCCGGAGCGCATCGTCCATCTGGCCGACGTCACCGGTGTGCAACCAACCTTCCTCGTCGATGGTCTCCACCGTCTTCTTGGGGTCTGAACTCACGACAGGTGCATCAACGATGGATGCGCCTCCGCGCGCCGCACATTGTACGCACCCTTGTAGTAGCAGGTGAAGCGCTGCGCACCGCGCATGCAGATCTCGCCACGCGGGTGCGGCTTGTCTTCTGCCGAGTAGCCCATGGAAGGGACGTCGATGAGCTTGAGCTCGCAGTTCGGGATCGGGGAGCCGACGGTGCCGCTCGCCTTCGGGTCGTAGCTCCATGTGCGAACGAAACTACCGCAGTTCTCGGTCATACCGTACCTTGAACCAAAAAAACTTCAGTTGATCAGACCGCATCCGAGTCCACGGAGATCGTACCCTGCAAGCCGGTGAGATGTGGCTTTCGCATGCAATGCAACTCAATGGCACGTACCTTCGATAACCTCGCTGAGCAGACCGATTTTGAGGAAGTCCATGACATTCGCACTGATGGGTGCAGAGCCTGTGGTCAGCAAAGTGATCCTGCCACCGAGAACATTGTGCAGCTTTCCATGATGAACAATGGGAAACAAGGTGAGTTTGGATGTTCTCATGTTCGATCGAAAGAAACATGCCTTCCTGAACACAAGCTTGTCCCAGAAGGCGTGGGTGAACTGACCGGCCGTCCGCAGGTTGTGCAACTTCGTAGCCACGGCCTTGCGGAACAAAGCGCCCCTGACACCCGGCGCAGTGCCAGCAGCCATCGCCGACTGGTAAACCCTGTTGAGGACACGAGGGACCAGTGGCACAAAGTGCGGCTTCAGGATCGCGAGGTCCTCCAAGAGAGTCAACGGGTCGCCGGTAGTGTATCCGATTTGGGCACCCATCGCAACGGCGATGAGCTCCATGCAACGCTACGACCTGCATCAGCCAGAGAGGTGGGGACGTGTATGGCTGCTGTCACACTGACCTCGTAGATGTGGGCAAGCGGCAGGAAGGACATCATCATCGTCTCGTTGTTCAACTCGAACTGGTAGAGGTAGCCATACACGGACTGTGCCAACGCCCCGTGCGTGATCACAACACCTGGAGTATCTGGTTAGTGACACCTTGAGCTTGGCTCGCTTGCAATCTCACCCTTTGGCAGCCCGGTAGTGCCCTAAGATATCGTCACCACATTAGAGTCTACAGGATACCGTTCAAAGACAACGCACCGAGGTGTAGCAGATAGTGGCGACCGTATCGGACTTGGGGGTGATCACCTCGGTGAGGTTTGCACGACCGAACTCCTCCACTATGGACCAGGGTCAGCAAAGGATTGCCTACAACATCCTGTACGTGAGTACGTACACTCGGACATCTCCTTGATATCGACGTTGACGGACTCGCCCCAGGCGGACAGTACAGTTTTAGTCTGCGTAGAGAGAGGCTCCATCGATACCACCATCTTCAGGACTGGGCATTTTGGAGCGAGCTTCAAAAGAGAGGGTATATGCGTTGGGGACGCGAAGACGATCGAAAGCTCGGAGTGGTTGATGCTGCAATCACCAGGTCAGTACGTCGTTTGAAAGCGGGCAGCAGCAGCTTCACACTCACATAAACTCTGCACGCGGATAGTAACACGTCCAATGTCATCCCCCCCTCCCCCACCGACGCAAGACAGGGCGACGCACCTGCCGAGTCTTTCCCCAAAGTATCGTATAGACTGACGCCGACCTTGTCGTACGCTTGCAGCGAGAGATCGACGACTTGCCAATCTGCATGCACAGCGTGCGGGACCCAGAACGACCGTCAATGCCAAGCGCTTCCAGCCCATAACGACGTCCGACGCAGACACGTACTCGGGCAGTTCTTGCTCCAGATACCGACCGTGGGCAACTCCCCGCCGCCAACCTTGCCGTCTTGAAAGAGCTTGTGGATGGCGCTGCCGAGCGCACGGCGGCGCGCGTCGACCTCGGGCCAGGACTGCCAGACGTGGTAGTCGGCGTACTTGAGCGGCTCGGTCGAGAGGATGGGGCGGTGGCCGAGGAAGGGGCCGCCGTTCGCGCGCTGGATGCCCTCGTCGAACAGCTGCACGAGGTTCGTGAAGACCTTGGGCGACTCGAGCGTGATGAACGGGTATCCCGCTGTGGGGGGAGGCAGAGCGTGTCAGGTTGGTCGCGTTTCGCGATAGTTTGGCACGAGGTTCGATGACGTGGGTACGGGTCGAAAACTCACCTCCTCGGTAGTGCGCTGGAACGCGGTTCGCATGCCTTCAGGTCAGTCCGACCAGCTACGCGTCCGAGAAGACTGTAAACGCACCGGTCTGCCCAGGGCGCTTCGTTCCCGGAACCTCTATACACTGTTTGTGGTAGGGCGCATCCTTCGGAAGGGGCACAGGCAGGTGCGCGAACTCAGTGGTCGACGGCTTCGGCATCTTGAAGTGAGATGTACCAGCGGGACCGAAGCGGAACGGGCACGAGATGAATGAGTGTCCATCTAACAACGCGGCGAACGTCAACAGCTTACCGCGTTCTAAGTATGGGTATGCAGCACGGACGGCTGAGTTGCGGTGAGCTGGAGTGTGTTTGGTGGCTCGGTATGTATGAACAGAGTGTGCCGTTGTGGGGACGTGGCGGGCGGCGTCGAGCGCGTTTAGTGACCTTGGCTGTGGGTATACGATTGGTACCGGTCGATGCTACTCATGTGATATCAGCATGCAGTCAGGTACTCACACGTACGTCACAGGCCCGTTATGGGAATCATCTTGTAAACGTACCTTTGAACCGTCGCCGTGGCTGCAGGCTTGGTGTGTAGTTGCTCGAGATAGGTGGGTAGTGGCGAGCCAAGATCTACCGCCAGCTCATGACCCGTGTGACTTGCGAATTTTTGAGCTGCATGCCTGATGCACCCACACGAACAGACGGAGGCACGCTTCTATGGGCGCACAACACGGCGGAATTTCGAAGTCATGGCGTCAAACATGACGCAGTGTCGGGATCATAGTCGACGTCCATAGATACTTCTTTGCGCCGATGGCAGGAACACACAGCATGCATAGAGCAAGGAACAATATGTTACAGGGTGCTTGCAGACAGGTTCATCATACAGGACAAGTACATTCTCGCTGAATCTACTACGGATCAACATTACGTGCCGAGTAGATAAGATAGGATCGTGGCAGTCGTGGCGGTGGGATAAGTATCAGTGCGGAGATAGAACGCAGACAGCGAGCGTAGCGAGGCAGGACACAATCAAGGCGCACTCAAAACAATCTGCGAACGGAGGATGAGCTAAGCAGCCCGAGCATATTTACAACACCGAGAGAGCTTACCTTCATAAACTGCTCGTAGTTCATCTGTACCCAGCCGTCGCGGTCTGTGTCCACTCTGTGGAAGACGATGAGCCGCTTCTCTGTGTTCAAGCATAAGACGGGGCATACCGCTGGAAAGCCTCCGTGAGCGTCTTCACGACGACACACGCCCGCACGAAGCGATCGAACGTGATGCCAGGTGGGGGCCGTAGCGGTCAGAAGGTCCGGAAGCTACTTCAAGTTCAGTGCACGCTCGAGGCGATCCTTGACGGCAGATAAGCCAACGACTCACCGTACTTCTGCTCGAGCAGCGAGAGAAGGGCGGGCGACAGGTTGTAGCCAAAGCTGCGCAGCGCCTCTGATAGCTCGGCTCCGTCTATTGAGCCAGACCGATCTCGGTCGAAATGCCTGAAGACGTTCTGCCAGTCCTGGATGTACTTCCAGAGGCCGGAGAACTCTGAAAGGGAACGCGTCAAGCACATGTGAAGCCGGTGACGGGCAGACATTGGCACTTGCCATTGAAACCAATCGTTCCACTACGGTCCGTGTCCTGAGATACGTCTGAGCACGGAGCATTCGCACAGAACACAGACCCACTCACGAAGATGGACATGAGCATCTTGACCGTGTCGAGGTCGAACCCTGCGAATCGAGGGTATTAATTTCGGGAGTCGGGAGCACATAGGCGCATGGCGTGCACGCCCAACGTGCGGGCACGAGGCAGAGGCATCTGAGATGTCAATCTGGCTTGTGGAGCCCCGCCTCGGCCTGCGTACGCACCATCCCGCGAAACGAAACTCAGAGAAACTCACTGGTCCAGTTCCCTGCCGTGCGCGACCCCAGATTAGCCTCGATCGCAGGAAGATCAGCGCGGCCAGGAAGGGCTCGAGAACGCACCATTCACGAGCGCGGCCTGCAGCTCGGTCACGCTAATCGCTCCCGAACGATCCGTGTCGACGGCTGAGAACCATTGCCACAGCTGGGGATCGGCTCCGGCAGGAGGGCCGCGGGGGGAGGGCCGCCGTATCCGGGGGCGGCCCCATTGCCGTAATAGCCCTGTTGGGGCGGCGGGGCTCCGTATTGCGAGCTTACTGGGCGGGGCGGCGGGGCCCCGTAGTGAGAAGCGTGAGACGAATGGCGTTGGGGGTGCCGTAGCGCAGAGACATCGAGGGGTGGACGGGGGATACTTAGGGGTGCGGGGGGCACGGAAGATGATGGAGGGAATGTCGAAGGAGGGTTGGACGCTTTGACGCCCTTTTGAGCCACAATCACCGAGAGAGCTCGTCAGGGCTGTGAGACTTTTGTCGTGCAGTGTCAGCCGACTGGGGCGGCTGAGTACTTGCGCGCAGCCGCCGCGATGACTCCTTTGCAGTGCGCCTCGCTCCATATCCGCCTCGGAGAAGTACCAGAGTCTGTCGTGTGCGATGGCAAGGACGCATCGCTCACTCAGCCTGCACAGCCATGAATAGCATAAGCTGGGGGAGCAAGCGCAGCGTTGATAAGTAAGGGCGTAAGTACTTATCTCGAATACAATGTGAGGCGCAGGTGGTTTCCGTCACCCTTACGCTCTTATACAATTGTTCTCTTGGAGGATCGCGCGCGAGTGAGTGAATCAATATTGGTAGGGGTGACGTCGCCGACACTGCCGCCGCATGCTGTCCGTGCGGGGTTATACGAAGGGTGCGCTGTGTAGCGAGCGTCGGAGCCAGCGCAAGTCCGCCATACGCCGCTTTCCAAGGTCTCAACGCTGTTTGCAAGTCCATGTACGCTGACAGAGTCTGTTCTCCCTCCTTCGAGCTAGGTGTACTCATCTTGGACCAAACCACCAGGAAGCGCAGAAAGCCAATCTGGAACAGATCTCGGGCTCAAACCGCTTAGAATCATGTGGTATTCAAGCGGCAACGAAGACGCCGGAACTCCGGCCAGCTCGCCTTACACCCGTACCTCCATACATACTATAGCCAACTTCTTTCGCGCCGCGCAACGGGACACGCCTCCAAGAAAGCCTACCTACAGGTATTGAACGTAAGCTGTCGCGCTATCTGCACTCAACGTCTCGCGTCCTCTGAAGCTTCGGTCCATCCTCTCAAGTTGTCAAAGTTCTGAAGCTACACTGGCATGACTTCGCCGCACCTCAAAGCTGTGATATTCGATGTATGTCTGCCCGTCCAGAACGCTCTGGTTCCCAGTCATTACCAACAGTCAACGAGACCGCCTGAACTCGCGCATTCGTCTGATCCCACCACCGACAGATCGGCGGCGTCGTCTGCCGCAGCCCGCTGCTCGCGATAGCGGCGTACGAACGGGAACACGGACTGCCCAACAACTACATCAACTGTGCGATGTACGTCCCGCCCCTCTCTTCTGTTCCGAGAGCTGTCTGACGAGTCTGTCATGCGCCTACCTTCTTCGCCCTGATGGTCGCTGCCGACAATGTGACGCGTCCGTGTGCCCCTCCTCCTCCAGCACGACCCGTGGATCGCACGGCGCGTGGCAGAAGTTCGAGCGCGGCGAGATCCCCCTCTTCCCGTTCTACACCCAGTTCGGGCGCGAGCTCTCCGACACGGCGGTCAACAACCCAGCGTACGCTGCGTACTGCAAGCGGCGCGGCCTCGGTCCGTCTCCTCTCTCCTCCCCCTCCCACGCCCGTGCCAGCGAGCGCTGACTCGAGACCGCCGCACGGCGCAGTGTGTCCGGAGCTGCCCACCGCGGCGCTGCACATCGACGGGCGGGAGGTGAGCAATGTCCCGTTGACGTCGCCGTTGCCGCCGCCGGGCGCCGCCGCCGAGCCAAGGCTGAAAGGAACTGTCACCGCCGCCTGCAGCTGTTCGGGCGCATGATGCGAGAGAGCGGCGAGTTCGACGCGCGCATCGTCGAGGCGATCAGGCGCATCCGAGGCGAGTACCGTTCCCCTTCCCCCGCCGCATCTGCCCGGTCACTGCCCGGGCCATGCACGCACGCACGCACGCACGCTGACGCTGACAGGATCGGACCCCCGTCTATCTCCTACTTGTGCTTCTGCTTCTGCCTCCCGCCTGCGACTGTCGTCTGCCCGCCGGCAATCTGCGCACGCACGCACGCACGCACGCACGCACATCGGGCACCACGCGTGCGGCGCCGGTCGGGCGAACACAGCGACGGGCAGGTGGCGGGTCATCGCGCTCACGAACAACTTCTCAAAGTCGGACGCGGACGTCGTCGGCGGCGCCGGCGCGCCGCCCCCGCAGACGCGTTCCCGCACTTCACCACCGTCGCCGCCGCCGAGCGCGCGTTCTTGGGCTGGCGCAACGGCGCGACGCCCCCGCGCCTGCGCGCGCTCTTCGACGACTTCTGCGACTCGAGCACGCTGGGAATGAGGTGCGTGCAGATTATGATGCAGCCCCGTTATCCCCGCGCCCGCGCCCGCGCGCGTGTGCGCATGCGTCCCCGCCGACGTGCATCGCTGACCGTGCCCGCGCTCTGGCGCACGCTCTGAACAGGAAGCCCGAGCCTGGCATCTATCTCCTCGCGTGCGAGCGCAACGGGATCAAGCCCTCGGAAGCCGTCTTTCTCGACGACCTCGGAATGTGAGCTCCTCCGTCCAGCCTGGTCTTCTTCTTCCTCGATCCCCCATCCCTGCCTCGCTCGTACGCGTCGCCGTCGAGCCCCCTGTGGCCACCACCTTCTATACCACGCGTGCACCCTGACGTGTCTGACGTACGACCGCGAGCTATGCAGGAACCTCAAAGCAGCCCAGGCGCTCGGCATGGAGACCATACGTGCGTGCTCTCTTCTGTCTGTCTGTCTGAATCGTTCGCGTCACCGCTGACGCGCTGACGTCTTGCCGTCCGTGCGCTGACGGCCGCGTTCTGGCTTGACATTGACAACCTTTTCAGACGTGGCCATTGGCGGATCGCTCGAGGCGCTCAAGAAGCTCGAGGCGAAGCTGGGCATCGACTTGACTGGCGGCGTCGAGGGGCCCGCTTCCAGGCTCTGACGGCGTATACATCGCGATCGCACGCCCCCGCTGGGTCAAGTTGGGCAGGATTAGAGAAGTGCGCGGGAAGCGCCCGCATACGGCCATCGCGTTGCGATTTTCGCAGTGCGGAAGCATGCGCGCGGGCGCAGGCGGCGTGTGTGTGCGTACGGGGGTCGCTGGAAGGGTCTATTCACTCTACATAGTCGTTGTGTACGCGTATGCACCCGTGTGGGTCGTGGATGGCCCGTGCAGAGGGCGGCAAGTGCTCTTGCGTCTGTCTAGAAAGGCTTGTCCGACGCGGGCGTCTTGTCCTCCCAGTATCCACCGATCTAGAGAAGCAGGGGCGGGGGAGACGGTCGTCAGGCATCCGGGCATTGGAGCAGCGTGCTGAGACGAGTACGTACCACGGGCACTTTGGAGAGGAAGCCCCGCTTGACGAGGGGCGTGACGGACAGAAGCTACACGGTGGTCCACGCACAGACGTTGAGAGACCGTTAATCTGTTCGGGTAGAGGCGTGGCGACGTACGGAGAGCGCAGCGACACCCGCACCTGCACCCCACATGCCCAGGGATGTTGTCCAGGTGCGCGCAAACTGCGATGGAAAACGTCCCGAGGTCAGCCGAAGAGCCCTGAGGATGGTCGAAGACGTGGACGCCTTGCCTGGAAGAGGGGCTTTTGGGGAGGGGTGTGGTGGTAGAACACGCGAGACATGGCGGAGAGCGAGGGTCTGAGCGACGGCTTCGTAGACGCGACTGGCGCAAGAGAATGTGTGTGGACAAGGTGCTGGACAGCAGCGAGCGTGCACTGGAGGGCTCGCGGGAATACCCGATGGATGACGCCGGCCACCTCCCAAGTTGCCGAGACCCGCGTTCTTTCGGTTGTCGACTTTTGCCCTCAGCCACACTCACTCTCCCTGCGAGGCCCCTGTGTGCCTGCCTGTCTCGTTCTCTCGTTCTCGCAGCGGACGGCCCACACACGCTCTATTCGCGCCGCCCTGCCTACGCTTGTCGCCCCGTAAATCCGATCTACCTTTCCCAGCAGAACTGCCCCGCGAGGATCGTCGCACGAACAGCGAAGAAAAAAAATTATGGCGAACCCCCGGCAGAGACGCAAGCTGCGTTCTGGGTCGCACAGACCGGTGCAGCACTCGCGACGGGCGAAGAAGCTGCTGAAAAAACAACCGCGTCGGTAACTTTTACGCTGTCTCGCGGGCGCACGGGCTGAACGGAGCTGAATCTAGCCATTCGGGGCCCAAGGTGCTGCAGGAGGCCTGGGACGTGCGGAAAACGGTCAGACAAAAGTGAGTACGCTCGTGGCCTGCAGTGTGGTGCGCGATGGGCGCGTGTGTGGGCAGGATTACGGAAAGACGGAGAGTCGTGCGGTGACATGCGGCTGCTGATGTGCTCTACTTGTAGCTATGAAGCTCTGGGGCTCGCGGCCTCGCTGAACCCGGGCGCGTCCGGGGGCACAGAACGGAAGGACGGGAGCCAAAAGGAGACGGAAGTGAGGGGGAGAAGGAAGAAGCAGGGCGGTCCGGATCGAGGGAGGAGGCGGGAGCCAATGGGGTGCGGAAGGGGTTCGGGAAAATCATCCGGGACGCAGCGGGGAACGTCGTGGACGTGCAGCTGGGAGAGACGGAGAGCGAGAAGGAGGAGGAGGAGGGGATGTCGGAGGATGTGGACGTAAGCGCGGACGGACAGGCGGCGGGATGGGTTGGGCTGGGCTCTGACGGGCGTCGAGGGGAATCGCAGACGGGGGTGGTGCAAGGTGAGCGCATCGAATTCTGCGGTGGTTCAAGGATGTGATAGCATGGGCGCCTGTGGGCAGGGTGCTTCTCGTCCTTGTGTCAGGCCGGCGTTGCTCCAGATTGGCGGGCCATCGCGCTGACTGATTCTATTTGGGCAGCACTGGAGCAGCTATCTGCGTGTGCGCGCGGGGTTCGCGTGCGGCGACACACATCCAAGGGGGAGCTGGAGTCGCTGGGACGGCTGGTGGGCAAGTACGGGGACGACGTGGAAGCGATGGCGCGGGACCGAAGGCTGAACCCGGCGCAGCGGACGGGAGGGGAGCTGAGACGGGCGATCCGCAAGGGAGGGCTGGTCGGGTGAAGGGGCGGGCGGGGGTCGGCGGGGGATGTTCCGGGTGTGGCTGTACTGTCGAGATCGGGCAGAAGGGAAATAGAATGGATGGCCGTGAGCTGTCCGGCCTCTGCCCATGCGACGGACGCGCATCGGCCAGAGACCCGCAGATTCAGCCTCTGTCAGATCCGTGCGTGCTTGTCGTGATTTCTCCTCCTGGGCGCTCAACAGTCTGCACCCAGCTCTCGACGACCGCCACGACGTCGCCACCGTCGACCTCTTACAGGGCGGGTGGGTGCGTCGCGGACGCTGGACAGCTGGTGACGGCGGACGTTTCGGGTAGACGTGTCGCGCGTGCTGGGTTGCGCGATATGCCGAGGAGGCATGGTATGTTACCGAGTGGCACATATTTGACTCTGGGTGACCGCGGGCGTCTGCTCGAAATGGCATGGACACTCGAGTGTGAAGCGGCCAGTCCTCCCGCATGGAAGCTCTTCTCTGCGAATCGACCCTCGCAGAATGCCTTCGACCTCTTTGACACTCGCGTTTCTTCCCTCCCCTTCCGTCCACTCTTCTCCACCCCGTCCCCTTTTAGTCCGTCCTCCCTCTCCCAACCACCCCCTCACGCCGTACTTAATCTCGCCCGCCCCTACCCCCCCCTCCGCCCCCGCCCCCGTCCCCGACGCTCCCCATGTCGTCCAGGAACACATCCTCCCCCCACGCCCGTTCAGAGTCCGCTTCCCCTTATCCCAATATGTCCCGCAAAGCGCCCGCTCAACCCAAGTCCACTCGGCAGCAGTACTCTGGTCAGTCCCGACCTTTCCCCCGTCCATCCCGATTGCTTACCCTCTCCCGCTCATAGCCTGCGGAGCGTGTCGCATGCGCAGGTACGCGTTCTCGCGCCCGCCACTCTCCCAGAGCCTATCTGACCTCCATATTAAGGGTCAAATGCGACCTCAAGGACCTCCCTACCCTCGCCTCCGGCCAGCATCCCCCCTGCTCAAATTGCAGCGAGCGCGGTCTCAACTGCGTGTACGTCCTCCTCCTTCGCCTCCCCTCGCGCGGATCCTCACTCTCTTCAAGCGACGAATTTGCCGAAGTCAAGGCCGTCAAGCTTCTCCGCCGCGGTCGCCGCCTACAAAAGGTCGAGTGAGTGCCCACCTCGCCTGCCCGGCCCCGCCTCCGGCCTCATTCCCTCTCAGAGCAGTATACGGCAAGGCCACAAAGGAAGACGCCGACCTACACACCGTCATCCCTCCCCGATGCGTGATCCCCCAGCTCAAGCCCGAGTTCTTCAGGTCTCCATTCTTCCGTCGCTTTCACATCCAGAGTGCGTAGATCCCCCCGATCGTGCCCCCGCCGTCGATCGCTCACCCCTCCGATCCCATCCACCGTACACTAGGACCCATACTCGAGCCCAACGAGTTCTGCAAGCGCTTCACCGAGTGGTACAACGACAATTCCGACTGCCTGCTATTCCCTGGTCAGTTGATCGCCTTAGCCATCGTCGTTTGGGCCGCGAGCTACGGCATAAACGAAGCGGGGGAGGAGGTCCTCGAGCTGCGCGATGAGGACATCCAACAACGCAAAGAGCGCATCAACGAGATGCTCCTCGAGCTGCTCTACCTTGTCGATATCCACGGCATCCTACGAAAGCCGACCTGGGACGGCGTACGAGCACTCCTCCTCATCATGCCTCTTACCGAAGGTCTGCCCCCTTGCTCGCACGACTCCTCCAATCGTCTCACTTCGTTTAATTTCTAGAGGTGCAAACGCCCCTAGAACGCCTGGTATGTGTTTCTTGCCTTGGCGAATGGACTCGCTTCCTCATTTCTTCGTCAAGGCGATGTACGACGCCACCATGAGCCAGGTATATGCACTCTGTAGCCTGAACATCGACAGCGGGCAGGGCGAATATGTCGACGCTCTCGTACGGGCGCGAATATTCTGGTACTCTCACGTCATCGACGGGGTGACCAGCGGCCTGCGTGGCGGGCGCATCGCATTGTAAGATAATTAATTCGCTCACGTCCCTAATAACGGCATTTATGGCAGCCCACAGAACCGACGACGACCTGACGGCTTTCGAAGCGACTCTTCCGCCCCTGGGGAGTGATGGGGGCCCTCGAGTTCATATGCTTTTGCTTACCGGTTCGCTACCATTCCCATCCGCATTGCCTCGGTCTGTCGCGATGTTCACGCCGTCCTCACCGGTCCCAAGGCCCGCCAACGCGATGACATTGACGAGGACAGTCTGCAGGACGCCTGGGACATGCTAGAGCGTTGTTGGCGGGACCTGGAGGGTCTGCGACAATTTGGCGCATACGACATTGTGCAGATGGAGGACGTAGAGCGGTTTATCGATGGGTGGCAGGTGAGCCGCCGTCGCACTCGTGATGAATCTCTCCATGCTTACCCATGTCCTTGTGGTCGGTGTCAGATATTTCTTTTCGAATCGCGTATGTCTGCTTCTGTCACTCTCGCCGTCATATCGGTTGACACATGCGTTCACAGATAATGTCATCCGCGAAGCTCTAAAGCAACGGCTTGTTGCGCTCCCCGTACAAGAGACCGCAGGCTACCTCTCTGAATCGCATCCGTCAAGCAGGACGCGCAAGTCCGACACCATCTTCCGCCTTCACATGAAGGCCAACACGAAATGCCATACAGTCGTCAGACACGTCGTGACCATCCTCCGCAGAAATCTCGGCACCCCCTTCTTCCAATACGACGCAGCTCTCGTCCGCGATGGCTGCTTCTTCGCCGGCTTTCTGTTGGCCGGAGAAAGCGGATCGCGCGACGACGTCGAGGTCTGTCTGACGGCTCTGTCAGAGATGCGTTGGGCGTTCTCGAAGAACGACGAGCGGCAGCGGACCGTACGCCTTGTGTGGGACGCCCGCGCTACTCAGTCCCGCGGTCAATCATCCCGTAGCAGCTTCTCGTCCAGCCCGCCGGAGGAGACGATACGCGGACCGGGGACATACGACGGCAGCTATGTTCGTCGGGCACTGATGCGTCCGACGAGTGTTCCGCCGATATCTCTGTCGGCCACCACCATGGGCCACGGCTATGAGAACTCGTCCGCGCCAAACACCGCGTGCACTCCGGACGGGAGGTGGCCCTCCACCACCTCAGGGTCGGGCTCGGAAACCGAGCGCTACCCCGCGACCTCTCGTTCCCCTTCCCTTCCAAGCGCCTCGTCTTCGTACGCAGCCTCCCTCAGCAACGTCCTGCAGCCCGAGGACGGCGGCGTCGGCCCGTCCTCGATCCTCTTGGCGTCATCTCGAGTGTCTGCCGGACATCCGACCGGCCAGAGCACTTACTACGTGCCACCCTATAATTACCTCCCTATGAGCGACAGTGTGGACACCCGCCCGGCGCCCGCGCAGTCTGCCAGCTTGGAAACCTTGTCCCCTACCGAGCCGTCGCCGGCATTCAGCCATCCCACGACCGGGTACGACTATGCGGCCGTCTCGTACTCCTCGTCTGCCATCGGACAAACGGACACAGGGCCCAGCTACATTCCGGCGCAGGCTGCCGCGCAGGGCGGCAGCCCCTCGTTCGGGGCACCGAATTACTACTAGTGGTGGGTGACCGGGGCTTCGCAAGCTTGGGTTTGAGAATCCCGGACAAGGTTCGGACCGTCTTCTGAGTATTTCTGTCGGTCGTGGCATCATCATCATCATCTGTTTCTTTGCATGTCGATTGCATCCCCTCCATCCATCGGACCGCTCCCGCTCCCGCTCTCGCATCTCATTCGCTCTCGCTCTCGCTGTCGAACATCTTGGAGCCGGCAACTTACGTGTATATCGCTTTCCCGCCCTGCCGTGTCCGTCCCATCGATGTATACTATACCATCATCTCTCCCCCCACGTCCACCACGTTCACGTCTGCCAACAGGTCATCCCCTTCCCTCTTCCGCCGGCATCTTCGCTGCAAATATTTTTTTCCCGCATACCGCATGGCTAGAGCCCGATAGAGGTTATTACATCACATTATCGCTGCGCCGCGCTCGGGGCGTGACGTTAACACCGTACTATATCATTCACTTTCCGCCCCTTGTACGTAGTAATCTGTACGCCTACACCCCCACATTATTCACGCATGCAACGCGGCCCCTCTCCCCCCCCCCCCTGCGCCACGCGGCCGGGTCATGGCGCAGAGGACGATGATGCACGGTGATTGCAATAATAATACACGCCTACTGTAATGACACAAGTGTGGCAGATACTTACACTTGCGCAGATGGGCTCCAGATGCCGATGCGCCTTTTTCTCGTAGCTGTCAACCCGAGGGAGGGAGATCACGCCCAATCTGGCTGTCAGACTGCCCAAACCGGGCACGCAGCCCTCCAGGTTCCCGGCGACCCTGGTTCGCCCCGGGCGGCTCGGGCGAGAGGGCGAGAGGGCGCGGAGAGGGCTCCCACATTCAAATTGATCATTGGACAGTGGGACGGCCGGGCGGAGAACACGCGGACGGGGAGAAGGGGGTCCGAATCGACGCGAACGCTCGAGACGCAAATGCAATCAGCGTCTGGAGGCAGTTTCCATCACCTGCGAAGGCCGACGTCGACGGTTCAATCAGACCGAGCTCGTGCTTGTATTTGGTGGGTTCCTCGTTCATGAGGACAGTGCTGGCCGCAGGTGACGCGTGACGGTAGGTACCAGAGCAGCCGGCCGCTCCTGCCTTAATGTATGGCTATTGCTCACGGTGCGCGCGCGGCTGGGAGCGCTGGGCCGGACAGTTGTGGGTGCGCGGAAGACGCGTTGGCCGGATCGGGGTATATGAGGCTCGAGAGACGGACGGACGAGGACGAGGACGGTTTGGGGTGCTGCAGTGAGACGGACGCTTCGACACCGAGGATCAGACGGTGCTGAGAGCGCTCAGCATCGGAAGGCTGGCACTTACTTACGCGCACGGGTGATTGGATGGGCCGCTGGGTGGGGTGGGGCGCCGCGCAGTCGCAGTCGCAGATGTGGACGTGATCGCGGACGTGGACGTGAGTTCTGCTTGATTGGCACATTGCGTTCGCGCTGACTGGCTGGCCTCGGGGCGCGCGGGTGCGTTGTCGTTGTAGTGCGCTGACGGCGGGTGTTCTTGCGAGTGTATTGTCTTTGTCCTTTGCGTGACGGTCGACGTGCGAAGCGATCCTGGACGAATGCTCGACGGTCCAAGCGAGCCGGCGGCAAGACGATCGAGATGTCCGAGGGCGATGGCGAGCCGAGAGCTCTCTCCGAGGGGGGCACGCCGCACCGCCGGCGTCGTAGGTGTCCCGCTAGACCAGACTCGCCAAGGCAGATCCAGCGGCTGGAGCGAGTCCGTGATGCATGGACGCCATCCATGGGAAGATGGTGCTACGGCTGCGTTTCCCTTCTAGACTCTCTAGCAATTAACCCTGTGTTTCGTGGTTCGCGAGGGAGGTCTGGGCGTGCGTATGTACCTCGGTGCTCAGGGCTGAAAGGCCCGGGGATCGGAGCGAGTGGGCCGGCGGACACGGCTGGTGGGTTGTGCGGGGATGGGACACGGATGCGGATGCGGATGCACGGTTGGTTGGCCATTGGCCATTGGGCCGGAGGGTAAGTTCGCGGGTTCGCTGCCAGGCTAGCTGGCTGCCAGCAAGCGGGTGCTTCCCAGACACGCGTACGCGCAGACGAGGGCGTAATGGCCGGGGATCGCCAGCGCCAGAAGCCGCGTGCGCAGATTCCAGTTCTCTGCGCGTTCTCTGAATCGTCGGAGTTGCGCAGGCGCAGGCGTTGGTGGACGGGCTGGATGTGGGAGAATGTGCCACCCACCCGTCCGTCGCCCGCGCTGTCATCTGTGGTGCGCTGTACCGGCGCTATTCAGTCGTCGCGCGCGTACTGCGCAGCCCTATCGAATTTAATGCGGCATGCATGGCTTGGTGGACGAACCCGGCGACGCAATGGAAGGCATCGTGCGGACGGAGCGCCCTGTGCGAATTACGAATGCAGCGTGCTTGGAGGACGCTGGGCGGAGGGCGTCACGGTTAACGCACGACCGAGGGCTCTGTGGAAGGGGCCGCATCGCTTTCCGGGCACCTGGAGAGAGCGAGGCTGCAATCTTCTGTCTTGACATGGTTGCGGGAGTGCTCCCTTGGTGGGAGCGGGCAGATCAGGCCCGGGAAGACACGCGGGGATGGCAGTGTGGGCATGCAGGGTGTCCGAGAAAATCGCCCATTCATGCTGTAAGACGAGGGAGAGATCTGTCGGTGGACGGGTGGCCGCGAATGAGTAGTGTGGAGTGATAGCGGTTGAAATGAACTTCTGAATCTTACTGCGCGCCGGTGGGGCACGACCGGTCATTTTGGCTAGCCTCGCTGAGAAGAAGGAGAGCCAGTGGACGTTGGTGGGAGGCCTGCGCCGATACACTTGAACCTCGGCTCGAACCTTGTTCAAATGCTCGCGGAGTCACGCATCGCCTGCTGTCCTTCGTTCGAACTTGCCGATCATAGGGGGTTAGGTGTCTTCATTACGTCAGCGGGCGCCCCGTACTCAGTTCCGCAGCGGCCGAGCCACATTTGGGTCGCGCGTGTGCTTCTTGAACCTTATGACAATGGACAGCCTCAATGGCTCCGACACTCTCAGCCTCGTACCACCACCACCATGTTCTGTGAGTGCCCGTGTGTGTGCATCGCTGCATGTCGCTGACCGATAGTGCACAGTCTTCCTGCCATTCGTTTGTACGTATCCGTGTCCGGGACCGCCAGGTCCGAGTCGAATCCTGGAACTTACTCCATCTCTCCAGTTGGCTGCCCCACTCGCATGCGCCCAGAGGGTGATCAGACCCCGAGGATCTGTCCTAAATGCCATAACAGTACGCACAACCGCTGCCATCGGATAACGTTTCTTCGGCATGCTGACTCGGTGGGAACATCTTCTAGTTTCCACCATCCGAGTGAAATCACGCATGTGGTTTGAGCTGTGCTTTGTGCCCCTCATTCCGATGAAGAAGGAACATCTCTGGGTCTGCACTGTATGCCAATGGAATATCCCGCTTCAGCAAGGGTAAGTTTTCTTGCGCGACTTCTGCCCGCTCTCCCCGACTAACGCTCACGGTGGTTCCTGAACACCGGTAGATGGGAGCCCGCTCTGCCTGGCTATGGATTCCACCATGGCGGCCAGGGCCCAATGCCGCCATCGCCTTACACCCAAATGAGCCCGCCTCCGAATGCGGCGGCTCATGGATACCAGCCTCAGTATCCGGCACCGCCGCCCAACGTGAAGCACAACTAATCCCGGACCTGTATCAAGAGCTTTGCTCCCGCCTCCATTCATGTTTCCTCATAGGACCTGTACTTGTACCGCACTTTGCAACCATATGTAGCCATCATTGTTTCTGTGCACGCACACCGCTTCGCCAATATAGTCACCGTCCACATCTTTCAATATGTTCCTGTCATTGAAGGCTCAAACAGACACTTCGCGAAGCTACATCGTCACTTCTTTCGACAACCGCACAGCGAGTACACGACGACGACGACAATTACACCCGCAAGAAAGCCGCCTGCTGTAGCAATGCCGCAGATGTCTCCCCCGGAAAGCATGCCGCTACTTGGCGCGCGTGAGCGAATGTCCCCTGGTGGAGACGTATCGGTGCCTCTGTCTCGGGTGAAAGCTACGAGGGCAGCCGCGGGGTCCGTCAGTCCATGCAGGCCGATCGCGGGAGGTTGCGTATCGGTAGCCGCGTGGTGCGTCACATAGACGTTCTTGAAACAAGCATTTAACACGTCAAGACGGGTCCGGCGCCGGAGCTAGAAGGGATGAGAAACATACCCGCAAGAAAGTATCTCCAAGAAGCCAGTCTGCGGAGAAGACCTGAGAGAACACAGAGGAGAGGGCGTCAGCGATACGGTCCCTCGTGTGGGCCGTCAGAACAACAAGAAGCGGCAATGGTGTGATTTATGAAGGGGGTAGAAGATCTAAACGTACCCCGTCATTGCCCTGCAGCCCGCCCAAACACCAAGTGCCGTCGTCGACAGAACCTTCTTTCCAGCTGATGTCGGCCGGGTCGAGAGCATACTCTTTCTGATTGCTGCCCTCGCCGATGACCAGCCCGACGGCGACCGCACGGTTGCAGGGAACCTCCCACCCCCTATCGGTGCGTCGTGCGCCGCCGACAGATTGCCAGAAACGGGCAACGTCGTCGGTGGGCCCGAGCGCGAGCGTTGTGCCCGTGTCAAGGACTGCGATCGGCGCGGCGGCGCCTCTCACGCGGGACTTGGACAGCGAGAATGCCGTTCCGTTGATCGTCAGCGACTGAAGCGGGAGTTTCCAGTAGTCGAACAGGGACCCGCCCGATGGAAACACGGGGTGGAGGGTCAGATCAGCGGTCGAGCTGACGTACGTAGGGTCGAGCTCGCCGATGGTGAACGAGGAGTCGTCTTCGCCACGGCCGAGCTTGAAGGTGAAGAACCTCGAAGTGTCGTTGAACGCAGAGAAGAGGTTGTCTGCCAACGTGCGACCGGTGGTGTCGGCGATGGACGCTTCCGCGGCGAAGGCGAGCCCCATGATCCCGCTGTTGCCTGTACCAGACAGCCCTAGACCGCTCGTCGCGTTCGCCATCGCTGCCACGAGAGAGGAGTTAGCTGACTTCTATCTTCGCGAATGGGCCGTTTGAACTGTGGAACCAACCGAATATTTGTGACGACACCTGGAAGTCCCCGACGGTGACCGTGTCGGACCCTACGACCCCCGTCACATTGCCCATGAGGTAATTCAGATGGAAAGGGACGTCGGCCAAGGAAAGGGAAGCGGATTTGTTGTATTTTGGGACCCCAGAGCAGTCTTCTGCCATGCAGTCAGACGAGACGACCCACTGGATGCCAATCAGCCGCCAACCCCAAACATGTCAGCCGCATTGTTGTCGGTTCGAACTCACCAGATCGGATGAACCCGTGTCCAGAAGAACCATAAAGTCCTGTCCGCCGATGCTGGAGACAGATCAGCGACGTTGTTCTCTCGAGGCAAATGGAAAGGGCATACTCGATTTGGACCAAATACGCGCTGCGAGGGTGGCATTTGTGAGCGAACCTTACGGAATATGATCAAGAGGTCACTCACAATTCATTGCCGTTGGTGAGAGATAGATCTCCGTGCAGGTTCGAGCCCGGGAGTTTGGCCATTTGAGTACGGGGGACCCTGTACACGGGGATCCGTCCCATCCCTGCAAGCGCCTGGAGAGTAAACCACGCGAAGGGGAGACCCGAAAGAAGACGCCTAGATATGCCCATATTGCGGACGGATGACGCACAGAAGAGAAGGCGTGGAACATGGCTGGCTTCCTGGTGAAGAGATAATACCGCTTCGCAGTGGCTGACCCTGCTTTGAGTGTACCAGATTCTAAACTGGCCTAGAAGTTGGGTCCCTCACGGTCATATCCCTTAACGTGCTTGCCCGCCGGCGGCGAGCATTATATACATCTAGATTCCCGGTTCCCATGGGAGGCAGACCGTTTGCGTGAGCAGCCGGAGCGCAGAAAGGACTGGTGAAGTTGCCACCTCAGACCTGCCGAACGCACAGGTCAGACCGAGCTTTTAGATTCGGCCAGAGTATTACCTGGACATTTTCAAGTCTGCCGTAAGGAGGCGTGCGCACGGAGAAAGCATGGACCTCAAACAGATGGGTTGCACGAGGCCTGGATTTTGAGCGATGGCACGAGATAGGCAAGAGCAGCTGAAGCAATGGCATCGCTCCGGAAGGATGCTGGTCTTGAAAGCGGCTGCGGCGGGTTGCTTGCGCCGCCCGCCACAGCGCTAGTACACGCGCGCAGTCGCCGCCGACGCTCATGACACTGACAGTCACGCTGACAGCAAGTCGCGGTTGTTCATATGCCAATGTCATATCCTACAGTTCCAGGTCATTCGCACATGTTACTGGCAGCTGAATTGATGGTTAGAGAGGTACCAATGGCATCTTGATATCGCAGCATGCAAGGATTTCTATGTGCATGTCGGGCCTGTGTAGTCCATCGGAGTCACGGTGCTTGGATGATTTGCGACTGCATGCCAGTGTATAAATGATGCGACGCCAGGCATACGACTGCTTCTAGTTCCGCCGCTTGCAAGAGGTATGTACTAGATCTGACGGCAACTGTTAGAGGATTCACACGAAGAAGCTGCTGAGAGGGTTTGAGGTTAAGTTCCTCTGGACTTTGAACAAATTATCACAAAGAGGACAGTGACGCGCTGTGAGGCCTGGAGGGTTTATGCCGAGGCAAGTCAGGTCTGTACTCCCTCCACTGCAAGATGCCTATGTATATGTGCTTGGCTGACATTTAGAGAAGCACATCGCTAAAATCGGTTACAGCTCGCTTGACATGAAAGTTTATAGGTGCGCGATCATGCCAGAGCGTGCAGTACCGGGAATTCCAAAATTCGGCGGGTCGTTGGTGCTCACTGCTTGGGACCTCATGGACCATCTAGAGATCGACGAGTCGCTCGCATAGAAGAAAGTTTACATGGATCCCGAACGATACCGTGGTATCATGTTCAGCGAGCAGCAAACTGAGGCTGTCTTCGATGCAGTCCCGGCGACTTCACTATGGGAACGTCGCGTATGACGATGCTGTTCCACATACCAGGAGGGCAGATATCACTCCTACCGCAAAGGGATATGCTTGACATCCACATACTCATTAAGGTGGTAACTTGAAGGTGAGTCCATGGTCAGCCTGTAGGTCTAGCTGTGCACTATGCTTTCAGGTATTTTGTAAAGCTTGACACGCAAGTTTCGGCCAGGAATCCCAGATATATGTGTAGCAGCAGAACAAGGGGTCGATGTAGCCGGAGAGAAGCTGAAGCAGGAAGACTCGGGGCAGGGGCCGTGGGCGCCGGCGCAAGGGGCGGCTGTGCGGGCGGGCGGGTAAAGGGCGTTTGCCGGCCATGCGCCTGCCAAACACAGCGACACGCGTCACAACCACAGACTGTGCTCTTCCGCACTCCTCACCCTCTCCCTCCACGACCTTTTCCTGACGCCCCTCGGTTCATTTCAAGACCCTCGCGACAACCATGCACACCAGCGAATACGACTACCTCTTCAAGCTTCTCCTCATCGGTGACTCCGGTGTCGGCAAGGTGAGTCGTGCTATGCGTATCTGCGACCCTTCAACAAACTGCTGCGGACAGATGAGGATTTGCGTGCTAACACATCCCCATCTCCTGCTGGTTGACGTAGTCGTGCTTGCTGCTCCGTTTCGCCGATGACACCTACACGGAGAGCTACATCTCCACGATTGGCGTCGACTTCAAGATTAGGACCATCGAGTTGGAGGGCAAGACTGTGAAGCTCCAGATCGTGCGTATCCCATCTTCTTTTCTTTCTCTCTTCCTTTCCTGCGAAATGCAAGCGCAATCCACCGTGTCATCTCGGGGTGGCCCTCTGTCGCCGGTGTTCAGCCCTAGGCTACGGCGCTGTAGATTGTGCGCTTGGAAGCATTCTCGACGCGCTCGCCGAGTACATCAGACACCTTAGTCCCATCTTTATGGCACGGTCTCCATCACAGAAGAACACGAACTAATGCGCTTTCTCATTCCCTTGATTGGTGTAGTGGGACACTGCCGGTGAGTCCCCTATCCGGATCTCCTCTTGCGCAACTGTATCTGACTCGCTCCGAATAGGCCAAGAACGCTTCCGCACCATTACCTCGTCGTACTACCGCGGTGCACACGGTATTATTGTTGTCTACGACGTCACCGATAACGGTAAGTGGTTCAGGCCTATTAGGGAGGATACGGACCCATGTTCAACATCGGCGCAGATACCTTCACGAACGTCAAGCAATGGCTGCAGGAAATTGACCGGTATGCGTCGGAGGGCGTGAACAAGCTGCTCGTGGGCAACAAGTCCGATTTGACTAGTAAGAAGGTTGTGGAGTACAGCGTCGCCAAGGTACGTAAGACTGGTGTATATGAATCAACGGACATTCATAGGAAAGTCTGGCAGGAATTCGCGGACCAGCTCGGCATTCCATTCCTGGAGACATCTGCGAAGAACGCGACAAACGTCGAGCAGGCTTTCTTGACAATGGCTAAGCAGATTAAGGACCGGTACGGTGTCCGAGACTATGGTCATCTTTCTGCGTGCTGATACGCTCCACTCAGCATGGGCTCTACGACTACCGCAGCTGGCACCGGCAAGTCATCAACGATCACACCTGGCCAGACTGTCCAGCAGCAGCAAGGCGGTGGATGCTGCTAAACGGCTCGCTATTCTTCGTGTGTCGTGCTACCGTTTGCACTTTGGCAGCAAGAGGACTGTCGAGCGGGTTGCAGTCGGGGCTGATACTCGAATGGTTCTCGTTCATCGTATAATCTATGCTTACAGCCTTTGTTGTTGGACCCGTCTCCTTCCTCCTCATTTTCGCTTGTTCTCTGATGACTGTCCGGGAGTGGTACCCTATTCCTTTACTCCTCCCAGGTATTGTCCATTGTACCTGTTACGATACACCACCTAGGAGTATGGGGTAATGATCATGCTGTGGTGTGTTTCTATATCACCAAGTGGCATCCGGTTATTTCTTACAGCACAAGGACTGTAGCATACAGAAAGCTCCCATCGTAGGACTGCTAGTTATGGGACATGATAGCTTGGTTCTCTTCCACCCACGAACGAATAGCCTTCTTGGATATCAACCCTAGAACACGGGTTCGTTCTTCAGGGCTGCGTTCCCGGTAAAGACGCATAATGTAACCAGCCACACTCCAAACGTCTTCCCAATCAGCATCGAACAACTCCCACCAGCAGCTATCTGGAAACGACGGGAGAGATATGCCGAGATGTCTTGTTGCTAGCAATATAGCAGCACTGACAATAATCGGTACGGCATACAGGGCATAGACCGGCGTTTGCAACCTGTAGGGAAACCGAGAGACGTCAACGTGAACGGTAGTCCTGCGAACTAGCTTCAAGAGATACTCGCGCATCATTTAGATAGCCCCATGCCCGTGTGGACACATCTTCGCGTTCAGTGAGTCCCAGGAGGCGGAGGTAGTTCACGAGCGTGCCATAGGGTAGCACGACGTTCACGTTGAATCCGAGGCGTTTGAGAATTTGCATCTCAGCCACGACGAGCGCGTCCTTGAGGTCGTAGAAGGTGTTTCCGAAGTACGACATAGGCACGTATCTGAATTCGGAGGCTTGGGATGCGGACGAGGAAGGGTGCTTGAGGTTATGCGCCGTGCGCTGTAGCAGCAGATCGTAGACGTTGATGAGATCCCGCATGCGGATAGGGCATTCTTCTAGCTTTGATGCTAGATAGAGCGCGCCCATACATACATCCTAGAGCAGCATGGTAGAAGGTCAAGGAACGTAGAACACGATACACAGAGAGCACACACCCCGATTCCGAATTGCTTCATGGAGGTGACATACCAGAACCTCTGGAAAAGGATCTGCGCAGTGGCTACAGCCACTTGCTTTCTGTCCTTGCGACCATGAGGATACGTGGAGAGCCGCGTGTTCGTGACTGCTCACTGTCGTAAGAGTATGCCAGCTTCGTGTATCAGCTTGCAGCCAAATGCACGGAGGTCCAGTTCGAGGTCTTCGGGAATTCCATCTTCACGAGACGGCGTCTTCTCTATCTGCGCAAGGGAGGCTAGTGGATACAGTGCAGTAGACATGACTAGACGAGGAAGACGACGTTATGAGGACATGGGAGTCGGGGTGACAGGGGAAGAGGCGCCGAAACTACGACACGAATGTGTGAAGGTATAAACTGTGGCTTGAGACCGACTACGACATAGCTTCTCTGGTTTGCTCGTCTTCTACTCTCGAATTTGTTGGTCTAGGCTCGTGGGCTCGGGGAGAATCACCGAAGACATCGAGTGATGTCGCATTTGCCACCCAAACCCGAGTTTGAGTACCCGCCACGATACCCTGACTCCAGGTCCTCCTACTCTCGTGCACCACCACCACCACCACCCCCGCCACCACCGGCATCGTATCCACCTCCCGAGAGATATGCACGAGACCGTCACGGGTACCCCCCACGGTCTCCTCCCAGAGCGCGGCCTCCTCCAGTGGACGCGTATGTTTCAGCGAGGAGTGGTGAACCTTACCGTCCACGACCTCCGCCACCACCCGTGGACCCTTATGCTGCTGGACATTATGACCGTCGTGATGATGACAGGTACAGAGATCGTAACTATGGAAGACGTGCGGAAGACTACAGGGCACGACCTCGAGAAGAGTGGCCGCCTAGGGAGAGAGAGCGGGAGCGTGATCGTGATCGAGAACGCAGAGACGACGAGGCGCGTCGGGGACCCAAGCCTGAACAAAGGGAGCGGCAGAGAGAGGAGAACCCACGTGCGGTGTGGCTCCGCCAGAGGGAGGAGAATTGGATACGCCAACGAGAAGAGGACAGACGCTATGGACGAGATCGACCACGCGAACCTGAACCTGAACGCAAATGGGTCTCGCGCACATCGCGGTCTCCTCCGCGACGGATAGGTATGTCTTCCTTTGGCCTACATAAAACTTAGCACTGACGCGAGCAGCGTCCGTCAAACCCACGGACCGTCCTGAACAAACCCCAACAGCTAGTCGAACACGCACACCATCGCCGTCGAAGCAACGAGCACCTCCTACTCCCGGTCCAGCTGCTAGTAGACCCGCCAGTAGACCTGCCAGTAGGCCTGCTTCCCCGTACAGAGTGGAGAGGTCCCGGCCGATCCGAGGTCGTTCGCCTACGGGAGAGGTAAGGCTAGGCAACCATTCGATTTCTGTATCGCGGACACCTGCTCGTCCTCGCTCTCCCCCTCGAGACGACGACCGGAGGCTTCCTCCAAGTCGTCGCAGTCGTAGCCCCGACCGAGCAAGACGGGAACTACGGCCAGAGCCTAGTCGGGGAAGTCGCGCAGCACCATCCGACTACAGAGGACGTGATCGTCGGTCACCACCTCGCCGTCGCTCTTATTCCCCTGCTTCTCCTCGAAGGAAGAGTCCACCCAAAGAGGTCCGACAACGTATCCCTTCACCACCGAGTCGATCCCGCAGTCGATCGCCGACTAGGACACCTCCGCCAAAGAGGCATGTCCTCCCACCATTGAAGTCCCCCACACGACCCCCGCCTCCGCCTCCACCCACAGGGCCTCGAAACCGTGGTATTCCTCAGCAACCTCAGCTTTCATTGAAGCCTGACCCAGATGGAGATATCCGAATGGCAGAAGCAGTTGTTGAATCCGTCGAACCTGCTGCGCCTGAACCGGAACCGGAGCCCGAGGTGAAGCTCGAACTCGAAGTCAAAACCGAACCCATGTCTGCGTATGCATCTGTGCCTGTATCTCCCGCCACGCACCAATCAGCTCCGGAATCAGCACCCTCGGAACCTGCGCCAGCTTCGGTCGTCGCATCTCCATCGCCTCCGCCCGCCATACCTGTCTCCCAGCCAGAGGCCGTCCCCGTCGCGCCAGCCTTGCCGGTTAAACCGGAAGCAGAGATAGAACGCAAGCCTACCCCCACGCATCCCAGGAGACGATCTCGGTCTCCCCCGACGGGTCCCCGACATCACGGTCAAACGCCTTCTGGCAGAAGTCCTGTCCACGGTGTCGCCGGACCTAACCTACCTGCTAAACCCGACTTTCCGCCTCATCGGCCAGTAGCCCATGGTGGACATGAGCCTTCAAAGCCTGCGGAGGCGTCAGTGCCAGAGCCTGCTCCAGAGCCAGTTGGCTTCCAACCCGAGATCCCAAAGTACCAGCCCCCAAAGAGAGATACCTCCGAACTTGAAGCTGAGGTACGTTGAGATTCCTTGTTCAAAAGTGCTCTTAATCTCATGCACAAGGCAGGCTGTTGCACGTCGGGCCAGCCGGGTTGCTTACGAGCGGGAATATGTTGCCGTCGCGAAAGCGACCAAGAAAGCTATGAGCGAGCTCTTAATCGCCGATTTGGAGCTCAAGAGTGCAGAGGCGAGACGGGCTGTAACTTCCGCGCACCTTGAGAAGGCGCGCATGGGGATACTCGGTGTAGACTTTGTTGCTGATCAAGTTTAAGCTTGATGTTCCTGCTGCATTCTCGCAGTCACGCTATCGGCGACAACTGTATCGTAATTATAATGTACATATACATGCATGTAGCCCGTGATCAATGCTCCGGAGGTCGGCGGAGGTAGCGTTGGGTGGTGTAATGCATTCAATTCTTGGGCAATGGTGTGCATTCGATGTGCGTTCGTGCGGGGTCCATTGGTAGAACGCAGAAGAACCCTTGGTCCTGAGGCCGGCTCGTCAATGTGTCCGCCACTCGGGAAGGTGTTGCACGTACTTGCATAGCCTGGAAGAGCCGTGTCGAATGCATTTGCATCTGTCCGGCCAGGTACGCGTGCGGAATTGAGCGGGAGGAGAAGCGCAGAGGCGAAGGTGTAGAGACGAACCATAATGCACTTCCTCCCCTTGTCCTTCCCTTCCCTGCACAGTTCTGACTGAGGGGCGTCGCGCTCACTGTTGAACGTGTAGCGCGAGTTGGGATCCTCCTGGTCGAACGTGAACTGGTGTGTGATGGAAGTTCCGGATCCATGCTTGGGAGACGTACCGCGACAAAATCTTTGAGAGTTTTCTCCGGAGACTTCTCCTCGTGGGTGGACTGAGAGAGCTTTCCTTGCAGCTTCTGGGCGAAAGACATGGTTGCGTTGAAAGTTGTGACTTGCACCAACCGCTCAAGGCTAAAAGCGCCAATATACCATGTCCCTGGGGCTACAATGACGTCATTCCGTAGTATGTCACATAGTATGCTGAACCTATGTAGGGCTGCCTCAGGCTACAACGTTAACATCTACTAATCAACTACACGATTTGTTCTCTTCTAAGCATCGCCGCATCGAACTGGCTGGACGGACATTGGTGTATGGGTCTACCAACCGCGTTTCGCCATTTTGCCACCCTTCAGGTTGTCGTCACTGCACGGGGTGTAAATTGCATAAACGCGGCATCAAGTGAGCGAGACACTCACATGGTTAGTCCAACCATGGCGGGTCCGAGATCTTCTGAAATCTGTGTACAAAGGCATATGTGAGTAGATGATCAGTGGAATTGTCGTATTGCTCACATCGGCCAGAATTTTGGGATTGTTGTAGTGTGTGACCTGGGAAGGGGTTAGCAATGTTTGTCCTGAATGAGGCATGGTCCCTGGAAGACGTACTGCTTGAACAATGGCGCGCGCGCGCTTCGCAGGGTTCTCGGACTGGAAGGTGATCGGTGTCAGTAATCATGCACAAATGGACGGGGGAATACAACGACAACGTACGTGGAAAATTCCTGAGCCAACGAAGACTGACACAGGAAGAAACATTAGGGCGCCACGCTGGTATGGAGTCTATAAGGACGTACCACCATCACATCCAAGCTGCATCATGAGGGCCGCATCCGCTATTGAAGCAAGCTTTAGGCACACGCGTCAGGATGAAATCAAGCCACATCAACGGCGTACCAGGAGTTGCGATACCCCCTGCAGCGAAGTTGACCACGGGTAAACGCTTCAGACGCGCCGTCTCCTTGAGCAGATGGTATGGCGCCTGAATTTCCTTCGCAAACGTGTAGAGCTCTTCTTCACTCATGACGCTGGCCTTCCGGATTTCACTCATCACCGCACGCTGGTGTCGTACCGCCTCGACGACATTCCCAGTGCCTGCCTCGCCCTTTGTGCGGATAAATGCTGCTCCCTCAGAGATGCGACGGAGCGCCTCGCCGAGGTTACGCGCGCCGCAAACGTATGGCACCTTGAATGCATGCTTGTTGATGTGGTGCTCTTCGTCTGCCGGTGTCAGAACCTCGGATTCGTCGATGTAGTCGATGCCGATGGCTTGGAGGATCTGTACAAGAAGCGTGACATGAACGACGGCCAGAGATGGGATTCAGGACTGGAAAAACGAACCTGGGCCTCGACGAAATGGCCGATCCGCACTTTCGCCATCACTGGAATGGTGACAGCATCGACGATGTCTTTGATCATGCGTGGGTCGCTCTACAGAGCTTGTTGAAATTCGTCGCATAGAATTGGAGCAGACTGCTTACCATTCTTGCAACACCCCCTTCAGCACGAATATCCGCGGGCACACGTTCCAGGGCCATGACGGCGCACGCACCGGCCTCCTCGGCTATGCGAGCCTGCTCAACGTTTACGACGTCCATGATAACTCCACCCTAAAAGCCCATGAGCATCGTGTGGGCATAGAAGCGGTCTTGGTGCGCTAACCTTCAACATCTGGGCAAGACCGGATTTCACCTATAGCCCACACGCCACCCCCGAAGTGGGTCAGGACGGCTTCAAGGCATTGATCTCGTACAGACGCACCCCGAAAGTACCGAGGCCCCCACTCGCGCCATCCTTGTCCTTGGACCGTGTGGGTGCAACGACAGGAGTCCCTGCGGGGTTCCCAACGCCGTGCGGAATTGGAGGCGTCGAGACTGGCGTTTGTCCTTGGATGGGGGTAGTCATCGCAGGTGATGGTGGTAAAGACAAAGAGAAGTTTGCGCGTTGCAACGTTTTGCACGGTAGTCGTCACACGAGGAATATCGCCGATGGCTTTGTGGCTGAAACTGACTCGTACTGACTCCCACCAGGGGCTAACCAGGTCGACGGGCGTGCTTTCTGCCATCGGTGGCCTTCCGCTGCCTCCGCGTTCCGTCCAGCGACTCGGGTGATAATCTGATCTTAACCGCACTTACCAATATCAGACCGGCCAGCAGCTCCTCGTCGTACTCAGCCTCCATGATGCCGTATATCAATCCTTCGGACATGTACGCAGGCTCCAGGGTAGTCGTATTCCGCGAATACATCGGTGAGTATCACAAGGTCCTGGGACGCTGGTGGGAACTTCTGGGAAGGGGTGAATCATATACTTAGGGATACTTCAAGCGCCCGTGGTTGCTCCTCAGCTGCAGCGAGCGAGGTGGGTTTGATTCAACTCCATGAAGCTTTGAGGACCGACCGGTCCACTCTCCGCGGTCATGAGGCATACGTTCTCTTCATCAAAATTGTATTCATACTTTCCGGAATACGAGGTCGCCATATGTCTCCATAACCTAGGTCCGGACTGTTTTCTCTGCGCCCCGCTCACATGTCCTGATTCTGGTCTTCGAGGCTCAGCTAGGCTCAATCGCGGAAGGATTTACCCTCATCCCTGAGCAGATTCTATACATCAACAGGTCATACTCCGTCGGGCTGCGCGGTCTTCGCCGGTCCCGAATGCTACCTAGTGACGGACTCCACCGGCCTTCTCTCCATGAGAGCCACGCGTAAAACCTGGTTCCCGACGGTCCGTGGAACCCATTCTGACTTACGATGACGAAGGGTTAGTCCAACCGAGGAGCATCCGATGATACATGGCGGCCCGTGCTCGTCACGACGACGCCTACATATAGAGGCCTTGAACTGCCCCGGAACGAATCACAGGCTCATCTTCGGTCGTCATGTTTCCTTCCATCACCCTGCAGCTACTGCTCGGCCTGCTCGCTGGGGTCTCCGCAGTGGGCGCCCAGATTGTATCCGGTGCTCGTTGGACTGACACCAGTGGAAACGCGATTCAAGCACACGGAGCTGGAATCATCAAGGTACGTCGCTCTTAGTCGAGTTGTCTAACTGAACTGATATCCGTTGTCAAGGTCGGAAATACCTTCTACTGGGTTGGAGAAGATAAGTCGCACAACAGCGCACTGTTCAAGGCAGTTTCTTGCTACAGTGTATGTATCTCGGCTAAATTACTGCATTCGAGCTCAACATCGTGGTAGTCCACCGATCTGGTGACATGGTCCCGTCAAAATGATGCCTTGACGCCTGTTGCTGGTACCAGTATCTCGACGAACAACATCGTTGAACGGCCTAAAGGTGAATTGGTGCTTCATGGTCTGATGGAGTTCGGATTGATGACTTGACTTTGCTTCACCGATGCTAGTCTTGTTCAACAGCAAGGTATCATATAACGCATTCACGATGCTCGTGTCATTGACTCACTGATGACCGAACAGAACCAAGAATATGTCATGTGGTTTCACTCGGATTCCTCGAAGTAAGTCCGGGAAGTCTGCGTACCCCTTGTTCCATCCGTTACTTCGTGGATCTGAACTGAATGGCCGGTCGTCTGAATAGCTATGGCGCAGCAGAAGTCGGTCTCGCTACGGCAAAATCTCCATGTGGACCGTACTCCTACAAGGGCAGCTGGAAGCCTCTCGGCGCGGATTCGCGTGATGAAGGATTGTTCCAAGACGGTACGTAATCAGTCTGCATCTAATTGGACGTGCCTCTAACACGTATTGCAGATGATGGTGTGTCAAACGTAACTTTCTCCACCGTTACGAACATGAGCTTACTTGTGGCTGACTTCTTACAGGTACTGCGTACCTGTTGTATGCGTCTGATAACAACCAGAACTTCAAGATCGCGCGTCTGGATGCCAACTACTACAACGTTACGGCTGTCGCCAGTCAGCTGAACGGTCAGTGTCGTTGACGGGGCATGATGTGCGTCACGGAAATTTGACCTTCCCTGACCTCAGCCTCGACGCTCGAATCGCCGGGAATCGTCAAGCGGAATGGGGTAAGTCCACGAGGCTTCGGCGTACAACACATCTGACGAGTGGTCACAGGTCTATTGGCTCATCGCATCCCACACCAGTGGCTGGGCTCCCAACCCGAACAAGGCTTTCCATGCAACTGTGCAGTTCATCTGACCACTTGTAGCTGCAATGGTCACTGATTACCCACATTTGGAACGACAGTCACTCTCTGGCCCTTGGTCCTCGCAGGCCGACATCGCTTCTTCGGATGTACGCACATGGTATTCGCAGAACGCATACGACCTCCCGCTCGGCTCCAACGCAATCTACATGGGTGACCGATGGCGGTCGGACCAACTGGGAACGAGCTCGTACATTTGGTACCCGCTCGACTTCTCCAGCGGCTCCCCTCAGCTAATCCACGCCGACGTCTGGAGTGTCAACCTGGCTGCGGGTGAGTACGCGGTACGGCAGCGAGACGTGCGGAATTCCGCGTCGTCTCCGGCGCAGGGCTGCGTCGACTGCGTGCTGACACTGTTATGCCGTCAACAGGAACATGGTCGGTTGCCTCCGGGACGACGTACGAGGCTGAGAACGGTTCACGAAGCGGCTCTTCCACCATTTTGTCAGACTCGTCCTTCTCTGGCGGCAAAGCGGTCGGTTATCTCGGCAAGTCTTTTCGACGCTGTGACCCCACCACTGGCAGACACTCGCTGACGGTGCACGCCCGGGATAGGCAACGGCGGAAGCGTCTCGATCACAGTCCAAGGCAAGGGACGGACCAATGGGTCGCGCTTTACTTCGCGAACGGCGATTCCGCCTGGAGGAACACCACTGTCAGGTGTGCGATCTTCTCCGCTTCTCGGCTATAGTGCACCCAGGCTGAAAAGGCTGGTAGCGTTAACGGCGGGTCCCCTGTGTGGCTCGACCAGCCCAGCACCGGTGGCGGTCATGTCATCATCAGCGTCCCGGTGAAGGTCAATCTCAGGTCGGGCTCCAACACGCTCACCTTCAGCGCCGGACAGAGCAGTGAGTATCAAGCGCATCACCGTCGCCTACCTCCGTCGTGAATGCTAATTATACTTGCTAACGCCTTCGCAGACTACGCTGCGGACCTCGACAGAATCATCGTCTATTGATACCGATGGCGCGCAGCACACCGCGCTCTCGGAGTCTGCAACGCATACATATGTCTCTCCTACGCGGGCGGTCGGCTTTCTAAGCTCCCGTTCGCGGCTGTACGTTACGGTACGAGTTGTTCTTGCTTTGTGAACTATGAATGCCAAACGCTCCACTTCGTGTGTGACTGTGCGGGCACGAGATTCGCAGCCATGCGACGGCACATATTGCTTCGGAAATATGTCGAGGTTCGCGGAGCCTGTCGATAGGTCTCTGCTCTTGACACCGCAATCGTTGACTGGGGGCGGTTGCAGTCGCGGTGGAAGATACGCACGGAGTCCCCTGATTTTCGCATGGTCGCGAACGACGCTCTCAGGATGCGTGACATTGGATGCTGGTGATGTGCACGCGCTCCCACAGCGACGTTACATTGCATGTCCTTCCGCACGAGAACCTTCGAGAGATTCGCGGTCGCAGAAGGCTCTCTTGATAGCTTTTAGCGGATGAGATAGACCGCGGGCGGTGGCGAAGGCGATTCGCGCGGTCAATGGGCAATGATCACGTTTGCTCCATTGTCCAAGACACAGTGCTGTATGCCGACAACGTTGCCGATGTGAGTCGGATGTTATCTCAATTTCCAAGCCACTGAACGTTGACGTCGAACGTCGAACGTTGAACGTTGAACTTTCAAGCGTGAAGATACTCGTACCCGACCATCCGAGCTCTGGTGCGCCGTCTCGCACTCGAGTTCTGTGCTAGTCCCTGCAAACGACACTAACAAATTCCGGTGGTGTTTGAGGCGTATCGGTTTGAGGCAGCTGCCGATGAAACCATGTAAGTAGTCCAAGTTGGGCATGTGTCGCGCCTGAAGCGGCAGACACAGGGCTTGCGAGGTCTTCTGAGATATGGCGCATGCATGCACACTGATACCTGGCAGATGGAAATATTGCTGTGATCAGTCGCAATGGCGCAACCGTACCCGGTTGTAATACGACACTTGCCTACCCGAGCGAACACCATGAGTAGATTTGATCTCTGCGATAAATCACATTCGAGATCACCGCGAATGCTTCTTGGCTGCAGGACGATCATGCAGACCAACAGGTTCTCGGTTGTCGAGAGTCGATGATCTCGCCACTGCGCACATAGAGCTTCCAGGTTGGGTTCGCTCTGCCAGCGGCCTGTCCAGCCGGCAGCGAACAGAGAACTTATTGGTACCGATCAAAGCTCCGGCGTTCGTTCATGATCAGCCCTGCAGTCGGCGTCCGCGCCGTCGACAAGCTGTTCAGCTCACTTGATTGACTCATGGCGGTCAATCCGGAACGACATCAGTAGATCATTCGTGGCGAGTTATCGCGGCCGCTGTTCGAGCACCGCCAGTACATGTGAGCCTCGAGGAGGGCTCAAGGCGAAGCGTGCGTGTTATGGGTGCCCACCCAGTGCATCTCCGAGCTTCTATATGTATGTCGTGCCACGAACCATACGGCGGGCGGCGCCAAGTAGCCTTGAGGCCCTGGCATGATTGCTTTTCTGCAGCTCCCATCTGACGTGTAGTACTGCGGCAGCGAGACGCGGGGCCTGTGCCTGGCACTAAAAGCAATATCGACCGGGCGGGGACGTGGCGGATCGTGGAACGAGATACACATCCGAGTATCTGCTCGGACTCTGAGAGAGATGATGAGTACGGCATTACGCCCAAGGCTGTCGAGGAGGCCTAGAGCCATGCCTGATTGAGGCTCATGGACGCGATCGTGTGCGTATACGCTATGAGACTGTGGCCGTCCTGTGGCACATGGAGTGTAAATTCCGGAGCAGAACATAGGAGCTCGTGTGCATATTCGAACAAGACGAGCTTGGACGTCAGTGGTCATGGTCGGTCCCGTGGCAAATGAGTATCGGGATGCGGAGGAGCAGGAGCGCCGCCTGCGCCATATAAATTGCCCAAGCCATGGATGATCGCGCGCGTCCAAGTGGCGGGCTATGTGAGCCGTGTCGACTGGCAATGTCCTGGAACGTCAAGAGAAGCAGACTCAGGGGACAGATGCGTACGGGAATTGGATATGGATATGTCATGCGCGTCTTGTCAGACGACCAAGTATGCACCGATACGCGGCGGCGCAGCGGGTATTGTGTGGAGGAGGCGGGTTTTGCGGATGATAGATACGGCAGCACTGTGTAGTTATTAGATTACTGCGGGAAGGACTGTATGGATAATAGGGTTGGACCGCTAGCTGCGGGACATCCGAACGTCGTGGTGGACCATGGCAATGCGCGTTCGGACAGATGACTATTGCCTGCACCGAGGATCCGATGGAAGGAAGATTTTTTGCTGATGCAATTGAGAACGCCAGGCGCGAAGAGCGAGGGTGGACACTGGGTCATGCAAAAGGAGAAGAACGGGGGAAGTCGCCGGCTCGGACGGCAATTACGCAGGGCTTGATACTAGTGTGCAACTGGTGAGTCAGTATGCAGCACTCAGAAGCCTCGCTCGGAGAGCCAACGGATTACGTCGTTCTTCCAACGACCGCCGGTGATGACTACATGTTGCTGGCGGGCAGTTTGGATGCTTATGCGTTCCGCCTCGTTTGAGCCGGCCGGGAAGAGAGTGTGGGCGAGGTCGTCGGCGAGCGCCTGATTGGTGATCGTTCCGGAGCACAGGTCGGGGAGGAAGATTCAAGGACCAAGGAGAATCACAATCGCAGCATCACAATTGGCACGTAGAGTGATTGCGCAGACGGATTTGACGTGGGTTGTGTGTGTAGAGTGTGAATGTCAGATCAGGAACCGGAGGGTGCAAGATGGCAGGGTGACACGAGATTGAGATGCGGTGAAGAAACAACCAAGGCGAAGGCGGGGGGCATAGGAAGACGGGAAGGGAGCAATTAAACATGGTCAGCACGCGCGGCGAGACGCAACAAGTATCAGGGAAATAGATCGCACATGTATGTTGCCCTCGACGTTTCGGATCAGGACGAGATATCTGGTGCCACCGTTACGAATATCGGTGTATACGGGCATGGAGCCACGGGTGTTGCGACGAACATGATACGGCAGCGCGAGGGCGGTGGGGCGCTGAGCGTGGGCCTGGGGATCGGATGGAGCTGAGCTGGCGATGGTGGCAAACGGGGAGTAGAGCCGTGCTTGGCGGACGGGAGCGGCGAGGACGAGAGGGCGGACGAGATGGGCGAGCATTTGGCGAGAAAACTGGAGGCAGGGAGACGTTTCAGGCGGACTGTGCGCAGACGTGTCACTGTTTGAGCACGTACGCGAACGGAGGCCCCTGTGGGTTTCTGGGAGGAGGTCACGAAGACTGCACGCAGTTCTGTGCGGACGCTAGCTGCGGAAGCTCGGCGAGAGAACGAGGACGAGATGGGCGGAGTGGCGACGAGAGCGGACAGAATTTGAGCCGACCATGGACACCGCCGTGGGACGCGCTTCCCCCAGCCGCCCGCCGCCCCCGCGCTGCGTCCCCCTCCCCTCCCAACGCCCTCCCCGCGCGCCATGCCTCAGACACGCGCGACCCCCTCGCAGTGCACCCCGCTGCCCGCCGCCCCCGCCGCGCACGGTCGCGGGCCAGGGGGGAGGAGGGGCAGCAATCAGCCGGAAGGGGAAAGGGAGTAGATCTGGCGGGGGATCTGAGACGGCGATCTGGATCTGAGTGACAAGTGACGAGTGTCTGTCCCTTGCACCCGGCTCTGCGGCGCCCTTCGTGCTCCCGTCCTAGCTACCGCCCCTCCAATATAAGTATATCTCACCATGTCTCGCCTCTCCCCCGTCCTTCCGCCTCTTCTCCCTCGTCCACCATGAACGTAGACTGCCTTCTCCGCGACTGTTCGCACAACAGACATGCAGCCCTCACCCTCCCCCACCGCCCTCGACCATCTACCACCAACGCTCGCTCTTCTACCCATCAGACTGGCGGCCCCAGCCACCCAATTCCTCCCTGTTTGCAGGTGCACTCGGCCCATCTAGCTGGGCCAATGCTGGGCCATCCAACTCCCAGTCACTCTGGCCTAATGGGCCTCCCGAGTTCCTCCTTCCATTCCACCACTATTCGTCTAGAGACTGCAATGCATCAGCCTGTGAGTCTCCTCCGTTCTCACATCAAATCCTTGCTCATACCCGCCCCTTGCGTGTGCCAGACTCGGTAGCACGATCGGACACATCTTCAGCCGTCTCGCGCGACAGCGACCTCTCCCCGTCTCCCGAAGTAGCCGAAGTCGTCTGCAATGCGCCCCTTGTCGCGCCCATTCCCCTGCCCTATCATTCGCCCACCTTCTTGCTATACGATCTTCCAGACGAGGACGAAGATCTTTCTCACCCACCCTACACCCACCGCCCTTCCAAGCGCAAGCGTGCACGCGACGACGACGACGAGCACGCAGCCCAAGAGGATCCACATCCGATACCCGCTAAACGCCGTTCCATCGTCGACAGCTCCCAGTCGTGGTCTACCCCTGTAGGGCCATGGGCCAACACCGCTGCTGCGGCCCCTCCAACCAATGCCCCGCGCCACCCCGCTGCGTCCTTCTCGCGGCGTAACCGAGCGCGGTAGGCGGCTCCAGTTCGGACTGTCATGTACGCACTCGGACACTCGGGGCGTCAGATGATTTGGCTCGCTATCGATTGCATTCTCTTTCGTCGGACATATTTCCCCCCACATTTTCCCATTCGCAACCGCATTCCGCACTGTACATTACGCATACATGGCATCACATCACTTGCTCCTTCATCTTGGTCAAATCCACGCCGTTCCCGGCTTTCGGGACTTGACCCTGTCCACACACGCCGATGGGCCCCCTGGAAAGTGTGAGTACGGTCATGGTTCGATGCATGCGGCTTCTCGGGACTTCTCGCGCTGATTACTTGACGCCATCCCGGCTTCCCTTCCCTCTAGCCCGGTATTACGCTTGCATTCCGCACTACGCACACCATACGGATTCATATCAACGGCCGATGGCCAGTGTCAGTGCCACCCACCGAGCGTCATTGCCGTGACATATCCGCCTACCACTCATGGGACACGGTCATGGCGTCCATGCATGACCGGTTCGGACGCAGCAGCGCCCTGCGCACGATCAGCCCTTCATTCATCCAGTCTCCTCTCCTGTCGCAGGGCGACTTGCTGCCGCGCTCACCTCAATGCCAAGTGGACAGGAATGGTCGCTTTCGGCACGGTGGCAGTATCCGAACAAACGCAAAGCCGCTTCCCGCACCTGGCGAGTGGTCAAGAGACTGGATGCGGTACGCCGACGTATCTCAGGTGCTGCGCGCGACGTCTGCGGCCCTGCGACGTCCGGATGGTCTGCCCCCACGGCCAGGACGACGGGTCTTGTGCACATACTGTATAGGCTGCCGCTTAACCTTCCACGTCCACAGGCGTGGCGTGGATGGCCCGCGTGCGCTTGTGCGCGTAGAGATATGTATATCATCGCGTCTTCTAATACCGCCGCGTTTTATTTGTCGGCTCCACCTTTCCAGACATCTGTTCACGCGCAGCGTCCTATGGCCTGCTTGAAGTGCTTCGCCTGGTATCTGGTTTCACGGTTACCCCAGATGTAACCCTTGGTCTGTAAGTCAATCTCTCGAACCCTCTTGCTGAGCGGCCAGGGGCTTTGGACGCGCTTGATATGACACCAACATGGCCAACCACGTAGCTTGCTTACCATCTGTGGTTCGCAAGTTACGTCGTTCACTCGTCGTCTCACGTCCAGGTCTGTTCCTGAACAACCCTGCCTGTGCCCATGGGGCTATTGCATTCTCGTACGGGCGCGCGATTGCAGGTCTGTATGGCGTCGCGGAGCGTACGGGACGGCGTGAGACGGACGCGACAGGTAAGACTCCGGCTATGGTGTGGACGAGCTTATGCCCGACGGCTTCCCTGCGCTTCTCCGGACGCGCGGCGTGGTCGTCTGCTCGAAGCTCTCTGTGATCAAGCTTGGATATCGAAAGCGCGACGTTGGACGTTTCCAGCGGTCTCGAGTTCGCGCCCGCACTAGTAATGTGAACATTTGCATCCTTGCTTCTCGCTCCTTGTTGCCTGGGTCGCTGTCGCGACGTCTTCGAAGGAGAGATGGAGCTTGTCTGCGGGATGCATGATACGGAGGCGGAGATGCGTGCAGGTATGCATAACATGCTACCACTAGCGTCGGGCTGCCTTGGTTTCCGCTCCCGGGGGGCGGACGTAAGTACCATGGGCGTGTCGCTCGGGGTTTATCATGTCTGCCGTCACACGCCGTGCGTGTATGTGTCAGACCGGCCAGGAGAATGCCTGGTGAGGCGCGATTCCGAGCTCATCTCAGCTCTGTCGCAAGCTCTACCCAGCGGCCGGAGCGCAGTTGTCAGCGACGCGACGTCGAGACTCGTCGCGACGAGTCGCGAATATTCATTGTCCATGTCCGGGCTCGGCCGCGCGAGCGCCGCAATACTAGGTCGTGCAAGTCATGCATGCCTGTGCACCTCTGTGCACCGCGTCATCGACGTTTCGCGAAATACGGTCTATGCTCGTAATGCTGCATCCGGGCTCGGTGTATGTGTAAGTGGTGATTACTCGTAGGGTCTACATAGACACTACCTCCGGGACTAACTCTGACTAACTGCACCGTGTTCAGAGCCAAACACAAGTCCATTAGTACATGTTGCTGCGGCGAGATCTCGGGACTCGGCGTCGCCCCTGCCACCAGGTACGCAGGGCCCGGCTCAGGCGACGTTTGATATAAGTACCTACACCCGCCAGTGTCCCGGGCCACCATCTGCATCTGCATCGCGCGCGGTTCTCAGACTCGGATAGACTCTGGAATCCGGATAGATAGATATCATATGGATGGGCTCAGAGCGTGCAGGGCCATCCACCCAGGATATCGATATTTGCTTTGTCCTCGCTGCCACGCACTTCGAAACTTCGCGCACACCACTGTGGATCATTCGTTGGAGCTTCATGGAGGGAAAGAAGTGCTCTCTGGGTGGTATCAGCGGTGGCACCCAACGTACGCGTGTGTGTGCGCATCTGCCGACGACATCTGCGCGCACGCGCGCGCAGCATTGAGAGCTATTCATTTCGCGGTCACGAATGGAGCGTCGACTCGGGGATAATCACTGTCCGCGTCCAAGCCGCATGCGCATCAATGATCTTCATCCCGCTCCATTTGCATGTCAAAGGCAAGTAAGTACTTGCTGTACTCATGTATCAGCTATGTATCAGCGCGCGAGTGACGAGAAGGCACCTTCCTTCCTCCTGATATGACTCATCGGCCGTCAAACAGCAGACCCAGGGCAGACCGCACCAGGACACCGTAGATTGTACATGTATTGCAGAGAGTTATTGGCCTGCAGACTCCCGGAGCCCGGGAGTGTATGGTGCAATACAAGGTGCTGTATGTGCAGTGAGATGAATCACGGCACACAGAACTTGCTCACAGCAACGAGCACGTACGCGTACGCCATGATCCACATGCGTACGTGCGTCTCGATCGATCAACGGTGCGTTGCGCGTAACTGCGCCTAAGTACGTGCGACCGGAATCCAGAGTCGGACGGCGGACGGGAGTGTCGACGTGTGACACGGCCCCAAAAGTCCGACTCGCACCGTGCCGCACGCGATGGTGCACTGCGCCGAGGCACTGGGGCATACTGTCCGACAGTCGTAATTGGCGTTTGAGCATCGGCGCCACATCTCTTGGGACCTGGCCAGGCACTGGGATTGTAACACTAATGGTGCACTCGAGCTCCTGCCATCCCGGATGCACGGCTGATGATTGAGATGTACTCAGCTGCTCTTGGACAGATGGGAATGTGGGCCGACAAAAGTCTTCGAATGGGCGATGTTGAGACGGATATAATCTTGGAGTGCAGGCATGGGGCCACCGCTGTCACGGCGTGCGATCGCATGGGTGTTGCAAGATGCAGAAGTACGCGAGGCGATCGCAGGCTGGCGACGGGTGATCTTCAACAAACGATATGAAATTAGATGGGAGGTAGGATATGATATTATAGCGGGCGCGATTGGACATCTGTGATCCAAGGATGAGGCCTGAGGACTTGTGAGCACCGGCATCGAGTACTGTATCCAAGAACGTGACGAGGACCGGTGAACGCATCTACAGATTGTTCTAGTCGCTCAGGATGGCTTGAACTACGTTCGCGACGCGCAGCTGTCTAAGGTCTGTATAGGTCTGCAGGCGCGAACGAATGCATGAGTGCCGTGTCCACGTTCACGCCATACAGGATGGAGGGCGCGATACATACCTGTCCGCATCCGACGAATATGATAGGCTGTCCGGTGACGTATGTCATTGACAGCGCAGCGCCGACCTGTTATGAGGAGATGCAAGGAGGACAACTGAGTTATCTGCCGCCCTCGAGCACAAGACGCGGATGCCAGCCCACCTTGTCGTCGACAGTGTCCCACTTGGTGACGAGCATTCCGTCGATACCGCGCTCCTGTCCACCAGAAGCGGCCGAGAAGTCGCGAAGCGCGCGGTCGAATTTCGTGAGCTGGTCGACCGCCTCGTTTCCCACCAACGCTTCGCCGACGAAGATGATCTTGTCCGGGTTGTTCGTCGCGACAAGCTGTGCGAAACGAGTACCGGATGTCAGTATACACTTGCCTACCCTGCATCCGAAACAAGAACAAATTGCGGGAATAGTAAAACTGTGGAACGCATCGCACCTTCGCGAGAGCACGCATGAGGGGCTAGATAATGACAGTCAGCTACAACAGCATTCAACGATGGAAGCGGCACTGCCGTACCTCGTTGTCTTGCATACGGCCGGCGGTATCGACGAGGACAACATCGAAGTCGTTGTCACGAGCTTCGCGGTCGACACGGTAAGAACTGGTACTCAGTGCGAGCGGCAGTAATACATACCGTAAGTGATGGCTTCTTTTGCAATCCCAGCGGCGTCTTTTCCGTACCCCCGCTCGTACAATTCGACGCGCCCTTTGCTGTTCGTTGCACCATCAACACCGAGCATGCCGAGGTTACGGACATGGACACGGAGCTGTTCCACGGCACCACTCCTAGATTCACGGTTATCTTTGTTCGTCGAGGTGTTTCGTGCAACGTACCGGAATGTATCACACGCAGCGATGAGGACTCGGAAGCCATTCTGGATAAGCCAGAAGCATACTTTCGACAAATTCGTGCTCTTGCCGACGCCATTCACGCCAACGAATGTGATGCTGTAAGGCACCTTTTGCTGTGACGCAGCTATGGGTGTTGACAGCTTCGTGCGTATGGACAGCAGAAGGTCGGTAGAAGTCTTCGGCGTGAGTATGCGTGTGATCGAGTTGGCAAGTGCCTGACGGACAGCTGAAGTAGTGGCTAAAAGGTGCATCAGTATCCATATGTACAAACCTGCACAAGTTTCATAATGACAACATACTTTGAAACCCGCCAACCTTTTTACCGACAAGTGACTGCCCAACGTCCTCACAGACCTTATCAGAGATCTCTTTGGCGACGTTCTTCTTCATGAGATGTTGCTTCATCGCCTCCAACACCGGCTTCAGATCCTCCTCTGTGAGGACCTTCGAACCAGTGAGACGAGCGAATATGGAGCCCAGTGCTCCAAGGGATCCGGATGCTGTTTTAACATCCTGTGATCCCTTCTTCAGGACCTCAGCAATGACGTCGTCGGCGTTCTTATCACCTGGAGTGGAAAACTCCCAGTCTTTGACCTCATACCGGCCGTCCTGGGTACGAGACCCAAGGGAGCGATTATCAACTAGAGCAGATAGATCTAGACTGCCCAGGTTCGCATCAGATGCAGCGCTATCATAGCTGTAATCAAGGGAGGCCATGTCCGACTCGGTTGGTGCGGCGTCGCCCCATTTGCGCTGTGTCTTGGCCTTGGCCTTGCGTTTGGACATGGACGTGGTCTCGGAGCTGCGGTAGGAGAGGATGATATGATGAACATCGGCGCAAATGGGAGGAAACATCCCAGCAACGCACTCAGAACCGGGAAGACTTTCTCTTCCGCTGCCAACATCCGTGCGACCGCGTCCACGCCGGCCCGGCTGGCCACCCCGTCCGCGGAACCTGTTTTTGAGGGCTTGCATGTTCCGCGCTATCTGTTCTTGATCCTGTATTTCTGCATTGGACTCGGAGGGCACTAGGCATATTTGGTATGACCGGACCACTCATGACAATGACGTTCCTGGTTTGACTCACCTGTACTGCCGTCCTCCGTCGGAGGTGTCACGTCGATCGCAGGTCGAAGTGGGTGCGAAGTGCGCGTGCGCCTCTCCTAACCGCCAACCGCATAAAGACGAGTATACACAGGTATTAAATGAACATACCTGTGCAGCTTTATCCTCGAGACCACGGAGAAGCTTGTCAAAGACTGCATCCCAGCCGTCAAGCGCCTTCCGGAAATCCCAAGACGTCGAAGTGTCCGCTGATGAAGAGAGCTTTGCTGTGCTACTGACATGGAGCGAAGCGACGAAAGTAGCCAGGAACGGCTGGAAGAGCTTGACGAAAAGAGTCTTGAGAGCCAGAAGGAGCTCATCAACATACGTGAGCTGCAGGATCCGCTGATAGGCGACCTAGGCAATCGATGGAGGAGTCAATACGGACAAAAGAGGACGATGGACTGGAACGCACGACAAATATCAACTCGAGGTCATTGACGAATGTCCACTTGACCGCATAGCCATCTTTCTCGTACTTTCCATCTGAGCTGCGGCCTTCGATAAGAGCATCGCGGACTAGGGAATTGACGGGCGAGGTGGAGGATGCTGCGGTATGGGATGCTGCGGGAGTGAAGGAACGAGACCAGAGGACGACGCCGCCTGGACAGCCAAGACGACGGTCAGCAGTGCGCCGGAGGAGAGAGGAAGGGGAATGAGCGTGCCCTTGTGTGAGATGGAGCAGTGGTCGAGCATGGTGGGCGAGGAGGACAAGGCCAGTCCGGAGACCTGGCGACGAACCCTCCCGTGGCGCCCAAGATCGCGATCTCACCCAGAAGCGCGTCGTCTGCTTCGCGTCTTGGATGGGTCCGAGTCAACGCTCCTGGTTTGGGCCCCAGTCGAACAGCGTGTTAGCCCGTGTTCGACCCTCGAACCCCGCCATGCCCCAGGTATATAATCCCCTCCACAACCGCCATCGTCCGCCATCTCCTCGTCATCATCCATCGTTCTCCAGGAATCGTGCGTGCAACTTCTCTCCTATGGTCGTGCTGGCACCTAACAGACGGTTATCCCTGTCTAGATGCAGCGAAGAACGCTACAAGTGACCACTAACTCCTTTGAGATTACTGCCCTCCCCAGGCAACCGTATCTCCATTTCGATGGTGAGCAATTATGTCTCATTCACTTGTATGCGAGCTCTCTCAGCTAACTGTTCTCTCCAATAGTCGGTGAATACCTTTTCCAGCACCTCATAACGCTACGTTGACTGACGCTGTACTGCAGAAATAAATCCTCCTAGCCTCACAAAAAATAGGAACTACGAGATCATCAACCGTCTGGTAACAGATAACGCGAGGACCTTCAACCCTCGTCCAATTTACGATGGAAGAAAAAACCTCTTCTGCAAAGGCGAGATCAAGAGCGAAACGGTATGCTCCATACTACTCTACCGAACCTTCAGAAGCGATGGTAGTGATGCTGACATCTTGTCAGTACGACGTCTGCATGAGACGCGATACCTCGAAGGGGCCAACACACAAAGTATCTATCAAGCGCGTAGGCATGATAAACCCACAGTACGTGTTTCATTGTTGCACCACTCCATACGCGACTCTCATGCTCACGCCTCTACATAGGGATGTTATGAAGCTCACACGCCCTCGCGTGCGCGGCGATAACGCTGAGCTGAATGCGATGTCGCTAAACCTCCTGCAGCTAATCGTGCGCCAGGCACCGAACTTGCGGCACAGGTTCCCGGCCGATGCGCGGTCCTTCTACGTCGATACAGGTTCTTTGAGCCTTGAGAATGGGTTGTCTGCTTGGCGAGGTTTTTTCCAGTCTGTACTTGTGATCCACTGATATCTTGTTGCACTTCTGATGCGTTCAACACAGGAGTGTTCGCCCTACCATGGGCAGGCTGATCATTAATATTGACGTCTCTCATGCCATGGTGTAAGGACCTTATGCTGTACTCTCTGATATTGCTCACAAGGCGTGCAGCTATACTCCCGGAGACCTGATCGACACGATGCTCGATGCCCTCGGATTCTCTCCCAAGGGACCTTTGAAGCACAGGAGGAACGTGCGAGAGCTCCAAGACCTCGACCGTGCCAAGTTATTGCGCTTGAGAGCATTTCTGAAAGGGGTCCAGGTTGTTGTATCACTCACGCCAAATATGCGCCCGCGACCGATTGCGGATCTCGTACTCCAGGCCGGCCTGCAAGAGTTCGACAAGGACGGCGAACGCTTGACCGTCAAGGCAAGTCTGTCACCCCTTCTGCAACGTTAATACTGATCCACAGATCCAGCGACACTTCGAGACTAAGTATAACGTGCCAGTCCGCCATCCCTCGATCGTTGGCGTCAGAATCGGCAAGACCGCCGTGATTCCCGCCGAGTTTTGCAGAATTGTACCTGGACAGGTTTATCGCAAGAAGGTATCGCCTGACGCCCAGAAAGAATTCCTCGGATTTGCGACTCAGAGACCCGAAATTCGACTCGCTGCCATCGAGAAGGCAGTCAGAGACGGTGTACGTCGATACTAGTCTGAGCTCTTGTGTTCTACTAGTCACTAAACCTACCTCCGCTGAATATACAGGACTTTGACTATGCCACATCCGACTTCATGCGTGACGCTGGCATGAACGTCGGGATGCGACCGATTGTGATCAATGGCGAACTCATCCCACCGCCGCCGATCAAGTATGGCGGATCACAGGTAAAGTTTTTACGACTAGACTGTTCAAGAGGTTCTTGTGCTGATATTTGAGCCATCATGACAGATGAACGTGCCCCCGAATGGAGCTTGGAACGTCGTCGGGAAGAGGTTCTTGCGGCCGGGGACCTTGACCAACTGGGGAGTGGTCGTTTACGACCAGCGCGCCAACCAACAACAGGTTCACAACTTTATCAGGACCATGGTCGGCAACATGAGGAAACTTGGTCAGTGTTGGCACCTATGATTTTTCCTGCGTCAAAATACTTACCCGTGGCATGCGACACCCAGGCATGGGTGAGTGATGTCATTCTGTCCTCAGGACTCACCTCACATTGTTCCAGCTGTTCCCCTTGACCAGCCGCCCATCCAGGCCGGCAACATGTCAAACCCTGAGGACGTGAGTATTGAGATTTTATCACGTCACACGATTTGGTCGACTGACAGTCCTAACCATTCTAGTCTCTCGAACAGATAGGCGCGGAGATGCACAAGATGAGAGCACACGCGATCCAGGGGCGGGCGCTGGGAGAACCACAATTTATCCTCATCTTCCTCCCTAAAGATGCCGCAGAAGTGCGCAGAGTCGTCAAGCACTGGGGTGACTGCAAGAGGAAAATCATCACACAGTGTGTTGTGAGTAACATGCCTACTAACCATTATGAATTCTACTGATTTCGTATAATCACTAGCGAGCCACGAAATGGGAAAAGATAAATGACCAGTATTGTAATAACGTCGCTCTGAAGTACTTCAAGCAGCCTTGACTCGGACTATTCCTTTGGTGTGAGCTGATCCGACGATCTACAGGATCAACGCGCGTGTCGGTGGAACGAACTCGAGCATCGACGTCCCTCAAGTTAACGCCCTCCTCAAGGAAACCATGGTCATCGGTAAGATACCCTACTATCACTCTGATGTTATCTCTCGCTCACCTGACCATGCGTGACCTTTGCGACGAAAGGCGCAGATGTCGGTCATCCCGGCCCTGGCTCGAACAACAGGCCCTCCGTCACTGGATTGGTCGCCACTGTGGATCCGGATGTGAGCATTATTACGTCCGCGGCCAGCGTACAGCGTCCCCGGCTCGAGATTATTCAAGATCTGCAGCCAATGATCGCGGTCAGTACTAACATGACTTCTGATGGTGGTGCTTCCCCTCGTTGACATAGGTGGACCTCAGCAATCGATCATCGACTGGCGTGAGTGGAGGACTCGCAACATCGAAGGGTACGCGCGGAACCCGCTCCCGCCTCGCAACATCCTCTTCTACCGCGACGGTGTCAGTGAGGGCGAGTATGCGCAAGTGGTCGAACAAGAGATCCCCCTCATCAAAGGTCAAGGCAATCTCTTCATACTTGCCAACCCATACTCACTCAGAGGCATTGCTCAGATGCGTTCAAGGCATCCGGTCTGCCTGAGAACATATGGCCGAAGTTGCTGTTCATTGTCGTCGGCAAGAGGTACGACATCGCATACGTACCTCTTATCATAATCCCTTTCTGACAGCCTTTCTCCGAGCAGGCATCATGTCCGATTCTTCCCTCGGCGGTGCGTCTGCATTCATCTCCCCGTTCGGCTTCTAATTGACCCCTCCGCAGTCCCGAAGAGGGCGACCGCAAGTCTGGCAACTGCCCTCCGGGCTTGCTCGTTGACAAGGAGATAACAAACCCCCACTACGAAGACTTTTACCTCCAGTCGCATGGTGGGCTACTGGGAAGTACGTATCGTTCGCAGATATCCGACCGCCGCCCTCCGCAACGCACTCACACATTCAATATATGTACATACTACACACACAGCCAGCAGACCGAGCCATTACATCATCCTTCTCAACGAGACACAGCTCAACAAAGCACAGTCAGTCTCCGTTCGTCGCTCCACGGCAGGGGGGCCAACGATACTGACAGCGCACACTACACACAGGATCCAGACGGTCTCCTTCCATCTGTGCCACACGTATGCGAGTGCCACCCGCTCGGTCTCGATCCCCGCTCCAGTGTACTGTGAGTCTCTCCATCTCCATTCGTTCACCGCGCCCGTCCGATGTCCCATTCATTCCCATTGTATTGTCCGACTAACGCTATCTCCTACAGACGCCGATGTACGTCCAGCAGTCCCCCCCCATTCGCTGAGGCTCTCCGACTCGTGGTTCCCGGCATCGTCCCACAATGACCGTGTGCTAACGACGGCCGTTCTTTGCTTACAGAAGATCTGCTCGCGCCTCGAGTTCCACTGCGAGGACGGCGCGTCCCTCAGCGACACCGCGTCGAACGTCACGGGCGGCACGGCCGAGTTCGACTTGGACCACTGGAAACGGGTCTTCAAGGTCTCCAGGCTTGCGAAGGCAAATTACTTCCTGTGAATCCGCCAATTCCGCGAAGACCCGGAGAAAGTGTGTATTGCTGCATCTCGGCTTGCTGTTGCCAGTTGTCGGTCTGTCTCTGTCTCTGTTGCTGTATCCTCGGTGTATGCCAGTGTCTCGCTGCCTTGATTGTACGTTGCTGTAGCGGTAGTATGTCTCGCGCCTCCCGATATCTGTTGTACTCTCCGCGATGTCTGTCATTTCGACGTCTTCGTCATAGCTGTAACTCGTGTGTACGATCTGCGATGTAGCTACGTGTCCTTGAATGTTGTACTGCACCACTCGAATCCCATCACGCTCATTGTCTGACACCGATGCGGCACGCGAAGACATCAACGACCGAGTTGAATCCTACATTCATAAGACTGAGGTACTACAACCTACACTGTTAACCCATCGGAAGGGGAGCATATAAGTTATATGACTAGCTAGCTCGGAAAGATGTGCACATTAGGATTCGGAACGCAAGACGACAAGATGAAGAAGTAGCAACAGCACCAGCAAGCACGCGCGCCACCACCTGGATCCTCCCATACCATCGCCCTTCCTCGACCCAGACTCCTAGTCCTTGTACCCTCCCTCGGCATCGCGCGCCTCGTACTGCTCGCGCATCGCCGCCGACGCCGACACCTTCTCGAACACCGGATCCTTGAAGCTCCCAGGGCTGAACGCGGGCGGGGGGTCCTCTTCCTCGATCGAGCTGTGCCGCGCGAGCGGCATGTGGTCGCCGTTCATGCTCATGGCGCTCGCCTCGACGTGCTTTGCGCTGAACGTGGGCGATGCCCCGCGCGCCATGTGCATGAACTCGGCCGATGGCGCGGCGTGGCGCTTCTTGTGGCGGCGCAGGAAGAGGAAGGCGGCGGCGGCGAGGGCGAGGAGCGCGACGCCGCCGATCACGCCGCCGACGATTGCGCCGACGTTGGGCGAGGAGGAGGACGAGGAAGAGGTGGGAGATTGGGTCGTAGAAGGTTGAGTGTTCACGGGAAAGTCGTTGGCGGACGATGTTGTGGGCACGTCGTCGACTTGATTCCGAGCTGGCGTCAGGAAGCTGGACGAGGGTTACTGTCGACGGAGGACGTACCGGTTGTGGAGGTGCTCGGTGCCGATGAAGTGGGTTGCACGAGGGACAGGAATGTCAATGATGGGTCTTGAAAGGTCTCGTAGTTGGGCAGATCCGTTCTCTGCGCGGCCCCCCCTGTAAAGCAAGAGATTTGCAAGGAGAGATTCGCGCTGGCGTAGCCACAATCGTTGGCCCATATTGACGAGAAGGCATCTGCGTCAATGCTATGGTGATGTTGGTCATCTTCGCTCGGCACGCTACTAGTACTCGGAGGGTCCTGGCGTCGAGGATGCTAGAAGAACAGACGGGCCATGTCAGTGGTATGGACTACGAAGCGTCTAGTGTGGACGTACCGGAGATCGTGCGGGTGGTGGCGCTGTTATGGCTGCTGCGGAGTGCATGGTGGTCTATGAGTGAGGAAGACAGAGGGAAAAGGAGACAAGAGAGGGAACGAAGGTCGTATGCATGAAGCAGAAGAAGGGGACATAACAGGAGCGGTGTGTGCGGTGTGGCTGTGGACGAGCGACTAGTCGACTAAGACCGGGCGCAGAGCATATTTCACACAGCGCTCACCTCCACCCGCAGTCAACGAGCTGGAGGCGAGCATCACTGCATGCATCCTCGTGCAATACCGGCCTGCGCAGGGCCTCCTCCTCCTCCTCCCCAGCCAGCTCGTGCAGACCCCTAGCATCGACCGCGATCCGCAACAGCGCTCGGCGTACTCTCCCCAGCGTTGGCGCCCATCACAGGATCGGCGCGCGCCGACGTCATCTTCGCGGGCCGCCTTTCCGTCTCCCACTCAACTCAAGTCTCAGCGCTGCCCTCGGTTTGCTGACTGACCGATGCTTCTTCCCCGACTCTCCAAGTCCTGTCTCACCGCTGCCCGTTTCACCTCATCCCCGCTACGATCTGCGTCGGCATCCTTCTCGTCCTCAGCTGCGCTCAGAATGAAGATCGTACCTGTGCCCGTTCGTGACGACAACTATGCCTACCTCCTCATCGACGACACCACCAACAAGGCCGCCGCCGTAGACCCATACGACGTTCCCAAGGTCAAAGCCGCTGCTGAACAGGCCGGAGTGCAGATCATCGCGGCCATTACCACCCACCACCATTTCGATCACAGCGGTGGCAATCAGGTAAGTACCAATCGTGCCCGGTACTGCCCTGCCTACAGACGGCTCTATCTTCGCATTCATACCCACCTCACGCCCACAGGCATTCGTACGTAACGCTCCTGATCACTCCAGAGTTGCCCAAACGGTGATCGCGCACCCTCCCCGCCTCAGGCCACCGCGTACCCGGACGCGCCGATCTATGGCGGAAGCGACAAGATTTCTGCATTGACGAAGCAAGTCAAGGACAAGGACGAATTCAATGTCGCGGGTGTTCACGTCAGGTCTGTCGCACGGCTACTCTCTATCCACTTCGCATTACGCTCCCTCAGCGCCGGATGCCACCGCCATGCCGAGCCTCCCGATGCCGTCTTCCACCCGCATCTGACCACGATCTTGCAAAACCCCAGGTGTCTTGCCACGCCGTGCCACACACAGGACTCCATCTGCTACTACGTGTCCGACAGCACCGGCTCCCACCCGGGCGGTGTCTTCACTGGGGACACGCTCTTCGTCGCGGGCTGCGGCCGCTTCTTCGAGGGCACCGGCGCGGAGATGCACGCCGCGCTCTCATACCTCGGGAAGCTACCCCCGCAGACGGTCGTGTATGACGGGCACGAGTACACGAAGGGTAGCCTCGCGTTCGCAAAGTCCATCGACCCTGACAACGCTGCCCTCGCTCGCCTCGAGAAGCTCATCAAGGACGGCGTCATCCCCGCCGAGCGTACGACGGTTGGAGATGAGAAGGAGTGGAATCCGTTTATGCGCCTTGACAGTGCGCCCGTGCAGTGAGTGTGGATTCAGAGTTTTCTTCTGTCGCCGGCACGCTGATGTAGTTCCGTGCTGCCTTTTCTCTCGCTGCAGGAAAGCCACTGGCGGTGGGGAAGAAGGTGCCGTCATGGATGCCTTGAGGACACTCAAGAACAACTACAGGGGGTGAGCGTGGTATGTGCATCGGTATAGTCATCTGCTATACAGAATCGTTGCATCTCACCTGACGAGTTGTAGACGTAGTCATCTATGAAGTTGTCGAAGTGGAAGGGAGCATCTGTATCATCAATACATATACAAAGCTGTATTTGTATGCCAGTGAGCGTATCACTATCAGAGCTATAGTTTCGTCAACTTCATGTCTTCCGACTGTTCGGGACGGATAGTATCGCCGACCATGGTGTGTTCGCGCAGAGCTTCGTTGCATAAGCGTACTATACTGGTACACATCCTTGGGAAATGAAGAGAGTCGGCAAGGTGAAAACACAACCATCCACGGATCCATTGACTCGACCGGCCGGCGAATTGAGGCGAGAGCGAGCATATTACATTCCGAAGACCTTGAGAACCGCAGAGCGCGCATAGGGGATGTAGGAGAGTGTATACCACGTGTAGGCGAGGTACTCGACAATCACGAAGACTAGAGGAAGGTGTTAAGAGCATGGACATCGACGAGACAGTGTTATACGGCTCACTGATGCATACGAGCTACGGGACCGGGCGGACGCGTCAGCTGAGCTACAAGGTGCATTTAGACTAATAGACAGACTCACTCCCTGGCGGATGACGAATGCACCGACAAAGATGAGGCCTATTGAGACGAGGAATATAATTGTGGCGGCCACTCGGACGGGTTTGAACATCTACATTTGGGCAGGACTGTCGGTCAATCTCTCGCCACTGTCTTGACACAAGCATATGCGGCGTACCATCTGAAGCTGTTTCCCGAACTGAAGTAGCACAACAGCATGCGTGTGAGCGACGGTCATGTCAGCGATGCCCGTGGTAGACGTACCCCAATCAAGAACCCCGTCGCAAGCAGGGACACAACCGTCCCGAGAGCATACAGAACTGCAGAGTGCGGTTGGTCACATTTGGGAGTCAACGATAATACAGACGTGAGACCCACATGCGAAGCTCGTCAGCGACCCAAGGAGCAAGAATATAGCCCCGAGTAGACTGAGCAAAAAGCCCACGCCCATACTGCGTGAAGAAACGTAAGCTCTCCTTGGCTCCTGTTCTAAGTCACTGGCCTCGGGTGGCAACCTTCGGCTCTGCGATCAGAGCACTCACCATCCAATGAACCCATACAAACGCTGCGTGCGCGTGAGGCCCAGGAACTTGAACGCAGAGTCACCCTCGAAGAACTGCGTATCCGGAATCCCGCCGCCCGCGGCTTCGAGGTTGAACCAGCCCTTGGAGTTCGCCATATCTTTACTTTGTGATTTTTGTAGAGTTCCCGCCTAGCGTATGAAGATGCAAAGAATAGAGTACGAGCGGTGAACTGAAGAGGGGTGGATGGCAGAGGGGAGGCCAGCAAGCTGGGCTCTCGGCGGTGTTGCGGACTCCGGAGACCGTTCTATGGGCGCCAGTGCGGCGGAATCCGACGCGCGACACGTGGTATCGGCGCCCTATCGCGACGCGTCGTACAGCGCGTCCGACGCGAACCATGGTTGTATACTACTTATGTACCCTCGAACTACATCCTTCCCCTTATGCAGCACTACGCTAAGCTCGTCGCTCTACACTTGCGCGACCAGGCGACATGGTCACGCAACTCGCTATCTCGAGGCTTGCATGGTGCTCGCTCGGGGTCCACGCCGAAGTGCCGTAACATCCTCGACCAAACTACCGTTCGTGGACCATCGCTCTCGTCGGTGTTCTTCTGTGCGACTATGCTCCTCAAACACGATGAAGAAATACACCTCGCTGACACGACGAGAATTGACAAACCACCACCTTCATTGACTGGCGATATCACCGCTGACAAGATTTGACGGAATGCCGCCTAATGCCGCCTCTTCGTTGCCTATGCCTTATGGATCCCCAGAAGCCGTGCTTATTCAGGACACGGTCTTGATCCTAGCATGCGCCGAAGATATTTCCTCTTAGAACCAAAGGGGACATTGGAGCACACATGACTTGTCCATATCAGGCAAACGAGTCTACAGGGTGCCCCTCTCAGGCTACGGCAGTCCAGTAAGTATAGCCATTGGGCTGTATCCGTCTCCAAGTCGCTAGCATCTGCACGAGAAGGTACGGGGGCTTTCATATAAACAGTGCGTGATTGGCTTTCCTGCCCCTCGCTATCCTCATCCAACCTCCATCCACAGTCCCACTGCTCTACGTCCACACACTGTCGGCATCGCAAGCTAAACATCGAGCTTGAATCATCATGAGTGTGACCAACAAAGCCATTTCGAACGGCCTCCCGCCGCCTCCGTTCGAGCTGCCGGTGAGTCCGATGGATGTATGCTGAGGAACCACCCCTGATCTTCTGGAACCCAGTATCCCGACAGCCCCGATGTCATCACTAGCAATGTTATGAAGCTCACGGAACTCACATCGGACGAGTAAGTGCAGTCAAGTGATGTTCATGCACGGAGCGAGGTGCCGATGCGCAATCCCATGCAGCCGTAAGAGGTTCTTATTGAAGAACCTTCTTACTCATCTGCACCAGTTCGTGCGGGAGACGAGGTGCGTGCGCGGTACACCCTTCAGCGATCAATCTGTTGATGGCGTCATAGTCTAACTACGGAGGAATGGATGGGGGCCATCCAATTCCTCACTCGTGTTGGCCAAACATGCACTCCTATCCGTCAGGAGTGTATCCTGCTCTCGGACGTCTTGGGCGTGTCTGCGCTCGTGGATGCGATCAACAACCCTCCTGTGGCGGGTGCGACTCACAGCAGTGTCCTCGGACCGTTCTTCACCGAAGACGCACCCGATGGTGAGAGCTCCGACAGATAGCCTTTCATTTCAGTGCTAAGATGCGGATGGTCCGGCAGTCGAGAACGGGGGCTCCATCGCCTCCGAGGGCAAGGGCGAAAACCTCTTCGTCGAGGGGCGCGTCCTGAACATAGATGGGGAGCCTATCCCTGGGGCGAGCATCGAGACGTGGGAGACGGACGCTAACGGTGGGTACCGCTCTGGTTGGGAAGCTCGGCCACGCACCGCGATATTGACGTTTGCGCCCACAGGGTTTTATGATACTCAGTATGCGGACCGTGATAAGGCGGATTGCAGAGGGCGGGTCCGTTCGAACCAAGACGGCTACTTCTGTTACCGTGCAGTTGTGCCTGTTGCCTATCCGATTCCCGGAGACGTGAGTTGACGGCTCTGTGCACCCTGTTTTGCGTGTGCCTCAAGCTCACTTGGTGTCGTGCAGGGACCCGTTGGGGAGTTGCTCCTTGCGATGGGGAAACACAACATGCGACCAAATCACCTGCACCTCATGGTCGAGGCGCCTGGGTTCAGGAAACTAGTCACGGCGTGGTACCCCGAGGGCGACGAATGGCTGGCGAGTGACGCAGTATTCGGCACAAAGAAGTCCCTCTTGGTGGTACGTAGGTGATCTTTCGCTAAGAAAACGGCCTAACTCTCCGCGCAGACGTACCAGCACATCAAGGACGAGGCAGAGACGCGCAAGCGTGGCTTCCCGTCGGGCAGCTCGTACAAGCTCCTGCAGCGTGACATCATTCTTATTCCCAAGAAGCAGGCAGAGGAGGCGTTGAGGAAGAATGCAGAGGCGGCGATGAAGAATGCAGTGGCTTAAAGGCTGAAGGTGTGGCCTTTGTACAGTAGCGTTCAAACCCCGGAATTGTTTGGGCTCGGACGAGCTCGTCTCGTGTTTGCCTGCCGTCGGGCACGCTATTGTCTGGGCGGTGTTTGTGTTGGATCGGCAAAAGTAGCACGAGCGAGGGAGGTATCAGGCAGATGGTGATAGCACGGACCATGGGCCCACTGCAGACGCAGCAAGGGAGGATGGGGATTGGGCGGAGGGTCGTCCGGAGTTAGCCGAGGACGCGTGTTTACCTCGAGGTGGCGAGTGGTATAGACAGTGCTTGCATCGCGCATCGCTCGCGTTCTCTCTATCTCTCCCCTTCACACCCCGAGCAGCCAACAGCTCCCTGCTCTCTGCGATCGCTGCTGGCATGGACCCCATCATCACCAGAGATAACGTCTTTTCGCGCGGACCATCCACCCCGCCCCCAGTGAGCCAGTTCCAGATGGTCCCTGCCCAGTCGACCGAACCCCATGTCTCCCCGATTCCCGCCCAACGCGAGGTTGCACCGCCGACTGCGGCCCAATCTCAGCTCGAGTCCTTGTTCAACGGCCTCGGTGCGCCCTCCGCCTCCCACGTCAGCCCGCAGCCAAGCGTCGCGAGCGCAAACAATATCTATTACGGTCCCCAGGAGCAGCCGCACTCCGGGCCCGCGACTCCAGCGTCCGGACACGCTGGTTCAGTTTCTTCCAACGTCTCTGGTCCTAGCAACCAGACAGCAGAACGGCAGAACGCCCTGCTTTCTCTTCTCGGCAGCGTCTCGACCCCATCCACAAACCCTCAGCCCATCCCGCCCGTCGGCCCCATGCAGCCCCAGCAGGTCCCCACGCCCCCGGGGTCTGCCCCGCGGGGAGGTATGACGAGCAGTGAAAGTCAAGGGAAGTTGTTGCTCGAGCAGTTGATGTCCGGGTGAGTGTCAATCTTTGATACCCGCGCGATCTCTCCACTGGCTCGTTTTTGCGAGCTTGTAACTGCGCGTATGGTCTTGACCGTTGTTCTCCATGCTGATTCTTACGGGTTCGTGTGCAGCGCGCCGAAGTTCTCCACGCCCGATGCGCAACAAACCTCCATGTCGCTTCCGCCTTCAGGCCCTTCTCCGCCTTATATCCCGCAACCGGCAGAGCAGTTACATCATGACGAGTACGCCCTCCCTCCCGAGACCTACCCGCACGAGCGCGAGGGATCCAGTGGCATGCACCACGCCCCACAAGACCCGCAGCAGCAACGCGCGCCGTCTCCTGCCCGCCGTTCCATGTTTGATTTCGTTTCTCCATTCGATGCCCTGAACAACACGAATGCTGGGAAGAGGAAGACTCAGCCCCCGCCCCAAGCTTCCGAAGATTCTTCTTCTTGGAACAGTGTAACCATAGACCCGAAGCGCAAGTCTGTCGAAAATCTCATGGACCAACTCACCCGGGGACAGGCGCCCCTGTCGCAACCGACCCAGCCACCTGTCGCCCCTTACGATCTCTACCAGACGGAGGAGGTCTCGCAGACGGAGCCTTTGCAGGCGAGGGGCTCTCGTCCGCTTCCGCCACACCCGACTGGATCGCCCAGGTCGTCGCCGCCGAAGCAAGCCAGCCAGCCGGCGCGTCAACAACGCCGCGCGGGCGAGTCTCCTATTGGCGGGCCGCAAGGTCCATTTGGGAACAGCTACCAGCGCGACAAGGATAGCTCGCCACTCCCTCAGCGCGGTGGCGTGGAGAAGCGCAACAGCCAGAAGGGCAAGAACACGAGCCCGAGGTGAGTTGCTCGCTCTTCTCTAGGTCACTGTGGACTAACCAGGAATCCAGCGCGCAAAGCCAGACGATCGTCTTCGACGTCTCCCAGGCTCTCGATGAGATTCAGGCTCCTCAGGATGCCGTGAAGTCGACGGCAATCGCGCTCGTCAAGGTTGACTCGACATTCTTGCCCGGCACGACCATCGGAGCGACTCAATGGGTAGCCTATGCCATGACCAAGGGTACGTGTCTATGTCTGATAAACAGTACGAGAACTCACACCGATCGTCCCCAGGACGCGTTCGTGTCATTTCCCGCTCGAGTGGTGACAGGACGCTTCTTCAGCTTCCTCCTGTCTTCCCGCCAGTGACTGCTGTGAGCGACATGTCCGTCCACAGTAACCGTCTCGCAGGGGTGACCTCCGACGGAGGCTTCGTTGTCTGGGAGCTCCCGGAGATCATCACCGACGATGTTCCGTGAGTATATGCGCCTCTTCATTCTTCGCAGGACCTTCGCTGAGTACTATTCGCATTCGCAGTGGACATGTGATGCTCTGCGTCTACCCACAGAGTGACATCGAGCCTCTCCATGCCGTCAAGTGGCACCCCCAGCAGCCTGATCTTGTCGCTGTGGCATCGGCCACGAGCGTGTACCTCTTGAACATCACCGAGGCTGCTCATATCTTCGGTGGCGAACCGATCCCTCAGCAGGAGCTGCACCGGGTCGGTCAAGCCTTCTCCGTCCCATCTGTGAGTGGTTTGCAGCTCTCGGATGTTCAGTTCACCTGAATGTCTTCTCTTTTAGCCAATCGTCGCGTTCGACTACGATGTCCCTCGGTCGGCGCTCGCCACGATCTCTGAGGACTCTACGCTCACGATGTGGAACATCCGCGACAAGCTGCCTTTCTGGTCGCACAAGATCCGTGGTGATGACGTCCCCTCCTCGCTCACCTTCGTCGATGGCGGTGTCATCGTAGGCCGTAAGAACGGCACCGTTTTCCAATTGCTGCCTGTCATGGGTCGCTCAGTGTTGTCGACCGTCAAGTTCGTCAACGGCGACCAAGAGGACCCGCACATGTTCGGCCACGCGAACTATGACTCGCGCATACAGACCCTCTGGATCGCCAACAACAGGCGAGACAGTATGATCGCGTTCAAGCTTAACTTCGACGTCGGTGCCCCCTCTCCCGGTGGCGATGAGATGGGCCGCGGAGCCTACTTCGACCAGGTCGTCGAGTTCAGCGGACCGAAGCCGACCATACACTTCGTGATCTTGACCGCTGACGCCGACCCGCATGGCGATGAGGCGCACGCTGCGTGCGTCGCCGCCAAGCTGCCCCCTGGCGAGCTCGCGTTGGTTGCGTTCTCTGTGCACCAGTCCGGTGTCGACCAAGTCCTCATCAGGAAGGAGTGGTTCAATGCTGCTTTGGCTAGCGCCCCTGCGCGCTTCCCTCCCTACCACCCACCTCAGCTTGCTCCCATCGACATCAAGCCACAACGCCAGTTGCCACCCATGGGTCCCGGCCACCAGTTCACCCAACTCCCTGGTCCCTCGCCTCTCAACGTTCCTCTCCCAAGGAACAAGACGCCTCCGTCCGAAGAGGTCGAGGTCGAGGCGCCGAGAGAAGAGGGTGGCCGTGGCAAGGGCAAGAACGCGAAGAGTAAGAATGTCGGGTGGAAGGACAACAACAAGGACTCCGAGAAAGAGAGGGCCGACAAGAAGTCCGATGTTGAGGCTGAGCTCGGCGTAGCCCTTACCAGGGAGATCAAGAAGTCTGAGGAGAACCTGCATAACCGCCTCGGTCGTCTCATCTCCAAGGAGCTCGACAAGCAGCGTAAGTGTTTCGCGTGTTCGCGCCATCAAACCACCAACTGACAGACCAAACCCTTTAGACCAACGCCTCGAGGAGGTTCGCCAGAACGAGCAGGCAGCCGATTTCGTCCGTCAGGAGAAGATTTTGAAGCTCATCTCGAACGAGCTGACGAAGAACACTACGCGCGTCGTCGAGATGGCGGTCAAGACCGAGGTCCAGAACTCCGTCCTACCATCGCTCGAGAACATCACAAAACAGGAGGTCAAAGCCGCGCTCAGCAACCAGATCGCGAAGGGTATCAGCGACGCGATGAAAGTGGTGCGTAGTTGGTTCCCATGTTACTTCCCATCCTCATTGAGTTCCATCACCTAGAACCTGCCCAACGAGATCGAGCGTGTGCTCAACCGTCCCGAGATGGCTAACCAGGTCGCTCGTGCGTTCGCAGCGTCGGTCACGCCCGCCATAGAGCGGCAGGTCAAGGAGAGCATCTCCAAGAACCTAATCCCATCGTCCGCCATGCATCAAGAGCTCTCCCGCGAGATTCGTTCGGAGATCCTCAATCTCAAGAAGGAGGTGCTCGCTTGGCAGGGTGATGCTATTCGTGGACAGGAGGTATTTGTCGCAGTATGTTTCCTTATGGAGTCTCAACTCACACATTCGATATCCCACAGTCCGTCATCCGCGATCTGGAGCAGTCTGTCCGCATGCTCTCTGACCAAGTCAAGTACCTCTTGAACCATCCGCCCTCTTCCAACTTCGGCCATATGCAGAACCGTGGTTCTCCTGGCCCTTCTAGTGCCGGACTGATGCCGTCGAACCAACTGCCGCAACTTCTCCGTCAACCCAATATGGGACCGATGTCCCAACCCACGAGCTACCAGCCTCATCCCCAGTTCCAGCAACCTCCTCCCCATCAACCACAACAACCCCCTCTCATGCAAGGCCCGTGGTTCGGCCCGAACATCGCGGCCCCGCAGGCTTCACATCCCGCCGCACCCCCTCCAATTCCTCAGCAGCAGGCGCTGCCGCGCGCGACTCCTCCCGCTTCTGGTCAGCCGGAGGAGTGGGACGACGCCTACCTCGCTGTTCTGGGCTCTCAGGACACACGACAACTCCGTGAGCTGCTCGCGCGGTCCAACCCGGAGATCATCATGCCTCTGAACGGACCCAGCCCGCTTTCTCAAGCTGTGATGCTGACGCTGGTGCATCGGGTAAGTCATGATCCTACCAGTGCGCTTCTCATGTAGCTCACCCCGTCGTTTGAATAGCTCTCTACTATAATTGGTGAGACCTCGCCGGTCGACGAGTCCTTCAAGATCTCGATGTGGTGGCTGCAGCGGGCGGCGACCACGCTCAACACCACCGTACGTTATCCTAACCTCGTTTGAGTGTTCGACGTTCTCACGTGTATATTTCAGGACCCCCTAATCTCCCCTTATGTCGCGCGTGTCATGCCGAGCGTTCAACAAATGCTGAACACGACGAAGCAGCGCCTCTCGATCCTCCCTGTCCCGCCGATGGAAGCTACGCGCACAATCAGCGAGATCCAGGACATCCTCACCCGTAAGCCGCTATGAGTAATCCTCTGGACGGTCGTATGCTCGTCATCAGCGATATGTTCCTCTTCTCTTGGTCTCTACGTCGACGTCTCTTGCTGTGCATGAAAGTACATTATTATTTTTCTACACATGCAGGGTTGCACCCTCCCCCACGCCTTCCTTCTTGTAGCGCATGCTGTACCGTTGAACGCCACCTCATGCCACACATGACCCTTACGACCTTACGATTCTTGATAACCCCGTCAATACGCTGGCTTCATGGCTCTCACCGTTGTCGAAAACTTGCACCCACTGTCGTGTTACTCTACATGTATCCGCAGCAATTCACATCAAATTCTATCATCATCTCATTGAGTTGTGTGTCTTCATCAAGGGGCAAGGTCAACAGTGCGACGTAACACAAAGTCAAGTATAGGAGCGAACAACACGGGGTTCATGATATTGGGTGCGGAGAGTCTGGAACGAAACGAAGGGATCTAGTAAATGAGTGCGATCACAAAGACGTGCACTTTGCAGGTGGAGCTTCTCGCCGATGAGCCGGCTCTCAAGTGAACGGCGGGCAACGAGGCAGTGGCAGGCGGGTGTCGGGTGTGCGGCGTGCAGGCGGTCTCCATACGCGCGCTCTGCGCACCAGTACGCGACCGTACGAGCTGCGGGTTACAGCGTCCAGGTTTGAATAGGTGCGCAAGTGCGTTGTAGCACTGCGTCTCGAGCACTATAAAGGTCATCGAAACAGTCCGCATGCCTACGCATCCATACGCCTCCGAACTGTACATGGGTAAGAATGTCCGCCAGGGCCCAATCATCCCGCACCGATGTACGCATTCGCGGGATTGCGCAAAGGAGCATTCCCATGCGTACAGGCGCGTGTCCCACTGTCCATTGGGCCGGTGAAGCTTTGAAGCTTGAAGTTTCGGGGCAAACTGAGTGCGAAGCGTCCGCGTCACGCTAGGATTCCTAGGATGCCAGAGTCACGCTGGGTCGGACCCCGAAGACCGACATAGCCCACTCACCTTGGCTCTGGTCAGCCTGACTCTGCGGCATCCTGTTAGAGCTACCTTGGCTTCACCTCGCAATGAGCGTACCTATCTGGTCACGGGTGGCACGTCTGTGAGAAGTAAGCAAGGTATGAGGCAGGGGTATACCCCTGCTGAACCAGGGAGAGATGGATTCGTGATTGACAAGTGACGTTATTGTGGCAGGCTCCCAGATGCACGAGGTATGATGAGAACGCGAGAACTATTGCTGCGGCTTCACTGCCTGTTCATGCGTACCAAGGGCGGCCGAGGAACTGGGCGAGTCATGACTAGGTTTGTTGACGCATACGCCAGTGTGAGTTGAGGAGGCAGTTAGCGGCCTCTTCGACGCTTCTACCCGAGGAGCGACGACGAACGACGGTGCGTGCCTGTACGTCGTACGATCATCGCATCATGTCCAAGTCGAGGCTATTACAGCAGTACCGGGGCAACTTCTATCAATATACGAATTCAGTCGAGATTAGGACAAAATGGGATGTCAACTAACCTCTATTGTCTGCGGCAAGTGGGGAAATGGGTCACTGTACATGCGCCCGTCGGAGCTCGGGAAAGGGAAGCAAGGACGCACTGGACGCATTACAGGCAGAACAGCACGGCCTGCCTTTCCGGTCCTGGTGTGGTGGAGAAGCGTCTGGAACTGCGGCGGACGCCACGCCTCGCGTCGAGCTGAGGGATTTGGTGGAGCATGGGTCCATCAGCCAGGTCTGTGAAAGCACCCTTGAACTTTACGGCAGTACGGGATACCGCCGAGACCTAAGCCGAAGCGGGTGGATGACATGTGCTCTGCGGCTGTGATCAGGTTTTATGATTGGTGTCCAGAAAGTCGCGCACACGTACTTGGTTGCATTTTCGGCGCCGCGCCGCGCACGTGCAGGGTCCGCTCAAGAAAGATATAAGGCGGCCAGTGGCACCTATCTCTCCTCAGTGCTCCAACCACTACTACCACTCAGCCAACCCAGACCTTATAACACTCACCTCGACTTCCATCATGTACGCTGTGAGTCTACGCGTCCACCATGGTCCTCGGAGGACTGTCGCACTGACCGTCGTCCTTACAGACCACCGATGCTCCCAAGAACACTGCGTGCGGCTCTAGCAGCTGCAACTGCGGCTCGACGTGAGCATCCGCGGAGTAACGTCGCCCGAAGATGTTGACTGACCTATTGCATTTCAGCTGCGGCTGCAAGCCCGGCGAGTGCAAGTGCTGAGCGTTGAACGTTCCACGAACTACCATCTACACCTATCCCCGCGTCTCGCTCAAGATCGTTCCTTCCCATCGTTCCTTCCGGCCAAGCCGCCGATGGGTTGTGGCAGCGTGCGTGTAGGGTAGCTTGTATGACATGACGATTGTATCTGTGTATCTGTGAATCGATAAGCTGCGGCCACAAGCCTCACCGAGCGCGAATCACGGCGGGATGTGATGACATGTTTGGTTTGTGGTGACATGTCTGGGCTGTGTATGCCGGAACGTTCCACTGTTGTGACGTCCATGTGAGCACACTGATACAGATAACATGGTTACATTCGTTTATACACTGCGGCTAGCTTCGTGACTCGATTGAGCTTGTAGCGGTGAAATATTGAGGCAAAAAAACTCACATAAATCGATGTAGCGCTGTCGCCTATCCGGATCCACACTTTGCAGCCTCCGGAGCAGATCCGAACATTCCTCCTCTAGCATCCGCCGCTGGTCACCGATGAAGGAATCGCCATGCCTGCGCAACATCAATCGCTTGTAAAATACAAGCGACTCCATGCACCCTGATTGAGAAGTGTTACCGTCTGAATTCAAGCGGGTGCCGGTATTCAGCCGCTCACATTTACTGTCGGGCTGCTCCTCAAGTAGCTCCTGGATAGATGCCACCTCCCGTTCAATTATGTCGCACGAGTCACCTACGGGTTTGTCAGCGATAGTTCCTGTACAGAATGTGAACGACTGACCCGGTCCTATAAGCCAACGATGGTAGATCCAGACACTCTGATCATTCGGATCTGTATACATGGCGTTCTTGACCAAATCGAACTCTGGGGTATGTTGATATGAGATAAATTCAGGGCAGCAAGACATGTCGGGTCGTACCTTCCTCGATAGTCTTGGCCTTGTCGAGCTTTCCCGAGTCCCAGAGTGTGGTCAGGACCTTCGAGCGCTGGTGCCATGCGCTGAAATTCGAGAAGTTGGCTTCGATCTTGCGCTTGGTGTAAGACAGCTCAGTAAGCGGGGAACGCTTCACCGGCATCATCGCCAGTACGTATCGGCGGTAGTTCCATGCCATAACTAGCACGGAGTGAGTCCATAGCCGGCAGATGTTGTGAGCGATACTTACAGTTACGAGGGTCGGCGTCCAACATCTTCTCTACAACAAACAGCTCTTTGTTCCAGTATGATTGGCGCCATCCGTCCGGGTTGGTCTCGGCGGGACCATCTGGAACTTGTTGCAGACACCATTGGCGGTGGTTCCAGATCCAGTACACCTTGGGATGCTGCTTGAGAAAGGAAGTTGTGAGGGACAATTCGTCCGATAGGACGTCGTTGATCTGGACAGATGTACTGACATGGTACTGATCAGATATAGCCCCAGACAACACGACAAAGTCCTTGTGTACCTTGTGGGAAAAGTGCCATTGAGGAGAATGTGTTTGCGGTAGTTCCAAACAGTGTAGAACTCGGGGTTGACGTGGAGCAGTCGAGTAGTGAGATCGAGGGAGTCCTTCCCGTAGTCCGCTGCTTTCTTCTGCGGGGGGAGGGACATATAAGCCTGGTGAGTAAGTACCCGCACGGTCAGAACTCACTCGGGCGAGGACCGCCTCGGTCAAGCTCCGGAACTCGCTGAGTTTCGCGCTCTCGCGCACTTTCTTCGCAGCCAGTGCCTCGCGAGAGTATCTGACGCGTTGAACGCCGTGCTGGCAGGAGGTCAGCAGGGGACAGCGACGACAACTGCCCGGAGACCCACCATGGATGATCGAGGTTGAGAGATAACCGCAGTGTGGACACAGACGCCCATAACCCTTTCTGTTATGGCACGTGTGACACCACGCGCGACGCCAGACTCGCGCCCCGGCGTCTGACCCTGTTGTCCCACCACCATCCCTCCTTCTCGCGCGACATCGGCCAAGCCCTCGTCGACTGGCTCCAAAATGCCGGCTACCACCTCGCAGCAACCGACTCTGGAGTCCCTCACCTCCACCTTCCCCCTCACCTTCCCGACACCAACACCCACCACACATCCAGACCTAGTCTCTACCAAGGATCTCCACCGCGAGGAGGATCTGCTGAGGAACCCATCCTCGTTCAGGCACTGGTGGACTGCTATTCAGAACGTCAAGGAGGCCTCTGCAGCTCTACAGAAGGCGGAGAATCTCTCAGACTTGGCACCAGAGGCGGTTGCTCTTCTAGGTCCACTCGCTTCCCCTGCTGCTCGCAAGTCTCTTCAGCGACAAACGTATCTCTACGAAGCTGCCCTTGTTCAGTTCCCATCTTCCTTCAAGCTATGGAAATCATACTTGCAGACGCGAATGTCTTTCGTGCTTGGCAAACTCGTGGTCAAGAAGAAAGCAGGTGGAAGGAAGAAGTTCCCCGAGATGCGTGAGGCTCTCGAGGATGAGCAGGAGGATCTAGAGAAGTGGGAGGGTGGGGTGGACGGCATTGTTGGGTGGCAAGAGTGGAAGCTATTGATTGCTACGTTCGAACGTGCCCTCATGTGGTTACCAAAAGTGAGTCTACCCGTCTAAATAGTGTCCGAGCTTTCTGACAGCGTGCAAGATGCCGCGTCTGTGGTTGCTCTACCTATCAATATTCAACCACCCGTTCTGTCCCCCACAACTGTCACATACTCATGCGCGCCGAACGTATGACCGTGCATTGCGTACTCTCCCGCCCTCCCTGCACGGACGAATATGGGCTCGCTATCTGCTCTGGGCGGAGACAAGAGGTGGCACGACAACTGTCGCGGTGTACCGCCGATACCTCTCCGTAGATCCTAGCATCACAGAACGCTACACCGCTATCTTGCTCTCCGAAAACAACCCTGACCCTCGGCCGCTAGAAGCTGCCAAACTACTGCTATCACTTGCCCGTAAGGCTGCGCGTGGAGAATATACCAGCCCCGAGGGGAAAAGTCCATACCAACTGCTTAGCGAGTTCCTTGACGTCGTCGAGAAACAAGCTGAGGAGGTCGGAATGGACGTATCGGACACCATTGATTCCAATACCAGGATCGAGGAAGAGGCGGCGGCTTCTCAGCAGCCTTCGGAACCTGCGTCCGTTGATGGCAAGCTCATACGCTTCGGCGGACTGGCAGCAGCGGTTGGTTCTGACGGCAAACTGGTCGGTCCTTACGACGAGGACGAAGACCCGCGGAATCTGCGAAAGCTCAATATCGAGAACATTGTACGCAAAGACGGTCTGGATGTCTACAAAGACCAAGCTGGTCGTCTCTGGACGGGGCTTGCGACATATTGGATCAAACGCGGCGAGTTCGACCGCGCGAAGCTCACATTCGAGCGCGGGCTGGCGTCGGTCCTCACTCTCCGCGACTTCACGCAAATATTCGACGCATATGCGGAGTTCTCGGAGAGCTTGATCAGCGCGATGATGGAGAGCATCGCAGACCCTGACGAGGACGAGGAAGAGGAAGACGTGAAAGAGACCGAGAAGGAGCTTGACGCGAAGATGAAGGAGTTTGAGGAGCTCATGGACCGTAGACCGTTCCTGGTCAACGATGTTCTTCTGAGGAGGAATCCGAACGATGTGCAGGAATGGGAGAAGCGAGTGGCGCTTTGGGGAGAAAACGACGAAAAGGTACGTCGGAGTCATGTTCTGGTAACCATGTACTAATCCATAGGATAACAGGTCGCAGAGACATACAACAAGGCCCTTGCCACAATCCACCCACGCAAAGCCACCGCCAATTTCCATCGTCTATACATCAATTTCGCCAAGTTCTACGAAGAAGGGGGAACGACCGGAGAGGCGGAGCACGACGTCGACAGCGCTCGGAAGATTCTTGACAAGGCCACGAAAGTGAACTTCAAGACTGTGGACGAGTTGGCTGAAGTCTGGTGCGAATGGGCTGAGATGGAGATCCGCCAAGAGTAGGTCAACAGATACCAGTCGTTGACCACGAGCTGAATTTCGAGCAGGAATTTCGACGAGGCCATTCGTGTCATGCAACGTGCCGCAGTAATCCCCAAGAACACGAAAGTTAACTTCTTCGATCATGTAAGTCTCAGTGGTAATCATCCGAACCTAGCTTGACATCGGCATTTCTCCGTAGTCGTTATCGGCCCAGGCACGACTGTTCAAGTCCTTGAAGCTCTGGTCATTCTATGTCGATCTGGAAGAATCCCTGGGGACTGTGGAAACGACCAAAGCCGTGTATGACAAGATCATGGACTTGCGCATCGCGAATGCACAGATAATCATCAACTACGCCGCCTTCTTGGAGGAGAACAAGTACTACGAAGAGAGTTTCAAGGTGCGTATTTGCAACGATCGTTCGGACTATCCTAAAGCTTTCTTTTGCTAGGTCTACGAGCGTGGCACGGAATTGTTCACATTCCCAGTATCGTTCGAAATCTGGAACATCTACTTGGCCAAGTTCGTGAAGCGATACGTATGTTGTTCCCTTCTATGCACCTACTCGATTCTTATGCACGCGTGTGTTGCAGGGTGGGAGCAAGATCGAACGTACCAGAGATCTATTCGAGCAAGCACTGGACAAGTGCCCGCCCAAGTCGTGCAAGCCGATTTATATGATGTACGCTTCCTTCGAGGAGGAACATGGGTTGGCAAAACGAGCCATGTCCATCTACGATCGTGCCGCCGCCGCCGTCGCCGATGAGGACAAGTTCGAGGTGCGTTCACATGTATCAATCAATCTCGAGCACGGCCTTACATCCCCTACCCAGCTCTTCACCATCTACATCGCGAAGGCTACCTCCAACTACGGTCTCCCAGCCACCCGACCGATCTACGAGCGCGCGATCGAGCTCCTCCCCGACCGCCAGACAGCCGAGATGTGTCTCCGGTTCGCCGCGATGGAGCGCAAGCTGGGTGAGATCGACCGCGCGCGGGCTATCTACGCGCACGCGTCGCAGTTCTGCGACCCGCGCGTGCACCCCAAGTTCTGGCAGGAGTGGAACAACTTCGAGATCGAGACGGGGTCCGAGGACACGTTCCGCGAGATGCTCCGCATCAAGCGCAGCGTGCAGGCGCAGTTCAACACCGAGGCGTCGTACCTCGCTGCGCAGATGGCCGCGAAGGAGTCCGGGCTGGAGACGGAGGCGGAGCGGGACGCGCCGCCCGCCGACGCGATGGCCGCCGCGGAGCGCCAGACGGGCGGCGGAGGCGGAAAGACCCCTGCGTTCGTGTCGGCGAAGCAGAGCACGAACGTCAGGCAGCAGGAGGCGCTGGAGGCAGCGCCGCAAGCCAATGAGGACGAGATTCAGATATCGGACGAGGAGGACTGATGTTATTCTGTTGTTGTTGTCGTTGTTGTAGTAGTACCTGCGCATCTGCTACTATCTGCTATCCCTCTGGTACCTGTATAGCCAGGGCGATGACCCTGTGACTCGCGAAACTAGGTGAACACTGCACCTGCCTAATCGAGCGATGCTCGGTGTGGCGGAGTCATTTGGTTTGTTGCTCTCGTTCCTTCAGTCGTCTCGTTGTCGAGTCCACTCGACATGGACAAGCATCCGTCCGTGAGTGTCAGCCCTCGCAGAGAAACGCTTCTGTCGAAGAGGCCCTAACTGATACGTAGTACGCAACGCTGTCTCCGTACCTTTCAAAATTTCCGAAAGCGGCGGGTGCGTTGTTCCAAACCTACAATGATTTGAAGCTAGGTGCGCATACACCCTGCCAGGGCACAACTATACCGCGGAGTAAGTGACCTCTGTCTGACATAGCCCAACAATGGACCGATCTCGAGCTCATCGAGCTGTCCGGCTGCTCTAGATGCGCCATACGTGGGCGCCGACCACAAATGGTAAGCAACCGATGCTCGAGTGTTGCTTCCGCTACGCTACGCTTGTCTGACGAGAGACTTGCGTGATCCCGACCAGGAACCTCTGCTGTGCGTGGTCCCATGCGCGCTGTCCGAGTCTCTATCGACGGATTGGTATGGCATGCTACAGCGCGTGTTTTGCGATTCATGCTAACACGGGCCGCTTCGCGTGCGCGCAGGATTCGGACGACCTTCAAAGAGCTCGGAGCACCTCCGCACGTCTACCTTGCCATCAATACGGAGGACTCGTCGATCGTGTACTATAAAGTGAGCCCCGGCATCGTCAAGCCTCCGCTGTGATCGCCAGACGAATCTGTACCTTGTGTCGTGCCCGCCTGGAGCTGCGGTACTGTCGAATACATGCACACTCTTGAAGGAGGACCTGAGAGGTCATGACATATGACGGATGTGTATTGAGTATAAGAATACATTGTTGGACAGCTGAGCAGAGCGGGATCGACAGCAGGGAATAATGCTGATATGTACGGGGAGAATTAGCAGCACGACCTGCGGTGGTATATGTCACCAATAACGAGCGTAAGTACTGTCCGTCCCAAGGCGAGCTCGAGGTCAGTAGTGATAGTGATGAATGAAGGTATAGGTCATGTATGCAGGCTCGAAAAGAAAGTTGCGAGAGCTGCTGTCGGAACTGTCACCGGGGAGCAGTCCAGCGGTCGACCTCGACGGTGCAGATGTCCTCCCAGATGGCGTCCCAGCCGCCCTGGGCAAGGTGCGGTTGTGCCTGCCACAATGCGACGATTTGGCGGGACTCGTCGAAAGTGACGTCATGGGGCCGCAGTTGTTCGACCAAGTCCAAATGCATCTCCAGGGACCGTCGATACGGTTTCAAGATGTACGGGAGTTTCGTCACTGAACGGAGGGATCAGTGCGGGCGCACGATAGAGCGGGCGCAAGACTCACCAAACTTCTCCAAGGACCATGTCACCCAGAGGGGCTCCTGAGCGAACTTCCAGCCCTTTGTCTTGTGGACTTCGCGGAGTAGCACTTCAAGACCTCGGATGATCTTGACCATCTTCTGGAACAGCTTATCCTGAGAGAACGACGTCCAGTACGGAGTACAGGTAGAGGAGAGGGGGGTACTCACGAGTCGTCTGACCACTTCATGGAGATCCTCTATGCAACTCTCCATGAAACGTAGCCTTTCCAGGACGATTGGATATGTCGGTTGTCTCCCTTCCGGTATGAGGGCGAGGTCGTTGCTTGTGGAATGCAGGGCGTCAGACTCGGAAGCGATGAACTCGCATGCGGAGACATACTCAAGCTCCGTTCGGGCGTTCACGAGACTCGAAACGGCCTTCAGACCTTGACCAGATACCCGCTCGTCCCACTCGTAGGCAATGTTCCGCAACTCGAGTAGCTGTGTTCTGAGGGTGCGATGATGCGGTAGTTCGGTGAGCCGTGAGGGTGACGCGGGTGTGTTTTGCTGGCGGACGGAGATGGGGGATGAGGAGGGCGTAGAAGGACCACGGAACGATGCGAGTCGGCCGCTCATGGTGTATGCGTAGAGACAGAGAACGAAATGGAGTTGGTCGCCGAGGGAAAGACGAGGGGCGTGCTAGCGACTATGATTACAGTATTGCGGGGAGAGGAAGGGAGAGGAAGGAGGTGTATGCCTTGGTGCTACGTTTAATATTTGCCGACGTCTCGGACGGCGCGAAGGTTTTGGCAGTCTGAGAATGAAACGGCTCCGCGGGATCCGGAACACGCCCTCAGGGATCATTAATTCGAACTGCGCGAACAGCTGGATATTCCGATTCGCTGTATCCACGGCAATCTCGCGTATGGTGCTTAAGAAAGTTTGGGAAATTCAACCGTTTGAGTTAGCCGACGGCCGAAGGCGCTGTTTTGTCTGTATGTGGTCAGTCCCGGGCTGGCAAGCGAGACTAGAACACAGACCGTGCTGTGCACTAACTGTGAAGGCTGACTGAAGATTGCGAGAGGGAAGGAGGACGGTTGCAAGGGACGAAAGGGCGAGTTCATTGACACGGTAGGGATAGAGCGCCCAATCGAGATGACCCAAAGAAGGCAAGGAGAGGGATAGGGCGTCAGTGGCGCACTCATCAAGTTGGCACCACGACATATCCGTTGCCATCAATTACTCACCTCCAGCCCTCGACATGCAGGCCGGCGACAATTCAAATCTGCTTCGCTCTGAAGCTGAACTGAAACTCGAACTAGTACGCCTGACGCGCCAACAATGCATCACCTCCAGCCCTCGGGTGTCTGACTAGCACGTTCGTGAAGACTCGCAAGGAGAAAGCAAAGCGCATAAAGGATCGCGGCTCCCCCATAGAAATTCCCGGGAAGGCGTTGGCCCTTCAAGTACGCGATGGCGTCGCTTGGATTGCGGAGAATACGACCGTCATCAGGAAGCTCGACCTGGAGGTTCGTCACCCTCCGGTGATCGTGCATGGGAACTAAGGACAATGCACAGACGGGGAAAACACTTCAATTGTTCAAAGGGCACTCTGCGCCGGTGACCTCACTTGCATTCGTAGACCGCGTACAGGGATCTGGCAAAGGTGACCTCCTCGTGACGGGCTCATGGGATAAAGTATACATCGCTCGAGTACATGGCTTGACCGCTTCGCTGATCCTCCCTGCAACACCAGACGATCAAGATCTGGGACATAGAGGTACGAGCGGATCCTTGTGCTCTCTCCTCGAATTCTCCTACACTGAACTTCTTGCTGCAGACAAAGGAGTTGATCTCTTCTACGGAGGCCCATTCAGATTTCGTGAAAGCCCTGCACGTCGTCCCGTCATTGCGTCTACTGGTGTCTAGCGGCTCCGATAAAATCGTCCGACTCTGGTATGCTCTTAGTAGGCTCCTTGCCGTCCTGTGACCATACTGAATTGCAAACGACGAAAGGGATCTATCATCGGCAGCCGATGGACGACCGCTGAGTTCTGTGGCCACTCTTACGGACCATACACGTCCCGTGGAGTCTCTCGATGCTCGCCTGCTCTCGGACAAGTCCTTTCTGCTCTACACCGGCGACACCATGGGCGTGATCAAAACATGGGAGATCGGTAGGGATGACGCAGCCCCTTCTCGGTGGAAGAGCACCTTGGTTGGCGAGCTAAAACACCATCGAACGAGAATCAACGACATGATTCACGGCAACGGTTATATATGGACAGGTCAGCAGCATTCGCAGCCCATCCCTTTCCACGCTGACTCGAGCAACCTCCTGCAGCATCCACTGACGAGACCGTCCACGTCATCCCATACCCCGCACCGGCCGCCGCAACCGGCGCAAAGCCAATCCCGCCCATCGAGCATCCGACGGCAGTGCGGACCATCTTGCCGCTGTCGCTGACCCCGCTCGCGGAGCCGTACTTGCTCACCGGGTCCGGGGATGTCATCCGGGTGTACGACGTGTCGACGCCTGAAGAGCCCGAACTTGTCGCCGAGACGGACGGTCACTGGCACGACGTGACCGCGCTCCGGCTGTGGTTCCGCAAGTCGCCAATTGCGAACGACCCTGGAAAGGTACGCATTGAGCCATGGATCGTGAGCGCAGGCCTGGACGGCACGCTTAGGCGATGGAAATTGAGTGGTGGGTACTCACGAAGCGGGTATGATGATGTTCTCACATGGCGTTCATCGTCCTTTATGCTAGAGCTACTGCATCCTCCTCCCCCGTCGACACCCGTCACAGAGGAAACACAACCTACCGGTCCAGATGCTTCTTCGGATTTGTTGGACGAAGACGAGGAGCGGGAGCTCGCGGAGCTCATGGAAGACGATTAGCGACGATGCTGGAGACAAAGCTTGTATATCTGTATGCAAGAACAACATGGCGATACTACTCATACAACATCAGTCGTCGAACTAGAGCTCACTACGCACGAGTTCAAAGTTTCGCCTTGCTGACAATCAGGTTGGAGGCTCCCTGTAGGCTGACCGCAGCCGTGTTAACCAACTCGTCGACACTGGAAAAATGTCAGCACCGATAGGCACGAGGACCGTTAAGTTGCACTCACATCTGCCTGGCGGGCTTGATATCCTGCAATGCCTCGGTTCAGCACTAGCCCACTGACTGCATCATGAGATACTCACCTTGATAGAGCCCGACACCTTGCCCATGAGCCCTTTTAGAGCCGAACTGAGTTAGCAGTATCGCGCAAGATGAACGCAAGCAACGTACACATGCGGCCGTCCATGGACTTCTCGGGGTGCTTCTCAAGCTCAACTTCGTGTGGGATCTTGCCCTGTGCTGTAAGCGATATGATCTCCTGCTGCCTCTTGTCCTCCCTATCGCAATCGAACCTCAGCTAATTCCCCGCACGTACTTCGTGCCATTCCTCACCATTCGGCCACATACGGAGTCTTGCGGACGTGCATCGGACGCCCAGAATAGACGGTTGTCTTTGCAACATCGTCGTAACCGGCACTCAGCACGAGCTCCTTGTGGATCTTCGGCGCACCAGCCTCCTCGCTCGCGACGAACCGCGTGCCGACCCACACGCCCGAAGCCCCATACGACAGCGCGGCAGCGAGCCCGCGGCCGTCGGCGATGCCGCCCGCTGCGACGACGATGACAGGTTGTCCTGTCAGTGGGCTCTTAGCGGTCTTGCAAAGGTCCACTACGGCGGGAATGAGGATTGAGAAGGGCGTATCGCCGGTGTGGCCGCCTCCCTCTCCGCCTTGAGCACAGATAATATCAACGCCTGCAAATGGACGCCGGTGAGCGCATGCTAATCGCTGCAGACGGGCTGCTCTCACCCTGCGCAAGCGCCTTCGGGACGTGTTTGGGGTGGCCGATCATGCTACAAGACGTTTCCAATGGTCAGCGATACTAGGATGCCGAATGAGACTTCGGGCGGCATGCTGGGACGTACTTCATGACCACAACGCCGGCCGCGTGCAGTCTGTCGACCATCTCCCTTGGAGGGACGCCTACAGCGCACACGAAGAGCTTCGCGCCGCTCTTGGCGATGACTTCGGTGAGCTGGGGCAGCTGGCCGTTGGTGTAGTCGGACTGAGAGGAACTCGATATTAGCTTGCTCCGCGCCCCTGATATCAGTCGTAATGAACTCACGTTTGTCTTCCTAGCATTTCCACCAACTTGAGGTATGAGGAGATCAATCCCGAACGGCGCGTTCGGATCCTCAAGATGGCTCTTGAGCTCGTCGATGTTGCCCTGGAGGATCTTGGGGCTCTGTCTAACCCCTCCAATCACGCCTATGCCGCCTGTGTAACATGACGTCTTTATTCAGTAGCCTGATACGAAGGTAGTTAGTGCTATCAATAGCATACCCGCATTCGTGACAGCCGCAGCCAGTCTCGGACCAGCTGCGACGTTCATGCCTGTGAACGCATGTGTATTAGCCTCTGTGCCTCAACAATGGACATAGGAGTATATGTCGCTCACCGGCCAACATCACCGGGTGATTGATGTTGAACAGCTTCGTGAGCGGTGTAGAGAAGACGGGCGGGGAAGATGGCATGTTCGACGATTCTTGGTTGAGCCTGGATGCTGAGCCTGCCTGTCGTCGTGGTCGGGGAAGAGTTGGACGTTCGAGGACAAGCGTAGCTGTGGCATTTATAGATGCAAAACGTCCCGGAGGCCGTAGGGTCACATGTGGGGGTGAGATATACCGCCCTTGGGGGAATTGGATGCATGCAGCAGTGATCGGAGAAGCCACCGGTTTCGTGCATACCGGTAACCGAGGTCACGAGAGTTGCCCTTTCGGTCACCAGCCGGGCGCTTGAGACACTACAGCCTGGAATCTCGTCAATCCAGGTGCAGGACAGTGACAAAGTACGACTGCCTCAGACGATGCAAAAAATATATGTAGTAGCCTATAGAACGATATAATGAATTGCAGAATCAAGGAAAGCATGCTGCACCCAAAGATCATGTGACTGCTTCCGAGCAACCACGTCTGGGATGGGCAGCATACTCTTCCCTCTTGACCAGGACAACGACACTGACACCCATACCCCTCTGCCATGTCAGACTCTGCAGAGAAGTGCCCCGTTGATCACCACGCACTCGCGTCTTCCTCCACCTCCAAAGATAGCTGCCCTGTCGACCATTCTCAGCGTTCGTCCTGGACCTCCATCCTCGGTCGGCACTCGCAAGACGGCCACGGCGCCGCAGAGCTGCCTGACACTCCCCTTCCCTCAACCAACCTTCCCTTGGAGCGCGAGACATCGTCAATACCGAGGACCGATGGCGAAAATTGGGTATATCCGTCCCAAGCTCAGTTCTACGCCGCGATGGCGAGGAAGAACCACGATCCTCGAGAAGCAGACATGAAGGTCGTCGTGCCCATCCACAACGCCGTGAATGAACGCGCGTGGGGGGAGATCATGAAGTGGGAGAATGGTCAGGGCGGAGACCGGTGTGGAGGTGTGAAGCTCGTGAGCTTCAAGGGCAGGCCGAATGACATATCCCCGCGAGCTCGGTTCTACAGCCTGCTTGGGTGCGTATCCGTACATTCTTACATCGAGTCTGGTCTGAATGGCCGTTGTAGGTTTTCGCGTCCATTCGATCGTCATGACTGGGTTGTCGACCGTTGCGGGACCCGCAAGCGGTATGTTATCGACTTCTACTCAGGACATACGAATGGGCCCTCTTCCAAAAATCTGTCCTTTTACCTCGATGTCAGACCTGCTCTAGACAGTTGGGAAGGTGTCCGAATGCGCACGGAAAGGTTCTGGCGGCAAGCATTCGGGAGATTGTGGGGGGATTCGACACCGCCTCAGAGTGTACCTCCTCGATCGTAACACTGGACTTACTCACCCTTGCATACATACTAGTGTATAAATTCACGCACCCGCTTCGCTCGCGAAAGCAACCAGAAACGATCAACGACAAAAGATCTCGTACAATGTGCGCGAGTACAAGGCCAGGCTCTCACCGTTTACTCCGCATTTTCATCTTTTTGGGCGGGGGTCGTTGTATCTCTTCTTCGCTCTCGTCACTCTCATCGCCTGCCGACTCCTCACCCTCACTGATCTCCTCGTCATCGTCCCATGCACCTTCATCTTGAACAAGATCTTCCTTATACCCTTCCTCTTCGCCCGAAATATCTTCATCCTCGGTTCCTTGTTCTTCCTCGTCGTCGTCCTTTGCTCCCTTGCCCTGATTTGCCTTCTTTTTCTTCTCTACGTTCCGTTCCTGCTCTTCTCTCCGCTGCTTGCGCAGCGTCTCCTTCGCGGCATGCTCCGCCTTTTGTGCCTTGACCTCGGATTTCGACTTTTTGACTGTGTGATGGCCCTGTAAGCATCGCAGAGGAGGAACGATCCATATCCAACGCACCGAATTCATGGTATAGTACACTCCCCTCTTTCCCTGGTACACCCTCGGCGACCTTGATGAGCCTCAACTCCATCCTCGGCCCGATCTCGTCCAGCTTCACAGCTCGCTTCTGCCCCTTCTTATTATTTCTGCCCACATAGTCGTCCGCAAGGTTCACTGCGTCTCCGTCGTCTCCCGCGACGCTTGAAGCAGTCGATGCAGCGCTCTCGTACCCATCGCTTGAGGGGCCGGGCTCGCCCTTGGGCCTCAGCAGGAAGTCTGCTACGTCTTTCTCGTTGCCCAGGTCGAGGACGCTTGCCTGCGAGTGGGACATACTCTTTGTGGTCGCGCCATCCAGGATGCGCCGGATGCGCTTGGAGACACCGTATGGCTTGACGGTGATGAGATAATGCCGGAAGTCGATCGTGCCTCGCTCGGCGTTGTACGAGATGAGGACGACGCGGCGCGCGGAGGAGAGGGAGAGTGTGTGCGGGGAGAGGGGCGGGAAGAGTGACTGGAAGGTCTTCATAACGAGCGTCAGGTGCGGCGGAGTGGTTGGGCCCGGGGGAGGGAACGACGCGAGCACGAGCTGAGCAGAGCACGGAAAGTTCCATGTGTAAGAGGGAATGCGGTTAGAGGAGCAGCATACTCACCAGTGGAGGGCTAAGGTATTCGACCGTGCTCATGCTCCGTGCTCTCCGTGACGAGTTGATGATGTCTCGCACCAAGCTATACCGCTCCACCCTGAAGCTGAGGGTAGGGCCCGCCGAGAGCCGCACGATGCGCAGCGACGGCGCAACGTCCGTGAGCGTGAACGCGAGGAGGTGTGTCACCCCGAGGGCGGGGGCCATAGTTAGGAAGTCCTTCAGCTTGTTCCTTGTGCGTTCCTTCACTTACAGCCGTTTGCATCAATGCGACGACGTGGAATGCAGACACACGGACAGAGACTGACCTTGAGGCGACTGGCCGTGTTGGGCTCCATGACCTTGCGCACGTCCCGGACGAGCTGCGTGAGTGAGGTCCCGACCTGGCCATGCTTGATCACGAACGACTTGGGGACGCCCTCTGCAGAGCCTGGGCTTGAAGCAGCGCCTCCCTTGAGATGTGTGCGGTTCTTGCGTCGACGGGCCATGCTGGACTGGAGACAGACAGTGACTGTTCGAGCTACCTAGCCGCCCATGGAAGAGAAATTTGGGCGCTGAACCTTGCTCGATCGAGATCGAATCGCACTCAGTCGCACGGCTCTGATTAGCGCGCTCGAGGCTCGAGTCAGTAGCTAGCAGTAGCTCAACCGCTGATCGAAGGGCGCAAGCGCGCTCATGTAGTGCTGGACGTGTGCATGTGGGCCAAGGACAATATATAATACAGCAACTTAACCTGGATACAGTACCAGACAGAGGGCTATACCAGAACCGGAACGCGAGCAGGCAGGCAATATACACAAATTACGGACAGCGAACCCCAGAGACGGTAGCGATAACGAGCGTGGGAGGGACGGACGACACGCGTGTGCACTGCGCAACAAGTGGCGGTCCGATCATCCTGAACGAGAGGAGGATTCATACAGAGGAGTGGCGGCGCGGTAGCGGCACGAGACGATATATGAGACGGCGACGAGGAGACCGACGGGAACGAAAGTGATACAACTCGGGAGCAGGGTATGACTTCGACGAGTATGATAGTAGGTAGTCCAACTCCGGTGGCGGAGACCAAAGGCGATAGCGAGGGCAGATTAGTGAGTAGGTGAAGGAACGAAGGTTGGAGAGAGGGAAAGAGGACGATGTAGGGGGAGAAGTGTCCGGATGCGATCGTGCGCAGAGAGCACCCCAAGCCCGTGGCAGAGGCGCCGCACGGTCACCTCAATGGCGCCGAGCTTCGAATGCCACCTGGACCACCGATGATAGGTATGAGGCCGCAGGGCTAGACTAAAACTCGAGGAATTGGTACGCGACGGAGTCGAACCGCTGCTGGATGGACGGAGGGCGTTCTTCCCGGATGAGACCAGGAATCTCTTCAGCGGGAGGCAGGGGAAGGTGAGAGAAATTCCGTGTGTCGTCGACGGTCGCGACATGGGGGATGATCGGTGCCTGAATGAGGGGAGAAGGAGTGAGCATGCCTGTTGGCACAGCAGCACGGCGATCGACGTACCCTAATCTCGCGACGTTCCAGTGCATCCCAATCGACACCGCGGAACCATGGATGATCTAGCACGTCTTGCGAGCCCCCGATGAGGTTGCCCAACCGCTTGCTACGATCCGGGTGCAGGAAGGCCTTGATGATATCCTTCGACAATGGGTCGACTGCGTTCGGCCAATGGATCTTGCCTCTGAGGATTTTCTCGTAGATTCCGTATGGCGTCTCGTCGAAGAAAGGTGGGTAACCGACCAACATTTCATAACAAAGGATACCGCACGCCCACCAGTCAGCTGCCTTCCCATGACCGTCTGACTGGATGATTTCTGGCGCGAGGTACTCCGGCGTTCCGCACAATGTCCACGTACGATCGTCTACAATTTTCGCGAAGCCGAAGTCGGTGAGACGGAGATACCCGCGAGAGTCTAGAAGGAGGTTCTCGGGCTTCAAGTCGCGGTAGATGATGTTGAAAGAGTGGAGATACTTCAGAGCGAGAATGATGGTCGCGAGGTAGAAACGGGTAACGTCCGCAGAGAACCGCCGTGCGCGACGGAGATGAGTGAAGAGCTCCCCGCCAGGGACGTAAGACATCAGCATGTAGACGTTCAGGCTGTCTTGGAAGGTCGCGTAGAGGTCGACAATGAATGGGTGGCGCACTCGCGATAGGATATATCGCTCGGCGTTTACATGCTCGACTTGTCGGAGGCGCACAATTTCTGTCTTGCGGAGCACTTTGAGGGCAAAGCAGTTCGACGCGCTTTGGGAAGAGGCGCTTCGTATCCGCACTAGCAACACACGACCGAAGGTACCGGTGCCTAGTGCGCATCATTACGACACATCCAACGGCCGTGACATCACAAATGAGACTTACCCACAGTGCCCTTGACCTCAAAATCCGTCAGCTTCAGCGTCCCCTTCTCCAGGTGGGACTGCTCGTCCTCTAAGTGGCGCTGCGGTGGTCGAGGAGAGCTTGTAGGGGGGCGCGTGTCCACGTCCATGCTATCGTGCTGCTGACTTCGTCGACCGTGTCTCACGTCCACCTCCCTGAGGTTCGTATGTGGTACTGACGACGGCATCTGGGCTCCGGGGCCACTGTAACGAGGCTCCGAGTCGACAATGATAGCAGCATCCCCGTCCTCGCTGCGTCCTGGTGAGAGCGGTGGTGTTATAGGGCCGTCGCTAAGCATGCAGTCCGAGTCACGGCGAAAGATGCTTGGGTCGGGTGTGGTGGAGAGCGCAAGGGATGTGTGGTCAGGGAGAGAGGTAGAGCGGAAGGCGGGGTAGATGGGGAGCTCCATACTTCTGGAAGCCATTAATGAAGAGTTGCAGTAAACGCCTGCTCGCCGGAAGGTCTGGCGGCTGGGACAGGGAGCTGTCAGTCCGCAGAAGAGAAATCTCCGCTAGAACACGTGCGGAGGGCAGTCTTACCTTGACAATAATTAGAGATTGATTGGACAGGGCTACACGGTTATGTTCAATACATCCGGGATCTGCTGGCTGAAACGACCGAGGGTTCGAGCGAGGAGGATTGGCTGGTCCGTTGGACGGCGATGAGATCAGGGCGCAGGCGGGATGAGAGAGGGTTGGGAGAGGGAGATAGGGAGCAACAGACCTGGGAGAGTCGGAGTACTGGTTCTCCGCACTTGGCTGGAGAGGAAGTAAGAATACAGCGGGAACTGGAACTGGGATAGAGACAGCGGAGGAATGCAGCGAGGCGTAGCTGCTCGAACTTGGCGAAAACCACCAACGATCCGTCGACCGATCCCTACGACGCCACGTGGCCGGCCCTGTCCCACGTGCCCGATCGAAGTCGCACCGCCGGCTCTGCACACTGATAACCTTGGCCAGACTGAGACCTACTGACACTCCAGGCAGCGCTCTCATCGCGCCGTCGATCGAAGTCGCCAGCATGCACCATATGGTCGATCGCCCCTCACCGCATCCGCAGTCAGCCCGTTCATTTGTGTCCCTAGATACTGCGAATACTACTCATACATCCCACGTACAAACCCGGTTCACGGCACTGTCACTAGTCGAAGGCGAAAGTCGGAGCTGCGTAGATCGCAGACAGCACCTTCACCTCCGCATTCGCGCCCCCAGCTCCGCCAGCGATGTACAAGGGAACGAAGTGCTCAGATCGTGGGTGCGCAGCACGGAAGCCTGGGTGCTGTACTAGCTTCATCATCGCTTCTTTCCTCGCGGCAGGCTGGCGGGGTGCTCTCGTCAATACAATGCCAATGCACGCAGGGCCGGAGAAGCGGTAACACACGTCTTTCACCGTCATCGCGTCCAGAATGGCTTGATTGAACTCCTTCACCACCGTCTTCGCATGTGCTTCCGAGAACGAGGTGCGATCTCGGAGGTTGTGCACTAGATAACCGCCCGACAGGACGAGGATGCCCTCCCGCCTGGATCGGAGGCTATCAGGAAAGAAGTAGCAAGAGCGGCAGTCTGTCAAGTCACCTCAAAGGTTCTACGACTTCTCCCAGGGCCCAGTTCTTCTGTGGATCCAGACTTGCATCCATGGACACCTCGACGATGGGGACGTCCATGAACTCGTCGCCAAACATGAGCTTGAACGGGACGAACACCCCGTGGTCCAGGCCGGGACCACTGAATCCTCTGCCGTCTTCTCCGCGCGCTTCCAGTTTCGTGGTAGTCCGGGCAGAATAACCAGCCTGTCAAAAATACTTTGTGAGGAACACCGTTCATTCGAGCATGTTCCCGTTAAACCCGAACTCACATTGTTGAAAAGCTGCACGACGCGCTGCGACAACGCAGAATCGCCGCGCGATTTGAACTTCAGCTGATACATTGCCCGCGGGAAGCCGTAGTAGTCCATAAGCAAAGGGTTCTCGTCCTCATAATCAGTCACTACACGAGGCGATAACCAAGGTCAGAGTTCAATTAACGGAGAGGTGGATGACATGGAAGACATACCGAGGCGCTCGCTGGATGTTTCCCAGTGGGCGCTGAACACCACGATGCCCTTTGGTTTATACTTAGACAGCAGGGCAGGGCCGAAGTCCTTCAAGAAGTTAGCGAGGGGACCCCGCGAACCCGCGTCGCGCATTATCCCATTACTATCAAGAGATGCTGAGTCCGGAGCGATCAGCATAGGAGAGCCGTGACCGAAGAAGAAGGCGGGAATCCTCTCGGGACTACCGGGCAGTTCATCGAGTGCTTTCCGCCAGGCTGATTGCGTCTTCGGGGGAGGTGAGCCAGTTCCGTTTACGGTGGACATGGTCGTGAACGGCGCAAGGAATCGAGAGATGATTGAACTGGATGGAAGCAGAATGACCGCCGAGAGAACGGAGATGGCGAAGATGACTAGATGTCGATAGGTAGCCACGACGAACGATTGAGGCCAGTGTAGCGGGGGTAAGTTGCAAACGAGAGACTATGAGCTATATATGAGGCACATGGGGTAGCTTACGACATTGATATGACGCTGCTGACTGTCAACTTGACGTTAGCTGACAAGGCTTTCGAGGGGCGCAGGAGGTGGCTCGAGGGACGGTGGGTACGAGTTCCCAGGATCGTTGGTTGAACGTTGAACGAGCGAGATGTGGATAGGATGAAAGGGATAGTGGAGTCAAGTAGGATGACCGACTGGATTATGGTGGGAGATGTGTAGTAAGTGTCGCTGACGATATGCCCTCGGCATTCGCGGTCCGGGCGCGCCACGCGAGTGGATCTCGATCCTTGCCCTCTCACAGGCTGTTGCATCAACGCTGTAGCTACATATTCTGCTACCTCTTTTCTCTCACCGCACTGCACGAAATATGGCCCAAAGGAATAGCTGGCTGAGGGGTACGACCATCCGAAAGTCCGCTGGGTTGACGGCGACCAATACTCGTACAAGCACTCCGCAAATTCAGAGTACTTCAACGACCATCTTTGGCGGAGGAGTGAAAGATCCGTCTGGCAGAACGTCAGAATACTTCGTGCGTATGCATTTTCAGGAGTAGCTTCAGACTCAAGAACGCTATGCGGATAGTCTATGGACGACCAATGTCCTGTCTGCAAGTCGGATAGATACCTCAACCCAAAACTACGACTCCTGGTTAGCGCATGCTATCACAAAATGTGCGTCGTACTCGTACTCATGTAGTCATAATGTTCATCCAAATCCTAGGTGCGAGTCATGTATAGACCGTCTGTTCACCCTTGGTCCAGCACCCTGTCCAATATGCAACAAAATCTTGCGCAAACTTGCGTTCACTCCACAAACATTCGAAGACCTGACGGTGGAAAAGGAGGTCGCAATAAGGCGAAGGATAGCAAAAGAGTACGCATTTTACGCATCCAACGGATCTTCCTAGCTTACATCCCCTAGGTTCAACAAGAGGCGCGAAGACTTCCTTGACTTGCGCTCTTACAATGACTATCTGGAATGGGTGGAAGAAATCGGTACGGACTACCACGCCCATCAATGGCTTGAACTAACGGTCGCCATAGCTTTCAACCTCATCAACGACATAGATGTCGTAGAGACCGAAGCCCGCATAGTACAGTACCGCATAGAGAACGCGGCCATAATCGAGCTCAATGTCAAGCGTGAGGAGGAGTACCAGCGCTACCTGCAAGAGCAAGAAGAGCTGGAACGTCAAGAGCGCGAGCTGCGCGCACAAGAGCTCCGGCGGATCGAAGAAGAGGAGCGCGATGAGCGCGAGAAAGGCAAGCAGGCCATCATCGACAAGCTCGAAACGTCTGACAAGGACGCCGCCCGGCTGGTGGCCAAGTCCCGCCTCGAGGCGCAGCGCCGTGCGTCCGCCCGCGCCGCGTCGTCGTCCTCCGCGTCCTTCAGCCAGAGCAGCGCACGCCTACTGCGCTCGCGCGCCGCGCAGAGCACCGTCGTGCCGGATGTCCCCCACGTGCCGCTGCAAGACGACTACTACACGTACGACGACATGTTCCAGATGCGCGAGACGTACCACGACCCCGTCAGCGATGCTGTGCGCCGCGACCGAGACGGGATCATGCGGGCGGGCGGGTATATGGTCGAGCAGGCTTGGGAGAGGGCGTTGAGGTATGCTGTGGCGGGGTTGGAGATTATGCCATTGTCTGGCATGCCTGCGCCACCCCCGGAACCTATGACCGTAGATCCTGACGGTCCAGCAGACGTTGTGATGGCCTCGGCATGAATGTCTGTGGGTTGGCTGCTGTTAAAGCTGCACCCAAGCGTGAGGCACCCTATTCATCACTGCTGCCACGAACCACCATTTCCATGTATTGTCACCGATAGTGTTTGAGTATGTAATATCTAGTCTTCTATTCGTGATATTCAAAAGGTCATCTACTCAACCACGATGGTCGCCGATATCACAAAGAATGCGTGTATGATACAGGATCCTGTCGGTCAGTGAGTTGGTATTGTTGCTACGATGCTCCGTTTATAACGGCTCGATATGCTCGCTCGTGACTTCGCTCCTTCTACGCTTCTCCTGCTCACTCAGAGGTTCTTCTAGGGGAAACCACAGGATCTGGAATTTCTTCTTCTTACTGTGTTGTAGACGTCTCACAATCAGCCTATGGAGAAGTACAGGTTGATTGCGCACACCTTAGTTGCTTGAGGTCGACCCGGAAAATCTTGAGTACCTCCTCTGGCTCAGGCTCCTCGGACACCCCTGGGTTTGGTCCACCGCGACTCTCGAATTGGCCATCGATTGCGTCGTCTTCATTCGTAAGGACAATGACGTCCTGATCATGACGCGCTGCGCCGTTCGGACCGTGTCGCCTCTTGGAAGGGCCACCTTGGAGGTCTGGAGACTTGCGTTTGTGGGCCTTCATCGTCTTGACCGGATGCATGACTCGATGAAGTGCTTTCGTGGGCCTGGACGTGCTCCCTCCTGATCCAGACGGGTTATGATGGATAAGACCTGCCCGCCTGATGTTCTGAGGTACGTGTCTGGCAGTAACAGAAGTGAGGACGCGTCATGATATCCGGATTGTGCGCTTATGAAGACGAACTAGGCTTACCTTGCTGGATCAAAGGTGAGAAGATTGATAGCGCCACCCTTGACCTGCTCGCAGCCTACTATCGTTCGCGAGTGACCCTGGTGTTGAAGGATGATAGGGAGCTTGTCCGTCACGATGACTGGACGGGCCCCTCGCAAGGCTTCGCTGACAGTTGTCGCCTTGCGATGTGAATTACTCCCGGAGAAGTAGTCCAATATCCACTGTAGAAGGGGCTCGATTCCTTGTAGTACGATCAGACCTGAATCGTCACGACAATTCCATGTTATGACCTACCCCTGGGCAATGCAAAATCCACTAGTTGAGCTCTGAGAAGACATAAGTCACGGCCACGGAAGTTGTAATCACGAAGACTTACGGTATACCACGATATGTAAAAGCAACATAGAGTTCTGTGCCACACTCTCAATGGTTGAACACCTACCATGTCGACCGCGAATGTCTCACCTCCTGCACCTATCCACTCACAAGTATCGACAAGACGGTACTTGAACTGACGGGCACCGTCTTGATCATAGTCTGTCAGACGTCGTCAGCTAGAGATCTAGGTTCTACGTGACATTGGCTTACTGTCTTTCCATGCTCGCTCCACCAAAATCTGAAGGTTGCGTAGACCAGGAGGCGCTGGCGCGTCCAGCAACGGGAAATAAAGTGGTTGGGTCTGCTGGTCCATAAGGGCTGCGCAAGCCATGAGATAGTTCCGATATCTGCGCGTAGGGTCAGTGTGGCCGAAGACAGAGTATCAAGCCGAGATCCTTACCCACAACCCCACATCATATCCCAATATTCTCCACATATGTGTACAGCTTTCTCAAAAGCAAGCCACGCGCGTTCCGTTGCTCCCTTGTCGTGCGATCTCGTGAGAGCTCTTCTCAAGACAGATATCAGCCCTGAACGTGGCACCAGTGAATCAAAAAATAGTGATCGAGAGAAAACATTTGAGATACCTGGGCTAAAGTTTGGTGGAGGGTTAGAATCCTGAGAGGAATGCCAGAATATGTTCTGTTTGTCGTGCGAAGGTTTTATGAAATTGGAGGGTGTTTTGATTCGGATCTTCGAAGGAAACTTGGCGGGAGACCTCGAGGTATGTTTGGACTCCTTACCAGCCGCACTTCCTGATGATACGGAGCCCGACGCTGTGAGTGAGCTAATCAGCACATATACATAGGCATTGCTTGACATCATCATAGTTGACATACCGTGTGGCTCGTCGGAGAAGTGTTCCTCATAGTGATTTTCACGTTGAGGAATAGTCATGGGGGTTAAGTCCACATGGCATATTTGACAGAATAACTTGTTCCTGGATCGATCAGTAAGTATCAGAATCCATACTACATGTTCTGCCGTAGCCTGAATGATCAGGGGTTCATGGACACCTACGGATGGTTGTGTGAGACGAGTTCTACCTCATCGTCAGCAAGGCTCCGAATCTTATTCGGCATGTCGCATGTATTTCTAGGCGTGATTGATAGCGCAGGTGGTTCGAGAGAGGCACCCTGAATGCTACAGCACTGTGACTAAGTTGTGGGGACCGCTTCGTCGGAGTGGAGTGAAGTGAGAGCAGGAAGCGCCCGCAGCACCGCGGCGCGTCAGTCGCGTCGACGAGCGTGATGCAGTCACGTGCTGGCGTCACAAGGCGACGCAAGCCCGAGACTCGACGCGCGTCGAGGACTAAGTCTCCTCCGTATATCGCTCTACTCAACACTCTCACCGCCATGTCTAGGTCTTATGATCGCGGTATGCATCCACGCATGATCCTCTGTTGGACGCGACTTTGATGATTTGGCAGCCCTCACCGTCTTCTCGCCCGATGGCCACTTATTCCAGGTTAGCACACGGTCGCTGAGGACCCTCGATCATTATCTGGTGTTTATGTTCGTCGTTCTATCAGGTGGAATATGCTTTGGAGGCAGTACGGAAGGGAACATGCGCGGTATGTCCATGGTGTCATTATACCGAAGCGTTGCCTCCATCTAGTTGTCCAGGTCGGTGTTCGCGGAAAGGACGTTGTCGTGCTTGGCGTAGAGAAGAAGTCTGTGCTGCAACTGCAAGACCCTCGAACAGTCCGGAAAGTAGCTATGCTCGATGACCACATCTGCCTTGCTTTTGCAGGTGCGATTTCACGATATCCCATTTCTTTGCAAGTGCTCAGTAAAGACAGGTCTAACTGCGGACGGCCGCGTGCTCATTGACAAAGCCCGGATAGAATGCCAGAGCCATCGCCTCACCGTGGAAGACCCTGTCACTGTCGAATACATAACGCGTCACATTGCCGGTATCCAGCAGGTTAGGACATCGTATTTTCCCTTGTGGATGTGTCTCAAAACATGCCATGTAGAAATACACGCAATCGGGAGGCGTCCGCCCGTTTGGTATTTCCACTCTAGTTGTCGGATTCGACCCCCACGACACGCGACCACGGCTATACCAGACAGAACCCGGAGGTATCTACAGTGCTTGGAAGGTAAGTAGGTGTATCTACCGCGTAGCTTCGAGCTCACAGTCCCCTGCATGGCAGGCCAACGCCATAGGCCGTTCCTCGAAGACTGTTCGCGAGTTCCTTGAAAAGAACCACAAAGACGACATGTCGCGAGATGATACCATCAAGTTGACTGTGAAGAGCCTGCTCGAGGTCGTGCAGACTGGAGCAAAGAATATTGAAATCAGTATCATGGAGAGCTATGGCAAGATAACGGTAAGCTATCACAGCATGCCAACACTCGAGTGAGCTCACGTGTCGTTCGTTGTACAGAGCCTGGACCTTGCTCAGATTGAGGCCATCGTTGCAGATATCGAACGCGAGAAGGAAGCCGGTATATACAATCCCTCTTTTGGTGTATCGTGCGCTAACGTCAACATGCAGAGGCGGAGCGCAAGCGGTCGAGGTTGGCGGCTACGGCCGCAGGGCAAGCTGCGATGTCACAAGCAGCGGGTGGATCGGGACAGTAAAGTCGTTTCCTGTATCAATTGTATTCTACCATCCACTTCACAAAGTCGGACGCTCTGGACTTGCTGGGCCGACAAGCCCATTGCACTATCCTCCAAGATCGTATATATGTAGTCGCACGTGGACCTGCGAATGTGAATGAGCCCGTTAGTCTGCAGCACTGACAGTGAGAGGTAACGCGACGCGTCGATCGATGACGTTTCGTGACTATAGACGCCCAGTATGGTAGAGCGACACGTCTCGATGGCACGTCCTCCGTCTCCGTAGTACTTAGTACTTACCATTACCATCTTTGCACCACCTGCAGGGCTTCCTCCTGTACTCCCACTTCTGGTGACCTATCATGGCTGCAGCTCACCAGGGCAGCTACTATGCTACCTTCTCGGTGTCTGCAAAACACATCTTGCTGTCGGAGATCCTCTCGGTTACATCTGTAATGCGCAAGAACTCTAGATGGGCCCTCTCAACTCCTTCGTTCACTACACGCGACTCAGCACTTGCCAGCAGTCTTGGACTCAGAGTCACCAAAGGCTCATCGAATGCCTACGCGTCGGGTCACGGAAGCACGGAGCAGGAGCTCATGACCGGCTTCCAAGACCTCAAACGGCTTGTGAAAGATGTCGAAGGTCCGTGCTGCCCATTTTACCGCAAGGTTTCTTCATACAGATATTGTGGCGTATAGACATACACTCCCTTCCTCTCAGCACGCTCCTTTCCCCATTTCTTGCTATCATCAGATCACCACTGTCGACCGGACCTATTACCTCCGCTGCCCTCACTGCCCTCCACAACTTCTTCCTATGCGGGCTCTTCTATCCGGAGGCTATCTCTCTGCAAAGCTCTTTAGTTGAACTGAGCAGCGCCCTCTCAAGTTGCAAATTTGAAGCCAGTGACTCGTCTGGGGATGAGGTCACTTTGCTCAAGATCATGACTGTCATTCACGACGCGATGTCCGGGAGCGTAGGAACGTCACTGGGTGACATCGAGATTTGCGAGATGCTCGAGACCGTCCTTACTACGTCCTGTCAGATGAGGTTGAGCGGTATGTGTCATGTATAGCCCTCGCCGGGCTGCAAGAAATTGATATGCGTTGACAGAAATTCTAAGACGCTCTGCGGAGGGAACTATGCATCAACTCGTCAGAATAGTTTTTGCACGCTTACACGAATTCGACCCGGAAGCTGAGGAGCAGAAGCTGGCTGACGCCAGCGATCTCGAAGGTGGCGAAATGAAGATGCGTGTGTCGGCTTCGAGTGCTCAGGCAATACCTCCGTCCGCTGCCCACGCAAGTGAAGAGGGTGAAGGAACTGAAGACCAGCAGACAGCAGAGGTACCTCCGCCTGATGTCGAAGAGCCCCCACCAGATACTCCGAGCGTCCTTCGCTTACAATGTTAGTAGGATCCTATTTCTTGGGCTTTGGATCGCTGATACCTTCGTTAGATGGGCTGCCGTCGATCTTGGAGCTCCTTCGCGTTCTGATCAACATTCTCGACCCCAACGACCAGGCACACACGGACTCTACACGTTTGACTGCCCTTCGGACAGTGAATGTCGCCTTCGAAGCAGCGGGTGCACGTATATGCGCTTTTCCTGCTCTCTCTAGCCTCATTCTCGACCAGGGCTGCAAATACCTGTTCCAGCTCGCACGCTCAGATCACCCGGTAGTTCTCCAGACAACACTCCGCGTTATCGCGACAATGTTCGAGACCATGCGGCCAAAACTGAAGCTCCAGCAGGAGCTCTTCCTGGCATTCACTATCGATCGGCTTGCACCCCCTGCACCTCCTCCGGGAACAAAGAACGCTACTCTGACTCAGAAGGCTCTGACAAGCTCTCCGCGGGGCACACCCATCCCATCCACTCCGTTACTCGGGCCTCCCGAATCTGATCCGGACAAAATCCCGGCCACGCCCCGTCTCCTAGTGTCTCCTGCTCGTGGAGACACTCGAGAGATGTTGTTGGAGACGTTATCCCAGATCTCTCGTCATCCGAGCTTCATGGTCGACCTCTACATAAATTATGATTGTGACATGAACTGCGAGAACATGTTTGAGCGCCTGATAGAGTTTGCCTCTAAGGTATAGTGGGTCGCTCGTGTCAAGGATATGTGCTCATGATGTTGTAGGGCATCTACCCGGCTCAAAGTATGGGTGGGCATGACTACCAGCAACGGAATGCACAATACCTATGCTTGGACCTCATACTATCGTTTGTCGGCCGTATGACAGTTCGAGCAGAAGGTGTAAGTCTACTATTATCTTCTTGTGGAACTACTGACGAATTATATGCTCTAGGCAAGTGAGGCATGGTCTGTGGTGAGTTTGCAGCACATATGTGGATGGAATGCCAGCCCGCTGACTAACTGATGAGTAGATGTTTCAGCCACTAGAACAGCTGCAGGACACGAAGTCGAAGAAAAAGCTCATCCTCACTGGGACGACTCGCTTCAACACCAAGCCCAAGACAGGCCTGGCGTTCCTGGAAGAGAACAAGCTGATCTATAACGATCCAGATGAATCACGTCCCCTCAGTCTTGCAAAGTTCTTGAAAAGCTCAGCTCGGATCGACAAACGTGTACTCGGCGACTACCTATCGAAGCCAGACAACATCGAGTTGCTGAAGGCATTCATGACTCTCATGGACTTTAAGGGTGTAAGGGCACTTCATTGTCACCTTCGGACCCTCCGTTGAATAATGTCCGCCTAGAAACTCGTCGCAGAAGCCCTACGGGAGATGCTTGAGACATTCCGTCTGCCTGGAGAAGCTCAGCAGATCAATCGCATCACTGAGACATTCGCTGAAGTGTACTTCGCCACTGGACCTGGTCAGTCGTCCATGGGTATGTATGCGATGACTTTACTCACACTGGAGTAGAGGAGATCAAGTCGCAAGATGCTGTTTATGTTCTCGCCTATTCAATCATCATGCTGAACACCGATCAACACAGTCCACAAATCCGAGTGAGTGTTCAATCTAGACCAGACTTCTCCGCGCTGACACTCCATAGAAACGGATGACTCTGGAAGACTACACTCGGAACCTGAAGGGCGTGAACGATGGCTCCGACTTCTCTCCCGAGTTCTTGGTTAGCTTTCAACGTTAAGCCGATTACATCCAAGCATCCAAGCTCATCCTGTTCCCCAGTCTAGCATCTACGAGTCCATCCGGAAACGAGAAATCGTCATGCCAGAAGAACATACCGGACAACTCGGCTTCGAGTACGCGTGGAAGGAGCTTCTTGCGCGTACACAACAAACAGGCATGTAGAGCTATGATGTCGGGCATGGTCTCGCTGACTCTATGCTTATTTAGGCGACTTTTTGACATGCAACACCTCCGCATTCGACGCTGACATGTTCAAGGCCGTGTGGCGGCCAGTGCTATCAGCCATCGCCTATGCTTTCATCACCTTTGAGGATGACTACATCATCGAACGTGCCATCGCCGGCTTCCGCCAGTGCGCTACTCTGGCGCGGCATTTTAACATGCCCGATGTCTTTGATTACGTTGTTATCTCTCTGTCCCAGGCGACCTCCCTCCTATCCGAGTCTCAATCCTCCCAAGTGCCCAATTACCCTGTGCTTGAGGTCGACGGCCAGTCAATCACCGTGTCTTCGCTTTCTGTCAAGTTTGGCACGAACTTCAAGGGTCAACTCGCCGCCGTCGTGCTTTTCAACATCGTCAATGGGAACGCGAACGCACTCCGAGAAGGATGGACTCAGGTGCGCTCAACCCACATCGCGTTGATTCGTTTCCTGACGTTGGAGATGTTATAGATCTTTGAGATGTTCCAGACCCTATTCTTGCATTCGCTCTTGCCTATACGAATGCTTCAGATGGAAGACTTCCTCGGCGGTTCATCTGTTATTCCTCTTCGTCGTAGTCAACCAACTCGGACAGCGCCTAGATCGGATGGCCTTCTCTCTGCATTGTCATCCTACTTGATGACGCCATATGGCTCCAGCACAGATGCTCTGGTTCCGGATGCCACAGATTCGGATGTGGAGAACACACTTTGTACCATTGATTGTATCTCGACATGTCGCCTAGATGAGCTTTACTCCCAAATCATGTAAGTGGCCATGGCTCATGATGTAGTGTGATGCTGAAGTTCGTTGGTAGGCAGCTGGAACCAGAAGCATTGGTGTCTGCAGTGCGTGCTCTGGAGGCTCTTGCTCATGAGCGGACGGTAGCACGATTGAAGCTCGAGTCCGATGATGTTGCCACTGCTGGTGCATCCCAAGATGGTCAATACACGCTGCCATACGACCCAGCTTCTGTGTTCCTTCTAGAGACCATGGTCAGCATTGCTCGTCAAACACCACAGTATATCGAGGAGGTTTGGTAAGTGTGGCATCTGTGAATGATTGCAACGTTCTCATGCTGTCTTAGGCCAATAGTCTTCGAGCACCTCTCAGCCTTGCTGTCCACCCCGACGCAATACAGTGTTCTCCTCAACGAACGTGCGGTTGTAGCTCTTCTCAGGTTGTGTTTGGTCCTGTCGGAGCGGGTGAGCAGCACATCATCGATTCATAGTCCGTGTCTGACGATGCCTGCAGCATACTCTGAGAGATCAGATCTATCTCTCTTTCGACTTGCTTGCTAGGTTACCGCCGACCGTAGCCAGTGCTATCGCCGAGCAGGTCGTTGCAGGCTTGACTTTGATCCTGCAACAGCACCGAGAGATCATTCGCTCCCAAACGGAATGGAATGTGGTCTTCGCTCTCTTGCGCTCGACGATATCTCACCCGGAGGCATCGAGGCATTCATTTGACATCCTCGCAGGTCTTGCCGCTGAAAGCAATGAACAAGTCGTCACTCCCGACAATTTCTTGGGTCTGGTGAACGCATTGGACGAGTTTGCAACCGCTGCTGGCATTGCGGTGGACGCGCAACAGCAAGGTCGGCGGACGCAATCGCTAGCTGTCGCCAAGTGAGTCCCTGCCTGAATCGCGGCGTGCAGATCATTGATCTTCGCATTTAGCTCTCCAATTGTAGAGCGAGGCCGCAAGGCGATTGATCTCATCGCGGATCTCAAGAAGTGCTGGCAGCGGTTCACCGAGTCGGGTCTGCAGCGGAACCAAGGTAGGATCGCCTTTTTTGTGCGCTACATTGATGTTGACCCCGAGTAGTGTGGCGGCAATTCGGCCTGCCTCTACTGTCCTCCTTGGGTCGCCAAGCATCCAACACCTCGCGAGAGATCAGGCACGCGTCCGTGGTCCACTTACAACGCATCCTCCTCGGTCCGCACCTGCCGCTCGACCAAGGGAACCACAGCCAAGTTGAGGAGACGTTCAACCGCGTCATCTTCCCGCTCCTCGATGAGCTACTCAAACAGCAAGTATTGATGCGCGACCCGATGGGCATGCCAGAGACCCGGCTGCGCGCATCCGCGCTGCTCTGCAAAGCGTTCATGCAGTTCGAGGCGCGCGAGGGCCAGACGGCCGACATCCGAGTGCTGTGGATACAGGTCCTCGACCTGCTCGATCGGCTCATGCACGTCGATCGACGAGACCAGCTGGTGCGTTCGAATTGAGCTAGCGTGTGGTGCCTCGCCTTTGGCGTCCCGCCCATGACGAAACGAAGGCAAAGGCTAACTGCGTTTGTGTATGTAGTACGAGGCGGTGCCCGAATCCCTGAAGAACGTGTTGCTCGTCATGAACGCCACCGGCCTTCTCGTCCCCCCAGCTCGCCAGAGGATGACCGCGGGGAGCGCCAGATCGCACTGTGGGCGGCGACCCACGAACGGATCGAGCGGTTCTTGCCCGGTTTCCTGGACGAGATTATTCCTGCGCCGCCACCAAAGCCTGCCGCAGTCCCTGCGCCCGCACAACCCCAGGTGCCTCCCTCATAATGTCCCCGTTGGATAGCACAGCACTCTTTGTCGTCGCATGTGATGTATATTTATGGACCGTCATTCCCTCAAGCTCAAGAGGCGAGAGATATAGTCGTCAAGAGGTGTACTTGTAAGGATGTGATTCGTGTCGTCCGCGCCTCGATCGCCAACGGTATTACGAGAGGGAAGGGTCCTGATGACCTGTCTCGGTAAAGGCAAGAGGGCTACGTACTGCTGTGCCGCAGATTGAGAGATAACAACAAGATGGGATTGGGCCTTGGAATAGCATTATGCGGGAGCATTAGGCGGGCTGGAGGGCAAAAGGGCAAAATCCAGCGCGAGGTCTACGGGTAGGAGGAATACGTAGCAGATAGTGGTGATGAGGGGACGAGCGGGACTGGGACTTCAGTAGCACATAACTCATTCATAACAACATTATTAGAAAACAATCCAATCTTTACATTCCGTCCTTGTCTTGCACACACGATGACACGCCCGATAGCCCAAGAGGGTGAACAATGTGGGGACCGGCTGGGGGTGGACCGGGGGGTTGGACCGGGGAGACAGCGCTTGGTTCAGGAGTTGTTTGGCCAGCTCTGTTCCGCCTTGAGTTTCTCGACCATGTCGCCTATCGAGGCGTGGTCGAACTGCGGTCGCTTGAGCTTGTAGCCGACGACGTTCTTGAGCTTGTCCGCGTTGAAGGCCACTATATGCTTCTTCAGGTTGTAAACGTCCATGTACGACGAGAACTGCGTGTTCGGGATTGGTGGGTTCGAGGTCGTGATCATTGTGGTCCAGGTGCTGACATGGACCTCGTTGATATCCTCGATGATATCCTCCAGGCGAAACTGCAAACATGGCACGGCTATGTCAGAAACGACGAGGCTTACGACGATCGACTGTAGGCATACCTTAGCAGCCATGTTGGTTACAAAATTGTGGAAGTCGAATGTGGTGCCGAAGTAGGATGCAATCACGTTGCCCAGCTCAACCATGCTGACCTTCGAATCATCCTCCTGCATTGGTTGTGAATCACCATACGTCACAGAAATGCACGGGTGAAGCAACCTACGATGTTGAAGAGGGGCGCAATGACCTTCTGTGACGGAGGAACCATGCCCTCTACCTCGCTGACTTTACTCTTCTCATTCTTGAAGAGAATCTCCTCGCCAGCAAGCGAGTCCGCTTCTTTCCGACCGATCTTGGCCATCCACACTGCGGCAGCCCACATCGCACCCGCAATGTCATCTACGTGGACCGTATGTGAGGGATATTTGCCCGGGGAATGTCTAACATGACAGTCAGCTGAAGTTGAGTATGCGTACTGACCAAAGAACTCACAATGCTTTCATGGGCTGCTTGAGATGACCGTAGCATGCGGCGACCGCGATGAATGGCACCATTGCTGCCCCATGCCGCGATATGAACGTGGCGCAGATATGCCGACGACGTGAAACACATACCGAGGTAGTTGATATACGGGCCATACGGCAGGGCTGTCCGGACGATTACCAGGTTGAGACTGTTCAACCCTGGTGAGCCAGCAGCATCAACACAGGAGTAACAGCGACACTCACTCCTCAATCGCGCCTAGTGCACGGAGGGTCTCATGCCACCAAGTTCCCATGACGCCTTCGGGCTTGACATCCTCTTTCTCGTCATGCGAGCCGCTGTCCTTGCACTGGTAGAACGGATGTTGTATCCTGACGTACGCAGCGACTTTCCGCTTCGTGGCCTCGTGGCCTACCAGCCGCGCGATCTTGAACGTGTGGCCGATTTGGATCTAGAGCAGATCACACGAGTCGGGCGCAGTGGGGATGGGTGCGTTGAGCATGGAGGGAATGCGGGGGCTACGCAGGACACACTCACCCCTTCCGGCCTGTCCGGCTGGATCTCCCCGGTGAAATCAAAGACGTAGTCGAAGGCCTCCTGTCCTTCCCGGGGATCGAAACACGACGCGACAGTTGCTAGCGGGGGGATCAGGGGGCATTCTCTACACCTGGACAACGGAGGGGTGATGGTGCGACGACATACCGGCGACGGTGAGATTAGCTTGACGATACTCGACGTTAGGCTGGCGCAGAACGTCAGGGAAGACAGAGCCAAGATATCTGTGCAATCATATAAGCACCCGGTTTCCCGCACACATAATTGCCGGATGGGCCTTACGTAGTCGGGGGTGCGACAGAGTACTTGTCCACGATGCGGAGGTTCTATGGGTCGACACGATGGGCACGGACACTAGGACAGCACAAGCAGGTGAGCACGTACCTCGACGAGTCGTTCGCTGCCGTCAGGCGGGACGAGGAGACCGGCGAGGGTGCGAGAGCATGTGTTGAGACCACCTGGAATGCGCGTGCCGCGGAGCGCGTCTGTGGTGAGATGGTGGCCAGACGGGCATAGAGCGAGAGAGCGTACCGAAGATGATCGCGTTTGGCTTCTTGGACATCGGGGGCGAGGACGGGGAGGACGGGGGGAGGGCGGGAGGAGGGAGAGAGAGAGATTGGGCCTTTGATCACAAAGGGCGATTTAGAGGGAGGATGATGTGAATTTGTCCGCCCCAGCGCACGGTAACCGACCAGGCTGTGGTTCTTCCAGAAACGGCAGGTCAGAACTCGATCAACGAGACCGTCCTCTACGCTGACCAGGACGACGACGAGGGGTGGGCGGACGACGTGGAGGAGGGCAGAGATGGCGAGCACTACCGACGCGCGCGATGAACAAGGACTCTGATATTTTCCGGCCGCCAACCTCCGCCCGCCTCGCCGACGCGATCACAGCCGCCCATAACGCTCCGGCCTCGGCAGCCTCCGACTCAGACGGTCTTGTTGCCAACGCCGTCTACACATGGTATGTAAGTATTGTACATTCAAGACCTCGCCAGACATCACTTTGAGTACCCAGACACGCGCAGATACCGGTACACAGACGAGAAGTCCTTGTTCGCCAGCTCCTGGTCCTCGCTTACCACGTCCGCGTAAATCCTCTCCGCCGCCTGCCCCATCGGCAGCGGGCTTCCAATCGCCTGCGCCAGGTCCGTCGCGAGGCCCATGTCCTGCAAGGCACACAAGGTAAGTAAGTCCCGCAATGTGGCGTCCCCGGACTCACGCACCTTCAGCATCAGGCTCGTCGCAAATCCGCCCTCATAGTCGCGCTCGCACGGAGGCGACTTGTCTGTCAACGCGCCCGGCACCGGGTTGTTCACCGTCGACGACCAGCACGCCCCGGTCGAGCTGTTGATTACGCTTGTGAGCACCTTCGGATCCAGGCCCAGTTTCTGGCCGAGCAGCATCGACTCCGCGACCACGATCTGGTGCACGCCGAGGATAAGGTTGTTGCATATCTTCGCTACTAGGCCCGAGCCAGACTCTCCGCAATAGATCACCCGCTGACCCATGTACGTCAAGAAAGGGTAGGCGAGCGCGTACGCAGGCTTCGGACCCCCGACCAGGAAGCTGAGCGTGGCCGCCTTAGCCCCAGCGACACCTCCAGATACGGGCGCATCGACTATGGAAGCCCCTGCGTCTTGAACTTCTGCGGCTACTGTGCGCGCGACCTCGACGTCAAGGGTAGTGGAGTCGATACATAAAGTGGACGCTGCGGCCTCCGGGGGCAGGGTTCGGAGAGCGGGGATGATGCCGTCCTCCTCCGAGTAAACGTTCCGGACATGGGGTGATGAGGGCAGCATGGTCACAACCGTACTTGACGCCAGCACGGCTCTAGGCGATGCATAAGGTAGAACGCCCGGTCAGATATGCATACAATGCTCCATAGCGACCGCGAAATGGACGTACTCTGCAGGCGTGTTCGCGATTTCAATGCGGGCGCCCGGAAATTGGGTGGTGAAGTTCTGCGCGAACGCTTGCGAAGTAGCCTCCCGAGCGTCGCAAACTACCAAACGAGCACTGCCGTGACTCTCTACCAGTTTGCGGGAGAAGAGGTTGTATGCCATCTCGGACCCCATCCGTCCCAAGCCGATGAAGCTGACACTCTTCTGTCTTTGCGCGCTCACCGACGCAATCTGGAACAGGCGAAGTGTGGGACGCATGATGTGGATAGTCTGTCTTTGCGAAGCCAAAAGTGGACCACGAGGAAGTGAAGGAGAGGCAAGTCGCGAGTCTGCTCTACTAGCGACTCAGGTTGGACTGCCTGGAGCTCGGGAACGGCACTCGGCGCGGTCGAGCCCCGCGGGGAAGCATCCTATCACGTGACCCTAATTCTGCACCCGGAGATCGCCAGATTGACCACGAGGCTCCGAGTCTATAATGGCCACCGCTTCTCCCGAAACGGTAGGGAAAGTAGCCGGTTCCCACGTGGCCTCCGAGGTGTGAGTTGCGACATGGGTTGGCCGCAGCTTGAGCGTTCTCACTGACTGCTTAGGCACTCTATTGCCTGGGCACCCGCCCGACGCCGCCATATCATGTCCTGACACGTACGCCTTTCTCTTTCTCGACTCTCATCCTCCCATCGCTAGCGTTTCGCGTCATTACAAAGGCCGACACACGCCGTTACACTTAAGTTGCCGATCCGGCACCCAACCCCCATGCCACCTCTGGTCTCCTCGACAACCAACGAGCGTCACGGCCCCGAGTACGAACCTCTCAACGTGGATCCAGACACCCCTCTAGCGGAAGACATAGACATGGGTTCTGACGAGGCTTTCGTCAAGCCTGAAGGTAGACAGGGGGATGACATCGCTCAGTGGGCGGCATATGTACGTATGGACCCGCCTCTCCTCTAGATGCATCTGCTCAGTCTTGGTATAGGGCGCAGTGGGAGTGAGTGCAAAGAACTTTGCCCGCGCGACCTTTCCTGATCCACAGCAGGTATTCGTAGTGGTCACCTGGGTCATGACCCTGTCAAATCACCCCACGGAATTGGGACTGTTTTTCTTCCACCCCATCCTTCAAAGTCTTTCTATCGCTATGTTCACCTATGGTGCGTGCTCCATTTGTTCAAGCACACAGCGTTGCAACATGTACTCTACATGGCAAGCGTTAGACATTACGGCGGTATCATAGCTTTAAGAGTTCTGGATCATATATCATGTGTTCTCAAGACTCGGGAGTCGGAGTCACGCACGCCCAGAGTGGTTGAATCTTGACGCAAGGTGCTGACACCGGGCCGCAGGTATATTGACACTCCAACCCACGTCCCAAGCAAAGACCAAGGCCGCCGGCTTGACAAGGCACCAACTGGCGATGATTGCTCTCGGGGTGCCTGCCATAAGTCTAGGCACTATAGCAATCGTCTGGCGCAAATATATCCATGAGAGCCCCCATTTCACAACATGGCATGGAGTGAGTCACTATTGCACGCCACATTTCATGTTGCTGACGGTGGGTTTTGCTTTAGACCATCGGAATAACCTCGATAGCATGGATGGTCGCGCAAGTCATCATAGGAGGTGGAAGTGTTTGGTTTAATGGTAAGCTATTCGGCGGCAATCCGAAGGCGAAACTGCTGTGGAAGTATCATAGGTGACACATATCATCTTCAAAATTACAAGAGAGTTACTGACACGCGTGTCGTTCGGGATGTTGTATAGGCTCTCTGGGTATCTTCTATTCCCACTGTTCCTCCTCGCCGCGTACCTCGGAGGTGCATGGTCGAGTTGGTCAGAGAAGAATAGCGCATATGTGGTCCGTCTACTTGCATTCACTCTCAGCCCTATAGTGCTGCTGGGGGCAGTCCTTGTACGAGTGAGGTGAGTATTTCCTTTCCGATGGACTGGAATAATCTAACCAGCGTTTCATCCATGTCGTTTCTGCGCTGTAGAACGTCGAAGATGAAATTCTCCTAAGCGAAGTCTGACCTGAGTATATAGAATACGTTGTGGAATGGTTTGCAACAGTATGAACTTGATCTTGCTGTCCGAATTCGCATGCGCCGCACATGATGATGAAGCAACACGATTGTCCTGAGTTACTCATTTCGAAGTGGGGTCGCGGAGGGCAGTCGGCGCTGTATCTTGGTTTGTCATTCCCCGGTTGGAGGATCCGTGAGCACTGAGGATGGCAGCGAGTTGAGGTTCGTTGCAACTGGTGGTTTGTCAGCGGCGTCGAGTCACGCAGGGTGCAGGGCGTTAAGTTCCTCGATCACGATCCCCAGTCTGCAGCGCGTCAATCCAGCCGAGACACAACGCTAACGACAGCGGTCACCGTCAGTGATATGGGCCATGTGGGCACTGGGGGCTATAGTTCCACTTACCACCAGGCCCTATCATTCCTCAGCTGGCTATCAGCCCTTCCCGGCTTCTTAAACTGACCTTACGCGTGTCCCCCTCCTCCCCCACCATGGACGTCGACCTCCCCCCTCCTACGCCCTCACGACGTCGTCCACCCCCGCCCCGCTCTATTCGGAACGTCCAAATACTACTGAGCGCGTCCTTCAGTCCGAACACCATCCAACCGGCCTCGCTCCGGCCGCCCAGGGTCATAAGCACCTGTACAAGTCCCACCACCTTGAAATCCGCCTCCATCCTCCACACTGGGGCTTGACCCTCCCTGCCTACGGTCTGGACGGCATAGTGGACGGTCTCATAACGTTTCGCAAGCAGTGTTCGCACGTCGTAGAACTGTCCGTCGCGGTGAGTGATATCAATCTCTCACATCCACTTCTGTCTCTGCCCAATGCCCGACATGGCGACGACTGATAACCGCCGTCGTTCGCAGCTCCAAGGTGCCATCAATACCTCCGCGAGCCAACACGCAACCGTCGCAGTTCCTGGCGTCAGTAGAAATGTGATACTCAAGAAGAAAACCGTTCTGTTCGCCGCTGGCCCAGGTCAGCATGCTACGCTCAAGGGTGACTTCCCGTTCGCGGTCCAGTTCCCACAGTATATCGACGGTCAACTCGATCACCTTCCGCCATCGTATACCGTGTACCAGCCGGGGATCTCGACCGAGATATCCTACCTGTTCCGCGTCGACATCGTCCGGAAGGGCCTCAGACGCCATGAGAAGTACGCCGCCATGTCACCTGCGTGTTCGTGATAGATGGTTTGACCATAGCGCGACTATGCTACACAGATTGTCCGTGCCTGTGCTGTACCTGCCCAAGTCCCGTCCGACCCTGCCTCCGGTGGTCGATATGCCATGGGCGCGAACAGACATCTGGGATGACCCAAGGATGGAGACAGTCACGATATCCCCGACATGGCTAGCCCGGAGCGATGCGAATGCTACGCAGAGAGACGACCTGCCCCAGATCTCGGTAAGTCTCCACCCCGATATCTCCCATGAGGCTAGCATTCGAGACTTGGGGCGGACGCCATACAGTGCACCCTACCTCTGTCAAAATGTTTCGCGTCAGGAGACATGATCACAGTCTCCATGAAGATAGAGTGTCTCCGCGCGCCTGCGGTAGCGAAGCTCCTCTCGCACAACGCCCACCTCTCGCTCGTCAAGCGACAGAAGACGTGGATATCACTAGGCGCACAAATCAGCATCCGCGAGTCGCTCCTGTCGCGTTCTGACGTATACCTTGCCGATGCATCGCAGGAGGGCATAACGTACCTTCGCCTCGAGGTCCAGGCGGGCGAGGCAGGTCGGGAGTGCTCTTGGCGCATACGGGATGCCGTTTCTGTTGAGGTAAGTGGATGGAGCGCGTCGGGGATCAATTACTGAAGCTCGCGTTTCCACCTAGCACGTAATACGTTTGGTCGTCCTCCCACCTGAACACCTCAAAGACTTCCCGGTTTACAAAATCGAGGTGCCGGTGACGCTGACGACGGACCAGTACGGAACCCTGCACAGCGAGGCTCTTGCTCTAGGCGGAATCCCGTTTCCTGCGCTCGGGCTGAACGATGTGCACCGATATTTACGACGACAGACTTGAACTGCTCGACTGTCACCGACATATCATGATTGAGGCCATTCCAATAGTGGCGCAGGTCCTCGTTAATGCTTGACCGCTCTTGTTGTAAATTATCCGCCTGACGACTTCTCATGATTGGTCTTCTCTATGTCTCTCGTCCTATCACACTCACTGGTGTTCTCTGCATTCTCTCATTCTTGTTGCACTGCCCCTCCCCCCACTGTATTCGCATTCTCTGTACAGGAACCTTCATTGCATCATTCCCAGGGCTCGTCCCATCTCATGCATGATTACTCTTCGTTCTCCGGCGTTGTAGTTTGGGGCCACCAGCCGTCCTCTATAGCTGTATAATGTTGGGAATTAGACAGCCGCATATTGCTACACCCCCCTTGCAACACTACAGTTCTCACCCTGCTTGAAAATCTAGCATCATGTTCGACCCTTGTCAACGCTCGTGTATGAGTATCTCTCAGCTGCCCAGCACTATACATACTGTAATCCGGGCCACTGGTGATGCCAGCGGCTATTGATGCACCGATCTGGATCTCGTTGGCGCTGTTGTTGACGCTTGGGTGTCCCCGTCAGGAAACTCAGACGCTCGCCAGCAGGTGGACCGTGACTCCCCTCCTGCGCCCTTCGCCCTGCCCTTGGCGTCATGCCCGGTCCGCGTGTCCTCTACGAGTTGAGTCACACCCATAAATTTGTCCCCCAGATGGCATCGCTGACCGTTCATCTCAAATTCGTGCTCTGATGCACTATTAGAATTCGCCATGCGGCGCTGCTTGCCTGGCGACAATTCGTCCCTCGGTTCGAGGACCGGGAGGTGTTGACATGGCGCACGATGCCCCAGGCGATCATGTACCTGGCACCCTTCTTTTTTATGGCCTTCCTTGTTCGGAGACAGGACACACACCTCATACGGCTACTTCTCCTCCCGACGGTGGTCTCGGCGACCGTATGGTGCACGTTCCGCTTTAAGAGCGAGGACGCGCGCATGGCGTGGTATGAGTGGGACAGAGGTACATACCGGACCAAAATGCTCGCACCATCGTCGTCACAGCTGACGAGTCCTCGCTATGTCCGGATTGGCGGTGCTCCTGCGACTCGCTTGGCCGCTAGGGTTACTGGCGCTGGTGGTGATCGCAAAATCTTTCGACTACGCATGTGCACAGGACGGACGCCGCAAAGTTGGCGAGAACGAGCTGCCGCCAGTTCACGAGCCACACGCCGAGCCACACGCCGTGCCTGCCGACGCCATCGGAGACGGGACAAGCAAGGACGAGAACTCGGACGAAGACACCGACGAGGACGGGGGCCCTCCGACGGAAGACCGGGACGCATACCCTCCAGTGGTTTCTCCGCGTAGATCACTGCGTAACCCGCTCATCGACGCGTTCGAGGTCGCCTTTGCCATGCGGGGCGTCGGCTGGGACTTCGGACGGCATGTGTACGTGCCCCGCGGGCCAAGCGCGTTGCCCGCCGAGCGCAGCACGTTCGTCAAGAATACCGTGCGGAGGCTCGTTCGGAACCAGCTGCTCATCGACTTCGTGGACACCGTGGAGAAGATGACGCCCGGAGTGACTGCGAGCGGGGGCACGATCTTCCTCCCGCAGCTGCCTCCGCTCGAGCGGTACGCGGTCTCGACGTGTCTGCACCTCGCACATGGCCTGCTTATCATCGCTGGGGTAGCGCTGGTGTATGACTACCTCTCCCTGGTAGGGGTCTTCCTCTTCGGCCAATCGCCGAGCGCGTGGCCGCCTATACATGGAGACCTCCGCCAGACGCGGTCGCTCCACCAGTTCTGGTCGAGGGGGTGGCATCAGGTGCTCCGGTATACGTTCTTGACCTTCGGGGGTTTCCAGGGCGCTGGATCGCTGGAGACGTCGGGATGGTGTTCGGGACATTCCTTGCGTCGGCTCTGTTCCATGAAGTCGGCCTGACTGTTACGGGGAGAGATGTCGACTACCGGGTCATTGTGTTTTTCGTACTCCAGGGAACGGGTATTGTGTTGGAGAAAGCGTTCAGAGCGTTGACGGGCAGGAGGGTTGGAGGAGTATTCGGGACGGCGTGGGCGTTGCTGTTTGTGCTGGGCTTCGGACAGATGTGCAGTGAGTGTTCTCTGCATTTTTTGTGATTTCTCTGACAAGCTATTGTAGCGGACGCGTGGTTTGCGAAAGGCATGGGGGGTGCGTGGTCCATTCCGCCGTTCATGAGCGTGGTCAGGCCAATGCTTGCGCTATTTGGTCGGTTCTCATGATCAAGTGTTGGTGTTCGTGGCCCATTTTCCTGGACCCATATTCATTCTGCTACATATTATTAACTCTGCTACATATCTTGGTGACTGAGATGACTCGCGACATAGAATAGCTCACAAGCACAAGTAGACTGCCATCACCCGTATGTCCATGACGTCTCCGGGTCTGATGTCACTTCAAGCTAGCCGCCGGCTTTCTTAGATTGCCTTTTGCAGCCTTTTCCATTACAACATCATTCGCGCCACGAGTTGCACCTTTGACCGCCACGACACAACAGTTGAACCACGACATGCAAGCTGTAGGGCCTTCCTAGCTAGCTATCCCTCTTCCCCAAGGTTCGTACTCATGTGAAGCATACCAGGTCGAAATCCACGCTCATTCTGCAACTTGAGCCTGAGCAACGTCCCAACCCACAATCGGCAATCGCCTAAATTTCACAGAACATGCCTGCTACAACCTGGTCCGCAGCCACTTCCTGGTTATACGACTCTATCACGCCCGAGGGCCCACCCGAACCACTAACATGGGGAAATGCTTTCTTAGCACACACACATATGATCTTGTATCTACATATGGCGTATCTCACAAGACGGCCGAATACGCGCCGAACGCGCCTTCTGGTGCTCCCTCTGGTGGTGATCATCACTCTTCACTGTACGACGCACTACCACCTTGAAAGCCCTCGGCTGAGGTGTCTTAACTGGCTTCGAGGTCAGTATTGTCCAGCATTAATATCAGCTAGGTCGGCTGCTCAACGACCCCATCATAGGTTTAAGTGCCCTCGTAGCCATAGGGCACTCATTATATTTCGCATCGCTTACAGAAGGAGTTCTGAAGGTCGACGAGGACAGCCGCCATGCGAGCGATCGCCATGAACCCAACGGTGTTGCTCTTGTAGCCTGCGAAGATGCAATGACTCCAGCTGACGCATCGTTCCTTCCTGCGTGTGTTTACGATGCTCTCGAAGTCGCATTTGCCTTGCGTGGCATAGGCTGGAGATTCTCACATGGTATGCAAGTGCCCAGGACGAGACGGCCTTTGGACCGCAGACAGTTTCTCCAGTCGACTTCACTCTCTGTCCTGAAGACCTACCTCACAGTCGATCTCATCGTCGCGATCCTCAACATGCTTCCCGGTATCACTGTTACTGGAGGAACGATTTTCTACATGGACTTACCCCCTATCCCCCGCTACACGGTCTCGACCGCGCTGCACATTTGCGCCGGACTGTTCGTCATCTTCGGCCTCAGCATGGGGTACAACGTCCTCTCTCTCGTCGCCGTCGGCTTCTTCCATCAATCACCATCCTTGTGGCCACCGTTCCACGACGAGCCCTGGCGCGTTAGCTCATTGCACGAGTTCTGGTCCAAGCGATGGCATCAGGCTCTGCGACACACGTTCCTCGTGTACGGGGGATACCCCGGAAGATGGCTCGCTGGAGACATCGGGATGCTGCTTGGCACGTTCCTCGCGTCCGGCCTCTTCCATGAGGTCGGTTTGTATCTCGGAGGAGAAACGATGGATGTGAGGGTCATATGGTTCTTTCTTGTGCAGCCCTTCGGTATCTTGGCGGAGAAGTCATACAGGGTCATCACCGGGAAGAGGGTAGGCGGATGGTTGGGTTGGACCTGGGCAGTAATATTCATCGTGGGGTTCGGTCAAGTCTGCAGTGAGTATTCCACCACATACTGTACATGTAGGCCACTAGCTAACTCGCCTCTGATCTGATTAGCCGATGCCTGGGTTGGGCGGGGAGCAGGCGGAATGACCTTCGTGCCACCGACGTTGAGCCCAGCACGGCAGTTGATCTTACCCGCTGTACGACGTGTTGTAGCACATTCTCGAGGTGGTGGTGCCTGAAGGCTCCGATTGTTGGACACAATTCACCCAGGGGAACAAGTTGTACGCGTCGGATAGCATAACTTATATGGCTGGCGCTTGACAAACCTTGAGTCGGTGAGAAGCGCCCATGTCGATAGATGCTTGATTTCGTGTTGCTCACGTCTCTCGCAGCGACCGAGCTGCGCTTGGACCTCATTCTGCTCTTGACACTTGGACCGCAACGACACTGGCCTAGCCTGTGACACTCAGTATCTCTCTATCTCTCCGTAACCTTGGAGGTGCATACTTGATACACCATGTTCGCGGCCGCTTCCTCGTTCTTCGCAAGGACGAACATATCACAGAACTATAACATCGGATCCGCGTCCTCAGTAGCAGGCGGAAGTAGGACTGCGTCTCCCGCACCCACAGGAGCTGCCTCTTTACCTGCTGCTGCGCAACCGCCTCCCTTCAATGTCGGCCCATGGCGCGTGCAGTCCGCAACGCACAAAGTCACGAACAAGCGCGTTTCCGTTTGGAGTGCGGATAAGAGGAGCCCGGAGATCGAACGGATGGGTCCCGCGGCGAAAGATAGAACGCTCGAGGTGTTGAAGGGCGAGGTGCGTGCCTGAACATGGTGTCGATGTGGAAGGTATGAATCGCATCGGTATGCCCAGGCATCCGCGCTCAGTCGGCTACGGCACCCGTCAGTCCTAGGTGAGGAGTCCTCTATCAACCATGTGCGAGATAGTCTGAATAGAGGGTTGAAGAGATGGTCGAGCCCCTTGAAGAAACCCGGAACGAGCTCATATTTGCCACTGAGCCTCTTCTCTCGTCCTTGCACTTGTCCATACCCGGTTCGTTCCAATACACGCCTCTTGTCGAATTGGATGAAGTCGAAGTGAGCATGCCAGATATGTATGGTCAATTTGACGCGAAACGAATCCTGGCTATAGATCCAGAAGGGGATTTTGCAAATATGCAAGAGTCTCTCCTTCCTGCACACCTCTGCTCGCCTCATCCACTCCAATATCAACCCGGAGAGCATCGTGATTAACGGCTCGGTAAGCGAATCCTTGCGGAATCTCTATACAACATACTCAAAACGAGTGTGCAGGGTGACTGGAAGCTATCAGGACTCGGTCTCACAATACCGCTCTCCAAAGCAGATGGGGGACCCACACGATGGGAGTTCCCGACGTTCGATGGACGCGCATCGTCATACACACAACGATCATTCGACTACATCGGTACGTTCTGATACCGAGGTTTCGCTAGATATCACATTACTTATCGTCTTTGCAGCGCCTGAATATGCCCTGGACGAAATACTCGATCCCGCATCAGACATGTACTCCCTGGGGTGCTTGATTTATGCAGTACATTGTAAAGGCAACCCGCCCTTCAAGAATCACGGAAGTCTCACGTCGGTGCGCGATAACGCAGGAAAACCATTGGCAGGTATGGAACGACTAGAGCAGGACCTGAGAGGTATACCCGTCTCCATCTTGGTTCAAAACATGAAGTTCATGACCTCTTCATAGCACTTCTCAGCGCTCTCATCACACGACAACCACATAGTCGACCCAGTCCCTCCGATCTACCATTGCACGCATTCTTTTCTTCCCTGCCTGTCTCGACGCTCAACTTTCTTGACCGGTCAAATTTCGCTGCCAAGACTCGGGAGGAGAAGATCTCGTTCATGAAGGGTTTGACCAGTGTTCTCGATAGGTTCACAGAGGGGCTACGTGCTCGCAAGATTCTACCGTCGCTTCTGGAAGAGGTGAGTCATAGCATCGATTGACGGCGAGAAGGATGTGGAAGACTGAGAAGTTCAAACATAGATGAAAGATACCCATCTACTGCCATATATCCTCCCGAACATCTTTGCCATCTCGCAAATACTGTCCTCCACTCAATTTGCAGCTCTCGTATTGCCGAGTTTAAAACCATTGTTTGCGATCAAGGAGCCTCCGCAGAACATGTTAACGCTGCTAGATAATCTGCAGATGCTCCAGGATAAGACTGAGAAGGCTGTGTTCCGGGAACGTGAGCAGTAGATGCAGTCTTGTCCGGAATACATTGCTGATTTCTTGCCTACCGTAGACGTTCTCCCATTAGTATACAACGCCTTGGAAAGCGAGCATGCCATCGTGGGTCTAAAGGCTTATATCAGTGGTCCCGGTCGCTGATAAGTGTGAAGGTCCAAGAGCGTGCGCTGAAGGCAGTGCCTGCTCTCTGCGAAACTATCGACTACGCAGAAGTGCAGGGTGTACTGTTCCCGAGGGTTGCAGTGAGTATTATTTTAAGGCAGTTGCCATCAGCACATTCACCCGTTTCCCAGCTGGTCTTCACGAAAACTCGCATATTGTCAGTCAAGGTCGCGACATTGGAGACCTTCCTGTCTATGGTGAAAACGCTTGATCAGGTGCGCATACATAGTTCCAGCCCATTGTAGCATGCTGATGGGAGCTACCACTAGTCGAGTTTGACGCAAAAGCTAGTACCACTGTTGTCCAAGATACGGACGAAGGAACCTGCTGTGACTGTATGCGTCTATCTAAGATGACGGCCACAAGATGCCCTCTCGCTGATCACGTCTATCCAGATGGCAACGCTCGCCGTTCAGGAGGCGATGGGTATGAAGGTAGACCGAGAAGCTGTCGCAACTCTCGTTTTACCTCAGCTCTGGGCGATGTCCATGGGGCCGTGTGAGTGATCGAACTATCACATAACCGGAATCCTGCGCTCATTGTGATATATCTTGTGATAGTGTTAACTGTGTCCCAATTCCAACGCTTCATGGATGTTATCAAGAAACTAGGCGACCGTGTGCAGAGGGAACACGACCAGTACCTCCGCGATTCCCAGCGAATAGAAGATCGTTCTGCTGTGAACGGCAGAACGAGTCTGTCGACAAATCCGGCTGGCCCATTTGACTTCGAGAGTCTTGTGGGGAACAGCGGCACTGCTTCACCCCCGAAGGCAGACGGTGCAGCGGACAGTACCAAGAGCTGGGAAGACGACGTGTGGGGAAGCATATTCTCGAGCGGGGCGTCGGTGAGTTGAAGCACCGTGTACCACTGCGGATGCCCCAGCTGATTCTCTCTACCTCAGTCAGCCGCACCGAGTCCTGCGCTGTCTCCGCCTATCGCGCCCATCGCGCCGCAAACACAGCGCACGGCGTCGTTTACGGCACCCCAACAGACGCAGTCTCTGCCATCGTCGCCAAAGATATCGAGTTCGTTGAATCCTCATGCTGCGCGATCTCCTCTCGGCCGTCCAGGACCAGGATTGGGCGCGACTCGTGCATCTGCCAATTCGTTCAACTCATCTGCGTTCCCGCATGACCCGACCCCGTCGCCTGCGACGGCATCCCGGTCGATAGCCTCGACACCGTCCATGGCTCGGTTGCAACCATCCTTCCCTACATACAACGCTACTCCACCAGTCAACACTCCCAACGCTGCCCCTCCAGCGCCGAATTACAACATATCACTAGCCCCTGTGCAACCATCACAACCAATGCAACCCATGCAGCCAATGACCTCGGCATCACCACCACCTCCTTTCTTCGCCCCACAGATGTCCATGGGCAGCGTACTGGCTCCTTCGAAGCCCGCGCAGCCGCAATGGCCTGGAACCACGAGTTCCTCTAAGCAGCTATCCCAGAATGACTGGGGAGACTTCGATCCACTAGCGTAATTATGTTCTGGCTTGTAACTGATTGGATCGTACATTATAGAGAATGATTGATATACCTGTCACCTCCGTGTCTACGCTGACTCGACTTCGACACCCTCAGCGACGCGAACACTAGTCGCCTCCACGACAGTATCGAATGCGTCGCTGACCATCCCGTCATGTGGCTGTAAGAGGTCAACGTCGACAGGGAGACCTAGGAGGGCTTTAAGCACGATGAGGGCGCCGGCTTTCGATGATACCAGATTCCCTTCTTTGCAGGATGGACTGACCACACCTAAGACCTACATGTCAGCAAATCGCAGTGTTGATGAAGTACTATCGTGCGTACAAGACGTGCATCCTTCGCTGCATCCGCAGGTCTCCGTCCGGTCATGGGCGTCGCTTAGGATATCATTGACTAGGTCAAGTGAGTTCATGGCAGCTAACACTGCAACACCAAACGACATACCGTGGTCGAACGCTCTCACAGCAACGCCGCCTTTCTTGCCCGAAGGCTCGTAGAAGATAAGTCTGGCCATCACTCAGTGACGTTGGCCTTACAATGTGCTAGGACGTACCTCGCCGGTCGCTTCCGCTGCGAAGCAGTGGCCTTGTACTCCTTCTCTGGTACCTTGCATTCTGTTCGAAGATCGGCAGCAAGAGCGAAACGGTTCAAGAACGCATGTTGTGCTGCATGAATGGCTTCTGCGGGGTTGAGGCCCGAGTCTCGCATAAGCTCAAGCACGGGTTTGGGTACATCCAGCCACAGTCCCATAGTTTCGCGCTGCCAGGGTGGGGTGTCCAGGTCGACTGCATCAATGATCGCCTTGTTTCTGAGATAGTCTCCTTAGCACAAAGCAATCGACGACATCGAGCGAGAGTACCTGAGCTTGAAGTAGCCTGGAAGAGGATGCCACAACAGTTGAGTACGACTCTGCGCACCCCACGACCGTTGAACGACGTACCATAGACAAGAGTGAACAACTCGACACCTGAGCAAGACTCATTAGCGAGCTCAATTGCACACATGTACCATAGAAGTGTGCTCACGGCCATAGAATGCGCGATGAGGGGACCCTTTGATTTCTCTAATCCGGTAGGTCTGTAGTGCGTCAATATTGGTGAAGTCCCTAATAAGCATTCTTGAGTACCAGGTTGTCACCCGTAAGGATGAGATATCTACCTCGGCTCGGTGATCCAATTGACATCCGATCTGACCAACTTTGCCATTTTGGAGTCATGACTGACTTCTTGTACCTGAGGAGAACATTATACTTCAGGGGTTTTGAACGTTCATCAAGGCAGGAACTGACAAGGAAGGTTAAGCCTTGATGTATGAACTGGAACAAGCGAGGTCGTCAGAATGTTGTGACGCGCGAAGACCTCTCAGCTACAAACCACTGCTCCTTCATATATCTCGAATAATGCGCGCGAGAGCTCGACTTCTTCGAGTAGGTGTGCAGTGCCACCGGGCCTTCCGACCCGTGTGATATCCACGACGCTATACTTCTCATCCTCGATCCCCCGGATAGAGACGTGTTTGGCAGGATATGGCAGGTATCGTGGATGCGTGTGGTACCTGTGAGAGATCATGATACATAAACATCAACATCTGGGACGGACAAGTCGGTGGCAGTGATGGACCCACCAGCCTTCCCTATCCTTCTCAAGCTTCGTGGCACATATTTCCTTCATGTTGGGACCGAAGTACGTCTCGTCTTCCTCAGTCAACGGCATCTCGTGGGCAGCACACTGCAAGTGAGCTTCTAGAATCACTTTGCTATCAAGATCGACCATGAGGTCGCTTGTCCGACGATCGAAGAGCTCCTCGGGGTTGTTGATGTAGTGCTGATCCACGGGCAATGCATCCGCGACAAAAACGGCGAGGGCATCCCGCGCGCGGCGACCCGCTCTACCCGCTTGTTGGCGCTGTATAACTGTTCAAGAACGGGCATACGTATACGTCGTGCGAAAGACATACGAAGCTCGCGAGGCCGCCCATGGGGAACCCCAGCATTATGACCGCGTCGAGAACGCCGATGTCGACGCCGAGTTCCAGGGCGTTGGTAGCAACTATCCCGAGCAGATTCCCAGAAAAGGCTTCCCGTTCGATTCGCCGTCGATCCTGTGTAATTTATTGTGGTTCAGAAGCCATTAAGGTTGCAGTCCCGCTCTCCGCCTGTGCATACCTCCTGAGAGTATCCACCACGGTACGACATGACTCGTTCCAGAATATCCAGGCGGCCATCGGCAGAGAGTTCCTGTCTTAGCGCTTTCATCGCCTGCGACTCCGATGAGATCCTTGTCCGACAAAAGCATGCACCATACTTACGAGTTCGCATGACTTCCTGATCTAATCCTCCGCTCAATCGGATACATGGGCGCGGTCATAATATCAACACCTACCTTGCAGAACAGGATTACGCGAACTCCCCTTTCCATGAGGAAACGCATGAGTCTCGTGGCTTCGGTCATTGAATGCACTCGGCCGAGCGTAGGGTCCATGGGATCCTTCAAAGGCGGATTCCACACCAAGAAATCCTTGCGCCCCGAGGGCGCCCCGTCCTCCGTGATCTCTTCAATGTCCTATGGATGTATTGTCAGTCGACAGACCGATGTAGACGCAGTGTCACGGACCTCGATGCCAAAAATGTTCCGCATATGCTCCTTTGGCTTTGAGATGGTCGCACTGCAAGACACATATCGAGAACGGCGATCTGACGGCAGTCCTATGAGTATAGAGCGCGCAGCTTTCTTCCGTATCGGCAACTTACTTCCCACCGCGGCACAGACCCGTCTAAGTCTCCTCACGACCTGGGCAACATGGCTATTGTTCCACATAAGCGGCGCTCGCATATCAAGCCGGAGATTCGCTGACCTGCCAAATACACCGTGGTAGTAGTGTAACTCATCAACTGCCACAAGCTTGAGGTTCTTGAGAAATCTGAGAGGGGTATCAATCATGCAGAACAGAGCTAGATCAGAAGCACGATGTCTACCTCCGCCATGTGTCCTCGTGTGGCAAGATGGACGCATGTATCATATCCTTATATGAGGACCTATCAGTACACACATGTATGCATGTGGTCCATGCGTAGTAGACACCCACGAAGTTCGTGAAGATCACCGATGCCGTTTCACGGATACCTTCGCAAGCGCATACGTCAGTGTTACCATATCCGTGTGCACATGTGTGTTTGGACGCACCAGCACGCAGCTCTTGAGGGGTATCACCATCGTATGTCGATACCTGCACATTTTCTAGACCTGGACACGAGTAAATCAGCTGCTCTAAGGCGGCTCGCTGGTCCTGCGCCAACGCCTACATGACGGCGGGGTGAGACGGAGTGGACCCATCATAACCCAAGACTCAGGGTACAGACCTTCGTTGGGTAAATGAATATCGCCGTGGACTGTGGATCTGCTTCTAAAAATTGCAAGAGAGGCACCTGTAGTCATCATGAGGACTCTATTGCGAACATGTTAGACATCACGACGAACCTGGTATATGACACTCTTTCCCGATGCGGTGCTCGTCGATACGATAACGTTCTTGCGCTGGGCGAGCGCATTGATCGCTGCGACTTGGTGAGTATACAACGATGTTATCTTGCGTGCATCAAGCAGTGCTTGCGCGACTGATTTCGACAGAGGCGGATCCAAAGCCGCTTTGGTAGTTATGATGATGTGAGCGCTTATGTGAAAATGCACGTAGTCAGTAAAAGGACGCATACCAGGCTGCCCCTCTTTAGCTTCGAACACGCGTTTGTACGCAATCTGGTCCTTGAACCACTCTTGATTTTCGATCTCGTCAATAACGTCTTCGATCGATGATCTATGTTCGGGTGCAGGGATTTCGCGAGACTTTCCCTTTCCCTTCAGGTTCACTTGACTTGCGCTTAGCGCAGTTTGCTTCGAACCAGGATGTACGGGAATATGATCCCGAGCGGCTGCACGCAGCAAGGCCACGGGATCTTCGCCCTCACGTGTAGCTTTCAGTAACCTTCAACAATACCAGGTAATTTAGAGCATGATCATGCACAAACTGCCGCCAATCTCACTCGTTGACAGCTTCTACGAAGCGATTATTGCGCTTTTCCACCAGCTTCTTGGTAGCTGCTGGCGTGAGCGCAGGAGGCAGTGTGTACGCAAAGCCAGTATTGGACGATTTGGTCCCTCGAGTATTGTCCACGAAATCCAAAACAAGGACATGCTCGTCCGCGTCGACGTCATTCAGTCGTGAGCTGGATGCACCTGCGGCGGCGGTCCGAAAGGCCGAGAAATCTGGGGAGCGTTCCCTCCGTTTGGGTCCGTTTTGCTGATCGCTGTGAATGCGGAGCTCGTCTCGAGGGGTGTATGCGAACTTGACAACCTCAGGGAGCAGAGCCCTGGATCAACCAGTTAGGATTGTGCGGAGGAACGGGAGCTAAAGGAACCGCACTTGAGTTCAGCAACCTTGTCGAGCTCCAAGGGCCTTGCGCAGCAATTCAGTACTGTACACACGCTTGCTCGGATAGAACTCACTCGTGTAGCAGGGCTTCCACGGACGTTCTCACAACGGGAAAAGTGATAGCAAAGTTCTTTCGCGAGGAACAAAATGCGAGCACGGTGTTCAGAGCCTGCGGCATACTTGTCAGCCGGATCTTGCTGATAAGAACACATGGATCCCATGTACCTTGAATACCTGCAGAAGGTGCCGAGGATGTGGACTGAAGCGGCGGTTTCGGTGACGTGCACAGGAGAGAGCGTACCTTGAACAACTAGAGATATCAAGGTTTTAGTTCCATTACACATATGCACGAGGAGGAGTTGTGAGTGGAACACACAGAGTTGAAGTACTCGGGCCACACTAGGGCAGCCTCTTGCATCGCCGTTTTCTTTCCCGCACGTTTCTTGGATGGCCCGGGCCCACCATCTCCTGAGAGTGTTTTCCGTTTACGAGTACTGGTAGACATACTCCGTGTATCAAGACGCGTAGAGCGCAGTCGAATAACGGTGGGAAATGCGAGATGAATACTTAGTTCACGATGAGAACCGTCGTGGTGGTCGCCTCTCAAGTGGGATGAGCGCCGAGCGCCTACCATAGGTCGCGTCGCGTCGCGCCAGGTCACGAGGGTCGTCACACCGTGACGAGCCAGCTTTGCTTTCGACCCTCACCTTGCGGGTGCGCTGTCCTGCTACTTCCCTCCTCCTCCTCGTCAGGTCGCTGTCTAATACTTTGCTCTGGTTTCAGCAGCCTCAGGACAAGATGCGTCCTACGCTTGCTCGCCTTGTCCGTGTCGTACCGCGCTCTAAAGTCAACCCTGCCCTTCGGCCCATCCCTGAGCCAGTCCGGTCAGACGTCCCTCGACCTTCCCTCATCGAGGTGCTCCAGAAGCGACAGCAGGATGCCGGCGCAGACTTCCCATCCAATATCCGGATAGAGGCTCTGGAGGCGAGGACAGCGCTGAGAGGACTTCCTCGAGAAGCGAGGAAAACGATGGCAGCGATGTTGAAGGAGCATTAACCCTCGTCCACGTACGGAGTCTTGATTTCCTCACGCATCACATTCTCATCTCTGCGCAGGGTCTTGCCTTTGGCTATCGCCTCTGTTTCCTCCTACCTACCCCTCTGTCACATCCATTGCACATCCATGTTGGTCCTTGGAGAGAGTTCGACAATCAATCGTAATGTATGTTCCGTTGTATAATCAAAACATTCTATGGTCCTCACTCTGCGATACTACTCCCTACGCGTTCGCGACCTTCCTTGAATGTCTTCTCAAGAAGATCGTTTATCCATTGCTTGCATTGCATCGTCAGGCCGTGTGCCGCTCCCTCGCGTACCACCAATTCCGCCTCTGGCATATGTTCCTTGATTAGATGGCTGTTGGCGGGATCGACAAGATAGTCAGAATCCCCCGTGACGATGAGAACCTTCGGGATTGTGGATGAGATTCTCCTCAGCCGCTCTGGTGATACATGGTGCGTCATCGCCGCGGCCATTTGTGAGATGCCAGCAACGAACGATTGTGGTCGTGTAAACGCGACTCGTTTGCGGTACGACTGCGAAATAACATCTGATGAGACTTCCTGGTGTCATTGTATGATGAGGATAGACGGACTGCTGTCTCGATCTCTCTGTTCGTTCGCCCTTCCGGGTCTTCTGGATCCTTTGCATCCAACCATTCTTGTGGGAAGAGCATTTCAAGTACGAGGGGGATCCTCTGTTCCGGTTCCTTAATCATCATGGTCCGCACCAGATTCTTGATCCCGATATACTAGAGAGCTTGTCAGATGTTGCTGTTATGGGACGGAATTTGGCCTTAACTCACGGAGGGCAGTTCCACCAAGCGCCGCCTGCCCGGTTTCGTTACTATCAAGGACAAAGACACTATACGCTCTGATATCTTCGTTGCGAGCTCTGTAAAGGTGGTTTGACCCTGATCTGACGGCGGCTCGTAAGGAGAGTCGTAGGTTCCCGTACCTTGTGCGATCATTCCTCCAAGAGACACACCGACAACATGAATTTGATGCTTAGCCGACCATCCCACAAAGTCCAGAAGAGTGATCACATCGTCCGCCATTCCACTCGTTCTGGATATGCATCCCATGAAGTAGTATAGTGGCTGAGAATGGCTTGTTCGACGTACGTATATGGCCCTCGAGGGGCACCGCTGTTCCCTACGCCCCTGTTATCAAACACCAATACAGAGTACTCTGGCTTGCGACCAAAGTAATCTACCTGAGGCAGCCACCCAGCGGAGCTAGAGTTGAGCCTACCATTCATACTGTGTCAGTGCCAAGGCCCGACATCTCAGAGGAATGCACACGCACCCCATGATGAACACAACCTTCTCCGGGCCAGACCCATGCACTTCATAATACAGCGAATGGCTCTCTAGCGGGTCTCCCTTGTTCCTGATCTCCGTGACCGGGCAGAGACCTTTGCGGGTACATGTAGTGGGGTCGAAAATGGTTGGGGGTGCCTTGAAGGTGTCAGAACTTGCTGCAGAGGGCATGATCTCGCTTGTCATGACGCCGAGTTGCTAAGATGTCTGAGACTCGCGTTTGGATGTAAACAGCCTCGAGCTGTGTATTCAGATGTTCAGTGGCCGCCAGTTGTCATGATGCGTTGAAACCCATTGGCATGAGTCAGTGAGCGATTGACTTGAAGGCTTGAATAGGTCAAAGTAGGACGCACCGTCGTGGTCGTACTACGGCACAGTGTGGCTTGCGAATTCAGTCTGGTATGCTAGATGATGGCTGTCCTGACGGTTACGGAAAAAGAGGTATGAGAGCGAACCTAACTTCTTACATACTACAGCTGACGTCACTACATATGTAAGGCCCATCCGGGTGTCGGGTACTTGACGGTGCCTGCAGAGATTGGTACTTACGTCTGCATCCATGGCAAAGTGTACTTTGCCGCCATTATCGATGGCCGCATCGCTGTACACATGAAGCCATCTGCATCATCCCTAGACGGATAAAAATCTGCGATCTGATGCCACATGAGTCCTTAGACCTACCAGCCAACGCGCATACAAATCCTGATTACTACTTGTGTACTTCCCGACGACCACGATGATGTTTTGAACCTCATATCAAAGCTCATCTAAGAAGGGAGGAAGACCATGGACATCACGAACGAGCATGCTATGGTCAAGTTTTTGAACTTAGCGACTCGTCGACCTATTTTTAAACGGCCCACCAGTGGCTATTGCCACAAGCCGTGTAGGACATAGACGCGCCCCGTGTGAAAGTGGTTCGTATCAGGCGGTGCTGCTGCAGCTAGTGCCCTGGTTCCATTGTAATCACCAGTACTATGCGTCCCGGCAGAGCTGGCGTAGTAAGTAATTACTACTAGGGTCCGGTGGAGGTATGGATACATGAGACTGTAGTAAGTACTTACTTCCACCGTTTGTTTCCACCGCGCGTCGTCGGACTGAGTGCCAATACTGCTTATCGATGGCCATCGAGCACAGTGTTGTGGTCTCTCAACCCGCTTCAGGACGCTGCCATGGGAGCCTATCTGTCAAGGATGGTCTGCAATATTCGCGATGCTGCTCCACCTGCTGAACTCAATGACAGCAGTGCTGTACAGACGAGCGTCTTCCGGCCTCGATATATGGACGACACCCCCCGAGATATCTTCCCACCATCACCCAACCAGGATGCCACCGCTGCCCTCCCTCTCACCCTATATTGTCAGGCGTTACTCACGTAGCTCGCCGCATGCCTCCTCAAGCCCGTAGTGAGTTACCAAAGCTAACTCAATCATGATATTGTAAAGTTTCACCCCTCGACTTCAGAACGCACTCTTAGTCGCTGGGGATTCTCAGCTCGTAAGCCAATGTTTGTGTCCATCGGGCTCATTGACACGTTCAGGCGAAGTCGCTAATAGCAGACAACTTCAGCATTGGCTACTCTGATTGATCATCGGTGCGATCTAGTTGCGGTAAACGGGGAGGACTCTTGCATCGTCAGCACAGTTTGAAATCTGAGATAGGACGATGGAGCTACAAGGTTCGTACAAGAAGCGATGCATGCGTTTGCATGATTCCGGATACTCGTGGGCATGATCAATGAACTAGGATCTCAAGCTCCGGCTCCCAGGACCCGCCAGAGGCTCTGCGAAACGAGCAAAGGAAAAGATCCTCCAACCTGACCTCAATCCCATGATAAATCAACGGCTGGCCAGCAGACCGAGCCCCCTCCTGTGAATGATAAATCAGTTACAGTGGAAACCGGATCTACATACTATCAAACTCACGAGGTATCTCTTCATCTCTTCTGCAATCTTTCGCGCTAAGTTCTTCCGAGAAATAGGTTCCCCGACGCTTGTCGACCTGCGTGACATGATTTGCCTTGTGTAGGCATCGCAGTGAGGAACCTAGAGTCTCGGTGAGCGTTGTCAAAGTTATGGAAGGCCGTGAGCATTTATATACCTGCATCCTGATAGATATCTTTGCAGCAACATCGGGCGGGAAGGCAGGACCGTCTTCGTCAATGAGGTTGCGGCAACCTCGTCCTAAGGCATCCATAAGTGAAATGCCTTCGCCGTCGGCACGCCGAAATGAGACGACCGCAGACTCGGAGTACCGCTCTACAACCGGACGACCGCCCCTGTATGACACGCATGGAAGCGGTTCGAAGCGTGCATTGGTCTTCAACTGGCACGTGAGAATAACGTATTGATGATTGCGAATTGTACTCACAGCCCTCGCCATCACATTTCTCGCCGCGTCGGGTGGATAGGCTGCTAGCCTGGCTCCTGGAAGGCCCAAGTAACGGCTATCGTCAGCGGGCGCAGGAAGGCTTCCCAGTGGACCCGGATGCAGGCTGGGATGGTTGGGCGGCAAGTACGATGGCCGACCCCGCTGCTGTGCCTGGCTGGTACGGTTCGTTGACGCGAAGCCTACCGATGGGCATAGGTAGCCGGTGTAGTTGAGCATTGAGATACTCCTTGGCCGGCCCTCGCTGGTGTAGTCGTGCGTCGGTACTACGACCTCCAACTGGCTCGAATGCCGGGCGGCCTGACTGGACAATGGTATGGCTTCCTGCAGGCTTGAGGAGGGAATGATTTGTGGCTTTGGCTCGTCATGGTTCACGGTCCAGTTGTTCCTATCCCAGAGGTCATTCTGGTGGCGGTCATAAACCTCTCGATTGAACAGCACGGGCTCGCTCTACACAGATGTCTACGAGTGAGTGCTATTTCCATGTCTGGTAGAGATCGGGACTCACGCCTTCGGTGTCACTGTTGCAGTTGTTCGGGCAGCTCATCGCGTTGTGGGGAATGCGAGTGGAGATGGTATGTGGTGCAGTCCACGATACTACTTATGCAGGACTCTTATACAGGCCACACACAGAGAACACTCACTTCGTCGACACAACTGCGACGGGATATCCAGACAGTGCAACGTACGCGGCGCCGCCAACCTCCTCGCGCCGTTACTCGCGGCAAGATATCTCGGGGAGCGGGCTTGCGCCGCGACATGACAGCATATTGTTGTCTATCCGGATGGCTGATTTCATCCCATTCGCCCGACTGCGCCGGGTCCGCCGCGTGATATCAGAATACCAAACTAACCACAATTCCCGTTCAACCGGTTAGCATGGTACAGAGAAGGCGATTTGCAGGTTCGTTATCATGCTCACTCTGATACCATCCTTCAATATTCAACAGGTCCTAGGAACCAAAGGTACTCCTAGGTCTACTAAACCGCAAGAACGGATTTGTACGGTCGGGGCGACGTGCTGAGCGCGGATATCTACAGGAGCCCTTAAGTAGCAGGAGTCGAGAATCCATGAAGCTATACGATGTTGGTTGTCGTACAGATATCCGTATAATCACAAGGCACTCAAGACGACTCTGCTGCATCAAGTGCACGTCGGGAGAAGCCACAGGTTCCCCCAACCAGCCAGATATACAGCTGCTCGTCGACATGCCTCTGTCCACACACGTTCGCGATTTCGCTGTCAACAGCGACCTTCGCCGATACACAACCGCCGACCTCGCGGCAGGACCGCCGTGAGACACTGCGCTATTGCACGCCGCGAGCGCTATCAACAGGACCGTCGACCGGGAAGTCTTGACGACTCGGAGTCCGTGCGGCGCACAAGCGGCAGCAGTCATGAGTGCGAAGGAGGTCTCTGGATACGGAAGCATTCCTGATAGAAGCATAGCTCGGATATCAGCAAGGATAGCTGTGTGGATGCACCGGGGTTAACCCTCCTGCATACGTAGATGTGGCCCATTATCCGTATGAAGCTCTGGTTGTATATCTGGCCCTAGCACATCCGGATAGCTCTACTATATCTTTCGGTACTGGAGAAGGCATCCTGTGGGAATGTGGAACAGCGCGGAGACACCATCACCGGAAGACTGACGCCTTCAGCCTGCACAGTGTTCTGGCTCTCCACCACCTCCAGCCTCTTCTTGTCTAGTCATGGCGTATGACAGCGATGTTCCACAGCTGCTCCTTCAACAATCTGGACGAGTGTGTTGGAATAAATCCAATCGGGGTGCGGTCCACCGCGACAACGATCCGGGAATTTGAGTAAGCGGCCCGGCGCTTCAACTTGAGCTCTCAAGTGAATTTAGAGTACACACCGGGCTCCAACAATATGAACATGGCATGATTGGGACATCAGTGTTTTCCCGACACGTTGAAGATGAACACTCGCGATTGGTAAACATAGGAAGTCGCTGAAGGATCTCCGAGGTAGAGGACAGTGTTCTGTAGAAACGTTGACATGCAACTGTAAGAGATCGATCGCTATGGGCAGTACTAAACAGGTGCGATACGTATAAGTATTTTCGACGCCGAATGTCAAATCACTGTATGTATAAGGTTGGGCGCCTCGTACGAGCGACTTCACAATCAGCGGCGACACTCGACAACAGAGCGACTATATTATGGCGAGAGATTGAGTCCGACACATCAGTCATGAACGTATTGAGGAACGTGATCATCGGCCGAGTGACTCACCTCCCGCGTAACCGGTCGCAGTCAAGCAGGGACTCCGACGACAGCGAATTCTGGCTGCCAGGAGCCTTGAGAGACGTGATACAACTTCTTCAAGACGACATTATCCAGGTTGAGTGTATGCCCTCTCAACCGGAGATCATTCTGCACCTGTCGCCAAACTAGTAAGCTAGACGTGACTACGCGATAAGGGCCATACCATATACTTCTGCATTTCCTCTGCAATCTTGGTACAGAGTCTGGCGAGCGGGATGGGATCGGCCCCACGGTTGGCGCGTCGAGCATTGATCTGACGGGTATACTCTGGGTAACCCTGTACCTATGAGGATGTCAGAAAAACCTGTCGCCAACGAGTTAGAGCTGACCCGTAAGGCGCACCTGAATCCGTAAGCCGATCTTGGCATTCACGCCCATCTCCGGGGAGAAAGCGTCTCCGTCCTTGTGGTGTAGATCATGCAATGCGCCAAGCAAGGCTGCTCCGAGGTTGACACCCTCTCCACTATTCGTCGTGAAGGTGATAGTGTGCTGCGGTGGGAACGCGCTATAAGGCACTTGAGTCAACTCTTCTATATCCATATCTACACGGCTGTACGGGCTAGTTAATGGACATGAAATCTTCACAAGTATGAAAGGAACTATACCAGAGGATCCGTCTTGGACGTCTGGACCAAGTTCGCGTTGACTCAGAGGCGGATGGAAGTTGCGAGAGCGTGGACCTACTAGGACTCGCCCGAATGACGATTCAACCAACCCTGACAGTTGCGTGTTTAAATAGCTGGCATAGTATTTGGTTTCGTTTGGTGGGTGAATATGGAAATGCATCACATCTGACGGGGCGCTGGATCAGTGCACGAATCTCAGGCACATGGGTAATTCTGGCTTGCAATCGAGTCGCTGGTGAATACGCACCATTTGCGAGCTTCTATGACTGCTTCTCATGGCCGCGACATCAGCGCAACTACCCAGGCCGGCCATTCCCAGCAACCGCTCAGATCATGTGTACTCGGCGTGGAGCAAGAAACGAAAGCAAGGCTTTCGCTCCCCATAGGAAGCAACTGGAGAGTTCGCATTGTGGTCAATGAGACGGGCGAAGCGGAACCGACCCCGCCCGAGGAAAGCTATGGGGCGGTAGTCCAGCAAACGGAGGTTATTGTAGCCTCGTGTTGTGTGGTTCAGAGGCGCCTCCTCGGGAGACGTGGTCGTATGCATGCCTATAGACTGCCATAAGTGGTGGTAGATTCGACGCCATGGTCGAACTACATTCGACGAGCGGACAAATCTACCTACCGGTCATTTCGTACCTCACTTGCGAAGGAATGAAGTACATTTGCTCCCTGTGAGCGGTACCGTTTATGTCGCCAGCAGGACCGGGGAGAAGATCAGCAAGACGTAAGGGGAGGCGCCACCATGGGAGGGGCGTATCGTTTTTGCGTCTTCCCCGATTGAACGTGCTCCGCGTTGTAAACACATGATCCACTCGTCGCGGTCGCACAGGCCCTCTTAGAACCGCAACTCACCGCTTTGGCGGCGGATAGGACAATGTTCTTGTAGCCGTTGCTCTGCGATTTGATGCCGTTCGCATGGGTCGGCACGCCGAGATCGCATGAATGCGATTCGACAAGCACAGGGCCGCTGTCCAATATATCCTTGGTTGTTATCGCAGGTGAGAGCCACGAGATCGCAAAGTTCGGGACAGCCTGAGTAACTCGGAAATGGACGCGATACTGTGTGGGAACCCATCCGTTTTCTACAGGGGTTGTTGTTGACCATAGTGCGATCCAGCTCCACAGTCGATGACTATGAGCCAAACAGCCAGCTATCCTCGTGCACATGCACGAGAGCGGGGTCTGCCTGCCGTTGACGAAACGGTGAGCGGGATCGATCTGCGACGTATAAAAAAACTAACCTTGACAAACCCAGATTATCGTCGAGTCGAGAATGTGCGCCAGGCTCTTGACAGTTGTAACGTGGACATATTTCGAGAAGAGATGGGACTCGGAGCAGGTACGGCATACCGTCTTGTACACGTTATTCAGTTCGATGGGAACTTAGGTGTTCCCCTCTTGCTTCTAGTCTGATGCTTCTCTGGCAGCTCACAAACCATCGAGGTTCATTTCCCATTGTCGAGATTCCTGTCGGGCCGAAACACCAAAATCGAGACTCACCTCGATTCTACATCACCTTCCACGCGCGCCATGTTCAGTAAACATTTTCTGTGCGACAATTAAAAGTACGACCCACTCACTTGACCACATACTCGAATACACCGCTTCCATCAGTCCCTGGCGAGCCGGCGAGCAAAGGCGAGCAATCGCGTGTAGCTGGGTGAACCCTGCACGTAGCTCTGTCAGAGAGCGTCCAACTCGCGATGGGTGACATATGAGACGTCGATGAGCGAGTGAGACGTGTCGTGCCAGGACAGAGCGATACTCGACGCCTTCGGCAATTACTCAAGTTGACTGTCGACGTCGTGACAGAGCGATTCCGACGGGCGCTAATTCGCGTGTCACCCTGTGTATGCAAGTTAGGCGCGTACTAGTCAAAACCACCGTAAACCACTTCTCAACATTCATTTCGATCTCACCGGGTGTTTCACGGCTAGGTAGCGATCCACCGGTAGCGATCGCTCGAGCGCGAGGAGCAGGAGCAGTTAATGCGACCAAAGTAACAACTACTGGTCGCCGCATCATCGGACCACCCACTGGTTGGCAGTGGTACTAGTTTTTCGTCCACGTCCGGATTAATATCACCGTTCTGCACAATCACTAATCAACGTTCGAACATGCATCTGCGAGAATGTGCACATGATCCAAAGGATTACGACCAATACCAAGAAATACAATATGGAGGTAAAGTACTACGGTTCAAACAATTATACTACCCATTATCTACTATAATACGACTTTCTACTCTATGTGAAGTTCAACTACTTTGTGCAAGAAGTGACGTACTTTTCGACTTGTGCGCTAACCAGAGGCTTGTGCGCTGACCAGAGGCTCAAGGTAGGACGCCGAGTACGGGTTGCCAGCTCGACGTCGACACGTGGTCCAACTCTATCAACACGATGCGCTCGAACCCCTCAACGCCAGGCCCCAAGCCCAGGGAGCGATCGCCGAATGAACCTTTGTTGCGCTAAAAGAAGGAACGGTCGTCGCGATGCATTTCTCAGGCATCCGGATACTCAGTGCTTACCCGCATGAATTCGTAGATCTCTTTTGCCAACTTCTCGGCGAGTTTGGCTCTCGTGATCGAACGTGCGTTGTTGGCCGGGTTGCGGACGTTGATTTGTCTCTCAAACGATTTGCAACCGTTGACCTGTCACAATCCGGATCTTTAGCAATAGTGGCGAACATAGGGGGTGGTCTAGGAGCACGTACGACCAGGGTGTTGGGCTCTTGCTCGCTCTCAAGTGATTGGCAGCCGAGGACCTGCGAGGACTCAGGGACCGCGATCCATGTGAGCGAACCGAAAGCACCTACTTCCAGGCGGATAGATTGCTTCTGACTCTTCAAGTTATCATCGGAGAAAACTGCGTCGTCCGGTCCTTCTAACCCGGTCGGGTTACCATTCATTGCGTCGACGAGACGGACGTAGTTGCTACCGGTGGTGCGAAAGAGGATGGGGGGTTTCTCTTGGAATCGACGTTTGGAAATGTAACGCTGCTGGGACAATATGCGGTATGGAAGTGTCGACTGTTGCCCCTGCAACAACAGCATCAGTCAAGTAGCATATGGTGGTAGTACAATGAACGCACCTCGGCCGCATGGTTTGCCCGATATGAAGGGCCGGTATAGTGCGAGAGACCGCTCGCACGGCAATGGTCCACTGGCATCGTGAGTCCCCGATTTCTCCAATATTGCTCATCGGTTCTCTGATACCCCGCAAGGCAAACTTCTGGGGTCCACACTATCTCGTCTGCGCCCGCGGTGCCTTGAGTGGAAGCAGCCTGGTACGAGGAAGACAGCCCGGCAAAGTCGGAGTAGTTGGAACCTGCTGCGGAGACGGGTTGTCCTGTATGTCTTGACATTTGAACAATCTAGAGATCTGAAGAAGTCAATTCAGAGCAACATATCGGTATAGATACGCTTCAGTAACTAACCTATGTTCGTAGTAGATGTCAGAGTATTCTTGTAGAGATCGGGAAGTGGTAGTATGTGAAGTGACCTCCTCTGGCCCCTACCGCGGATGCTTATATTCATCTTGCTTGGACAATCCTGAGGCGACATAGCCGTGTTGGCGGAACCCATCGGCTGCGGCAGAGGCCAGCAGTCATCGCCCGAGATACGATGTCAACGCAGCAACTGAAGCTCTTGGTCGGTCATGTTGGCATGATCGTTCGTATCATGTCACAAGTGAAACGTCAGCTGGGTTGTGAGCTTATGGTACAAAGCATAGGCGCCTGCCATTCAAGATCTCACTATCGACTCCTCGCAAGTTCAAGTTGCGGAGGACAGCATGCAACACGGAAACATGCGCAACGCGCATAATGAGAACCGCAGCTGGAGCCGGCTCTCAAGTCGTCATTTGGTCCCGGGGCCGGTACGTGCACATCGCCGAGCTACTACAAGGGCCGAGCAAAAAATTGTTCAATGCAGTGCAGTGCTCTCCTCGAAGAAGACGGATCACTTACTAGACCTGCAGAAGTTAGCACAGCTGAGCTAAGGCACATCAATAATGTGGCCTACGAGGTCCACAGGGCAGAGATACTAAGCACTGCGACGAGTTCAGAATCCAGACTCAACAGCACTGACGGCGCAGTTCCACGAACCGTGTATATTCGGCGCTACAGCAATGTTCACTGGAACGTTGGCTGATGAACGCGCGGGTTGATGATGCGAATGACATTGACCGCAGAAGTCTGTGTGATTACTGAGAGGGATAGCTGCAAGAATAACGTAAAGTACAATCGTAGATAACAAGCCAAACCGTCCGTTGCCCGAGGAGCCGCCTCAAGGCTTCAAGGGCTCAACGCCGGCCGTTCGCCTTGCCGCTCGCCTTGCCGTTCGGTTTGCCCTTTGACTTAGCTGGCGCCCTCTTTGGGCGATCCGAATCGTCCGAATCATGGCCACGACCTGTCTCAGTCCGCTTCTTGTCATCTATGGTACAAGGCGTCAGCAAGCGTAGTGATGTTACCGTGCATATCGGAGGACTCGGGGGATTCTTTTACGCACCCTTTGCCGCCTTACGTTCCAACTCATCCCAGTCGTCGCCTATACAGAGATCAACCGGATGTTCGAACGTAATGACAACTACCGTACAACATACCTTCGCTTGCATCGGAGCCAAAGTCAGAGCCACTGCCCTCGTCGTCGCTTGCATCTGAGCCGTCGAAGTAGTCGCTTGCTTCCTGGGTGCTCTCCGAGCTCTCGACTTCATCCGATTCTGCCTCGAACTCGGATTCCGAGTCTGAGGCGTCATCGGCATCGCTCTGAATACGTTAAGGTAGTGATTAATGTCAGGTCATACCTTGTTCCGAGCGGGGTCAATCTTTACGCACCTCCTCGCCACCTCCTGCGCCGCCCAGGAACGACCAACCACCTTGCTGGAAGAACTCATACGGGTCCTCGTTGATTGTCTTCATGATAGGCCCCCAATTCAAATTGACCGGTCCTTCGCTCAGAGGAATGTCCACGGAACTGACCGCCGTTGTGACTTCAGCTATCCTGACACAATATAAGGATGCGAGCTTACTCTAGCCAGTTTTTCACGTCATCCAGTTGCGCGCTGGGTATGGAGTTGATGTGGAGCGGTGTCTTCGTGAAGTCCTTGAAGATGAGAACCATGTCAAACTGCTTCAAACCGAACTGAACACGCTCCAATGACGCGATCTCGATATCTGAGAGAGTCACTACGAGGAAGGGAGGGTCCGACAAGTGGACGAGACATTCGGTTGTTGGCTGGAGGCGGACGTTGGTTCGGAACGGGACACCCTCGAACGAAAGTTCGCGGAAGGGGATGTCAGGCTCCAGAGAGTCTCCGGTCTACGAAGCGAGATGGATTAGCCAAGTAAACCAAAGCTAACAGCATATCCGAGGAGGGCATTACCGAAGCCGTAGCTGCTTCAGCGATCTTTTCGGAAAAGAGCTTGAATTCCTTATTGAGCATTTGACGTCGCTTACGTTCCTGCTGTTCGAGCTCTAATTCGTCTTCGTCGCCGTACCGATACTTGCGCTTCCGATTACCGGTTTCGTCGAACTGGACATCAGACGCCTCTCTATAGAATTGAACGTCCTGAAGCTCTCATTCAGTCAACCTAGCATATTCAAAGCAATGTGAACTTACGTGCGCCTTCTTCTTTCCGATCATGATGGGCGCCTTGAGGTGAATGTGGATGATGACTAGAAGTTCGTGATCGCAAGGCTGGAAGAAGAGATGTTTGACATTGCTAAACAAGATGTCTGCAAACAAGTTATCAGTGACCCGTCCGCCACCAAGTTGGTATACATACCGATCTTTTGTGACCCCATCGGCGACTGGTATCTCAGACCATTCTGGTGGATCTCGACCTCACCCGGAAGTCGTTTGCCATCCAGCGCAGGACGCACGAAGACTTCGGGCAGTTTCGTAGGGCGACGACCCTTGATCTCGACCAAGGTGTCCTGTTCGATGACGTCGGCCATCTCCTTTTTCTGCTGCTCGCGCTTGTTGACTTCCTTCTTGAGGTCCGTGATCTGCTTTGAGATCGAGTCGAAACGGTTCGCATCGGGGGACCGATATGTGACGGAGCGGATGAATGTAGCATCGGGGTCTTCGAACGGCTATGAAACGGGTTCGTCAGGAAGTAGAGTGGAGGGGATACACGCGAGAGAATCTCACTGTATCTTCTTTCCTACCAGCAAGTTGCCCAGGTGTCTGGAAGTTGACGCGCAAGAGGGTGAAGTCCGCTTCTTCACTCTTGCTGACGTTTTTTATGGTGTTGATGTGGAATGGCACAGCAAACCCGTGAATGGGTAGAACAACAGTCTGCGACTTCCTGTCGACGAAGATCTATCACCAACCGATAAGTAGAGATCCCGACGACCGCGATCTGCGACTGACCCTGAGACTTTCAACCTCGCGCGGGAGAGCTGCCTCGCCCTTATAGCTCTGGAAGCGCCTCCACCCTTTGCCCTCCTTACCGCCAGTACCGCCACCACCTTCCGAAAACCTTGCTAGGCCTTCGTCATGAAGTCTAGTGTGCAACTCTCTCTGGTGGTCGGCGATCTTCGCAGCCATAGATTGAACCAATTCTTCTTGTGCGGCGCTACGGGTCTTGTTGCGAAGCACCTTGCCACCGGCTGTCTTGTTCTTCGTGGGAGACGCATTGCCATTGATGCCAGACTTGGCTGCCGGAGGTTTCTTGGCAGGTGCCTTGGACGATGGCTCACCTTCATCTTGGTTCAAGAAGAACATAGTTTCCTTTGTGGATTTGACTCCAGACGTGAGACATGTTGCCTTGTCTGAGCCAACTAGAACGGTGTCGATGAGCTGCAAAGCGTATCTAGTGGTGCCGATTGATCAATAGGGTGTAGCCGCGTCAAGGAGGACACGTACCTCTTGCCACCTCCTTCCAATCCAGTGAATCCAAGCACCAGGTTCAGAACCATGCCAGAGCGTAATCTACGGGCGTTCTTCGCCGACAGGACGTAAGACGCGTCGCGGAACTCCATGCCCGTCTACAAGATACTGTCAGGACGCGGCGGAATGACCATAGTGCCAACAGGAGAACATACACCATGACCGATATTCTTGACGAAATGAGCCTCGAGTTCCGGCTTCTTCTCCTTGACGACCGACAGGGCATGGTGATATATCTCCCGAGCAACAGCACCATCTTTCAGCCGTAACAACACTTCCGCCTGGAGAGACACGAGCAGGGAGTAAATGTTTTCTTGCTCCTGAATGTGTTCGTCGATCATGAGCTGCTGGGGCACCAGAAATGAGAATCTGCTCACTTTGGAGGGGTCAACGATAAAGCTACGCCCAAGGTTTGCGCAATAACTCTTGTATCTCATGCCGACAGCGACAAGTAAGACCCCCTTGTGCGATATATCATCCTGAGTGGACTCAGCAGTGGGGCTGATATCGTAACCACTACTGGTAGATTGAGACTGGATGACAGGCGGGTAACAAAATTCTGTCGAGCCCCAGTCGATCTGCATGCGTATAAGATTAGTTACTGTTGACGATTGGAATCACGGGTTGACTCACGTCATTGAGAGAACGACTTTTGCTCCAAATCTTCATGTCTGGGCCCTTGGCTTTGTCACCCTCGCCATATCCAATCCGTGTCTCAATTTGAGCGGCGAATGCCTCATGAGAGATCTTAGCTTCTCTGTCCAGGATAGTCTCGAGTTTGGGGGCGACGTAATGCGCGAGCAAGGTGGACGTGAGGTTAGCGGCAGTTCGGACGCATTTCTACGTTGAGATGATGGTTACAGAAACTTCGGAAACAAGTGAGTAGACCACGCACAAGCTCTTCCTCGTCCTTCACCGCAAGGAACGATGCGACCGCGGGAGACATGTCAATCACAGTTGGCTTCTTTTCTGAGTCGGATACAGCCTTGTTCCACTCGTCGACCAATTTCCCCGAATGCGTCTCTTTCACCAAGGTGGCGACCCGATCATGGCTAGCATAGGTCTGGAGGAAGCGAGGGAGCGCGTCGGTGGGAGGTTCTTTAGGTTTCGCCTGAACATAGAACTCGATCGGTACTGGTGAGTCGGAGTTCTTGAGTTGGGACAGAATCTTGGCTAGATAAAGGTCGTTGTATCAGTTCGCTCAACCCCAGAACACCAACTGCAACTACCTTTTGATGCTGAACATAGAATGGAGAGCTGTGTCTTCTGAAACAGCAGAAAGGTAGACGGAAACTCAAAACCGAGCAGCCACGTCTGCACCAGTGACACATGAATACCGAGGGAAGGACGTGAAACAGAGGGAAGCTCACCTGCAAGGCCGTACCCTTGCGCAAGGGCTCGTCTTCGGCAGCAGGGTCTCCAGCCACAAGTAATAGCGCGCCGACTTCCGATATTGAAGCGTAATCGTCTTCCTTATGGGCATTCTGTACGAAACGAGGATATGTGGTTTGACGGTTAGTCAGAGCTCGCAACCGCGTTGACCCGGACGGCACTGACGTTCCAGGAATTGTACACGATGCCAAGTCGTTTTGAAAACAGCCCCGCGTTGAGCTTAATACCAGACATAGCGACGACGGTAGCAAGAGTCGCGTCGAAAGGTGAAGAAGGAGAGGAAGGAGTAGAGGAGAACCGCAAGAGCGCGTCCGTTGTGGCGCACCTGGCACGGTCTGGCGGGGTTTAAAAAGGCGTGTGACTGCACGTGAGACGTGATGCGCTCTGTCACGTCGCGACTGGACGCGTCGCCGGAAGGAATGGGCCGTGCGCCGGCGACACCTCGCCGCCCCGGAGGGAACTTCAAGGCCTTGAGCGAGGCCAATGAATCTGATCAATATTCAGTACCTACACGTCGTAACAAATGCTTTTTTGTCGAAGGAAAAGCACTAGTCTGAGACATACAAAAATTGGGGTGAGAAACGGGCAGTACTCGTCAATACGGATGACTTGGCGTCTATTCCTCAAGTTGGACTGACGTATCCTCCTCACTGACCCCCGTCGTCCTGTCGTCTGGTCGCTGAACACTAAACCTCTCCGCGTCCAATATCTGCTACTCAAGACATCCTTATAGCCAGTGGCACACTTCCATCAGAGCCTCCCGATTATGGCACTGTCGGACTACCTGGTCACCGATGACCTGACCATAATCCTCTCACTCGTCGCGGCTGGTTTATTCCTTCTGCACAATCTCTACAAGCCACAAGCCCTCGTGCACCCCATCTTGCTTGGCCGGCAAAGTGATGTTGCACGCGTTAGGAACCCATCCGAGAGCGCAGTCTACAGGAACTACAGTACTGGCATGCTGGGACGTGTGAGTGACCCGTACGCATCCTCTAGTGCTTTTCGTGACGCGCAAGCTCTATCTTCGCAGTTCCCTTTGCGCCCCACAAAGGACCAACAGGTTGTTCTTGATCTCGTGAAGCCTGACGCTGATGCCCCCCGTACCCTGTGGTCTACCAAAGTGAGTTGTTATTTTCTCTGTCAACCAACACCCTCAACAATCCCCTCCTAGATCACCAACCCACAACTGCGGGAACGTGCCGCGAACTTTGGTGCCGGTCTCACTCGAGCGGCCAGTCTTGTGCCCCAAGACTCCAACGTCTTACTTCTGCTCAACGACGGCATCGGTGTGTACTCCAAGATCATCACCACTGCATACTGCGATACTCATTACTTCCTTAGAGCTCCTCGTATCTGACCTGGCCCTTGCATCGTATTCCGTACCGACGTTCACCCTCTCGTCGCTATCGTTGCTGTCCTCCGTTCTCGAGAGTCACCCCCCATCCGTCATCATCACCGAAGCTTCGTTCCTAAACCACTTGTTGGAGCTCATCTACGACTCCAACGAGAGCGAGCATCACACTATCGTTCTTGTTGGTGACGTCGCTGATGGCAAGTTTCCTCGGTTGAACAATATCAAGATATTCAATTGGGCCGACCTGGAGCGCCAAGGTGCCGCCATCGACAAGCCTGTTCTGCCCACTCCTGGTTAGTCCTCAACTGCATCTCACGAGAGCAGCGTATCTGAGGAACATCACCGTCATAGATATAAACGACGTGTTCACCATCTCGTTCTTCGAGACGCCGACTGGCGGACTGGACGGTGTACAGCTCACTCACCAGAACTTGACCGCTGGAGTCGCAGCGACTCGGGCTCTGTTGCCTACCTCCAGCGCATTGTCTCCTCTAGACACGATAGTATCCGCGTACCCCCTGAGCTCGCCTTACGGACGTTCTGTGGCTTACACCGCGCTGTTTGAGGGCACTGGCTTCGCCACCCTGGATAGCACCAAGTTGATCAAATCAGACGACGGTTTGTGTTCTATTCCGTTCACAGTATGTGGTCCATGTTGAACCGCTTCTGCAGCCCCATCCTTGTCCGGCCTCAAGGACCTTCGCACCTCCGCCTCGTACCACATCTCGTCTCCGACTATCCTGTTCATCCGTCCGGATCACCTCACTAGCCTCAGCGGCGCGATACAACAAGAAGCGAAGAAGACATCTTGGGTCGCCTTCAACTTCGCTTGGCGCCACAAGCTCGCCGGCATCATGGAAGGCTACATGACGAAACAAAGCCTCTGGGACCGCCTCGTCTTCGACATCGCCCGCGTCAAAGTCATGGGCAAAGGCGCAGGCACGGTGCGCGCCGTCATCATCGGCGGAGGTGAGTGGCCCGGTCTCCCCCGTATATGGCGTTGCTTATGCGCACGCACCTCCTCATCACTAACCTAAACACCTCCAGGCCCCCTCGAGGCACAGGCACTGACCCCGTCCCGCATCTCTCTCTCCGTCCCGGTCATCAACGTGCACTCCCACCCGTTCGCCGCAGGACCGGTGTTCGCGTCGCACCCGCTCGACCTGCAGACCTTCCCGCCGAGCACGCCCCCCGCCCCCTCTGCGTCCGCAGCAGATGCGTATGCGTTCACGTACCTCGCGCCCGTTGGCCCCCCTTCCGTGAACGTCGAGGTCAAGCTCGTTGGCGTGGACGACTCTGCTGTCCAGGGCGGGGCGGACCCCGTCGGTGATATGTATATGCGCGGCCCGAGCATCGGGCGCCCGCTTTCTGTCGAGGAGGAAGCACAGGGAGAGGAGGAGCGCGGGTGGAGGGCAACTGGCCAAAGGGCGATGGTTGCCTCCAACGGCACATTCAAGGTCTCTGTCGCTTCAAAGGCTTGAGAACTTGACTGGTTTGGTCTGTGGACAGAAAGGCGCTATAGGAAATGGAAAAGCGAGTATGGCGGATGCATGTGACATCGCAACTTGCAGACTACAGCAAGAGAGCGACGATCTAGAGTATGTATGCATGTGCCAGGCATGCCGCTCTCTTGGTGATGAAGCTTTGTACATCACTCCTACATCGTTGACCCTGTTATAACTGATATGTATCCTTGCTGGCACATACGAATAGCGACTAGATAAATATACTCTTCATAGTTTGTCTTAGGTGGAATACGAGGACACCTTGCGTGGTTATGTCGTGACAAGAATGAGGTGTTCCAAAACTTCAAGAGGACTGCGATTAGGTGGTTGACAAATATGAGAGGTACAAGAACGCAACGGCGACCCAGCAGCAAGATGCCACATCCCAAACGATTACGTCGTCAACTCCTCCCCTATGAGATACCCCGATGCCGGAAGTGCTGTCGCGAAGCACGCGAGATAATGCGAACCTGCAAAAGTTAGTGCACAAACACACAAACAATAAAACCCAATTGTCGGCAAAATACTAGCTGTGGAACCGTAGTCACGGCCGAAACAAATACTCAGTCTGATCAAGAGTTTGAGGAACCTTGAGGGTTGACGGGCCGATAAGCCTAGTCGACAAAGGGCGAGCAACCGGCAGCACTTGACATAAGGCGGGCAGTCAAGAGTCGGGAACAGGCATGATCACGACGCTGGTCACTTGCGATTACTCGACCCGCGGTCGCTTTGCGCCTGCGGATTGGGGTCAATAGCTGACAGGGAAACACTAAGGGTAGACACAAACCTGGAGAACTAGGCGCGAACTCGCCGTCATCTTCGAGGTCATCTAGGTCGGCTTCCTCGTATGCCCGTTTCGACGTTCGGCTCGCAAGAGTAGTCGTGGAACTCTTGCGTGACAGAGCCTCTGTCCGGTCATTCTCGGGTGATGCTCTTTCAAGATCTTGCTCTTCGTCGTCGTCCCAATTGTCGTCGAGGTCATCATCTCCAGCGAGGATAGCGTGGTACTGAGAGACCTCATGTGTGTTGTCGTTGTCTTGGTCTGCATTAATATATAAGCATGGAAATGGGGAGCAACAAACGATATCGCACGTACATTCTGCAGCGTCGTGGTCTTGTGTAGTGAAAGTCGTTGATGTGTTGCTGTCGTGGTCGCCTTCAGGCACTACTGAAGACATAAATGATCCGTAGCAAGAAGACAAAGTCGTATGAATCATACCTTCAATGCTGTTGGAATGCTCGACAGTATCAGTACCCGCCTTTGGAGTCAAACCACTATTTTCGCGTTTATCTGTGGATCATCCTGTAAGGAAATGAGAACAAGACGACGGATGTGTCACAAACCTTCATCTCCGACGCCTGCAGTTCCTGCGAGCTCTTCGTGGGCATACTCGAACTCGCCTTCCACATACGGTGTCTCCTCAACAGGATCCACGTCAGTCGGACCTGTGTGAGAGGAATCTTCGTCTGGTGCGTCGCCGCCGAGCTCCTCCGGGAGATCGTCACCGAACTCATCTTCGTCATCCGGGAATTCGTCGTGCTCAACATAATCACCACCTTCTTCCACAGCAGCGTGATCATGCACCTCGTCCGCGTCCAGAGTCTCTTCAGCCTCGTTCGCTTCCGCGTCGTCCAAGGTGGTCTGATGCTCATCTACAACGCCTCCATCTTCTGTAGTACGCTCACCCTCGCCAATTTGTTCTTCAAGCTCCCCTTCCCCGTCTTCGTCGTAACTTTCCGCACTATGAGCCGAAGCATCTGCTTCAGCCTGCTGCTGCACTGGCTCGTGGGCAGTCTCCTGGAAGACCGAAGAAACAGTGGCGTTTTCGGCGAATTGGTCGGTTGAGTCCTCTACGTCAGTATGATTGTGCTTGACATGTTCCGATACCGTGTCCGTGGTATGATGTTCTTCGGAGACTGGTGCGGCTTCGCCTTCCCCAGCTTGGTAGTCGTTTGCTGTAGGATCCTCGTGTTGTGTGTGCGGTTCCTCTGCTAAATGGTTGAAGATATATTGGGAAAGATTGTGCAACAGACGGCTCACCTTGCTCAAGTTGTTGCTCTACAGCGGCGGGAGCGTCTGTATGTGCATCTCCATTCCCGGTCATGTTGAGACGAGCTATCTGGTCCCGGAGTGTGGTATAGCGCGTCACAAATCGAGGGGAAAAGACTTTCAGTCGAAGTCTGAGAGGTCCGCCGAGGTCAGAGTCATCGTGGATGACATTCAGCTCGTGCAGCGTGACTTCATGGGTGTAAACATTGTCCTATATCCCCGTCAGCTCATCATAATGAGATGAGTGCGCCAGGCCAACACACCTCAGATATCGATAACTGTAGGTCGTATGCATCGAGGATCAACTCAACTTCAGCGCGATCAGGCATGTTCTGCACGAACTCCTCTTGCCTGAGAGCAGCGAACACGACAGAGAGAGGTTCGTAGTAAAGAGTGGGACGATCGTGCAACAACAGGTGAAGGTCGTTGCCAGTATCAGCCTTAACGCTGCTCGAGGGACTTTGAGGAACGCTAGAGGTGGGCAAGTTGAAAAGAGAACATTCTCCGTACTCAAATGAGGGTGGAAGGGACAAGAGCACTGCTGGTGGTGGATCGATGCAAACCCCTTCCGATATTTCATGGGGATCGGCCGTCCCACTGTCCGGTGACGCTGCACATCCTTCGATAGCGCTTTGGAGGATATCGACCGCGGTGTGCTCTGGCTCGCCGCCGGCGAGATGTGAGAATTCGAAGCTGGAGCGAAGGTCTGGAGAATGTTCGGGTATAGGGTCAACCACTTGCTGGTCAACAACGTCCCTCAGCTCCGGGGTCGCGAGAGCTACAGGTTCATGGGTAGTTTCGTGAAGCCCTGTGGAAGCCACGGCGGCGGCAGCGACGTCGGAACATCCGTCCGTCAGTGAGGGTGCCACTGTCGTAGATTCGACTGCCACCGTCAACTCTGCGTGTGGCTCATACGCCGCGTCGATGTCGTGGACCATGATATGGGGATGGAGTAGTTCGACAGGATGGGATACTTCCGCACTGTAGATGTCCGAGATGGCGATCTCAGGCGTCGCCGTTAAAACCGGGTCCGAAGAGTGGTCATCGGAAGGTATGAGCATGATCTCGGTACCTTCAGGTGAAGGATTGGTTGTGAGGTGGTCATCGACAACCAGAGGCGATGGTGCCTGTGATATGTCGTAGACCTCGACGTCTTGAAGTTCGTAGTTGTCGCCTTCGTCCGCCATCTCGTATTCAGTGATTGGCTCATCATCGTCACCCATTTCTACCTCGATGCCCTCCTGTGCGTACTCAAACCCTTCATCGGTCATTTGTGCCTCCACAGAGAGCCAAGAGTCGGTGGTTGCCATGGTTGTATACATAGACATGTCGACTTCGCCAGAATCCGCCATCTGGGTGTCGAATACCTCGGCCATTGCTGTTGTCATATCAAGGTGAGTGTTGAGGTGGTAATTGTGCAGAGAGCGTTGCCCGGAGGCAGACTTTTGGTCGAGAATGGGGGGCGACGGAACCTGGACGGGACGGTGCAGCAGCCCAAGTCTGCGCAAGTGAGGCAGATGTTCAGGGCAGGTCTGCACGGACTTCGCCGTGTGTTTGCTTTCTCAAGGGCTTCACAGGGCTTCACGCGCGCCACAGTTTATGTACTTTGGGCCATCCCTCCTCCATTCCGCCGCCTGCCTTCCGCTTTGTCTACCGATGCATAGCTAAGCGAACGAAATGGCCGACGCAGACACCGCACGACTGTGCTCCGAAGTAGTACGATCAGTTTTTGGCCCTCTGACTGCTGTGAGTATAGTTGAGCTCTCGCGACCTGGATTGACCTCATTCCGCCAAACTTCACAGACTGTAGCATCCCTATTACTCACGCACGGTCGACTCGCGCTTCCACAACTGATTCGACTCTCCAAGTTGAAGCCTCGTATCGTTCGCGCCGCAATACTGGTCCTCGTACAACATAACTTACTATGGCACGCTCAGTCTGATGAGGGGGAAGTGTTCGAGGTCAATGCGGACGAGTGTTTGATGAGGTTGCGTTATGGGCGATATGTATGGACGGCGGAGCAGCTGTATGGTACAGCGGTACGTAGGCTTCATCCTCTCCGCGTGTCTGTGAGGTCAACATATCATGCTATAGGGTGCGGAAATTGTAGAACTGATACTGGACCATGGCAAGTTGCGTCTCCCCGACATCATATCTCAACTGTCAGTATACGACCCTATCAAAGGTGAGCATGAGCCCCGGCTTGAGTTGCTACTGCTGAGTTCTGAGTGATTGGTAGCACCGGCTGTCCTTGCACAAACGCTGCACAAGCTGGTAGGGGAAGGGTACTTGAAGCCATCGACCATCCTATCTCACCTGTCACCGCGCGATAAACGCATTCGATACGAGGCGGAGGAGAAACGGAAGATATCTGGTTTCCCTACCGCTAAGGAGATGCGCGAAGCAAAGGAAGTAGCGGAGGCTCGAATGAAGCGTGAAGAGGAGGAGGCGGAACAAGTCGGTATGGTGAGACACCTTGGCTCTTGCTACCGAGTCAGAAGATGATATGCTCAGGTTGCAGAAGAGAAAAGCCGGTGACCACTCATACAAGTCCTCGAAGGTGATATCTCCCTTTCAGCAAGCCGGGCTATGCTCATCGAATGTGTAGCGCAAAGCACTCGAGGAGGACATGGAAGTCGATGTCAGTTTCCCGCTATCAACAGTGCACATACTCGTTGTAAGCTGACTCGTCTGCGGCAGGATACCGTCCACTTCCGAGTCAACTGCGAACGCTTCAACGTGCACATCCGTAACAAAGTCCGCTACCGTTCACAGCCATCGCCTCAAAGTTGGCTAACTAGTCTATTCAGCTGTTCGAGACAGTTGCCTCGGAACGGCATAATCAGTGCGCTGGTACCGTCCTCCGAGCCACGCTGAAAGCAACTGAGTCCAAGCAACGAAAGCTGACAGATATCCGCTCAGGTAATCCTTCTCAACGAGCTTTGCTTTGACGTTTGTTCATTTGTCACAAGATTCCACATCCCTTGCAAATATCGCTATGCACCTACCAGATGACCTCGATCTCGCTGCGGGTCTTGCCGTGCAGTCGTCGAAGAAGCTGCCGACCATGACGCTGTTGAAGGAATATCTGGGGATCCTCGCATCTGCAGACAACCCGACGCCAACCGGTCGAACGGCTGCTTTCGTGTCACTCAGCGGGTCGAAAGTGCAGGTCGAGTTCGAGATAATCGCTAGGAGACTGAGACGACGCGTCTTGGAAGCGGTCGCGCGCGAGAGACATGGTGATGAAGGCGTACGGATCATCCGCTTACTTCTAGACACCGCCATGATGGATGAGAAACAGGTCAGCGCAGTATCTCCTCGCACGCCGCTCTCGTAGCTCATGATGGCGAAGATATCCAAGGTTGGTATGATGGCGACCAAGGATGTCCGACCACTGTTGTCCGCCATGTCTGCGGAATCACTGGTAAGCCTGCAGGAAGTGCCGAAGAGTGCCGATCGAAATCCCACTCGAATGTTCTATCTATGGTATGTCGGTATAGTTGGTGCCCTCCGCGGTTTTCTCACGTCTTCTGGTTAGGTATGTCGACCTCCAGAAAGCGTACAATGTATTACTCGGGAACATGTACAAGATGCTTTACAACATCGCGGCGAGGCGGCAGGCGGAACAAGATGAGCCAAACCTGAAGGCAGTTCTCGAGAAGAGACAACGTAGCGATGTCAGTCAGGACGAGGAGCGGTTGCTGACAAGGAACGAGAGAGAGTTGCTCGCGCAATGGGAGAAGAAGATGGAGAAGTTGACAGTGCTGGAGATGCGAGTAGAAGAGGCTGTCTTCATCCTGCGTGATCTGGGTACATTCACGATCAACGAGGAATAATGTTGGAATTCTTCTAGCACATCCCCGGAAGTCAACGGCCAATGGCGGGACAGGTATCGTTATCTCTTCAAAATAATGCATCGTGAACGAATGCAAACGACGGGGGCTGTATGAGTGGGGAGAACAAAAGGGAGGGAAGGTGAATTCAGGCGGTGCTCTGCCGCCGCAACGACTTGGCTGGGCGCCTGACTGGACGCGTCTAGGCGAGAAAATAAGGTTTGCGTTAAACAAAACGCGTCGATGTGTCACGTGACACGCGTCGCGCGCGTCCCTATAAGAGAGCGCCGTTTGACACCCTCAATCCTCCATTTCCCTCTAGCCCTCGGTCCGCCTCCATTGTGCATCCACACCTATCCGCAACATCTTCGAGCGCCCCTTCCTCCTATCCCATCGCTCCCACCTCCAATGGCTACCGCACCAAAGTCCTCTGCTTCTGAGAAGCCCAAGTCCTCTGCCACGGACAAGCCTAAGTCCACCGCGGAGAAGCCCAAGTCCACTACTGAGAAGTCCAAGTCTGCCACCGCTGACAAGCCCAAGTCCAAGCGGACCACCAAGGAGAAGGCTCCCAAGGAAGCAACCGCGAAGGCTAAGTCTGCTGGTATCAAGAAGCCCAAGACGGCCGCAGCTGCGAAGAAGACTAAGGTCGCGAAGCCCGCCGTTGACGATAAGGCCCACCCATCCTGGAAGGATATGATCAAGGTGATGTACTGTCATTCCTCTTGATGCCTCATCACTCACATGTATTATCAGGCCTGCATCGTCGAGACCAAGGAGCGCAATGGTGTGTCGCGTACCAGCATCAAGAAGGTGCGTGGCTATGGGTTCTCCATTCGTGATGTAGGACATTACTCATTCACCTCTTCTCAGTTTATCACCGAGAAGTTTGGTGTCGATGCCACGACGCCGATTAACCTTTCTCACCTCAACCGCGCTATCACCAACGGTGCTGAGGACGGTACCTTTGCCCTTCCGAAGGGCCCATCCGGCAAGGTCAAGCTTGCTCCCAAGACCAAGCCCGCGAACGAGGTGAGCTAGTGATTGTGATTCTCTATGTCTTTCTCATTCTGTCTCTTGTCACAGAATGTAGAGCCTGCCCCTGCTAAGAAGGCTGCTCCCGCAAAGAAGACAGAGACTGCGAAGAAGGCTCCCGCGGTGAAGAAGGCTCCAGTCAAGACCGCACAGGCGTCCAAGGCGGCGTCGACCACCAAGAAGACCAGTACTGCGAAGACTACCGAGAGGAAGGTTCGTCTGTGTTTCGTCGATCTCATTGCAACATACCGATTGTCCTTTGCAGAAGACCGCTGCTAAGGCTGCTGCATCGAAGGTCATCAAGGCGAAGCCTACCGCGTCCAAGTCGAAGCCAGCTTCCAAGCCACGAGCGAAGAGGGTATGTTCGACGCTAAAATCTCATGATCCTTCTCTGATTACATCTCACAGGCGGCTGCATGAGTCGTCTCTTCTTTTGTTCGATCGTCTACATTATTGGCTCTTGCATGTTTTGTTTCTCGCGCAGTGTGCTCCGATCGTGTACTACTATATAAGTCTACGGTACTGTGATGTGTCTATATCTCATCTCGAATCGATGGTCTCGGACTCGGAATGACATGAGTGTATGTTGTAACGGGCGGTCAAATGGGTTTGGATCGTTGCTTGCTTCACTCGTACTATGCACGCGTTTGGACGCGACGCGGTCATGTGAAAGCAACTCGCGGTCACTGTGAATCCCTTTTGACGCCTGCGCAGGGCGGGTGAGGTGAGTACTATAGTACTCAGTTAGGTATTGGGAGCGCATAGTCGTTGCATTAACCTGTTCGTATGCGAGTTGTACCCAGTTTGTACTATATAATAACTTGAAGAGTTCACGGACAACCATTCCGATTCTGCAACATCAATATCATCGCCGAGCCAGAGCGGCCAATGACAATTTTGGAGTTACTTTCCCTTAAGCCGGAAATTGCCCAATATCCCGCAGCGGCGAACCGTTCTTTTCATCGACGACAACCACATCCTCCACGACTTCCGCTGCAATAGCTCCAACACTCTGTCGAATGTGACTCAACTTGTGCCTCTGAACTCCTGATTGTCCGACCCTCGTCCGATGACAGCAAGGTTCATTCACAGGAACGGTCCGTCGCCGCCTCTTCTCCACTTTGGCACCCCTACTTCCAACTCGAGATCGTCGGCAAGATCGCGCTCGTCGTCGCTCTGGTAAACCCTGTTTGCGTGTAAGTGACGCCGTTGAATGTGCTCGGCGTGGATGCGAACTTCCGATGAGCGACGGACGCGTTGTTCGGGTAGTGGGTGTTGCATACGCATGGACCTGCGACGGCAGAGCATCTACCCGGGACCCCTTACAGCTGTTGTATGGATCGATATATCCTTCTGAACTCCTTGGGCTCTTGGGGCGGAGGAACGGGTGGGATGGCAGGCATTGTCTCTCTGCCGAAACTCGTGGTTCGGGGCATCTGGTGCGTGTTTGTTGCATTCCCTCAACTTCTGTCTCTCTGAAGCAGACAACGGTTACCGCAGATACTTTTGAGGGCCAAATTGGGCATTTCCCTTCATGATGATCCTTTGTGCAACGCATGGCAGAACAACTCGTCTACCCATAAGTCAAGCGAAGTCAAAAAGAGCTGTTAGTCACGAGCTGTGAGCTATTGCGGCGGTCAAGGGTTCCATCTTGTGGTACGTCTTCTCTTTACAGGTACAATGGGAGGAAATCTCCTGTCTGCGTTGAAGAATCCACCGTACCTTGCCGTACCTCACCCTTTCCTCGTGTCGGTAGGGCGTCGTGCGCCTACGCATAGGGTCTCTACCACCGACGATGCGGACCGCAAGCCGACCTCCGTACGGGACGTGACGCTGCACTGCGGTCGATCGACGATTGTGCATAGGCTATGGCAAAGCCCGGACACCACCGGACGGGGCAATGAAAGGACAGTGGCGAGCTGAAGTAGGGCGTTTTAGCGGGGCTCCAGACCAGGCACGATTCGGTGAGTGCGATAGTCATTTCGTGGACTTCGAACGACTCATGAATTTTGTCGCTAAGAACATGTGATAGGGATAGGGCCAATGTAGATATGGAGACGGACGGACGGACGTACGAGAAGAGTCAAATACCGTTATCAGTCGCCGGGGCGTCCAGTTCCGAGGGGCGACAAGCAACGCGGGGTGGAAGGACAGTGCTTGCATTGTCCGGGGACGCGGTTGGGGAGGAGACTCGCATCAGGCGGATAGGGAAGAGGCACGGAGGTAAGCGCGCTCGGGTGCTGCGAGGTGAGTGGTGTGTGTGGAACTCCGGGCGAGAAGGGTGACATAAGTAAACATTTGATGCTTCTGGAACTGTTGGACGAGTATGACCGCGTCGGCCTCTGCGCGCGTTCTTGGTGCGTCTTCCGCTCTTTCTGTGCTGCTGGCCACCGCCGCGCCCATCGCGTGGAGGTGGGAAACGCGCGCGGACGAGCGAGGTGGGGCTCGAGGACGGGGCTCGAGGACGGGGAAGCTCAGGCGTCTAGGAGATTAGACGGACGCATTAGGTTGCGTCATCTAGATCGGAGGCTGCGGCCATCATGGTACCAGGCTAGCTCGAATTAGGCACGCCTGGGACGGTTACCATTAGGGTCTCAGAAGCGCGTGCTCTTCCTTTCTTCAACTTCCCTCTCCCCACCACCTCCTCCCTCCCGCGCCCTCCCCCCCATTTCTCTCTCCTTCCTCTCGCTGGTCGACCTCTACCTCAATCCACCTCTTAATGGTCCCCGGCCCTCCTCCATGTACACACCCATCCTCCCAGCTCCCGCCAAGCCCTCGTCTGCCAAGCATCAGTACGAGACACGCATACGCTCCAACTCCGCCATCAAGCCATCCGTCCGTCTGCGTCAGTCCCCGGACGCGCCACCACCTCCCCGCCGTGTCAAGCCCATTCCATCCTTCAAGGCAAAGCATGGTGCTGTAGGCTCTGCCGCTCCTCCTCCCGCGCCCACCGTCCCCTTCCCTCCACCTCATGTCGTACTACACGCCGACGACGCGAGCAGCAAAGTCTTCCATGCAATTGGACGTGCCTTGATGTCTGTTGTCAGTACCTCTGCTCTCATTATCATATCATATATCAATATCTTTGCCTTTATTCAGGACAATCGTGCTATGACTGTGAAGGACCTTGCCGAGCAGTGCATGAAGTGTGGACTCATGTGTCAGAAGTGTGTCTCAGTTCTAGATGTTGCAGGGACAAATACTGACCGCATGTATCCACCCGTCACAGCTTGTCTGCCGCCGGCCAAGCAATCACGACCTTCATTCGCAATCACCTCCAACGCTGTGACACACAACAAGATCAACCCCTCCTCCTGCGTCATATCATGTCCGGAACGGGCTCAGACGACGACCTTGTCCCTGCGCTGTTCTCGCGAGTCGGCGGAGCGCACTGTACTCAAGCCGAGGGCGAGAATCGGCTGACTAACTTCCGTCGCGGGACCATGGTCTGGTACCTCAGCAAGGCTGCCGGCGCTCCCTGCCCGTTTGCGAAGGCAGGCATCCGCCTGTGCGACTACGACGAGAACGGCAAAGTCGGCATGCCTATTAACCCAGGACGCGAGAAGAAACGCGAACGAGACCGCTTACGGAAGGCGGCACAATCGGCGGGCCAGAAACGGAAACGACTATTGCGGTCCTGCGCTGACAATGGCTCGGAGTCAGAAACCTCTTCGGACGAAGAGGAAGAGAGGCCCCCGAAGGTCAAGCTCACGCTGAAACTGAAACCTTGTCCTAGCGTGGCACCTACCGCGTCTTCCGACTCTCGCTCAGGTAGCTCCCAACCTCACGAGCTGGAATCTGTCGATGCCTACGACGACGTCTCAGAGTCGGACGAGTCGGACAGTGACTCCATGTCCATCGACTCGGACGACGAGGATTCTCGTACATCATCAGTATCACCGCCTTACTCGCGACCACCGGCGTCTACGCGCCGCGGCTCCCTTCCCGAAGCTTCATCACCTCCGCCCTCCGGCTTCTCTCCCCACGCTGGACCATATCGACGTTCACCATCTGTTCCTTATAGCGACTTCTCAGGCTCTCCTCCGCCGGAATCAGAAGAGGAAGACGATGCCTTCCAAGTCACTATGACAGGCACTCAGCGCCCAACTGCGGGCCGTCCACACACACCCGTTGACGACGAGGACTCTTCGTGGGAGGAAGACTTTTTCGGAGATTTTGACGCGGACACGCAATGGGAGAGTCCAGGACCTCGCTCACCCTCCGTGCAGATCGAGGACGACATTGTAGTCAAGCAAGAGCCAACCGACGTAAGCGGCTTCCTCGACGCCTGGGACGACTTGGAATCTAGGGCGACTGAGCTCAAGGTGATAGACGTTGTAGCTCAGGCAGCTGCGGCCGAGCGTCAGGCTGAGCAGTCCACGTCAGATGACTTTGCTTCGTGGACTTGGCCGAGCATCCAGGCGGGAGAAATTGAGCACATCAAGCAGGAGGACATCGAGGCCAACATGTTCTTTACGGAGCACGAACCCACGCCACCCTCAGAGTTCTCGTCCCCTATCGTTCCGTATGATCCTTGGGAGTCGCCCGTCGAGGGATGCCCGCTGCATCTCTACAGTGTCCCATGTCCATCCTTCGAACTGCAGTGGAGGGATGTGGAGATTCTTGGCCCGGACAGCGTCAAGCCTCGCGACCTGGACGATGGAGTATGGCACGAGTACCGTGGCCCACGCGCCGTTTCTCCAGAGGAGCGTATACGGTCATCTTCCCCTGAGCCCCGTACTGTCACCGTTGCTTCTCCGTCGTCATCTCCGACGCTCACGCGCAGTGCTCTCACCCCTTTGGACGTGCATAGTACAGACCCGCCAGGTTCCCAAGAAAGGAATCCGTCGATCACCTCGCCAACCCTAATCGCGTCCTTGACATCACTGTGCATCCAGGCCCCTGCGCCGTTTGCACCCACCGCGTCGAGCCTTGCTGTGCCTTCGCAGCTTGTGGATGGATCTGCAACCTCTGAGTCGTCCTCGGATATGGAGTCGGTTGTCTTTCACACCATCGTGCCTTCCACGCCAGCTATTTCTGCTACCCTATTCGAAGGTGCGGTGATTCGGAACTTTCATTTACTTATGACTGACGTATGCAATGCTCACAGGTGTGCCGGTGTATCAGATGACGCTGGACATCACGACGTTCCTCCGCCGAATGGACACCAATTTCGTGAACGTCTCCTCCATCGCCCAACACCTGAACGCGCCATGCCTGTCAGCGCCGGATGCCGTGACGATAACCGCAGGGTCGCCGCTCGTTTGTGGCATGTGGGCGCCTCTGGTTGTAGCACGAGATTTCGCGACAGCTGAGCCCGCGTTCAAGAGTTTCCTCTCGGACGATGTATGCAGGCTTTTCCCCGAGGCTGTTGGCGTCTTGTGCTCAGGTCGAGAGACCGCATATACTCCCTTTGGTCATCAGTTCAAGTCGGCATCTGATGCAAGGCGCGTCTCTATGACTTCCCACCGGCTAGACCTTCCTCCACGAGAATTCGAGGTGTCGTGGGAGGATCATCTTGCTACACACCCGCCGTTCATCCTCGCCACCGCCGCCATCGATGGTCACCGACCCACTGAGGAGGAGGAACCTGCAGTGATCGAGACGCCTCTCAGCCCGACGGAAGAGGAGATGTTCCATGTCCTCTGCGCCGCTCCGGAGTGGGAAACCCCGCCACCGGTCGAGGAACCGATCGAAGGCGCGGAAGAAGAGCCGGCTAGCTCAGCCCGACCGTCGACGGAGAGCGCAGACCCTTCGCAGGAGCGGCCTCTCCGGCGATCCAAGAGGGTAGCGGCAAATGCAGTCGCCACAAGGTCGCGCACGCGGTCGAGCAGGCGGGGCTCGCGAACGTCGCTTTCGTGATTGCCAACGACCCACCATCACCTCTACGTTCCATTCACGTCCGTCTCTCCGAGACTGCTCTTTGTTTCGAGTTCTAAACTTATTGCCTTCATGTTCGATAAAGCCCGTTCGCATTCGTCGTAGAATCCCGTAGTGTATCCATCAACCGCTCCATTACCCCCCGCTCCGTTCCATTGTTTCCTTGCTCCGGACCGCCATCCACCCACCCACCCTGACACTCCCGCCGCCGCCATGTGGTCAGCGAGTCTCGACCGGTGCGGCGAGCGCGCGCTGCTTCTTTGTGATACCTCGCAAGGCAAAGGCAAGCATCAGATCATCCGGACACTTCCTGAGTGCGATGGGTGATGCGGACACCCAATCACCGCCGAGGATCCGGAGGACGCAGAGGCCTACGAGATCGATTCGCGTATTGGGGTGCGGGAGGGGGAGGGGGAGGGGCGAACGAAAGTAGGAAAGCGACTCGATACGAGAGTAGTTAGTGCGTATATCGCGTATAGTTGTTAGCTGTAAGTACGATAGCAGCGTTTAGTAACTGCAGCATTGACTGGACAGCAGCACGGCCGGGAGACTGGGCGTGGGCGTGCGATAAGTGTCCGGGCGGCTATAGAAGGGGCGGAGTTTTGAGGGGGTGAGGTGGACAGGCTGCTCTCTGCACTCGACGACGACCTTCAACCTACTTAGTCCTCTACTATTTACTGGAGTCAACCCTACTGTAGTAGTCCTGGGCGATCCCCTTCTCTCTCTTCGCCCAAAAACTTGGTTTCTCAAGAAATTCGCCCTATTACGACCTATAGCCCGCCTGCTCATAGTTACCCATCGGACTCCTCCTCGTTCTTGCTTGCTCTCGCGCAACTCGCTCTCCCCGCAAAATCGTCAAGTAATACCTAATCCTTCATTTACTCCCTCATGTCTCTCTCCGCCAACGATAACTCCTTCCGCGTCTCCTCGGGCAAGACTCCTCCTCCTGCCCCCTCGGCCGCCTACGCCAAACGGTGCGTTCTCCTTCCTGCCCCTCACCATCCAGATTCTGCGATCTCTCCCCCTCTGACCTCTTTCTCTTTCAGTGCGAGGGAGCTCGAGGCAGAGCAGACCATTGGTGCCAGATACAGACCCCCCGCGCTGCGCGCCCTCGCCTCCGGTGGCTCCCCTCCCAACGAACACCCCCCTTCTGCCAACACCCCCGCCGATACCTCTAGTTTGCCCCCCACCAACTATCCCCCGGGATTTCGCAGGGCTAGGGCAGGCACCCTCCCTTCCAACGTCCAGCTCGCCGCCCAGCGGTTTGCCGCCGCCTCCAGTACTTTGGGCAGCACCCCCGGCTCGACCGAGTCCTTCTCCGAACAGCTCAGGCAGCGCGGCGAGCTGGGCACTCCGCCGTCCACGTCGGCAGCTGCTCCCGTCCGCCCGGGCTTACGTCACTCGGCCTCTGTCGCCTCCTCCGTCGCTTCTTCTGCCTTGACAGAACGCAACAGCCGCCTGAGGTCGGGCTCGCTCACTCTGCCTACCGGTGGGCTCTCGAATGCGTTTGGTCCGTCCATCTTTTCTTCCTCTTGGCTCTCTTCAAGGAACGGCGCGAACGGTTTGCCGATGTTGGACGATCTGCGCTCTGTCGCATCCATGGATGACGAGTTTGACGTGCACACGCTCGACTACCTCGGTTTGGACGATGGTGTCCGTCACCCGCCTGCTGCGACGCTCTCTGAGCTCCGCAACCAAGCTCAGGCAGCGATCACGGTTAACCTGAACAACAATCCCTCCCGCATGCGTGCCAGCACGGTGTCCAACCCGTACCATCTCCGCCCTTCGGCCGCATCGCTCCTCTCTACTCCCAACGCTGAAGAGGAGGAGGAGATGTACGAGAGCGACCTTTACCATCGCCCCAACCAAGGCCTTGACTCGTATGATGACACCGGCAGCTATCTGTCTGCCAACTACGTCGCGCAGGGCTTCAAGCAGTCTGACCATCTTGGTGTGGGCCTGGGAACACGTCCCCGTGCCATATCGGTCGGCACCCTCGACGACTCCGCTTCCAGGCTTCACCGCCGCGCCGGCATGGGCGAGCTACAGACCAACTTCGGAAGCGATCTGTCCCTCCACTCCGGTCTTGGTGCGTCCAATCTGAGCCCGGCGGGCATTCTGCGCACCGAGAAGGCGGGCGCGCCCAGGAACGGTATGGCTGCCAGCGTCCACTTCCCCAACGCTGAGCCTCCTGCGAGTCGCGCCTCTGCGTATCTGGCCGCGCCCTCGACGAACCAAAACCGCGCCATATCCCCGAAGTCGGAGAATGCGTCCACCCAGATGCAAACCCCGACTCGCTCGCTTTGGATTGGTAACTTGGACGGCTCATTCACGAGCGAGCAGCTCATTCACGTGTTCGCTCCGTACGGTGCCATCGAGTCGTTGCGTCTTCTCCCAGAGAAGGTTAGTCTGAATATCTTTCGTTGACGTTCGGTCACTCATGCGTCCTGCTCTATCGGGATACAGGAGTGTGGTTTCGTCAACTTTGTCGACCAAGTCGACGCCATCCGTGCCAAAGATGACGTCCTCAACAGGCTCGGCGGAGATATCGGCATGCCTAACGGCCAGACTGTGCGGATCGGTTTCGGTAAGGCCGACAGTGCCCCTGTCGCTCCCGCGAAAGGCGCGAATTTGAACAGTCCCATCGCCACCTCCCCTGGAGGCGCTCTGGGCAAGTCTGGGAACAATAATGCGGGGCTTTCTGGCTTGGATGCACAGATCCAGTCGACTCCTACCCGTGCGCTCTGGATCGGATCCATCCCGTCCACGACAACTCCCGCCACTATCCTCAGTGTCTTCAGTCCTTACGGCCCGATCGAGTCCGCTAGGGTACTCACGCACAAGAATTGTGGTTTCAGTATGTGCTACACCGTTTGTGGCTTGCTCCGCTGAGATTGATAACGGTTTGCACAGTTAACTTTGAGCGTCTGGATGATGCGGTCAGGGCGCGCAAGGCTCTCAACGGTCGGGATGTCCTCGGGAGCGATGTGGGTGCCATTCGAATCGGTTTTGCCAAGGTTCCCGTCAAGAACGGCCAGGACGGCAACGGCGGTCAGGAAGAGTCGGCGAACGTCAGCGTGCAGGGGATCGGTGATTTGAGTGTTGGGGCCACCATCCACGCGCTCCGCAACATCAAGGGTGCGTCGACGATCCCGGTTGACCAGCAAGTCCTCAGCGGATCCTTGGAGAACTATCGCTCCAACCTGCTCCTGAGCATGATCGCCTCTGGCGCACACACCGGTTACGACGGTGTCACCAAGCCTGCAGGATGGACGCCGTCGGTCACGGAGCAGCAGATGATTATGAAGGAGCTCAGCGGAGGCAGTCCCGATGCAGAGGCCGACATCCACGCTCTTACTGGTGCGTCTCCGGAGTTCTTCGCGTGGAGCGTCGGAGAACTGACCCGCTGGCAGAGTTCCGCCCTCCGACCATGTACTATACTACTATCCCTCTGGTCTCTGAGAGACCCCACAACAGGCGTTGGGATGCGTCTAAGTTGCGCGAGCTGCGGAAGAGGCTAGACACAAGCAACATCACAACCGAGGAGATCGACAACGTCGCGGCTGACTTCCTCGACGGCGAGATCGTCGATCTTGCTTCGGACTGGCTTGGCAACACGGTGAGTAGATTACATCCGCGCATGCTTCGCATAGCTAATGCTGGGATGGCGTGCAGGTCGTTCAGAAGCTCTTCGAGAAGTGCTCTCCCAACCCCAGGCTGGCAATGCTTGACCGGATTGCCCCACACCTCGCCATGATTGGCATCCACAAGAACGGCACTTGGGCTGCTCAGAAGATCATCGAGTGCGTCCAGACGCCTGAGGAAGTTGCTCTTGTTACCCAGAATTTGCGTCCCTACGTCCCTCCGCTCCTTCTGGATCAGTTCGGAAACTATGTTGTACAGTGAGTGGGGTCGAGTGTCTTGGGGGTGTATGTTCTGATGTGTGTGCAGGTGCTGTCTTCGATTCGGCGCTCCAGCGACTGATTTCCTTTTCGACGCGATGGTGGACCGTCTGTGGGAGATCGCCCAGGGCCGTTTCGGTGCTCGCAGTATGAGGGCTTGTCTCGAGAGCTCTCACATCACGCTCAACCAGCAGCGTCGCATTGCCACCGCGATCATCTTGAACTCCATCCCGCTTGCTACGAACCCCAACGGCGCGCTGTTGTTGACTTGGCTCCTCGACACGTCGAGCTTCCCGTCGCGCTACAACCTACTTGCTCCTCGCTTCACGCCCCACCTCTCGCATTTGTGCACGCACAAGCTCGCGTCGTTGACGGTGCTCCGGATCGTCAACCAGAAGGTCGAACCCGACGCATCCAAGCAGATCGTCGAGGCACTATTCACCTCGCCGGGCGATCATGTCCTCACGGACGTGTTGGGAGACCAGGTCAACGGTGTGGCTGTCGTGCACAAGATCCTCACCAGTCCTTTCGTCGATCCCTTGCAGCGCCCTAGCTTCGTTGACGCCACCAAGCGCGTGCTCATAGAGCTGAAGGTCATCGCGACTCAAGCGTATCGCCGTCTCATTGAGGAGGTCGGTCTGCCGGTGCCCAACCTGCAGCCTACGTACACGACCAACATCCCTCAGCCCAGCGGGAAGTCGAAGTACAACCCGCAGAACCAGTTCGGTATGCCCGGTCTTCCGGCAGGCTACCCCTCAAGCGACCAGGGTCTCCAGTCCATGATGGCTGCTCTTCAGATGGGTGGACAGAACGCTGCCTCTGGGCCGCCTCGCCTCCAAATCGACCCGGGATACGGTCAGAACGGCGCACCTGCTCCTCAACAGAGAGGTGGTCGTTCCAACCCGCCGTCTGCGTTCTCGCCGAACTCGGATCCTTTCAACCCTTTCGCCGTCCGCACGCCTGACGCAGCTACCCCCAGGAACAACGCCCCTCGTCGCAACGGCGGCATGCCGACTAATCACGCCGTTTCCCCGTCGCCAGTGCCGTACGGCTCTCAGTCGCCCAGCTTGACGCAAGCCGCGAACATGCTGAACATGAATCAGCCGCAGTACAACGGGATGGCACCGCAGTCCGTCCCGCCGCACGTCTACCAGGCGTACATGTATCAAGTGTATCAACAGAACCCCCAGAATATGGGCACCTTCCACGCTTAGAGTATCGATATCCCCAACCAACAACGTCCAACCGCTATCGGTTTCACGAATTGTAACGAACTGCTCTCTGGAACATACTGCCGAGCCATGAGGATACTCCGTTCTTTCCTGCTACTGCTTCTCCCCTGTTTCTACATCTTATAGTATGAATTCCGCTGCAGTCCGCGCTCGCGCTCGCCGCCGAGTACGCGCGCGTTCCCTTCGATACCCCCCATCGCCCAGTCTACACTCTGCTGTCACCCACGCCACTGCCATGCCACATCCCATTCCCCACCCCTCCATAGTCGTCGTGCACACTCACTCATTTGTTCCACTACTCCCTCTCAAAAGTTGGACGCGGTTCGGGCCGTAGGACGGTATCTACGACGTCGATACTTGTACTTACATAAGGGTGACTGGTTGGCTTGCATCTCGTCTTCTCTCTCTCCCAATATCTCCCATCTCAATCCTGGTCGCGTATCATCTATGTACTACCTACTGGGCGCTGTGTAAATGACCGCTGAATTATAGAAGAATTACTCCAAAACCAAGCTTAATTTGTGCAAGCTTGTGATATGCACCTGCTTGAAGTGCAGTGAGGTCCATTAATTTTATTACATTGGCTCAACCATACACAATCCAGGAGCCGATTATACGCTAGGTAAGTCGTACAATACAGGGTGTTGGCGAATAACGACGCATATGCATAAGTTAAGAGTCAAGCGTCAGGCTTGTCGTCGACGTCCATCTCGTCCTCCACAGCATCGGAACTTGAAGGCTCCCCCTCAGCCCGCCCGCCTACAGCCATCAGCTTGCCCACATCTACGCTCACGTCCGGCGCCCCCGAACGCTCCCGCTCCAGCACAATCTGACGCAACACCGTATCCCACCGCGCCGCTCCGCCAAAGAAGTGTCGCCGCACCCCACGGTCGCTGCTGGCGGCGGCCCAGGGCTCGTCTCCGCAGCCGAGGTCGTAGTAGCCGTTCTCGCGCTCCTCGAGCCGCGACTCGTCATAGTATCCGCCCGTGAGCAGGCTCATGCGCTTCTTGCCATTACGGGTCACGCGCGAGCCCGCGCGACGGCTGCGTGAGCGGGTGCGGACGGCGGAGGAGTCGGACTCGTCGTCGGACGAAGAAGGGGACCCCGGTCCGGCTTGGGACTCTTGAAGGTTGTAGACGAAGCGTGTGTGCTCTGGAGGGGGGCAAAGGTGAAGGTCGGTGAGGATGCGGCGCTTCATGGGAGGAAACGGCGAGACTCACGAGCCAGTTCCCTGTCCAGGTCGTCCAGAGGGGCTTGCTCGTAGGCACGTCCGATGCCCAGGTGCTCGCCCACGCTCTCTCCCGGAACGTCTTGCAGGCCTACTGACGGCGCCGGTCGCAGTTCGGACAAGTGCTGCAGTACAGTGTCGCTGACAGCGAAACAATGAGGACAGCAGTATGCTGGACGATACCACATTGCTTACCGGAGGGTCTGGAGTCCGCCCACGTTCAGGTCGTCTATGTTGCTCTCAAGCACCTCCAATCGATACCGAGGCCCGAACCACTCAAAGTATTCGTTCCAAGGTAGGTTGAGATCTATATCGTTCTCAATACCCAGTGCGCAAGCCGTCTCGTACGTCCATGCGCGCGCGACGTTCTTGACGGTGTAACCGCCACCACCAAGGAGGAGCAACGGTATGTTCTTCTTGCGCACGTACTGCACGCAGCTCGCATGACCTTTCATGGTGAGATTCAAACACCCGAGTTTATCTCCGGAGAGCGAATCGGCGCCGCATTGCAGGACGATGGCACTGGGTTGGTAGACTTCGATGATTTTGTCGATGATCTGCGGCCGGACGTGAGCTTATCCCTAGCGGCCCACAACCTCAGCCCAGCACGACGAAGGGGGCATCTGTTGTAGAGAGGAACACTCACCGGTTCGAACAGAACCTTGAACGACTCATCTGTCACACCATCCTTCAACGGTACGTTGACGGCGTATCCCCGTCCCTTCCCCCTGCCTCTATCGAAGAGGGTCCCAGTGCCGGGGAAGTATTCGCCGAATTTGTGGAAGGAGCAGGTCATGACGCGGTCGGTGGTGTAGAACGCCTCCTCGACTCCGTCTCCATGGTGACAGTCGATGTCAATATAGAGAACTCTGGGCACGGAACGGAGCATCTCGAGGATGGCGAGAACAATGTCGTTGATGTAGCAGAAGCCGGACGCCTCGCGTTTCTTCGCATGATGCAGCCCTCCAGCCCAGTTTATCGCTATGTCGGCTTCTCCATTCATAAGCCGGTGAGCAGCGGCTGTACGCCGAGGGTATGTTCAGGGGAGGGAGAATGCCACGAAGAGTGGAGACGTACCGACAGAACCCCCTGCGGAGATTGAGCAGAACTCGAACACACCGTCAAACGCAGGATTGTCCTCTCCCACCAGAAAGCGAGTTCCCTTGCATGTGAGTTTCTCGACGTTGGAGTACGTGACCTTGGACAGGAAGTCGACGTATTCGTCGGTGTGGAATTTTGTCATGCTCTCGGCGGTCGCGCGTTTTGCCCTCTGCTCCGACGTCTGTCAGTGTGTTCCATACGCTGGGGCAACATTACCCACGAGGACTTGCATCTTGGGCAGCATGTCGTACGCTGAAACGAGTTCATGGGTGATCCGCATGCGCTGAGGCTTCATGGGATGCGCAAGGCCATAGGTGTATGCGCCGACATCCGCTATTTGTTACGCACTCAGCACGGGTGAATGTCTTCAGGAGGTTGCGCAGCGCTCACGGTCATAGTAGTAGGAGACGCGTCGTTTGGACATCGTGAAAGGCGGGAAGAAGGGTGAGTGGCTGGGACCCTGCGCGGTCGGGCCAGGGTCGGGCGATCGAGGTCCTCCACCGCGGGGTCGCCGGCCCGGAGACGCGTCGACGTCGTGACGCGTTCAACTTCTCGCCCCTCCCCGCGGGACCCCGCCCTTCCATTCGCGCCTGCTCCGCTACTCTCAAAGTTACATTCTGTGTTTCTTCACGCTTCCCAGCCATGGGCTCAGCGACCTCGAAACCGGCGCGCAAGCTGGCAAGAACACCTCCTGCGTGGGCCGGGGCTAGAACTCCGAATGTTGTCGAGCGTCCTCCACATCCTCATGCACGACCACAACCGCAGGCCAGTGAGACGAGAAGTGAAGGCAAGTGCAAAGCCAATCACACTACCGCTTCTGCTCACATGAAATCGTGTCGCCAGCAATTGAGCGCGATTCACATGATCCACAATTGCTAGCCAACCTGACCAAGCTGGGACCCGTTGCGGTCGACCATCACATGCAGACCATACATCCAGTACGTATTGACATCCCTCCGAAGCCATGATGGTATACACCAAACCGCTCCAGGCGGGAGCTTCGACGCAACATATCATTCAATCAAGATTACGCTCAGAGGAAGAGGCACGTTCTTCTCGACCTACACGAAACCGGCTAGTAGCCTCTTCCCTCCTCGAAGTTCTCGAAGAGAGAAAGCATGCCTCCACATCAGCACAACTGGACGGTCTTTCCGAAAAGTACGGCTTGGACGCGGATAAGCTGAATCGCCTCGCACGCAACGTCAACAGCGTCAGTGTGAACCAGGATACCGTCAAGAGATGGTTTGGCGAAGACGGCTCTGAGCACATGACAATGATGGTGAGTGCACACGCAGCGTTTCGTCAGGCTCGGTCAGAGTAAACATTGAATCTCGTCACGGTCCAGGCGTCCTGGATCAACCCCAACATCAACGCAGATAAGCGAGCATTAGGAGGTCGTTAACGAACGCCAACCTTCAAGCTTCACAGACCGTAAGGTGTCAGCGCATGCGCGTACGCGTACCATCCTTGTCTACTAGTTTACAATCAGTCGCACGTTAATATAAGAATCCCGCTCGTCCATTACATCACCTGCAGAATCCGAACAGTAACCAGCAGAAAGCATCTCGTCGAGATGCTGAATGGTACCACTGGCAGGAGCGCACCGGCAACCTTCGCGAGGTCTGCCATTCCTTGTACTCGTCCGGCAAACCCACCTCGGTTAAATTGGCAATGTTTCTCCGGTGTTCTCCTCTCGTGTCGCCCTCTTCTTCAGCACATCCTTGAGATGACCCATTCCAGTAAGAACAAGCTCTCCCACGAGGCCGACGAGGAAAGCGTGTAAAGGATCGAGAGCATCTGGTCTTAACCCTTCCGTGGTCTCTCCCGAGAGAACCCAGAATATCTTGGAGCCAATCGGGGCTGCGACAAGGCGTGGCGCGTATTTCATGAATATAAGCGTATAGCGGTTCTGCGGCGTTATGCGCTTGATGAACTCGTTGGCTGGCGCAGTGCTCCCCTCGAGGACGGTGCGGTCGAAGGTCAAGGGGAAGGAGAAAAGGAAGATGATGAAAGGTGGGAGGTTGACAACGAATGCTCCGACGGCTGCCATGATCATCGTGTTGTCGAGCTTTGCGTCGTCGAACGCGGGATCAAGACCCTCCGGAACGGTATAGTGCAGGATGATGTGGCCGAGCACAATCGTGAACCAATGCGATAGCGCAATCCACCAGGATGCGAGCATGACCACAAAGATGATCATGAATGTGAGGCCGCAGAGCTTCAAGAATCGCTTTGACCGGTCGAGGACATGGGGATACATTTCCTCGGCCTTCGCCTGCGCAAGAGCGTAGCCCGTACGACCGTAGGCTATAAGGCGATTCAATGGACTCCGGCCGGCCCGACCACCTGCGTCGTGGGTGCGTTGCTGAACATCTCCCGGCTCCTTCACAGTGAGGTTATCTTGGTCGCTAGGGAGAAGCGGTTTGCTCAACTCCACATCTCCGACCTCAAGGTCTGTATGTCACAGAGGGTGAGCTTGCATACGGATAGTGGTGGGAGATTTGTGTCACCTTGCTTGGTATTCATGAGCGGGCTGAGGTATGCTCAAGGTATGCTCAGAAAGACGAGGGAGAAGGTAAGGAGGACGGTAACGGCGTCGGCCGGTGCCATGAAACAAGTTCGGTACCGACCGGCGCGCAGTTTACCTGCATTTACTCTTAGCGCCGCCCCCGCTCTTAGTTCAACCACCCATCATCAACCACTGGGTTACTTATTCGACTGCAGCTTCGCCTTTGCCCATCATCGGTAATTCGCACACTACAGCTCCACTGGGAAGTACATATACGTGTCTCCTCAGGCTTAGGTATGTGGGCGCGCCGGCCATAGCCATCAGATGATTCAGATCACAAAATTCCGTATTCACGTCAACCTCGTCGTTAACTATAGGGCGTAGGCTGATCTCGTCGACCGGCTGGGACCAGGATTCATCGACATCTACAGTGCGCATCTTGCTCCAGAATGTTCAGCTTCCTCCAAGAATTCGCTACTCTCTCTCGAAGGCGGTTTGTTTCTGCTTATGCTGATGTCGGCGTTCAATAGTACTCATTGCGTCCAGACAGTTATGCTTCAGGATGGCGCCCGGAATAGTATCCTCTTCATCCATGGCCCAGGAGCCCCATGTCCCTCACGTCCTCCAAGAAAAAGATCATCACCGGGGTGTTTCCTGACTGGATTGAATGTGAAAATGCGAACAGCTGTTGACACCTTCACTGAGTTTGGGACGCTACCGCAGCCCCTGACTTCCCGGATCGCGTCCTTGGAGAATCTTGAAAATCTTCTTCGGACCCCTGGCTCACCGCTGTTCCAGGCCCTGTATCCTGACGCTGTATGTCTGGATATTTGGCCCGCCGCGTTCGCGACACTACTGGACGACTCGCTTTTTTTTGCATACAAGCATCTGCGTAACCGCATAACACCGGGGCAGAAGTCGGAGCTTCTGCTCGTGGTGGAAACACTGGATGTGTTTTTGATATGCATGTATCCATATTGCTGGCCTGCACCCTTTCCATCAGTTCGAACTCATGGCCCATACCTTTCACACACCCCGACCTCATTCCCTCGCTACGAAGCAATACACATATCAGGTTTGTGCTTTCCGACACGGATATCAGGGAGTAGCGCTCTGACACCGGCATTGTGGCAGCCTTGAACCTTCCATTGAACCGTGCCGCCGTGTCTTCGGCCGCCAGGCGTCGGAACTATGCTATCGCCATGACTAGCTTCGTGCGTTCGATAGATCATTGGGTCATCCGTTCCCGCCCTCGCCATCACTATATCCTTCTTCCCCGCCGCTGTACTCGGTCCGACCATGTCCTCATCGCCGCTTCTATCGTGTTCGTCGTTCTCCACTGTATCCGCCGGGCTCACCCCAACATATCGCGCTGCCCATAAGTGCCCAAAGGCAATCGTCGTGTGCTCCAGTCCGCGAAGGGCTCTGTGGCCTAATTTCGCACAAGTGAGGGCTTGCTGGGGTGTGCACATATGGGCTCCGACCCGTCACCGAGTCAACGCGTCCGACGAGTGAGTCACATGCGTTTACTATATTCATTCACGGTGCAGCCAGAGGTATGCGCCCACGCTTGATTCTAATACATGTATGTCGCTGACATGGGAGGATTGACTGAATTGTGTGGCAAGAAGTCTGGGGCGGAGTGCTCAGTGATGATAGCCACTTGAGTCTGGATATCGAGAACCGGAAATTTATCTGGATATCTGCCTATAACGAGTATTGGCACCTCGCACAACTCGCTTGATATATCCTTCGTCAGTGAGTGCTGTCTTTTAGTATACCGCGTGCTGCCTTTTATAATCTCACATTTCTCCATGACCCAGACATCCGCCCCCATCCTGTCTCCAGGTGTGTATCTACTCCCCTATGTACACTCGTCCACACTGGCTGACTGGATTGCATAGCCATGAATTGTCCCGATTCGGATTCGCAATCATCGGTCAAAGTCCGTGTCTCCAGACCTCGATGCCGGACGCTGGAAACTGCTCCCGCACATCCATCGTTCGCACGGCTATTCCAGTGGACTGTTGCGAACGCAATCAGACTACTCGTGAATTTCAGCCTTTGGATCGCCAAGTCCCTCCTCGATGCGAATGCCGTGACGACTGCAATGACATTCTTTCCAGACGCTCCTACCGCCGGCAACTCTGTATCCGTTTGCATACATGGCTTCCAGCAGTCGGTGTATCTCCTCATCGTCGCCGCATGTGTCGCCGCAATCCGCATCTTGGGGCTCACCAGAACCTTTCACGACAATTCTCCGAACAAGCTGTCGGGCGAGTACAACAGCAACAGACCACCGACGCATTCCAGTGGTTCGTGGCATCAAGGACGGCGGCTACATCTGATTTCCCTGTCTCGATTGCGAGGCCTCGAGGAAGACCCGCTCAAGTCTAGGTCTAGGATGGGTAGAACAGCCGGCACGGTTTTGAAGGTCGTCACTGTCCTCCTGATCCTACTCCTACTCCGTCAAGTTTCGTCGACCCCCTGGGAATAGAAGAAGTTGGCAGTAGGGTGGTGGGCTGTGAGCAGTTGATATATGGACTGGTGAGTAATTGCGCTTTGCTATCTGGCAATCATTTCGTAGACCTGATGTACCTTGCGCACTAGATCTCATATGCTGGGTCGCATACATATGCACTCACAGATCAACTAATCGGCCACGCCTTCATGGGTGAGTAGAGCTTGTTGTGAGCAAAGTTTCCAGTTTGGTCTGTTTTCTGTGCGATTTATTGCTATGTGTTCGCTATCTCCCATTGTTATCTGCTGTCCAAGTTCACGATGTCATCCTCGCTTTCCCCCGCTCTCCATCATCGTTGTACAAGCCACATAGGCATGGTTCCAAGCAATACTAGAATGATGAAACACATCACATCTCTGACCATCCCTGCGCCCCATGTCGGTGCACGTTATCACCGGCGAACACACCAAGATCATGCCACTGTCTGCGATAAAGTGCGTGGAGCGATAGCGTGGCGAGGCCACCTCGAGCAAGTCGCGCAACTACCAACCTACCGCAACTACAACAGCACCCTAGCTTTCTCTTGTCTGCAACGTTTGCCGACGTCGGCGAGTGCTTCGCCTCAGAGATTGGTGGGTCATATTCATTCTTGGAGTCGTCGACGTGAGCTGAAGTACAGTCCCTCCCAAGAGTACACAGCACCATTTGATACTCGCGATCGACACCGCTGCAGTCGCTGACTGTGAACCCACTCCCCCCTTCCTACGACTCGGAGCTCGAGAACAGATTGAACATGGAGAATTGCGCCACTGGTGGGGTGTCGATCGCCGAGAAGCAGAGTCTACGCATGGCCCTACACTTCCTCCAAGCTGTCCTTCTATCCCTCCTATACTTCATCGGAAACGCCTACATCGACGCGCGGTTCATGATGCTCGGCCAACTGGTACTCGCGCAATACCTTCCCAAAGCACTTGATCCTTCGCGGACCTTCAAGGCGACCCCCATCGACTTCACGTACGAAGTCGCCTGCTACGGGGTGTGGATAGTCGGCGTCCCGTCGCTCCTGGCCACCACCACAGCGGTTGCGTGTACCTTGGACGAATGCACCGCCGAGCAGAGCTCCAGACCTGCGGAGCGATGGTTGGGTGCGTGTGTCCAACTTGAAGTCCCGCCGTTCGTCTGGTCGATCGTAGGCAATGCATGGGCGGTGCTGGCTGGGCCGATGGGAGTGTGGATGCAAGCGAGTTTCGGCTCGTCTAGCATCGAAGGGGCCCGAGGACTAGATGCGGGGCACGCAGCGCTCGCTATGCTTGCCGGGAGAGTGCTGAAGATCTCGTGTCAGTTTGCACTGACGAGCTGGAAGGGGTCGTTTGTGCAGCGACAGGTTGCAGAGCGGGGAGAGGCCGAAAGGGACTATATGGTTGCCGACAGAGTAGAGAAGGGTCTAAAGAGGTAGATGTTCGTACCGATGTGGTCCTGTATAACTGCCATTGGACTGTTAGCGTGCCGTACACGATCTGGCATGAATGACGTACTATACTTGGTGCCACTCTATGTACTGTACCTGGTGCCACTCTATGTAGCTCGGTGACTCTGAACGCTCTGCGACCATACATTCTATATTTACATTTACATCTGTCGTGTGTGCATGTAGTGGAACATACTTGAAAGTAGCGCGTCTGTCGATACGACTTGTCGCGTAGTGACCACCAGGTGTTGAGACTCTAGATCAATTTAAAGCAGCCTCTGAATGATCAGCATCCCGCCCCCGCCGCCCTTGATGGAAGAGCACTGATGGTGACGGTGGGACGGGTGTTGGTCACACCAACGAAATGGGCAGAACAGTACGAAGCTGCAGTCGCTGCTCGAGAGGACCGGCGGAGGGAGCTATCCAACTTATCAGAGGCTTTCTTCGAAGGCCACCGGTCGTCACTTTCCACTGCATTTGCCACGGAGACGGATGGTAGTGGTGGTGTGACTATGTGCTAGATTTGCCAACAATTTTTCTTGTAGCCAGTTAGTGAGATATAGCAGTTTGGTATGCTAGTAGTACAGACTAACCTCCCGGTTGGCGACCATGTATGAAAGTTGATAAAACGGGTATCGCGAACTTGGCTGAAGGACATAGGCTCGTGAACCAGCCTCTATAGCTGGCGCCTGAGTGTACTGACGTCACGGCTTACCGGTTCCGCTATCCGAACCTCTTACAATCCTTCTGTCAGACGCGTCCTCGCAACTTCGAGTCGCAAGGGCTTGCTTCCACCTAAGTACCGCTCTCCCTCAAAGCTCCATATCCCATATTCTCAGCCTGTGAGCTGCCGTGATAATGCTTCGAGGGGCTGCTAGCCGCGTGTTCGTTCGTTTCCCTGCTATTCATGCCAGCCGGAGATTCTCGCACACCGTCAAGGACACCCCTCGACACAACCTAGTCCTTGTTCTCGCGTCGTCTTCCGCACTCTCTGCTGGCGTACTATGGTACCTCTCAAACAGCGGGAACGTGATCCATAATGACGCGCCTCCTCCGAATGCGGACCCCAAGGTCAGGGCGGTCGACGTGTCCACAATACTCGTAGAGGATACGGAGCTGTCCACTTTGGTCTGGGGATCAAACAGGTGCGTTCTACTCTCGTAACGGCTTATGCTATATGCACTCAAGGCGACATTTGTCAGAACGCATGTGCTCGATGACGAGCTACCGGAGTCCATCCGCATACCAACGGCTTCCGAATGGTTCCAAAACGTGGCTTTGAGGGATCTCGCATTGCACGAAACTCATGCTGCGTGCATAGATGCGCGAGGTGACGTGTATCAATGGGGAGACGGCTTTTTTGGAAGCGAGCCAGGTTCCTCGCATGCCAGACCCCAATTGACCCTCAAGGGAAAGGTGCGTTCGTGTTGTTTTCACTACTCAGTAGTACGTCAACCTACTTATCTTTGAAACATCCAGAACATCACTCAACTACAACTTTCCCCAGCTCGTGTCTTCGCCCTCTCTGCATCTGGGCGCATATATGTGTTGTCCTCTCGTCAAGCGGATCAAGCTCTCCCGACCGCGGCTCAGACCCCTGCCAGCTCAGCTTGGTGGGGCACGGGTTGGCTTTGGGGCGAAGAAGAGCAAGTCGACTTTGCGGAGATCACTGCTCAAGATAGACTCAAGCGAGGAGAACGGTAAACACGCCCCTCCCCCTGATCCTCGCACCACACGACTTATGTTGTAAATGCAGATTCGTCCAAATCTCGGCTGGTTCAGACCACCTCCTGGCCCTCACGTCTGATGGGCGCACCTTCGCGCACCCGATCACTCTGAAGGCGAACTCGCACGGGCAGCTGGGACTCCGCAAGTGCGATGTGCCTGCACCCGCTGACCTGGAGCGAGCGCACCTCCCACATCAGCACCCCCGCGTGAATCTGGAGCTGACACCCAAGTCTATCGCCGATCCCTATGCGAGGTCCAGTCCTGGCATCCGTCCTTCTGGTTCTGCCCCGCGGCTCACAGAGGCGTTCATTGGCAAAGAAGCCGCCGCTGTCGGCTTGAGCGACACCAACATCAGATGGTCGGACAAGCTGTTCGAGGTGCCGGCGCTGAAAGGAGTCAAGGTCGATCGTATAGCTGCCGGTGGGCGCAGTAGCTTCGTCAAAACGCCCGATGGCCGAGTGCTTGGTTGGGGCGCGAACGAGTTTGGGTAATACCTCCTCAAACTGTTCTCGATCTCTAAGCTGACCTATAGAGTGTCGCAGACAGATTGGCCTCGGTGCGAACGTCACATTGGACACGATCAGTGTACCAACCGAGGTGATATTGTGGCGGTCGACACCTGCCACAACAAAGACAAAATGTCTGGACATATTCGCTGGTACGTGCTATGATGTGTTGCGAGTATGTGATACTGAGATACGCAGGAACAGGCGGAGATCTCACTATGTTTGAGGTTGAGCGCGCAGATGGCTCAGGAATCCCCCAAGTCGAGGTCCTCTCTTGCGGCAACGGTCAGTGGGGCGGCCTAGGTAACGCTCTGTACAGCAACGCCCAGTCGTCGCCTGTTCGAGCTAAAAGCGTGAGCGGATTGGTGGAATGTGAGTGGATTATCATATGTGCCCCACTCGCGACGGTATAAGCGTCGTGTACCGATGCTCGGCCGTGCTGCGCTTGTAAACAAGAACGTAACGTGAGATGGTCCATCGACCTCGCCCGTTCTGCGACGCTTCTGCACTGGCCTCCTTTGCGCCACGACACGATACGAGCACTGAGTTCACTTGAGTTTACCGATGCGGTTCAAAAGCGGTCACTGACACCGTCGGTTAACAGATAGTGAGACATCGAAAAGCCTTCAAGCCATAGCGCCAGAAACCATCTCCATCTCCCCGACGGGCCACGTCTTGCTCACACTGGACACCCGGACGCGTGCAGGCCCCGGAGGCGGAAGTAGAGACGTCGTCGTTTGGGGCGCAAATTTCGAGTACCAGCTAGGCACAGGCAAACGGGGCAGCCAAGCCACGCCGACGATGATCGAGACGGTGGAGGGCGGGCGGTTCATGCTCCGGTCGAAGAAGGCACGCGAGGTTCGGGACATGCAAGGGCAGGTGTGGAAGAAGGGCGTCGAGGTCGAGCAGCGAGCGGTGGCCGGATGGAACAATTCGGTGGTATATTGGCAGATCCGCTAAATATACGGGCCGGGCGTGGGACGTGCTGCGAGTGCTGGATGGGATTTCTCATGTCTATTGTTACAATCGGGCAATGCAGAGTTGGAAGAGAAGGCTGGCAGTGACTTGGCGACGAAGATCGGTGGAGGAGAGCGAGTGAGACAGGCCTATCAGATGGGCGACTGGCGGAAGTACTAAAGCAGCCTCGCCGCTGCCTCGCGTGAGCGCACATGCTGCCCCTTGCTTTCTCTCCGAGTCCGCGACCGTCTCCTTCTCCCTTCCTCGAGGCCGAGTCTATCAAGCTGGTCTCTCTCTCAGCCCGGCCGGCCATTTCCTCGTGTGCGCCCATCTAAGGCACACCGTCCCATTCTATTTCGCATCCCACAATCTCATAAACCCAGGCCTTTCGCCACGCCCGCACGTCCTCCCCTCTCTTCTCTTCGCTCACAGCGGCAGCAGCAACCATGTCGTCCCCGATTCGAGCCCTCTCTCCAGGCTCGTCCCTCTCCTCCTACGACTTTTTCTCCCACTCGCGCGCCATCTCCTCAGGCGAGTCCGATGATGGCTCTTACGGGTCCGTCTCCGACGACGGCTCCTCAGACGACGAGGTCATCCTCTCTTTCTCCGACCTCTCCTCTGCCGACTTCCTCTCTCAACGCGGCGAGCCCCGCACCCCCGCCGTCTTCTCCGACGACGAGTTCGTCCTCATGAGCCGGCCTCGCAGCCCCGACTCCGATGACCTCACCACCTCCTTCTCCGCGCTCTCCCTCAGCCAGGCGAGCGTCACCACACGATCCGCCGCCTCCCACCGCCGTGCGGGCTCGGGCAGCAGCAGCAAGACCGACAACGGCAGCAGCGCCCAAGGGGCCTCTCCGAATGCGAAGAGGCGCAACAGGAAGCGGCGTGCTGCGCAGGCGCCTGGCAACGACGACGCCGCGGCAAAGTCCCAGTCTCCGCCGGCCAGCCCGAAACACCAGAGCCCCTCCAAGGCGCGGAGGAAGGCGCGGAGGGCCGCTGCCCGCGTGGCAGGTCTGTCCCCGAGCCCGAGCCCCACCCTGCTGCCTGTTGCGGGGCTCGGCGATAGGCCGATCGTTGACGACGTTTCCGAGGTGGGCAGCGAGTCCCCGTACATCCACCCGGAGCTGTATCAGAGTGCCCAGCGATACGTCTCATCGTGCGTCCCTCCGTCCCTCCTCCGTTTCCTGCTGATCATAATGATGATGATATCGGTGCGTGTTCTCCTGGGAACGCAGGGTGCTCTCTGCGGACCCGTCGACGCAGTCGAGCATGCCCAAGCTCGCGTTCCTGCACGCGCTCATTATCGAGCTCGGGCTCTACTCGCCCGTGTACGACGAGCACACGCACAACGCCGAGTACCCGTCGCTCCCCAAATCGCTCCGCGCCGCGAAGGCGCTCCTCAAGTCGCAGGCGTTCGTCAACATCCGCGACTACCTCGCTGTGCGCTCGCAGGGTATCGACGCCCTCCGGAACGTCATGCACCCGAACCGCACCGCGCTCCTGCGCGAGATCCGCGGCGGGAAGCGCGCCCAGCTCAAGACCGTCAAGGACAGCGGGCTCGGCGTGCTCCTCGTCACCTGCTACCGGTGAAGCACGCCGTCGTCACGCAGCGATGGCGATCCAGCGACGAAGCAACATAATATCAATCAACACCGAGCTTCCCGATGATGCTCAGGCGAAAGTCTGAGCGAATCCGCGCACCGCATAGAGCACCGTCGTGCCGTGCGTGTGTGCGCGGCGGCCTGAACAAGGCCTTGTAACTTGTATGTATCCAGGACTATGCCCACTTCCGACCGAATCCCATACAGTATACGCCTTCCTGTGTCTTCTCGTGTTTTCTACGCAGTCCCCGTTGATTGCTCTCCTTCCTTGACGCCTGCTCCTCCCTGTCCTATCCTCTCCTTAGTTTTGTTCTTGTATTGTCTTGCCCATACATGGTCTGAGCGGCGAGACGTGCGCCCGCCTCTGTCGCTCGGTGTACCATATTACAGTCCCGCGCTACCCCGCCGCTTCGTGTACCATCTATTCGCTATCCGTTCTTGTATCTTGTTGCTGCCGCTCTTTGGCTTCGAAACCCCACGCTTCTAGTTGATGTAGATATGATGTACGATATTGCGTAGATGTTGCTCATATTCAATCCAAATATCCTGTCGTCTTGCATCATGGATGGAACGATGGATGAGTGGCACCCGAAGTCAGGTTGTAGTCTTCGCAGATGGAATTCCCGATGTCCGTCACGCAAGCTTGTGGCACCAAAGCATCCAGATCCGCATTCATCATCGACCATCGCGAGCCATGTTGCAACAAACAGAAAAGATGTGCATTAAGTGAGCTATGCGCCAGGTATAGCGTTGTGGAGGACCACTATAGCAATGTGGGTACTGATGCGCACGATCCAACGGGTGGCTATTGGGATGCCCCATATGGCAGAGCCTGCCACACCTCATACACTGTGCACTGCGTACACACTACAGAGGCACACCAACAAGTAGTAAGCGAAGGATCTAGACGATAAAGGAAGCGACGCGGGAGCAGAAAGCGTCGGAACAAGCAGGGGTTGGGGACGGATGGGGTATACATCGGTGTCGGCGGCGCCAGGCCCAGTCGCATCCAAGATCGTGGACGGGGCTGCCATCGCGGCTGCCTGTCAGTTTAAGCGGCCTGGGCGGCGGCAACCATGAGCTCATTGAGACCGACGAAGGCCTGGTTGAGCTTGTTGAGGGTGTCGGGGCCAGTAGGCGTGGGCGCGGGCGCGGGCGTGCTGCTCGTGGTCTTGGAGCTGGACGAGTGGGTGAGAGCTGCGATCGACGGCTTGCTGCTGGTAGACGTGGTGGACGTGGTCTCGGGCTTGGACGAGGTGGTGGACGGCTTGGGGGTGGTCGTGGTCTTGGGCTCCTCCTTGTGCGTCGTCGACGTCGTCTTGGGCGTCGTGGTCGTCTCGGGCTTCCATTCCCAGGTCGTCGTGGGCGGCTCGGGCTTTTTGCTCGTCGTCGGCTTGGGGTCGCTCTCGCCACCCTCGTCGGTGAAGTGCCAGTCGGCGTAGATGACACCGTCGTCGAGGGACGCGAGGGCCTTGAAGAGGCCCTCGGTCAGGTCGAGGCCGCCGTTGGACGGGCAGCCGGGGCACTGAAGCCGTGTGAGAATCGCGTCGCTTGGGGCAGTATACGGGAAGCGCGCTCACCTCGTCCATGATAGTCGCCGACACCGTCTTGCCCTTGTAGGTGATGGAGATGGGGCGGAAGCAGTTGGGTCCAGGGTAACCCCCGCCGTACATCTTTGCGAGATATGTGAGATGATCGCTCGAGGTTGCCTTTCTGGCCTGTGAGACTCACCCCGCTGTTAAGAGCGACGATCTGGAAGGCGCACGTCAGTATCAGCTTAAAATTGAGAGAAGCTTGTGAGACTTACGAAGTCGCTCGCCGTGTTCGTCTTACCGCATGCGCCACTGTTTGCGTGGGTGTGGTATGATGAGAACCAGATGCAGGGCGTCAGAGGGAAAGGAAAGCACTCACAGACCGGCGTCGTAAAAGGTCAGGCGGGCGCCGGTGTAGGTCTGGCCACGACGGTGGATGGTGTTCGTGACAACGTCGGTGGCATTGTTCAGAGCCTCAGCAATCTCCCCGTGACGGCGATGCTGAGCGGAGCCATGGGATGAGGCGAGGGCGTTGAAGGGGAGGGTGAGCGAGAGGGTAGCAACGGCCAAGAGAAAGGTGAACATAGTTCAACTGCTTTCGATCTGTTCCTTAAGTGTGTGGTGTGCGTGAGGGATATTACGCCAAATTGGCGGGACTGCTTGTAGCAAGGAGCGTGAGGGGGAGAGAGCGTGGAGGGGACGAAGGACGGGAAGACTGAGGGAGAGGAAGAAACAAGAGAGCCGCGGTCGCGTTCCAGTCGTCGCTGATGGCGCCCGTCGCTTGCTTTTCATTTGTCCCACCACAACAGAGATCCCCGTTTCCGCCAACGCTGCCCAGTGCGATCAGGTGCTGCCACGGCCACCCCTCCTCCATCTCTTCGTGATTCATGCCAGCTTCGGCGTCATCCTCTAGATACTTACAAGATGGTGGGACAGCCGCGACAGCCGTGACCGAGGTAGCTATCCAAACCAACGATACTTCCATGAAAATGTTAACCTCGTCCATAGTCAACGCCAGCAGTGCTCAGGTGGCCTCAAAAACGGGGTGAACCGTCCAGGTCTACGTACATACCACTTAGCGATAGGAGGATGGCTTGCAAAGCGGACTACTTCCTGGAAGTGCGAAGTCATAGTCCACATGGCAACCCGCGCCTCCGAGTGACACGGTGAAAACATCGACGCGGTCTTACAACGCCGCCCGTGTGAGGATCTGGACTTCCTCTCGATGCAAAGGACACCACGATATGGCTCAGTAGGGCTGCTCAACTGATTTCGGTCGTTTCGAAACGCTGCTGCTCATACATCATATACATAGACTGGAGGAGGGGAGGAGGGGACGCACTTAAGGAAGGAGCAGGCAAGTATCATTTGCCGCTGCATCACCATCAGCCTCGGCACCGACCGGCATCGACGAGCTTTTGAACATCGAAAGCTTTTCGAAACGACCGACAAGAATTGAATATTGAGCAGCCCTACAATGTGTAAAACACTACATGCTATGTATATCTACATGGTGTGGCCTCGCGATTGACACGATAACTACGGATGTATAAGTACTCAGGTAGGACTTTGCGCCAGCTGCGTTTCCTTGCCAACATGACTGGTAAATTAGAGAAACAGCCCACGAAGTATACTGTGTAGGTCGTCACGCGTCACGGCGCGACATCGCGATTCCGGAGTCGAAGACAGACAAGCAATGATGTCACGATCACGTGCACGCGTCAGTAAGAAAGGCGTGACAAGACGCGACAGAGTCTTGTCCTCATCCACGTCAGACTCACCGTGACCATGCTGGCCTCCTCTCTCCTCTTACGCTGCGCTCCTCGCTGCCGCGCTTCTGCTTCGTTCCTTCACTTTCGTACCTATGCTACAACACCGCGTACCCGTCCCCTTCTTGGTCGGTACAATCACGTACCGGTCGAGCTTGCTCGTGTCCAGTCTGGGGTCAACGTTCGGCTTCGAGACTATGAGCAGCAGAAGGCCCTCAAACGATTCAGTTACGACTTGAAGCGGTCATCCGATGGCCTCGTGCTGCCTGCAGAAGGAGACAATTTCATTGGTATGTCATTGACTCTTGTACGAAGTGTCTTGTCTCACTTATCTACCTCTGGTCCGACGCCGAAGGTCCTAACGGGTGCTCGCTTCGGGAACCCCTCTCGCCTACGTTCCAGGAAGTCGTACGTAACTTCCGAGGATCTAATATCATTGTTTACGTCCTCAAGGAAGGTGCGCCATATACCTGTGTCTTCGTCCTACCCCAGTCTACCATGTTTGATGTTCGCTCACATGGTCTCTAGGCACACCTCTTCCTGAATCGCTCACAATTCTGCACGAGCATTCAGACCATTACTCTCTGCAATGCACGAAACCTATGACGCTTGATGGTACGGGTTTCCACTATGCTACATTCATGTTGAGATTGCCGTTGTAATGACTAGTTCATCCAGCCCTCAATGTCGAGCTTACTAAGTTCATCAATGAGCACGGTCGGCAGCTTGACAAGGAGAAGTTTGATGAAGAGTATCCATTCACTATATGAGCGTTTGCGTAGGTCGATTACACTCTGCGTCAGGTCCAATGTTCTCAGTGACCAAATGACAATAGTAGCCACTCCACTCAAGTCCACCAATCTCATATGCTTACAGCTATAGCAGTTGTACTAATGTCGCGGATTCCGTATCCATGTATTTGGGTTCACCCATGCTGACCATGATGCTGTGAGAGGATATGGCAGCGGCGTAGCCAGCGAATGATGATGCGTGCTCACATCCTATCCCATGAGGGCCTTGTACTGTTAACAGTCTACTGTGTTGGCGCGTACAGCTTCGTGAGTATCCGATGCCGTGACAAGGGTTGCGTCTAACCAACTTGTACAGGGCGAGGAAGTCAAGCGCGCAACAGAAAATCGTCTATTTTATATTGTAGCTTCCGCTCTAAGTTCAGATCAAACCTCTCCACTTGGGCCTAAGTATGAAGCACGTGGCTCGCTGTATACTGCGTTGCGCTGTACAGCATACTGATCCAACTTTACACTTTTCAGGTCGGTCTTTCGTCCTGCGGGGACATCTCAACCCATACGAGAACTTCCCAAAATTATGCAGGATTCGCAAAAGCGTACCAACGAGATATCCACGTACACATGTCGTTCTATCTTTTCCGCCTCATACTCTCTAGGGTTCAAGGCAAGTAGTATCGTGCTAGTACACAACATTCAGGACCAACCTTAGTACAGATATCTGTCTACTCAAGCAGTGGCACATGTGCGAGCAATAACCCCCCCCCCTCCCATTCTCCAGGCCTCGACCCCTTGCCCAGAGGTCCATTCCCTACACCCTGCTCCATGCCTATTACGTCCTGCAATGCGCCTGCCGATGGAAGTCCTGGAGCACATCATGGACAGCGGCACGCAGGATCCTACCCTGGACCTCATGGTTTATCCCACGCTCCTCGCTTGGTCGTTGACCCTTCGAGCCCTAGTCCCGAGGAGCCGCATCAACCTGTTCAAACACGTCCTTATCCGCACGAACCGTCAGGCGCAGAGCTTCGAAACCATAATCGGGGCCAAACCCTACCTGGCGGCATATGTAGTCGAAGTGACAGTTACTCCTCTACGCCCCCAAGTTCTCTCATTCGCCTTGCTCCTTCGAGCACTGACAGGCCTGAAACATGTCACCTTTGGTCTCGACTGGACAAGATACCCTTCCTGGTATGCATCCGGCGCGCATATGACATGTTTTAAAGCTGTGCGGCGCTTGAAACTTGTAGGAAACACCTTCAACAACGTCGCAGACCTCATACGTCTGGTCCGGGCTTTCCCCGAGTTGGAAACCCTAGTCATGGTAGACGTGAAGCTCAACGTAGAACCACCAAAGAGCCCTGGGTTCGTTCATGTGCTATCCAAGAGGGTCTCGCGCAAACTCAATACCGTTCACGCGCAGGTGAGCAGTATCTACATAAATATTCTACCTACCCTGGTGCGCTCCTGCTCAGCTCAGGTTCAGCAGGGTACGGCCTTTGTGCTAGAGATAGTACGCAACTTGGGCTATACGATCCTCCCACGATCATTGCACATATCCCCAGAAGACGGAGTCAGTGCCTAGTTGATCGAGGTCCTGCTTTATGCTCTTACTCAACTGTGAATTGTAATTCAGGTGCTGAATCTTGGATGTCTTTCCCGATGGCCTGGAAAGGCTCGTATGAGTTTAAATCTATCCGTGGAATACGCGAGGATGATATACAGCATTCGTGAGATCATGCCGGACGGATGCGACTCTCTGCGAGCATTCTTCACCAACTATGTTCTCGCACGGTACGGCAAGCCGACCAGGTTGTTGTCTAGTCATCCAAGACATGGATACAAGTGTGATTTCAATAAGACTCGGAAGCAAGGTATAACCCAGCTAGCTGTTGTTTCTGCCACCGTCAGAACGCTCATCTTTTGAATCACGCCAGTTCTGTCCTTGCAGCTGGGACTGGAGCTATACTACCTCACGGTTGTCTTCTGCATCGTGAACAAGGATGCAAAGCCCACCCGACCCTCCGATATCACGGCGTCGTGGGCCCAAGTCGCCGGAAGCCGGAATGACAGGGACACACCGCTGGCTTCTTACCAGACTTCTCCGGATCCATACGAACGTTCCGATCCTGCGTATAGCTCCGCCGAAATCTACCGTCGTCTCCTAGTCATCGCTAGCTCTGCAAACCACGCACAGGCTCTTGCAACAACCCCTTTCCACCATCTAGCAGAGCCATACAAACCATGGCAAGTCTTGCGTTCGGAAGTCGAAGATCTACAACGCTCGCGTCCCGGTGAGATGCCAGAGCAAGGATACGCGCTGCAATTGGCTCTGCAGAGGAGAGCTTCTTGCAGTTCATCTTTGCCGGGACCGCCCTCCCATAGTCCTGCTGAAACCAGCTCGAGCTCGAAGCGCTCGTTTGTTCATGCATTGGAGTTCACGAAGCCCCGAGCTCTCGTATCGCCCTACCCCGGACTCGGAGTACAAGCATCCCGGAAGATGGACCCCAAGCTGACATCCCTGATATACCAGTGCATCCGTGCATCCCTCCACTTCCTGAACAATCGGTGTGAGCACGAACGGTCTATAGACATCCACCACCTGCGTCGTATCATGCTGGGCATCCAGCAGCTCTCGAACCAGGCTCACCAACGTTCTAGACGGTTCCACACTCGTTCGCATCGGCGAGGGGGTAAGTCCACATGTGCTCACGAGGGAAATCCGGACGAAAAGGAATCCGCGCGGAAGATTGGACGGGTTTCCTGTTCTTCGAGACATGGCGTCCACGATGTTTGTATATCATCACCGGCAATGCCTTCGTCTGTCGATAGCCGTTCCCGCCGACGGCGGGCCAGGGACACATCGTGCATGCAGAGTCTTGGGTCACGGAGATCCTCTCCTCCGGTGGATCTCTGTATACAGCCGTCCGAGTTGGTAGATCCAGGAGCAAATGTCCTCGGTATGCTTGCCCGCACAGCACCCATGGGATTGATCGGTACTGAACGGTGAATTGCAGGAGGCGGACCACTTACCGCATTATGAGTGATGGTATACATACAAAGGTATGTAAGTGATGATGTGTGAACACATGAGCTCATACACGCCTTCATAGGCCGTTCTTTGTTCTGTGCCGTTTTCTAGATGGCGGGGAGACTCGGAGTCCGGACGAGAGGGCACTGAAGCATTGTGGGTCACCTTCAATCATGGGAGATATATGTAGTGTTGCTTTCCTCACTTGTCAATTGCGTGATGTACCGAGACTAGAAGTTGTATTGTTAAGGCACACTTTTGCTCAGAATGTCACTTAACGATCGCCTCCCGACTGTAACAATGTTCTGGTCACATTGGCTAGTGAGGCGTGGCAGTTTTCACGCTGAGGATGTCTCTGAATCGTAGACGCGTCTGACGGACATGTCGGACTGAGCAACTGAGCTGGCGTATGTACCCGCAGCCCGCTGTGTTACGAACGGAAGGTGCACAGCGCTATACCATGGCAAAATATCTGGATATACTTATCATAGGATGTATGTGTGACTCGTATCAGAGGCTCCAGACGAAAGCACGAAAAATCCAGTTGTATACGCAGTTGACCTAGGTTCGCTTGTTGACCACTCTTTCGACCACTGCCCTAGGCAGCATGGATAGACTTCAAGCGTCGTTCGAGGACGCGAGCATCATCTCGGCGAGTTGGATCATGGCCATGTTGAACTGATTGAGGTTACCATTATCGAACGAAGTGACCGTCGTAGTCGGGGCGGTGGGGGTGGTGGTTGGCGTGGTAGTGGACGTCTTGTGGCTGGACGTAGTTGACTCCGAGTGCGTCGTCGTCGAGGTAGGTTCCGCCTTAGATGTCGTGGTGCTGGTGTACTTTGTCGACGTCGTGGTCTTCGTCTCGGGCTTCTCCTCCGGGGTCGGCTTGGGTTTTGGCTCCTCGGCGGCGCCATAATACCAGCTACCGTAGGCGACACCCTGGTCGAAGCCACCAGGTATCAGGTACGTGAAGAGACCCGGTGAAAAGTCGATAGCGCCGTAGGGACATTCCTCGCACTGGAAGCCAAGCATTCCGCATGTTATTTCCGGACGGATAATGCGGAGGAAGGCCGTGGCAGTGACGACGTACCATATCGGTGATCTTCGCCTTGGCCGTTTTGCCTTGGTACGACACGGTAATCTCCTCGAAGCAGTGTGAGCCGCCATCCCATTGCTATTGTGGTTTCTGTCAGCGCTGTCAGCCGCAAAACAGATCTTACTACGTCCTACTAACATGAGTGTTCAAGGCGACAATCTGGGCAATCCAAAATCAGCGATACGATTGCTGCAACGTGATGAGAGTACGAACAAAGTCATTGTCGTGGTCGTACCCTCCGCAAGCATTGATACCAGGTGGAAAGTATGTGAAGCGGGTGTTGTCAAAGCGCTTCTCGAGGTGAGTGTTCCGCTCAAGGTTGAGAGCATGGTGGCGACGTCCGGTGTGCTCGTGAGAGTCGGCGGACGCAAGAGCAGAGGCCAGGGCGACGAAAACGAACGTGGTGCGGAAAGGAAGTGAAAACATTAGGGCTACGAGACTCTGGGTAAAGACTGGGGGGTTGGCGGAGGCCTAAAGCTCTTGGACTGCCGATGGCGGGTGGGGGAGAAGAAGAGGGATGATGGGCCAAATTCTTGACGAGAGGCGGGCGAGAAACGAAACGATGATGGACCGTCATTGATTTGCCAATATCGCCTGGGCCTGGCAGTGGCCTGGCCCACTGAGCTTGGCATCCGTCTCTGAGCAACCTTTAGCGGCCCGTGCCTGGAAGAACGTGACCGCGTGTCGTGACGCGTTCGAGCGCCTATCTCTCCCTCTCCTTCAGCGAATACCGTCAGCACCGTTTCAAGCCATACATACCCTCCGAACGTCTCAACTATGTCTCAAGGCTTCCCCTGGCTTCGCCTCACACTCTCCTCCGTGGGCAGTACGTCCTTCCTGTGAACTGCTTGATAGGCCCACTCATGCGACGTGTCCTCCCGGCTTCCTCTCGTGATAGTCATGGGTTTTGGGTACATGATCATGCGAGGTGCGTATGAGCCCCAAATCGGTGACCTTTACTCATATGCTGAGCTGTGTGGGATGCTGCCCGTATGCTTCTTCAGCGACAACACCTACACCGGAACAGACCTATGCTGTGAGTTCTTTTCTCTGACATACAAATGTCACACGCACCGCGGGGTGACATCCCATGTCGCTTCAATCCTGGACAATTCACTGTGGTGGTCGTTCTGCCTCGCAGCGAAGGGGGACACTACACAGCGGGTCTCCAACCAACGATGGGAAATACCCTTTCGACCACATCGCTTACCCTGTGATTCTACCAGGCCATGTCCCCTGACCTTCGGCGGAAGGTCGACGCGAATCGTGCAGCAAGGCTGGCGAGAGAGAATGCGACGAGACAACAGGAAACTGCTCAGGTGTGTGCTCGTCATGTTCCCTCCTGTCCCCGATGGTCGGCACGCGCAGTACTGATCGACACTGGCTGCGGCTGCAGCTAAATGATCCAGACTCGCAGAAACCCGTGTGGGCGGACGGCTCGCGCTCATAAGTATACTCTGCAGTCCTACAGACCACTTGTATTATATTACTCATCCAGTTGCAACATATGCTCAACCTAATCACCGACGCGGAAATGTAGGCTTCGTTGCAGTACTCAATCTTCGACGAACTCTGCCACGCCGCCACAAAGGACGACCGATCAACATTATCATACTACACGACGTATAGTGATGACGTATAGTAAGAGGAGCCAGGGTTACAGCGGTATGATCATACAACGCGCCGGAACCGCAATAGCACAGCCAGTAAGATAGATGGACCATGATACGAGGAAGATCGCCCCCCAAACAACGAGGGCAATACAGCGATAATGAGCGACAGCAAGGACAGGAGTGCGAGATAAATATTGACCCGACAGGCAATGACTAGACATGATCCTGATGGTTGGTTCATGTTCAGTTGAACCACCACTGGCCGTAGATCACGCCCTCGTCGAGCGATGCTAGGTGCTTGAACAGGGGGCGCGAGAGGTCGGCTTGAGCCTCGCTACATCCCGGACACTACAGAAAGCCGATGTCAGACGGGATCCAACTCAAGAGAGTCGAGAACATACCTCGTCAGTGACCTTCGCTTGGACTTGCTTGCCTTTGTATTGGATAGTCACGGTTTTGTAGCAGTGGGCACCGTTGTTGTACAACTAGTCCCGTTCGTATTAGTTGGCATCCATACAGTGATACACGAGAGAGAAAAGTACCTTAGGGCTGAGAGCGATGACCTGACGTCATTGAGGGCTTCTCAGTATACAACTCCACTGACGGCGGCTTGCATGTAGTACTCACATAGTCCGACTCCGAATCGTAGGACCCGCACGCGTTCTGGCCGACGTCGTAGTATGTGAAGCGAGCGTTGTCGTACCGCTTGTCCAAGGGGACGACACCCTTCGGGAGGTGGCCATCGAGAGCGCCGAGAGCGTGCGGGGCTTTGAGCGGTGCCGCGAGGGCGAGCGTGGTGAACAGCGCGAGGAGGTTAAAGAGCGTGAACAGCAAGGAGCGACCGGAGTTGAACATATTGAGCGATGAGAGCTGGGTTGCGTGTAGCGTAGGAAGGTAGGCCGGGGAGAGCGGGCAAAGAGCGACAAGCGGGATAGCGAGAACGAAGAAGACGGAGAAGGAGGTTGACGCGCCGAGGTCGGAGATCCCGTGGAGTGAGGCTGACCGTGGTCAGACTCGTTATATACGCCGATCGTCCTTCACCGGCCTGGAACGCCTGACGTACGGAATCGCTTAAGATGAGGAGGGTCGAGGTGTATCAGAGCCGCTTCACGGCAGTGGAAACGCAAAGTGATGGTTAGCCGCGCACGACGCGGCCTCGGATGACCATGCCATGTGTACGCCGGAGAAGGGCGATTGGATGGCGGGGGCGGGGTCGTCGGGGTGTTCTCGCGCTGCCACGTAAAAAAAACGGGAGATCCGGGGGAACAATATGGAGTTGGCGAGAGGTTATTCGGACCGTCGAGCGACTCTACCTGTGGGGGTGATGAGAAGCTTGGCATTGTCATCGTAAAGAGCGCACCGCGCTACACGGAACTCTCTTCAAGACGAGCAGTGGGGGTCCATCGTATGGAACACCGTCCGTCGAGACTGGCGAGTAGTATGGCGTCTTTGCGTTAGAATGCCGTACTAGACTACTAGTGTGATGTCCCACTACGGCCAGTGCATCGCCGTGGTGGTTGACTGCGTGCGCGCAATAACCAGATATTTCCGGGACTAGGGAACATCGTCGAAGCATAGCCAGTAGGAGTGCAGCGAAGACGGGATGAGCTACGAGTGTGAGCTAATCTGACCGTGGCATGGGTTGACCGAATGAATTGCGATCATCGCGAGCTGCTTCGGCATAATCGTCCTCCGGAGTCTCGATGTTTTGTGTACGCGCTACACGGAGGACTGCTCGGTGCGAGATGACCAAGTCGATATGATATGATGTGCAGCTACTTGTGTGCTTTACACTGGATGTCCGTCCTTTGTGAGGCTGGTGATGGACCACTGGGGATGTCTGACTTGGGATTATGTACAGTCTTCCAGCCGCAGTCGGGTTGGAAGTATGTTTGGCCCTTTCGGCGATGCATTGCATGTTCGCACTTTGGGGCAGAGTGATGGAGCACGACAGTGATTGCAGAAGGCCTACCGAGGAAGAGACGATGAATGGGTCTTTGGAGGCAACGCAGGGAATACAGATTCTGTGAATGCGTCACACCAAACAGGACTTCTTTGTCACATCTTGGGTGCTGGGACTAACCTCTAGCTTTTGCTCAAGGGGATCGGATCCACAAGCCTGCCTGCTTCAGGTGTTCCGAGGTCAAACTAGGATTGCCAGTACTAGTGGAAATACGTGCGGAATCGGGAGGAGAAAAGGCTAATATTATAATGGGCGGGGGCGTCACAGCTGTCCGTCGGTGTTGGCCGAGATGAACCCGCATCGGCCGTACCGGCGTCACTTCTGTGACGACAACCTGCACTCCGTGTCCTTCACTGACTCTGAGCCTTCAGCTCGCGGGGCCCATCACTTGTCTCCCCCGACGACCACAGCTTGCCATTACGCTCTCCTCCTCCTCATACGATGGGCAACAGTGCCTCCTCCGGCCGAGGGCACCACGACGAGACGGTCGACTTCGGGTATCTCACCCCACAGGGCATCTACACCGGCCCACGAGACTGGAATCAGGCTGTCGTGACCCAGCTCATAGTCGAACGCAAACTGGCACCGTTTTACAGGCCGCTTGAGGACTACGACGAGAGCTGGGACGACGAGCAGGTCCTCGCAGCGCGCAAGGAGCCTCCCGAACCGGAAGGCGGAGAACGCGCTGAGTCTGCAAGTTCCGCATCTAGCAGAGGTCACCACGCCAAACGCCCCAGTGCAGCCAAGGAGCCTGCCCGCCATCCGGAGGCTGCGATATACCGCGGGGCTATGGAGTGCCCTATATGCTTCCTGGTGCGTCTCATTGTCCTGATGTCTCTCTGTCCCTCCGTGTTCAACACAAGTACATGGGCGCGTAGTATTATCCACCCAATATCAACCGTTCACGATGTTGCGACCAAGCCATCTGCACCGAGTGCTTCGTGCAGATCAAGAGAGTGGAGCCTACGACTACGCATGTCGTCTCGGAACCTGCGGCTTGTCCGTATTGTGTGCAGGAGAACTTTGGCGTCGTCTACACGCCGCCTCCCTGGCGCACTGGGATCAACAGCGAAGGCGCGGTACGTGTTTGTCATTCCCCGCTGACTAGCCACTGGCCGTTCATCTGGCCGACGACGCCTTGTAATCGTAGACGCCGCCATCGTGGCCTGACTCACCCAAGGCGACATCAGACAGCGCTGCGAGCCCTTCGATGAAGCGCCGGAGGAAGAGCTTTAGCCACAATGCTCCTGAAGTTGTCACGGTCGGTGAGTGCAATGGCACATTTACATCAATCTCGTGTGTGACTCTGTCTCTTACGCCCGGAAGACCAAATTCATCCCGATTGGGAGGCGAAGTTGGAAGCGGTACGTGCTGCCGTTGCACGGCGCGCCAACAGGCGTATCATTATGCGTCAAGTCGGCGACCGACTCATTCCCGTTGGCGTCACGAGTGGTCGTGTGCACACAATTTCTACGGACGCTAGCGGGACGGAGAATGCGGAGGGCAGCGGCGACCGTGGAAGTCGCAGACGGAGAAGGCAGCAGAACCAGGAGCTCAATCAGTTCCTCGGTGCGATGGGTCTTGGTGGACAGGACTTGGAAGAGGTATGTCATGCTCCTTACATGATCATTCATCGAGAAGAGTTGACGCCGCTTTCAGATCATGGTCATGGAGGCCATGCGACTGTCGCTGCTGGAGCACGAAGCACAGCAGAAGCGGCAGAAGGAAGAGGAGGAAAAGAAACAGAGAGATGAAGCGGCAGCAACGGCCACAGGCGGTGCCACAGAGAGTCAGACTACAGGAGGATCGGAAGGAACAGATATCTCACAAGCAACGGTCTCTGGCCCGAGCTCAGACGAGTCGCCAGCTCCTTTGCAGTCGACAGATGACGGTACTCCGGTTCCTCACACTCGAACTTCGGATTCAAGTCAACCACATACTTCCTCCCCGCGTCTCTCAGGCCTCCTTCCTCCACCTTCGGAACTTGTCACAGGCAGTTCACAGAGCGGGCGACATAGCGGCCGTTCTACCCCGAGTTCGCAATATGGAGTTATCAGTGCCGCGGTTCTCAGCGCCACCTCTACCGCCAGTGCCGTTGCGAGCCCTAGTCCTGAGCACGAGCAAAGCAATCCTTTGGCCGAGAGTGAGAATGCTGGTGAAGGAGACTCTGAACCGGTTTCTGCTTCAACCGCCGAAGGCGAGACGCGTCCGGACACACCCTTGCCCGTCATTCCAACCGAGGAGCCTACAATTTCCGAACCATCTTCAAACGATCACACGACAGATCGTCCAGCCATCGCTCACCCGCCATCGTTCGCCTCTTCTGTCTCTCCTTCGTACGACGTCCTCCCATCGTCTCCCGAGTCATCGGTGTCCGACAAGCCGTTATTGGACACCGCCGCGCTCCCGACGCCTTCCACCGAAGGTGAATCCAGCACGACGACTGCCGATTGATCGAGTGCATCCTGGCTTCGGACATGTATACTAATCCACTACTTCGCACGTGAGTTCCAACCTTGTGTGAAACCATGTCCCACACGCTCACTCCATAATCAACCAGCGGTGCAACGCGAACCCTCTAGATTTATATTCGTTTGTCTCTTCGCTCATCTCCACGGACACTCGTTCTACTACCACGTTGATGCTCTTCACGCCTCCTCAATGTCGTTGATGATGGTGATTCTGCACTCGGCTGCAAGGACACATCTTCGCAATCTCGTCTTCCGCACACCACGTCCCAGTCGGCGATCCATCTTGTGCGCTGTATCCCGTACTATTCTCCCCTCTCAGGCCTATATCAATGTATAGATTCACGGTCCGCTGTGTGTATAAATGCCAGTAATTATCAGTCGTGCGTCGGGTATATGGGACATCCGCTGGCGTGTGCCTCTTGAGTCTCGTTGTCTCGCAGCCAATGCCTCGCTGGCTATTGGTAGGCATACAAACTCTGAGAGTTTGCACGGTCGACGGTCGTTCTTGCTCTCACAGTCGAGGACCGGGAATGGACAGAGACCGCGAACCTTGAAAGTTTAAGGCGCTTGCCAACGATGTGTACCTCGTCGATACTCACGACCGGCATTGTTCGCACGAAACATACGTGAGGAGAGTCAGATGGGCCGGAGGTGTACCAGGGATGTCAAGAGAGACTCTCAGGCGAAGGTTGAGAACATCCTGGAACAACGACGGTTTTCCTGGCAGTGGGAGGCGGTGTACCCACGGAGCTTGCGGTCGGCGGGAAACCGCCACGTCACCTTAGCGAGGGCGTCTCCTCATATACTGGCGCTTTTGCCGAGACACCTTCTCTCTCAAAGATTCCAGGCCGCGCCCACTGTACTCTACACTCTCCGGCCATCCTCTCCTTCACCATCCGCTCTCTTGCATATAGAGAGCTCTCCGCCAGGCGACATGGACGCCCCGTGGACCAAGACTGGTGAAGAAGTGCTGCAGCACTACGTCGTGGACCCGACTCGCGGCCTGACTTCGGAGGCCGCTGCTAAACACGCAGAACTCTACGGGAAGAACGGTACGTACACCTTGTAGCGTGCTTTGACTGCCATTCACGTCTGCGGCTGCTCCAGAGCTTCCCGAGGACCCATCAACACCACTATGGGAGCTCATCCTCGAACAGTTCAAGGACCAGCTCGTCCTCATCCTCCTTGCCTCGGCTGTCGTTTCGTTCGTGCTCGCATTATTCGAGGAGTCTGACGGGTCAAGTTGGTGGAGCGCGTTCGTAGAACCTCTCGTCATTCTGCTCATTCTCATCGCCAACGCAACCGTTGGTGTTATCCAGGAGTCCAACGCAGAGAAAGCTATTGATGTCAGTGGTTATGCCCACCGTGCTTCCTGATTGGAGTGCTCACGACCGTACAGGCTTTGAAGGAGTATTCCCCGATGAGGCGAAAGTCCTCCGCGACGGCGCATGGACGCGCATCCACGCGTCCGAGCTCGTTCCCGGAGATATCGTCTCGGTTGCGGTCGGTGACAAGATCCCTGCGGACTGCCAACTCCTCACTGTAGCATCCACGAGCCTACGCGTTGACCAGGCAATCCTTACCGGAGAAAGTGTCAGTGTGAGCAAGTTCACGGACCCCGTCGCGGACCACAGGGCCGTCAAACAGGACATGACGAACATTCTCTTTTCGGTGAGTAATTCGTGCGATGCTGTGTCCACTGCTTCGGTCGCTCAAGTCGGCCTGTTGTACACTAGGGGACCACGGTCGTCAATGGCAAGGGCACTGCCGTTGTTGTTTTCACCGGAGAGAAGACTGCTATTGGTGACATCCACAAGTCTATCAGCTCGCAGATCAGCGAGAAGACTCCACTGAAGCGGAAACTCGACGACTTCGGTGATATGCTCGCCAAGGTCATTACTGTCATCTGCATTATGGTCTGGCTTGTCAATATCCGTCACTTCTGGGACCCCTCGCACCACGGTGTTCTCAAGGGAGCCGTGTACTACTTCAAGATTGCTGTTGCGCTTGCCGTCGCCGCTATCCCTGAGGGCTTGGCTGCTGTAATCACCGCATGCCTCGCCCTTGGCACGAAGAAAATGGCTCAGAAGAACGCGATCGTTCGTAACCTTCCTAGCGTTGAGACTCTTGGTTGCACGAACGTCATCTGCTCCGACAAGACTGGCACCTTGACCACGAACCAGATGAGCGTATCTAAGGTATGTTTCGTCAATCTTCCGCGGGTGACCCACAACTCAGGTTTCACATACTAGTTCACGGTTGTCGACATCTCTGGCACTCCCCGGGAATTCCACGTTGAGGGCACCACGTTTGCGCCTCAAGGGTCGGTAACCCCAGTAGACAGCAAGTCATCTGCTGAAGTCAGCTCAGAACCCCTTCTTCGATTGGCCGAGATCAGCGCTATATGCAATGACTCCAAAATCATCTACCACGCGGTTAGTAGAGATGTTTGTTGTCGTCGTGTATGAACACTGACGCTTGAATGTCTACAGGATAAGAACCTGTACACGAATCTTGGCGAACCTACGGAGGCAGCTTTGAAGGTCCTCGCGGAGAAACTGCCTTGCCCAGACGCTGAGCTGAGCCAGAGTCTCCCTCACCTTGCTCCCGCAGTTCGTGCAAACGCTGTTAACGACTATTACGAACAAAAGATCCCCCGTCTCATGACTTTCGAATTCTCTCGTGACCGCAAGATGATGTCGGTCCTCGCGATGAAGAACGGCACTGGTGTCCTCTACGCGAAGGGTGCTCCCGAGTCAATCCTTGAGCGCTGCTCATCTGTCCTTGTCAACGGCCGGGCCATCCCTCTCGTTCCTCAGCTCCGCGATGCGATCCTCCGCAGCACCATCGCCTACGGCGGCCAAGGTCTTCGCACTCTCGCACTCGCCTACGCGGACAACGTGTCACTTGACCTCGCGAACTACAAGGCCGAAACGACCGCGGAGTACGCTCGCTTCGAGAAGGACCTCATCTTCGTCTCGCTTGTAGGCATGCTCGACCCTCCACGCCCTGAGGTTCGCGAAGCCGTTGCGAAATGCCAGGCTGCGGGTATCCGTGTCATCTGTATCACCGGCGACAACAAGGGCACTGCGGAGACGATTTGCAGGCAGATCGGTATATTCGGCGAGCACGAAGACCTCACTGGAAAGAGTTACACCGGGCGTGAGCTCGACGAACTTAGCCCCGACGAGAAGCTCAAGGCCGTGATGCGTGCGAGCCTCTTCACCCGTACAGAACCTACACACAAGAGTCAGCTCGTCGATCTCCTTCAAAGCCAAGGTCTAGTTGTTGCGATGGTGCGTTGCCTATCTTCCGTCCTTTGGTCAGCGCTTGACAATTTTTGAAGACCGGTGACGGCGTAAACGACGCGCCCGCGCTCAAGAAGGCTGATATCGGTGTTGCTATGGGAAGTGGTACCGACGTTGCGAAGCTCGCGGCGGACATGGTGCTCACGGACTCCAACTTCGCCACGATCGAGCAAGCTGTCGAAGAGGGTCGGTTGATCTACAACAACACGAAGCAGTTCATCCGCTACCTCAGTACGTCTTCCTTCCTTCTTACGGTGAGAGCGTAATAATTGAGAGAATATTTCAAGTCTCTTCGAACATCGGCGAGGTTGTCAGCATCTTCCTGACAGTCCTCCTTGGCATGCCCGAGGCGCTCATCCCCGTGCAACTGCTCTGGGTGAACTTGGTTACGGACAGTCTGCCAGCGACCGCGCTCGGTTTCAACCCGCCAGACCACAGCATCATGCGCGTACCACCCCGAGACAGTCGCGAACCCATCGTCGGCAAGTGGCTGTTCTTCCGGTACATGGTCATCGGAATCTACGTTGGTTTCGCGACTGTTGCTGGATACGCATGGTGGTTCCTCTTCTACTCCGGAGGACCCCAGATCTCCTTCTACCAACTCGTACGTCACTGTTTCGTTACCTTGCCTCGCCGTGCGACGCAACTGACTTCGTCGATGCAGACGCACTTCCACCAATGCTCGAGTCTCTTCCCCGAGATCGGCTGTGAGATGTTCACCAACGAGATGTCGCGGACCGCAACGACGATGTCGCTCTCGATCCTCGTCACCGTCGAAATGTTCAACGCGATGAACTCCCTGTCCGAGAACGAGAGTCTCCTGAGGTTACCGCTCTGGAAGAACCCCTTCCTCGTCGGCGCCATCGCACTTAGCATGGCGTTGCATGTCGCGATCCTCTACATTCCCGTCTTCACCGTAAGCAGTTGCATCACGACATACCTTGCGTCTCGCTGAATGTTGTTATTCTCTGCAGACCCTGTTCGCGATCACTCCTCTCAACTGGACAGAATGGCAGGCAGTACTGTATATCAGCGCGCCCGTCGTCCTTATTGACGAGGTGCTCAAATTCGTCACTGTGAGTCTATCGTCGCAAGGACAACTGCTCAAGCTGACTGACTGTTCATAACTCATCAGGCGACATTCATCTCTCCACCATCGAAGATGAAGGTAGACTAGATGTTGATATAGATCATGTGTTCGTTATATGGGGACATTGTAATGTCTTATGATAATCGCTTCTGTTAAAGCTCGAACTCATAACCTAAAAAGATGTCTGCCCCGATGAGGCTCGAACTCATGACCTTCCGATGATTGCCTAATTAGCGTTTAAGGCTTAACAGTCGGACGCTGTAACCAACTCAGCCACGGGGCACATAGCAAGCGGGCCACACAAGCTTCCATAGACAGACAACAGTTGTACATACCAATAGGGCTCGTGTAAGCAGCCACGCGGAATGCCTGTGTGCCGCAATGTGCATGGCTCCTCACTATGCTCGTCGAACACATGGGGAGAGTTGACTGGAGTATCGGACGATGACAAGAAAAGCATTGAGAAAATAGCCGTGGAATTAGCAGGCCGTCCGTCGTGGGCTCCCGTTCTCGACCGTCGACGTTTGTGTACGCCGCTGGCGGTAGTACGCGGCAGTATCCTCACAACGGTGAGTGGACTCCGACGTGTGCGGAATTCGCGTGGTTTAGTATTGCTCACAATATCGTCAAGACCGCTTTGAACGCTTTGAGAATTGTCACGATGGAATGATCATCTCATTGGACCGATATCACGGTCGTGAGAGTGCACCGGTTCGCCAGTTCATGATCAACCGCCATCCGTGAGTGCACACTCAGTTCGGAACCTCTGACGCCACAAGCATTTACCAGTTAACAGTAGATGGGTCTGAGCGGTCGGTCGTATGCATACGAAGCATCTATAGTCGGAAGTGATATGGCAATTGATGAACCTTGTTAGGTTACTTTATCATTCTCACAAGGTTAGTTTTGTGTGCATATGTATCATACGCCCTTCTACTCTCAGGCATGTACATAGTAGCCGGCTCCTCATGGCCATGGCTGCCCGGGACCGCGGTGCGGCCTAGTAGTGCTTGGACTCTGGAGTAAGTCTAGTACTTACATCAACACTACATATCGAGCACACAGTTAGCCGACGCCATCCGTGAACGCTGCCAACTTGCGCCTCCGAGTCGCCTAAACGCATTATGGACCGATGTACTGATCACCTCGGGCCCGCTGGAAGAGCGTCATGCATCGTGCGCCACCGACGTCGACTGCATGGAGAGGCTCTGGCTTCGCTCCAAGCACGCCGCACACGAGCACCACGTTGAAACGCAGGAGGCTGAGGAGCTCGACAACTTGCGGCGCTGTCTCCAAGCTGCCGTACGCGAGTCCCACAAGCATCCGAGCCCCGACTTCTGTCTTCCCCGCGCGGCACGCGCCGGTAATCAAGGTGGACAGATTGTTGGTGCATAGGCGAGATCATGACGAGATACATACGCCACGCGCAATATGAAGTTGTCTTTTCCGGAATTGATGGCGCGGAGACTAACGTTCTTGTCTCTTGTGCGACCTTCAAATTCAGTGGTAGAATGTTCTGATCAGCGGCGGTAAGTAATCCACACGATAAGTGGCTGAAACGTTATCGACGGATAAATAGACAACGTCTGGCCCGCAGCGATATTTCACGCGCACATTCGGGGCACTGACAGGCGGCATGCGACGATACCACACCACCCTGCAGGGTACGGAAACAGCGAGAAGACGTGTGCAAGGAGGTAGCGTGACTAACTATACAGTACAATATCCATGGGCTAGACAGGTAGATATCCCACGTAGGTCTGCAAGAGGGGAGGGAAGTACAGCCTTGACAGGCCACGATGCAGCCTCTGATTCCCAGCCGGAGCATCTATGCCAGCATTGGGAATGACAAGATGCGATCCATCGAACTCAAACCCTGGTGTCGCTCTCAGCAGCATGGGTCGCGCGCCCATGCGCGTGTGCTGGCAGGTCCTCCGGCGGCACAACGTCGAAGCCACTACGTCCCAAGTCCGAGGGAAGGGCTGCCGTGTCGTCGAGCGCCTCTTCGGCAAGCAGAGTCTGTGTCTCGCCTTCATCTTCCATCGGCGCCGCAACGGCCCGCTCAGAAGCAGATCGGAGGAAGCGCGGGGGAGTGACAAGGTGGTTAAAGAGGAACTGTGGGAAACCGTCAGCAATTGGGGCATCGGAGGTCTTGGAGGCGCGAGAACATCCTTACCGTGCCGTATCTACCAAGTCAGCGCCCGCCGGTGTCAGTAATCATGCATGCAGGTTCATCAAGAATACGTAGGAAACTTACACAAGGAGCCCAAAGCCGCCAACTTGCAACAGAGAAATGGGCCACACTAGGACTTCCCAACCCAGACCCAAACTGACGATCCAAATGCTGAGAGTCCTGCAAGTATCTGTCAAGCTACGAGCAGTCGCACTGACATGTCGGGTCACACTGAGTCCGAAGAAGTTGAATAGCGAGATCGAAACCGCGATGACGAGGCCGGAGTAGAGGACCGACGGCGTGTCAATCATTTGGTGCCATCCGCGTGGAAGGTCAAAGAATGGCGAAACAGACGCGTAGCACGCAAGAAGGGGCATCGCGAGCACGATGCTGACCGCGCCGAACAAGCCTTCGAATCCAACGGCGACCAAAGGAGCAACTGAGTAACGGCCCATGATCTTTTCTGTGTGCGCAGCGTGCAAACATATCAGCAGTGCTCAGGATTATGTATGCAGCGGCAGGATAACGACCTTCGATCACGAATTGAGCGGCCGTGCTGGGCAAAGTCAAGGTCAGCACAAAGTACGTTCCACACAAGCAGCCGGCCCCCGAAGATAGCTCGCGGTGGCATGGACAATCGCGGATATGACTGAGATGTAGACGTACAAGATCTGAGCGAACAGTATGAAGAACACGCCTGCGGTGCGCAGTCAGATGACATCGAAGCAGGCTGCGCGATGAATATCAGACTCACCAACGAGAACCTTGGTAACTTCGGGCTCTTCGATAGGTTCAGGCGGTGGCAGGTCGTCCGATGCGTTCAGGCTAGGTTCCTTGACGGCGTCCTTGACCATAGAACCGCTAAGACCGACGAGGGAGATACCTGCCATTACCGTAATAAGGGAAATCCATCTTTGGAACAAGAGTCAGCCAAGGTTCTACACGAGAGCACACCGATGTTTGGGCAGGCTTTATCGGGGAGAATGGGTGGGAGACAGGGTTGCACTCAACTGGTAAAGCCAAAGACGTCTGCGGAGGAAGATGACAGAGAGAACGCCGACAAAGAGCACGAGAGCACCACGGGTCATCTGATAGATCGAGACCGGGGTATACAGCAAACCGACGTTCATCAGCTGTATGGTCGCATTGTGACGAAAGAGTCATCATGAGAAGAAGCAAACGGTTAAGGTCAAGCGGGAGACGCACTGTCGTGCCGGTGAGATCGCAAGCCGCTGGGAACCAGAGTAGGAGGAGTTTCCAGCCACGAAGGCGAGCTTGTGAGACTTCAGCCTTTGCGCCGGCGGCAGGCTCCTCTTCGGAATCGGAAGGGAGGCGTAGCGGCTGAGTTTGCTGCTTGGCGCGTACCCAGGAAAAGATGACAGGGAGGAAGCCTAACGGGGACACGTGTTAACGCGTACTGACGAGATGTGGGATAGTCGACGGAATGGACGTACAGAGCATCTCTCCGACTAGTGCGGACGGTGACACGGGATAAGTAGTGTGCATACACACGATATGGGACACACGCACGGAACATCTGAAGCGTCTGCCACACTGGCTGCTCATAGAGGACATGGTTTGTAGGGTTCTTGTCGTCGCAATTCTCTACGCATTGCATGTCCTGTGGTACAGGAGATGAGTATGGATGCATATATGCGCATACAAAGCTGAATGCACCTGCCACTTGCTCCAGAGCGAGTTACTGGAGCCCTAGAAGGGTATGAGAACGGCGAGGAGGAGAGATGGAAGATCGAAACTGACGGTGATGAGCATACCGGCGATGAGAATGGGGACATATGGCGAGGAGGGCATGGCGGGCGACGACGGCGGGGGCGTTCAGACTGGCTGAGCTCTCAGCTCGTCGTGGCGGGTGACGGAGAGAGGGTGGGTGGGCGCCTGTAGTGGGGGTGAGAGAAGCGTCGGATGGAAGGGTCCCGGAAAGGGAAGCAAGGTGATCGGGGAAATAATTAAATAAGTAATGGGGGAAACGAAGAAGGAGGGACGGAATTCTATTCTTTGGCGGCCGGGCTTTGGGCTGGTTGGAAGGATCAGCCAATGTTCGCGTACTTATATCCTCGCCGGCCTCTTCTCGTCCTCCTCCCTCCTCCCCATGGTCCACCTCGTCGTCTCCACAACACGGGGCAACTCCGGGAGCCGCTTCTTCCCCCACCAGGGCTACTTAGGTCTCACCCCCGTCCGCGTCGAAGGCGGTATGTCCTCTCCCCCTGCCCCCCTCCCCGCAGCTCACCTCTGTTCGCAGTCGTGCGCACCAAGTTCGACGAAGATGCCCGTCCAATCCTTGCAAAGTCTCTCTCCATCTCCGTCCGCTGCTACCAGTCCCGCCTCACCCGCTCTCGCTCCTTTCGCTCCACCCTCGTCGTAGACCACACGGACGTCCTCTGGATCAAGCCCCAAGACAAAGACTATGCCGACGTAGGCGAGCTCGAGTTCCCGTTCAAAATCACCCTTCCAAAACGCACCCTCGGCTTCAGCACCGCAAACTACCAAGATTACCGCGTCTTCTGGCGTTTAGAAGCCAGTAAGTCATCACATTCTCTGCCCCGCTTGTCGCCCCCATCTGCCATCTGCCACGATCATCGTAATGACTTCTTGTCACCCGTGTCTCTCAAGTCCTCGACCATGTACCCATTCCCAGTGTCGGCTCCCGCATTGTTCGCTATTACGACCTCGCCCTTCTACGCTACGATCTTCCGCCGTCAATACAGCCGAAACATCCCGCGTCCCAACACTCACTCATTCATCAAACAACCAAACCCCGTGCACCCGTCCTGCGTTACAACGTGTGCACTCCTACACCCCCGGTAGGGCCTTCTGACCTCATATATGCGACTCTCCTTCTTCAGCCACAGGACCATGGGGTCACCATCCGAAGCGCGACAGTCTCGGTCGAGCGTCGGATTGAACTTTATCACGCTCCCGCTGTTCCAACACCATTGATCACGACAGGCATCAATCATCCTATTGCTGCTTCTGCCTCCCCTGTTGCGACTTTCTCGCCCGCTTCCCCGACTCCATCTTCGCATTTCGATGATGATGCACGCACACCAACGACAGCTCAGTTTGCTTCTGTTTCTAGTCATACCGAATCCTCGTCACATTCCCACTCTCCATACGAGTCTCATTTGAGTCTCAGCCAAGTAACTTTCGACTCCGTGATCAGCAGTGCTAGTTACTCCTCCACCATGGCACTACTCTCGCCGTCGAGCTCCAACGGTGCTTCTTCTCCCATCCCCATCCCTCGCGTGCCGTCACCGTCTATGCCGCCTCCGTCTCCTTCCTCGTTGTCCGTCTCGCCTCGTATCCCCTTGCCTTCCTCGGATACTCCCATGAAGACATTCACGGCCTCGATTGTCTCCACTGAAGTCAGCTCCTTTGACCGCGACTCTTCGGGCCTCTGGCTCAAGACAGTGACACTGCAGTGGCCAGATGCTCGCGGCGCACATCGTTGGGCAATTGGGGAGACAATGCACAGCGACTTCGCCACGGTACGTTTCTTTGTTCGGACGAGGGTCATTGTATCTGGGCCTAGCGGTGCGGACACCCTCGAGCTTGAACCCAAGGAGCTTATGGTCGTACCGACGAACGAGGGGGACCGGAGGGTCGCTATGGAGAAGTGGACAGAGCAGAAGGAACTCTCACAGCGAAGCAAGTCGAAGAGTCCGTGGAGAAGGCGCGGCGAGGATGGTCCTAATGCGGAGGACGCTCATGGGAAGCCTAGCGGGCATGGCCTACCTTCCCCTCCCCAGACACCTGCGCATTCGAGCGAGAATGGCGACCACCGCAAGGCCTGGTCGGGTTCGAGTAACAAGCCGCGCACGAAGGCTCCGCGGAGACCGCATACGTCCGCCGGGCCGAGTGACAAGGCGAATTTTACGTTCGCCGCGATCGCGGACGCCACCCTGCCCCCCGAACCAGACCCGTCAACGTCAGGCCGGTCAAGCGCGAATAGTACGCACAGCCATTCGTCTTCGAAAGGGAAGTCTAGGGATTCTGGCCTCGGGGAGAGCATGATGAACGCGATGGACAAGGTTCGGGGCAAGTCGCGAGCACGCGAGGGAGACGGGAAGAGGGGGCGAGATGTCGCGGATCTGGGGAGGGAGGACGAGCAGCAGAGACGGCAGAGCATGAAGACAGCCGGTCTCGGGCTAGAGGTCGACGACGTGCGCGCGTGGGAGGCCGAACTCGAGCGCATCGAACAGCAATCACGACGGAGTAGCGCGGGTATGCTCGGACTGTTGGGCATGACGCGCAAGCGTACTGGTGGGTAGCCAACGGCCGTAGTCGCATCCAGGGTTCGTCCTTCCCAGCATCCTTCCACGCTTCCGAGCGCTCCAGCAAGCCTCCCCAGCGGGCGCGTCACCTCCGATCCTGCGTCTCTGACACCTCTGTCACTCGCACTAGGCGACACTATGTGCCCCTCCGGACTCGGACGCGACTTCGGCTTGTTCTCTGTTCGGCCGCCTTCTAGTGCGAGCTATCTCTCGGGGTGATCGATATCCCCATTGCTTTCCTTCTGGTCGATATTCGTTCATGTTGTCGTATACGCCGTTCTCGCTCATCTGCATATAGTTTGGACCGGTTCCCTCCGCATTGCATCCTCGGTTCATGCACATCATCTCATTAGCCGCATACTCGTCCCCGGCACACACATACACGATCCTACACATATACACATACATTCGCGATACCTTAATAGCTCATCGATGTCGATAGTAATGTACCGTTCGCTTTCGCTGGCTCGTCCCCCTATAGGACTCCGAGAGCCAGCTGCACATCATTCTCCACTATCCCGCTGCTAACGTGCATGGGCTGTGACCTGCTGTGACACATCCGGAATCCATGCATTCGTGGCGCGGGAGGGTTTCATTCCATCTGTCTATCCGCACCCTATTTCTTTGCGAGTGTGTATGTATGTACGTAGCACCCTCCCGCACACCCCCGGTTGCAGTTAACTTATCCTCTCCATCTTTTCGCAGATCACGCTTCAGGTTTCCTGAAATGCAAGTTATCCGTTCGCGCGTCCCGAGTCCCGAGTTGCGTTCGAAGGCCGAGTCCGAGATGACGACGTATTCTGCCTATCATCGCGGGCACGGGACGCACTGGCCAGCGTCACCGCACCGGGGACGACGGCGATGCGATCAATAAGTACTGGCTGACGCACAGAAGTCGCAACGACGGTCGCCCGCGCCGCGCGGTGCGTGCACCTCCAACGGCGACGCGTCCTCGACTGACAAATCTCCGGCCGCGTCGCCTGCTTCTCGCGCCTGTTTGTGGCCCGGCCGGAGGCGTCTTCTCCGTAAATTGTCGCGACGACGCGACGCCTTTTGCGGCTTCGCGCTGCGCTAGCCCGCGACACTAGCACCAAGAACCATCCCGTCCGCCAAACTTTTAGTGCCATGAGAGCCAGCAGGAGCCAGCAGCGGAGCGACACGCACGCAGCCGGAGCTAGTCTCGTTTGGGCGTGGGCGAGTCGTTTTTGAGCTTCGCGGGAACCTTCCGTTCGTGCGGGTTGGCCAGTGGTTGGCCTCGCGATCGCGATCGCTATCGGCCCACGCCTCCCGCCAGATCCGAGGCTGCCTTGTTTCGCCTTTTCGTCTCCCTCCGTCCTGCGATCTGCGATCTCGGGGCTCGTACCCGTGCGCGAGGAGTTCGCGGAGGGTTGCTAGCGATATGGATCAAGAACGGCGGGGCAGCCTCGAGTCGGACGCGTGCTTTTCGGGAAAATTGATATGCCTGTCTCGCCCCAGATTGACTTGATGCAGCTTGATGCACGACGGAACAGCACGCCTGCGCCTGCACACACGCGGGCGGGCGGAATGTGGGCATGCAGGTGTGTCGGGGTCGGGTGCGAGTCGCGGACGAGAGTCCAGCATTCCTGCGTTGCACTTCCAGAAGATGGCGAGGAAGGGAAGAGCATGGCGACTGCAGAGATCCAGACCTCCGAACCTCAGAGGTGACAACATGCGCCTCTAGGAGCAACCCTCGTCGCTATGGAGCGAGACCGGCGCGTCTACAGCGTTAATTGAGCGGACATTCGAGATGTTCAGATGCTGGGAACTTGGAAGTGCTGCGCCGACTTCCGAGGTGCGCATGACATACCACGCGTCCCGTGCGTCTTGTGGAGTTCAAATTCCTTAGCGTCGTATAGGCCTGTGGCATCGGCTGACTGGCTTGGCAACTTTTAATGAGCAGTCAATCAAGTACAGGATACTTACTTACATAGTACGTTTAAGTACCGCAAGGCCTCCAAGCGCCAAATGAGCCTTTGGGAATGTCAGTATGCATGGTTTTCGCGAAGGACGTACGAGAAGTTCGCAGTGATGATGAATACCATCAATTGCTCGTAACAGTGTTGCGGTTGAAACTTGACGTGCTGTTTGTGCAGGCGGAGTGCGATGCCGACTCAAAACAAGGTTCACGTCGGCATGGCCAAGCCAAGACCGGGGTGGCGTGTGGACTCCCACGCGACCGGTACCGATCACACGCCACGAGCGTAGAGCTGCGCAGAGATGGCTAGAGATGGAGATGGGGCAAGCGCGATGAGATGGAGAGATGAGCAAAGACAAATTGACAACGATGATGGTTAGCGGATATGTACTTAAATTAAGTACTTACTCACAGTGGTCGTCACTGACATTGACAAACTGTTGGTGGCGTCGCGCGCGAAGGACATTGCACCCTTCGCGGCACGGGAGTGTCGTCTTTAGAGATGAAGACAGGATAGCGTGCTGTCAGAACATGCGCTTGGGTACTTAGCGTCGATACATGCCCAAGGGGACTCGTTGGCCAACCTACTCAGTTGCCTGATATGGTCACGTGAATGGTTCTACCGTCACAAGACTGCGGTTTCACCTCTCCGTCTGCGCACCGTCTGACATATGCATACGTTTCACGGGTGCTGTGAGGAGGAAAAGCAATGTCCGGCGATGGCCAGTGTCTTATCTCTAGCCCTGATGTGGGTAGAACATATCCGTGCATGGTGCAAACGCTGACCAAGGAGCCACTCACCAAGCTGATCCGACAATGTACGGCTTGTGCTGTCGCGACGGCGAACCCGCCTGTGAAGCCATAACAGGCTGCTCTGTCCCTCCGTGGCGCGCCCTTACGGCATTGCGGCACCGAAGGCTCATTGTTCTCCGGAGGCCAGGATGGTCCAAAGAGTTAATGGCTTCTCGTATTCCGGATCGATGATCATGAGTTCCTCCGGGGGCTCAAATGCCGAGTAAACCATCAGTCATCATGAACTCTCCTCGGTGCTTCTCTGTCGCGTGCTGCAGCAGTACGGTCGGCTTATCCGCGCCCATCGCATCCTCATCCTATGCCAGCTAATACTATGTCAAGTTGGTGAGGCAGTCGAGCAAGGGGATATGCAGCAGGCACTGACCTGGTACGTATACATCATTGAGTCCTGCACTGGAGCCGTAGATGTTCGAATAGGTGGTCTCTTGACGCTAGAATGATTCTGCATCTCCAGAACTGTTACTTCTTCGCAATAGCATCTGCGAAGACCGCAGTACGTTGATTGAGACTTCGCTCTGTTTGTATCTCAGACAGAAGCCACCGACACAGTCAGGCCGCCGGTTAGCCATCGCAGTTACGAGTCCGCAGCACGAGCAGCTTCCCGGCAGTTCCTGCAAACTATTTTGACCTTCAAAGGGGACTCTGACGATCCAGATTCCAGCAGTGCGGGCCGTGATACTGACGTGCGCAAACCTCACACCCATCTTCTTGCGTCCATATGCATCGAACTACAAGGTCCGTGCCAAGCCGGGCCCTCCAATACTTAGCCTCCGCCTGGAAGCCCGCCCGACTGCTCGAAGTCAATCACCTGCATCATCGTGGCCGGCCACGCGCACGCGTCCGCAGACAAGACGCGACATTTCGGGGAAGAGGAGCCGGCCGCGCGTGCCCGGGAAAGGGGTGCTCGGGGAGAACGTGTAAATGACCCGCGTGCGACGGGGCCACGTTCTCGAGGGAGGCTTGGAATCGTGCAGCGAGGCCTCAAGCGAGTGAAGAGAAGCGGGGAGGCGCACCGCGTGCCCGCCTTCGGATTCCTGGCCATGGATGAGGAAGGAGGGCGCGCTACCATATCTGCTACACTGCTTCGGACTCTCATGGGTTGCTGGATAGATTGGGTAAGCAACGTCCTGACTTAAGCGTACACTTACCTTTCTAACCGAGAAGCTCAGTCTTCTAAAGCGACAGGCCCCCACGACAACCTGGTCGTACAGACAACGTACGGTGTCCGCTGTTATCGTAACTATACATATGCCGGAATAATTCAGCTCGCTCGCGGTACCCGGAGGTATAATATGATCTTGTGCGCCTTGGGGGATGATCTACTCGAATAGTCCCCGATGCCCATATCGTCCAGCTGCCGAGGGACTTTTGCAATGACCAGTGGTCCGTGCAAATTGAACGGACTTTTCGCGGCCTATCCTATCTCATTTGCGAAATGAATCAGTATGAACTCTACCTTGAACTTCATGAGAATACATGGTGCAGTAGTTCAACGCTCCTCTGGATTAGGTTGGAACGAGAATTTGCTGTAGATGAGCGACCAATCTGTTTTTTTAAATTGCTGACCATTATTTGCTCAATTAGGACTTCTAGTAGGGTGGAGATCACATTGACGTCTTCTTCTTGTCTGCCGCCTCACAAGGGAGCTGGAATCATGCGCTCAATCTCATCTTCGGATTCATCATCGCTATCCGAGCTGCGTCCGGCCTCTCCTCGTGTTAGGGCTTCTAGCTCTTCGAGATCCCATCCGATCATCCTCTTCTTCATGATGAGTCTGCGGACGCCGTCCGCGAGCTCGGCCAGAATTTCGTCACTACACAACGAGTTCAGCTAACCCTGCCCGGCTCGCTATCATTTGATTTTCGGAGCTCACCTAGCGTACGCGATCGTCCAGACACAGAAGTCGTCGACCCAGATCTTGCTGTAGACGTAATACACATCGTGGTGGTCCAAGATGTCCTTGACCTCCATCAGACACCGCGCTACGACCCTCTTCCCCCGGGCAAGCAGTTCGGCGACATCGTCCCGACAGCGTTCTGCGAGTGCGAAGGAGCGATAGAGCAGGAAGGCCAGCGCGCGCCGGTAAGAAGCAGCGAAGGTCGCGGCTAGCTCGGCTTCCGTAAACGGAGACGTCTCCGCAGGGAGGTCGTTATCATACGGGGGAGGGTCGAGCGCGGAAAACGCAGGTGTGAGAGTAGCGACGGTCCATGCGCTCTCTGGCGTCGGGTCATGTTGCGTCGTGCGCGTCTCGTACGCGTACGAGAAGAGCAGGGTGAGCAGGGTGAGGTAGAGCTGGTGATTCTGCGCGGGCGTGGCGAGGTCTGTTCGGGAAGTTCAGAAGCGTGTTCGCGTGTAGATAGGGTTCAAAGGGAGACGAGCGTACACTCTTTCCGAGGTAGGCGCAGCATCGTGAGGTTCTCCTTCTCGGTGTATTGAAATTCGTCGGCAGATGCGACGTGCGGATGAGGCCAGGCGATGAGTTCGCGAATGTACTCATCGTCGGCATAGTCCGCCCTACGTAAGACGGAGCTTAGTTTACGGTAATGAGGAAGGACAGATGTGAGGCGAGCTTGCATGTAGTGCTCTTCGTCCCATTTGTCGTCCTCGTGCTTGAGACGCCGCAGACGGCGCTCTTCGGGCGGGCACGTTTCTACGTCGACGCCTAGCTCGTTAACTTCGTTCTCGGTATGCTCCACATGTCTGAAGTAACCAGAGTGCATGTCCAAGAACCCATACCGGCGCTCGGCACTCGTCTGCAATTGTGGCAGAGACTCTGGCACTGACTGAGGCAACTGCCAGTCGTTTTCGGCGGCTGCAATAACGGTTGAGAGCCGCACAGGTGGTATGCCGACAGGTCGCACCTTCCAGTATCTCCTGTTGCTCGAGAGTCAGCTCTTGCGTCCGCTCAACCAGCTTGTCGGTCTCGTCATCGTGAAGGACATCATGCGAGTCCAGGACTTCAATCACCGGTTGCGACGGAACCTCCTTGGACGGCCGGGGTGCGAGAAGTTTGGCGAGCAAATCGAGGTCCTTGAAAACCTGGCCGGGCACTTCTTTGGTGAGCGTCACGGTCAGATATCCGGTGCTCGGGTCGTAGACGGCACTTGAGGCGTCGTCTTCGAGGATGGAATGCGAGAAGTTGAGGCGCAGAAAGTAGGGGCTGATGTGCACGCTGAAGAGCGTCTCGTCGACGTTGATTTCGACATCGGACGCCTACTTCCAGGACAAGATTTTCAGCGGAAAAGCGCTGCTGAGGGACAAGAGGGCAACCTACTCGCACAGAAGGGCAATATATTGATACGACGACGGAGGTGTCTGTCTGTGAGCAGGAGAATCGGGGTGTGATCATGCTGTCCAGTGCACCTTCAGTGCAGCCAGATGACGGTCGGTGGTTTGGATCGAACGGGCGCTCCGTCCGTATAGGAGGTCAGAGGCGGATTTGGGCAAGAGCTCGTTGGTCGCACTGCGCTCTCCTCCGCCGGCGACCCTCGCCCCGATCGGCAGACAGCATCGTTTGACTGTGAGAGTGCGCGTGAAGCAGGTGGCGAGAGGAAAAGGCAGACCATCTGCACTTTGAGCTCATGTGAGGCCAGTGACTCGATGAGGCGTTCGAAATTCGCGCTCTTGCCTCCGCCGTGGATGTTATAAACCATTCGACCGACGACGTCCCCTACCCCCGACGCTCATCCGGCTTCACTCGACATGGCCATAGACACGCAGGTCAAGCGAGCTCTTACGTCGTGTGTGAGAGTGACGTTAGCTGACCCGAAACGCAGAAACTCCCAGCGTTTCCTCCCCTCTCCACCGTCGAGAACATCATCCTCAAAGAAAAGCAGGGGAACTGCGTGCCTGTATACGTCGAGCTTCCAGGAGATCTCCTCACACCATGTGTCGCATACCTGCGGATCGCAAAGGACTCCAAGTACAGTTTTCTCCTGGAGTCAGTAGTGGCAGGAGAGAGCCTTGCGCGGTATAGTTTCATCGGAGCAGGTGCGCCCCATCCTTACTACGAACGAGCGTGAATCTCTGACATACAAGAAGACCCATTCAAGATCATTCGGGTAGGACCCAATGAAGAAATCACTGGGGACCCCATGGTTGCACTGCAGAAGGAGATGGCCATGTACAAGTACGTGAAGCTGCCCGAGGTCCAAACGTTCACTGGCGGAGCAATCGGCTACGTCGGGTACGACTCCATCCAGCATTTCGAGCCCAAGACCGTGCGCCCCCTGGAAGACCCCCTCCGCATACCTGAAGCTATCTTCATGCTTGTCGATACCCTCCTCATCTACGACCATCTCTACCAGAACGTGAAGGTCGTCTCACATGTCTTCTGCCCAGGGGACGCGAACCAGGCCAACCTCTCGTTCATCTATCAGACCGCGGTGTCGAAGGCCCGGAGGCTCGCAAAGCTCGTGATGACCAGCATAACACCCGAAGTCTACCAACAACCTGTGGTTCTCGGCAATGAGGCCGTGTCCAATGTTGGGAAGGCTGGATATGAGGGCTTCGTGACGAAGCTGAAGGAGCACATCGTGGCGGGGGACATCATTCAAGCCGTCCCTTCGCAGCGTCTGGCACGTCCGACGAATCTGCACCCGTTCAACGCATACCGGCACCTACGACGCATCAACCCCAGTCCGTACATGTTCTACCTGGACTGTGGTCACATCCAGATCGTCGGTGCTAGCCCCGAGACACTCTGCAAGGTCGAGAAGAACAAGGTGTACAACCACGCGATTGCGGGCACTATCCGGAGGGGTCAGACTGTGGAGGGTGAGTTGAAGTGTTATCAATTGGCCATCGTCCATCTGCTCACGTATGCTCAGAGGACGAGAAGCTCGGAGCGGAGCTGCTTGCTTCAGAGAAGGACAGAGCAGAACACATCATGCTGGTAGACCTTGCGCGCAACGACGTGAATCGTGTGTGCAGGCCTGAGACGGTGCACGTCGACCACCTGCTTAAGCTGGAGAAATTCAGCCATGTAATCCACTTGACTTCGCAAGTCTCGGGTCTCCTGCGCGAAGGCAAGACAAGGTGAGCCCTCTCATTGACTCATGTATCGACTATGTACTTATGCCCTGCCAAGGTTCGATGCATTCCGTTCGATCTTCCCTGCAGGTACCGTATCGGGTGCCCCGAAGATCAAGGCCATTGAGCTCATCTACGAGCTCGAGAAGCAGCGGCGCGGTATCTATGCTGGGGCTATCGGCCGCTTCGACTTTGCAGAAGACGAGATGGATACATGCATTGCCATTCGTACCATGACTTTCAAAGACGGAATCGCGTACCTTCAGGCTGGGGGTGGTATCGTTTTTGACAGCGTAGAAGAAGATGAATATATCGAGACCCTCAACAAACTGAAAGGCAACATGAGGGCTCTCGAGGCAGCAGAACGTAGGTTAATCTATCCTCATCGTCTTGTGCGTAGCTGACCGCCCCTTGCAGAATACTGGTACGACGTCCAGAATGCGAAGAGTGCGCCAGCGGTATAATTAGACGACGTATGTAATGTATGGATGTGTAGATCTATGATGAACCGCCCCGCCTCTTGGCAGCTGCCGCCGCCATGCGTGATCGTGCCTCCTCCTGGAATATCGCAACCCCTTCCCGTCCGGCTACACTTAGCAATCCTGCGACAAGTTCTGCTGTCCGAGTGCTCTCGTCGTTGGCCGGTATAGGATACATGACCGCCCGAGGGTCGACGTTCGAGTCGACGATACCAATGGTCGGTACATGCTCCAGTGCACATTCCCGGATGGCGTGGATGTTCTGTATGGGATTGAGGAAGATAACCAGGTCTGGGATGACTTGCTCGTCGCCTGCAACCTCCGGACCGAACATATGTACCCTGTTCGTCAAAGTGCCAGGTAGCCATCGTTCGCCGACGTGGTAGCCCTGCTTGCCCATACGCTCCGCTGCAAGGCGGACGGTCGGACGCAGGTCTGACCGCGTCCCGACGAAGACGACGGAGCCACCGCGGGCAGCGACACCTCGTACGACTTGCGCGGCGCGTCGCAGGAGGGGGAGTGTATGGTCGAGATCGATGATGGTAATGCCCGCACGGACCCCATATGCGTAAGGGACAAAGTTGGGGTTCATGCGGGTCTTCGAATGACCGAAGTGTGCGCCGGAGGCAATGAGAGCAGAGAGGGTGATGTCGGAGGGCGCGACGGGTCGGTGGAGGGAATGGTGAGGCTGGAAGGTGTTGTCTCGTGTCTGAGTAGAGCCATACTCAGAGAATGTGTCGACTATGTTCGCAATCAGAGAGTGTACTGGGGAACATTAGTTATGACACTCACTGAGTTTCTTATACTCGGCACGTTTTAGCTGGAAGTTCGTCCATTCGTCCACGGTCTCCAGCGGCTTCTCCTCCACCCTACCAGACGAGAGATGTCGGACGTGCGCGGCGACCGGCGTCGGCAGTCGTGCGCGCCGTGTACACCGAGCGGCGGGGGCAGCCCAGGAGCGGGGGAGGGCGTGCATGGCTTGCTGGAGGAGTCGGTCGGACGCGGTGGCGGCAAATGGCAAGGCGCGTTCCGGGGCGCGTGGCAGACGCTTACCTCAGCATCCTCAATCGATTTTTTTCCTCTTGACCGCCCGAACTCTCTTCAGCTTCGCCTCAGCCCTCTCCCATCTCCTTCTCCCACCCCTTCACTCTTTCTTTCCCAACAAAAATGGAGGACGTATTCGACGGCGCCGTTGGCATTGATCTCGGTACCACCTACTCGTGAGTTGTCGGCTTGGTTTTGGCCTCATACGCGAAGCTGAATGTGAATGGCAGCTGCGTCGGTGTTTGGCAAAACGACCGTGTCGAGATCATCGCCAACGACCGTACGTGCTAGTCCTTGGACAGTTGTAGGACACATTCTCAAGGATCTGGTGCAGAGGGTAACCGGACCACTCCTTCTTACGTCGCTTTCTCCTCTGAGGAGCGTCTGATTGGCGATGCCGCGAAGAACCAGGCTGCCATGAACCCCAAGAACACCGTCTTCGACGCAAAACGCTTGATTGGCCGGAGATACGAGTAAGTCACGCAAGGGTGTACCGTTACGAAGATTTACTGAATTTTATGCCCCTTTTCCAGCGACCCGGACGTCAAGAAGGACATGACCCACTGGCCATTCGAGGTTATCGAGAAGAATGGCTCTCCCCTCATCAAGGTTAACTACCTTGGCGAGGAGAAGACCTTCAGCCCTCAGGAGATCTCTTCGATGGTCCTCATCAAGATGAAGGAGATTTCTGAGGCTAAGCTTGGCAAGACCGTGAAGAAGGCTGTCGTGACGTGAGTTATTTTCATGTCACGTCTACTCTCCCCCGAGACTGACAGTTACTCAAGCGTCCCCGCCTACTTCAACGACTCACAACGTCTTGCGACCAAGGATGCTGGTGCCATCGCTGGTCTCGAGGTCCTCCGTATCATCAATGAGCCTACCGCTGCCGCTATCGCTTACGGTCTCGACCGCCAGTCAAGCGTGGAGAAGAACGTCCTCATCTTTGACTTGGGCGGAGGAACGTTCGATGTCTCCCTCCTGAACATCACTGGTGGTGTCTTCGCCGTCAAGGCGACTGCCGGTGACACCCACTTGGGTGGTGAGGACTTCGACAACAACCTCCTTGATCACTTCAAGAAGGAGTTCCAGAAGAAGACCGGCCACGACATTTCCGACGACGCTCGTGCTCTCCGCCGTCTCCGCAGCGCGTGCGAGCGTGCTAAGCGGACACTTTCCAGCGTCGCTCAGACTACCGTCGAGGTGGACTCGCTCTACCAGGTGAGGCGCTTGTCTGGACCTACATGGTGGCTATATGCTCATCCAACTCGTTCAGGGTGAGGACTTCTCCGCGAACATCACTCGTGCTCGTTTCGAGGAGATCAACGCTGCTCTCTTCAAGTCGACGCTTGACCCGGTTGAGCGCGTGCTGAAGGATGCGAAGATGCCTCGTGAGAAGGTCGACGACATCGTCCTTGTTGGTGGTTCTACTCGTATCCCCAAGGTTCAGTCTTTGGTCTCGGAGTACTTCGGTGGTCGCCAACTCAACAAGTCTATCAACCCTGATGAGGCTGTTGCTTACGGCGCCACGGTCCAGGCTGCTGTCCTCACCGGTCAAACCTCCGATAAGACTGCCGATCTCCTTCTCCTCGATGTCGCCCCCCTCTCCCTTGGTGTCGCCATGCAGGGCGATATCTTCGGTGTCGTCGTTCCCCGCAACACCCCCATCCCCACCAACAAGTCCCGTGTCTTCACGACTGTTGAGGACAACCAGACGACCGTCACCTTCCCCGTGTACGAGGGCGAGCGTACACAGTGCCGAGACAACCGCTTGCTCGGCGAGTTCGAGCTCACTGGCATTCCTCCCATGCCCCGCGGTACTGCCGAGCTCCTTACTACCTTTGAGCTCGATGCGAACGGTCTGCTCAAGGTCACCGCTCAGGACCGTGCGTCCGGCCGTAAGGCTCAAATCAGTAAGTCCATTCGCCGTCCGATCATCTTGTGCATGTGCTCATCTGTCGTCTTGAACAGGCATCCAGAACTCTGTCGGCCGCCTCTCGTCGGCAGAGATCGACCAGATGATCAAGGATGCGGAGCACTACAAGCAGGCGGACAAGGACTTCAGCGCGCGGCACGAGGCGAAGGCCGACCTGGAGAGCTACATCCACCAGGTTGAGAGCACCATCACTAGCCCCGAGATCGGCATGAAGATCAAGCGTCATGCTAAAGCGCAGGTCGAGGCCGAGCTTGCCCGCGCACTCGAGAAGCTCGAGATCGAGGACTCGACGTCCGATGAGCTCCGCAAGGCGCAGCTCGGTATCAAGCGTGCCCTGCAAAAGGCGACCGCTGGTATGCGGTAGAGCCACAGACTTACGACCTGTCATGATTGTAGATATGCACGCTGTTGTAGGATGCGGGGGGTGTGGACGTGTTGGCACTTGCATGCTTTGGTCTCGCGTCGTCGCTGTCTGTCTCTTGCATCTCTTGTTGTTTCATGATCGCACTTATACGTACATGAATGAACCTTTCCTTCTCTGTACCTGTAAGCCTGCTGTCGTGATCCGTGCACCCCTTGCCTGCTCTTGCACCGCTCTCCTGCATGTAGCCATACCAAAACGAGACGAATTCAACGCGACTAGAGCTACAGATACTATGCAAAGAAACGTAAACAACAAATATGGGCGATCGGCTACTGTGTTTTGGATGACATCGCCTTGTGTACACGTAGCCCCACCTCGAGAATCCACAACTCTTCGTCCGCACCATCACAGAGTGCCTTGTCAGCCTCCGCAAAAACTAGTGCACATTGGGACTTCTGACGTGCACTTAGGGTTGGGTGTAGTACAACATGATCATGTAACTGACAATCTTCGTCAACTCACGCATGGAGGCTATAGACGGCACCCACCTGAGAAATTATTTGGGATGCAGAGTAGCCTTCTCGGATAATTTCATTCACCTTCTGTCTGACTCCGTCGTAGCCTTTCACCTTAACGTTGCCCGCCTCGTCCATATCGATGTCCATGCTGTCGCCGCCCACTTGCTCAATTCCGAGGGAAGTAGCAAAGTCCGCGATGACACCGTCCGGGACAACCCCAGCGATTTCCTGAATATCTTGTGGGGTGATGTCGCTAGGTGGTGTTGTTGACATCGAGAGTCGAGACGCGGATTGCAGATACGTGATGGCGCGACGGAGGTCTCCGTGGGATGTACCGATGAGGGCCTCAATTGTCTCAGAGTTGACTGGGACGTTCTCTGCGCTGGCGATCTGCGCGAGACGGGCGGAGGTGGAGGACGGGTCCAGGGGTTTGAAGCGGAACTTCGAGCAACGGGAGGCGAGAGGCTCAATAATCCTGTGTGGGTACACGTTGCGAGTTGCGAATACGGAGTAAGGATGATGCTGTCGCGTGAAACGAGATTGAGAGACGGGCGAAGGATACGTACCTTGTCACGTAGTTGCAAACGAGGCAGAAGCGCGTTATGCGAGCGTACAACTCCATGATACGGCGCAGAGCAGCTTGAGCATCTTGTGTCATAGAGTCCGCCTCATCCAGGATGATGATCTTGTAGGGGGGACATGGGTAGGTCGTGCCATCAGACGCGACTGCCTGAGCGCGGGGGGTCTGTCGCGCAAAGTTCTTGATTTTCTCCCGCACGATGCTGATACCTCGCTCGTCAGATGCATTGAGCTCCAAAACACGTGAGCGGAAGTTGTCCGGCCTGATTGGGTGCGTGAGGCAATGACTCGAACGTGGGGTAAGTGGCCAACGCACCCGAAAAGTTGTCGAGCCAAGGCTAAGATTGTGGATGTTTTGCCAGTTCCCGGTGGTCCGTAGAACAACATATGCGGGAGCTACTGAAGTCAGCAGCATGCCACAGAGTACAATACGTGCAACGTACGTTCGAGGACGTTAAAGTCTTCCGTAAGACCGCCACCGTATGCTCTTGTGCGGATACATCGTCAATGGTTTTGGGTCGGCTGCACGATGTGTTGTCAACTTGAGCTCATGACACGCTACATGTTACTCACTATTTCTCTACCCATGGCTGATGCTGTGAATCTACAGATCGTTTCTGTGCTGCTTTTGGTGCGTGCGACTGGAAGAAGGACATGGATGATGGTCGGATGCAAGTAGTACGCGGCCACAGACGCGGTGTGACGCGTACGCGTAGCGACCGCGAGACGTCACAGGCGGTCACCGAAAGGGGGTCCGTGTGACCGAGCGCGTCGCTCCTTCCGACCACATCCCACTTGTCCGCACTCTAGCTGCCCTCGTCCTCGACGTGAATGAAGACGCCAATGAGCGTCATGACAAACGCAGATCTTAACATGGGTATGTTCTGCATGTCATCTACAAATCTCTCGTCTGAACTTAGCCTCTACCTAGTTTCGCCATCTGACGGCGCGCTCAACGGTGAGAACGTACGGGCGTGTTTACACGTGTCATCTCGCTGATATCAAGCAGAGAGACCCGCAAAACCCTCTTTGGTTGAGTTGAAGAATGGAAAACTTGTATTGAAGCAGAAGACGGTTTCGTTCGAGAAAATGTCGGAGACTTTACAGGGTGAGTACACAACGCACTACTTTCCACGCGAGCGACGCGAGCCTATGTGCTGCAGAGATCGTCAAGTTTCGGGAGATGTTAGAGGAAAGGCTGTCGTCTAGACTACCGCCAATGACCGCGGTTCCCGATGAGCACAAACCAGTGATTGCCAAGCTCGTACACGAAAGGTACGCGTTGGCCACCTTGCATGTACCCCCAAGATTGTCTCATCGGTATGTCGCAGCGACAAGACGCTACAGGCACTCTCGAAACACGTTCAACAACAATTACTACCTGAAGTGGACGAATACGAGGACGATAACAGCGACATACGCGCCATGCTGCCCCTTGACACGGTGGAAAACGCGATCAAGAGTGTCGCGAAGCGGGTCAACTATGGATTGGATAGCACCGGGGAGGGTGGCAAAGTTCCCGCCTCATGGCTTGTATGGCGTTGGGAACTATCAGACGTGTGTCGAGACTGGCTGCCGAAGACGGCCAAGGAGAAAGCAGACAACAGGCTGAGGGAGAGGCAGCAGGTACGTGTCCTACTTCGTTGATCAACATCATGACTTGAAGAGAGCAACATTGTTAGGCGAAGCAAGATGTGAAGACGCTCTTCGAGTCGTTGCCAGATCACGAACGCGTAGCTATCCTCGGTACCAACAAGACGCCTGCAAAGGTCAAGCATGCGAAGGGTGTGCCGGGGTCAAGCACGATAAATCTCCGTCAGACGACAAGCACGCCGCCGGGAGCTACTGTGATAGACCTCAGCAAGGATGAACCTGTCACATTAGCTCAGAACAAGGTAATCATGGAGAGTGCCACCCCGGAGACCAATGCTGGAGTATGTGATGATCATACTTACCCACCTGATTCTCACTCACCAACATTTCTAGGAGACGCCAGACAAGAGGTCTGTAGGGAGGCCCAAGAGACCTATGGATCCCGAGAAGGCAGCAAAGGTATGCGTTGACTCGAGACCGTTCCCAGCTATGGGCTCGCTCACAGTTTGTTCAGGAGAAGGAACGTCAAGAGAAGAAGGCTGCCAAAGTCGAACGGGAGAAGAAAGTTGAGGCTGCCCAGGCCAAATCTCGCTCTATAATGGCAAACTTTTTCGGGAAGGCGAAAGGCTCAGCTTCTGCGTCGCCGGCCAAGGGCAGGGACGGCGAGACGGGCTCTCCTGGGCCCACTTCCGCTCAGTCCGACTTCCAGCGAACTTTCAGGCCATTTGCGATCAAGAAGGACACGGTATTGGCCCCACAGAACTGGTTCCGTGAACGTAGCTCGCGCGAGAAACGCCAGCGAAAAGCCGCCAGTAGGACAACAAGAAATGTAATAGTGATTGACGACGACGAAGATGCTACTGAGCTTGAGGATGTGATTATGGAAGACGCGCAGGATCTGGATAGTATGGCTCCTCGAGGTGTGTCCTGCCCGTCATCTTACTTACCTGTATATTGATTCGTGTCACAGACCGGTTGCGGGATATCCTTACCCGTCTACCCGCGGGACCAAATCCATCACGGCGACCCCTTCAACCGACTGGCTACAAGACATACAACCCTCTGTCGGTCAGAGGACTCATGTCACAGCTCACTGAGGCAGAGGTCGCAGGAGACGACACCGAAGTCCGGCGGCTTCTCGCTATCCTCCGAAATCGCCAGGCACTGCCCGCGAAAGCCTTCATGTTCCACGAGGACGCCAGACCGGGCTACTTCGGCACATTCACGCGAAACTCACGCGAGATAGGGCCTCGTTCTCCATTCGCTCGCGATGCTGTCCAGGTGGACTACACCTACGATTCCGGTGAAGAATGGGCGGAGGAAGACGCAGGTGACGCAGACGACGTGGTGGAGGATGGCGATGAAGACGGCGATGGGGACGAAGAACAAGATTCGGACATGGACAGTTGGTTGGTTGACGACGACGAGGTTGAGGACCCTGGAACGCCTATAGAAGAGAGATTGGGTTCTCCCAACTTTCCAGATATCGATCTTCTGCCGCTAGGGAGTGGCAACGGGAAGAGGAAGGCGAAAGAAGAGAAGGAAAAGAGCAGCGGAGGCAAGAAGAGACGGGTTGTCATCCCTCTCGTACCCTTTGTCAAGGGTCCGGAATGGGAGCTATCAGTAGGACGGTGCGCGTACGAACCGTTCAAAGCTTACCGCATACAGCTTTTCAACGGTATGTTCTCTTCTCGCACCTTCCCGTATTCGGCGCGAGCCTCGTTCCTGACCACATTCCAGACACATCACACCCTATCGACCCATTCAGATTCGTCTCCCAACCGGTCGAGCAACAGATCCATGCTTCCGGTTCAGGGCAGAGTCACAGTCATACCGCGGACGGCTTCGCCATACCCGCTCTTCCGCCACACCTGACCAAATCGTCATCACACCCGTCTGCACTGACACCAAGCTCGAGTACGAGCTCAGATGCATCCCCGGCGCCCATTGCCAAACGTCCAGCGCCTGCTCCAAGAAACCCCTTCCCTGAGGCACATCTCCCCCATCTGCTCGCCCGTATCAACGAGCTCGCCACGAGCAGTCTACAGGGTATCGTGGAGACGGTGCATCGGGAGCTGCAGGCGCATAAGGTGAAGAAGAACGCGATCGAGGCAAAGGTTCGGGAAGTCGGTGAGAAATGCAAGGAGAAGAAGGTGTGGGTCGTGAAGCCGAGTATGCGGGTAAGTGGTTGCTTCTGCTAACTATGGAACATTTACCGATTGACACATCCATAGGCACAGGATGGAATGTCGTAGTCTCTATGACATGTCATGTAATATGGCAGTTGGCATAGCTCGCGAGTATCCGATATTCTAATCCCCTTGAGTGAGGCTCCTTGTTATAGTGTATCGTATCCGTCGCATATCTTCCTATGTCATACATCTAGTCGCTACAAATATAACTTATGAATCAGGGACGAAGAAGGGGAACGAACGGAGTCCTAGGATACCGCAAGTTTCCATAATAGATCAGTATACTCTGCGTCTGCCTTCTCCTGGTCAAATGTGACGCAATGGACATCCCCTGATTCAGCGCCTGCGGGTTTGTCAACTCAGGTCATCGGTGAACTTCACGACGTAAGACTTACGGACTAGCATCTTCGTCATATGCCCGTCTTTTTCAACGACGGGTTCAAATCCGAGCCCTTTGTACAGTGCAAGGCGTAATCTGCATGCAGTTCAGTGGCATCAGTGTGTTGATCACTTCAGGAATCGCAGCACTCACGCAGTAGTATCGAGATTGTGTTCCGTAGCTGGGTCAGACATCTCGAGGGTATGGGTTTCCTCCTTCAGGCGCGTTAGCTCAGCTTCCTTGCCTGCGAGCGCACCTTCCGCGTCGTTGATGGCCTTGGCCAAAGAAAGTCGCGTCGCGTCTAAGTCGTTCATCTGTGCGACATGTTCCTCAGCAGATGGGATGGTCGATGGTCGAGCGGCGGATATCCGTGCTGCTTCGAGCACTTTGGCAAGTTCTGAAGGATGAGATTAATTACCCAGTCTCGATAAGAATGATGACAAGCAGTTCACGTTTGAGCTTCACTTGCGCTTCGCGTAGTTCCTTCTGTCGTGTATCCTGTGTGAGAGCCATTCGTTCCTCGGCGGCGGCGATCGTGAGGTAATCATCCTCGGGGTCGATGATGGGGACCATCTCTCCCATCGCCTTCCTGTAAATCCAAGGTCAGAGCATTGTCGCTGCACACACTATAGTGTACTCACACTGCTTCCTGCATATTGATAGACATTATGTAGTGATTTGCGAAGACAGCTGTTTGTCGATGTTGGTGGTAGATGTTAACGTCGGAAGCGGCGCCTAATAGTCTACGAACAAGTGTGACACATGTAAACGCGATCACATGACTGCTGTCACACAGCGCGTTTGGTAAATCAACCGCCGGCATCAAGCATCTAGACTCAGACTGTGTTCACAGGTTCACAGTAGGAGAGTTGCTTTAAGCGGGTCTTGGGCAGTTTGAAGAAGGTCAATATGATACGGTATCATCTCGAGTCGGTTATTGTACGATTCAAGCCATCCTGGCCAGCCTCGACGAGATCAATGCTAGTTTAGTGAAACATCCTCCTGGCTCGACACAATGCCTCATCTCTCTCACCAGCAGATACTGAGACCGAATGCACCCTCTACTCGAGTACATGCAAGGATCGCGTGCGGCGGGTTTATCGATATGTGCCTTATGATCACGCCTGCCTCGTGTTGTTGATGCAGGAGCTTGTACAGACAGTGTTCCATAATGCGCGGTCTAGCAAATTTTCTGGACCGTAGGAACAAATGAGGCCATCCGGGGGAGCTCGAGCAGTAGCAAAGGGACTATCGAGAGTTGTAGTCGACGAGTTGTGGGCGCATCGCAGCGGCTTTGCTCGCCATCAACTGTCAATAGACACTAAACAGCTTCAAACAAATGACGGAGTGATCAGAGTGGTGGCAGTACTCACTTGAGAGTAAGTAGGTTACTTTCTCGCTAAGATCGACCAAAGCCGGAGGAGTCTAGAGCTAGTAATGGTCGCTTAGTAACAAGGACTACAGTGCCGCATTAGAGCTGATTTGCACGCGCTGTAGCGCCGAAAAGCTTGGAGCTGTTTTTGCTGCAGTGTGGCGCGAAAATGTGTCTGCACCACAGCAGAACGATGCTGCTGGGGCTGCTGCACCCTTGCTGCACCCACTCGCCGTCGTCGGCGGGCTGTTAAAGTTGTGCTGACTAATTGTAGTGCACCATCCTCAGAGCGCCCGCTGCAAATCAGCTCTATTATCGGAGGTTGAATTTGACTAGAGCTGGAGTAAGTGCCGAGAGGCCGTAGATAAGACAAGATCTAATCCATTAGATCTCACCCTTTGCCCACTTGACCGCCACAGCCTTTGGGTTCCCGGTTCGTCAGCGGTTCGACATCGACTATTACAACGACCACCACTGTACGCGTCAATCGATCCCATTTGCCACCATGGAGGTAGGCTACCCACCCTCTACTCATGTGGACCGTCCATACTGAACATGTTTTAGGGCATACTCGACTTCTCCAAAGAGTTCGATGTCTCGCTCATGGACAGAGTGGTGATGGCTTTTTACGGGGGTACTGGGCAGGAGGTGCGTCGTATCGTCATTCATACGTGAGATCCAAGCTCCTTACAAGCCTCATGTACAGCAACAACAAGCCCAGCAAGTCTTGACCCAATTTCAAGACAGCCCGGACGCGTGGACTAGGGTTCCCGATGTACTTGAACGCTCGTCATATGCGCAGACCAAGGTGAGTACATATCTCATACGAACCGTCTCCCATGCGCCTCAAGCGCTTTTAGTACATTGGGTTGCAAATTCTGGAGAAGTTGATCACCACGAGGTGGAAATCCCTTCCGGATGGCCAACGGCAAGGTTCGTACTCGCCTAGTGGCGCATTCACAGTATTATAAATCCCAGCCTGTGTAGGAATTCGCAATTTTGTGGTCGGTATCACGGTCAAGGTTGCGTCAGACGAAGCCACGATGCGGAGAGAGAAGACATACCTCAACAAGTTGAACCTTGCCCTCGTCCAGGTGCGTGGTCACCCATCGTATGCGCATTCACACACTACTAACGCGTGCACCCTAGATTTTGAAGCAGGAGTGGCCGCACAATTGGCCAACATTCATCCCAGAACTAGTCGAGTCCTCCAAAACCAACCTTTCCCTCTGCGAGAACAACATGGTCATTCTCAAGCTGCTCTCTGAGGAGATCTTCGACTACTCGGCAGAGCAGATGACCCAAGCCAAGGTCAAAAACCTGAAGAATCAGATGTGCGGCGAGTTCTCGGAAATCTTCAAGCTCTGCTCGGAGATTCTGGAAGAGGCACAGAAAACATCGTTGATCAGGGCAACATTGGAGACGCTGTTGAGGTTCCTCAACTGGATCCCCTTGGGATACATTTTCGAGACAACTATCATTGATCTCCTGTTGAACCGGGTGAGTCTATCTCATCTACTGTACTCACGCATAGCGTTCATTACGTCCATCACACTAGTTTCTGGAAGCTCCCGATTTCCGCAACGTCACTCTCAAATGTCTGGCAGAGATTGCCGCTCTCAACGTTGGCCCGGAGTACGACCCGAAGTTTGTCATCCTGTTCGCTATGGTCATGACCTCGGTGAATCGCATGATTCCTCCGAGCACGAACATTGCGCAAGCGTACGCGAACGCAGGTGATGCCGGCCAAGAGCTAGTGCTTAACCTGGCCCTCTTCCTTTCCAATTTCCTCTCGAATCATCTTCGTGCCGTCGAGACCGATGCCAACCGTGACGTACTGCTGAACGCGCACTTGTACATGGTCAAGATTTCCCAGGTGGACGAACGCGAAATCTTCAAGATCTGCTTGGAGTACTGGCTGAAACTTGTTGCGGAGCTGTACGAGGAGATTCAGACCTTGCCCATCGGTGACAGTGGCCTTCTCATGGGCCTCAGCCTTGGGAGTGGTAGCAGCATGCTTAACGGCATCTCATTACGGAAGAACATCTACAGCGACGTACTTTCAAACCTCCGACTAGTGGTTATCGAGAAGATGGTCAAGCCTGAGGAGGTACGCTATTGTCCGCTCAAGCCATCGTTGTTGCTCACTCTCACTCCATGTGGTAGGTTCTCATTGTCGAGAACGAGGAGGGAGAGATCGTCCGCGAGTTCATGAAGGAGAGCGATACAATCGTGCTGTACAAGTCCATGCGCGAACTCCTGGTGTATCTCACGCATTTGGACGTGTCCGACACGGAGACCATCTTGACGGAGAAGTTGCAGAAACAAGTGGATGGTTCGGAGTGGTCATGGCAGAACCTCAACACGCTCTGTTGGGCGATTGGATCGATATCGGGAGCTATGAGTGCGTGTTTGTCGAAACGTATCGATATGACTCGCTAACCACATGTTGCAGACGAGGAAACCGAGAAGCGCTTCTTGGTCACGGTCATCAAGGATTTGCTTGGTTTGTGCGAAATCAAACGTGGAAAGGACAACAAAGCCGTGGTTGCGTCGGACATCATGTATATTGTTGGCCAATATCCTCGATTCCTCAAGGCGCACTGGAAGTTCTTGAAGACTGTTGTCAACAAGCTCTTCGAGTTCATGCACGAGACACACGAAGGTACGTCTCTTACACGCTGCCTGTGGGACATTGCTCACCGCAAACACAGGTGTACAAGACATGGCCTGCGATACTTTCATCAAGATTGCGCAGAAATGTCGTCGCCATTTCGTCATGCATCAATCCGGAGAGTCCGAGCCTTTTGTGGATGAGATACTCCGTCTCCTACACAGGATCACAGTCGATCTGTCACCACAGCAGGTTGGTGCTCTCAGCACCCACCGCTTTTATCTGCTAATGTCGTGTGTCATCGTAGGTCCACACCTTCTATGAGGCTGTCGGGTACATGATCTCGGCCCAACCGAACAAGCCGCAGCAGGAGAAGCTCATAGCGAAGCTCATGGAGCTTCCAAATAACGCAGTATGTTCCTCTTTATCCCACGCCCCATAGGCTATCGAGATAATAATGCATCGCCCAGTGGGATTCTCTCATGGCACAAGCAGCCCAAAACATGGACGTGTTGAGCAGCCCTGACAATATCAAGATCTTGGCGAATGTCTTGAAGACGAACGTGTCAGCTTGCACCTCGATAGGCACATTCTACCTTCCGCAAATCGGCCGGATATTCCTCGACATGCTCGGTCTGTACAAGGCTGTCAGCAGCATCATCAGCGAGACCGTCGCTCGAGAAGGTCAGCTCTTCCTATGCATACTATAGCCGAGGGTTACTCATCCGGGATGATCACCCGCAGGGCTCATCGCAACGAAGACGCCAAAAGTTCGGCAGCTTCGCACCATCAAAAAGGAGATTCTCAAGCTCATGGAGACGTTTATCAAGAAGTCGGAGGATCTCGAGACTGTGAACGGGAATTTCATGCCGCCTTTCCTAGACGCGATCCTAGGCGACTACAGCCGCAATGTACCGGCAGCTCGAGATGCCGAGGTACTGAACGTTATGGCCACAATCATCGGCCGCCTTGGGGTACGTGCTTCCCAGTCTAAATGGCGTTGGACGCCACGCTGACAATGATCGCCGCAGCCTTTACTCACGCCTCAAGTGCCCGCCATCCTCGACGCCGTCTTTGAGCCGACGTTGAACATGATCAATCAAGACTTCTCAGAGTTCCCAGAACACCGCGTTGGGTTCTTCAAGCTGCTCCGTGCGATCAACTTGAATTGCTTCCCTGGTGCGTGCCTAAGCTCACATCCAGCGCATTCTTCACTCACGCTAATTATAAACATAGCTCTGTTGACCATCCCACCTCCGCAATTCAAGCTGTTTATGGACAGCATCATCTGGGCCATCAAGCACACGATGCGGGATATCGCTGAGACTGGTCTGAACCGTAAGTGCCTTATCACCGTGCCACGACGTGGATGTGCTAATGGTGTTGGTTCGCAGTGTGCCTAGAGGTTGTCAACAATTTCGCGGGCGCTGACCCCTCAGTCGCCAATGTTTTCTTCCAGCAATACTTCTTGAGCATCATACAGGACATATTCTACGTCCTCACGGACACCGATCACAAGAGCGGCTTCAAGCTCCAGTCGATGCTCCTCGCGCGGATGTTCCAGTTGGTCGAAACGAACCAGATTACCGTTCCACTTTTCGACCCAGCGGCTGTGCCCGATTCCAACATCAGCAACGCCTTGTTCTTGCGCGAGTACACCGCGAACTTGCTCAAGTCGGCGTTCCCTCACGTGCAAAAGTCAGTAGTGTGGTGTTACCCTCTTTTCAGTCTGACCTGACTAACTTGGGCCGAACGGGAACAGTGCGCAGATCCAGACATTCGTGGTGTGCTTGGGCGAGTTCCACAGCGACATCAACAGGTTCAAGCTGGCCCTCCGCGACTTCCTCGTTCAGCTCAAGGAGTTCTCCGGAGACAACGCTGACCTCTTCCTGGAAGAAAAGGAGGCGGAGGCGCAGCTCAAGGCGCAGGAAGAGCGCGAGGCGGCGATGCGCATCCCGGGTATGCTCAAGCCGTCGCAGCTGGAGGACAAGGACGAAGACATCTGAAAGACGGACCGAATGACTTATCCTGTCACTGTATGATAGACGTTCAGTTCTCGCGGCGATTTGCTTGTTCGCTATCCCCTTCCACGTTTCTGTCACCAATTCCCTCGTTCCCATCCCCTTGGTCCTCATGCATCCCCACCACACCCCTTTGTCGGCAAACAAGCCAACGTCCCGCGCTTCGTCCGTTGGCTTGCGCTTCGTCCCGGTCTCTCACCCACTCGTCAGCAGCCGTGTACTCTTGCTATCGCCATATCGCTATTCACCCGCATCTACCACACATGTAACAATAGCTTACGACAGAGGAATACGAGAGAAGTAATGTATCAATTGCTCCATGTACTGATCTTACCTTGTACTTCTCGTTGTAGGAACGCGCGCCCGACGGCGCGGACTGCGGCCACGGCCGAGGCGGAGGACGTTGTCGCCACAATTCGGTTCTGCTCCACTTCCCAACGTCGACTTGGACCCATTTCGCTGCTCATGAAGGCATGAGCATGCCCATTCGCATCTTCTACATTTGTTGGGGGTTGTCAATTGTCGCTCGTCGCTAAGGGTCCTCTGCTTCGAACGAGGGTCTAGTAGGATTGAATACCCCTTCACGCACACACTTCACATTCACGGTCACACACAAGGATGATGTAACTATACGTATCCATTGACTCGACGTATTTGGGCGCATACCATGAGATACCATACCCTGCACTTATACATTGTGCGCCAACCCAGGGACAGCGCCACGGCTTCTATGATGCTGCCCGGATATGGGTGCGGTATCACTTATTGCAGCTTCAAGTACGAACGCCGGGTCGGACGCGCTGGCGAAGGGTGGAGTGCCTTGAGGTGTTCGAGTCTTGCAAAAACGACTGGCCGGGATGCGGGTGTCCGTCGGCCCTCGGGAGTCGGCATTGAAACATGCATATGGCATGTGCTGCCGCAGCGCAGCGTTGACTGCTGCGGGGTGCAGACCCTGAAACGCATGGTGTTGCTGCATGCGACGACAGGAGGTACTGGCCCATACGTCAGGCGATAACTGGCGAGGAGGAGGGGTCGTGGGGACGCACCGGGAGGCCCGCGCGAGTGGTTGGAGGGTATGTGGGTCCAATTAAGGGAATGGCGGCCAACGTGCCCGGCGCTGCCACGAGCTTCCTGACGTCGCTGGCTATAGTGCGTCGAGGCAGGCAAGTAGTTCACAGTGCAGCTGCCATGCGTCTGACGCCGGGCCTGAGCTGAAACGCCAGAAGCTCTCGGCTAGTGTGGACGTCTCGAAGATGCGTGTGGACCGAAGCGAATCTAGAACGGCGCGGTGTCGTACGCTGGCGGGTTCTGGGAGGCCGATTCGGACGCCGGCGTGCGCGGTACCCGTCCACGTCACTGGCTTCCGCGACGGAAAGACAAGGACACGGACGAGCTGCTGTGAGCGCTGATTGCGCCGGGCACGAGCGACGTGTGTGCGTTCGTGGGGGGCATCAGTCAAATCCGTCTTCCAACAGACGCGACAGCCGTGAAGATCAGGCTGCGCGAACCGTCACGAGCGTGGGCGTAGGGTGGTGGAATGGAGGGCGTGCTGTGGGATGGGGTGGATTTCCAGATAGTCCGGATAACCAATAATATTCATTGTTGGAATGCGAGGATGCGATTTGAAATGGCAGGGACGAGTGCCGGGCGGCGGGCGGCGAGAAGAGGGTGGAAGGAGGAGGAGGTCGAGGAAGGTCACTGCGAGCTCGGTGGTTCCGCCAGATCTAAACGGATCTGACGCTAATTATCCAACTCAGTTGCAACTCAGCGGCTGATCTCACCGATCGGGCTCCTCCGGGCCCGGGGCGATAGCATCTCAGCCACCGACTGCCATCTGCCAGCTTCCTCTCCCTCGTCCGTTCCCCTCTGTTCTATCACTCGTCCCAACGATGTTCAAAAAGTGCGCCCGCATACCGCCGCCGTGTTGTCTCTCGGCTAAGCGTGGTATGCCGTAGATTCCAACCCTCGGCAGACGTGTCCGGCCAAGTCAGCGTCAAGTCGTCCGTGCAGCGGTCCATCCGCTCCAACATCCTCGCGCAATGGAAGATCAGCCCAGAGGCGTTCGAGCAGATCTGGCCCAAGAAGGAGTCGCTCACGCTCGTCAAATGGTCAGTCACATCGTGTGCCTCGATCGCCGGAAGGCGATGATGATGACGAACGTCCTGCCGCCCTGCCACCTTCTCGGACGCGGTGTTCCTCGGACGCAGCAGAGAACACATATCCATCTACACCCTCCACGGAGAGCCGCTCTTCTTCCAGCACTTCGACGGGCCCTTCTTCCCGACGCTCAGGCTCCTCCACAAGTGTGCGTGCGTTTCCTACCCTGCTGATGCAGATTACCGCCCTTGAGTCTAGCTGACAGCGCGCGGCTTACGACGCAGACCCTTCCATCCTGCCCACGGTGCGAGTGGACAGAGGAGCCATCCGCTTCTTGCTCGCGGGCGCCCACATGATGTGCCCAGGCCTGACGTCCGCTGGCGGCCATCTCCCTCCCTCGGACGCGGCGCTGCCCGCGAACACGCCCGTGGCGATCCATGCCGAAGGCAAGGAGCACCCTGCTGCCATCGGAATCACCAAGCTCGGCACGGAGGAGATCAAGAAGGTGAACAAGGGCATTGGCGTCGAGACCGTGACGTATCTCGGAGATGATTTGTGGAAGGTCCAGCAGCTGTAAGCAGCCGCGAGCTGCAACGTTTGATGATGTACCAACAGGTTTCCCGGCCGTACGGCGGCGTTGTATCATCACCCACTTACCTCTCTCGCGCCTCCCGAATGCCGTAAGGGCGCCAAGGCTCCCGCGATCCCTCTCATGAGCGGCCGCGAGACACAGCCTATATGCGAGCAGATAATTGACTCCGTAGTAGGTCGCTTCAACTCAGTAGCTGGGGGCCGCCTACAACCGCCGCGCGACTATTTTAGCTTCCGGCAAGATGCGACAATATTGCGGTTGCCGCGCTCACGGCTGGCGCCGATCGACGTTGAGCTCGGTATGTTCCTACTGACCGCCCTCGCATTCCAAGCGAAGGAGACGGCGGACGGGGATGGTCCGAGACCCCTCCCGTACGCCGACCGCTGGCTCTCAGAGGGAGATACGCCGGATCTGGGAAGAATCTAACTCTAATTGTCTGGTTGGAATGCAGATGGACGAGTATTCTCTCGCCCTCGCCGCCGTCCACTGGCCGCCGTGGGCCTGCTAGAGCTGCGAAGCGGAGACAGGGACGGGCCGCAGTAGGCGCGCGCGTGAGGAAGTACGCGGGACGCCACAGTTCTCGGAGTGGCAGACAGCCAATAGAGCGCACGTCGCCCCGTCTCCCTCGAATCTCGCCGTTCTGCCCGTGGCCGGGGCACGCGCTGGAGACCCTGGATGCGGCGGCGGAGACGTCCTCATGCGCCCTCTATCGAATCTCGGCCGATCGTATCAGAGAAGACACAGGACCCGTTCCCCCCGGCGCTACCGCATGCTCTCGTCAATGCTCATAAACATCTCCACTCGCCGCCGCCCTCCTCCCCCATCCCTCTGCTCGCCATCCCTCCCCGGGGCCTGGGCTCCTGCAGCCTCCGCACAACCTCTCCTGCCCCTTCGGACGACTACCTCATGGCTAAAGCAAGAGCTTGCACGCAGTGCTCCTGGCGCAAGGGTGAGTCGTTCTTCTCTGTTTTGCTTCGTTCAGTGTGCGTATGCATACGACGCGCCATTCTCCCAGTCGACGCGTCGCACACCCACCCGAGCTCACACCACTACCCTGTTCCTCTCCTCACGCGTTTCGATTGTCGCCGAGGTGACCGTGCTCATGCCGCTCCTCCGACCAGTGAAGTGTGTGGTGCCCCAAGGCGCAGCAAGCTGCGAGGAGTGCACCAAACGCGGCGCGTGTTGCGAACGCCCCGCGACGACAACGACAACGACGACGACGACGGCCACCGCGGGCAACGGTCCGTGTGACACCTGGTGAGCCCCGCAATCCCCGCCGGTCGACCTCGTTGTGGCTGACGACGGCTATCGCGACGCGTCGGGCAGCAAAAACGGGCATCTGCGATGCGAGTCGACGCCGGGCGCTGGCCCGTGTCGCTACTGTGCTCATGCCGGTATCCCCTGCACCCTCACCGGCGGCTCTGCGGTGTCAGGTTCGTCGTGCACCCTCTCCAGTGTCTCCACCTCGTCGTACTGACAGGCATACTTTGTTTCCCCTCCTTTTCCGCAACGGATCGCTCGGTGATAGACACGCCGCCGCCGTCGCCGCTGAGCCCATCGTCGGACGGGGTCACGTCTCGCCGCCGGACGCCCTACTTGGACGTCGTATTGATCAGGACGTGACCCCGGTGGTGTCGGTGGAACGATCTTAGGGGCCGGCCCTCGAGGCCTCACGTCAGATAAAAAGCATATCTCGTTGGGGAGATCTCATGCGTGCATGCGCGGGGTGCTGCGGCGGACGCGCGGGCTGTGGAGACGGCGGACACTGTGTATTTGGAATACCGAACTTCTTGGGACAATGACATGGTCGCGATGATCTGCCTGGGGCGTTCCTGCGCCCATATCGCGAACAGACATGAGTCGGGCTTCGCGTGATCGCCGACAAGGAGCAATAACGCGAGAACGTGGCCCTCTGGAAATTCTGGACGCGCAGTCGCAGATGGGGAGGGCGGAAGCGAGATTGCGCGCGTCGAGCTCGCCGACCAGCCCGGGTGCGTTTCCAGACAGCACGGGTGGGTTTAGCAGCGATTATCCGAGCCTCAGGGCGCGGCGGAGACTGCCAGTCTTTGCCGGCGGTATGTATAAGATCAGACGCCCGTTGTGATCCAGATCGCGAGATCCGTACACTGCGTAGGCGATCTGCCACTAGCTGTCGCGTGGACACTGGAAACCCATTCTCCTCCTCTGCTCCTCCTTCCTGCTCCCCCCCAAACGCTGTCGGCGTCCGCTCCCCTCTCGTCGCGCTCGCTCTCCGTATGGCGCTGGGAACCTTTCTTTCACGACTCTCTGCGGGTCCCGGGACCCACGCGGCCATGGGAACACCACTACCGGCTGCGCCAGACGACCCTGACGCGCAGCCAGACACCGCGTCGGTCGTAGTGCGTCTCGTCGTCGCGTTTGGGCACGCTCCTGCCGTCTCCACGGATGCGCGCGATGCCGCCGTGACTCGGGGAAAATGTTTTCCTGGCGTAGATGTGAGTGCCTCTGTGCCGCTGATATCGATGACTCGAGGCCGCGCCCTGCCAGTGCCAACTCGGACGAGGCTAATCGCGAGGCGACCATCCATCTCTGGGAAGACGCGAGTGGCGCGTGAAGTCCCTGAGGCCTGAAGAGGCGAAGCGAGGGGGCGCCGCGCGACAGTCACAGGCGGACGGGCGCGGACGGTGGTGCCCGACTAGAACGGCACGTTGCGCGGCGGCCCAGACCCAGACCCGCGCATGCCCTGCGGGGAAACGGTGCGTGCTCGCTCGGTGACGTTTTTCATAACGCGTCGGTCCCCAGCCCGCGTCGGAGGCTACCGTGCTCTCGCTGACGTCGAGTTGAAACGAACTGTCACAGTCCGGCTCAGGTCGTCGCTGCGCGGTGATGATCCAGGGACGGGAGCCCCCAACTGCCTCAGCCTAATGGGAATGCCGTACACGCCAGCACACGCCGCGAGCGCGGAATCTCTCCATTGGGCAGCAGAGCGGCCTTTATGCAAGCCTTTCCATTGTCCGCCCGTTGTGTGCATGATCCCCGTCACCGAGATCCTGCTCGCCTGGATCTGCCCGGTGACTGGGCACCGTACGTGCGCCGCTGCCCCCGACGCTTCAAAGCTTCATCCTTTGTTCCCCTCGGCGTCCGGCGTCCGAGCAGACGCACCTGCCACCGGGGACCCAGGACGTCGCGGGGCATCGCGCGTGCGGGCACTCGTTCGCCCGCCGGTACTGCTAATTGCCTGTTACGTGTCACTGGACCCGATCCATCACCTTCGCATCCCGCCGCCCATGGATCGCGACGCAGAGCCCGCCATCGTCCGTCCTAGGCGGCGACAGACTCTCCTCGGTCTCTCAGTATGCGAGACGGGGCGCGCGTGCACGCTATCCCAGAAAAGTCCCGATCCATGTCGTGTGGAGGCCGCGATGGATGCCCAGCCCAGTGTCGTGATGGGCGCCAACGGGTCCTATCTTTCCTCAATCGCCATGTCACCCAGTGCCCTCCTCGGTCTCGGCACTTCGTTGTATGAATTGCTTGCGCGACGGCGCGCAGCTCGACGGAGCTTCTCGCACCTGCATCTGTTCGGTGCGAGACGGCTGCCCCCCTGGTGCGCTGTGTTTCCAAAAGTCGCGACGGCGACATACCAAGTCCGCCTTTGCTCCTTGGAGGCCGTGCGGCCATAGTGAGCGAGACGGGACCGGGACGAAATTGACATTGACTCGCGTCTTCGGTCACCTTATTTGTTGTTTTCCCACCACTCTCCAGGACAGGAGGCCATCAAACCAGAAGTCCCAGTGAAGTCAGCTCTCTAAATGCCTTCGCGAGCCTGGGAAAGGCGGTGCCTCAGATCGGGGTCCCCAAAGTCGATAGTCGTCTCCGTCCCTCCCGCTTCATGGAAAGCCATATATTCCTCGCGTCAGCGTTCCTGTTTCATTTCGTCCCCCCCCACTCCTCCCCTCCTCTAGCCGGCCATGATGAGCATACTCCGGAAGTCGCGCGAGCAGCCGCCCAAGCACACTCGCACCTCCAAGTCCTGCACCCCCTGCGCCAAAAGCAAGGGTACGTCCTGGTCCTCCCTCTCCCGTCCCCCGCCGCGTCCAACCTCTGCCACAGTCAAGTGCGTGCGGGACCCCGCGACGGACAGCTGCAAGAAGTGCCTCTCCAAGGGCCTGGAGTGCCAATGGCCGGAGGGGAACGTAAGCCGCAGCGCGTGCGACGAATGGTAGGCGTCCGTGTCCGATCTCGCGCACGCGTCGCGTATGCTCACCGACTGCTTGTCCGACAGCAAGAAGGCCAAGTCGCGCTGCGAGCCGTCGCGAGTCCCGGACGGCGCGTGCCGCGAGTGCGAGAGGAACAACCGGCCGTGCTCGCGGGCCATCCCACAACCAGGTCAGTCCCACCGTCGTTGCCCTCGTCGCGCGTCTTCCGAGCAGCCTCTCATGCACGCCCCTCCTCTCGCTCCTCCTCTCGCCCCTCTCGATGCGGCCCCTCGACATTGTCTCGGCTCTCAGCTGCGCGTTCATCTTCTAGCACTGCGAGGGCTCAGGCTGTCGCTGGCCCATCGCACCCCACACCCCCGGCTCAGCGCGGCCAACGAGGACACCCTCGTGAGTCGTCCATTGTCGCTCGAAGATCCATTTACCAACCCCGCTCCGCACATCTCCGTCACAATGCAGCTCCTTCTAATCCCGCCCAACCACCTACCTCGGGCAGCTCCCGGCCCTCGCTCCAAATCGACCCCTTCTCGGATCGTCCGACGACGCCCCCCTCTGTGGCGAGCAGCCCGCGCTCGTATTGGTCCGTCGTACTGGCGTCCGAGGACGACATGGATTACTAGTCCGATCTAATTGGAAGTCTCGTCCGTACGTCCCATGCCTCTCTCGCCGTGTTCCTTTGCTCATGCCGAGGCTGGCGCGCGTCTCAGGTACTTACAGTCGCCTAATGTGTTCATCATCCCACCCCCCTAATCAGACCTCGCCGGCGAGGTGGTCACGTCGTGAGTATCTGGCATCCGTCTCGGCCGTCCGCTCCTCTGGTATCGTACACCCACACTTCGCCAATGCCTCGTGCGCGCGCGCGCGTCCCGTCCTGTCGTGTAATTCAGAATTCTCTCGACACGGTTGTATAAAGATAAAGTCCGCGACGATCGATGCGTTGTCGATCAGGAGATTAACGGCGAGCCATCTCGGCTGACAAAGCGCGAACTCTCTGGGGCCCTTCAGGCGGTTGGTAGGTTCGCCCCCACCCGAGTCCGCGCGGCTGGTCCGCATTGTGCGTATATGAGCATGTGAGCAGTCGACGATCAATCAGCCGTCGACGTCACCCGATCCGTGCGCTGCTCCTGTGACCCGCCCTTCCCGCGAGGCGGGCCCGTGCAGTGCAGCTCGATCGGTACTGTGGAGCGTTGTGTAAGGATGGGCAGGGTTTGGGCGAGGGTGTGGTTATGTGAGAGGGCTGCTTGGCGAGGGCTTCACGCGTCGCGGCGAGAATGCTCGAGACAGTCTGCCGACGACGCGATGGCGAGTGTGGGAGACGCATCTGAGGTGTATCGGTCGGGAGAACTAGCGAGCAGCTGGAGGTGGTGACGGAACACGTAAAGTAAGGTGAGGTTGTCTAAAAGGACTGCATTGAGAACAAAGGCAAAGCTATTGTTGTCTGTGGGTGCACCGTTCTGCGAGAGGCATCACGTCCGCACCACGTTTCCGTTCAGGTGAGTGTGCTGGCGTACTACTATTTCTAGCGAACATGTTGGTATTCTGACAAGCCCGCGCTGGTCGAGGACAGAGCTGCGGGTGATTCGAGCTCAAACTCGAGCCTAGCCGGAGCTCAGTTGGAGGTGGAGGAAGGTCGGGCTTCGAAGAACCGCAGAGAGAGCTGGGCGGGCCGGGGATCGTTATCTATCACCAGAAGGACGGGCGCCAAGAGGGGCAGGTACGTACCAGTCTAGGTCCGACTCGTCTCGAAGCGGTGGGGACGTAACAGGGGACACGGTTTCTCTTCTCTCATCCCCCCTCCGCCTCCGCACAAGCTCAAGGTTGAAGCTCATCCCGGTTCGCCGTGCCAGAGTCCAGTCAGGTGTGCCCGCCGTAGCCCCGCAGCGTGTCCTCTCACGAACCAGCGCGATACTCGCCGGCATGCGGGGCTTGCCGCGTGTGGTATGTGCTGACCCTTGCACCGTCCCGAGCTGGCGCATTTCGCACATTCGCGCTCTCACTGAACCCGGCCTTCGAAGGTAGTTCATCAAGTGTCGTGCGCGCGTGCAGAACGACCGCGAGGCGACGACGGGACACCGCAGAAATCGTCAGAAGACCGCCGCCTGCCGCTGCGGGCCTTTTCCACCCTGACAGATGAAATATCGATGAACACGATGGTGACGGAACGGGCAGCGTCCTGATACCCGCACGGGCGATCGGGCGAAAGGAACTGCGGAAGCCCGTCCGGCTCCAGTCAGGATTCAGGATGCACCAGCAATCGGGCGTCGGCGAGCTGCAGCACTGGGGTCCGGCGCGTGTCCGATTCGTGGTCGCGTTCGAGCGGTGGGTTCTCTGACGACCAGACACGCACTGATTTCCGACTGCCAGTGCGCCCTTTGGTCCACAGCGATTGGCCACCTTGATGACGACAGCGTCCACCGGCTCGGAAGAACAAGCAGAACGGGCCCTGTGCCCCGCTGGAGTCGTCCAGCTTCGTGTCGCTGCCACATCTCGCGCGGAGGTAAGTTCTTACGCTCCCGTTGTCGCACACGCCGTGCGTACATGATGATGGTGACTTCGACGTCAGCATTCGCCTGCTCGGATTCCGAACAGTCGACCGCCCTGCCTCCCTGGTCCGCGTACATGCACTCATGGCTATATTAATGGCCGATATCGATGTGTGCCGGCCGCACTGTGGACGTCGTCCCAGCCATTCATTTCTCTCCGCGCGAGAAGTTTCATAGATGGCAACACAGATGGACTCGTCCATCGCGCGGCGCGAGAGGACTCTATAGGCTGCTGGGAGCCGGTCGCGCTATGAAAAGACAGAGGAAGGTGATCCCTGATGTATGAATGGGTGCCGTCGTCAACGGGATGTTCGAACTTCGCCAGAAGCCAAGGACCGTCCGCGGCGGGGTTCCCGACGATGACGGTCCGTGGCTAGCTCACCGCTCGCGTAGGTATCGCATTGCCTGTTCTGAAGGAGTGCTGCCGGCGTGCCGTGCGTGGTTCCTGTTCTCGGATTTCGAGAACTTGCCCTGTACTCCAAACGGAAGTGGAGGAGAGCCGCTGGGCTGGGAGACTGACCTCTACACACCTGGGCCTTCGGCTAAGCGCGTCCCCAGCTTCGCTTCTCGCCGATGCGTTCGTCACTGTACGCGCTCTCACTGGACGTCATACACGTTCGCTGGTTACCTCTGAAGACGCTCTTTGCATCAACTCGACCTTCTCCTTCCCTGCAGGCGGGACATGTCCAGCCAGTGTCAAACTATCGCCACCCCCTCGTCCGGCGGACCCAGTCAGCCAATACTCTGCAGCTCCGCCAGCTGTCCCTTCTCTTCTGAGCCAGTACGGTGGTAAACGGGTAAGTCGCTGCGCTGATCAACGAATCAACATCCAGTATTGTTATTGACGTACAAAATCATATACCTCACACGTAGGCTGATCCTCAAGCTCAGAACAAACTCTATGTCTGACATGTTCTCGCAATATGTGCTAACGGGAACGACTCGCGTCTACGCGAATTGGACCAGACCCGAGCTCTTCTGTTCTCGTCACATCCAATTACATGCTCATCGTGGCCTCGAACCATTTTAGATTCAGATTTCATTCATAATCGCCTGTTCTGGGAAGACTCGCACCTAAGCGCTCGTGCACGCCATGGATCCCTTGATGTTGCGCTCGTATTGGTGTATGGTGGGAGTGGATACATGTCTGGCTTCATGATGTGGTCCCACGCGATCCGGATTGGGGACGGAATAGGTTCCTCAGCGACCTTGATCACAGTGGCATTGCAATCATCACAAGCGCGCCATCTTCCTGGCACCTGCGGATCGTATTAGCACATTCGCAGCGCGCAGTGGCACAAGGGGTATTCGCTCGCTCAAGACTTGGGACGTAAGTATCACTAACACGATGTGTTTCAAGACCACACGGCAAGACCCTGGACCACGTGCATCGCCGGACAGTCTCCCTAGGAGACGGTGTATCGCGAAGCTAGTAGTGTATGTCGTCGGCTCGAGGTCCTGTCTGACATCGATACTCTAGCGAACCGGCCTGTCTGGTGTGTCTGCGGCCAGATCTGCTCCATGGGGCGGCAGAATGTATGGAACTACGGGGATTTTGCGACGGGCGCGTACTTACCCGTCGCACAATTAGGCAACTTGGTTTTTGTGCTCGAGCGGCCGGGCCTATTGTGCCCAAACCCTGTAGGTGGTCGTCCCATCGCCCTGCATCGCTTTCACACCGCCCATGCTCTGTGTGGCTAGAAATACAGGCCTCAATGGAGGAAGTCGTCCTCGGCACGTCACGGACGTTTGCGGCGGTGGGTACTGGCAAACACCGCCGGGCTGCGGACGGCGTCCAGCATCGTCCTCTGGATCCCAATACAGCAAACGAGTAGCTTCCCTTGCCCATCACTACCCGTACGAGCATGCCCATCGGACGATCTGGGGATGACCGGGCGGCCGATTGTCTTCTCCGCGGATTGGTGCGAGGCAACCACGCCTGCGATAGGCCCGCCATCCCACTCGACTCAGACGTGCCGTACCTGTCGTTCACTGCTGCTTCTCTCCAACCTATCCGACGCTTCCCTTCCTTCCATTGAGGAATAAGGGGTTTCTGCCCTGACCCGCCCCTTTGGCTAGACGCGGTTCCTCAGACTTTACAGGCCTCATCCTCCGATCTTCCCTCTCCCGTCTCCAATCGCTATAAAACCCCAGCATGCGTCGGTTGCTCCAGCTCAACCCTCCATGCTCCTTCCTCCCTCTTCTTCTGTGAAACGCACACCCCCGTACAATGGCCGCGCAACGCTCCAGTTCTGCATGCAAAGCCTGTCGGCGCAAAAAAGGTGCGTCCTCACCACTGTCCAAGGCCGCGACGCGTCCTCTATCCATCCACCATCGACCCACGCGTTCTTCCCTCCTCCGACTATCCAGTCAAGTGCACTGTCCATCCCGGCGCGAACGCATGCCAGCGTTGCGTGGACAAGGAGCTCGAGTGCAATTTCTGGACACCGGCGGGCGGCCCCACTAGTCCGACGAGGGTGCAATGCAGCGTTGCATGCGAGGCCTGGTGAGTCGCATAGGCTTGCCCTATGTTCTGCTGCTGATGCTGGCTGGTATGCCATGTCTACAGCAGGTCCGCGAAGATGGCGTGTGAACGGGATGAAGGCGACCCCGCGTGCGCTCGCTGCGTTGAAGAAGGTCTCGAGTGCCATTCGCCCGAGCCCCGAGGTACGCAAGTTCCTATCGAGCGCATCGTCGCGCGACGGTTCGTGACTGAGAGGTCTCGCTACGTCGCGCTTGTCTTCTGTTAGGCAAGACGACGGCGGATGAACGACACGCTCAGGAAGACAACAAGTCCGAAACGGGAACTCATCACAGTGAGTCGGCGCACGCGAGTTCAGTGTCGTGCTCGTGGTGCCGCACTCAACGACCGACGTCTCCACCAGGTGGAGAAAGCAGGGGCGAAAGCCCGTCGGATGACCTCCCTCCGGAAGCTGGACCTTCGAACGTCGCCAACGGTGAGCTACAGCGTCATGCGCGTTCGATCTCACTACAATGCCCACGCTGACACCTCTTTTCCACGTGCAGGATTGACCTCCGACGACCTAAGTGGGCCCTCCACATTGTCCATAGAGACAAGTATGGCGACTGCCACCATCGCCTCTCGCCCCACAAGCCCGAAGAGCTTTTGGAACGTCGTTCTGCAGCAGTATCCCGAACCCGGCTCAGACGAGATGTAGTACTAGTAAGTATGGAGCCGAGTCGTTCGGCTAACCGGAGCTTCCTTCAAGTTGCCTTCCTGTTATGTGGACCGAAAAAATGCAGGAACATTCTTCCAGTCTGTTCATAGTTCTCACTTACTCTACGCGTCTCGCTGCGCGCTGTTTTCTAGACCACATTCTTATCCTACTCCCTACTGTTCACACTTGAACCCTCTTGTGGTTCTACCATTACATACCCCGTTTACCGCTCGGACCATATTCACAACTGCCCGGATACTTAGTAACTCGCTTCGGATTCATTGTTACGACTATCCATCATTCGCCTCATGCTTGTATATTGTCGACGTCGGTTGTCAATGTTGACCTGGTACTTTGACCTCCTTGGTTAAACGGGAGCGGATACATTTCAAAGTCCGTGACGATCGGAACCCGCCGGCACCCAGCTAACTGACACAACTGAAACTACCATGGGGTCGTCGTGGTTGATAGTGAGTAGTCACAACACCTTATACGGCGCACTCGAGGGCGGGCCACCTTTAAACGGCCCGCGCCGCCTCGACTGGCCGGTTGCCGGAGCACACTAGTTTGCACAGCGCGATCTGCGATCCATGGTTATGGTGTTGTTGGAGCACACGAAGGCGTCGCTTGGGCCAAGTGGACGCTCACCACGTTCTGATCGCAAAGGGCGGGGTGCCGGGTCGAACTGCAGGGTGGGTCATGGCCGCCACGGCCTCCACCCCGATTGTCGACGTCAAGGGTCTTGGTGACTTCTTGAATGGCCGGAGATGTTGTGTGCGTACATGGACTTGGGGACTCTACGTAAACAAGGAGGACAACTGGGCGCACATATGGTACCACGGAAAATTTCAAGCGTCACGCTGTTGTAGAGCCGCCCGCTCCTGCGTTCCTGGCAGTGGGTCGGCGGGAGAAGCATCGGGTACTGTTCGCTATTCTCGAGCTCGTTCGAGCTCTCCAACGGGGGATTGAACCACCGATCGTGGTTGTAGATGGTCGACCATGAAGCCTACAACTCAGAGAGCATGTCGCGGGGTGTCTGACCGAACGAGAGAACTGTGACTGTTGAATTGAGAGTTCAAGCTTAGCTAAACAATGCAGTATAGAGACTGAGCAACCAGCTATGATAGACGGCAGCACGGTCCTCGATGAACGGGCCGGATGAAATGTTTGACACAACAAGGGAGTCACAACAGCACGTGGTGGTGTTTGTGCATGTTTAACTCGCCAGGCACCGAGCGCTTCAGGTGGTTTTTATGGAGTCAGTGACTCTGCAGTCGCACTGTTCATCGTACAGGTAGCAGTCAGACACTATCATCAACCCAGGGACATAGTACTCACTCAGACGCTATTTTACAGGAACCCGAGCGACCATGAGCGACAGCGCACGCGATCCGCAGTTTGGGTACGATGATCACTTCACACCTGCGCGTACGCGGAAGAAACGCAAGAATAGGCCTACGACGGAGCCTCCGTCGCCCTCTGTCCTCCTGGACAAGACATCGGAAGAACTCGCGGCGAATGATTGGCTGCGCGACACAAAGCGTCCGTCTCAGTGTTCTCTGACCCGTCGTCGCTTCTCACTGACGTTCTTCCCCACCAGAGATCCTGCGCGAGTCGCTCGAAGAGGCCTTCGCCTCCTCGGACATCGCCCCGGACGTACTGTGCCTTGGACTGGGAAGCCCCTCTTCGTCCCGTGATGCTCGCGCCCAGCTCGCCTTCCTCCTTGCGGCCTGCGACGATCTGCGAATAGTGTGTCGTCTTCCCATGTATGTAGGCGCTCACGTATCAACCATCCGCCATGTGTTCACCCGCACCAGGACCGCACAAAAGTGTCCGTCTTCGACCCCGTATTCGCGGAACAGGACATCCACCTTCTTGCGCAGCGCGGACTGGTTCCATTCACCGAGAACCACGTACGTTTACTCCGCTCGCTCTCGCTCTCGCCACCCGCTAGCCGTCTCCGTCTGTGTCCCGTTCCGCTGATGTGTCCTGGTTCCGCTCTCTAGGTGGCACGGCATGCGGTCGATACGCCTACGATCGTCTTCATGCCACATTGCGACCTCCATCTTTACGAAAATCTCTTCCGCGAGAACTGGTCCTTGGAGCGTCTGTCAAATATCCTCCTTATCGCCAACCGCCTGAGCGAGTATGCCGACAGGTGCGTTGCGTGCTGCGGTCTGCCGCGTACCCATATCCGTCCCCGTCCTCCGTCCCCGATACGTACGTGTGCGCGCGCATCTCCCACCATGCTCCCGCTGCCGCGCAAGGGCCTTGCATCTCCTGCCTGCTCATCATTCTTCCGCCTCTTCTCCCGCCTGCTTCTGTCCTCGCGCCCGTCGCTGTACGCTAACCTTGCCTCTTGCCGCCCGCGACATCAGTACTCCATCTCGCAAACTGGCAGCAGACCATCCCTGCGTGGCGCGCCTCGGTACGTATCCTTCCCTCTTCCCCTCCGGGCGCGCTCCCCGTCCCATGCTCATGCCCCGTTCGTCTCCTGCTCGCTTGCCTACTCGCCATTGCCTGTGCACGGTGCGCCGACCCTGCATCGCGTCGCCTCGAATGCAATCGATCTATCACGACCTGTCCTCGCCCCGTCCCCGTCCCCGTCCTCGGTTCCTCGCCCATCGGTTCCTTTCTTCCACGACCTGCACGGGGACGCCATGCCTCTGCTCTTCGCCCTTGTCTTTCCCCATCGCGTATGCACCATTCAATCGCGTTGACAACACTTCGCACGTGCACGCACAGCACCCTACCTGACGAGCCGCACACTGCAGCCTTACGCTCCATACCCAACCGCGTTCAACAACACTGCGCTCCAGTTCGTCCGCACTAGCGCGCTAGCCGAGCGCGAACCCAACTGGTGGGTGCTGCCTCCGCGAAGCAACCCACGGTTGGGTGGCTCACGGCCGGGCTCCACCGCGATGGCTCCCACCGCCGCGGTCGGTTCTCAGGCGGAAGCGCGCAGCGATGTCATCGTCGACGTCGTCGGTGCTCGTCGACTAGGTTCAAACTCCTCCTCCTCCCGAGACCGACTCGCCCCGACGCCAACTTCGCCAACGCGAATAGCAACAGCGCTATCGCCCGCTCCTCCAGCTCCAGCCCCACCGTCGCCTCCTGTTATCGGTGCCAATGGTGCGACTGGTACGAGCCCAGCGGACCCGACGGCGCCACCACCGTCGGACGCGGCCAGTACTAGTGATGTTCCAGTTCCACCTCAGCGCGACCTGGTAACACCCGGATCGGGCGGCACTCGCACCAATGGCCCCGATGACGCCGCACAAAGTCCTGCGGGGGGCGTGACCATCATGACGTCCCCCGCAGAGTCTTAGTCGTGGTCACGTCGTCGCGCTGTACAGCGTCCGCCATCCAGATATCCAAGCATCAGAGGTTGAACGTAGAACGTTCACGCATACACGTTTAAACTCCAAGACCCGCCCGCGGCCGCTTGTTCGTGTTGAGGTGGTGGTTGTGGTTGGTGCGGAGCGGCACGGGCGCCGACCGTGGCATCGTGCACGACACTAGGCTGATATTCGCTGTACTTACCGGTACTGTCGTCATGATGCATGTGGCCCATGGATCGGAGTCAATTGCATAGAAGCTAAGAGTGGTCGAAGTGAGTGCTCCCGATGCTACGCGGCCAAATCCGGGCCATATCTTCCACTCGTACGTACAGTCTGCAGTCTGTGCGAGTCAGGAAGCCATCGACGGATCGGGAGGCTGCACACGCGAAGTGCGAGATGCGGGGGAGCGTCGAGGGTCGAGGCTCGAGCACCCGACGCACTCAGCCTTCGAAAAGCTTCAGGGGCTCTGGGAGTCTGACTATGATAATGCACAAGCTCGAGTTTCGGTCAGCCACGCACGGGCTCTATGTTGTGGCATGTCTTGTCTCATACTCACAGGCCCTTCCAGCAGTGCTAGTGGCCCTCCGAACCTTGGCACAGTTTCGGGCTGCTTCGGGATCCCCTTGTACGTATGAACAAAGCTCGCGCGCACGCACGGTGGGCCCTCGGTGCCTGTTGCGCGTGCAGCGTACTGAGTTATCGTGCCGTGTACGCGCCATGCGTCATGCGTACTGCGCGAGGCTCATCTGACTCTGAGCGGGGCTTGGTCCCAAAAGAGTGCTTGAGCTGGAGAGAGCAATAGGAAAGTAATCTGCAACGGAGTCATTCAGCTGGCTGCTGCACCGACAAGATCGGTACCCCGCACCATCGAATCTTCCGAGTACCGATTCTGACTTGTATCGGGAGAGATGTTATAGTGAATCCATGATGGACGAGAACAATTAGGCTGGACCAGCCGAATATCCTCGAGGGTCGTCCGACCGTGATGCGGCAGCGCGGCTCAAAAGCGGAGTTTTGTGCCTTCGCTGGAAGAAGTTAGGCCAACATGCGAGATCGGTGCGAGCGAAAAGTCTCCAGAACGGATTGAATTAGACCACATCTTATTACGTACGATGGTCGTTATCAATACCCTGTATTCGGAAAACAAATATGACCCAAGAGGAGGAATTAGGAACATGATGGTGTGAGGAGAGCATACGAGCAATAAGGTATCCGACAACAGACGAGCGAGATGGCAGCGAGAAGAGATGGTGGGGAGGCAAGGGGAGGGGGGCTGAAGTGAAGTCAATAATGGACAATGCTCAAAGTATGGACACGCGGAAAGCTAACACTCTTGGTACAGAGACGGGCGGAAGACACGAGCGGAGTGAAGAGAGTCTTGGTCATCGTGGAAGGGGAGGGGAGGGTCCAGCTCGAAGGGGTAGAAATAAGCGTCGTCCGTGTCGACGTACACGTGGGGATGACCTCGCAACCGCCTGCGCTCGGGGGGCAGGGGCACAGACGCTGGGTCGGTAGGAGAAAGCGATGACATGGACTGGCTGTAGGGTGTTGACAGCGCGTCCGACTCATCGTCCGACGTGTCCTCTATTGCGTCTGGCACCGGGAGGTCTTCTACGTCGTCATCCGCGTCAAAATAGGGAAGGGGGTCGTGGTCGTGCGAGTCGAGCTGAAGCCAGGAAGGGGCGAGTGGGGGATGGAGTGGGGGTAAGGAATGGGGTAGGGAATGGCAATGGGAGGCGGCTGATAGAACAGTCCGGATTGTCCGACAAGGTCGTCTGACGAAGACATAGGGGAGCAGTATGGGCTCAACGGCTCGTCGTCTTCGTCGACAGGAATGACGGATATGGACGTCGCCGCGTCCACGTCCTCGTCATCGTCAACGAGGTCCTCCAAAAGAGAGTCTAGCCACTGCGTCTCGGAGTCGCCAACGTCTGCGCTGCGAGGACCAAGAGCATGCGGGTCGGGGAACATGAAGGCGTCCTCGTCCTCCTCGAGGTCGTCGCGTGACTCTTCGGCGTCGCATCTATATACATGTTGTACATTAGGTTCGGCCTGTGACGGAGCGGGTTCGGGTGTGTGAGAGCGGAGGATGGAGTTTTTGAGGAGAACCCAGCGGTGGAGGCTGCAAGAGTCCTTGACTCCGCCTGAGACGGCGGAGTGGAGCTTTGAGCGAGCCATGGTGAAAAGAGATGGGATGGTGGATTGCTGCAGTTCTATCTGCATGGGCGATGGGGAGTGGTCTATAGCGACGAGAGATAACGACGGCCGGTTGAGCGACAGGACTGTGGCGTCTGGGCAGTGGTGCGTTCTGGAGGAGTGCGTAGGACGCGTGTCAGCGAGGCCTTGATGCGGGAGAAAGGACGTAAAGGAAGAGAGGAAGAGGGGGTACATACGAGGCAGGAGGGCAGAGTGTGCTATCAACGGTGTATACGGTAGACGATGAAGGGCTCGAACAGAATGGTGCCGTTCTTGGACTTGCGGACGGATTTGTTAACCATGCTTGGTGCACTGTTCGCCGAGACTAGAGAGGACGTCTGGGCGAAACAAGAAAGCAAAGGGCGCGGGGGGCGGGGAGACTTAGACGGACATGGTGGAGGGGGGACGGGGGCAGGGCCGGTGGAGGGGGACGACACGGAGGAAGCGCCCCTTATAACACACTGACGCGCACCACGGTGACTCAACGCATCCTCTTATGGCACAGGCCACTCCGGTTCTTTTCTCTAGCGCCCGCCAAATAGCCGCCATCACGCAAGCCCATCCCGCCAAACTCCGCCCCCTTCGCTCACCTGCCCCCCTGCCGCCCCTCTCGCGCAAACATCGCGTCCTCTCGCTGGCGTATACACAATAATTGCGCGAACCACAGTCTATCTACACGCCCTGACCTCGTACAGAGCCCTCCGCCTCCGATCCGACCTCGTCTTCCCAACCTCCGACCGACCGCGGTGGTCCCCTGCACTGCCGCCCGAGCTACCCTTCGTCCATGACCTCCTCTCCCACGTCCGGGTCCTTGACAGTTTCCACCAGCTTCCTTATCTTTGCCACACTCTTCGGCGCCACGTCGCGCACCTCCGCCAGCAGCTGCGCGAACTTCACCTCGTTACCCATCAGCCGGTACACCTTCGCGAGCTGGAACAACACGTTCGACTCGTCCGGGGATGTGTCTCGCAGCTGTTCCAGATCCCGCACCGCCGCCTGCGTATGGCGTCAGATCGCCCAAAAGTGGGAACACAGCACAGACGCCACAACGTGTATCAATCAGACCACTTCGTCCCAGCGATACGGAAACTGAACGCCAACACTAACCGTGTATTTCTTCTGCGCGATAAGGATTTTCGCTCGATGATACCGCACCAACGCGTTCTCGGGCGAAAACCCGATGGCTTGATTGAACAGCTCCAGCGCCCGGTCGAATTCACCGTACCGCTCACGGACCTACGTAGCGTCCACACCAGACAGTCGTGAGTAGACGGTTCAGAATGCTCGCGTGACCGCAACTCACCACGCCCACGCAGCCGAGCAGCACCGCGTTCTGTGGGTGGATTTGGGAGGCCTTCTTGAAGTGGTAGTCCGCTAGACGTAACTTGCTCATGCGCATGTAACATGTCCCGAGCCCATACCTGCACAAACACCCAATCGCCGATAAGCACCACGTTCTCCCAGACGCACCGGCTTATCAGCGACAATGAAGCAAAGGGCTCCACGCACCAGGCATTGTAATGGCGTGCATCAGCACGTAAAGCGCACTGGAAAAAGTTGATCGCCTTGTTCAGGTCTTCGTCGATCGACTCATGCCCGCTCAGGGTGTAAGCATAGGCACATGTGGGGTCCAGCTGAGCTGCACGTCTGAAACACGTAAGTGCCTGTGCCTTCTCTTTCTGCAGTGAGAAGCAGTTCCCAACCGCAATCCAGGCCTGAGGGGCCTTTGGATCGATAGAGAGCAGCTCCTGGGCGAGGAACGATAGCTTGACGTTCCGTTGCAGGTGCCAGAGGAGCGTCGAGTAAACCTCCATGTCCCACAGCCGATATGGCTCCAAGTTTCTAGCAGCTTCGAACGCGCGCTCGGCCTGAACCGACAGACATGAGTTGGGGCTCAAAGGCAAACGAATGTTCGACGTGCTGTGAACTTCTGGCGACGCACCTCTGGGTAAACTCCGAGCTCGTATTGAGCTTTGCCCAACATGGCCATTACGGACGCGGAGCGCTTGTGGGCAGCGGGCAGCTTTTCCATTTCCTCCAGACACCGCCGACAGTCATACAATGCCATCGCTCGAGCTGCGCTCGCGAACTTCTTCATCACATCGTAGATGGTGATATCGGCTAGCTCGTTCCAGTACGCTTCTTGCGCAGCTTGTTCTTGTTCCGCTGTCCACGCCCCCGACGGAGGCGGCGAAGGGTCTGTATGACCGGCTTGGGCCAGAGGCGAGGCCGGAGCGAATGCCGGGGGCTGCTCAGCGCCCCCAGGCTCCTCCTCCAACCCAGAGTCGTGCGACTGCGAACGTGTCTTGGTCGCGACTCGTCTTCGATCGCGCACAGTCTGGCACATAACGATTATGTCAATGCGCAAGTCCACGTAGCATTGGGCGATAACAGCGAACACCGACCTTCGCAGCCTTGCTCCCACCGCTTTGTAGCCTCGTACTCCGACGCGCCATCGAGCTTGTGGTTGGCTTCCCGATACCGACCGCATGTGACCTAGAGGACGCCGTCGCCGCCTGGGCAGGACAACCGGGAGATGAGGAGATGTTAGCAATCGTCAGAACCGGACGTGCGCGTGCCTTTGAGCTTTTCGTGCGGTCGCCCGCGAGGCCGGGTCCCCCGGGCAGAGATCCGGCAGACTTCGACGGCTTGACGTGGTGCGTGTCCGCGGCGGTCGTCGAGGGCGGCGCGGTTCGCTGCCGAGCGGTAGACCGTGGCTTCTTGGTCACTGGGCCCGCCTCATCGGCTGAAGAAAGAGGACGCACAGCTGGTGGCTGGACCAAATTGTTCGGCTGCGACCGGCTTGGACGTACGGGCCTCTGGAACGAGGGCTCGCCATAGAATGACAAGTCAACCGTGCCGCTGTCATCAGTCAGTACGAGTCGGTGCATGCGATTTGTGAAGCTCTCCCTAACTAACATTGAATCTCGCGCTCCTGCTGGTGCGCCCATCCTCAGCTCGGGCTTCCAACCATAAAATGGGTTACGGCCCTGCGCAGCGTCAGGCGTGAAAAATCCAGCACCTGTTGCAGTTGGTATTGGTTTGCTGGGACCAACTTTGGGATCTTCGCCAGGCTTTCGCAAGACTGGTGACGGTCGGTTCGGGAATAGGTCATCTATGGGAGGAATGTCGCCTGGATCACTGTGAAGCCATTGCTCCTCGCACGGGTTTGTAACCCAAAACGCACCTATCGCACATAGGCCCTCAAACGCCTCCCATAGCATCGGATTCAAAGCCAGCGCCTGCCGATAGTTCATGCTCGCACACTCGTGCAGGTTACCCTTGAGAGCTGCGTTCCCCGCCAAGCAGTACAAGATCGCCTCATCGGGGAAAGACCTCGCTATTCGCGAGCCCATCGATTCTGTAGCGAACCCAAAACCACGCGGTGTCGTGAAAACGGTGGTGAACGCGACGCGTAAGGGCGACATTACAAAGGAACCACGTACGGCTCGGAATGTACGCGTGGTCCCGCAAACACGTCTCGAACGCCTCCCGTGCCTGTCTGTGTCGTCCGAGCTTCATGCAGCATTTCGCGATGACTTCCACACAACCCGTGCAACGCGTGTCCGGGGGCAAGTTAACCAGTCGGAATGCCGAGTGAGGTTGTCCGGCCTGCATGAGCGCGGTGGCATAGAGATGTCGCGCGTCATGGTTCATGGGATTGACGACATAGTACTGCTCGGCGTAGAAGAGGGCGGATTTGGAAAGATCGGCGTCGAGGAAGGACCATATAAGAGAAGAGTAGCGTTGACATAATTGCGGGCTCAGTGCCGCAGGTGGATCGTCGTGTGGCATAGGTCTTAGTGCATAGAGAGTCAGAGAAGCTGGTCAGGCCGACACGACGGGCAGAGAGCGCGACGTGCGGGTCGTGGTTGGTGGCAAGCCGTAGTGGCGGAGGTTCGAGGAGCGTTCAAAGGTTTAGGAAGTAATGAACTTGCACATCTCGCCAAACCAACCGCGCTTATGTCACGTGCCTCTGGACATGCATACAGCTTCAACTTCAAGTTCCTGTTCAGGTTCAGGAATCGCCACTTGCATGTGGTGGCCAAAAGGTCTTGAACACGGAACAAAGAATGAATAACAATGCATGCAGTCACAGAGTACTGCTATCGAGGTTATTCGTAACGTATGTGATGTACAATGCAGCTATAGTCATTATGCTCTACGCGGCTTCCCATACTTTGTTCGTCCGCCTCTAGTGTCCGTGACCATCATCTTCACCGCCCTTCGACTCTGTTACAAGGGCAGACAAGTTTAGCACATTCCGTAGGGATACAACCGATGTTTCACTCACCAGGCACACACTGGATGGCGTCGTCTATCCTCAGGATCGACACGGCTGCCTCAAACGCGGACTTCAAGCTGCGGACTTTGCTGACGGTCGGCTCAAGCACACCAGCAGTGACGTTGTCTCGCACTTGACCATTGAGCAGGTCAAGCCCGTAGCGTAGTAGGACCTTCTTTGGGTCACCAATTGGCGCGTTTTGCGCGGCGTTGTGGTAGGAACGGAGCTTCGCGACGAGTTCCGTCGAGTCCTTCGCCGCATTCACCGCGAGTATCTTGGGAATGACGAGGAGCGAGGACGCGAACTCTGCAATAGCAAGCTGTTCTCTTGAGCCCTAGACGCTCACTTCTGGTTAGACCAAGGTTGGTGATCAAGCGACAACATCACTCACGAGCGTCGTAGCGAAGTTCTCGAGGTAGATGCTCAGTGCAGTCTCGACGGCGCCACCACCAGGCACAACGGAGCCGCTCTCAAGGGTCCGCTTGATGATCGATAGTGTATCATGCAGCGCGCGTTCCATCTCGTCCAGCATGTAGTCGTTCGCTCCTCGCAACACGATCGACGATGAGCTGACCACCTTGGTGCCCTTGATGAGGATGAGCTCGTCGTCGGAGATGCGCTCCTGGACAACTTCGTCCGCAGTACCCAGGTAGCTTGGCTCGAATGACTCGTCGCCCTCCAGGTTGGCGAGACTTGACACGAGCGTACCACCGGTAGCCTTGGCAATCCTACGGAGATCCTCCTTCCTACACCTGCGAACAGCCATGGCTCCAGCTTCTACGAACTCCTTGAGACACAGGTCGTCGATACCCTTGGTCGTGAGGACGACATTGGCACCGGCGGCCAAGATCTTGCGGATCCGCTCAAGTGTGATCTCGGATTCCCTGTTGTACATACGTGTCAGGCAATAGGTCATAATCAGGGTGATGGAAGTGTTTTTTTACCGTTTCCGAATATCTTCGAGCTGTTCTGGATCGTCAACGAGGATTTGGACACCAAGTTGCATGCGTGCTTTCTGAAGGTTGATGTCAAGGCATGCGATCTTCGCGTTGGTGATGCGTTTCTTCATAGCTATCGAGCAAGTGCACCACCGTTAAAGGTGAAGACATGAAGGTAGAAATAAACATACCCTGACTCGCGACAGTACAGTTCAAGGCATAACCTTTGACAAAGAGAGACTCCCGAGCACTCCGACCGTGCGCCTTGAGAACATTGACGGCCTTGACGGGGTACTTGATATCTCCGCGGTTGTTGATCGTCTTCACGGCCAACATCGCGTCGACGGCCATAGGCGCAAAGAGATCGTCATCCCTACCTTGTGTGTCAGCTTCGAACCTCAACCTTACACCCAACCCTTAGAATTGCCCGCCTCCTACCCCACAATTGACAAGAATGATTAGAGAACTCACCCGCCGATGATTTTACTAGACATGCTAGTCTTCGCCGCATTGATGAGCGCTTCCCGCCCGAGGGTATCGACCTTCACGCTCAACTGATCCTGCATGAACTTGCACGCCTCCCTACAGGCAAGCCGGTAGCCCGTAATAATCGTCGTCGGATGGATCTTCTGCTTGACGAGCTCATTCGCGCGGCGCAGAAGCTCCGCGGCGATGAGCACGACGGATGTGGTCCCATCGCCGACTTCCTTGTCTTGCTTTTGCGAGAGATCGACGAACACGCGTCCTGCCGGGTGTTCGACAGCAAGAAGAGATAGAATAGTCGCCCCATCGTTGGAAATTGTCACTTCCTAGGAGCGCGTTGAGATTACCAGAAGATGGGGCAGGATTAGATTGAATTTTGCAAGACTGGGGCGGGAACACGAGGAGCGAGGACGTACTCCGATGTTGTCGACCAGCATTTTGTCAAGACCCATCGGTCCCAGCGAGCTCTTCACGACGTTTGCAATCGTCTGAGCTGCAAGGACTGTGCGTACCTCAGGATGTTTGTAGATGACCCCGAGCGAGAGGTCACGCACCATTTTGATCGCGAACATCCTGTCCTGATACACGGTCTCCTCCCAAGAAAGCACCTGCACGAGGATCGCGTTGGAACATTTCGGGTGGTGGGCGAGAGGAAGGAAGGAAGGAAGAAGAGATATGGAGGAGTCTGGAGGACGATCGTACTCGAGAGATTTCTTGGCAATACGCGCTCGACATATACGCTTCCCAAATAGGCAACTGTATTTGTTTGATGCTACCCACCAACCTCCGGCTCGCTGGACTATACGCATAGAGTTGATAGACAATCGTAGAAACTGTCAATGGATGTGGAACTTCTCTCCCATGAGCTAAGACACAGCGTTTGTCGAGTACTCGGCACACGAGGTTGGCACAAATTCATACCCACTGGCACACGGTGGGCGATGAGGTTAACTTCTGCTACTCTTTCTTTCGGCCATCTCTCTAGTCGTTAAATGTGTCATATTCATAGAGGGCTATTGATACAAATTGATAGCGATAGTATGTGAGGCTACAGTTCGAATTATAGGAAGAGTAGATTGGACAGTCTTTGTCCCTCAGATCACGTCCTTGACCACAAGGAGTTGCGGTTCTCGCGATTTGGAGGACTGAGAATGCCACTCGGTATATGTATCCTCAGGAAGTCGGGTGATAGTTTCGCGGATCTCATGAAGGACCAGTGATGACGTTTACCGCCCTGATAGTTGACTTAGGATTAGGAACGATAGATCGTCATCTGGGCATGGCGAACAGCATACCTGGCATGGTCCTTCGGTAGGCGTTGTAGGCATAATAGGAGAGGCCGCGTCTTCCGGACATTCTTCGTAGGATGCTTCGGGAGTGCATTGTATGTCTCGAGTGAAGATTGCGGCCCGGCAGGGTTCGGGATTGAGAGATCCTTCGATAGGTGTCGCGTAGTATGAGGGCACAGCACGTTGCACAAGCATACCGCTCTCGATGGAGGATCCCCTCGTCGTAGTGCGACTCATAGATACAGTCTGGATCGACTCGCTCGTGTTACTCCGGAAGGGGTTGCGTATTTCGCACGAGACGGAGGACGCAGAGCGGTCTATCGGTGGGCAGCAGTACTCGTCCAACGCGGCGGCGGTTATCGAGTTGCGTGAGTGTGAAGGGGCGTGGAGAGTGTCATATTCTGCGACACTATGGTCGCGTGAGAGTTTGCGCTGAGGGCTCATGAGCGACAATGATAATGATTGTAACTTTGACACTCACTCTACAAATTGTTCCCTCCGGGAGGCTATGGCGGCTATCGGGCTATGGCAGTTCGATTAGCCTTTCGAGAGCACTCCGGCGAAATATAAGTCGTGCTCACAGATATAGTTCCGCTCCAGCGAGGAGACGAGCAAGTGGAAGACGGCGCAGTCCTGGGCCTGCGGCTCTTCTGAATATACATAGAGGAATTGATCAGCGAGTTGTGGTGGGAGCAGGATGACGACAAACCTCCACCCGGCTCTTTCTTGTGAGCTCTACACACGGAGCGTCGCCTTTCTTCTTGAAGACACGGTGAAACATGATATGGCTGTACCAGACAGTTGTGAAGAGCAGTGGATGTTGGGCTGGGAGTAGGTGGGTGTGAGTGACGAGTGCTGAGGCATGGAAAGGCATACTATATAGACCGGTGACCATTGCCGACCTTCCAAGGCCAAGGCCGAGAACGGCGCAGCGCACGGATATAGAGAGACATCCGCACTGTAGGGGCCAAGTCCATTCCATGAACGGAAGGCGACCACGGCAGTTCCGACATGAGCCGTTACTGTTCCATGAACGGGTGTTAGGATTTTGTCCGAGCCTAGGATGCAGGCAGCGAGTAAGTAGCTAATGCAGGCATGAGACTACATAGCGATGCAGACCAAGATGGAGGACAAGGATCGCGCCTCCTGGCGGGAAGGACCCAAAACTAGGGTTAGGGGGATACGCGTCACGCGTCAGTGCAGAGCATGAGCGCCTAGTCCTGAGCCGCCGCTGCGCGAGCCTCACGTATACGGTACTTCGCCGCCACCGCAGTGTCCTCCTCTCCTCCCTCCTTTCCACGCCGACGCGACAGAATGGCCCCCATGGATTCTCCCCTGAATGCTGTATGTTTGATTTGTACCACGATTGTTGGTCAATCTTCCTCATCTGATATGTTGTCTCGATCGCATGGCGGGGGAGTACAGGCGCACCAGCATGCCGCGAACGCAGACGACTTTCTCGCCCGTGGGCTCCTCATTCCTGCTGCCGAGGAGCACTATAAGGCCGCAGAAGCATTTCAGGCTTGCGTCGATGCATCGAACGACGAAAATGTACGCAGCTCCCCGCCCTCCTCTTCTCATTCTAACCTCCACCCCTTCCATACCTATTACCATGTGCAAACATGCATATCTCATCCACATGCTCTGTCTCGCGTTGTTTCACCCAAGACTAAGCGCACTCTCCGCATGCTACACAACGAGCATATGAAGATGGGCAAGGACCTGCAGAGGAGGATTGCGAAACTGCGTGAGGAGGACAAGGACCCTGCTTTGCCTCAGAAACCTCCACGCACATCGAGTGCTGGCCCTAGTACGAGCGCGGTCATCCCTTCTCCTCAACCAGCGCCCTCCCCAGCCGAGCAGCCCCAGAATCGGATGTCGGACTCACAACATACAGTGGACGAATCATTCATGCTGCTCGGACAAAGGGTGAGTATCATTTACGCCGACTCCCTGGGGTTCGCGAGCTGTAATGTCTAAATTGCCTCTACGGGTAGAGCGATCCGGGAGACGCATTCCACCAATTTTGGAAGGCTACCGAGGGCATGCTCGACTACCTGTCACGGCCCGTTGCGTTTGCGACTGCTCCGCTAGCCCCCGAAGACCCCGCTTCTAAATCTCGAACACGCGACGGTAGCTCTAGCAGTGACACGGAGCCAGATGATCCTATATCGAGGAAAATATCTCGCGGAATCAACATGGTAAAGGCAGCCCATTCTCGGATGCTCACGCGGCATGACTCCTCCGGTTCGGTATCCGCATCGGAAGCCACCCCCAAGCCGACCACGTTCCCTCCCCCACCACAGCCCTCGCACGTAGTTGACTTGGGAGGCGACTGGGACGACGACGTTACGGCCTTTGAGGGTACGTAGGATCGTGCTCGAGAATCGCTAAGTGGCTGATGGAAATTCAGATGACAACATGGCGGATTCCTTCTGCCTTATTCCCTCTAAATCCGAGCCAAGCGCAGCAGCGCTGAAAGAAGAGAACGTGTCGCTCAAAGCCGAACTCGAGAAGCAGAGGCAACAACTCGCGAACATGGAGCTGGCACTGAAGGCACGCCAGGAACAAGACCAGCATCTACGCGACAGTATCATGTTGGCACGTAAAGAGGTCTGTCCTTCTGTCCTGCGCTATCCTTGACTTCGCGCTTCCATCCAGACCGCTAAACTGTCCATGGTCTTGGGTCACATCACACCCAGGCGCATCGTGCAATGATCTCGTCCAGCGTGCTTCCTCGCCCAGTCCCGGCGTCGGCGCCCGTGCAGGCTCCAGTCGACATCGCGTCCCTCAATATCAATGTTCCGGTACCCCAACCCGTGCCTGCACCAGTGGCAGCATTGAATGGTGGCCGGGAGCGTGACCCGCAGCTGGTGCGTCGCGTGCGCGAGCTCGAAGAAGAGGTCCGCAATCTCCGCACAGAGAACGAGAAGCAGGTGCGTTTCTACGACCCCACGGGACCTCCGCCTTGACCCTTCCATACCCTGTTTCCCCACGCGTCATGTACCTGCGAGCTCGAAGATGGAAACTGACGCGCACATTGCATTCTACAGAAAGCGATGATCGTCCGCTTTCGGGAGCGGTGGGAGAAACTGAAGGAGTCCGCCAAGCGGAAGAAGGAGGCGAAGGCTGCGGCGGAGACGACGAGTGTCGTCGGTCAGCGGATAGAGGAGGATCCGGAGGCAGAAGCTGCGGCCGAAAGGGATGAGATCGCTGCTGCGTGATGCGCAACGGCTGACTGCGATCGCACTGAGCCCCGAGGATTACGGCGCGACAGAACAGAGTGGATCTTGCCCCCTGTAGCAGCGTGTTGGATTTGGTTGCTGCGTAGGTACGTATGTGTCGCTGTGCGACAGTCGTTGCTGTTTGTCAGGTGCATCTTATGCTTTCCGTTTTGTATATCAGAATTGTATCTATAGCTACATACCGCTCGTAATCGTACATACCGATCGCATATTCCGTCTAATGCCGCCCCGACTGATCAGAATACCTGCGCATCTTTCAGGTACCATTAGAGGGCAGAACAGACAGGAAGACGCAAGGCACTCACAATCTCACATGGGGATAGTGTCCACACACTGCCTCATGCAAACAGACCGTAGTCAACGATACGCAACGACTTCGCCGCGACGTCGAAGGTAGCTCTCGCGGCCGTCCAGTCCGCCTCGCTAACCGCGCCCCCTTTGGCACTCGTCATGGGTACATTCATCGTCATAACGAGGTCGACATTCTTGTCGGGTACGCGGTACAGAGCGAGGAGGATGCGGACCTCGTCGGCGCTCCGGCTGTTGAACTTCTTGACCGTTTGCGTCCCGTACAGCACGACCGGGTCGGGAGTTGTCCCGTCGGACCCGTTGGGGTTCTCGGCGGTGTCGGCGATGGTCTGCGATGTCGCGTCGTTGTCGTGGGCGAGCGCGTCGAAATGGAGCCTGACCGTATACGCGCCGCGGACATGGAGAGAAAGAGAGAAAGCGAATCAGACTTTTAAAGTGGGATGCGCGATACACCCGAGGAGGAGGAGGACGACGGCGACGACGCGCGAAGAAGAAGAGGAAGACCAAGACGCACCCGGCAGCTTGTCGGAGATCCGTCGCGTCTACGCTCTGCAGAACCTCGACGATGAGGCTGATATCGGAGGTTGAGGAGACGAAGACTTCTTGGGTGTCGGGCACCTGACGGAAGTCTCTGCGGGGGAAGAGGCGAGAGTGAGTGACGTACTCGAAGAGAGGGGGCGGGAAGGGACGGACGAGGCATCGATGAGGTCTGTCGGCAGAGAAACGGTGATCGCGCCTCCGAACAGTTCCTTGGCAGCCGACATGTCGGGCAGCTTCAGCGACAACGGCGTCGAGTGCGAGTGAGATGGGTGGAGTGCAGTTGCCAGTGGCGGACGATGCGCAAGCTCGACATGCTCGACTTGAAGGACTCGATGTGACCCGGAGCTGGAGCCTTTGATCGCGGGCACGTGCTTCGTGACCGACGCGTAGAGCCTCAGCTACTAGTACTAAGCGAGGGCTCCGCGACGCACCTTCAACCACAACTCTGACGACCACTTTTGACCATGCAGCTACATGCTCTTTCTAACATCTCAACTGGAATTTATTGGACAGGTGACTGGACTGTGATCTTCATACCCGCCGATATTGGATTGCTGTAGTGCGGGTGGGACCGGCGGTACCGCATGGCACTGCAGCTCGCAGTATGTCACTCACTATGCCGACGGACGTCGACAATCGGTAAAGACCATTTCTTGCTCAAGGTGAGCTATACGTTCTACTCTCTATTGTGCGGATTTGCGCATCTATGAGCTGACGCTCTGAAGCTAGGATCGAAAGTGTCCGAGACACTATCACTGGAGTTTAATCGATTGAAGTCTACCGTAGTATGGTCGCTCTCCGCACAGTGACCGCTTAGCACCGGCGATGAGGACCTCGAACAGCGGAGAAGACGTAACATCAGTCACTGGATGAGCAGTTTGGCGCGAAGCACTGTCCTGGAGATAATAGGGGAGCGATCCTGGAGTTGGATGGGCGGGCTCGCCCATTCGACGAGATACCAAGTACGATGATCGCTCTTCTGTCCCTTGTTTGTCATCCTCGGATAACTGATATCTATTGCAGATTCGTTGTCTTCTGAACGGCAGATAGACACACATATGAGGCCGCGGGCCAAGCAGTATTGGTCATCCCTGTCACCGCCGCGGCTCCAAAGTCGCAGCAACACCCCATGGCAGCAGCGCCGACGCTTGCAATGTGGATATTGCCTTGACAGACATCGGTGTCAAGTCTCGCCTACAAGCTCGATGATTTACAGGAGACACCGGTATGTCCTTTCCGTTCCGACTTCTTCCTATCTTCCTATTCTTTCGTTGTTCTAGCCGGTCCCTTCTGTCAACTCATGTCACAACTTGCTTGCGCTTCTTACGGGATTTACGGAACATTGTCCGTAGAGATGCGGCTTGTACCTATTCTTCGAACATTCGAGCACAAACGGAGCCTTCCGACTCATCGACAGATAAGTACTGGGAGTTGATCGAAAGTTCATCAGGGTCGACGAAGCTGCGCTCCGCGCGGTGTCTAGAATGGCCGCGACTCCATCGTATTGCACATCAAGGTTGTAACTGCGCGCAATAACGCACGAACTTTCAAGGGACGGACTACACTGCCCTCACTGCACGAGGATGGTGGTTTGGTGCTTGTCCATTCTATTTCTCGGCGTCTGCTCACAACATGCCGCTCATACTGCGCTCCCCCTTCATCCATGCAAAAACGCAGCACTGGTCATCGCGGATTACTACGGTACATCCCTTCTTGACTTTCATCGTCTATCTGTCTGATTCGCTTGTCATCGCACTTGAGGACCACGCTGGCGCCACGCTATTTTCCGACTGCCGGTTAGTTCGGTGTTATGCTGAACGGGGTATCCGACTTGCTCTCTCCGCACACCGGGAGCTCGAAGGTGTATGCACTGGCAGCGAAGCTCTGTTCTGAACCATTCGCCATGTGCACAGCAGGCCCACGATTGCACGCAGGCCCCGGGATGCCGACCGAGCGCACTGAGGGCGGTGCTGAAAATGCCATCAACCTCATGGTAGGACATGTTCAGCTCCGGATCCGAGAGCTACTGGCGTATCCTTCGAACGCGCCTGCGATTGCGCCATCCCCGGCGTTCATTTCAACAGGTATCTAACACGGATGTGCATCCCTAACGGCAGTGGCGCTGCCGCTCGCGTCGTATGAGAGCCGCGTATGTCGGCCAGCTGCCAGTCGGTATGAATTTTTGCAGAGTGAGGCCCACGGTATATGTGCCGATGTGAAGCGGGGGAATTCCAGCCCGCCCTCGGCCCCGTTCTCGACGAAGAGATGGACTCGGGTACGGTTCCGCGTGCGCCTTGAGAGCAATATTTCTGGCTGCCGTGTCTGTATTGGTGCCCCTGAATAAGTTAAGAGTTCAGTCACGGTGGTATGTCTTCCGCCAGACATAAACCATACGCCTCGTTCCGATCCGATGTGGTGGCGGGGCGGTAGACGCCACGGCGAGCACAGCTCTTGCTTGAGTTGTCACAGTAGCGCCCGGATTGCCGAACTCTGCTTCAGTCCACGACCATGCTTCCTCTCTAGTTGGGAACATACCATCGCAGCCACGACAGTGCTCCAGAGCGTCGATTCATCCATAACTCGCCCCTTGGACAGTCTGTCAGACTGGCGGCGTCGTCCAGAACCAAGGTTCGTGGATGCATACCGGGCGGCGGGGCAGCGGTATGACCCCCGAGGAGACCCCTTCCTGTGGCCTTGGTTCGGGTACTTGCACACATACCGATTTACCGGCGAAACCTGCCTGATGCGCGCCGCACCGCACGTACGGTATGGGAGTCCCGCCGTGCGCGCGCTCTGCTATCGGTGTGAAGATCCTCTCTTTCTGCGCTCGCTCCACGCATGCGGGCTGCCCAACCACGCTCGTTGTCGTCTGGGGCGCATGCTTCCGGTGCCGTGCATGTTCCATCTCAGCCAAAAGAGGTACGAATGTCTACTGGCGTTTGGGCATTGCTGTTACTCACAGTGGGAACCCCCACCTATCTGTACCGGCCGCCTGCGCAATCAATTGCAACTGACACGGCGAACTCCACGCGTATGCGGCACCACAGCACTTATCTTCCATCCTCGCAGCGTCCGCATCTGGCCCGTCCGTCCTCGTCGCGTTCGCCTCCAAGCGCCACTAACGTGATTTCGCGGACAGGTACCGACGTTGACGTTGTCAGATCTGCAAGCCGACGTCGCTGCAGGACATATCCAGCAGCAACGCAGGCGAATGAATGTGTGAGGTCATCCTCGCATCCACTCGCGTCCCGAGGTTTAGGACGGCCACGCTTCCCATTCGTCCGTGTATTTTTCGGGAGCTGTGGGAGTGCATTCTCACCATGGCGTTGGCTCTCTACCCTCCCTCCGGGCCTGTGACAATACCCCGTCCGGGTGCGAGCAGTGATCTGCCGGATTGCCTTTCTGCGGTACGCCCTTCCCTGCCCGGACGCTCGAGATCCATGCCCTCCATCTCACACTCCGTGCCTGCTTCGCGCTCGTAGAATGGATAAAGGCCGGCTGGACTTTTGTCGGATTCGCCCGACCACCCTCCCCGTCCCGTGTAGCGGTCTATCGATTGACCTTTGCTACTAGTAGCCCCCCCTCCGACGTTCATCGCACGACTCCTCCGTCACCATGTCGTCAGAACCCAGCCCGCGCGGCGCCGCCCCCGCATACGACGAGGCCGAGAAGGGCACCCTCGACAAGGTCTACCCCGTCGAGAAGAAGCTCACGTACCCCGCGGACGAGAAGACGGACCCCTTCGCCAGCGAGAAGAAGGATGTCGCCCTGGTTGCACCTCCGGTCAAGAAGGACCCTTACGCGGCGCCGAAGGGTGCCAAGAAGAAGCCGGTGTCCAAGGTTATTCTCCTCAAGCTATGGTACAACACATATCGGTATGTCGCGGATGGTCACTTGCGGAACACCACAGCAGCTGACCGGATGCCCATCACAGTAAACTCTTCACTATAACCTTCACCGTCAACATGATCATGTTCGGGTTCGCGGTCTCTGGCCACTGGCCGTACGCGACCAAATACGCGGGTGCCTTTGCCGTTGCCAACTTCAACGTCTCCATCCTCATGCGTAACGAGATCTTCGGCCGTTGTCTCTACCTCATCGTCAACACGTTGTTTGCCAAGGTATGTCCAGGATATTCTCTGGCATATTTGACCGCTAATTGTGGAGTACAGTGGCCTCCTCTCTGGTGGCGTTTGGGTTGCACGTCCGTTCTGCAGGTTAGCGTTGTAGCGAAGCTTCATAACTGTTTCATGACTCAACCTTATCCCTCCAGCACCTCGGCGGTATCCATTCCGGATGCGCAGTGTCGGGTATTATCTGGTTGACGTACAAGGTGGTGAACACTGTCCGCAATCACGTCAACGAGAACAACATCATTCTTGCCATCGGTCTCCTCACGAACGTCGCTGTGATCGTCACGGCTATTGCTGCGTTCCCATGGGTGCGCAACACCCACCACAAGTGAGTCCTCCAGGTGTACCTCTGCCGTCTGCCGTCGGATGCCCATACGCATTTACCCGCAGCGTGTTCGAGCGCCACCACCGTTTCGTGGGTTGGTCTGCGTTGTTCCTGACTTGTAAGCACCTTCTTTCACACAACCGTGGGCGTTGACTGAAATGGTTCGCAGGGGCTTTCACGATCATGGGCGACATCTACGACACGACCAACAGGCAATGGATCCCTGACGGCCGGCATCTCGTCCGCCAACAGGACTTCTGGTACGTCATGGGAATGACCACCTGGATTGTCCTGCCCTGGATCTGTACTCGTGAAGTGCCCGTCGACATCGAGCTGGTGAATTTTTCTCGCTGGTTTACAAATCCTGTCAATGGTTAACGCTGACGCGTCGTCGTGCTTCCAGCCGTCTCCCAAGGTAGCCATAGTACGTTTCCGCCGTGGGATGCAGCAAGGGTTGCTCGGTCGCATTAGTCGCAGCGCCGTGAAGGAATACCACGCATTCGGTATCATCTCGTACGTGCTCTCTCTCATAGCGTCGTTCTCCGCGCTGACGAGCATCCCCAAAAGGGAGGGCACCCACGCGAAGTACCACTACCTGATCTGCGGTGTGCAAGGTCCGTCGTTCTCATTCGTCCCGCTCCGAAAACGGGTCCCGAACCGCCTTCTGCAGGTGACTTCACACGGAGCCTCGTCAACGACCCCCCTCGGACCCTCTGGACGCGTGAACTGAAGGTGCGTGCGCCACCGCATGACCCCACCGCAGCGTGTCTGACTCAGGAGCGTGCTCGGATACCAGTTCGCTGGTGTGTCCAACACCTCCACCCTCTACAAGCGTGGTATCCGCATCTGCACCGGAACCGGCATTGGCGCCGCGCTCTCGACGTGCATCCAATCGCCATACTGGTACGTGTGGTCCCACCGCCCGCTGCGGGGTCCAATTTCGCTGACCGGCTTCCTTTCCCTCGTGTCCGACCCCCGTTCCATCTAGGTACTTGATCTGGATCGGTGCGTACACGCCCGCTTCGCGCTGCGCCGCCTGAGCACGCCTCGAGATTGACTTTCGCATGATGCCGCGGCTCCGCGTGCACACACTCACACACAGGCTCCGACCAAGAGAAGACGTTCGGTCCGACCATCAGCGGCCTCATCCACCGGCACATCGAGCCCGAGCGGCTCCTGCTCTGGGACTCGAAGGTCCGTGGCGGCCGCCCGGACACGATGAAGATCCTGCGGGACGTGTACCAGTCGTGGAATGCTGAGAGTGAGCTTCTTCTTCCTCCTCCTCCTGCGCCGCCGACAGAGGGGCACACGCGGCGTGCGCTACGCGCACTGTCGTATCTGTCTGCCGTCTTCATCTTGTTCGTGTTCGGGCACCAGTCGCTGACCGGAGCGCCTCTCCTCTCCTCCCGCAGTTGTCTTCATCACGTCAAACTACATCGGGAACTCGGAGATGATGGAGGTGCGTCCCTGCGACCCGTCATACTGAACCGCGCTGCACCGCCTCTGCGGGCGCGGGCCTGCCGTCCGTGTCTTCCGTGCTAACCGCGTCGTATGCAGGGATGCAAGGAAGCTGGCATACCATGCTTCGGCACCCTCTGGGACTTCGTGAGTGGCGCTACGTCTCCGCTCGCGCCGTGGGCATAGATTGATGGGCACGCTCATCTTACAGTAAACGCAACCGCGTCCGAGTCGTCGTGCGCCCGTCGTCGTCGCAGCAGTCGCAAGTCTCTCAAACAACGGGTTGGGCCGTTTACTCTCATCATTCTAATAGACGGCGAGGACACACGGACGGACGGACATCCCCACTCCCCTCCCCACCACCCCTTGGGCGTTGCTCTGCATGTTGTACATACTACCTACTTACCACTCACGGCTCCTCCTCTCCGTCATCCTCCTCCTCAATCTCAATCTCATCCTGACTTATTACACCGCACTGTCCGAATGTTGTATCACTCTAGCTCTCGCGCGTCGAATAGAGTTGCGTTTCACCCCCCGAACATTCAAGGCGTGTCCAGCGGGGGAACGTCATCCGTTGGCATTGCGCACGACAGGCTTCAGGCCTGGCGCGGCGTCCGATGACACTGCGCGCGTCGTCATCCGTCCGGGGGCGGAACAGAGGGGGGTTTGGCGGCGTAAGGCATAATGATATGGCCGCACCATACCCTATCTCTGACCCGCCACCAATTCGCTTTCCAGGGTGCGCATCGGATAGCATTCGTGCCCTGCACTCACACACCGGACACGGGTCTTGCAGGTACCGGCACCGAGCCTGGGATGGTCGAGCAGGGATTAGAGCCTGTACCACGCAGTGAGAGTACAGGAAATGCTTGGCGGTTTCGCGCTATGTATATCGACGTCGACATCGAATGGTACTGCTACAACATCCGTGCACACGGTATATAATACGATAGAATATTACTGACTCAGCGCCCCGGGATTGGGCAGCGAAGATAGATGTACAGTAGGGCGGCTAGGGATAGTACTCTTCGAGCACCTTCCCCCGTTTCCCCATCCAGGGCCACCGACGGTTCGGGTTGATAGAGGTGTTGGGCTCGAGCCTCCAGCCGCGCCGGGCAAGCTCAATGACGAGTCTGCAGATATTGCGTGTATCCTGCACAGCCGGATAAGGCATGATCAGTCAACCGAAATAAAGTGGCAGGTGGCAAAGGGTGTGAGCTCCGTCAAGGTACACCGAACTTACATCGATACCGCTATGCTGGCGACCCTCGAACGGCTCGAGACCGAGCGCGTTCAGCTGACGCGGGATGGAGAGCACGACTCTGCGAGGAAGGGGGAACGCGCCGCCCTGCGCCACCCAAGTCGGCTTAGAAGGTATGTCCGAAAATATCTGGGCTGCGGAAGACGTACCGTATTGCGTTCTGGAGAGGATGAGTTAGCGAAGTCATGCCATTCCCCCACCTGTCTTCGGACATCCATGACGTCCCAAGTGAGCCACACTGGTACCGGGATCTGCGGACGGCGGGGGGCAGGTATAGGTCAGCAGCCCGTATGGTCCGCAACCACCTGACGCACCTTGGAGACGAAGCATTGCTTCACGACGAAATCTCGAATGTCGAAGGGGCCATCGCTGCAGAAGCAGAAGCGGGTGAGGCGCTGCCCCGCATGGTCGATGAGCTTGTGGTCCTCGAGCCACTTGCGAAACTCCTGCATGACCTCTGGGAAGGTTGGTGCGACATCCACTTGCTCCTGCGGGTCGGATACACAATCAGACGATCGCACGAGCCACAGATTGAATCAGGAGCGTGAACATGGAGCGTTCAGACTAACCTGTGTGATGCCTGTTAAGGCGTTGCAGAATGGCGAGAGCTGGGGCCGCCATGTAGGCCTGACGAAGCTGCGAAATTCATCGACGATTTCGAGGACACGGGCATTGCCTTTGGGGGACTTGTCTTTCCATCGCAGAAGACATACGGGCCACTCCTGTGGTATGCGCACTCACGGTCAGGGAGTGTATGTGCACACGTCAACGGTAAGACTTGCAATGATCTCGTTTGGATAGTCAAAGCCTGCCCCCTCCATGCACGTCGCCTCTACATCGAGGACCAGAAAGGCATCGTACGGCTGCTTAGGACGTCTGGGCATTGTGCTCGCGTGTGGTGTCTTTGTGTCGACTGCTCGGTGTGGTGATGTGTCCGATGTGTGCTCGGTGGCAGCTGCGGTGCTGGGAAGAGGGGTGTCGTCTGTGCGAGCGTTGATGCAAGTTTGGATGGGCTCGGGAGTAGTCTGGGCTTCACACGAGCGTGAGGTTCGAGTGAGACGCCGCGTAGTAAGAATGATAACGGCGGAGAGGAACGCAAGGAGAGTGAGGGCGACTGTGGCGGGCAGAAGATGAGAGAGGAGGTCGTTCAGGAGGTGGTTCAAGTAAGACATGGTGAAGAGCGAGGAGAAGCACAACTGGTCCGGGACAAGTTCGTTAGCACACTCGACAGGACGGTATTCGGGGTCCGCGGCGATCTCCCGCTGACGAGCACAAGACAAGCAGATGACCTCGCCCACCGTGCTCGCAGAGAAAAAGGCCACCGAGTTTCGCCGCGAGCGCAGAGAATAGCAGCCTGCGAGCGTCAGGCCGTGGTTAAGATGACAAGTACGGAGGTCGAGATGTGGCACGGTCCCCTTCCACATGCTCTCACTCAGATCTTTCCTCCCATTGGCTCGCCTTCCCCGGCCCGTACACCACGTGCACAAAGTTTTGGCCAGCGCCTGAGTATCGCTCATTCCGCTCAGTGCCTCCGAGCCGCAGCTCTGTTCAGGCTCTGCCTCCGACGCTCGACTTTCCATTCCATTGGTGCCGGTGCCTAGGCGGTCCTCAACGACCTGCCACCACGATGCAGCGCGGCGACGACCTAGAAGATGACTTTGTCCCTGACGACCTAGTCGCTCTCTCAGACGAGGACGAACTCCCGGCCGAGGAGATCGGGGAGCTTTTCAGCGCAGATGAAGATGGGCAGGACCCAGCTCAGTCCACACAGGCTCGGAGTGCCGCTGCTCTCCAGAAGAAGCGCAAAAGGAGAGCAAAGGAAAAAGAGCGCAAACTAAAGGCACGTCTCAGCTCTCTTCGGCAATTTCTCATCTGACTTTTGTATCGCGAGTAGAAGCGGAAGTTGGCAGAGACTATAGAGCCCGTAGAGCCCCCATCCGCGGCCGCACAACCTCCTGTTCTGCTCGCAGACTATATCTCGTCAATGCAAGCCAAGTCTTTCTCCAAGATGTCTGGTATCGAGCTCTCAGACGTCCAAATACCGGGTGAGCATCGGTCTTAGTCTTGTACAGGTGCGTTCTGAGTGGTAATACATAGCCAGAGAGCTCCATAGCGGACACGACAGCATGGGCGGGATCGAGGAACTTGGACCAGTTGGTGGACTTCATTACCAAGAGTGCGTCTCCTCGCGACGTATACATGCCGCCGCACAACGCTAATGCTACCACGATAGTGCTACCCACGCTTCGTACTCGTTTGGGCCAGAGACCCAAGTCCACTGGGGCACCAACCCTTCTCTTCATTGCTGGAGCGGCCCTACGGGTAGCGGATGTTACCAGGGTGCTCAAGGATAAGCAGTTGCGAGGGGAGAAAGGCGGGGACGTTGCAAAGTTGTTCGCCAAGCATTTCAAGCTCGAGGAACACGTCGCATATTTGAAGAGGACGAAGATTGCGGCAGCGGTGGGCACTCCAGGTCGCTTAGGCAAACTGTTGTGCGATACGGGTACGTCCTCTGCGCAAATCTGTGGGGAATGGTCATCTCACAACCCCATAGATGCCCTCTCAACTACAGCTCTCACCCACATCATCCTTGACGTCTCATATCGAGACATGAAGAAACGTACACTGCTAGACATCCCAGAGACACGGGATGAGGTTGTCAGGACAGTGCTTAATGCGCCGAAAGTCTTCAACGGCTTGAAGCAGGGGACGATCCAGTTAGTACTACTATAAACGCAACTGTACCCACATATTCCTCACCCATCCCCCCTTACGGCACCTAGGAGAGTCTGCAACAGGCCTCTATAATAGTTGTGTGTATCATACAGTGGATTACCGCGAATAGTATCAGAAACCTTTCGGATTAGTCCTCAAGGTCAACTGTACGACGCATTAGCTCGACACTCTGAAAGAGGCTGTTGGAGACGCACTCTTGTCCACTTAGGAACTTTGTGGATTCCCTTGCGGTACCCCTTCTCGTGACGGGAGAAGACAGTGTACTTGTCCCTCGGCGGCATCTCGTGTTCCTTCGGAAGCTCCAGAGCCTTGTCCTATCCACGCGACACATGGTATGAGACTAGTAACATATACACATTCAATGAAGTACATACCAATGCCGCACATTGCATGCCGCTCGCCCTAACTGCCTCGATCACAGAGTCCACCCGCTTAAGACGTGCACGAACATTGGCCTTTCGTGTACGTGACAACTTCCATGGTGTCTTCCTATAGACAGTAGCGCGATGAGAGTGTAGCACACACATAAAGGATCACATACGCACCATAGAAGGCCGACAAGACTCGGTTGTGTTGGTCTGAAGGCTCCAAACATGTTCACACCGTGGTCGACGGTGGAGGTTGCTGGTCAGACTGATCCAGCGTTCGAGAAAGGAAAGATGTTGCTGACTCAGCAGGAATTGGGCGCCTGGACGAGAAGACCGGCGACCAGCGATGTGTGCACCTTGCTCCTGGCTTCATCCAGCCCTTGCCACCACTTTCTACTTACTCTTCCCTACGGGCTGCAAGATGAGCGTCGCCACGCAATCCATGCTTCCCCCGACTCTCCCGGCACCTAACGGGAACGGTGTACCCATCAACGATGTGGACGGGACAAACGGCGTACACAAGGAGCCCAAATTCGCCAGTGGCCTCATTCTCCCTCCGCCAGAGATCAAATGTGAGTGTCGTATTTCGCCCGATAGGTGGCACAAACAGACGAGCTGATTTGGGGACCTTTGCGTCTCGCGACTTTCAGCCGTCATTGACCGCACCGCGAGCTTTGTCGCGCGGTCGGCAAACCCGCCCCAGTTCGAGGAGAAGATTCGCGAGAACCAGCGTCAGGACCCAAAGTTTGCGTTCCTCAACCCCGCGGACCCTTACCATGCTTACTATAGACATCGCATGGACAAGGTCAAAAGCGGTGAGGTCGAGGAGGAGACCCCTGCACCCGGGAAGGACGCGGAGAAGGACGAGGAGAAGCCCGTTGACGTTGTGCCTGTGGACGTCGGAGAGGAGCCCCCAATCCCCGAGTTCATCATGAGCATACCCAACATCACGGCTATCGACCTGTGCGTATCTCATCGCGAATCCTTGGAAGCGGTCGTTGTGGCTGAGGTATCTCGCTCGTGACAGGGACATCATCAAGCTGACAGCTCTCTTTACCGCACGCCGAGGCCGGCCATTCCTTGCTGCTCTTTCCGCCCGGGAGGGGAGGAATTACCAGTTCGACTTTCTGCGGCCGACACATTCGTTGTTTGGGTACTTCAACAGGTTGGTGGAGCAGTACTCGAAAGTCCTCCTCCCTAGTAAGGAGACTATCGCGCAGCTGAAGGAGCGTACCCGTGATGGCGCTCGCTGGAACGACCTTGAGGTCGCGAGAAAGCGCGCTCGCTGGGAGCAATTCAAGCGCGAGCAAGACAAGAAGCGAGAGGATGACAAGGAGGAGGAGAGAAGTGAGTCCTGCGTCGCTATGCTCAATGGTGGCACTAATCAACTTCCTCATGCAGTTGCGTTCGCTGAGATCGATTGGTATGACTATGCAATTGTGCAGACGATTGAGTTCACAGCGGCCGACGCTACGTCAGAGCTGCCACCCCCAATGAGCGTGCAGGAGGTGGAGAACATGACGCTCGCCCAAAAGAGGATGGCTGCCATGATCATGGAGACCACTGCCGAAGACGTCGAAGCACATCGTGCCAGGCAAGCTGCTGCGGAAGCTGAGGCTGCAGCTGCGGTCGGAGGAATTGGTGCAGATCAGGAAGATACGGTCATGGAGGAGAGCGATGATGAAGACGACGAGGCAAAGGAGCGGAAGCGTCGAGAAGACGACGAGAGGCAGAGGGAGATCGAGCGTGCCAGGGCCGTACAGGCCAGCTCGTTGGATGTCGGCGGTCCGATGAAGATCAGGACAGACTATGTGCCCAAACGTGCGTATCAGTTTAGTGCGTCTGGGGATACAATTATCTCACGTTCCTTGGCAGTGCAAAAGAAGGCAATCGAGAAACTCACCCTATGTACGATCTGTGGTCAGCAAATCCCTGTCGACGAGCTGCAGGAGCACATGCGTATCGAACTGCTTGACCCCAAGTGGAAGTCGCAGCGTGATGCGCTTGAAGCACGCAAAGCGCAAGCATCGGAGCTCCAGCGCGGTGCCAACGTCGTCTCCTCGCTCAAGAACCTCGCGCGTACCCGTGTTGATATCTTCGGTGCCGAGGCCGAGGAGGAGAAGCGGAAGAAGGAAGAGGAGGAAGAGCGGTTGCGCAGGAGGGAGCGCGAGAAGGTCGTTTGGGATGGACACACTGCGTCTAAAGCGAACACGCTCGACAAATTCTCGATGAACTCCAACATTGACGAGCAGATTGCAGCCATCCACCGGGCCAAGGGTCTCGGACCGTATGTGTTCTTACTCTCTTCTTCCGATTGACGGAGTCATTGACGACTGCCTACACCACAGACAAGATGCCAATGCGATTGGTCCAGGTATTGGACCGGCCGCGATCCCCGCTCCCCTGAACTCTCTCCCTCCAGCCCCTGCATCTCTCCCAGCACCTCCAATGGCTCCCGGGATGTCCGGTGCAAGCCCTGCATATTCCGCCGCGACAGTCTCTTCCGGTCCTCAACCCGCGTCTCTCTTCCCCCCTCAGCCTGCCCCCGTCATGCTCCCACCTCTACACTACCAAGGCATGGACGCCGCACAACCATTCGGCTACCAGCCTCCACCAGCCGGTGCGCCGATGATGCACCCCGCTCGTGCCGCGGCGATGGCTGCGCCAGTCCCGACAGGGACGCCTCCACAGGCTGGCATGGTGCGGAGCGCGGACGAGATGATGGATGGCGGCGCGGACGACGTCCCACCCGCGAAACGGCAGCGCGTCGCGAAGCTGCCCGGCGGCGCGCTCTACCCGGAGCAGGACTGGGTCAACATGCACCCGCACCCGATCTCGCTGCGTGTGCAGCTGCCGAACGAGTCGTCGAAGCCGGAGTGGAAGTTCGACGGAACGGTGATCACGATCCCGGAGCTGCCGCTGAGCCTGCTCGTGTCGACGCTGCGAGACCGCATCATCCAGCACACGGGCAGCACCGTCGGGGCGTCCAAGATCCGGCTGTCGTACGCGGGCAAGATGCTCACGAACTCGCAGACGATCGCGGTGTACAACCTCGAGGACGAGGACCTGGTGGTCGCCACCGTCCGCGACGAGAAGAAGAAAAAGTAGTCCAGCCGCCTTCCTTCTCTCTGCTTGTGCCCCTGTGCACTTATATCTGCACGTCATACGCGGTTCATGTTGTACTTGATACTATACCTATGTAATGCTTGATCCGAAGACGGTACCAGACAGAGCACGAGCATAGAGCTCGAGAGCTGAAACCAGAGTATATAGGTATGGGTGAGTGCGACGAGGTGGTGAGGAAACGAACAGAGTAAGGATTTACGATGAGCGAGACAGCCAGACGTCAGACAACAAGTAGAATACAATCCATAAGAACGTCCGGGAGAACCTATACTAGTACCATAAGCGTGAACATCATGATAGCGGGATACGGACGGAATGGTGTCGATAGCATAGAGGATCACAGGATTCTACGAGCCACGAGTGCGAACGTCAGGACGAGGAGCACACAAATCGCGGTGTCTAGCAGGATGGGAGGGCGGCGCGGGGTCGTCTGACGCACCGCTGCGACGAGGGCGGGCTGAGGCGTCTGGTCGCGGGTAACAGGTAGATCGGGAGTCCGTGGGGGCGAGAAGGATTGAGTCACGAGCGAGGCATGTGAGTTGGGACGGGTAGGTTTGGGGGCAATGAGTGGAATGGGACGGTGGATGACGGGCGATTCAGGTTTGAGACTTGATATCTGAACGGCATCCTCTATAAAGTGTGGTTGAGGTATCGCAGGGGTATCTGATAGTGTAGCCTCTGGTTTGGCAGGCGCGGGAGACGATGTGCTCGTCGAGTCGTCAGTTGACGCCGTAGATGTGCCGTCGCTAGAGGGACTGCTTTCGGACGTAGGTGGGTCGGGCAGATGCTCGAGGTTGGACCTGTTGCAACGCGGACATACCCAGTCGCGGGAGCTGGATGTGATATGTGTGAGTTATTACGATATCAAGTAGACTGGAGTATCACGTACAGTGCTGCGAGACGCTTGCGCTCTGCGGTAGGGTATTCGATGGCACCGACACCTACCGCGGCAGTGCCCTTGAGAGGGAAGAAACCTTGGAGACCGATGATTGCTATGATAGTATGTGTGAGGCATTGGAAAGCGGCATGACAGGCAGTGGACCTCACCTGTCCGGACGCCCCAGGCTGGCTGCCACAACTCTTCATGATCTATGGTCGATGTCGGTGATGATAAACGCATGATACTGGGGTGGATACATACAGCTTGTGAAGCTAATGCAAATCTGGGAGCGATAGTAAGAAGTTGTAAAAGACATGAAGAGAAGAGCATGACACACCTTCGTGTTGAGCTCGAATCTCCCACTGGGAGTAAGCATCATGATAGCTGGGGGACGGAAGGGATATTCGGAGGGAAGGAGAATTCGGAAATGGTAGAGTCCTCCCTCGAACTCCGTGCCAGTAGGGCCTCGAATGGTACAGTGCCATTCCTGGTGTGCACGTCAGTGCCGGTTAGCAACCCACTACATGGCCATGTAACTCACGAAGATATCATCCTGAGAAACAACGGACACTGAGTGACCGATACACAAGCTACCATATACGTTGCACTGACCTCGAGTGGTGCAGCGGCATAGTCCGTACACGGGTCGTTTGCAAGCTCCCGAGCCTCCCGCATAATCCGCTTCACGGCTGCAGCCAAATCAATCCTGGCTGGACGCCACATCACAAACGGGTGTACGAACCAGAATTGTTCTTGTTGAGACCTGCGCCGGCGGCCATATCGGCGACAGTGACTAGGGGAGTTCGTGTGTAGGAGGAGAGGTGGCCGAAGGATGAGAGAGGAAAGCAAGCCGTTCCCTGGTGATTTCGGACTCCCCGCATGCCAAGCGCCCATAAAGACCCTGCGCAACGTGGAAGCACGTGAGCCGGCTTCAACGGGGGCGACCCAAGCCGGATTGGGTTAACCCGCTTGTCTGGGCGGCTCTAGGCGGCTCTGCAAAGCTCTGCAACCGCCACTTGTGACTTCACGTTTCTCGGTCTCGAGGTGCGCCCAACTCTCCAGTGCTTTGTTCTCTATTGGTGTTTACCCATCGCTGCTTTCTTTACTGCAGGTCTTCGGTGAGAGGGCGTGATGCATATTGAGAGGCTGAAGGTTAGGCCGCGTCAAGGTATGTGCTGTGAATAAACACAACGGTCGATTGTAACACATTCCCCAGCGGCCGCAATCCGACCATGCACCCAGCAATTTGCGACCATGTTAGCATGCTGGTCGGCAACAAACGACCTCATGTCGACCCAAGCATGTGCCGATTCTGCGAAAGCTCTGCTTCAATGCATGCGTACAGCGGTGAGTGCTCTTGCCACACTTCTCGCATCCCTCTCACACGTCGCCAGCCCGCGCCGACTAGAAAACACAAGCCGACGATCAACTACCACCTGGCTCGTCTTGGCAAGACGCTCAACTAGACTTGCATTACAGGATTGTGTCGGTCGGGCGGTATTTGGTACGACCCTTTTACTCTAGACCCCGAACACGTATGTCGATGTATAATAGACCCATAATCTCACTCGGCGGTTCTACTATGCTCGATTCGAACAATGATTTGTCGTGCATTCGGCAGTGGAATGTCTCATGTTGTCTGGCTGCTGCCTCGGCCAACATGGATGCAAATGTAGGGCTTCGGAGGACGGTATAGGACTGATGAGGCTTACTGGCTCTCCGAGAGTACCCTCAATTGTCGTAGTGACACTGACTGCCTGTGCACTGTACGTTTCTGATGTCTGACTGACTCGGGATTGCACGATGAAACTGCAGCAGTAAGGAAAGAGCTGGGCTGAGAGAGCGGGGCCGGCGAGGTGGCCAAATTGAGCGAGCTTGCGCCGCGCGTTGTTGTCGCGTGTTTGCCGAGTCACGCGCAGCCGTCGCGCCCAACTTGGCCGATGCAGCACCGTTTCCTGACTACTTCAGGTTCATTGTCGTCCTCATCCTCCTCGCCCCTCTTTCACCTCGTCTCCTACCACCTACCACCCCATCGTCGCTAGAACTCGCACACCACTCCACGCCACGACACAACATGAGGTCCAAATTCAAGGATGAGCACCCCTTCGGTTGGTGGCGCATACCCCTCGATGCGTACGATCTTACTCATCGGACGACGTACGCTCTAGATAAGCGCAAGGCTGAGGCAGAGCGTATCAGGCAGAAGTATCCAGACAGGATACCCGTACGTCCTTATTGCGTTCATTGCGTGCAGCTGTCTGAGTGTTCGGGTACAATGTACGTCGGGACGCGCAGGTCATCTGTGAGAAGGCGGACAAGACGGATATCCCCACCATTGACAAGAAGAAGTATTTGGTCCCATCAGTGCGTCACGATGCTCCATCTTTGACTGTGGCGATTGTGCTGAGCCGTAGTGATGCAGGATTTGACGGTGGGCCAGTTTGTCTACGTTATCCGGAAGCGCATCAAGCTCGCTCCGGAGAAAGCGATCTTCATCTTCGTGGACGAAGTCCTACCCCCAACCGCTGCACTCATGAGTGCCATCTACGAGGAGCACAAGTGGGTTTCACCGTCGTAGCTTTGGTGTTCCTCTATCTGACCGATCGTTGCTCCCAGGGACGAGGACGGCTTCTTGTATGTGAGCTACTCGGGCGAGAACACTTTCGGCTCACGGTGAACGACCGCTCTGTGCGTTCCCGTACCGGCCACACTCCTCGTTCTTGGGGTTCTCAATCTTCGTTTATCTCCTTCGTGGACGCGGACTCGACCAGCAGAATAGAAACGGCGGTGCACGTGTCATGTATCCGGGATATCCCTCACTACTCCTTTCTACTTCACGCATGCGTGTTCGCGTACAGTGCCGCCTCGCCTCCGTCCGCTTCGTTCCCTCAGTATCCGTGTCCTGTGCCCCGTGGTTCCAGATATACGTACGCCAGTTTGATATCTCCCGTCATCACGTCTGCTTCCTCCGGATGCGGGCCTTGTATTTTATATCAGCTTGTATCTTTCAGAATGCAGTCAACGAATGGAATAATGATCATGTATATGGGATACATGGCTACCAATCGGAGTAGCATGGTGCTCGAGCGAATGCAGTCCGAAATATCCTACATAACACTGATTCATTTAAGCGCCGCTTGTGCTCCGAATGCGCATATGATTCTTGACAATGAGATGCCAGACTGATCACCACACTACTAGATGTCTGCCCGACCATGCACATTGCCGGGTTCGCGCCTCATCCGCCTAGGCTTCCCGAACCTAGCTTCGTAGAGACCCCAGGACAGTCTGCCGGTGTGGTCCTACGATACGAGCGAAGTTGCAGCGCATGCGAATAGTATCGAATCACTATGCGTCCAGCAAGTTGATCCAGCAAGTTAGACAGCAAGGTAGTAGGTACTTCTTCACAGCACTGTCAGTCTTTACAATCTCTATATTGCGTCGACGTGGTGCCCGACTTACAGCCAACAGACGATTATGGGATCCGGCGGAGTACTTAGTACATGCTCTTTCTCATAGGCTAACGGTGCTGATGGTCCTTCTCTGGCAGAGTCTTACCCTCCAGCTTCCCACTTACAGCCTGTAACTGTCGACTGGGTTTGAACACAGCTTGAAGCAGCGTGGCAAGCGGCGTGGCAACGATGAAAATATTCCGTCTCGGTTGCCGTTCCTGCAGGCAAACGCACGGAATCCCGCAAGCTTGTATATGATCTCTGTCACGAGTCTCCACTTCAACTCGAGCATCTTGGTGCGTCTTTCTTCTCTAGCAATTGTTCGATTTTCAAGGGTAGTCGCATCAGCAACAGCGTGTCGCGGACAATTTTCGCAACAAAACAATGACAGAACAGCAGACTTGAACATGCTCGCCTGACATCGCCCCACATTCAATTCGTAGACAGGACGACAAAGCTCCTTGGTGAGAGTGTTCTGCTATCTTTCAAAGCTGACGCAATAGCGAAGCATAGAGGTATGAAGCAGTGCCACTACCAACGCCCCTGTTACGCTGCTCTTCACTACTCCGGCGACTACGCCACTCACTCACCCACAAAGCAGCCGGGGGCCCAAGCACAATGTCATTTTGTCCTCGGCGGACTGAGTTACGGCCGGAGCTGCTTTGTGAAAGCGTAAGAGTCCCTACATATACTCGATCCCCTTCGTCCTTTGGAGCGGCCAGCTATCCTGCTCTCTCCTCCCGAAGTGACCCTTCCTTCTCCCCGCCGCCGTCACCGACCAAGGCGTAGAGCGCCGAACCCTCCGCGCACTACAACTACTAGTCGGCTCTCTCACCCTCTGAAGCTTCTCGAGGATGTCTACGTTACAGTTCGCGCTCAAATTCTCCATGAGTGAGTCCTACGGTACTACTCGTGTGGATGGCCCTAGGTATGTTCTGACTACGACGCACTTTGGTCGCGACAGCTCTCTTTGTTCTGTGCTTGCACTTCGGACTCGTCCTTCTCTTCCTCCTTTCGTTCATTGTCCGCTCGGGAAAGAGTGAGTACCCTCCTTGCGCTCCCAGGTCAACAGTGCCCGCCTGACGGTGGAATACACAGGCACAGAAGGCATCGCTTTTGGTGTAGAAATCATCGTATTCATCATGGTCTCCATCCGGTGCGTCACCTCAATATTAGACTTCCGTGACGGTGTAGGAGCTGACGGTTCGTAGCTTGTGGTACTACTGGGCTCGTTATCGCAAGATGACGTACGCGCAGCGAATGCGGCGCGATGCCATCGACGAACGCGTATTTGTCGTCGTGTTGTGGGTCCTCAGCCTCGGTGCGCTCATATGCTCGCCCCGCATTGCACGTCACTGACATTCTGCGTAGCCAACGCCGTGTGGATCAGCGTCCATGCGCTTTCCCTCCCGGACGGCTTCGCAGGACTCCCTCGGCCAGACTTTGCGGCCGTTGCTATCATCACATTGACCTGGCTTGCGTGGACCCTCTGTGAGCATCTAACAGAAGTACTCGTGCTCACGTTCTCGACTAACACCAGGTCATCGTCAGCCGTCCACCTCATTTGGATCCTCGTTCAAGAAGAGACTTCCTGGTTTGACGAGGAGGATCTAGAGAAGCCCATTCAATGGCCCTCGACCGCGTCGACATATACGCCTGAGCCCCCTCGCCACCGCCCGCTTATGAGGGGTGGCCGCCTCTCCGCCAAGATCGTCGCCGTGCAACATGGCTCTCCCCCAGAGCTATGGGCGAAGAATCGGGGCATGGCCCAACGGGAGGTTGCTCCCCCGGTCCTGCAACCCGCGCGGCCGACGTACGACCCGAAGGCCCGCCAGATGCGCGAGCCGCCGCCGATCAAGACGTCACAGTACCAGTGGTACATCACTCCCGGAGAGGCTTTCTGAGTGTACGCTGTCTGGGCTTTTCTTGCTTTCGATTTTCGAACTTCTGTTGCTTCCACCGTCCGTGGCTGGATATTCTACTGCCGGTCGTGTTAAAGACCGTTGTCCACTCCTTGTTTGTAGCTCTAACATTCTTTGCTCTTTCTCCTCCATCTCATCCATCGTGTAGCATTATCTCGAATCTAGAGCGTCGGTACAGCTCCCGTTGTCAGAACTATATTTAATACAACATCATGATCAGCACAATAAATCGACAGCACAAGAAAGGTGAGGCGAAAGCATGAATGCATCAGACAAGTGTTAGTCAAAGTCCGAATCAAAATTCTTCCAGAGTTCTGAGTCAGAGCTGTGATGATCCTCTTCTGTCACTGGTGGTCCCTCTTCTGCCTCTGCCTCTACATCCGCCTCGACGCCCGTTTCAAATCGCTCTCCTAGCACTGCATCGGGGAGGGAATCAAAAAGTTCGCTCTGTTCTTGGGTAAGCTCCCACAACATAGCGTCTTCGTCATCATCCGTCGCGGTTGTGGATACAGTTGTGGTCGTGGTCGTGGTCGCGCTCGGGAGTGTATGCGGAGGTGTCGGCCGAGGCGACGGCGAAACGGTAGCATACGAGAGTGACTGTCGTGAGAAGGGAGACCGACTACTACTCCCCGCGGTAGTTCTGGAGGTAGCTCTGTTGGTATTTGCTTGTGTAGGCGTCGGTGTGGGCGTTGCGACTGACGGATAGGATTGAGTTTGCGAGCTAATACTGGATGGAGAGGCACTGGTAGGCGGTGGTATAGGGGTCGCATACATGAAGGTGGCAGGCGGTGATTCTTCGATAGAGAATGCAACCACGCCTTGCTCCAAGACGACGTAGTCGCACGACGCGGGCGGCGCCACGGACGAGAAGATGACCGAGAAGCGGCGAAATGGAATGCGGTCGTCTCCAGACGATTGGGACGAACCTGGAAGCTTGTCAGAGTCTAGCCTCCGTCGTTTGTTCGCCCTATCTCCGTCACCGACGCGATAACCCGGATCCACGTCCGAGCGAGGACGGGTACGCATCGTGCGGCTCATCATGATCCGCGCGTTGAGCTGGTTGGGCCAGACGTGCCCTAGGATGGCCTCATTGTCGTCTTCGCCTTGATAACTGTATCCGCGGGCGAACCAGCGTGCTTGGTCTGAGTAGCGCAGCTCCCCTGGGGCCCTGTCCTGTCCGTCGATACGAGGGTGGGTCTTCCTCGTGGATCCCAGGAGGATTACGGCGATGCGATGGTTGCTCGCGAGCTGGTGGAGAAGCAGTGACGCCTTTCGAATACAACGGGCTCGAAATGCCAGATCTTCGAACTGGGAATCCTTGTTGGAGTCGAAGATATCAGAGAAGGTGTCAACAACGATCAACTTTACGGGCTTGAGACTAACAGACGTCGCACGGCGGGCGATGGTCTGGGGCACGGTCTCGGTGAGCACGCGATTAAAAGCACCGTGGTTGAACGCATGGACAGTCTCTACGTCTGATAAGTTGCGGAGTACTGGAGAGAGCGCGGGGTGGTGCCTGATCATGTCGTCGAGTCTCTTGGTTGGGAGACCATCACGAGTCGTGATGTAGCATGCCGAGCCAGAGACACCACCACGGGCTTGATCAAGCTGAACTGAGAGCGACAACTGTAGGGCGAGCTGCGTCTTCCCCGCATTACTACCGTAAGTGTTAGCAACCCACAATGGACGGTTTGGTAGAGACCCACTTCTCTCCGGAAATCTCCCAGATCATACCAGTGCGTATGCCGCCACCAAGAACGTCATCTATCGCAGGGTCTCCGGTGGTGAACTGCTCTTCACCCACGTCTGCGACGTCTCGGAGCAGCGTAGGGGGCTTCTCAAGCTCTTTGCAAATCGAGCTCATGATGTGGTCCATTTCCTTCAGTGTAAGCTTGCACTTCTTGGCGGCTTCACATGGCTTCTTCAATAGGAGATCGGAGACCTTCTGAAACTGGCCTGCAACACGATGATCAATATGAATGTACTTCCGAAAGTATCCCTAGCTTGTACATACCTTTCGCTAGAGCTGTCTTCTGGGCCATATTGAGACATTCAAGATGCGCGAGATATCGGCCCTCCATCCCTGATCACAATGTGAGACGTTTGAGAAGACGGCGATGTCGATGGTTTGGCGGGGCGAGGCGGATGCCCCGCAAGGAGTGAGACTAAGCGACGCGTCTGAAGACAAAACGCGATCGGCGCTGAACGCGTTCAACATCGGTTAACTCACGTGATCGTGACGGAACGGGGACTGCTCTGTCTTCTTTTGGACAGGAATACAAGATATTGCACTCAATCGTTGGTAGCACTGAACACATCACAGGAGCATCGGGGTCTCTGAGGTATGTTTAGCGTGTGAAAATGGTTACATATGGTATGACGACGACTAATCCAATAGTTAGAACGATCCCAATCCCTCAAGCTTCAAGTCTGCCGCCGTCCTAGCGACTGCGACGATTCTGTACGGCCCAACAGGCCTCCTACGACATGAGTCACCGTTTCCGTGAGCTGTCGCTGATGCGCCTGTGCGTGCTTCACGTAGAACAGCCGGACCGCCGTTGAGTTCCAGATGCCCAGCGGCGTCATCCCGCGTACATAGATCTCGCCCCATATCAGCGATGTCAGCCATACGATTGACGCGTCCGACCACTGGCAGATGTCAGTAACAATACTAGAAGATCGGCAAATGCAGCTCACGATGAATCTCCGGGGGGCGATGGGGCCCGCCTTCGGTAGCACATGGTCGAGGTTGACGCTTCTGAGCATGTCAATGATCGCACTGTTCGCCGTCGTCGCGTTCAACGACGCTTGTAGGCTTTGCACCTTCGGCAGGAGCTCCGATATCACAAGCATGACAGCATCGAGTGGAAGACTGCAAGGGTTGTTGTCAGATCCGTGCAAACACGGCCCATTAGTAGACTCACCCTTGATGCCACGAAGAGACCCATTCCTGCGTAGGGACGAATCCGTTCCGTCCAACGCCCGCAGCAGCGAGGCGTTCCAAGCTGCCCGTCATGTCACCCGAGAGCGACCTCCCAGCCGCCCTCATCTTCCCCCTTGCCTTCTCCGAGACACCCGTCGGTCCTGCGGAGGAAGGAGTCGCCAATGGCGGCGCCTCTGTCGCGGTCGGCGACATTAATGGTCGCGTCGGCGCTTGCTCGTCGTCCGCATGTCGTGCGTGTGCCTCGGGGAGCGTGTCTGTCGAGTCCGTGTTCCGCGGCAGGTCCAGAGATCCCGTCTCGCTGCGCAGAAGGCGTGCCTTCTCGCTTGCAGGGTCGCCCTCCTCTATGTCCCTTGCGCGCCTCTTGCCCTTGTCGAGGGCCTGGTTCGCGCGCTCCTCCTTCGCCTGCTCCCTGCGCCTGATTTCGCGCAGACCACGGGCGAGCGTGAACGTTCCGAGGTCTTCGAACTGTTTGTGGGCGCGTATGAGACCGTAGACAAGGTTCGGATTTTCGGAGAGGTTGTGCAAAATCATCCCATTGAAGACGTCGAGCATGAAGAACAGTAGTCTGGGATGGCCCTCGTCGGAGAGCAGGAATGAAGGGTTGGAGAAGGCGGTGAATAGCTGCAGTAGGCGTGCGGAGGATGTCACGCTGAGGTTCTTGAGGTAAGGGGCAGAGTTAGACAATGCGATGATCAGCGCAGGATATAGCGAGTTCAAACTGCCTGATGTTGTCGCGACCATGGAGTAGACAGACTAACAGGGGGTCAACGCCGTGCTATGCTCGCACAGATTTTGCGATACTGACCTGGACCATGAAATCGCCCGCAGTGCCCATGGCCGTGTACTTCTGAGGTATCTGAGCTCGCAGAGGGGAGCTCAACTTGAGACCGAAAGCCCGTTCCGCTGAAAGGCTCTGAATCAAGTAGGACAGCACTCTGCACATTCCGTGTTGCTCTGGCGCACATATATATGAGTCAATCATCCAGGAACGACGATTAGAGCAGCATTACCTGGCTTGTCCTTGATCTCAAGTCCGTAACAGAGAAGGTACACAAGTACATCCGTCGCTTTCTCGGAGTCAAGGAGATATGCGCGGAATTTCTGCACATAGTCAGTACCCCCAATGCATCAAGATTGGCTGCGTATGCCTACCTTGTTGAGATCGACGACCTTCCATAGGAAGATAACTGCAAGACATGGGTCACTGGACAAGGGAAGTGGACACGCGTGAACGTACCAGCTTCGACCATGTAGGGCACTGACTTCTTCGACCCTGGCAGTAATCCATTGATTGAGGCCATTTCATCTTCGAAAATGCCAACAATCCCGTTCAAAATTAATGCAAAGTCATTTGGCCGATGCTGTTCTGAGGTGAGATATACCCGTTCATATTACCAAGAGTATACTCACCAGCTTGGCGATGAAATACCGAAAGGCATTCGTCTTCGCGGTGGGGCCAGAGATCTGTCCCTCAGCCCCTGCGTCTCGCGCGCTCCCGCTCTGGAAGTCCAGCAGCACGCACAGCACCTGGAAACACGTCGAGACAAGAGTCGTGCGCGGATCCTCTCCCTTGAGCAGCAGGTGGTTATACGGAAGGCGTCCCGCGACGGTGCCCATCATGTTCGCGCTCCCAGAATGCGCCGCGTTCAAGGCTGTGTTCATGAGCGAACAGAGGACTGTCAGCACGTCGCGCCTGGCAAGCTTCTGCACGAAGTGGAGAGTGTATGCGGACGGGGACGTGAAGAGTGCGGCGGGTGGCGCGTAGATCTGTCGCGAGAGGAGCACAAGGAGGAGCCGCAGCACCTCCGTCTTGTTGCTCTCGTACTGCTGGCTCGGACCAGGGTCTACCGTCGACCCGATGCCTTTCTCCCTAGCCGCGGCGGGTGAACATCCCGCACGTACGATGCGCGACACGAAGGAAACAGACGCACCAGATGACATAGTTGATCTTGTAATGGTCGACCTGGATCTTCGCCGGCAGCGTGAACCCACAGCAGAACATGAGGTCGACCAGACAGCTGAACAGACGCTCCGCGATGGACGGCAGGAGTTCCTTCGGCCTCTCCGCCCCCTCCGACCTCTCGCCCGCCTGCTGTGGCGGCGGCGGCGGCTTGTGCGCGTGCCCGCGCGGGCTCCCGGCCTCCTCGTCGCTCTCGTCCTCGTCCTCGATCACGAACTGCGGCTGCGCACCAGCCTCCTCCACCACGCCCGTCCCGCTCCCGCGCCCACTTGGCCCGCCTGCCCCGGCATCCCGCGCCTCCGCCCGCTTCCACAGGACCTCCTGCTCGAGCCTGCTCGGCTCGCTCTCGATCTCGAAGACGGCGGGGAGGACGCGCTGCAGGACGCGGATGCAGTTGAGCACTTCCTTGGTCGCGTTGCGCTCCGCGGCGGCCCCGGTGCTGGTGCGGTAGAGGGAGGATGCTAGGGACGTGACGGGCGAGGACGGCGGCGCGGGGAACGTGTGGTCCGAGACTAGATTGAACAGGCGAGAGGTGATGACGCGGATGAGCGTTGCGACGTTTTCGGGGGCTTCGTACAGTGCGCGGCGAACTGTGTGGAGGTGCGCGGGGGACCAGGTGCGGGACGAACCGGATAGGCTTGAATATGAGGCACACGGAGTTGGCAAGCATACACACGTACCGTCGTTATGCGATATGAGAGTGAAGACGTCTGAAGCGCAGTCGAATAGGACGACATACTGGCGAGAGAACGCAAGTGAATCGAGAACTATGCTGGGAGTGGCAAATCAAGCATACCTGATCCCAATAAGAGTCCTTCTCGGAGATGTTCTAGCAGCATCATAACAGCACCACAGACCATGAATACCGCGACATCGTCTCCATTCTGTGGTCCACACTTACGCGGGTCGTAGCAAGCTTTGCTATTCCTCCGGGTTGACTGCGGAAAGCAAGCTTCGGTTGGTCTCCTAGCAGATTGAACGGGTCCGGTATCTTCTGAGGAAGCTTCGTGAACATTCTCAAGCCGTCCATGGCATCTCACAATGCGAAGTACGAGACGGCGTGTACGGTGAGAGTGGATAGGTCGTGGCGAGATATCAGACGGATGTCATGCGCGCTCCTTCGCGCCGTGCAAAGGCAGTGGGATCTAGGCACATGTATATATAGACACGCATGGCCAGTATACAAGAGCACACCGCGGAGCACAGTAAAAACACGTCACTTAGATCCTAGTAACATCTCGACGTTGTTCAACTACACGTTATGCTAATCGTTGTTATACAATCGTCTGTTCTGCGTATCGTACACCTATGACGAGTAGACAGTCCATTGATGCTTTTTCCTTCAGCACTGCTTAGCGTATGTTCCACTCGGCTTGCTACCCGAACCCTCCTCCAAGCGACCATGATGTCCCTCGACAGTCTTCCGACCATTCAACGCGGCAAGAGCATGAACGGGGGAATCTTGCTTCGCGAGGCTCTCCACCACCTCAACCTGCGGAAACCAGTGAATAATCGTCACTTCTATGCAGGTGAAATCACGTACAATGTCGGCGACGAGTCTATCAATCATAGTCGCAGTCGCGTTCTCGCGAACGACAACACGCAAGATCTCCACGCTTTGCAGGTCCGGCGCGAGTTCGTAGTTGGGGACGATCCAGCCCTTTGCGCGAAGGAGGACCTGAACCCACTTTTGCTGCACGTCGGGATTCTTCTCGCGGAACTGGTCCGAGAACTTGAATGATACAACCGGTAACCCTGGGACGTAGCTCTACATCCGAAGATTTAGCAAGAGGACACGAGAAACAGAGCGATGATGTCACACTAACCTCAACGCTCTCTTCGTCAATCGACACCTGGGCGGCAGTGAGCAAGCCCTCTTCTGGCCGGTGTATGTCGCTGAGTACAGTGAAGAGTCCGCTCTTCTCTAGCGCACGGCTTAGAAGTCGTGCGTTCTTGAGATCTTGCAGGGCGACGTTGCGATAGCCCTCGAAGCCAAGGTGCACGAAGTTGAAGTATTGGGCAATGATAGGATGCGCTGGCCGCGAGAAATTGAGCGAAAAGGAGTACTCGACGGACCCCAGATAGTGTAGCTCGAAGATGAGGTCTGTGGGTAAGAACTTCTTGGAGCGCCATACCACCCAGCCCACGCCCACGTACGACAATCCGAATTTGTGGCCAGAAGTGTTTATGGAAACGACGCGCGGGATCCTGAAGTCCCATTCCAGCTTAGGCGTCGCGAACGGCGCGATGAAGCCACCAGAAGCGGCATCGACGTGGATAGGAACGGAATGACCTGTACGAGCTTCATATTCATCGAGCAACGCCGCCATCTCCTTGACAGGCTCGTAGTGTCCAGTGTAGGTGCCTATATTGAAAACGTCAGATACACCGCAACCATCAAGCGGGGGAGTGTATGCTCATACTTCCTAAAATGACGTAGACACCAATCGTGTTCTCGTCGACGTACTCCATCGCCTTTTTTGGGTCGAGTCGGTAGTGGCTTTCTTTGGAGATAGGCACAAGACGCATCTCAACGTCGAAGTAACGCGCGAACTTCTCAAGAGCGACCTGAGCGTTGGCACCCATGATGATGTTCGGACCAGGCTCGTGGATCGATTTCCCCGCTGCCTTGCGCTTCTCCTGCCATATGCGCTTCATAGCCAGTCCGCCGAGTTGAATAGCCTCGGACGACCCAGTGGTCGCGGTGCCGATCGCCTGGTGGGAAGAGGGCGCGTGCCATAGGTCCGCAAGAATGGAAACGCAACGTGTATGGATCACCTCTGTGATAGATATCAGCGGGATGCATAAGAAACATAGATAGACAGCACCTACGCGTCATGGGGTATTCGTCCTGGTCAATGAGATTCTTGGAGATGTTTTCCATCATGAGTTGATCGGCCTGCTTCGGCATCCATGTGTGTACGAAAGATGCCAGGTTGAGAGCCGGGCAGCCATCCAAAGACAGCTCGTCGTGAATAAGCTGATAAGTCGAGTCTGCGTCAACCCCCTAGCAAGACAAAGCGTCAGAGGAGTACAGTATAGTGCACGGACATGACCAAGAGACCTTTGAGGGAAGTTTGTACTTGGGAATGGGCTCGGTGCCGTAACGACCACCATACGCGTGAACGGCTTGATGGTTGGTGGAACTATGAACATGGCTTTTGTGGTCCTTGCAACGATCGCACGTAAGATGTTGCATGCATGCATACTAGCGACGACGTACCTTTGCGGATTGGATGAGTTGATCGGGGTTGAGGTGCTACGGACGACAGTGATTGGTAATGTAGCACGAATGAAGTCGAAGACGACGACGACGGACCTTGGAGAGAGCCATGGTGTAAGATTGAGGTAGAGCTGGAGGAGGCTAGGGACGAAGGTGCGGTCAAAGGGGGGATATATATACGGGCAGACGTGCGCAGAGACGATATAAATAACATAGAGTCATAGGTCAGGACATGGCTCTCGGTGACATCATTAATGTGCCCACTTGAGGTGCATCAAGGGCAAACGATGCTCACCTTCTGCCGTCATCGCCTTTCATATATCATAGCGGAGCCGTCTCGCTCGTGTTCGTGGCTTTCATGCGTGCGCACGACGCCGTGCATGAGCTCTAGACTCTAGTCATCTCCCCGACCTCCTCAACTGCTCCGACTTGGTTCAGCAGGGGCTCCGCCAAAGCGAGAGTGATCATCGATGTCATCTTTTGGATAGAGCGAGCCAGGCAGGAGCTAGACCTTCATCAGTTCAGAAGAAGAGGCACGCGATCCAACCCGACGAGTCTCAAACTCAGCGCATGACGCCACCGTCCGGAGCCGGCGGAACCCTTCATGTGCGATTACTGTCTGTTACTGTATTCGAGTTGAGGGTGGGAATGTTCAAGTTCAAGTTCAAATACAAGTTGAACTTGGTGCGAATCATCCCGAGGGGCGTCTGCTCACGCGACTGACTCCAAGATGACCGACCCGTGTCCCCGTAGAGGCGTAGACAAGTGTACATAAGTATATAAGTATGTACGCTTGTCTCGGCGGGGACTCATACCTACAGTACCCTCAGGTAAGTCTCCACCACTCCGTATGTAAGCACTCTCTTTCTGACTCCGTCACTGAGAGATCCTAGTAGTTATTGCAGCTGCCCTTCCTTCATTTTACTTACTTATGAAGAGTTCGACTACATACCGGTGTGATCGAGGCATGATGCGCGAGTGTGGCGGACAGCCACGAGTGATGCGGAGAGCTGAGTGGAGAGCTGAGTGGGGGTCGACGTCGGGCTCGAGATATAAGTAAAAAATAAGAATTGAGACGGCCAATCTTGTCACTTGAATGACCTTCCTCAGGCCGCCTGTATGGATTCCAGGATCGTGTGAAACCAATGACGGCATCAAGTGTTGATTGGGCGTCACTGACCAAACAAGACCAACGGATCGCGACGCGCGACGCGTCTCAGACTCTCAGCCCGCAACAAGTCGCGCCACACACGCGGTCACCTCGGTCCTCAGACAGATCCTTCTCGGACTCCTCGCACCTGGTACCGATCTGCGCCAATTCATACCATGGCTTTCGTAGATCCTTTGTGAGCTGCCTCCCCCTCCTCGCCTTCTTGTGCTCACAGAGGACCCAGCCCTGTGCATACCACACCCTTGACGCGTCCAGCCACCACCTTGCATGCACCGTCGGAAGACACGTCTTTCCTCATCAAGCCTGGCGACAAGTCATATAAGCACCAGTACTCGAATATCTACTTTGTCCGGCTGCACACCTTGCGAAAGTACGTAGAACAGCGAGCAAAGAAGAGATGGGGTGAAATCGCAGGTGCGTTCGCTTAGCCTTTGTACACGCACACATGCCAATGCTAGCCATTCTCAGGGGATCCCGTCTTTGTGCCCCGTGTTCTCGACGTGGAGAAGGGCAGGTTATGCTTTATCATCGGGACAGTGTATATGGACATGCCTCTCAAACCCAACGTACTGGAAGACATCGCCCGGGATGTGAGTGATTCGTATGCGAGCCGAAGGGTCATTCTCAATTGGATGCTGGTGAACGCAGCGCTCTATTCCCGCTCCTCCTCCACGAGAGAAGTACCATTCCGAGAACGATAGCGTCATGCTGGAAGATGAGTCCGGTCGAGTGTGCCTCGTCGGCGATCGTATCAGCTCAGCCTGTCTCGTTACCGGAGTGATTCTGGGGGCGCTCGGCATCGAAACCAACAGCGGTGACTTCGAAGTGGTCGATTTGTGCTACCCTGGAATGGCACCACAACTTTCGGCCAGTCTCCCATGGTCACCAACAAAAGTGTCGGACGAGTCTATGGACACAGATGGTCAGTACAGGAGTGTCGCCCAAGCGAAATCTTCCTGACCTCCACAGTTGACAGCAGATGTCGCCACAGACTCGGATGAATGGGTCGCGCTGGTCTCCGGCTTGGAAGTGGGCGCAATGAACGCTGCTGAGGGTCCTATCCAGATGCTCGTGGAGTACCTTGCCGGTGAGGCAGGAGGTCTGGACGATCAGTCGCGGTCTGCACGCATCTCCAGATTGATAATCGCGGGCAACTCTCTTGGACCCATACAGCAAAATTCCACGAGTGCCGTGAGCGGTGATACGGATAGGAAATCCGTACGTACGCGGTATTGTATGTCAGTGCCCTCCGCTGATATTAGTCTATACTAGAGAAAGCATGGTCAAGAAGCGTCAGTCGCATCACATCCTACACAAAATTTGGCCGCCCATCTCATGGACGTCTGTCGTTCAATCCCCGTGCATCTGCTTCCGGGTCCATCTGACCCTGCCGCTACCATCCTACCCCAACAACCCCTCCCGCGAGCGATGTTGGGAGGTGCCTCACACTATGCCTCGTTTTCCTGCGAGTCCAATCCTTCCTACATCACTGTCGCTCGAGCACGCGACCCTGGGCCATCTACCTCTCGTGCTAGCCAGCCGCAGGCATCAACGTCCAAAGCGCGAGCGAACGGCGCCTCCGACCCCAACACACCCGAGCCGACTCGCACGATCCTCGTACACTCGGGGCAACCCCTGGATGATATGTTCAAGTACGTGCCCACGCCGCCGATCTCGCGCATGACGCTAGCGCAAGCGACTCTGCGTTGGCGACACATAGCTCCCACAGCACCTGATACGCTCTGGTGCCACCCGTACTTTCAAAAGGATCCGTTCGTGATTCCTCAGACGCCGGATATCTATGTCGTCGGCAACCAGCCCGCCTTCGCGACTAAGCTCATCGAAGAGCACGGAGACGCAGATGTAGACGACGATGCAGAGGTTCCTAAGAAGTGTCGGATCATATTGGTGCCGAAGTTCAGAGAGTCGGGTGTACTTGTTCTGGTCAACCTCCGAACGCTCGCTGTCAGAAGAGTACAGTTTGCCGTGGACGGGATGTGTTCAGGTGGTGCGGATAGATGACGTCGAGTTGTAGGTTATCGTTTCATTCGCTGTCTGATTAAGTCCATACTGACTGTGAATCCACTTCAGGTCGTTATGCACGGTGTCGACTTCCTGCGGGACCGTGGTGTCGCAACCGAGTCATTTACAAGGGGCGGTCGTTTGTATCGTGAGTGTGCATTGACAATATTGTACAATTATTACTGCTACATTTCATATAGCCAAGACGCTTAGGACCTTTGCACACTGTAACACGGAAACAACTAAACTAAAAAATCCTAGTGTAAGAGCGCACTCGTCGCGAGGGTCGGGCAGGCATCAACAGAGGGCCATGGTGGAACGAGTCTTCGTCAACCCATCTTTGAGCGCGATCCCCAACCTCTTCCGCCCCATCCACAGGTATCGACAGTAGGATGGGTACGGGCGCAGGAGGTTCAAAGATGGCATGTGTGATGCTTCCACGAGTCCCTTCGCGCTCGTCGGCAAAGGCATCCAAGAGGGAGAGCGGGACGAGTGGGCGGAGCGCACTCTGGAAGGGCGGAGAGGGGTTGATACCGCGATGGCCGCGGCTGCGCCTCATTGGCACGCCTGGGAGCGGCCTCGTAGGGTCATGCGCCGGGGCGGGCGGGTGGACGTGCTCCTCATGAGCAATGGCGTGCGTGGGATGCTGCGTGGGGATCGTGGGTCTGATTCCGGTGAGGGCGCGTGTCTTCTGACCCCAGGGCGTGACAGTCGCAAACACGTTGGATGGTGGCAGAGACTGCGTGCGGCGCATGTCGTGCAGCAGAGGATATTTGCCGTCGGCGTCGCAGCCGACTGACAAGCTGCGGGGGAAGGAGAGCCTCGGAGGACGGGTGTTGAACATAATGGCGGGAGATGGTTGATAACGTGGTAGAGAAGCTCCTGGTGGAGAACCGACTTGACGGAGGGGGAATGGTAGGTCTTAGGCCTTATATCTTGCATGAATAGTAAGTACAGTACTGTTGGATAGGGGGCTGGACCAGTGGGAGGTTGAGGGAGCTTCTGGCTGCATTGCGTAGATGACGTCGTTGTGTCACCGCTCCTGGTGCTCGTCAGTATATTCCTGCTTGATGCATCCGGACGTTGATGTCACTGTGATGCTAGACAACTCCGAGGAGGCGGTGGTGGATGCGGATATGTTCTTGAATGGTTGCCTTTTCTGTCAGTACACCGCTTCCTGAAGCGCCGGTCACAACGCGGGCCGGACCCTGCCGGACCTCGAGGAAACAGGCTTGTTTGCTCACCACGACCGACGATCATCCACCTTGCAACTCGTGCCTCACCGAACGCTGTCCCCTGATACATACACTTCTCCAGCATCGTGTCGAACATGGCCATCATCGACCTACTCATGAATAGTCAGCGCACTCAGACATCACAACACCTGCACCCACCTGTGATCGTGACCTTGAGTTGGTGTCAGTGACGACCGTTCCAATTCCGAGGGTCAAGAACTCACCGCTGGACTGGTCCTCGCGTTGTCTCTTCTGCTTGGGTCAGGTGAGAACGGGATACGCTCGTCTGGCTCTACTTGCTGGCTGCGATCGGACCTGGAGTGGTGCGAACACGCTCATGCGGGACGCGGTGCTCGAATATATAGGTGAGTGCTCCCAAGTTCTCACAGCCATGGAAGTTGACAGTGGAACGATGGTATGGCACGCTTAGACCTGTACCACGCCGTGCGTGGGGTTGTCATGATTGGGTACCGGCGAACAGTCGAGTACTAGTGCCGCGATAGCTGCCCTTGCGACGTGAATGACAACCAGTGCGGTCCTTCTGGGACCAGTGCATTCGAGTCTCGCGGTCAGATATGCTTGACTGCAGAACTTTCTACCCCCTTTCCTTCGTAACTACCTTCTATCTTCACATGCCCACGATCCTCCTTCTATCGTTTGCTCTACCAGAGTGTCACAGTCCCTGATTTCTTATAGCTGACGTTGTGTGGCGGGCCGAAGAACATCGTAGAGCTCATACTGATTATCCGTTATACCGACTCTCAGAGAGATTATCTCTCTCTCGAAAAACTTGTCACAGGACACATCCAGTGCCACTACACCTACATACAGCGCCCGTCCCGCGATGCTGGCTGCGCCGGGGCCCGTTTGCATTGCGCAGTACTCATAATGACTGGTGAGTAACCGAAGAAGATCTGCGGAGGTGTCCTATTTGACACAAGAGTTGACCCCAGATCAGATCCCGTTACAACACGCCGTCTTGCATGAACTTCCATTCCACGCTGTCTGCGTCCTACATATTGGCGGAGGGGATGATCGGTGCTGCGGCGGTCACCTCGGAACTCATTGTTCGTAAGGTAACTTCTCCTCCACTGCGTAAGGGAACATTCCGGGAGCTAATCCCCGCCAATTCCCAGCCTCGGGGACCCGCTATTCCTGATGATGTTCCCACAGTGACATGCAGAGGACGGGAAGCACTGCTCGAGGGAACATGTGTCACCTTCTTGCTGCGGACCTTGTTATGCCCTGTATCAACAGAAGTGGCACTGAGGCCCGTTCAACGTTCAGCAGTCCTCGAACGCGTGGCTCGGCAGCTGACCCGAACATGCTGTTCAGCGTCACGCTTCTAGCTGCCACTCGCCAGTTATTGTGGTTCAGGGTTGACCTTCTCGCATTCAGCGGTGCCCGAGAATTTTGTAGCGCAACCACTGATGAAGAAGAGCCGCGGATGCTTACATCCACGGCGAGCATCGAAGGCACGGACACTTGCACCTTCCGTCAAGATGGTCGTCGGACACAATCCTTGCCCAAAGCGCGAGAAATCTCTCACTGTGGGAGGTGGCTCACAACCCCCACACTGCCTATCTCTATCCATAGAGGAACCTTCACTCCCAGGATGGGATCTTTGAAACGCGGCATGAGCAGTTTGTGCGAAGAAGAACCTTTGCGTCTCCTCGCTAAAAACAGCGTAGCCGACGTGGAACACCCACGAATATGGCGATTGGGCGCAAACGGCCCGTGGCTCAGTCGGTCGCTCCACTACTTACGGGTCGGTCACATCCCTGACTTACTCACGCATCCGTCGTGTTGTTGACACACAGTCGTAGCTGCGCAGCCCCGCTATCGTCCCACTGGGAAATGGAGGACGTCGCATGTCTCCTCGGGTCTCGCCCGCCGCTATAAAGACTCATGTTCCCTCGCCTACCCCCTCCTCACCCACTGTCTCCAGGTTGCTATTCACAGGCCATAGACCGTTTCTTCTGCCGACAAGCCTCCTCTTCTCTCCTTCCTCGACGCGTACCTGCGACTACCACGATGTTCAAGACCGCAATCTCCCTTTCCGCCCTCGTCGCTGTCGCGGCCGCGAACCCTCAATACGGGTATGCCCCTCCCACCGACAACACCCCGACCACTCAGGCCGCAGTTGCTGCCCCGTCTGCACCAGCAAGTACTACTGGGCAAGTCAACGTATGTGCATGTTCGAATTTCCGTCGCAATCGAGGCCTCATGTCTCCGCGTAGATTGACGTCGGTGCTGGTGGCAACTTCGTCTTCAGCCCCGCGAACGTGACTGCCGCTAATGGCACGCTGGTTACGTTCTTCTTCCCCGAGTGAGTTCGAAGGTCGTGTTTCATCCTGTCACAAAGTTGCTCATTGCTGCGAACAGCGGGAGTATCCCCCACTCGGTGACTCAGGGTGACTTCAGCAGCCCATGCCAGCCCCTCTCTGCCGTTCAGAGCGGTGAGACCGGCTTCGACTCTGGTCTCCAGAACAGCGTCCAGTGGACGCTCAACATCACCAACGACCAGATCCGTGAGCACGCTTGGAGACTCGCAGCGTCGTCGTTACCTGACTCCGTTGCACAGCGATCTACTTCTTCTGCAAGTCCCCTACCCACTGCGGCCTCGGCATGGTCGGGTACGTGCCGCTGCGCTGCATCGAAGCACTCTATGTATTGATCACCGGTGCAGATCCATTAACGCGCCTTCCTCTGGCAACACCTTCGACGCATGGCAGGCGGCCGCCGTCAAGGTCGGTGCGTCAGAACAGACGGTAAGCATTTGAATCCGCACCGCGGCTCGCTCGGCAAGGTACTGAGCCGTCGCACGACTTGTAGCTCCAGGACAATGGCTTTGTTTCCGGCGGTGTCGGTGCTGTTGCCACCGCGTCACCCGCGGCGTCGACGAGCACTAGTGGCTCGAGCGGATCGAGCGGATCGAGCGGGAGCGGGAATGGCGCCATGCAGCTGGGCGCGTCAACCGCTGTGGCTGCCATGGTCGGCCTTACAGTCGCGATGGTCATCGGTGCTTGAGCGCGCTGACTCTCCAGGGGCTGCGTCGGTTCAAAATGGCATTCATGATGGTTCGAGCTTGCTAGAGATGACACTTACAAGATACTACATACACTCAACTTCATTCCAGACATCACGACTGCGAGCATCTTGTGATATTTTGGACTCCGTGTCTAGGATTGTAGATCTCGATGATACTGCCTCTCTTGTCTCTTGTAATATATCTATGCGATACCCGTCTTGTGGGTTCTGTAGCGGTTCGCGTTGTGCGTAGAAGTGTTCGTAAACAAGGTTACGGAAGCTCGTGTCGCGCCGGGAAAGCTGTCAATAGGCTTGCCTTTTACGGGTGAGTCTCGATCGTGAAATTGAGCGCTTCCATTGGACCTTGCGCCGAGTCGCGTCTCTGTCTCGACCATCATCGTCTGTCTGTCGTCTTGGTCTCGCAGGGGACCTAGAAACACACCATGGGCGGCCCAAATCTCGAGGTGTTCAAGTTCTCGGTCTATGTCTTCTTCCCGGTGGTCATGCTCTTCTACTATGGCAATCCGGACTGGTACTCGAAGAACGTCCTTCCGGTGTGTGGACTATTGTGCACATCACTTCTGTGCAATACTCAAGGGACATGATCAGTACAAGGATAGAATCTTTCCGCCTGAACATAGGCTGAACACAGTACGTTCTCCTTGTCTCAAAATCCGACTACAATACTGGAACTAGGGCTGAGTGGACACCCAGAACATTCCCACTGATTCGACGACACTGAAAGAAGAGCTAGCGAAGATCAAGGCGAGGAACATGGAGCGAAAGCAACAGAGGGAGGCTGAAGCGAGGGCAGCTCATCTTGCACAACAGGCTGCGGAGGAACAGAAGTCAGCAGGACGGAGTTGGTGGCCATTGAGTGAGTCGGTCGTCACGTCCTCAATCCTCGGGCAGGGACTCAATCAGCTCAAACGCTACAGGATGATTGATGCATCTCCGTCATGTCGTCTACGTTGCTTTCTATCGCTCTACTAATGACCCTTCCCCTACCCCATGTATTTCTATGTGCAAATCACACCGCTCATCGACTACTCTCCTCTGGAAACAGCAAGATGCTCCCCATTGCACGTCACATCCCAGTCGGCACCGCCGGCTAGCTCTCCCGCCACTGTCTGCTTGTACGCGTCCATATCTTCTAGTGTGATCTTGAAACCGCCGCATACGATAAACACTACCGTCGGGGCATCGTCCTTGTGGGGAACAACCTTCCGGAACAGTGTTGGTTTATATGCTGGCGCAAGCGTAGCAGAACATGCAAGTTCGACCAGCGTCTTGTGATCCTCTGCGACAGACAGGTAAGCCAATCAACGCACGGTCATTACACGCTAACACTCACCTGCGAAACGTAGAGCACTTTGCATCGCCATTTCGTCAGGGATACACACGCTTCTGACGCCTCCACTTCTTTTTAGGGCCATCTTCACTACACCCGCTGCGGGAGAGGATGCACCAAGGGAAGTCGCGTGTGACGTCAATTTGGCCAGGTGAGCTACGGTCACGTTGTACTCCTTGTCATATTCAGCACTCGTTCCTTCGGGAGGCGTTCTAGATTGGGCGTCGATAGGAAACCCAGAGCCTTCGTTGAGTGCCAGAGACTGGTAGAAGCAATTTGAACCATGTGTCTCGACAGCCACGAGCGGTACTAGCAAGGTTTGTTCAGGTACGAACGTCTGCATGAACGCTGCCAGATACTGACCATCGTCCCAACCGACAGCCTTGCAACCTTGTATGATGCCGCCCAAAAGGCCAGCGCCGCCTACGCTGCACAAGACAGCATCCGGTCTGGTGTTTGCAGGCAGCTGATGCTGGATCTCGTGAATCAAGCTCGCATGCCCTTCCCACACGATAGGATCATCGTAGGCGGGGATCATGACCCTGTCAGCGCAGATGAGTGTACGTTCGGTGTACGTCACGGCACACCCAATGGGGTACCACTGTACACTCACGCATTGCTCTCGGTCTCGACCATTTGCTGCGCATGCCGGAGCGCATCCAGGTAGACGTTTCCCTCGATGACGACCTCGGCACCCTCCTTACGCAAGAAGTCGATGGTCGATTGGCTGGCGGCGTGGGGCAGGAAGACTGTGCATTTGAGGTTCAGAACCTTTGCGGCCCATACTGCCGCCAGGCCCGCGTTCCCGCCCGAGGCGATGACCAGATGCACGCCAGGCCCGTGCGTGCGGAGGGCATGCTGCGCGAAGTGGGAGATGCCACGCGCTTTGAAGGAATGAGGAGGTTGGAGCGTCTGCGTGCCGAAGTGTCAGTGAGGAATGGGAGGGTGGGAGGGTGAGATTCTGGCTCACTTCTAGCTTGAGGTAGGCGTTGCACCCGAGAAGAGAAGAGATATGGACGGAGCGTATGAGAGGAGTCTCCAGCCAGAGCTTGTCAGGGAACGGCTCCATGTCCGACGTGAATGTTGGATGCGCCGCGCTCGTTGATGCCGTTTTCTGTGTTTGTTATGACTTAGTCACATCCAGGAATGCGGCTTATAGAGACGTCCTATTAATCAGCAGCAATCCGAGGCGCGCTGAGAGCGAGCTGTAGAGGATCGCTATGGCAAGGTAGTATGTACACTCAGGAAGGTTTGAGAGGAGAGTTGGAGGGGGTTCGTATGGAATAGTTGTGCCTGGCCCTATAGGGTTGGGTAAGGGAAAAGGAGAAGGAGGAAAGTTTCGGCAACATAGCAGGCGCTGTCCAATGGAGTCATGTGGCAAGCCTGGTCTGCTGGAGTCTGCGGGAGGAGGGATGAGAAGTGCCCGTCCGGGCCATGTCTCGTGGTCGTCCTGAACGTTTCCCCGCGTCCGTTCTGCATCTGCGGGCCGTCGCCCCTTGAGTGCAGCCGTAATGGCAACTGACATCTTATGTATGCGGGCCAGAAGAGTATATAGGCTCACTGTCCCTGGGTCTCCTTGATCTCTTGCGCAGATACACCCCATGAAGTTCAACGACGGCTTTTGGCTCCTCAAGAGCGGCATCAAGCCCTTCCACGGTCTCCAAGTCGTGCAAGGCCTGCAGGACGGTGATGGATACAACTTCCAGGTATCCACCAAACCCATCCGCCACAGAGGAGACACCCTCGCCGGTACGCGTCGCGTTCGCAGCATATGCACTCTCCCAGGACTCATTCTCAGCACTCCAGGACCTGTTCTTAGCGTGCGAGTGCACTCTCCGACCGAAGGCGTGATCGGTGTCAAGATCGAGCACTTCAAGCACACCGACCCGACCCCGGACATTGCCCTCTTCCCGGACGACCCTCCCGTGCCCTCCGTCTCCCTGTCCAAGACCGAGACGACATGGTCTGTCTCCAGCGGCGGCCTCACCGCGGAAGTTACGCAAAACCCGTACACCGTCACTTTCAAGTCCCCGACGCGCACGCTCACCGCGGCGGGTTACAAGCACCAGGCCATCTACGATGTTCCGTACAAGTGGACGCTGCGGAGCGCGTCCAACAACTCGTGTCTCACGACCGACGTCAGCTCGAACCCACGCCCGGAGGCAGCACCAGAAACTGTGCGATATGTGCACTCCGAGCTCAACCTCTCCCCGGGCGAACTGATCTACGGATTGGGAGAACAATTCGGGCCGTTTGTCAAAAACGGTAGGCAGCGTCCGGGGAAATGTTCGGAGATGTTCGCTGATGACTAGCGTATCCTCCTGTTCTGTTGTTGGCTAGGTCAATCGGTCAGCGTCTGGAACCAAGACGGTGGCACGTCCAGCGAGCAGGCGTACAAGTGTGTCCCGTTCTACATCACAAACCGCAACTATGGTGTGTTCGTGAACCACCCTGGCGAGGTAGAATTCGAGGTGGGCAGTGAGAAGGTCAGTCGGGTTGGCGTGAGCGTCGCCGGGGAGGCTCTGGAATACTTCATCATCTACGGCCCTTCGCCACTCGAGGTGAGCCTTATACGCGCTGCTCTCCCTGTGGGTTCCAATGTTGATCGCCAGTGATGGCATAGATTCTTGAGAAGTACACTCGTGTCACTGGCCGTCCAGCGTAAGCAGATGAGGTTCTTACCCCATCCGACGACGATTGACTAGTGCTTTTCAGGTTGTTGCCTTCTTGGACCTTCGGTCTCTGGCTTTCGACGTCATTCTTGACGTCGTACGACGAGAAGACGGTCTCCGGATTCCTTGAAGGCATGCAGACCAGGAATTGTCCGGTACGGGTCTTCCACCTCGACTGCTTCTGGATGAAGCAATACGAATGGTACGTATCCAACCCCATACAGGATACTAGGGCTCAATGGCTGGACTTAATGCTTCATGCTGGTCCCTGAACTACGACGCTAACAGGTGTTCGTTCACTTTCGATCCCGAAAATTTCCCCGATCCCAAAGCCTATCTCAACGAGATCAAGCAAAAATACGGGGTCAAGATCTGCGTTTGGAGTGCGTTCGTTCTCACAAGACCTTCCCAAGATCATTCATTCTGAACTTAATTTTGTGTGTCTCCCCGTCCCACCCATCGCCTCTGATGCGCAGTCAACCCGTATATTTCCCAGCTTTCTCCCATCTTCCAGGAGGCGGCGAAGAAAGGGTATCTGATCAAGCGCAAGGACGGCACACCTTGGCAGTAAGTCGGTACTGTCCGTCCGTGCGCACGAGACTCATCTCCGAGAAGGTGGGACCTGTGGCAGCCTGGCCTGGGTGTCGTCGACGTCACGAATCCAGAGGCCTGCAAATGGTACGAGGACAAACTGGACGCGCTCGTGGACCTCGGAGTGGACACGTTTAAGGTCAGAAAAGTTTGCATGGTGGCTTCCTCGTGCTGATTGATTTCGTCCGCAAGACCGACTTCGGAGAGCGAATCCCGCACGCGAACGTCGTATTCCACGATGGTTCCGACCCGATGCGGATGCATAACACGTACTCGGTCATCTACAACGAAATGGTCTTCCGATTGCTTGAGCGGCGGTTCGGCAAGGGTGAAGCCGTCGTCTTCGCCCGTTCTGCCACTGCCGGTGGGCAAAGATTCCCGGTTGTGAGTAGTATGATGACGTATGATGTGCGCGCTGCTCTGACGGAAATTTTCCTCGCAATAGCACTGGGGCGGGGATTGTGAATCGACGTTCGAGGCTATGGCTGAGACGCTCCGTGGCGGCCTTAGTCTGACAGCATCGGGCTTTGCATTTGCGTCGCATGACATTGGCGGGTTCGAGGTAAGCATCAGGCACGACAATTGCAATTCGTTGGACATACCTGACTGACGTGTAACCACGGACCAGGGTCACCCACCACCGGAGATCTACCATCGCTGGGTCGCATACGGGCTCTTCTCTTCTCACTCTCGGTTGCATGGCTCCATGTCCTATAGGGTACCCTGGCAATACGGAGAGGAGGCCGCGACGTACATGGCGCGCTTCCTGGACGCAAAACATAGGCTCATGCCTTACCTCTTCAGTCTCGTGCGTCTGTCAATTTCAATCAGCGGCCAGTCACAACGCTCATGTACCGTAATGATCCGTCTCTTGACAGTCCATCCACGGCCACACGAAGGGTCACCCGATGCAGCGCGCGATGTTCATTGAGTTCCTGGAAGACCGCACGACGCACTACCTTGACAGGCAGTTCATGCTGGGCCCGTCGCTCCTCGTCGCGCCGGTGTTCGTCCCAGACGGAGAAGAGTCCGAGTACTACCTCCCTGCGGGGCGTTGGACGTCGTTCTTCCACCCGTCGCGTGTGCAGGTTGGGCCTATTTGGATCAAGGAGGTGGTGCCAATCAACGAGATTCCGGTTTGGGTGCGTCAAGGAAGCGTCCTGTGCTTGGGCCCGAAGGGAGTGGGCCGTCCAGATTACGATTTTGCGGTCGACTTGGAGGTCCAGGTGTATGAACTCGACGAGGGACAGGTGGTCCAGGCTGAGGTCCCGACCGGAAAGGGAGCGGGTATCGCCGGAGTGATCGAAGCGCAGCTGAAGGACGGAGAGGTCAAGGTCAAGGTGGCGAGCGGGCAAGTCACACTCAAGTCATTGCGTTACTTCACTACGGGTGCGGTGAAGACTGCAGAGGTCGGGCAGGGCGAGGCAGGAGCGTCGCTGAAATTGTGAGTTGTGGTCTAGCAATGGACTCGCACCGTGTAGGATAGCATATGTGGAGTGGTGTTTGACCATGAACAATCCGATGTACAACAATCCTCTACAACCCTGCCCGGAACCTCGACAGCCTCGCCCGGACCTTGGAGTGTTCTATCCACTAGACGCATGGCCTGACACAGTGGGATGAATCGGAAACGCGCACTCTGGAACCAGTTCGTGAGTGAGGCAAGGGTGCGATACCGGATACCGGGATGGGGGGTTATCCGTTTGTGGACAAGAGCACGTTTAGTCCTCTGCATGGAGGTCCTTCCATGCTTGCTGAGTCTTCTCCCGCTTCACCTTTGCACCCTCACGGTTTCTTGTCGTCCGGTCGATGCGCTGACGCAGAACGGATGCGCGCTGTGCGTGAACACGCCGCTCTTACTCATGAGGGTGGGTTGCTTACCTCCTTCCGCAGACACATATTCAGGTCATGCTTCTCCTGGTTACATGCGCCCGTCCACCTCGACCAACCATTGGCGTGACATGCGTCAAGTGCCTGAATAAACTCCAGGCAGACTATGTGAACCCGATGAGTCAGTCACGCCGGCCTGCTGCCTGCTATGGACGGGGGGTGACACGAGCAGAGGAGGTGCGAACCTATCTTTTTCTCCGTCAGCTGAGGGTGCATCTCCCGTGACTGCTAGAGCGCAGATATTGGTGTTGGTAGGCGAACTGAAGAGCGCGAGTCCACGCACAGGCCTTCCTGAGAGCGCGGCGTAGACGAGGGCGGGGCAGCGAGCAAAGTAGCCGGTGGTGGTGGGCAAGGACGGAGGAGAGGCAGGGTCGGGCCGGAGCACGGAGCACGGAGGGGGAGGAGACGCCCAGTGGCCTCGGATGCGTGATTAGATATCAGTTCCGCGTCGCGACCGTCCGAGGGTATATAGCCCTCCGTTTCTCACTACAGGTGCCCCCATCCCTCCACTCCCCATGTCTACCTTCACCGCTCAGCCCACAGACGACATCTCCATCGCCACCATCCGTGCCCTGGCGGCCGATGTCGTAGGCAAGGCCAACTCCGGTCACCCTGGTCCGTCTTCGCCTGTCTGATCCGATCCTGCCAGTCCACCGACCGCTTTTCGTTTTGCAGGAGCCCCCATGGGCATGGCGCCTGTCGCGCACGTCCTTTTCACTCGGTACGATTCTTGCCGTGCTATGGGGACTAGGTTTTTACTCTGATGTCCAGATTCTTCAATGCAAACCCGAAGAGCTCGAAGTGGTTTAACCGAGACCGTTTTGTCCTCTCTAATGGGTGCGTACTTGCTTGGCAAACTTGCGGTGGAATGCATACTAACGTTGACTGTTTTAGACACGCGTATGTATCCTCGGACTGGTTAGAAGTCAAGGGTACTGAGTATTCCACAGTTGCGCACTCCAGTACATCCTCCTCCACCTCTTGGGCTATAAGCTCTCGATGGACGACCTCAAGCAGTTCCGTCAGCTTGATTCCTTGACGCCTGGTCACCCTGAAGCTGGTCACACCGACGGTATTGAGGTCACCACTGGTCCCCTCGGTCAGGGCTTCTCCAACGCTGTTGGTCTTGCCATCGCACAAGCGCACCTCGGTGCGACCTTCAACAAGGACGGTTTCGATCTCATCAACAACTACACCTACGGTTCGTTGAGAAGAACATCACTCTACATCCTTGCGTCTGAACGGATCTTTCAGTGTTCCTTGGTGACGGCTGTCTCATGGAGGGTGTTGCCAGTGAAGCCGCGTCTCTCGCCGGTCACTTGCAGCTGGGCAACCTGATCGCGGTACGTGATTGTATGCGTATAATATGATTGGCACATTCACTCATTGGCCACTCTAGATCTACGACGACAACCGTGAGCTGAAGTAACCTCTTGGCAAATCGCGACGTTACTGATAGATATTGCAGACATCTCTATTGATGGTGACACCGCTGTCGCGTTCACCGAGAACGTTGAGCAGCGCTTCCAGTCATACGGCTGGCACACTCTTCACGTCGACAACGGTGACACGTAAGTTATGTCTCTTTAGAGCCGTGTTTCAGGCTAACGTGTTCCAGTGACCTCGAGTCCATCTACAACGCTATCGCCGAGGCCCAAAAGGAGAAGAGCAAGCCCACCCTCATCCGTCTCCGTACAACCATTGGCTATGGCTCCAAGCAGCAGGGCACTCACGGTGTTCACGGTTCTCGTATGTCACGTTTTGCTTCTATTCAAATCACGACAAATTACTGACTATTGTCTTGTCAGCTCTGAAGGCCGATGACATCACATCTCTTAAGGCTAAATTTGGCCTTCCCTCAGATCAGTCATTCTACGTTCCTCCCAAGACCTACGAGACCTATTCCGCCGTTGCTGCTCGTGGTGCTAAGCTCGAGGCCGCTTGGAAGGATCTCCTCGCGTCCTATGCTCAGAAGTACCCTGTAGAGCACGCCGAGTTGACCCGTCGTATCGCTGGCAAGCTCCCTGAAAACTGGGAGAAGTCTCTGCCCGTGTACAAGCCCTCTGACGCTGCACAGGCTTCCAGGAAGCTTTCCGAGATCGTTCTCTCTGCCATTGTTCCGAAGCTGCCTGAGCTCGTTGGTGGTTCGGCCGATTTGACTGGCAGTAACCTGACCAGGACGAAGACTATGATCGACTTCCAGCCCGAAAGCACTGGTCTCGGTAGCTACAAGGGCACCTACATCCGGTTCGGTGTCCGTGAGCACGGTATGGCCGCGATCGCCAACGGTCTCCATGCATATGGTGGTATCATTCCATTCGTTGCCACTTTCATGGTGAGTCTACATTGACGGTGCGCGTATTGTCAATACTAAGCATGTCGCCACAGAACTTCGTGTCATATGCTGCCGGTGCCGTCAGGTTGTCAGCACTTAGCAAGCACCAGGTCATCTGGGTTGGTGAGTAGAGTTGTCTTGAGACCCATTAGCCCGACTCTACGCTGACTATTCCTCTACCATTAGCCACTCACGATTCCATCGGTCTCGGGGAAGATGGCCCCACCCATCAGCCTATCGAGACGGCGGTGCACCTCCGCGCGCTCCCCAACTGCGATTTCTGGCGTCCCGCCGATGGCAACGAGACCTCTGCCGCGTACTACTCCGCTCTCACCCGCACTCAGACCCCCTCGATCCTCTCCCTTTCGCGCCAGAACTTGCCGAACCTCGAGGGTTCGACCATCGAGCGCGCCCTCAAGGGTGGTTACGTCCTGCACGAGGTTCAGGGCGAGGACCTCACGATCGTCAGCACGGGTTCCGAGGTTTCTATCGTGCTTGAGGCGGCGACCAAGCTGAAGGAAGCGGGTATCAAGACCCGCGTGGTCAGCTTGCCGTGCTGGTCGATCTTCGACCTCCAGCCCGCTGAGTACAAGCTTAGCGTCCTGCGCAGCGGCGCGCCGATCCTTGCTGTCGAGGCTCTCTCGGTGAGTGCTTGGTCCTTGTCTTACCTTGTGATGAACGACACTGACCATAGTATGCAACATTTCGTAGACCCTTGGATGGCAGAAATATAGTCACGAGGTATGTCGAGGCATTCTTGAACAGGTGTCGATGAGTATTGATGTGAACTGGAATTTCAGGCGTTCGGTCTTACTGGGTGGGGTGCTTCCGGCCCGTACAAACAGGTTTACGAGAAGTTCGGTCTCACTGGACCTAGTACGTCGTATGCAGCTGACCGGAGAAGGCAAGGCGATACTGACGTCTGCGCCCAGATATCGCTGCTGTTGGCAAGAAGGTTGTCGACTTCTACAAGAAGAAGGGTGGTGAAGTCATTTCACCGCTCCTCAAGGCAATCGACGCCATTGGTGGCGAGCACTTGTAAATGCACCGGCTCATTCGCGTTCATCACTACATGGTCTTGACATAGTCAGGGTGTAAGGGACAAAACGGGGTTAGGTAGAATGCAGTGTATTTCTTGTATTCTTCCATCACATAGAGGTTTGCTCCGCATGTTAACGTGCCTGTTGATCGGTTCGATATGCATCCAACGGGGATGATGATGTGTTGGAGACGCAACGACGACGAAGGAACGATGTGCATTAGAGAGTTCTCTATAATATCACCTCGGCCTTGATGCATCTACCGCCTCCTCTCGACATCAACGTTGTCCCACATGCGACGCTCGTTGTCTTCCTTCTCAACCTCCGTGACGTGGTTCACAAGGTAGCGAGTGTCCTACAAGCCGAGTTGTTGGCTGAAGAGATATACAGACATTACCTGGCACGTACCTCGGAGGGCTTGATCCACTGCTCCCTCGGAAGGTTGTCGTGGAGAACGGCGCAGTGCGAGGCGCGCTTGAAACGGAATGCACGGTCGTATTGCTCGCGAGGGGTTAAACGGTTGATTGCCTGGATGGGTGTCGGTTCGGTAACACACTTCGGAAAGTACCAAAAGCATGGTGACTCACCCGCTCGACATCAGGGCGCTCCTCAACGACTGCAGCAAAAACTAGTTGGCGACTCTGCACGACCCCGAGGCACGGAACGTCACGTACGGAGGTCGTCGTACTTCAAGCCGACTTTTCTGTAGCCCGCGGTGTCCGCATACCAATCGGCGATGGGCTTGACCCAGGCGTAGAGGGTACGGTTCCTGCGAATGGCGGGGGCGAGAGAGAGACCCAGGGGGCCGAACATGGTCGTGGTTGTCTATGAGTGTGTGCGGCGTCGCTCCGACGTCGACCGCGACTCTGCCCGAGCCGTGTTTGGCTGTGTTTATCCAGAATAGCAAGCGCCAAAGGCTCTATGCGCGTGCCCCGATTTGGCAGCGATTAACTGAAGTCAAGATCGAAGCAGAGATGTATAAAACCTCGGTTGTCCTCTTCCTCCTCCTCCATCTCTTTATCTTCTTCCATCTCCCTCATCCAACCCCCACTGCAGCCATGTCCGTCACCGAGCGCACGTACATCATGGTCAAGGTGCGTAGCAGCATGCCTGACACGAGAGCAAGTGCACTAACTCGATTGGTGTATAGCCCGACGGTGTCCAGCGTGGACTTGTCGGCAACATCATCAGCCGCTTCGAGGGGCGTGGATTCAAGCTGATTGCCCTCAAACTCGTGCATGCTACCCCGGAGCACCTCGAGAAGCGTACGTATCTCCAGTGTCAAGAACATTTATTGTATTGATGTCACCGAATGTGACGCTTGTAGACTACGCCGACCTCAAGGGCAAGCCATTCTTCCCCGGCTTGATCAAGTACATGGCCTCTGGTCCCGTTGTCGCCATGGTCTGGGAGGGTCTTGATGCTGTCAAGACTGGCCGTGTCATGCTCGGCGCGACCAACCCGCTCGCGTCTGCTCCTGGTGAGTGTCCAAAAGCCATAACACGTGCCGTGCGAATGTGTCCTTGACGCACGTTGCCTAACAGGCACTATCCGTGGCGACTTCGCCCTCGCTGTTGGCCGCAACATCTGCCACGGCTCTGACGCCGTTGAGAGCGCCGAGAAGGAGATCGCTCTGTACGTGCATCTGCGCGTGGTCTGTGTCCATACTAATACTATCCACGCCAGTTGGTTCCCCGAGGGTATTGTCCAGTACACTCACGACCAGGCCAAGTGGGTCTTCGAGTAGATGCTGCATCGCGAGAAGTCGAAGTCACGATCATTGTATAAAACCCACGACTACAGCATGTAACTCTAGAAATCCATTGCGCATATCGTGATCTCACTGCCTTTCAGAGTTAGACCGATGTCCTCTCACGCCTCGACATCCGGGATCCCCTGCGCCCGGATCGGAAACTGCTTGTTCTCAAGGGTGGGTACTGTGGATACTCGAGGTACCGAGCATGAGAACAAGGAGGGCCAGGTGAGGGCGTGCATGTCGTGCGCTAGGGCGCCGTGGATGGTCCCTCGCTACGTTTCACCCTCCTCCACGTTATTCTCGCCTCATCTCTCTACTGTCCTCATGTCTTGGCTGCCTGAAAGGCTACGACTTTCCTTTGCCCAGCTTCCGCAGTCTCTGCTGTTGGTATTACTGGCTGCCCTGCCCTTTCGCATACCCGACGTTTCCGCGCTGCAGGGCGATTCGTGGTGCGGGACTTTAATGTGTGTCAGTGCTACGGTCAATGCCTCGACGGTAACATGTGCGCCCCAGTGAACGGGCAAACTCGCATCCACTGACCATCTTCCTGTGTTAGATGAGCTGAAGTCGCTCAATCAGTTGGGATGGATGGCCATGTACGTCGTGACATTCTCTTGCGATAATAGCAGTGATGACTGATTGTGCTCTTACACAGTGGTTTCGGGAGTCATATGGCAAACACCCCAATGGTCATCGTCTGGCAAGGACCCGATGGTAACACAATACTATCTCAAAGACAAGCTTCAAGTCTTGTCGAACCTCAGCCTGTCACGGATCCTCCGCGACTGGCAAGAACGCCCCATCGTGTTAACCCCGTGCGTCTGGATACCTGTCCTGCTGCTCTGTCGACACCACTGAACACTTAGACTTACCTGATTCTCCGCAGACTTCGAACGTGTCTTCTATTCTCGCGTTCGACATGCCGAGAACCAACGACACGGTACAACCGCTCATCTGGGCGTTTGGAATCACGACGCCGGATGCTAGCCCCACCGCTACCATTGAACAGCACCTGGACGCCGGGACCTTCTCCCTGAATCTCACGAAGGAGCTTGTCATAGCAAGTAATGTTCTATCTTCCTCCGTATCCAGTCCGTCATCGAGCACGGGATCCAGTACTGCGACAAGCGGTAGCCCATTGCTGTCTCAGTCATCGACGCCGTCCGCATCGGCTGCACGCACATCACGCACCAGCGGACTCCTAGTGGCACACGCGGTGCTGTCTGCAGCCGGGTTCCTGATAGTGTTGCCTCTGGGGACCCTGCTCGCCCGCTGGTCGCGCGTGTTCACGCCAAAGTGGTTCACGGCACATTGGTTCATCAACGTCGTGCTGGGGATTCCTCTCATCTGCCTCGGGTGGGCGCTGGGCCCACTCGCTGTCGCCCAGCAAAGCGGGGAACACGTCGTGACTGCTCACCAGGTGGGTACCAGGCACTGCTATACCACGGCGTCCTCCGCACTGACCCTAGCCCGCCCTTGTATTCGCGGGCGTCTCGATAGATATGCGGCGTGGTTCTGTTCGTGCTTTACATCATCGAAGTTGCCCTGGGCACCCTGGTTCATTTGCGCCGTCCAAAGCAAGGGCCATCTCATCCTCCACGAAACGTCATTCATGTCGTCGTCGGGCTCGCGGTGTTTGGATTGTCTATATATGAGGTACGCTATGATCTCCTGGCTCGAATAGGCCCGGTGCACGGAGGATTGAACGAACTCTCCTGACACAACCGTCACAGACCATCAATGGTGTAAACCGAGATCCATCGGTGACCGGTGTCAGCCAAAGCGTCGTCGTCGCAATATGCATAGGATGGGCAGCGGTGAGTAGCCTTGCGTTTCATCTCAGCATGCCAGACCCTCCTGCATTTCTCGGTGGCACTCTGTCGAACCTCTCCCAATCGCCATCTCTGATCTCGCTTGACAGGTGTTCGCTGGCACGTACAGCGTCGGGCTGCTCTTCCTCCGGCGACAGTTCGCACAGGAGCGCCTAGGGTGGAATGTCCCGTCGAGCTTGCCGTTGCCGTTGCCAACTATAGCGCCGGCCATCCGCGCATCCTCCGAGTTCGTGCGCCGGAGGCCGCGGACTATGACGGCGCTTGACAGCCCCATGGCAGACGACGGGACGCACGACGTGTTCAGCGAGCCGTGGGCGATTCTGAGGGGCGTGGAAGCTCCGAGCGACGGAAGGGAAGGGGAAGGGGAGGTTCCTTCGAGAGAGCGCACGGAGATGCGCCAGGTGCCGACCGGTCCGGTTTCTTTAGTGGCTTTCCTCTAGGCTTCGAGGTCCCTCGCGGATCGCTCGGGAGGACGCGCTCCTTGCTGCCCCGGGGTATGTGGGGACGAGTCAGGGTGGAATCTCCTGATTGGACACCCGCCTCGCCAGCGTTCTGAACAAACCTTGACATCATCAACTTGAAGCGCACTACCTACTCTGCGCTCAGAAATGCAAGTTCCTGGACAGTCGAGCTATGACTGGGGCCGTCGTCGTCACTGGAGGATGTCGTCGGCCTCTATGACCGGTGCAGCGATGTCGAGGGTTCCTTGCCGCGCGAGACTCCGCTCCAGTAGCTAACTACTGTCCTGCTTGCGTATGGCAGCGTCTTGACTTTCATCGGACGCTAGCATCTCACTTCAGGCGATACGCCGTGGACGCGGGAATGTATGACGTGCCACACCAATCACCGTGATAATTCCCGGATTATCGGATCTGTACTTACCGTGGTCGCGATCCGTTCGGGAGAAGCGTGTTCATGGAACATGGAAAAGCAGAAAGAAAGACAAATTATGATTTGTGTATCTGCAGCGAGAGTCGGACAGCAAGAGTGCAATAAGAATAACTATGTAGTGTGTGAAGATAAGGATAAGACGAATGACGGAAGCTAACGCGGAATGGTATGGACGGCGGACGCTGGTTTCGGACGGAAAGACCGGGATGGAGGAGATTACATAGCTCTACAGATGTACAAGACACTCATGGGGACAATCCGAGGAGGGACGCGGGGAGCGTTATCTAACTTTGCTAGTGATACAGTAAACGTAGCCTGGATATAGATACTGGACGAGGGATGAGCGTACAGTTCGTGGCATGATGAACGGCGGACTGACCTCTGTACCGAACGAAGATGTTACAATAGGATAATGATTTAAACGCGCATTCAGCCCTTGAGCACTTGTTGTACAGTTAGGAGGTGTGGGCGGGCGGCATAGATAGGATATGCTGCACTAGACAGTCAATACGGCGGCGGCAGTGAGTATTAGGAAGAACTCACATGTTTTGCAGTCGTCCCAGAAGAGTACACATGAGATGCTCAGGATGAAGATGGCACCCGCCATTGCGAGCGTGAGCACAAAGCATATGGTGGTGAGGAGGGAGACGTCGGTTTCCTCCGCCTGCAACTCGGGGTGCTCGTAGAGTTTCAAAGAGCGCATGACAACAAGAGGCGATCGGCGTGGATGAACGGCTTAGACCGTGAGTTGTGAGAGGGATCCTGAGGGACGGGGTGCCTTCGCTCGACATTACAGCACAGGTCTTATAGCGAGCAACAGCGCTCCTGACGGTGCTGAGATCTAGAAGATAGCGCAGGCGGTCGGAGAAGATGACGCTGAGACATGCACGCTGCATTGAAGCGCTCGCTCGACGGGAGATGGAGATCTCTCTCCGGCCCTGGCGCGCGACAGCCACCAATCGGACATACCGAGTTCAGCGGACTGGGTCAGCGCAGGCAGTGCAGGGAGGCGGCACGTATGATCGCTCTGTTCAACAACCGAGGCGCGTTGCACGTAGTCAGAATGGACGAGGGCATCGAACTGCCATATCCCGGATGGTTGTACCCTCGGGCGGTCCCAGTGGTCGGCCCCTACGGACGCGGGGTCATTGTCTTTTCACCGATCCGGGATCCTTTCCATTCCGACCACCCGGTGTAATTTCCAGGCTCCGGGCAGCTTGCCGTTGACCGGCGGCGGTCGAAACAGGAGCAGACGCAGGGCTCGCGGCCAACGAAAGTTTCCCTAGGTCTGCGCTCCGTCTGAAATTTGAACCGACGCCCGACGCCTATGGTGGCGTGCACAGCAGCACCTACGGCTGCGGTCTTGGGTTAAGCAGTCAAGTCTAGACATGGGATGCCCAACATCAAGTCCCCGTCATCGTCATGTTGGGGAGCAACACAGCACGAGCCGGGTTGAGGCTCGATAGACGTTTAGACAACACAGCCGACTGCATGTCCATCGGGTCCATGGAGGCACATCTGTAGTCTGAAGCTTGTTACTCACCTCATGGACATTGGCGAGCAATCACTAGAAAACCCTTGATGCAGGCCTGCCACCCTAGCCTCTAGGCCTCTACTCGGACCGGTCAGGCACCTCCATGCCATGCGCCGCTTGACGCGTTTCCTTGTCCATTGTGGTACGAGAGAGCCGACTCACGAACGCTGCATGATCGGAGTGTCAGAAGCGGCACAAGAGCACCTCGCGGAGGCGACGCTGAAGCGGGTCACGAGCACCCCGATAACGTGCCAACGACTCGGATGGCCATCGTCCGAGAGGCGTATGAGATGTCTACGAGTGTTCTTTGAAACACCCTCGCCCATGTTGTCTGTGCAGGCCAGTCCAATCATCAACATAGACTCGATGGTGAGAAGTGGATAGCCCTCCGTCGACATACCTCACGGCAACATCTCACCCAGGACCCTCCACCAACAGCGGACCAGCATTCGCAGGTTGTCAATATTGTCGCATGTAGTCAATCACACGTCAGGAGGAGGCTAAGTGGAAAAGCAGATGTTGTGGACAGACGTCATGGAGGGTTGCCGTGGAGAGAGACGACTCGATTGAGCACGAAAAGAGGTCATTTACATAAACGCCCATATCCATCCAGGTGTGCATCGATCGTCTAGGAAGACATGCGGATTGATTTCAAAGAGTATCAATGCGTCGAACTACGTGCTAATACAGAAGGACAGTGGCGGTAGATATGACAGGACAGACACGAAGGCGAACAGACGGCGAGACACTGATATAATCAGACCAGTCCGAGGGGCAAAGCGAGGGTATTATGTACGACGGATGAGATGTGTTAATGCGGGCGAGTGTGCTGTGTGACAGTGAGATCTGCAAGGAGAGACGGGGTCGATGCAACAAGAGCTTATGCGTACGTATAAATAACCGGGATGCAGTGACGCGGACGATGAGGCTAGGCAGCGGGGGTGCGACCGTGGTGGGTTATGCCTGGCCCTGGTCCGGGGCGTCATGGACACAGATCGAACAGACGAATCCAAGAATTGAGGCTCCTGCGTTCATACTACAACAGTAGATTTCGTGGTTCGCAAGGGAGATGGATGTCGCGGCCGGAGGAAGGTTGCGCCAGAGCAGGGCACTCGAAATGCAGAGGGGACTGCCAACCGCCCCTGGGCAGCCTATCGCAGAGTTGACAGGCTCCCCAGGGGCGCGGGATGGCCACGGTGTGTATGGAGTCGTCGAGGCGACTTACAGAGCAGCTGTGCGCAGAGTGTGACGTTATGTCCCCGCAGCGAGGATGGAGGCGAGGTCCTGCTCGCTTGCTGCGTTCAGCTGCCTCGAACGGGCCTTCAGGCGCACTGAAGGAACCAACGTGACGTTAGCTGCGGCGTACTACGGACTCGCAGTGATGAACACTCACGCATACGGTCGAAGCTGAGTAAGACGACCTTCGCGGCGCCAGAGACATCTTTCTGCGCAGCGTCGTCGCTCTTCAGCATTGCGGACCGATCGACCCAATGCCCGTCCTGCCACATGGCTGCGCGCAAGATCAGGTCGTCCATGTTCCGCTCCCACATATTGCTGGAGAAGTCGACCTGCTCTGTCCGGACGTTGAGATTCGTGAGATAATTCCCGCGGGAGGTCTGGACCTTGAGCGACGACGAGTGAGACCGGATGTGGGTGGTGATGTACTTCATCGCCGTAGCAGCCGCTTCGCCAAGGGGCGTCATGGAGTTTGATTGGCTGTCAAGCTCCATGATGACCGGGAGGGGAACAACGACCGTCCAGCGATAGGACTCGACGAGCGCGGAGAACTCGGCCAGAGAGGAGAGCAGGATGTTCGTGTCGACGACCAGAACCGTGTACCCTGGTACGACACAAAGTGACTGCCGTGCACGCTCTGACTTGCGAGATGACGGTGGCCGAGGGCGACGAGGGACAGACGGCTCATGCTGGCCTGACTCGAGCAAGGACTCCAAGTATTGCCGACGCGCCTATACGAAACGCAACACCTGTTAGCCCTGTCCACGAGCGCGATGATAGCAAGTCCCTTACCTTCAACCTCCGAATTTCCTCCGAGTCCACCTCATCGTCCTCTCCGGACTCGTCGTCTACGTGCATCTCATCCACGTCGTCGACCTCCATCGAGTCATCCTCCCACCGTGTCCCCTGCAGCCGCTGTTCCTCCTCTTCGCGCTCTCGGCGCTCCTCCTCTCTCCACCGCGCGACCTTCTCTGCGAGGACGCCCTCAACCCGCCAGCACGGACGGCCATCATGCGGTGATGACGACGTGAACTTGAACCCGTGGATGTCCCGAGCGATCCGGAGGCCTGCACGCGTGAGGCGGACCCATCGCCGCTTCTCCGGCGACTGCTCCTTGGACGGCTCACGCTCGTCGCCCTCGTCCTCGATGATCCCGTCCATCAGCTGGTCGGGGACCTCAATGCGATCGAGGACTTCGACCTCCATGTTGCGCTCCTCGCCCGCCGAGTCAAGCTCCTTGTTCCAGAAGCCGCGCTCGAAAACTTTCTTTCCGCCCCACCCCATACCACGCACGCACCAGTCCTCAGGCAAGGGCTTGCAGCCGCTCGTGAGGAGAAGCGAGCTCTCGGCGGTCATCTTCTGGTGCTCGCGGAGGATGTCCTTGCGTGGGATGTTCGTGAGGAACGTCGCGAGCTTCTCCCAGGGGACGGACCGCTCCAGTGCGGCGCGGGCAGACGAGTCGCGGAAGACAGTGGCGAGGAAAGTGAGGATGATGGTGTTGTACGGGTTGAGGGTCGGCGTGGCGTACTCGCTGGGACGGCGGAACGGATGCCGGAGGGTGTGCGAAAGCATTGCGAAGGTGAGCTGCATCGCGAGCTTGAGCGCGGCGGGAAGATCGGGCTCCTGAGAGATCGGACTGGGGACATTAGGCGTCTCGCCAGCAGCTGCCTTGTCAGCATCGACGTCCTCGTCGTCGACATCCATCTTAGAGGTGTCCCCGTCGAGGCGCTTCGCCATCAATACTTTGATCCTCCCTGCAGTGGCACCGGTCGGAAGCGTCGGGCTGAGGTTCGCGCCGGTGCCTCGGGTCTCAATGCCCGCAACGCGACGGAGCACTGCCGTCGGGCGGCCGTACTCGAGCAGCGCCCCGATGTTGATGAGGGCCATCATGATCCACTCGCGCTCCTCGACTTGCTCGCCATCTTGGTAGAGATCAGCATACAGGCTTTGTACAATGGACGGGCGTGAGACTGACCTCCGATCTGGAGCTTCTCCTGAAAGCGCTCCAAAACGCGCTTGAAGTCGTCCAGTTGAATGTTGGTGAACAGCAGGCCGTGCAGAAGCACGAACAGCTCGCTGAGGCTCGCGTCCGGCGCCTGACGGCGCGCCTGTGCAGTGGGTGACCACATGGCGAGCACAGACTCGCGAGCAGTGGTGAATGGATGAAACGCGACCATGCTGCAATGGACGTGTCAGCACGAAACCGAAAAATTCAACCACAGTGGACGTACCTCTTGACGAAGTGGTATATGCCACGAAGTTCCTCGTCGGTTCCGTCCTTGTCGCGGCACAGCAATCCGAGATGATGTTGCAGTTTACCGGAGTTGGGCATGGTCGCAAGCCCGCGCGCGAACCAGTCCTTTGCGACCTGACGCCATCGCTCCTTGTCGGGGTCGAGCTCCATGAGGCGTGCAGCTTCCTGTCCAACAGAAGGGATGTGGTGGATGTTGATGGCTGCAGCACCGGCAACCGCGTCCACACCGAGCGGCATTTCTGCTTGTGATGACTGCGGACTGTCGTCGATGCGCGCAGGAGTTGGTGATACCGCGTTCGAGCGAACATCCGTTGTGGGCGGATTTGGGGTGGGAGGTCGAGGAGTGTTAGATGTGAGGAGGTTGTTGGACGCGATAGCGGAAGCTGTGAGCGTGTTGCTCGTGGTATATGTTCCCTCGATCAGGGCGCTGACCGCCATCCAGTACCTCGACAGGTCGCCGAGTGCCTCGAGGAACGCGCCGCGGTATTGCGCGAAGTTACGCTCTTCAAAGAGACCGCCATAGAAGACATACGCGTAGTTCAAGAATTGCTAAAAACCTTGATGAGTGATGTTGATCAACGCAATCAAATTGATCGCTCGTACCTGCAGATACTCCAAGGCGACTTGAGAGGTTGTAGGTGGTCGGGCAGCATATCGAAGAGACTCCAGAAGACGGTAGAAGGCGTGAGACCATAGCCGGATGATGAGGTTGTACTTCTGAGGAATATTCTTCAGGGAGGCGGGAACGGTAGGCGCCAGTGTAAGTGCGAGCATCTCGCGAATGCTCTCAGCAAGTCTGATATAGATGTCAGTGATGAATGAAGGTCAAAGAAAGGCAGCATTGTAGTATTGACGTACTGTTGGTGCTCTGACACAAGCTTCCGCCATCGCTCGGACTCGCCCTCCTCGTTCGCCGCACTAGAGATGGCAGAACTGACCGACCGCCCCTTGATGAATACCCCTACCCGCGTTGACGCCCGCTCGCCGTCGTCCGCGCGTTCTCGATCGCGTTCGTTTCCAAGGAGCTTGCTCTCCAAGGCGCTGATCGTCCGGTACACCTCCTTGAGCTTGCGAGAGAAAGCATTGGCACCAGAGGTGCTATCTTCTGATCTAGGGCGCGCAGGATTGGAAGTGTCGAAGAGGGCAGATGATGCAGAGGAAGAATCGGTCGCGGAAGATAGCGTGAAATTGGATGAGATAGTGGAGTGCGCATATGATGCCGAAGACGTTGAAGACGCCGAAACCCAGTCGCCAGAAGATTTGGGCGTTGGAGTCGGTCGCCCGGTACTCGGAGAGCCATTCATGGGCGGATTCGGACCCTGCTGACGGTGCTGCAAAGAGAAGAGGACCGCGTCGTGCTTGCGGGGATCGAAAAGCTGGCGATGGGAGTCCGGCACGCCGCGTGATGGATTCGCGGCCTGAAGTATCCGGGGGTGCATGGCACGCGGGGAGTGGGAGCTGGACGCGCCGTCGGACATGGTGTCGGGTTCGGAGGTGACGACGGTTCGGCGAATGGGGTCTGTGTTTGGGTTATAGAGCTTACCGGAACTGCCGTTCGCAGCAGGGCGCGCGTGCGCAGTCCGGGGGGAACTAGGCGATATCTTGAGACGTCGCGAGAAGTCGTCCGGGTCCGCCTCCATTCGGGATGGCGAGGCCTCAGACACTACGATATTAGGATTAGAGATGGGAGGTGCATGTAGTCTTCGTGGCGAGGCGGGGCGTGCAGACGATGCCCTAGGGGAGGACGTTGAAAGATGTGAGGGGCGCTCTGGCCGCTCGCGGTGGACGGCGGTACTGGAGAGTGCGAGGGGGTACATGAGGGGAATCGAACGAGTCGAATAAAGGAAGAGCACGCACGCTGCTTGCTTTCGCCTGAGTGCGATGATCTTGTCGGCGATATCCAGCGGTGCGCCCTCTCTTTCCTTTCCTTTCCTCGATAGAGTGGCGATTTTGGTTTGGGACGGCTCTTGCATGGTGTGGTTGTTGAGAAATAAAGAGCGCGTCGACGCCGGGGAATAAGGGTGATGTGGAGGTTGGGAGAGAAAGAGAAGGAAAAGGGCGGAGAGGAAGAGGATGGGTGCTGCGATGCGCAGTGAGGGAGGAATGCTAACGGGATCTACTCTCAGCCAATTGCAAAGTTGGGACGCCTTGCGCCTGCGCACTCCGCAGCTGCGCAGCAGATCTCGATCGATCGTCACCCTCTGTCACAGATGTCCAAATATGGATGCCTGTTCCCCTCATGGGCCGGGCGGTCACGGAGGGTCACGGCATGTCACAGCTGCTGCGGCACTGTCGCAGGGTGGTGCTGGACCAGGCTGCTGGTCGACGCTGGCCCGCACTGCGCAGCGCTGAGTCCGCCGACGCAGTTGCTGTCGCCCTCGCCGCCTCACCCCTCGCCCTCGCCGTCCTGCTCGCCGTCCCCGCATGCCGCCGCGCGCTGCGCTTCTCAGTGTGCATCCCCTGTGCCTGTTTGCCCACGGCCTCAGCATATGTCATCTCGTCTGTGAGTGTCCGTGCGCACGGCCGCTGGACCTAAGCGGTGCCTCCTCGGAGAGTGCGCTGCGCATCCGGGACCGTGCTGTGAGCGTCTCGGTATTCACCCGTTCACACCTGTGTCATTCTCGCCTCCCAGATACCCCCCGCCCTCACACTACCTCATCCACACCGTGCACTCGCGCCCCGGACCCTGTGTGTACCTCCCTAGTAGCTAGCTATATATGCTTTCCCTCTCCCCCTCTCCCCGACATCCCCGGGACGTCTCTCCCATGCAGTACATGGCACGAAGCCCGCCTCGCTTCCTTCGTATCATGGCCTGCCGCCCGCTCGACCCCGCGCGTTATATGTGTCTCTCCGCGGTTCGAAAGACGTGTTCCATACCTCGCGGTTCGCCTCGACGCCCCAAAGTGTCACATGGGCCATTAATATTCCTCTCTCCAACCGCACTTACATCGATAGCAGGCTGTCGCAGAACAGCCAATCGTCCACAGACGCCAAAAATACCACAATTCCCCACAGATAGCGTACTCGGGATGCCCGCGCGGCCATATCATCAGAACCAGAACCTCCGTCCTCCGTGCCACCACCTGTCTAGACCATCCGCGTCAAGAACCGCAGATGTCGAAGCCGTGTCACGGTCACCACGCATGATGGCCGCCGCTCACGAGGATGCTGCAGTGAAGGCCACATTGTGTGAGTTTTGGCCAGCGTTCGCGCCAATGCAGGAAGAGACACGCACTCGCTTCCGGTACAGAACGTACTCGCGTCGCTCGCAAGCCAGGTCGCCACGCCCCGCAGCTCATCAGTACGGCCTATACGCCCAAATGGGTTGAGGCTCATCCACTTGTCGAGCAGGTGAGGCTGGGTATCAAGGTATGCTGTGGTCATGCTACGGCAAGACAGTGACATCAGTGACACTTCATAAAGATGAGTCCAAAGGACGTAAGTAGAGCCCGTCAATCCGTAGTCTCGGGGTCGGTGTCGCCGCCGGGTCGGGCGCGCGGGTTCACGGAAGTTCGGCGTTCTAGGAGCGCGCCGAGCGCAGGGCGCAGGGCGCGCGCAGTTCTCGGTTTCGGTACGATTACCGCGCTACTCGGAGGGCAAAATGATTGCGGACATCGGGTCACAACCATGCCTCCGAGATATCGGTATGGGGAAGTCCGGGTGCAAGAGCAGAAGAAGACACGCTAGTGACGCAGACGTACTTTGTGTAGATATGTCCAGGGCTTATCGTGTTGACCCGGATTCGCTTGGGGCCCAGTTCGCATGCCATGCTGCGCCCCATCTGCAACACAGCGGACTTGGATGTATTGTATGACACCCATGCGTGGTCCTATACAAAACAAATCCAAGTCAGGGACAGGCAGAGGTACGCAGACCATGTCGGGAAAGGAGAGAAGACGTCAGCAAATGTGTTGCGCGGTTGTGCTGCGCAGCCCGCGATGGATCGGAGACGCACGACGCGTAAGTACCGTCGGTCGACCAGGGGCTGCGACCGCATGCGACCGTCCGCAATGAATCAGGACGGCAGACATGACACGTACCTTGTTTGTTATGCTTCCGCTCATGCTTGCAATGAGGATGATGCTCCCGCCGTTTCCGAACTTAGCCATCTGCCGGCCCGCTGCCTGGGCTGTGAAGAGGACGCCGTTGACATTCACATCCATAACCTGCAGAATCGACAAGACGCACAGTCAGTAATCTGTGACATGAAAACGAACGCATCTCGAAGTCAATCGTGCAGATCAAGCCCTGAAAGGCATGAACACGAGTCTATACCCTCAACTCCCGAACGTTTCGCCCAAGTATAGATATGTAACATACGCGGAGGTCTCGGAAGGGCTCCGCAGTGTGCGCAGCAATGCGTACGATCTTGTCACTGATATCTCCGTCTACCGAGCCGCGACTCGGGAGATCGCCAACGACATATGCACGAATGCGAGAGGAGCCAGAGCCAGACAGGACTCACCTCCTGGAACTGCTTCGCCGGGTACTCCAGACAGTCCGTATGCGTCTTCAGGATCCCAGCCGCCGCGACGCACACGTCCATCCGGCCCTCCCGGCTGCCCACCGTCTCGCCGACCTGCCACATCTTCTCCTGGTCCCGCACGTCCGCGCTGAGGTACTCGAGCCGGCCCTCGCTCGGGAGGCCCTCCATGCGCGCGGCGTACTCCCGGACCTTCGTGAACTCCTCACCAGGCGCCTTCGGGAGGTCGACGCAGTACACGGCGCGCGCCCCGGCCTCGACGAAGGCGAGCGCCATTTCGAGCCCGATCCCGCGGTTCCCGCCCGAGACGAGCGCGACGCGGTCGGCGAGCGAGAACTCGTGCGTGAAGAGCGTGGGCTTGACCGCTGATTGGGTGGCATGCCCGTCGGTGGTGTCGCGATGGAGGTTAGTGGGCTCATAAGGGAGGTGTAGGTGCGTGTGTACACTCACGTTCAGAGGGGGAGGATTCTAAAACTTTGGCGACCCCGACAGCGCCGTAGGGCGGCAGGGGGCCCGTTCCGCGTCCTCGGGTGGTATCGAAGACGCGTGCGGTACTGGAGAAGGTCGCCTTGACACCGGTCAGCAAGGCCGGGCGAGAGAGACGGGTGTTGTGTTTGAAAGTTGATGAGATTATTGACATTAACGGAGTCATGGTGATTTCAATCTTGAAGAGACTCTCTTGGTGTTGAACAGCTGATTGTAGGACAGATAGCAGGGCACAGAGACAGCGCCAGGTTCTTCTCGCTCTTGTACTTAGGCCGAAACGCTGAACGCGCCGGGGAATGCCATATATGAGACCGAAGGAGGTCATGGGGTCGATGGCATTCCGCGTTCTCCCAGACTTGGAAGCAAAGTGGGAGCAATAGTCCAATGTTGTGACGTGTTGAAGAGCTCACCTTGACTGCGCTGACACGAGCACGAGAAGGCGCGTAGGATGTTCTATCCGTTTGCGAGCAGCCTCGTACATAAAACACCTACGCGATTTTAGCAGCGTTGTCTCGTTGGATCCGACATTCAAGCCTTCCGCCAATCGTAGCCAACGGTCCAACAGACGTACCGGTGTGAATCGCACGTCTTGTAGTTCATTATGACACAGAAGCATCCGCACGTAAGAGGCGGCAGTCACAAGACAGTAGAGAGGACAGCAGGTGCCAGGAATTGTAAATTGGGCTGCTGCATCATGGTTACAGACGAGATGGACCAAAGTCACAAGCGCCCTTCGGCAAAGGGGTGACATCATTGACTTTCAAATTCATTGAAGCGTGCTTTACATCCACTCAGGCGGCTACCTACTACTTACTTACTCTCAACCTTCTTTTTCACACATTTCTGTCGAGTCTCTGAAGCCTGAAGGTAATGTGCGCGCGCCGCGACACGGTGCTGAAGTTGCATTCTAATGCTAATGGACTATTGGCGGCACTACAGGAATCCAGCCACCGAAGGACCCAAACATTCAAGTTGTTAGCAGGTGCACGGGCTCGAGATCACCAAGGATCAGTATACGGCATCCAATCGTACATGTACTGTATACTTACTATCTGCGTATAGGACACATCACCCAGTGGTTCACTGGCCCGACAATCAAGTAGCCCGTGACGCCTCCAACGCATGGAAGGTACGTCGCTTTCTCAGTGAGGTGGCTGTTCTTTTCACGCCCGGGTAGGGAATGCTTAGTTGTAGCTAGCTTGGTCGAGGGGAAAATACCATGATGACTATTCGATGCAGTGAACCTGGCCAAACCGACATATCAACTTGTTGGCTCGGTCTCCTCAGATAGCTACCGCAGCTGCCAGTGCGGGGGCCAAAATCCGCACCCTGGTTTGCGCCATGTGTTGCTAGACTCGACAAATCGAGATAAACGGTTTCCAATGCGGCCAATCCCGGGAAGTTCTATCTTTCGGGCTGACTGCTTCTGACTCAAGAATCCACACATCAGCTCGTCCACGACTCTTGCGGCGGTGGCACGAGATGGCCCTCGACTCAGGACGCTCTCTGGATGCAGCATAGTTCTCGCGCGGAGCGCCGTAGTTACTCGGCAGCTTCTCTCAGAGCTCACTTGTTGTCCACGGCTCACAGACACGTTTATAGAGCGTACGTACATACCCCACCGAGGTCGTCGGATGCTCGTTATAAAGGTGCGCGGCGAGTGAGAAGAGCCTCACGCATGCCCCGGGTCGGCTTCATTGCTTTTTCCCGCATCTCAACGCCGTGGCGCACTCCCAAGATGTCTGCAAGTGTAGCCGTTTTCTGGGACTATGGTGAGTAACGATATTACATCGAGCATTCTACTGAGGGTCTCACTGCCTTCGTACAGAGAATTGTGCACTCCCAGCACTAGAACCTTCGTATACCATCGTAAACAGGATTCGCCGTCTTGCGCACCAATTCGGTAGCGTGAAGTCATTCAAAGCTTACCTTGAATATCCCGAACAATCATCACTCAAGTCCCTGGCTTTGCGGTCAGAGCTCCAGTCCTGCGGTGTTTCCCTCATTGATTGCCCACATAATGGTCGCAAAGAGGTCGCAGACAAAATGATGATGAGTGAGCCCGTCCCATGAATCTACCGCAGCACCAGCAGTATCTCACTTGGTTCTCTTTGGCAGTTGACATGATGGCCTTTGCAATCGATACTCCCGCACCCGCGACCATTATCCTCATCTCTGGAGACCGTGACTTTGTGTACGCGGTTTCTGTGTTGGCTCTCCGCCAGTACCAGGTTGTGGTGCTTGCTCCGAGGGCTGCTCATAGCAGCCTGAAGGCTCAGGCCAGTGCTGTCTACCATTGGCCCGACCAATTCCTGCCCGACCTTCCTCCCTCCTCTACACCTGCAACACTGCCCGCTACTAGTACTCGCGCTCGGAGGTCAAGCAACGGCAATATTGCGGTTGTCGACTGGAAAAGTCAGTGCCCCACCCCGCCACTCACGACTTCCAGCGATCCGTCCTGGGATGGAAACTCAAGTGAGGGAGGAATTGAGCATGAATACACTGCTAGCCGACCTCGCGACCACGACAACGTCGCTGACATGCCAGACAACGGGGTCAAAGGATCCGAATCGAAATCTGCAGATCGACTGTTATGCAAGTCGGTCTCGGACGTCGACAGTGATTCAGTGGTGCCGGACACTGATAAAGTGAGTGCTCGACCCGCCCCTCCATATTGCCCGCACATACTAAGGGTTGAGTTGTACCTTCGTGTGCCAGGGGTCACCCGTGGGTCGATCTGACGCCTCTATCGGGGCTCACTGCCAGTTCGAAGGCCTGTCGCCCAGTAATCCAAGCGCGATCCCGTCGATGTCCTGGGTATGCCTCTCTGTGCGGATCACATATCTACATGGATTTGCTAATGTTCTGTTCTACAGGCATCCATCGCTCACCTCCATCGGTCCGAGCAGAGACATGCGCCGACCCCCCGCCACTTGTCCACCGTTGCCGAAGGCACCGGTCCCGCGAACTGCCGTCCCTTCCCTCCCCAGTTCTCTGGCCCAAGGCTGAACGCTGCCGCACCCCCGTTCGTCCTTAACCCGGCCCTTCCCGCCCAGCCGGCCGACGGCCCGCTCGACGACGCAGCGGCACAACCTCACCCTGTCAACGCCAACGCCAACGCCTCGGACCCCACTGGCAGCGGCGGCGAAGACTGGCAGACGTACACCCGCGCGGCGAAGAAACGCGCTCCCGGCGCGGCGCCGCTCCCCGCCGAGTTCAGGCCGCTCGTGCGCGTGCTGAAGCGGCAGCTCGCCGAGGGCGTCGTGCACGTCGAGTCCTCGCAGCTCGGCCAGTTCCTCTCGCAGGAGGTCCCGCGGCTCAGCGCGATCTACGAGCGCGCGGGCGTGGGGCGGCTGAAGGAGTACACCGCGCTCGCGGCCGAGCAGGGCGTCGTCACGCTCTCGCGCGACGGCGCGGACGGGCATAATTATGTCACGCTGCATCCGGCGCACAGGCGGAAGGCGGCGACGTTGGTGTAACACTGATGGTCCATGCGACGCCGATAGCCTTGCGTATGGACATGCTGCATGCCGCGCGGGGAAGACTTGCGATGCGGATCGCTCCGGAGATAGTTTTGTTCGGTGGTGCAGATAGGCACATTGGTTAGTGCAGATGCTGACTGCAGCTGCTCCTGAGAGGAAGTGTACGACGCCACACTTAGTCACGATACGCAACGACAATGGTGACTCACCCGCCCTTGCATATAGCGGCATGTCGAAGTGGCTTGATTAGTGACAATTGTCTGCTTGTGGCCTCGACTCTGGTTTCAGATCGAATGAACCGGCATATCACCAACGATGTGACATTGTATCTACTTATTCCTGATTTCCTGATTAGAGTCACAAACAATACATATAGCGATCGTCGTGATACGTGCGGCAGCATCCTGCACAAAGATATGCTACGTTGAGTCTGCGCCGAGACTCTCGATGCCACCATGACCAGAACTACTTCACCTGCACAACGAACACCGAGATAGGGAGGGGCATTACAGTAGTGCGTAAGATCGGAAAGTTTGAAGCCTAGCCGCCGTTGGCCTGAACACCTTGCCAGAGTCCGTAGCTCTTTCCGGGAGTAGTCTGCCAAAGCCTGATCGTGCCGTCCTCTGCGATAGAATTGGACGACGGTGAGTTATAGATCGGCGAGATCGGCGCGAGAGGCATGGAACCAACTTACCACTTCCGCTCGCGAACACCTCGCCATCGGGACTATACTCGACGCAGTGGACAGGGCCGTGGTGTCCTTTCAGAACCTCCCTTTCCTCACCCGTAATGTCGTGCACGCGCACCCATTCGTCGCTGGTGCTGCCGGTGACAAACCGATCCTGGAGGATCGGGTGGATCGACGCGGACGAAGGCGCATACGGGAGCGTCAAGCTATGCGACGAGGGGCCGTTCAACAGTGCAGGGATGAACGAAACCGTCTTGCCGGACGTGACCACGATCCTGTTCGTTTGCGGCGAGAACTCCATGGACGTGATTGGGTTGGGGAAGTTTAAGCTCGTCGTCAGTTGACGCGTCCGGAGATCCCACCACCTATTAAGCCTTTTCAGCATCGGAGAACCAGAAGACATAAATCATGACATGGGGCGGGATCTCACTTGATCTGTCCGTCCTCTCCTGCCGACACCCCAGTATGTTCACCAATCCAGACGACGCTCTTCACGGTCCCTTCGTGGGACAGAGCGCTGCCGCCGTCCACGAGCAAGTCCGGCTCGGCGTCGGGACGGCCAAGATCGAACATCCGGACTTTCTTCTCCTGCCCGCCGGTGAGTAGATGACCTGTGCTGGGCGAGGTGGCGACGCTCCGGACGATGTGATTGTGCGGGAAGGACTGGAGACAGTCGCCGCTGTACGTGTCCCAGATTTTGCTGATCACACCGATGGAACGCGATGAGCATATGCACACACGACACCCACAGGCTCTGGAAGCAGCAAAAGAACGCACGCCGTGAAGTCTGCGCTGCCGGATGCGGCTCGAGAAGTATCAGGCGAGAGCTTACTACTCCACACCGCGCCCTTGTGTCCGATGAAGGTACCAATCCAATCGCCGGTCCATTCACGGAGCATGGGGTTGCCGTCCTTGCAGCTGGAGATGAGGACGTACGTCCCATCTTCTTGGAGAGGCGAGAAGGAGAGATGGGTGACGGGTCGCGTGTGCCCGGGGCGACGAGCGGGACGGCTTTGTAGGGGAGAGCCATGGGGGTTCGTATGCTAGAGTATGGTGGGCGTTGCAGATGTCGTTATTCAGGCGCACGGCGCACTGAGCTGTCGGTCTAGAGATGAACGGGCGGCGGCGAAAGAAAAAGAAGTACAGACAGGGGGCGGGGCGAGGCGAAAGGCGGGGAGAACAGAGCAAAGGCGGGCGATAGCGAGCACGTCCTGCCGCCCGCCACGTGGGCTGCCTCATATGGCATGCACACCCTCCTCCATCCAGTCCGGGCGTTAGCCACAGCTCAGCCGTCCCGTATCTTCGCTCCGCCATGAGTCCCTGCGCGTGTTGCTCATATACGTCAGGCTCTTCGCCCACGGCCCGTTCATGACCCACGCATGGCCCCGGCCCTGAGGTAAGCAGCCTCATTTCCGAACCTTCAAGCATCTCGACGACGACTACGGAGGACTTACCTCCGTGCACGAGGACGGGCTTCCAGCACCCCGCGTTTTACGTCCGTGTCCAATGTTGCCGACAGTCGCTCCGTCGCCCGCAGTGAATTCCGAATTGCTCGGGGCGTGAGTGCGTGTTCTCTCGGTCGAGGAACACGATACAGGGCGCTTCGCTGTCACTATGCCCTTCTCGAGCGCCGAGATTAACCAAGCTAAGTTGGGAGGAGTGTGTAACTTACCCACGACCCGTGCTCTCAACGTAACTCCTCCCCGCAACGTCGTGGCCCAACTCTATGCTCTGACTGCTGCTTCACGAAAGACCTGTCATCGATGGCCCCCTCTGCTTGAACTCCAGAAAACCCTCCGCGGCCCTATATCCGGCAGATGACCTTCGGGTCCTATCAAGCTGGCAGAAAGTGGCCAGTGTTCAGCAAGCCAGTGCGATGCTCGCGGTGCTCAAGACGCACCCAGTCTGTCTTCGCAATACACTAGTGGAGATGCAGCTCTGACGTACGTACGTCGGAGACCCGCTGCTCTGGCTGAAGAAGACTTACATGTCGACATAGCTCCAAGCTAGCGCACCCGCAGGTAGTATGAGAAGATAGCGTACATGCGCTTGTCACGATAGCCGCGATGTCTTGGGCATCTGCAGGGTCACCGCGTAGGTACCCCCGCCCGGTGTATGCACTCACGATCAGCGGTTGGATGCGCAGGTGTCGGCATTGTGGAGGCCACACGACTAGTGCTATCGCGGCACTGCAATTCGGAATTCGCCGCGGTCGAGGCTACGGGACGAATATACGCCAACTGTCGGGATACTTACACACTGTCGTCCGCCACTGCCACTTGGCGAGCAAACAGCCAAGATTTTTATGAAGATGTCGGCAATTCGTTGGGCCTCGGCCTTGCTGGGAGCTACGAGTCGAGTCGGGGGTGTGCGCCTGTGGTGCTCTTTCAGGAAGTGCGCCAGCCCCAAAAAGGCAATCACGTGTCCACGCGCAAGAAGGATGGTGTATTGCGTGCTTCTGAGCGACTCTGTTTTCATGCTCTCGCCGACGACTGACATCACCCAAGCAACGGCCAGAAGGTGGTTTAATCGATGTTTCGGTCTCTTTCACCCCTCTTCGTACCCTCTTCTGCCCACCCGGCTGCGACCCACCTGTCCGCTGCGTTTCCCGTCTTCTCCTCCCGAAGAGAACTGCGACGAGTCCCCACTCCAGCCTACTCTGGCAGCTCCCGGGCCCATCCCACACTCCTCGACGCCCATTCCGTAAGATAGGGCTAGCTTCTGTCATTTCCTAGGAACTTTGCGACATCACGTCTCATTCGCATCGTTCCTGGCTCTTCCCTCTCTCGGCCTCTGCCTCCAGCTCTCGGTCTTTAAAAGCTCTGCTCAGACCGCACAACTCTCCATCGCCTTCCCCTTCTCTCTCCAGTGATGGCTTCGACAGTCGACAAGTCCAAACGTTTTGTGCAGCGCGTCATCGGACGCCCCGAGGATCCTACTCCGGTCGTCACTCTCAAGGACTGGTTTAACTCGTTCACCTCGAACCCCAGGCGAGATGTGCGCTCACTCTTTCTGCCATGCTCTCCCTCCGCCTGAACAACAACCAATCACAGGCTCTGAGATATGTGGAAAGTCTCTTCCCCATCGTAGGGTGGATCACCCGATACAGTAAGTCCCGCAAGTCTCCCGTTTACGGAACCGATTATCACACCACATACAGACCTCGGCTGGTTGTATGGCGACGTCGTCGCCGGTTTAACGGTTGGCATCGTTGTGGTACCTCAAAGCATGTCATACGCTCAGGTGAGTACCCGTCTCCGCAGTGTGGGCGAGCAGCTGACATCTAACCGCGTGTCGGCATTAGATCGCAACCCTACCCACGCAATACGGCCTTTACTCCGCTTTCGTAGGAGTGTTCCTCTACTGTGTAAGTCGGGAACCTTCGGCGGCACAAACGTCAACGCCCTTACTCAATGCCTTCGTATAGTTGTTCGCTACCTCGAAGGATGTGTCCATCGGTCCGGTCGCTGTGATGTCCCTCACGGTCTCTCGAATCATTGCTCACGTCAACGAGAACCACCCCGATGTCTGGCCGGCGCCTCAAATTGCTACGACCGTAGCGTTCATCTGCGGTTTCATAGTCCTCTTGATCGGTCTCCTTCGGCTTGGCTGGCTTGTCGAGTTCATCCCCGCCCCTGCCGTCAGTGGGTTTATGACTGGCTCGGCAATCAACATCGTCTCTGGTCAGGTTCCAGGACTTCTCGGGGAAACCGGTTTTGAGTACGTCTCCAGATCATCTTACTGCTGCCTGACCCGCTAACATGTTGCAGCACTCGGGCAGCGACGTACAAAGTCATCATTGATTGCTTCAAGTTTTTGCCTGTGACCAAGCTCGACGCTGCTTTCGGCATCACCGGCCTGGTCAGCTTATACGCAATCCGTTACCTCTGCGATTTCTTGTCAAGCCGCTACCCACGCAGAAGTGAGCACCGGCCGAGCCCGTGATTAAGTCGAGACGGGTGTTGACACATTTCACAGAACGACTCTTCTTCTTCATCTCCGTCTTCCGAAACGCCTTCGTTATCGTCATCCTGACGATTGCATCCTGGCTTTACTGTAGGGATCGGAAGAGCGCGTCGGGCAAGTACCCCATCAAGATCTTACTGAGCGTTCCGCGAGGCTTCCAGCATGTCGGCCCTCCGGTTATCGATCGGGAGCTTATTAGCGCGATGGCTGGGGAGATTCCAGTTGCGACGGTCATCCTGCTGTTGGAGCACATCGCTATATCTAAATGTAGGTGGCTGTCATCTATAGGTATCGCAACAATACTGACGACATCTTCAGCATTCGGCCGCCTGAACGGATACAAGATCAATCCTAACCAGGAGCTCATCGCCATTGGTGTGACCAACACTATAGGGACTGTCTTCGGTGCTTACCCCGCTACTGGTTCCTTCTCGCGCTCGGCATTGAAGTCGAAGTCCGGTGTTCGTACCCCCGCTGCTGGTATCCTCACTGCCCTTGTCGTCATCGTCGCCCTCTACGGTCTCACTCCGGCCTTCTTCTGGATCCCTAGTGCTGGTCTTTCGGCGGTCGTTATCCACGCTGTCGCAGACCTCGTCGCCAGCCCTCGCCAGGTGTATTCATTTTGGCGCGTTTCCCCTCTGGAGTTTCTGATCTGGGCCGCCGCCGTCCTCGTTACTATCTTCTCCACCATCGAGAACGGCATCTACACTTCCATCTGCGCGTCCCTTGCCCTCCTTCTCGTGCGGCTAGCGCACCCAAGGGGTCAGTTCTTGGGTAAAGTCACCCTACACGGCAACAGGACCACGAGCACCGAAGTCCGCGAAGTGTTCGTGCCAATGAAGGAGCGCCCGGGTGTGCTGTCCCCTGTCAAGGTGATGCCCCCGGCACCAGGTGTCGTCGTGTATCGCTTCGAGGAGAGCATCCTTTACCCGAACACCTCGTTGCTCAACGATGCGATCGTCGACTACGTCAGGACACACATGCGGCGCGGTCTCGATATGAACCAGATCCGTCTCAGTGACCGCCCATGGAACGACCCAGGACCGAAGCCTGGTCACGACGAGAACGCCGAGAACCTCGCGAAACCGGCACTCCACGCAATCGTTCTTGACTTCTCTGGAGTGTGAGTCTGCACCGGTTTCCTCGAGTCGAATAATGCGGTCTAATACACACAAACCACCAGTTCCCACATTGACACCACCGGTGTGCAATCACTCATTGATACCCGGACAGAAGTTGAACGGTGGGCAAACAGGCCAGTCGAGGTAAGCCCCCCTGCTTTTTGGGATGCTCCGACCCTCGATCAGACCGCTGATGGCGTCCGCGTGCAGTTCCACTTCGCGACGATCCTCTCTCCATGGATCCGCCGTGCCCTCGTCGCAGGCGGGTTCGGCATTGGCGCGTCCTCGTCTCGTGCCCCGGCCGAGATCGCACCCGTCGTGCCCTATCGCGGGGGGCGGACGCAGTTCGACGGGCAGCAAAAGACGGCGGACATCGAAGCGATCGAGGAGGTTCCCGCGAAGGAGGACGAGGCCCCGATTGTCCCTGAGGACACGCCCTTCTTCCACTTTGACTTGGTGGCGGCGGTGCGCGCCGCAGAGTCCGGGCTCGGGATCGACAGGTCCGAGAGCTCGAGTTTCGTGAAGGGCTCGCCGAGAGTGCAGACCCGAGAGGCGTGATAGATGAGTTTCTGTTTAGTGAACCATTCCGTATGCTCGTGCTCTCGCAATCGCATGTATCACCGACCTCACGCTATGTAACGTATAATCATGTGGCCTCGCTTGGTCTTACCTTGTGCACAATCCCAATATTTAATAACGATCTCTCACATACTCTCCACCCTTCGTGTGGGACTGGGATCATCGCTGCCAGCTTGACATGCCGAGCGCCATTTTGAGAACCCTATTCGCATGGTCTGTAGGCGCCCATTAGGGCAAACTTGGTACTCTGCTTCATGCACGCTCTCCGGCAGTCGTTCCGCGCCCGTCCTCTGCACCGCAGTTTCCACTTCTCACCGATACCGCTCTCTGGACACAACAAAGTGAACAGTCCTGCTGGTCCGAATATGTTGCTTTCGGATGCTGACACCACTCTCAGTGGTCTAAGATCAAGCAGCGGAAGGGGGCCAATGACATTCAGAAGGGAGCTCTTTACAGTCGAGCGTATAGGGTATGTTCCACTCCTCGAGCACACGGACTGCACATGCTCAAGATACGTGGCTAGGAAATTGTCCTCGCCGTCCGCAGTGCGTCACATCCCTCACCGTCGCAGAACTCGCATAAGTACTGAAGGCGCCTTGCTTGCCCGTGCAGATGGCGGGAGCGTTGACCCCGCGCTCAACAACGCGCTCGCCGCTGCCTTGCGATGGGCGAAGTCGTCCGGTGTCCCAAAGGACAACATAGAGAACGCGCTCAAGAAGGTACGTCCCTGCACGGGCCCGACCGTATGTGCCGTACGGATGCGTCGCGTCATAGGCTGCTGGTGGGAAGGACAAGGGCGAGGCGCATCTCATCTTCGAAGTCATGGGTCCGGGGTCCGTGGGCATCATTGTGTGAGTCGCTTTGGTTGGGGATGAGGTGCACACACGAATCCTGAGCCCTCAAAGAGAATGCCTGTCGGACAACCCAAACCGCACCGTGAAGTTCCTGAGCACGATCCTTAAGGACAACGGGTACGTGTCGCCCTTTTCGCGCGTTTCTCGGTCGAGAATGTGAGCGGGCCTTTCCAGTGGTCGGATGGCGGACGTGAAGTTCCTCTTCAAGAGAGAAGGACGCGTCAAAGTCGCGCTCGACGCCGGGGACGACATCGAGGCGCGCCTAGAAAAGCTGGTCGACGTCGCTCTGGACGCGGACGCGGAAGACTTCGACGCGGAAGACCAGCCTGACGGGAGCCGGCACATCGAGGTGCGCTATTCCGTATGGTACGCGGATCCAGCCGTAAACTCAGGGTGTTTGTGCAGTTTAAGTGTCCGCAGACGTCCTTGCATAAGCTGACGTCCGCGGTGAGCGTGCCAGGGGTGTGCCGCGAGCTCATCAGCAGTGAGCAGGTGTATGCCCCTATCGAACCCTTAGAGGACATCGACGACGAGACCGGCGAGAGTCTCGACAAGCTCGTACAAGCCATAGAGGACGCCGACGACACGCTCAAAGTGTGGACGACGGCCGACGCATGATATAGTAGACACGATCTGTGAGTTTATAATCCGCTGTGTCGACTTATTCAATCTGCCCTAGGATAGTCGTGCTGAATTGGCGCAGCTCTGCTGCAACCCCTAATCACAGTTAGACATTACAAGACATTACAAGACATACATGCGTCGTAATTGATACAGGCAAAACTCTATTATGGAAAGCAAACAGAGGTCCGATCTCTAAACCCTTTAATCCTTATTCATACCGACGCTCGACGGTACCCTGGACAGCCCCTTTTCTGCTGCACGCACGGCGGCGGTCAGGTCCAGGTGGAAGAACGGCGTATCAGGCAGCATCATGAGCGCTGACTGCGTCGGGATCGTCTGCACCGTGCCCTCGGATGACGAGCGCGCGCTGACGGCCGCAACATGTGTGGATCCCTTCGCCATTTCCGGGTCGTCCACTCGCGCATGAGGGTCGTCGACGAGCTCGGTGTGCTGCGGGTCGGCGATGTATTGGTCGTGATAACGCGTGACGGGCGCGATCTCCTCGTGCATGTGCACAGTCGAGTTGCCGACCCCGAAGCCTCCCGCTACCAGCGCGCGGCGAATCCATGGAGAGAGGATCGTCGCGAAATGGAACTGCGGGAAGCGAAGGACGTGAGTTAGAGCTCAACAACGAGGCGCGCGTATGGCCGGTCAGTGGGACGCGGACGTACCTCCACGGGGCGGTCAGCCCACCGCTCGACTTCCGTGCGTGTATCGATCAGCGCCTGGACGCCGGTGGTGTCGATGTGCGATCTGCAGGACGCGGTCAGCGATATTCTGACGGTGCCGAGGAGCGCGTGCGGAGGAGAGAGTTCTTACACTGCGGAGAAGTCGAGCACCACGGCATGCATAATCGGTTTCGCGTGGTCGTTCTCGGCTTCGCTGTTCTTGCCTGGGTCGTTCCACGGCCTGTCGCCGGCTCTGACGCCCGTCATGTCCATGCCTCGCTTGGTGTGTTCCTTGACGTAGTCGACGATGGCGTCGTTCACGAGGGACGAGTTCGGGTAGAGGAAGCTCTCCTCGAAGCGGTAGACAACGACTCCCGGAGAGGGCGGGTAGACCTTGACGTCCGGGTTCATCAGATGCTTGTTGGGCTTCAGCGGGATGTAGACATCGCGCGAGCTGGACTCGGTCGTGTTGTGGACCGTGACCCGGCCGAGGAAGTGGCCGCGCGGTTGCGCAACGCGGACGAGGAGCAGGGCGAGAGACGCCGCGATGGAGGTGTAGATACCATCCTCGATCGTCGCAAACACGGTGACGAGGACCGACGCGAACCAGATCACGAACTCGATGGGTGAGACCCGCCAGAAAGAGTACACTTGCTGCGGGGACGCCACGAGATCCGCAACCGCATGGACGATGACCGCCGAGAGTGCGGCGGTCGGAATCCAGAAGAAGGCCGGGGTGAGACCATAGAGGGCGACGATAACCACGACCGCGCTGAACAGGCCAGAGGCAGGGGAGCGCACGCCGGACTTGGACTGGAGGGCGGAGCGGGAGAACGAGCCGGTGGCAGGGTATGCGCCAAAGAGCGTCCCGATGGTGTTCGTGACGCCAATCGCGATGAGCTCTTGGTTCGGGTCGATCTTGTAGCCGTTCACTCTGCCGAAGGCTGTTGTGGAGAGGATGGTCAGCGTTGACCGACGACCGCTATCCACCCGGCGTGTGGACGCGCAAGAGATAACAGTGACACTCACACTTTGATATCGCGATATGCTCCAGGAAGAGGATGATGGTGGCCACCGGGAGGTCAGGGGCGAGCGTCTTGATGAGTTCTACGTCGAGCGTGGGCTGCCCGAGGTGCTTGAAACCTCTGGGGACGTCCTGGAGGATTTTAATGGGATACTTGCCATCCGCGCTTCGCCGGTGACGAGTGTACAGCCACGACGCGATAGTGAGGACAATGATGACGAACGCGTTTCGGAAAACCGAGATGAAGAAGAACATGCGCGCTGAAATCCGATGTCAGCATGCGGTGACTCTTGTGTTATCAATCGCAATGACCAACCTCTCGAAGGATACCGCTTAGAGAGACGTCCACACAACCACCGGATGCCATAGAGCGATACCAGCCCTGTAATGCCAAAGGCGGCATCGAGCTTCGTCCGTGGGAGCCCCTGCAAAGTGCTGATGAAAACCCTGTACGTCGCCGCGCGGGTGCTGTTGGGCGGATTTGAGTTGGTGAGCAATTGGCAAAATAGATAAGTGAGCAACAGAACTGACTCAAATCCACTGATTCCCATTAGGCCGGGCAATTGGCCGGTCAGGATGCTGAGCGCGGAACCCGTCATAAAACCACTGACGGCCGGCGCGGGGATGAACTCGACAAGCCAGCCCAGGTGCAGGAGACCAATCCCGAGCACGATGAAGCCGCAGATGAAAGCAACGGTCGTCGCGATTTGTGGACCTTCCCAAGTGTCGGGACTGACATCATTGACATGTTTGATGATCTGAGCGACCGTGAGAGACATGACTGCGACGGGACCGATGGAGACATCCTTCGATGTTGCGAAGAACTAGGGCCAGACAGTAAGCGTCAAATAAGGGAGAGAAGCGAGAAAAGGTACCATGACTCACACAGTAGACGAGGACACCGACGAAGGAGGAATAGAGACCGTACTCGGGAGGAAGGGTGGCGATCTGGAGCGGAGCTCAAGCTTTATGAGACGAAGGAGCGCTCACGAGCAGCTCACCTGGGCGTACGACATGCTCTGCGGAACCAGGACGATACCGACGGTAAGTCCAGCGATGAGATCACCGCTCGCCCATCCTAGGTCTGCAAGATACCGGTCGCGTTACGATATGCCGAGCGAGATAGCGGGTGAAACATACTATAGCGAGAGATCCAGCCGAATATGGGGAAGAGGCTGGTTAAGTAGGCGATTGCCTAACAGAAGACGGTGGAGAGCGATATCAGTGATCACAGCATCGGGGAGTGCATTGAGAAGGAGGACTGACCCTTTGGACGGGATCATGGCTGAGCTTTCCAGCCCATTCCCGTGGAGAGACGACAGGGACTTCCTCGTCGGGCACCCCTACGACGCGCTTGGCGGTTCTCCTGACTTCTGCCAACATGAGTGCGCTGAGAGGGGGATGGGGGAGATCAGCTTCTGCAGACCGTGGGGGCAGGGAGCTTTTATCCTCGGGATTTCATAAGATGTACGGTATACACGGCTTACGAGAGGAGGCCCAAGATCAGTGCAGTGCGCTCCACGCGTGCGCACTGGATATGCAAACGTCGAGCGGCGCGAAAGTATGTACAGGAACAGCATGGGCATCGGCTGTCCGCAAACGAGTTAGATCGCGCCGAATGTGCATGTGCGGACATCCCTGGCGGAGACTGTGAGAACGGGGATGGAACGGTCGGACGTCTGACAAAGGGGAATATGTTGCCGGCAACGCACGGTGAAGCTCCGAATTGTCAGTGATGGCTCGAGACGGACGAATGACTAGCCACCCATTGGCCTCTCTGCCCATATATGGCAACTGCTGTTGTTCGACAGTGCCACCTCGGAGACGCCCGCGACCGAGAGGCGAGCCCGGACGCTCCTCCCACACGCCGGCCTCGAGTACCAGTCGGCGACACCCCAGACAGCCCGTTCCCCACATTCTGTTCTCATAACGTACCGCTCTCAATTTACCACATCGCATCTGTCACTTCCTGTTTCTCCAGCTTCGCACCCTCCCGCTCGCACACATGTGTCGCAGAGCAAGGTTTCACCCGACGGCACCGAAAAGATCGCTGATCATAAGACCTGCACGAAGGTTATCAGAGTTAACGATCACTCGAAATCTAGCCCGGGTAGCCCCCACCTTGCGCTCTCTGTCGTCAAGTACAGCTCTTCATGTGCATGCCTGCCATCATGTCCATGTCGGAACAGGAGAGGAACGGGGTCGGGTATCCACTGGCGCTCAGCTTGCGAGATATACCAATAACCATACATACGATACAACAAGATTTACCGGCCTGGGGAGTTCTGGACCCCCCAGAATATCGCACAGCGTTCTCAGGCTCCAGCCGCAGCACGCCGCCTGTCACAATGACGTCCCCCATCGCGTATCAGGCTTCAGACTGCCCCTGCAAGGACGGTACCTTGCCGTGCCAGTCGGGGCTCAACGCGACCCACGCCTTCGCCTGCGCGCCCCCGAGCACAATGAGGCCAGCCTTCTCTGCGGCAGCGGCGTATGCCTTGAACGTCGTCACCTTCGCCTGGGAGTATGTGCCGTTAGGGAGCTGCAGCCCGACCCAAGACCGCAGCGGCTGCTCCAGTCCGCGTAGCCGTGACTGTTCTAGCACTCGCATAAGATGATGGAAATGCGTTGGGACAGTTATCGAAAACTGAATGGCCTGCGGTGTCCGGATGGCCTGCGGTGTCTGAATTATAATAGCCTGCGGTGTCGTTGAGTCAGCCCCGGTCATTGCCAGTGCAGGCATGTCCGTGATTGCAATGGCTGACGGAGGCGGTGGAAAGATGGGCGTTTGCCCGACCGCCGACCCGACCGGCGGCGAACTCGATGTTACAGGGTTGATGATACATGAAGCATCGTCGCTGCAGGACGCTGAAATCGGCGGAGAAGCCTTAGCTGCATTCGATAGTTGGCGCTGAGTGTCGTTCTCCAGGTGGGCTCGACGGTAGGGTGAGTGGGACTCCCCTTTCTCTGGCGAGGCCGATGATAGCAGTTGTGGCACAAGCGGCACAAGCTCGTTGAGCACCCTGGACAGCGGCTCCACGGTCGACTCGGGGTCCAGGCGAGGGAAGGAGACTGGTTCCGGTGCTATGACCGGTCTGGAGTTACGTTGTGAAGAACCAGTCATGTTGTCGATGTTGCGAGACGGCTCCTCGTCAGTGACGTTGGGCTGAGGCGAGGCGGCAGGTTCGAGCGTTTCAATGCGGGTGTTCTGTTGCAACAGCGTTCCCAAGATATGTTATCGAGGTCATGCTAGCACGAATGAGACATGAACGCACGGAAATCGGGGCCGGATTGTTGACAGATGCGACTGACAGCCCTGTAGCAGATGGCGATTGACTGTCGGTACTAGACTCATCCGTGCTCGACTGTGCAGACGTGCCAGAACATTCGCGAATATTGCGAGGAATTAGAGCATCATAGATGCAAGTACACATAATCAGATGAATGGATAGGGCATTTCAATTTGAACCGTGGTACGTACCCCTGATAACGTTGTTAACGACACTTGATCCCTCTTTTCTATGGATCCCCGCATAATTTCAAGGATGTCAGGGATCGGGGTGCAGCGAGATCCATCCATATCATTCCGAAGTTCCTGCAGACGCAGGCTATTGATGTGGTCCGAGTATTCGGTGCCGGAGGAAGCTTGATACAAGAGTGTTGGCGGTAAGGTCTCATCCGTAGTGACAATCGAAGGGTGTCTGAGATGACGGCCCTGGGCCGGCACGCCAATAATGGCGCTCTCGCCTACAATTATAGGTGTGACCGGTGTCATTGGGGTTGCCACCTTGAATGACGGTCGACGCGTATGTTTTGGGGCGGGCTGTGGCAGCGGCCCCCCGAACGACAGCGTCGGTCGTCTGGGAGAGCGCTGCAGCAGGGCGTCATACAAGGCAGCATGGGACGCCTCCAGCGTCTGTGGCCGCACGGTCGTCCTGCGCATGATGTCGGTATCCCAGTCCAAGAGGACAGAAGCTTGGGACTTGAGGCTTGCATGCGCGGAGTTGGGCGCAACCAGGACGACGCGGTACTTGCGCAGCCGCAGCACAGACACAGCGTACACGAAGTCGCGGTCACCGGATATTAACACTATGGTAGCGGGTGCGGGGTTGTCAATGGCATATGTGAGCATATCGACTAGGATATCCGTAGTGGCCGAATTTGAGTGATCACTCGAGCAAAGCGGAGACCATCGCTATGGTGCAACGTACCGATCATCATCTTGTCTGCAACATCCTTCCGCCCGTTGTGCGGACAGTCTGTGAGAGAAACCCCGCACGACTGCAACTCGGAGCGAAGACCTATGGATTTGGACGAGGACTGCTCGGAAAGCTCGAGATACGCCTTGAATAGCTTAACGCTTCCATACTCATGGGAAACTTTGGCGATGTTGTTGACGACGTCGTAACCGGGGACACTACATGGTGGGGCGCAATTCTCTGTTCGAGAATCTCGGAAAATCGTTCTGAAGGTGAAATCAGCGAGAACCACGTACCATAATCCCAGAAGATGGCAACATGCTCGTTGAATGGCTCGCTCATGTCGTCCCTTCGTCGAGGAGGTGCAGAGTGTGGTGCGAGAGACAGACACTGGTCGTATGGGAAGCCTTGTACTGCATGTCATGAACACGGGCGGTAGAACATGATCAGACAGCGCGGCGCTATCCAGGACCGCGGCTCGTTGCCAGCGTGGGTTGCCGGACACGTTCCTCCTTATTTCATAGAGAGCCCGAGCGTGCAGACAGACAAATCCATGCGTACGTTGAGAGCAGCTGCCAGCATGAAGAGTACGGGGGAGGAGGAAGAGCTGGAGGAGCCGTGGTGGGCGTCGGGAGGAGCAGCGTGGCTGAGCTTCGGGATGTATGGAAGACGCGCTCGGGAAGATAAGATAAGATTAGATGACGTTCTCATCCCTGTGTGCCACGTCCGATCATAGCTACTCACTACGACCGTGTCTGTGGGGACAGACATCTCGGACTCTCTATACTTCTCTCCTTTACCTCCTCGCTCAGGCCGTCACTGCTCCGGGTACTGTTCTGTTAGCCTTCTGGGAGGACTGCCTCGCATAATGAGGTTACTATGGCTGTTGCTTCCTGTCGCGTCCTCTGTCTTCGCAAAACCAGGCAACGACTCGGACCCTCTATTCTGGGGAACGTACCGGCCCAACTTGTATTTCGGACTTCGGCCTAAAATTCCTCAGTCCCTCATGACTGGCCTGATGTGGTTTGGAACACAAGACTACCAGTCCATCTCACGTACGTCTATTAACACACACCCGTTCTCTAGTGGCTGGATTGAGCTGTTCCACGATGGACAGGGACGCGCCATGCATGCGACCAAGGTGATGGTCTGGAAGGATACTCTTGGGTAGAGTACGACCCGCGTGAAGGTGGCGTACAGGTCATCAAGGACGGGTCGAACAACGTCAAGATTACGACCGAGTTCCTGAAGGTGCCTGGAGGTGAGTATGGAGGTAGTTGGGCAGCTAGAGTCAAAGGCGAGCCAATCAACCCCGGTGAGTTGCGTCGTTCGCATGCGAACGAAGGTGCTCACTCTATGTGGGTGTACATAGACCTTCCCTCCCGAATTTCACCAATATTCTATGTTGGGTTGGAGGGTCTTGGTGGCATGGAAATGGAAACAGAGGAAGACGAGAATGTGTGTACCCAAACGCCATGAGCATAGAATCAACTAACGCTGCGCCATAGGGCATCGAGGGACCAATTGCCTTTGTAGGCTCAACTCCGGAATTAGACGACTTTACGATCCGCATCGTAGAAGGCATGTATGACTCGAGGTCATGAGTAGTCGTTTGATCTAACTGCTCCTGTTCAGGCCCTGCCAACACTCTCATCACCGAGGGGCCACATGCAAACGCGTTCGCTCATAGAACCGGAAAGTCTCACTTGCTCAGCCTTCGCGTCCCCCTGGGCAGGTCTGGAAAGCCAAAGGTAAATGACTTTTGTCCGACGCTGGACGGCTCATACTAATCGCTCTACTAGACTTCATCATGCAGAACGTCGTCAAGTACGCACAAGACGTGATCGATATGTACAAGGAGCCTGGCAAAGGTTACCCAGACCCCGCATTCGTTTTGCAGCTACCAGACGAGTTCTACTCCAGTAGCAATCTATTCGCCGTGCAGAAACACTATGACGGGCCATTCCAGTTTGATGTGTTCTTCGAGAGCGGCAAACAGAAGCTCAGCTGTAAGTCACCACATAGACTGCCGGAATATTGCTACCGTGCTCATCCGACGTTTGCAGCTGCCGTTCTGGACGAGGGCATTCCTGCGCTCTCTACAGTATACAACGAGCGCTTTGACTCCGTCTTCCCCCTGCCTTCGAATTATGAGACGTCCGATCCAGACTCTCTGAGGACATTCTCCAAGGCTATTACTTCCAATCTCATTGGCGGCATCGGCTACTTCTATGGGTCCTCCATCATGGATAGGGGTTTCGCGTATGAGTGGGATCAAGAAGACGACACAGCCGAAGATGCTAGTGAACAGAAGGGTCCCACCTTGGTCGAGCCGAAGGGTCTCCTTACCGCGACTCCTAGTAGGAGTTTCTTCCCTCGTGGTTTCTACTGGTGAGTGAGGCATATAGTCCAAGGATTTTATCTTCATTCAACGTGACAGGGATGAAGGATTCCACCTTTTACACATTGGCGAATACGACAACGATCTCAGGTTTGTTTCAATGCTCAATAGCTTGCTGCGGAAGTTTGTGATCAACCCACCGCATATAGTCTCGAAATTCTCAAGGACTGGATCAACTTGATTGACGAGGATGGTTGGGTCGCCCGCGAGCAAATTCTTGGCGAAGAAGCCCGTAGCAGAGTGCCACCGGAGTTCCAGACACAAGTTCCCACTTACGCAAACCCACCCACTCTGACCATGGCCGTCACTGCATTTATCCAGCGACTGCGTGTACCGAAAGGTCCTTCCGACCAAGACCTCGGAATGGACTTCGGCCTAGGCTCCCAAGTTCCGCTCACTGGTTTCGAGCCATCTACCCCTGGTCGTCGATTCCTGGACGAGCCCGAGCTTGCGCTAGAATACCTGCGGTCGATCTACAAGCCGTTGAAGAGGCATTATGAGTGGTTCCGGCGTACTCAGCGTGGGCAGATCAAGCAGTACGGGCGCAAAGCGCGTTCCCGCACTGAGGCGTACCGCTGGCGCGGTCGCTCGAAGGAGCATGTGCTGACGAGCGGGATGGACGATTACCCGCGTGGACCGCCTCACGCGGGTGAGCTTCACCTGGACCTGATTTCATGGATGGCATTCTTCTCGCAGACGATGCGAGACATTGCCGAGTTTGTTGGCGAGGTCGACGATGCAACCGCATACGAGGAAATAGCGAAGGCGACCATCGATAATATTGATGGTGCGATATACATTTCAATACACTACTGATCCAGGCCCGCTGACCGGCGAATAATCAGACCTGCACTGGAACGAGGAGAACCAGATGTATTGCGACGTCGGCGTCAACGATGATGGTCTGTGTTGTCAACAAGCTGGCTGCGATATTTACTGATCCGGGTTATAGACGAGTCATACCATGTGTGTCACAAAGGTTACCTCTCGCTCTTCCCATTCTTGCTTTCGCTCCTCCCACCCGACTCCCCACACCTCGGCGCGATCCTCGACCTCCTGCGCGACCCCGAACACCTCTGGTCGCCGTTCGGTCTCCGGAGCCTGTCGGCGTCCCACCCCGACTTCGGCCAAGGCGAGAACTACTGGAAGGGTCCGATCTGGATCCAGGTGAACTATCTTGCGCTCTCAGCGCTCCACAAGGTGCGTGCCAAGCCCATCGCATATTCCGCCGCTAGAACGGTGGAACTGCGAAATTGCGAGGAGTCGAAGGGGCTGATTGCTGCCTGGTGGGGCATCTGTGACGTGGATGACAGACGTACGCTATGCAAGAGGGCCCGTACCGACAGCGCGCGCAGGAGATATACGCCGAGCTCCGGAAGAACGTCATCGAGAACGTGCACAAGGTATGGCTTATCATCTGTCTAGCCGCATATGTTCTCGGGTTCTCTCCGCGCCTGCTCTCTGCGACCTGGGCGTGGGTGCGGTTGGAAAGCCTCTAGGCGCAAGACGTGGTTGCGGTCGACGAGCGCGATGGACGAGCTGACCGTGTGCGCCCATTCTCCATAGGAATATGTCCGAACAGGATACGTGTGGGAACAATACGACCCTCTCACGGGGGCTGGACAGAGGAGGTGCGTGCCATTACATCCCTGGCCACCTTTTTGCATCACCTAGCTTGCATCCTGGTGTCGGCCTGGAATGGGGCGGCGAAGACTGCTTGCTGACATTTTGCGCCTTTCTGCTTGGCTCGACGTTGCCTGCCGTACAGTCATCCATTCACAGGCTGGACATCGCTCGTCACACTCAGTACGTATCGCCATTGGTTGCCCGATCTGTAGGGTCGGCTAACTCTGCTTGTTTCAGTCATCTCCGAAAAGTATTGAACGCGGAGACTTGGTCGGTATATGTCGGGACGATGACGGTATCAAAGTGGTTGGGGTTGGTGCATGTATGGGAGCTGTTAGGATCACGCACGGCTATCCTGGCCGCATTTGCCATAGAACGAGCGGTATGCTCTGCTGCGGATCGTTGAGATTGTGATGCTGGCAGTGGTGAGGTACAAAAGAGTACACTGCAGCGCGTGTGCTCTGACGTTCGCAGCATACAAGGTTAAGATTAATAGGCTCATTCCTATCGCATAGCATATGGCTACACGCGGGAAGGATAAGACTAAATTTTACCTGGTTGCACGGAGCGATCGGAATACGAGCGTGAAGACAGGATGTTTTTGTGCGCTCCATTTCTGCGCACCGAAACGAGGTGGACACATCTACCTACCGGCGGCCTTTTACCGCCTCGGCACGCAACGCATTCGGAAATGCGACACATGCTAGTAACTTGAGACTAGTGGTTATAACGGGAAACGTCCGATTACACCCTCGCACCAGGGTTTCCCTGAGTTGGGCAGGTGGATAGATGATGCAGTGACCTAGGCGTTCCGTTCAGCGTGGAACAGATTATGCGCGAGGGATACGACGATTTGTGCACATGTCACCAATTCGGAGGAGCAGACCAAGCGCCGCTATCGGTTGATCCAGCTAAGATGAGAATATGCAATTGTCCTTTCCGAATAATGAGCACATGTAGGGTGCATGCATAAGCAGAGACGGCGTACGCGATGGCTCAGACACCATGAGCCGAGCAATTTCGTCGGCCACATTGTCTACTACGGCAACCTCTCCCTCGCGAGTCTACGAGTCCCGGCTCGGCAGGCAGAACTACGGTTTCAGTGTCTTTCTGTCTGTCTGACTCATCGCCGGCGAGGTCGGCGTCGTCGTCGTCTTCCACCGATACTTGACCACCTCGCTGCTCCAGCGTGTTCGACAAAATCTGTACTGCTTCACACTCCATGTCGTTATTCCACACCAATCCCAGCATCCGCACAGCAGGAAGATGCTCGGCTAGTGCCTCCGCAAGGTAAATTGTATGCGTTCTCCTCGATGTCGTTGTTCTCGACTAGGAGGGTCTGCAGACGGGTAAGCTTGTCCGCGGAGCTGGGTATGAACCGGGTGAGCTCCGTACTGCATGCTTCGGGAGATTACAGTGGGACAGGTCGAGGAACTCTAGGTCCTTCGTGCCTCCTACAAGGTCAACGGCATAGTGCCTGCCACGCCGTGGGGGCACCTTGTCCTCCTCGACCTCCTCCATGGAAGGGGTATCGCGGAGGCTGAGGTAACGCAGGTAGGGACACTGCAGGCCCCGTGCTGTCGCTGAGAAGCCGGCCTCGCGGATGCCGTTGTCAACGAGCTTGACCTTCCGGAGGTTCTTGTGACCGGCGATGAGCTCGCCCCAGAACGGCGCCGCGCCATCCTCAAGCCGATTACGGCCGCATATAGAGGACGCGCAGGTTGGACGGGACGCCGTCCTCGCGGCTCAGCCTGGCCGACTCGATCAACGCTTTGGCGACGGTCGCGCCTGCCTCGGGACAGAAGCCCGTGGAGCTTGGTGACTTGAAGAGACTTATGGTGAGTGAGCAGCGGGACGAGAGGCTGCACGACCGTGCCAGCTCTCAAGGCGTTCTCGCTCAAGGTGAGCTCGACGACTGATGGACAATTGCGCAGGCCGTGACAAATCGAAGTGAGGGCTTGCGGAATCTCGTCAATTGCCCTGGTGCCAATGTGTCTGACAATCCTACTGCTTGTGTTTCGTGAGATCATCGAGGGCAGACGGACAGGTTGAGTTGTCCTTGAGCGAGCTCACCTTGATAAGTGTTCTCCCAAAGCCTCTGCCCCACTAATACCGAAAGTATTGTACGCGAGATACAGCCCCTCCAGAGAATCAACTTCATGAACAACCTTGGAAAGAGGTTCTACATCAGCTCCTGTGTTGAATCTGAGCTGACGATTACGGAGGTCGAAGGTTGTGGTCATCAGTTGAGGAAAGTGAATGGCACGAGTGGCGGTCGGCATATTCCGAATCAACAACTCGTGGCTCCGCCGGAAGCACTAGTCACCCAGACACTACCATCGCTCTTGTCTCGTACCAGCCAGCAACCAGACCCAAAGTACTGTTTCCCTCTCAGTCAACTTGAAGGTCTCTGTTGTGACAATCCGCAATGCGCATCTCTATGATCCTGCAAGCTGGTTGTGTGTGATCTACAGCCTTATCGACAGAAATACTCCAGTTAATACCCCAGTACAGTCGAGGTGCGACCAATGGAAGACCAGTGGGTGGATCCCAAGTCTTGTGCGTGTGCTCTCTCTATCACCACTCTACCCATGTTTTCCCTGGCGTGAGGTATGAGACTGACACTCAGCAGAGGATAACTTGCCTCGTTGGTGGTTGTGGTATTCTTCGGTGTCGCAACCTCTCTTGTGACTTCAAGTACTAACAGTATGCAAATAACTAGCCAGAGCGGCCCAGCAACATGCCATAGTCTCTATCAAGCAGCATTGGCCTCTCCGAGTCATCCTCCCTCAGTCAAGTCTTCGCAGTCGATCTAACCAATCGGCGAGCGGGCGGTGGCCACAGGCCCCGCCGGAGGGCCCCCATCCGCGACTTTGGCAAGCCCTACGCCCACAACCCCAAATTGTCGGTCAATTCGCTCAGTCGGTACGGGCCCCAGTCCAGGCGATCCTGACCACCGGGCTTAAGCCCGAAGAAGCGTATACCAAGCTTCTCAACGCACTCCCCGAGGTATTGACAAGACTAGAAGAAAAGGATCGTAAAGGCAATAGTACTGACCAGTTGGCTCATGAAGCCCGTGACGCCAACGTCGCCCACTATGCCTCGTCTAAAATGCAGCTCCCGGGTGCGCCTCTAGCTAGTACAGCTAGAGAACGCCGAGGGAACGGTGCCGGGACAACGTAGTGTCACGAGTGCCGGTGCGGTGTCCGGGTGCAAGTGGCGGGCCATAGCAGACAGGGCCAAAGACACGCTCATGCTCCGGCTGGAGGTGATCATAATGGCATTGCTAATGGCGGGAGCGCCGTTATGAGGCAGAGCAGGATCAGGAAGCACGGCACTGGCAGTGGATGAATGAGAAATCTTGCGCGCAGGAACTTGCTCATTAACTTGTTCCAGGTCGACCAATTTAATGACTTTGACTTCCGGATCCTTGTGACACTGCTACCCCCTCCCCCTCAAGAAGTCCCTTATATCTTGATCTGTTCTTTGTCGCACCAGGTCTAACTTAAAGCACGGGGTCATTCAATGAACCACTCTCTCCTGACTTGATACGGCTCCTGTGGTTATATGCTTGAATCACAGCCCGACATGTACACAGGGAACGAGGACATGCCGTGTCTTCTCTTCAACGATGATTCTTGGAACAAACGGAACATGAATGCAAGTGGTTTGTGTGGCAGTAATCCTCCAGATATGAGCAGCGCGAACGAAGGTGCGTATGTAGGTCTGATGCAGTCAATGCAATGCTAGGGTGCATGGGTCGTGAATGACAGGGGGCAGTGGCAATGATATGGCGGTCGTCGAGAGAACGGGAACGGGAAAAATATCCAAACGGTGAGCAGCATGATAACCGTACGTGTACAAGAGTTGTTGTCTGTCGTCAGAGACTTAGAGTGAACTGAACAACTCGTCCGGATCAATATGCAACGAGTCAAAATGTAGCGAGTCGAGGCGCATCTCGAGCTCATCGGTCTCTCTGATCGTATCGCTTGTATGTGAGCTCATCGAAGGGCGAGCGGTGAGATCCGTGCCAGTGCTCGAGACGGACGCCCGAGATGTGGACGAGAGGACACTAGTCACATCCATGGATTTTGGACGGGAGCTCGAGTGTGAGAACACGTCCGCGTCGTCTTCGAACTGTGTTTGTGGAGGAATCTGTGGGGAGTGTAGAACGCCAGTAAGACATATAAGCATATATAGTACGGCACTGGGTAACGCACGGGTTCTGACGGCGATGACGCTGTTGACCCTGAACCGCCCAGAGTAAAGATCTTCTGCAGCTCGAGGACGGAGAGACGGCGGCGGAAGGATTTGCGTTTCGAAAGAGTGGGCTTGGAAGAACCCTCCGCTTCGAGCGGCTGAGGCGACAAGGTGGCCGCTTTCGACGGCGTTGCTGCACAATCCTCGGGCGGAGGTAATGGCTGTGTGCAACCGGTTGGTGAGGACACGGATTCGGTGGGTGACATTGGGCGGGTCGATGGTGTGGAGTCACTTGCAACAAGCGTGGGGGATGTCGGCGACATGAGCTCGTCCGAGGGGGTGGCAGGCCTGCTCCCGCCCTGGTTCTCTTTGAATGTGGTGAAGAGTTGTGAGAATGTCAGGGACCGCCGTCTCGACACGGACGGAGAAGACGGTCCTGAAGCTGGCAGCTCCTCCTGACAATAATGCCGCGTCGGGAGCGTCCGAGTCGAGGGCTGGGGTTCGTTCGGTTGCGGTTGTGTCGGGGCGCTCACAGATGCTCTCCTATGACCCCTCCCGCCCCCGACGTTGAGCTTGATCGAGCGCAGCGCCTGAGACGCGCGGGCACGGAACGTGTTTGACTTCTTCATCTTCCAACCGTCACCGCCGTCCGACTCGTTCCGACGGACTTTGACGACCTCTACTATCTCCTCGTCGTACTTGCGGTTCGTTCCGCGTGTGCGGATGTCTGTCTGGCCGTCCTCCTCTTGGTTCATATCGACGTTACGTAGCCTCAATACCGAGCTACGGTGTGGCATGACGATAGTCTCTTGGGACTCGTTTGTGAAAGACCGATGGAAAGCAGGCGACCGGTTGTCCGTCTGTTGGCATAAGCTGAGTGCGACGTTGAGTGCGTCTATGTCTGGGTGGGTGGAGAAGCCGTCCTCAGCGGCCTTCGTAGCATCAAAGTAGCACCATGGTGGATTGTAGTCTTGCTCCTCTTCCGGTGGAATAACGAAGACATTAGGCACATGCTGCATGGCGAACTCTTGGGATGGCGGCGGTGGTGCGAGCGTGTCGAGAAGGTGGGTGGAAGACGGGCGGAGGAAAGCGAGTGTGGGTGCCATGGAAGGCGGTCGTGACAAGGAGAGAATGGAGTTGGAGGAGGCGTAGCAGGGAGGCTGAGCCTTGCACTGCAGAATGCGACTCGGCGCTGGACGATGTTCGACTCGAAGCAGTCCAGCGCCAACGACGCGTCCGCGACACGGTCACGTCAGCCGGCGGATGACTGCTGACTAAGCCTGTACGTATCGGCCCGACCTCCCGGTAATACTCAATCTAATATATCTCTACTAGTCTCCGTGGGACACGGTTAAGCTCGCTCCGCAGTCCTCAGAGCACTATTCTGCTTGCAGAAGGTTAAGAGCGGTTGGAGGTGACTTGTGTGAGGACGAGGACAACAATGAAAGGGAGGAATTCAAGGCGTCAAGTCGAGACGCCGAACAGTGACAGGCGCCCAAACAACACTATGGACACGATCAGGCTTCCAACGCTAACAGCTCTCGCAAAAGGTCCCTGAATGAGCTGAAACCTGACACGGTAGCTTGAGATACTCTGACTTATCTGTAGAGAGTCTGAAATGATTATGACGAGTTCTAGAAGACTTATGAGAGATCGAACCTACGGGCGCTTGTATTTTGTGTACCGTACAGTCTGTACATGTTTGTTCAGGCGAAGTGCGATCGTTTCACGCCTATATGATGGGGTATGCTCGCTTCGCTCGCAATTAAGTACGATTCATCTAACCACGGTAGTCGTGTACAGTCATAATTCATCCTGCCACATTTTTCTCTCCAGCAACAGCAATGTCCTTCTTATCCTCCTCCGCGCGCGACGGCGGCTCTTCGGCAAGCCGTGCATTATCGTGCAAGGCAAACTTCGACTTGCTCCGTATCCACGAACCATATCTCTGCGCCTGGAGGTCAGTGTGCAATCACTGAGAAAGAGACAACCCCACCTACGTAGAACAGGAATGGGACGGGCATGCAAACCGCCGCCAGAAACGCGAATACACTGCAAGCCCAGGCGTCGCCCAGATTGCCGTATAATGTTGGGCTAATGATTGGGAAGATTGCGGCGACGACCGATCGGGTGACGACAGTGGAGGCAATCGCGCTTGCGCAATAGATCGAATACGCGTCCATGAGGTATTGTACCAGTCCTTGCATGATGAGTGCGCAAGAGAACCCGAATGGTATCCCCGCGAGTACCGGTACAATCCAGTGGACGGAAGGAGTGCTTGTCCTGTGATATTCTTCAGAAGCTGTCTGCACTCTGAGATCATGGACCTACCACGCGAACCAAAAGAGACTGATCGGCAGAAAGACACCGCCAACCATGCACAGATATAACCGCCTGCGAACACCACGTCAATCTCAAGAAATGCATGTGGTGGCATCTGCTTACCCTTCGGGTATGGTTTGACCATCATTCTTATCCATGGCCCTCCAGTACAGTCTGTTTTGTACTGGCGCGAGCGAGAGACCCGCAAGGTTCCCGACACCGATGCCGAGGAAGGCAAGCCCTCCTTCCCCCTCTGAGAAATGCCTATGTTGTTGGAACACGATTGGGAATGCTGCAAAGAATGCGTAGAGTGTCGCATATGCAATAGCAATATATATCGCCAAAAGGAGTACGATTGGTTCTGTGAAGAGGAAGGCTATTGCGACGATGAGCATGACTGCTTGAAGTGTAGGTTTTCATTTCATGCTCACAAAAAGGACGGCTCATGTCACGCTTCATGATGCTGACGAAAGATTGGGAGCGGTTGAGGTCAAACCGCGAGACATAGATGACCTTCTTCCCGCTCGCTTTCATCAGTTTTCGTGCTCTCCGACGGAGAAGTACAGGTCCATACTGGAGGGACAGGTGAGGTTAGTCGATTGGAATGTTAATTTGTAGCGAGTGGTTCATAGCATGCTTACGGTTTCCGGAGTGATGAATATGCACGCGAGCGCGTTCAGCGCGGAAACAATGAACATGATCCAGAACGAGAATCTCCACCCGAGCCGCGATTGGGATACCCACCCGCCGACGATGGGCCCTACCACTGCGCGAATACGACTTCATGTTAGCCAGCAAGGTATATAACCCCGAGGCACTACTGAACGGCTTACCTGGTCCCATCCATGGCGCTGTTGCATAGATAGAAGACGCAAACCCCCGCTCCCGGGCAATCCACATATCACTCAACGCGCCGCCTGCATTGGTGAGCGCTGCAGACCATACCATCCGTCAGTCACCTGTGACAGCGACATGAATACTAGGATACTGACGTGCCGACCCGAAAGTACCCGCTAGCAATCGAGTTACTAGGATCGTGGCAGCGTTATGGCCGAGCGCCCCGCCTAAATGGAACATGGTGAAGATCGAGCCCGTGATCACGAAGACTATCCGCTGTCAGACGCAATGGAGTGGTCAGTAGGACGATGACATTATGATGGGCATCAAGAGTGAATGAGTGAGTCGCTATTCACCCTGCCATAGAGCTCACCCAGGGGAGCAAATACGAGCGGGCCCAGGCCGAAGCCGAGAACATAGAGCGACACTCCGAGAATGGCGAGAACCTCTGACATGTGCAGCTCCGCGCTCATCGACTCCAGTCCGCCGGAGTAGCAGCTGCTACAGAACGACACGGTAAACGTCGACGTCGCTAGCTAGAAGAAGAGAGCCGTGCAAAGCCCTGTCGTCAGTGTTCACGCTTCACGTTGATAGCGATCCGCCAGAACGCCAGGGAAGTAGGCACCTACCTGGGCAGTGATCGCCCATTTTCGTAGGTCCGACCAGTTGTAGGGGTTTTCCGGGTCGCCAAGATCCCAGTCGACGACATATGGGTCCGAGTGGGTCCCTCTTCCCGGATACTTGAGGTTATCTTCTTGCCAAGGCCTTGCACGCGAGCCTGACGGCTGGGCGTCGAGCGGATGGGGTTCCTCAGGCACGCGGAATCCGGCTCGCACAGCCTGCAGAGCCTCTTCGTCTGTAGCGTGGAGGGTTGTTTGCTGGGACATTGGTACCGACGTCGCCATGGTCGCGGCGGCGAGCTAGAAGATTGTTGTCTAGACAGGGATCTGAGCAGGTCGGGTGGGCGACGTGGGCCCAAAGACTTGAGTCGGTGCTCCGCCGGGATGACACTTGTCGGGCCATGGGCCATTGGTGTGCCGGTATATATAGGTGGGAGAAACAAGCGTCGAAAACAATCATACAGTGCCAGATACCGTCGGCCGAACTCGGCGCAAAGGCTTCCCCTCGGCACGCACTCGTGCCGGTGGTGCCGGTGTGCGCGAATAACTCCATACAGCCTCGGGCTGCAATGCTGCAGGTGTTATACATGCATTATCGACGATGAGCACACTAGTCGAGATAAAAGTAGTCACCGGGTCCATGCAGAGTTACGCATTATGCAGGCATATTGCGTCGCTCCAAGCCTCGACGCATTGGTCTAAACCAACTCAATCATTGACCGCCTCCACTTCGCAGTCAGCTCGTCGACCTTGAGTATAACCCCCGCTGCAGCGCGCCGCAGACGGACTTCCTGCACACCACCGCCTCCCAGAACCTTCGCGCCGTCCTCCAGGCTCCCGAACACCTTCCCGGCCCATTCGCCCGTACTCATGAGGAGCGCAGTGTGCCCCAGGCCGAGCGACCGTCCTTCGTCCAGATCGAGACACCCATCGAGCACGACGAGCGAGAGTTCGAGCGCAGCGGTGAGCACCGCCGCCTCCTTGCTGCTCTTCTCCCCTCCGGCTCCAGGGCCCGTGTCCGCGTCTTCGTCTTCGTCTTCGTCCACGCCTTCCCCGCGCGACACCGGCCGCGTCCCGAGCGTGAGCGCGAGTTCGAGCGCGTCCGGGGCGATGACGTGCAGCCACTCCCGCGCGTTGCGCGCGGCATGCACGAGCACGGCGAGCGTCTCGAGCATGCGCCCCAGGACGAGCGCGCCGAGGACGAGGCCGGAGCCCGCGCTGCGGTACCGGTGCAGGAGGGGCTGGTGTGCGCTGCGCGCCTCGCGCGCCTGCTCGTCCCGGAGGAACTGCCAGAAGCGGTGGATGAGGGGGCAGATGAAGAACTCGGCCGCGACGTCCGAGAAGGAGGTGAGCTTCGCGTGGCGCGAGTTCACGGAGGCGAGCTGATGCATGAGCGCGTTCCGCGCGGATGAGGAGGTGGGCGTGACTTCGGAAATTTTGGACGACGGACGGACGCGCAAGTTGCGCTCGCGCACGAGCTCGGGGACTTTGTCTTCTGTCGCGCTTTTGCCCTTCTCGATTGCGAGTTGGCTGATCCCTTCAAGGAGGTGTTGGACTGGGTTATTAGTGCTCAGCTGGTCTCCTGTTGTCACGTATTTCTTGTGGAGCGCTGGAGGAAGCTGCTTGCTTGGGAAAGCCGTCTTATTGGTCGGCAGCGCATGGCCACCGGGAAGGTCAGGGACAGGGAGAGATGTTAACTCTCGGCTTCCAAGAGCCAGCGCGTTCAACATCACAAATCGCTGGTCCGTTGAGTACTGGTTTGTAAAGAACTGCTCTATGATGGTTCTGTGCCAGAGAAAAGATGCATCAAGATCTGTGCGCGACACGATGCAGGGACCACTCACGGTGCAGCTTTACGGGGGCAACAAGCCACAAGGGCATTTAATGCCGCTTGACGCTTTTGGTCGAAACCGTCTAGATCGTAGTTGTCTTGTAGGCCAACGAAGCCATACACAAGGTTGACAGCATTCTCCTCTGCTCCCCAGTCAGCGCACTTCACGCGGGGCAAGAGAAGAACGAAGTACCAAGCTCGCTACCGTATCCACTCTTCCGCCGGATTAGCTCCTCGGCCACATCAAGCGCGACTTCGTTTTTAGTCGCTGTGTCTTGCTCATTCCCACCCTGGAGGCCGCCGGAGCTCCGTACCATCTCGCCCAACTGGGCTAGGTAGACAGGGCGAGGGACTTTCTTGACTCCAACGCGTACGGTCGGGTCACGTTCGATCTCTTCCAGATCTGATGGCGTCGGAGAGGCCGAACGGGACGAGGCAGGAGAAGCATAGCCTGTCATAGAGTCATCTGAGTCGTACCCAGATGTTGGCACCTCCAGCGCGATCTGGGTCGAGGGCCCGTCCTCAGGTATAGTTGGAGCAGGCTGCGACATAGGAGATCGAGGATGCTGCAACTCATCTTCTTCTAATTCGTCCGCATCTGCGTCGCATGCCTGCAGGAGATCTCTGAGCTTCCGGCACCAAGGTCGTCCCTGATCCTCACCCTCCCATTCGCCGAAGTTGAGTGCCTTTCCCGCTGCTCTGGCGACCTCCTCCGCAACGAGCATACCGCATCTACGCACGGAGGGGTCGAGGTGGGAGATGTAGGTTGAGATGGACCTGACGAAGGGTGGCGATAGCGCGAGTTCATGGGCGGGAGAAGGAGCAGGAAATTGGTTGATGGTGAGAAGGAGCAGGGAAGTTAGATCTGAAAGCCGACGTGTGTTAGGGTACAACAACAGTGCGTGGTACACCAAAAGTCTCACAGCGATGTTGTGACAGAAGTGAGTGTCGGACGTGTTCTGCGTCTGTCCATATATCGAGGACCTTTGCGAGAAACAGCTCTAGACCTGCCGGAACAGGTTAGTAGTTGATCAGCAGTCCGGAGTTAGATACCTGTATGCGCTCTTACCCTCGCGATTCTTATCACTGCCCTGCGCTACAGCACCCCAACAGGCAAAGATCCGCGCATGTCCCTCTTCCCAACTACGTCCCAGGGCGACCGCACTGAAACAGTCGAGTAGCTCGCCGTTATCTTTGCCAAGGGTGCCAATCAGCCGCCTCAACAGAGTGGCCTCGCGTTTGACCACTCCTCTCGTATGTGCCTCTGGGCTGAGGCCGTCTTGCGGAGTTGTTAACGAGGAGAATAGTGATGTCATGACTGTTCTCAAATTTTGCGACGATGGTAGATCCAAGCAAAGACGGTTCCAAAGCGCAGAGTACCTTGACCCGTCAGAGGAGCCCAGACGAGTGCGCATGACCGAGAGTGTGCTCCGGAAGAACGAAGGTTGTGCGGGAGATGCAGGGATGGATGGAGGAAACACTCCGACATTGACCAGTTTACCGAGCAGATATGTGAGAGAAGATATCCTTTCTGCGTATGCAGTGAGCTTGCATGTATAGCGAGAGATTGCCAAGCTGACCTTGAGTTATGCGAGACGAAGAAGTATAGATCAGGATCTCTGTACGCATACACATATCAGCGAAGTAGGTGCCGTATTCCAGGACGTGAGAGGTCGATTTTCCTTCCGTGTAGTTGGCGACTTTTGTAGGGATAGCTATGAGGTTCCGCACACAATCTTCCCAAGATACGGAGTGCCTCGGACTCGCGACTGTCCTACCCGTACTTGGATATAGGACAGAGTGCAGCACCTCGATCGGGTAGGCCTTGCACAGTCTGGCAAGCAGAGATACGGAGGCGTCTCTCAGCTGCAAGGATAGTATTGTTGAGTATGCATACAGAGCAACCTGACCGGCCGCCGGGGACGCGAAGGATATCACATCTGGACAGAAATACTGTTCGATAAGATCGTACTTGTGTTCCTGGCGGAGTATGGATTCCCAGGTCGGGATGATGTGCTCTAACAGAGCTCTCTGGAGAAGTGGGATGTGTCTGGCACAGTCGACTTGACCAGAAGACAAGGGCGAGATGTTGTACTGTCCGAAACGCGGAGGTAGGAGACCTAGACAGGCGAGCGGCGCAGCTAGCAATGGGAGGAGAGTCTCGAGATCCTGGATGGAGGATTGCAGACGAGCGATTGTGTCCCGGATTTGCGCAAACGTGGCATCTGTGTACTCTGAGGACATCGAGAGAGGATCCAGGCTGAAGGCAGGAGCAGGGAGCAGGAGGCGCGGCCCGTGACCGCGAGACGCGAACGGCATGCTGCCGCCGGCTTTACGCGGCTTGTCACTGACCTCATTGTCCCTCCGACCTCGTCGACCAACGGCCACGACCACGTCTGAGACATGACCGACAACTTCACTGTTGCTGCGACTACTCAGGCTCATGATGCGGACATCGAGTTCTTCGTACGCCGGGGCATGACCAAAGGCTACCAACTGCTGTCTTTCCTCACTCCGCCGGTGTACGCAGTGTTCGCTATGACGCGCTACGGACGTTCGCACCTATCAGTCAACCGCATACTACGAGCGACATGGATAGGCGGGTCTCTTGGTGCGCTTTCAACTGTTTGACTCACATGCCAGCTACTTACTACCACTCATCCAGGGATCGTCGGAGGTGGGGCGTTCGAGTACGCCCGGTCTGCATACTCGAACTCGGAAAAAGTGAGGTCAAGGCGGTTCCAGACTGCGTATAACGTACGTTTGACTCGCCCTATGTTTCTGCAACATTGCTTTACATTTGCTCCTACACAAGACCGCGTCTATTCGAGCGGATGACCACTCTACCATTGGTGGCATATTGTTCGCGGTAATCACACCAGCTCTGTTCTGGAAACGTGCGAATAGCATCAACTGTGAGTAGTGGTATATTTCTTTGGGCGAAGATGGTCTGTCCAGCGCTGACCGTGAAACATGGCGCCCAGTGATACTCGGAGGTGCGGGCATTGGTTCCGCGGTCGGCCTCATCGCGCACCATGCGAGAACGGTGACAGGCGACCCTGCGCCTACAGTGCCCCTTCCACCTGACATACCCCCCGCTTCAAGTTAATACGCCATACATTGGCATGGTGTAATCCTAGATCGAATTCACCGTGACTCAGATAGGTATGGTTGATTGCGCTTGCGGACTTTGCCACCCCCAACTCTGTAAGATAACACTGTACAGTACAACAGATCTAATTATTCCAGGTATCAGCGTTTTGCACCATGGCCGAGACGCAACCAGCAAAGTTGCAGTCCTTCCTGGACCGTCCACAGGGCACGCATCGAAGTCAAAATAAACACTCTGAGCCTAAGAGGTACATCTTCACGGTAACCCTAGCTATCAACACCGCACGTTCCTCCTCCACGCTCTATGTAGCTCGCCAAGCCAGGACATTACCATATACGCATGATCATCACCTATCGCGCCCCTGAAGTCGAACCTTGCAAGTACAATGTTCCCAGGGTTGTAACTGTACAAAAGGAACAGGATGCCTAAACGATCTCCCTGGTCCCTTTCTCATTCCTGCTAACTTGTTTCTCTCTCGAACCTCTTGACGAGGATTCCCAGTTGTTATCGTTTACATCAGTCTACGAAGATGTTCATGCCGTCCTTCATCACGCTCATCATTGCTGCAGCTGCAGCCGCCGCTCCTTTAAATCCTCGCCAGGTCCAGGTCGACCCAACGGCGACCGCGGAAGCGCAACGTCGGGATGGTACAGCGACCAGGGCTTTCTCCGATACGACCATCAAGGTGAGTTAGCTTTTCTTCCTCCTTCATCTCGACGTTATTAACAGTCCTACTCGAAGACGGGAGATGGACGTTGCTTGCAGGTAACCAGCGGAACGGGAGACTTCAGGGAGAACTTGGCACCCATTCAGGTCGCGGACTGCGACGGTAGCAAGAGCCAGCAGTTTGATGTCATTGTACGTGTTCATGGTCCCTGGCCGCACTATATTCTCAACTACTGACTCCGTTGTACGGATGTAGACCGCCGGAGTCCACAACGACCAGGCTGGCGCCGCCCTCATCGTGAGCTCGGAGACGCAAGCCTGCTTTAACTTCGACCCCCGCCGCGCCGCAGGCAACACGGTCATCACCTTCTCGTGTGGTGGTCGCGCCGACGGGGACGGAAAGGTGACGAACAGCCAGCTGTTCCCCTTCGACGGCAGCGCCGGACCCCTCGCGCTCGCTCCCAAGAACGGCGAGAACAACATCTGCTTCGCTGTCCGCGGCAATGTCGTTGACTCCGCGCCTTGCGCTACTGGCGCCGCTAACCAGGTACGCCCTGTCTGTGAATGTGTGCACCGTAGGCATGGAAGCCAGCTGACATCTCACCTACATCCACAATAGACGTTCACATTCGGCAGCGAGGATGCCGCCCCTCAACAACCGCCTGCCCCGGAGCAGCCTCCTGCCGCGCCTTCCTCCGCAGATGCCCCCGCCGCGACCCCAACCGGACGCACCCTTACCAAGCTCGACCCCGACGCCACAGCCGAGGCCCAGAAACGTGACGCCACTGCGACTCGTGCTCTGACCGGTACAGAGATCAAGGTGAATATCCCTGTATATGGCTTCATTCATTTCGCTACAAGCTGCTCACCTGGAGACGTTTGTAGACCGGTGATGGACGCTGCCTGCAGATCACCAGCGGCACAGGCGACTTCAGGGAGAACCTAAGCCCTATCGAGGTCGTAGACTGCAACGGTAGCCAAGGCCAGCAGTTCGACGTCATCGTACGTCAAGCTTCCGCGTACGCTGAGCACTGGAACTGACTTTTTCGTCCTCAGACCAAGGGTGTCCATAACGACCAGCAGGGAGCCGCTCTGATCGTCAGCTCTTTGACTCAAGCGTGCTTCAACTTTGACCCTCGTCGGGCTGCCGGAAACACCGTCCTCACGTTCTCATGCGGTGGCCGCGCGGACGGCTCTGGTCAGGTAACGAACAGCCAGCTATTCCCCTTCACCACCGGCACGAACACCCTGTCGCTCGCCCCCAAGAACGGCGAGGGCAAGATCTGCTTCGCTGTGCGCGGGGGCGCCGTTGACTCGGTCGCTTGCGACGCGAACGATGCGTCTCAGGTGAGATTCTGTCCGCCTAGTACCCTACGGTTTTTGTTTTTGTAGATGCTGACGCGTTCGTTTGTCAGATCTTCACTTTCGCGTAAGGTTGTGTACTCAAGTATCTATCTTTCCCGATGTAGTCCGGTTTTGTACGCACCGCAGGAGCCGTCGGGCTGGCACTGAGCTAGTGTTCTCTTGCAGACTGGATCTGGTAGCACTTGAGCCCTTGAGCGGGTTCGTTGTATCGTCGTGAAGGGTCATATAGCGGAACCAGATGACTGCCGGGCAGTGCATCTATAGATTGCTCGTCAATCCATGAAGGTTCAAATTCTCTCCTGGTTTTTCGTGACTCCCCAACAAACCAATAAGCACAACGAAAACAAGCCATTCCACTTGCAAGCTGTCCTTGCGGATCCGGGATAAAGCTCAACTGGCGTTGCATATGCTACAAATCTTGCAATCTTCCCGTTCTTCTCATCCGCATCTCTTCACTTCCTGCCTTCATCCTTCAGACGTCCATCCACGATTGGCTGGATGGTCGCAAGGTCCTCCTCCACCCCGTTGAGTTCCGCATTCCCCCCCTCCTTGTCAACCTTCCCCCCTGCCTTCGTCTTCTTGAAGTCTCGCTCAAACCGCCCCTTGCGCATGCTCGCTCCGTCGAAGCAGTCCACGTCGCTCATGTGCTCCCGCCCGGTGATGCGCAGATTGTCGCGGTAATGCCCGCGCGACCAGCGCAGCGCGAGGCCTGCCACGCGCCGCCAGATCTCGCCGATCGCACGCCCAGGGCTGCTCGAGCGCGGGGTGGCCGCACCTCCGCCGAGCGACGCCGCGGGGCTCTTCGAGCGCACCGCTGGGGAGAGGGATCGGTCCTTGGACTTTGACCGCGAGCGGCGGCCCGGGAGGCGCGACTGGCGCGCCTTCTCGCGCGAGACGATCGCGGTCGACTCGGGGTCGAGAAGCCTGACGTGTGCGTGGTGCATCGCGGACAGACGCGTGATCCGGTTCACGAACCGGCACCCTGCGCGACGGGAGGGAGGTCAGCGAACGGTTATGGGGCACCGTGGTGGGGCGAGGGCACGACGTACCGAGAAGGTACTTGCGCACGATTGCGCTCATGAGCTGGCCGCTTTCGTCGTCGACGAGGTACCTGTTGCCCTTGAGCGGAAGGAAACCGTCGTGGCCCTCCGCCATGTACTCTCTCGTCACGACCTTGTACATCCTACCGCCCTTCATGCGCTTGATCGGTTCCGAGTCGACAGCAATAGCCGAGGGTTGGCCGACCACAGCGGATTGCAAGAGGCTCGACATCGAAGATGTCGACCCTTCCCGTGGTCTTGGGGAAGACGCGCCACTGTGCGTTGGCGTGCCCACTGTGGAGGGATTGTTGCTGCCTCCTGAGGGCTCGTGCACGAGCCATACTCCGAGAACGCGTTGCCCTGGTGGTCGACGGGAGTCCCAGGATACTCGGAATCCCGAGATGACCGGAAAGCGGCTGAAAAAGTACATTGATCAGTACGAACGACATGATTCCCGAACTTAGGCTAGCCTCAACGTACCCTTCCTGCGCGGGCCAAGTTTCGAGGGATGCTTCCAGTGCTGCCCAGATTGTCTCGCCGTCCAGCTCCAATACAACAATCGGATCCTCGAATGGCAAGATCTCCAAGATATCCCCAAGGGTGACCAAACCTTCCATGACAGTAAATACGGAAAACCTCGACGCCGTTGACATGGTTGCGCTCACCAGGACCATATACAGAGTCCCCGCGCAGGGTGCCCGCGCAGATGAAGACTCCATCGGCCCCGCCACCAGTCTGCAGGCACAACGCGTCGTCGTATGCATGACGCAGGACGTCAGCAAACCAGTTAGCCGCTGCCGTCTGGTTAAGGCGATCAGAACGCAGTGCTGGTATAAGAGATTTCAGCTTCGACAACTTGCCTCTTGCACTCGGATGAGGGAGGATCGAAGATCGAGCTCGACGGCTGATTTGCAGACAGGTGCCTTCAGCGCGGACGACACAGAGGATAATAACGACTCTAGGAGCTTCGCTACGCGTTCACTCTTCTTAGACCCAGGTTTGGTCTCGTGGTGTTTACCTGTGGAAATTAACGTGTAAGGTTGATGCTCTCAGATATATGTATAGAGAGCACACCTTTGATCGTTCGGATCACCTTTCTCCGGACGCTGCCTTCTGAAGTGTCTGCGAGTTCGAGAGTGAACTCGCTAAGGTCGCGGAAGTCGGTTCCGCTTTTGATCACGAGCACGTCGCCTTTGTCCTGTTCTGCACCGAGCACCTCCTGCTTGAGGTCGTATCCGTCCCATGATGTCACGCCTTTTGAAATATAATACAAATGATCGTGGCCGCCGAGGATGAGATCTACGCCATGAACGTTGTCGATTGGATTGTTCTCTTGCGCGGATGGTGACAGTGCATTCAAACTCTTGGCAAGGGCGACATCCTGATTCAATTGCGTCAGCGAAGCCATCCAACCCGTGCTGTCGCTCGTCGAACTCACGTTTGGCACTCTGCATCGTAGTGAGTACATGAGCGATCAAGTGCTCTTCACGACTGGTGCTATTCACCTTGCGTGGGTCAATGCAATAACTATGTCGCACTTATGTTCTCCCTCGGGATCGCGCAACCGTTTCGATAGGTCGATTCCAACTTCTGCCATGTCCTTGTACTTGAAATTCGAAGGCCAAGTCGAGACCGTGGCTATCCATTCCCTGGGAGAAGTTGCAGTATCAACTCTTACTGAAAGCTTCTTCTACGCGAAGTCTACTTACTTCTCTACAAGACCTATGACGCCGATACGGACGCCTGAGCGCTCTAAGACAACGAATTCAAGCAGGTGGTCGGGAACACGGGAAGTCTCGGTGTTGATGATATTGCTCAGGAGCCACGGCTACGCCTGAGAGTCAAAATACTGATTCAACGAACTGCTGTGACTTACTGACAAACTTGGTATCCAGGATGAGCTTGGAAAGATGCGGATATCCTAGGAGTCATCGTCTCATCATGTAACACATTTGCGGAGTCGTCCCCTCTCACCGAAGTCAAAGTCGTGGTTTCCTAGATGGATTTTCGTGTCATAAGCATGATTGAGGATATAAGGTTTCCTAGATGGATTTTCGTGTCATAAGCATGATTGAGGATATAAGGACAACTTGTGTTCGTACCTGTGAGGGAGACATCGGGGCCGATGGCATTCATCACAGGGACCATATGACTTCCTCTTGTAACAGAGCTCTCGACGGATGGACTGAAGAGGTCACCGGAGAAGAGAACGAGTCCATCGCGCTGCCCATCCGGTCGTTCCGGCCATTGATCTCTGACATCGTCAAGCATGGCAGCCCACTGCGTGACATCTATCGTCTCTGGAGACTTGGGGCTGAGCTTGAACGGCTGAACGCGGTAGACATCGTTGAAATGGATGATGTTGAGGGTTGACATAGACATCTCGCCAAGAGGCAGTCGGGCAGCAGCCGGGGTCGCAGACGGCGCAAGAGGGGAGGACGAGGTCAACGTATGTATCCGCAACTGGGCAGGCGATGCGGCCGGTCCGGGAGACAGGCCCGCCCCCACCTGCGCGTCTCCCTGACGCGAGCCGTTTCGGCCCAAATTAGGCAGCGCGTCCTGAGGCCTGAGTCCCTACCGCCACCACCACCAATGTCCACCATCAACAAGGCTTCCGTTTGCACCAGACCTGCATTTGCTCGGTCGGGCACAAACGAGGCCAGAGACTCCGATAATAGCACCTGTGGCTTCTGTCCAACTCTCCCGTTGTCCTGACTCCGTTCCAACTCAACACGTCGGCCAAGACGGCCGTTACTGCTAGCTGGCCACAGGGAATGAGTCTGCACAACGTGTTCGAAGGACCGGGTCTTGCATAACTCCTGTGACACCCTACTTGGGCTGTAGGTCTTTCCATCTAGTTGAGGCCTAGGTATCGGCCGATGAGTAAAGATGGAATGTTATTCCGACGCTCCAACGAGTGCTCAACGTACCCTGTTCCCAGCTGCCATATCCAATACTGCTATTGACTCGATGTGCGATGTACAACACAATGTCCAGAGTGTTCGCAATAGCGGGACGCCATCTCACGCGTCGCGTCGCGTCGTCAGGCACCACAGGGCAGCACCCGCCGAACGGTGCTTGACCGCGCCTTGAGTACGCGACCTCATCCTCCCAAACCTCGCCTTCATCCGCACGACATCGTGTACCCTTCCTCCAGGTGGCTGCTGGAATCGCATCTGTTTGACCTCGAGCTGCTACGGTCTTCCATGTCTGGCTGTGGTTCAGTTGGACGGGGGGCCGGCATTTGACGGAGCTCGGCCGGAACGTCCTACCACAATCGTAGCCCATCACAACCTGCCTCAGCCGGAGACCTCTGTGAATGCCATCGCTGGTCAACCGTGCTATCGCCTTAGGATTAGACATGTTGAGTTGCCATTCCGGGTGCTTCCGTCGGTTATACTGACTTGTTATTGTCACGCAGGTACTGGAGAGCACGGTGTCGGTGTTGGGAAGGAGTATCTCGTGGATGAGCTCGGCGCAGATACGGTCGAGCTCATGCGCACCATCAAGCGCGCTATCGACTCGCACAGCATCATGAATCCCGGCAAGGCGAGCATGCGATGGGGTCTGCTATGGTGGAGTCCTTGCGCTGACCAAACACCGTGCAACAGCTGTACCCAGACCTCGAACAGGAACTCTTTGAGTAGGAAAGCGACCGGTAGGCCTGTATAAACACCCCAATCGTCCAAGCTGCCCTCTTGTCTGCGATTTCGGATCACGTCGCGCACTGGCTGTGGGAGATTGTGGCGGTACGCGCGTACAATGCGGGCTGTTGTGAATTTGTCCCATGCTGCTTCTCCTGCCGTTGGTCCGCAGCAGCATGCGAAAGCGGTTCCTATAACCCTCTTCTCACGGATTCTTCCAGGGAAAACTCCGTGTGGTTCAATTCTGACATGACCGATACGGTCAGATTGAGGACGCTCGAATGTTGGCGAAGGAAAAGCATGGTTATATTCGAGACGATGACAGCGAGCGATAACAAACATTCGAGGCAGAGCAGAGATACGACATGTGGCAGACAAGACAGGAGGGATGAAGGTAGATTGAGCGAGAAGCGAGAAGACGGGGGTGTGACAGGTGTGCGGCACAATGGATGGGTAAGTATCATGCGCTTCACGTCTCCTGTGCCAACTCCATGAGAAGCGTTTCGTGCTCCTTCGAACGTGGTTTGACGGTGTATGGGAATGGTTTTGGATGGCTGACGGAGGGATCGTGCGTCAGCGGAATAAATGGGCCGTTGTATCCCGACGATGCACTCGGGTGCGAGAAAGTGAACATACTTCAAGAACCCGCAGAAATAGTCCGCCTTGGGTATGATCTCCTTCCCATCGTCCCCGACAGCTCGACCGATTTCGAACACGTTGAGTAGGCAAGCAATTGTGATCCACATCGAATCGATAGCCATAAACCTCCCAGGGCAAATCCGTCTTCCGAACCCAAAGGCTGCTACTGCTGGGTCGCGAATGTCCGGATTGAGCGTGCCGTCGGCACGCAAGAAACGGTCCGGGTTGTAAGTCGACGCATCAGTGTATGCCTTCTCGTCGTGTAGAATTGCCCTATCACCAGGAAAGCAACGGTGAGGGAAAGATACCTGAACGGTGCGCGCTGAGCTACGTACCATGAGTTAGCCACAACAAGCGTGCCTTTCGGAAGATGATATCCGTTGTATATATCGTCCTCAGTCAGTCTGTGGGGGACGTCTACGACATGCCGGGGGTTATCGCGAGTACCTGGGAGAGGAAAAAGTTCTTACGCACCTAAAGGGACGACCGGGTTCCAACGTAAAGCCTCTTTGACCAGCGCGTCGATGTATGGAAGTGACGGTTGATCAGAGAAATCAGGAAGACGACTCGTGCCAACGACTTGATCGAGCTCCTTGTGCGCTCTCTTTTGAATCTCCGGGTGAAGGACCATAGCGAGGAAGAACGATCCTAAGGCAGATACCGTCTATTGAGTTATGAGTAATGGGTTGTGCTATGTCATAGAAGAATATGCCTACAGTATCTGCGCCTCCTATCAGAAGTGATGTCATGATGAGTCCATCTCTCGAATACATAAGAAAAACGAGAAACACGATATTCACTGACCGACGTATAGGGCACCGAGGGTGGATCGGATGATGTAATCAGTGAACGAGGCTTGTTCAGGTTCTTCGTCTTTGGCAAAGGTCTCGATCATGGACTTCGCAGCACAATCCTCAACGTTGTCCGAAGGCTGCGCGGTGTTCTGTAAGTCACAGCATGCCGATGCCCTGTTTGCAATGAGCGGCTTACCATGCGCTCTTTCACATTCTCAAACGGCACGTCGCGCAGCTTGAATATGGCATCGCGCCAAACCCTCGCCTGCTTCTGGAAGCGCGCGCCGGGGAACCATTCCGGGAGATATCTCACTGGAGAAAGCAGAGCATCATATGAGCATCATGGCAGCCGATTCTTCACGGGGGGCTCGAATCCATGGAGGTACTCACGTACGGGAAGCACGTCGACGAGGAACGAGCCGGCGTCCGTAGCCTCTGATATCGCCTCCGCCGCGAGTTCTGCTATGCGGATGTACGGATCATCGAGAGATGTGACGTCGATATCGTACGCGACGGACATGATCGTAGAACCCGCCAAGCTACAAAGCACCTTGGTCGTCAGCGACGATGTCGAGAACCCGGGCACGATAGAAGCCCCAGAGTGAGACCAGGCGACGTACTATCGGAGGTTGTCCGTTAACTTCCCGGGTTGCGTATACATGTTGACCAGGAACTGGTGCGTCGACCGCTGCTCGAGCGGTCGGAAACGCTTCACGGGCGCCGAGTGGAACTCGTGGTGGGCCATCCGTCGCGAATATCTCCACGGCTCGCCGTATGGCATGAAGGCCGTTCCCCAGCCGAAACCCGATCTGTGAAAGAGCGATTAGCGAGGGGCTAGAAGCAGCGGCGGCTCCTGTAGACCAACAGTTCGTTCAACATCACCATTCTCGGTCTGTGAACCGAGTAGACGTCAGCGGGTGTCATGGGCTGGGAAAGATACAGCAGATTAACGACCTGTCGGAGTAGATGGCAGAACGCTTGTCGAGTAGCTCGTTCACAACATCCAAGGAGTTCGCGAGGATCATGTTCTGGCCCAACACGGAGAGACGGATTATGTCGGAATCTAGGCGATAGTTGAGACGGTCTCGTCATGAGCTAGGCATGAAGTCTAGGCTGATACGTGCCATGTTGACGGCTCCATTCTCGATATTTTTCCCAGCGGGGAACTTGCGAGCTAGGGAGGTCAAGCAGATTGCCGATGAGAGGGAGTCCAGGAGGACCTGGAGGGTGTGGGTATCGTGTCGATTTGCGATTCCGCGCCCACAGCCAAAGGCTGAGTAGGGCACAGAGTGATACAACGACCAAGTCCGCGGAGGAAGCGGGCATGATGAACGCCAGGATAATGCCAACGCAACCAAGACCATGTCGTTTTATAGCATGGACGGCTGTGAGCGCAAAGTCCGAGCGGTCAAACTTTCATGCCCTCATGCGTACGTACGCATTGAGTAGAACCGTGGTCCTGTGTGAGAAAGTGTAGAGAGGGGCGCAAGTCATCGCACTCGTGGGTCCCATAGTGTGAGAATGATGTATAGCCTGACGGATCGTTGCCTGCCTCGAGATGATAGATAGAACCGTGCGTTGGCCCGACCAAGAAAAGGGATGGGCTTGACCAATCCTTGGAAGGGGTGGGTGTTTCTGCTGTCGATCGGACGCTAGCAATGCTCGACGCTTCGGGTCGCTAATGCTGTAAACAACACAAGGCAGCTGTCAGTCCCGTGATTGATTTCGTTGGCGTACACGGACCTCTGTGGCCGCGAGTCGACTGAAAGACTGCACGGCAGGTAGTGCGAACCCGTCACAATAGGATTAGAAAATTGTTCCGGTTCCCTTGTCGAAAGACCGCCTTCTTCTGATACAGCTCATGTTCTTGGTACGTCGTCGAAATGGGTCGTAGTGTCTGTCGGAAGAGCCAATACGCCATCTTCCCACCATCCTTCCAATGAGTGCGTATTTGGTCGAACCCCACAAACTTCATCAGTCCTTCGAAATGGTCGGGTGTCATGAATCGGGAATTCATGATGCAGGGCAAAGGAAGCTGCAAGAACGTGTTAGGGTTGTCACGTTGAGAATCCTGGAGTGTACATACTGCTACAAACAAGAGACCCTGGGGTTGCAGTAGGTCATGCGCAATGCGGAGCATTTGGCCTTCGAGTGCAGTGAAATATCACTGTCAATGGATTCATCCGTCAAAAAGGTGGACGCGGCACCACTAACCTCGATCCGTAGGATTTGGGGGGAAGTTCAGAACGAGGCTGAGGCTGATGACGTCCCATTTCCCCCGATGTTCCTCGATATCCATGAGGAGGAAGTCTTGCTCGAGAATAGATGGATGTTGAGAATGCAGGTCGATTGGGGTGACGTCTAACCAGGCTCCGCACGAGGCATAGTTGTCGGGTTTGAGAGCACCCACTTCGAGGAGACTGCCGTATGATTCGCGAAGAAGTACTGAACATGAGGTGTACATTACTCACTGCAGCGGGGTCTTGCAAGCATTCACCTCCTCAGGAAGCTTCAACTCGCGCATCCATGCGATAAGAACCTTCTCACTACCACCTCCTCTATCTTTACCCTGGCCAATGGTAGACATGCGCTGGTAAGCAGCCAGTCCACCCAGGGCTTCTATCTCCTCCTCCACGCTGGACAACTCATTCTGAGCTGACAGCGTCTCCGCCTTTGCATGCTGTTTGGCATCTTGAATGACTCGTTGAAGCTGACCCTGACGTTTGAGAAGAACATGGAAGCGGCGGATGACGGTTCTCGTAGCTTGCGGGCGATACGACGAGCCAGATGGCTGACATGAGCGGTCAGATGGTCGGGCGGGAGATGTAACAGGGGCTTTGCGCTTGTTCTTCCGTGTTTTGGGCATGGGAAGCCGGCTGAGGATCGCGAACTACCAAATGGCCAGAAGCAACCTGCGGCGTTCACATTACCCGAAGCAGGCAATACTTGCTCAGCGCCTCCCGCCCACTCGTACACAGTAAGCGCTCGTCAAGTTGGACTTCGACCATCATGTCAAGGCTCGGCCACATTGCTACTACTGCATCCCTCACAACAAATGTCTCCTCTGATGTTCACTGAAAGATCACAGAAATCTTGCACAAGTCCCTCAAGAACTGGTCATTGGTGCCTTGTGAGATGCAGCATTCTTCAAGTTGAGCTTGCACTCGCACCCACGAATTCCCCGCCACAGACTCCTGAAGCGACGCACATCGCGCTGATGGACCTCAATCACCCTATTTTTGCGTTGAAACTCACACCAGAAAGGGTCAATACGGCCTGAGAACACTCACGCTACGGTATTCAGTGCCGCTCTTGGAACGCTCAGGCTGATGATTCAAGCCTCTGACATCTTACCGGCCTATATATATGGTGCACCACCTTGATGTAACGGTTGCTATCTTATGCTACCCCCATGGTCCTACCCTGTACAGACATCCTTGCTCTTGCGCTATGCACAGTGCTCATCTTGTGCGTACGGCGTCGTCGGGCGCGGTGTCATCCTCCGGGTCCGCCTGGCCTTCCATTGATAGGTAACCTGTTCGGCGTCCCTACTACCAACGACTCCAAGCCTCCTAACGTGACCTACTACAACTGGAGCCGTCAATATGGTTCGTGTCTTAGAATCAACGTATACATAGTCCATTCTCCCATTAATCTTACTATTCACATTACTTTCTCAGATTCCGACATTGTTCGCGTCGCTGCAATGGGGATGAACATAGTTGTCGTTCATTCGATCGAAGCGGTCAAAGACTTGTTCGAGAGACGTTCAGCCATCTACTCTGACCGGTACGATATCACTCCTCATGCCATACCACACAACTTCATCCAGCCTGCATCTCCTAGAGCTAGGGCTGTTATGCTCAACGAACTGTTCGTAACAAACTTCCTCTCGTTATCGCTTGAGCAGCCTATTGAGTGCACTTCGATATGGTAGCTCGGGCTTTGAGTGGGGCTTGGCCTTCGTGCGGTACGGCGGAGAATGGAGAGACATGCGTCGGATGGCTCATCAGGTGCTGCACGAGGTCCCAGTCAGGCAGTACCAGGTCAAGGAACGGAAGTCGACGAACAGATTCCTTGTCAAACTATATCGGCAGCCCGATGTGCTCATGGACAACATCCGCTAGTGCGTTTGTGGATTCAGTATACGACACGTAGATCGCTCACGTCTTATCCAGCTTATCCGCTTGTACGATCATGGATGTAGCGTACGATATCGACATCAAGTCCCTGCACGATCAGTACATTCTCACCGCAGAGGCGGCCGCTGAGTCGATATCTGAGACTACGAACGCGGGGCAATATCTTGTGGACTTCTTCCCTATCCGTCAGTCGGGAATATGATCTATCGTGACCAACGCGCTCGCTGACCTACACGCCACAGTCAAGTATGTTCCAGAATGGATTCCGGGCGCAGGCTTCAAGAAACGAGCAAGATTGTGGAGCGTCGAAGTAGAAAAGCTGCGGTCGGCTCCATTCGAAGAGGTCCAACGGCGACTGGTACAGTATCTGCATTTCCACGCGCTGTCATTGTCTCAGCCAAAAACCAGGCAGCTGGAGAGCTCGGCGACTGTGCAGCCAAGGTCCTCATTGACAGGTTCAGCAAGGGCGCTGAGAACCCCGAGTACACGGAGAGTATCATACGCTCCGTCCTTGGTTCTTTGTATGTAGGTTCGTCAACCACTTCTATTGGGTGGTTATGATACAGCTGGACTGACGTCGCTTACCACAGCCGGAGCAGACACCGTACGCGACCTTCTTCCTCTGATAGAGCGTGGGAGCTCATCGGATATTGCGTAGACCACCTCAGCACTGGGAACGTTCTTCCTCGCCATGACACTCTATCCCGAGTTACAGGAGAAGGCGCGCAAGCAAATAGATCAGGTCGTCGGCTCCCTCCGTCTCCCCGACCACTCTGACAGGCCACTACTCCCGTACATCGACGCGATCATGCGAGAGGTTCTGCGCTGGAGACCGGTCCTTCCTCTTGGTAAGCATCAACTATCGCTAGTTTGTCCAATGTACAAGTATGAATAGCGACCATCCATTCCAACAAGACGTACCACATGTGCTTACCGAGGACGACACCTACGATGGCTACTACCTGCCGAAGGGAACACTCGTCATTGCAAACTCGTGGTACGTGTATACTTCAGAGATCCCAACTTACGTGATGTGTGGTCGTCCTTGCCAACGCTCAGCACTCTCCATGCTTCCCACAGGGCAATCTTAAACGATGAGAAGATGTACCCCGAGCCTGAAAGATTCAGCCCCGATCGCTATCTGCTCCCAGACGGATCGCTCGACCCGGACGTCTTCAACCCGGCAGATGCAGCGTTCGGCTACGGACGGCGCATCTGCCCGGGCAGGTTCATGGCGCAGGACTCGATGTGGATCACGATGGCGCGAGTGTGTAGCGTCTTCGAGATCAAGAAGGCTGTCGGAGAAGACGGGAAGGAGATCACACCTGCGGGCGAGTACTACCCTGGGTTTTTGAGGTTCGTCTGTCGCTCGCTTGTCCGGGTTCTCGTAAGACGACCTTCTGGAGATGCTCACGCTCGTGCTGCGCTGCTTAGGGCCCGTTCGGATACCGGTTTCTCGAGTGAGAATCCGGGTTCTCACGGATTCTAATCCAACCCTCCAAGACGGGCGTCAATGTGACTGATGGGTTACTCAAGTGACTTGATATGTGACAGCTCCGGCGCTCAACATTTGATAGAGCGCCTATGTGCGTGTGTTATGCGACCTGTATGCGATTCCGTCCGTGCTTTGGTAGAGTTAGCATATGGAGGACTGCTCTTCGAAGTTTATCAGCTCTCCTTTGTACTATTAAGTAACACGTATCACTAAACATGCACTTATATGGACTATCAACAACAGAGGCATGCCAATAGTGAAGTGCACATAGACGCCGACGATGAGCGCTAGTGAGCGGTGACACAGAGTGACACCAGAGTGATCATCTCCCGGGCGCTCCGGTATTGGCGCTCGGATTTTGTCACGCGGAAGATGTGTTGAGAATCCGGTGAGAAACCAGATTCAGGCCGAGAAACCGGTATCCGAACGGGCCCTTAGCCACCCAAAGCCTTTCCCATGCGCTATCAAGCCACGCTCGGCCGAACATGCAGCCATGCTCGTGGAGCTGGCGCAAGAATATGCGTAGGGGGGCATCCATCCTTTCGACCCACCCACGTGACCATAGTTTCCATGTATGTATATACGACAATGTACAACACGACGTTCGTTACGATTTCACCCACACTTCGGCCACGACGTCCCACTCCCTCAGCACCCTCGGCTCCATAGGGAGACCCAGGGCAGCCCCATCAGCCCCATCGTCGTCGTCCGCAAGCCGGTCCTCGACTAGGATCACTCGCAAGCCGCCAACGTTCAAGAACCCGCTCTTCAGAGGTAGGTACGCCAGCTCGAACTCCTGCGAAGCCGTCGCCTTGACCCGGTCGGGCAACGTGAGCGCGAGCGGCACATCGCTGTCGCTGCTCTCGATCGAGCTGTCCGTGCTGTCCGACACTCCACGGGTGTGCGCGGGTGTATGCATGTGGGCCGGTGGGTCGGGCACGGGAAGGCGGAGCGGCGGGAGGAAGAGTGTCGACGTGCCGAGGTGAACGATGCTATCCGACGAGTCCGCGGTGTTGGTGTTCGAATTGATGTTGCTGAGGAGCTCGGGCGGAGGGAGGTCATATACGCGTCCCGCGCTGTGAGTGTTCGGATTGGGGGTCTCTCCGCCATCGTACTCTGCGTCTGCGTGCATAGAGCGAGGAGATGCAACGAGGAGACGTTGGGCGAGCGTGTCGTGGAAGTCGCCGCGGAGAGGGGTTGAATAGGGGGATGGGGTCGAGAAGCCGGACGAAGGCATGCGGGGCGTCCATGAGCCCTGCCCTTGGGGGTGGGTTGGCCCCGGCACGGTATTTGTGACAGGCATTACAGACGTGACACCGGATGCCACACCCAAATCTTTAGGTGGCCGTACGTGTTGAATTACGAGAGAAAGAACGCGCTGCCTGCGAGGTTCATTCGATCGGACGACAGGTACAGGTGCTTGAGCTGTTACTTTGAATGCGATCGTGAACGGCTTGTCGACCACGAGAGACTCCCGAGGTACCGATGTCACTGCGAGGTCAACTTGCACGTCATCTGGCAGACGTTGTGCGGAGGAGCCGAAGGATACTGCTGGTCCAGGGGATTGAGTCTGGCTACGAGAGGGAGGACCTGCGCTAGCCGGACGCCCACGGAATGGAGAGCTTGGTCGGTATGGTGCAGGCCCTGTCAGATTGATAGGTGGGCTTTGCGCACGCTGGACAATCTGGGGCGATTGTGGACGAGAGCTCGAAGGACTGCCGGCAACAGTGTTACTCCGCTGCAGATGCAACGGGAGCGCGGATGGAGGTTGTTTGATCGCAGGGGACTGGTGACCTTGTGAAGGTGCCTGTGGTTGTGAGGGAGCCTGGATGAGGGGTATTCGTCGTGACAATGTCTGCAAAGGAAGGTCAGTGCAGGACATCGGGCACCAAACAGAATGCATACCGATGTGAGCAATCGTCCGGGTTCGCCGTATGATGATCTCCAAGAGATGTCTAGACGCCCCAAAGGCAAGATGGCACCAGGTGCATGGGTGACAGGAAAAGTAGGGATAGACTTCGGTGACAAAATGTAGATGTATTGACGAATATCTTGTGGCTGCATGAGAGCTGTAGAGCCGGAGAACAAGTATTCCTTTGATCCGGTGGAATGCTCCATTATATTTGCGTCTTGCGCCTGCCATCCGTCGACGCATTCGAATTGCATACGTTCAAGCCACATTGCGTCCTGAGTGAGGTTTTGTATGTGAACTTCTAGAAACACTTTCTCTCGTTCTTCACGCGACAGGAGTGCAGAGGGAGATCGTGGTAAATGCACTTTCGTCTTGACGGATAGAGGGTTGGTGACCTACACCGGTAATGCATTCATAATACGATGTGACGCTCGATTTGTGGACTTACGGCGAACTTGTAGAACTTACGGAATGCCTGTGTACCAGGTTCTTGCGGCTCGGTAGGTTGTCCAGGAGGTGGTCTCATTCCAGGGGGCATGCGATATGACACAGTACATCCAAGGACATGCTGACCAAGTTCTTTGATTTCATGGCTCACGACTTTCTCTAGAGACTGACCGACAGGCAGCCGTTGTTCAGCACCGCCGAGTTCTGCTAACACGACCTTGGAAGAAGCTGTCTGCATTTCGACCTTGATTGAGACACCATCGACATCGACATTCGCATCGTTATTGATGGAGAGGCAGCTAGAGAAGGTTTCCCCAAGTTGTATTGCGCCAAATGAAGAGGGAAGGGTGAGGAGCTCAGTGATGTGTGTGAGGTCCCGAAGAGTCTTGGGATGACCATCAAGCGGGGTTTTGCCCTGAAGGGAGGTGATGGACGCGGTAGAGTGGGCAGAGAGAGACGGAGAGCTGGAGTAGAAGGGTTCCCATGCGCTACCAAGTGTCGGGCGCTATGCACCGTGAATAGACCGCTATGCTTCTGCACATTGAGCACATACCGAGACCCGCATCACCTTCAGCGACAACAGTTGCCCGCTCCCATCCATCGTTTGACCAAGTCCTGCGTTGGGTGTATGCAAGCGGTTTATCTCAAGAAGATAGACGAGGATGAGAGGCTCTGATGAATTCAGTGCAGGACTGGTAGACGCGTCTCGGGCCGAAGCATGCAGCGGTTGTTTGTGCATGTTAGGATCCAAAGCCCCCGCCTGCCAATTGCGGCTTTGACGTCATCCAACATTCCGGCCGCGCCAGAACGCGTCCAGTCCTCCGAGTCTCGCGTGCCCCGCTCTCGTCCGCTTGGCTTGGACATGCGATGCTTAAGACACTCAGAACGACTATCTCCCCCTCATCGAGGGCCCTACTCGCATCGCCGTCCACCGCAGCCATCCAGGTTCTTCGACAACGCAGGCATATCACCGATAGTCCAAGTGTAGCTGCGGACGAGAGGTCAGAAGGACGCGCTCCAGAGGTATGGCCGCGTTCTTTACTCTCCGCACAAGACTCATTGAACATAAACGCAGGAGGGCTGGTTGTGGATCGATTCAGTGTTCCCTGTGAGTCTCGGTAGATTGGAGTGAGTGCTCGGAGCTGCTCTATAGGGGTGTTGCGTTGCTCAGCATCCATAGCCTACGATCTTACGTTGGATATGCGCGAGAAGATACGCTCCTGGAACAGGTACGCGTGCTCCTGTCCAAGGTCAATACCCACGGCTTCCGAATTGTCTCCCTCGAGCCACACATCAAGGATGGAGGTGTGTTCGTGAAGTTCCAGTACGACGCGGCGGATCAGGACACTTCCCTACAAATTATCCTTGAGAGTGCGCGGAAGAGTGTCCATGGACAGGGAGGAGTGCCATCATGGTGCGGGCTGCACTACGGTGAAGTATGGCTCGTCAAAGGGACCCCATGGCGTGAGGTGCGTTGCTTCGCCCAGTGGCCCTCGATACGTCTGCATGACATCTGCCACATAGGACATGCATAGATATGTCTCCTCCATCCTGAGGGTATCCTTTGAAGGCCCAGACATCTCAGACGAGTCTCTCTATCGCCTACTCCGGGTGCGTTATTTCCTTTGCTAGTTTGGTCTATGGTCTCATACCGCCTTCAGCCGTATGGAAGAATACACGACATCAGTCCTCCTACACCCGGTCCAGCTGGTACCCTACGGTCTGTCTTGGTCACCTTCAAGAACATTCGCTCTGCGACTTCTGCACGCAACACCATCCATTCCCTCAAGTTCCCTTCATCACCGTCTACGTTCACTACCCTGCGGACATCCTACGCACAACCAGAAACTGTGCACGCTGTCAGGGATTATATCGCTAATCACCCCAGGATATTCTTGCCTGTCCTGTTCTTCCTGATAGGCACAGTGACATACGCGGTAGGTTTACTCCTACCTCAGTAGAGCAACACTCAAGGTGTTTCATCAGATTTTTGACCCAATACGTGTATTCATGGTCGAGGGAAAGATGAACGATTGGTTCGACTACAAGGGTATTGATCACAATGGATAGCGTTGTACTCCCTCGAACTAATCCATGCTCCCCAGAATTCACGATCTACAAGTGGCTTCGTGCAAATACCATCGAGCGGTTTTCTCTGACCAGTTCGGAACCCCCGCCTGAATCATCGCTTGCTAAGGAGGGGGTTTGGAAAGAGAGACAGGACGCAGAGGAAGCCCTCAAGAAGTATCTTGCTGATCTTCCCAGTACGTGTGCACGGGGGAGTCTAGCGCGATTTCCTTGTTTCTGATGCTCGCTTCGCAGACTCAATCACTTTCGTTCACGGGCCACAAGGAAGCGGCAAGACTCGCATGCTATCCAGTCTGCTGAAGGACACTGGTCGGTATGTGACCGTTCGTAACTTACGTACAGTACAACGGTTCTAACGGATTGCGTCACAGTAAATCAATGGTTATCGACGTCGGGGAGCTATCGAAAGCATCCTCAGAGATGGCACTTGTGTCCGGTCTCGCGACCCAGACCGGCTATTGGCCCGTTTTCTCGTTCCTTAACTCGTTGAACAACATGATCGATCTAGCTAGCGTTGGAGTTATCGGACAGAAAGGTCTAATGATCTCCTTGGCTTTCAAACGCTCGCGCTGACGCCGTCGTATAGCCGGTTTAAGCTCATCCCTCCCAGAGCAACTGAAACAAGTCCTGGACGTGGTTGGTCGCGGCCTATCTCATGGCAACGCCGCCCAGAACGCAAGACGCGAGCGCCAGGCGAAACGTGCGGAGTTGGACGCAGCGAAGAGCAAGGAACGAGAGATGGTGCGGGAGAGGATAGAAGAGGGTTTATGGCATGATGGCCGCATTGACGCCGTGTGCGGAAACGGCGTCATGAGCGAGCTAGGTGTTGGTATCGAACGTTTTACTGAAGCGGATGCTGCTCCTCGTCCACGTGCCGAGCCTCAGGTTGATGGCGAGGGTTCGTTGGAAAATGGCGAGAGGGAATCTAAGGAGATGAAGAAGTCATCGTCAGAGGAACAGAAGGAAGCTGAAGACGCGCGAAAGCAGCAACGTTCTGCTGAAGACCTGCAGGCTGTGGAGTCTATGCCAGTAGTGATTATCAAGAACTTCGAGACCAAGGGGGGAGGCTCCAGGAAGGAGGAGTTGCTCGACGCTCTAGCACAGTGGGCGGCCAGTCTTGCTGAGAACCAGGCGAGTGAGATGTCCAAGCTGCCGTTTTCACTACTCACTACTCAACGCCTCTCGTAGGTTGCACATGTCATTGTCGTCAGCGACAACCGGGAAAATGTCAAACGGCTCGCGAAAGGTAACGAGTGGAGTTATTGTGAGAGAACCCATTACTAAAGTCGCATGTCCAGCTCTCCCTTCGAAGCCTTTGAACCAAGTCTCGCTCTCCGATGCTGACAGCGCCAGCGCGCTGTCGTTCGTTAAGCAGAAGCTGCACGACAACGGCCTGGACGTCCAATTCTCCCAGTCTCAGATCACCCATCTTCAACGACTCGGCGGTCGTGCGAGCGACCTTGAGAGTGTGAGTGCATAGGCATCGTTGGGCGGCTTCTTCTGATGGTGGAGCATCATGGACAGCTCATACACAAGATGCGAAGCGGCATGACTGTCGAAGAAGCGGTGGACGATATCGTCCTCCGCGGCGTCAGCGAGCTACGAAAGAATGCGTTCGGAGACGATGTTGAGGACGCCAAGAATCTTCCTTGGACCAGGGAGCAAGCATGGATCCTCATGAAGCAGTTGTCGAAACAGCCCGAGGTATGCATGGCCCTCGGACCGTCTGATACCGATGTTCACCAAGATCTTGTTTACAGATATCATATCATGAAGTTCTCATGGACTTCCCCTTCAAGGGCGATGAGACCCCATTGCGTCATATGGAGCATGCTGAATTGATCACCATCGGCACTCTTAACGGTGAGCGATCCAGATACCGAGCTCATTGTGAGGCAACCGGCTCATTCAACACACTCAGGACGACCTTCGGCTATCAAACCAGGCAAGCCAGTATACAAGTTCGTCTTCGAGCAATTGGTAAACGGTATGTTATATCTTCTCCTGCTTTGCTTGGAAAGCGGCTAATGCATTGATGCAGACTCCGTCTTCAAAGCCACGCAAGACATCGCTTTCAACGAGAAGGTCATCGCGTCGGCTGAAACTACAGTCAAGGCGTGCGAAGCCGAGTTGCTTACGTTAAAGGATGTGGATGCTGGTACCGCGAATTGGTGGGGCTCGAAGCGCGCCGTGGAGATGCGCGCAAGCTACCTGCTGAAGAAGATGCGGGCTGCGGAGGACAAGATCGAAGGCCTGGAGAAGCAGAATGTTCAGCTGAAGAAGGTACTTTCGAAGACGCATCATTGAAGTTTTGGCAGCCAAGGTGTTTTGGCGAACCAAGGACTATTCATACGTACTTTACCACAGATCTCACGACTGCATCAATGTAGCGCACACCGCTCTTCATAATAACACTGCAGAGGAAACATGCTATTGGGATGACGGACGACGGTGAGGGAATAACTACTCCTACGCAAAACAGCGTGCAGATATAATACGCAATGCATAGGCCTTCAGCCCTGAGCAATCAACGATGACAAACTAGCTATCTGGCCCGAACGTGCGTACCTACCTATGTGACTACTACCTACCTACGTACTAATGATCGATATGGATACGATGAATGCGATGCTACGATGATGTTTGGCCTTCAGCCAAGTGATGATGAGCGGGAGACTGTCCCGGATGCGAGCAGATAGCGTAATGTAGAAAAACAACCTGGACGAGAACAAGAAATTGAGATAACGAGAGAGAACGGCTTGGACGGTGCGGATGGCAGGGAGGATCGAGGGTGACGCGGGACGCAGATGGTGGCATGATGGAGGGAAGGGCAACTAGGGACACAGAAACTAATCGAGACGGAACAATGGGTTGTGTATATGATGTATATGTGTGATGTGACAGTTCTTGCGAGGTGGGACGAGATAATAACATAGAAGGATAGACAAGGGAGGGGGTCTGAGGAGGTATCTGTGGTTGAGCTCACCGGCGTCCGCCTCTGCGGTTAGGGAGCTTCTTGACGGGCCTGCCACCCGGCGGCGCCTGTGGCGCGGCGGAACCAATTGTGAACGAGACGCCGCCTGAAGCAGGTAGTGCCGAGGGCGCGCCAAACGGCGAGGACGGCGACTGGCTGGATGCCCCAAACGGAAACCCGGTACCGCCCGACGAACCAGGCGGCTGGGGAAGTCCAGCATTTCCAGTGGCTGGGGAAGCTGGCTGACTGCCGAATGCGAACGGAGCAGTGGTCGAGGTGGGTGTGCCAAATCCGAATGATGCCTGCTGACCGAATGTCGAGGGACTCGCAGGCTGGGAGTTCGACGACGGCTGGCCGAACCCACTGGTCGTGATGGTAGGCGCCCCAAAATTGAACCCAGACGACGAGGTTGTCGGGGTCTGACCGAAGGGCGTGTTACCACCAAAAGATGCAGGCGAGGTGGGAGAGGGTACAGCATCTGTGGACTTCGGACCAAACGAGAACGCAGACCCACTCGAGTTCTGACCGAAGCTCGCAAAGGTCGACATCGCTGGCTTTGTCTCTGGCTTCGGTTCCGTCTTCGCAACGAACGGGAAAGGCGATGACGTCGCTGCACTTGGTTGACCGAAAGGGGTCGACGCAGAGGGGGCACCAAACGAAAAGCCTGTAGAGGGCGGCTTCAAGGCAGAGGAGGCATGCTCGCCGCCCATGTCCATTCCACCACCGCGCGTTGGACTCTCCTCCATCTGCATTTCCTGCTCTTTCTGCGGCGGAGTAACTGAGCGCACAGGCGTCTGGGCGCCGAAAGTGGACGACTTGCTGACATCTGTACCGTTGCTACCATTCGATGGTCCACCGAAGAGAGTACGCGGAGCAGGAGCTGCGGGCGTGGAGGGCGCGCCGAAGTTGAAAGCAGGCTTGTTCTCGGTGGTAATGCTCACTGGCGGAGTCGATGAGGTTGCACCGAACTGGAAGGGTGATTTCGCAGGAGTTGAAGGTGAGGCCACTGCCTGCGCCGGTGCGCCGAAATTGAAGCCGCCTGCTCCTCCAGTAGAGGTGGATGGGAAAAGCGGTTTCGGCGCCTCAATAGTGGGATTGGCATTGGATGGCGCGAAGGAAAAGGTTGGCTTTGGGGCCTCTCCACCGACACTTGCTTGGCTGCCACCAAATGGCGAAGGGGACGAAGCAGGAGCACCACCGAACAAGCTCGGTTTCGCAGGCTCAAAGACAGGCTTGACCTCGGGCACCTTAGCCGGCTCAGCTTTTGTCGGGCCAAATGTAAATGGTGCAGCGGCCGCAGCAGCCGGAGTAGCAACAGGCGCGGCCGTGGTAGAGGTCGGGGTGGGAGCGGACGAAACACCGAAATTGAATGGGTTTGACGACGCGGTAGATGCTCCCGAAGGCTTCGTGGCTGCATTGAACAGCGACGGCGTACCGTCTGGGACGGTCGATGTAGTCTGAGTAGGCGGTGTAGGAGCGGCAGCTTCTTTGGTGGCCGAAGGGGCAAAGGAGAAGAAAGAACTAGCAGACGGGTTCGTGCTGTTTTCCTTGACCGAGGAAGTCGTGAACAGCGACGCAGGTGTTGATGAGGGTGGCGCGGTCGCAATGGTGAACGAGAACGGGGCCGCTGCTGCAGCTTCTGCAGGAGCCGATTCTGGAGGAGCCGGTGCATTGAAACTGAACGCAGAGGCGAGTACTGGCTTGGCTGGCTCAGCAATGGAGTTTGTGGAGCCTCCTGATGAAGCCGGCGGAGGGATCGTCACGCCAGGCTTTGCGAAGATCGACGAGCTCGCAAAGAAGTTTGGAATGGTCGACGCAGTGTTAGATGAACTTTTCGCCTTGGTATTGTCATCGGTAGCGGGCTTTGCAGGGGCAGGGCTTGGAGGGATAAGGGAGATAGAGGGCAACGTTGGCACCGTCGAGGTCGCGATACTAGTGACCTCTGCTACTTTGGGTGCAAACGGCTCAGCAGGCACAGGCGCAGAGACAGTTGTGAAAGCTGTCTTCGAGACCTCTGCAGCGGTGAAGGCCGGTGCAGACACTGACGGAGCCGCAGGTGGTGTTGAGCTCATTTTTGACAGAGAAAATGGTAGAGCTGCAATCGGTGGTTCTTTTGCATTGCTTGTGTCATGCGAGATTGGGGTCTTCTGGGATTTGGAGATCGTTCGAGGTGAGTCGTCTATGTTTCCCACAACACGGAATGGCTGGCGATCACTTACATCCTGGGCGAAGCTGAATCCCTTGGGGCTCTCGAACAGTGTAGGAAGCTTCTTAGGCTCTTCATTGGTCGTCTGTTGTTCACGAGACTCGTCGAGCATGGCGTCATCACCCTCCTCTTCTTCGTACGCAGCTGAAAATCTGTTCTTCGAAACAGGTCGCGCGATATGATTGCGGGAGGTACGTGTCCGCCCAACTCGCAGAGAGGACTGCTCACGACCCCCAACTGGACGCGTAGGGAGCGTAGAGACCGGCGAGGAGGGAAGCCTGGCCATGTTGGTGGAAGCCTTCAACTTCGGAATCTCGATTGACTTGTCCGCTCCCTCATCTTGGTCCGTCTCAATTGCATTAGCGCGCTCCTTCTCACGCTCTTCCTCCTCCTCTAGCTTGCGTTTCGCAAGCATCTTCTTCATACCCCCACGACCCGCATAAGGTTTGGAAGCAGCTGCACTTTCTTCCTCCTTCTTGCCCTTCTCAGACATGCCAAGGCGAGGCTTGCGCTCACGATCACGATCAGAACGCATGAGTACCGGAGCGTGCGTCTTCTTCGGCTTGAACATGTCCGGGATCGTTTGAGACCCGCGAAGGCGAGACGGTAACAACGGCGTCTTGTACACGTCAAGATCGTGTAGAGCTTTCTCTGCTGCATTCACAGGCATCACAAACGCTGGACATTTGGTGTTCAATTCCGGCGATGCAGTTAACTCAATGATGATGAACTCACGAGTCGAGCTGTTGCCAGCAATTGAACCCGGACGAGCGCCAAGGAAGAGCCCACTATGCTGGCGCATGGGAGATCGACTCTGTAGAATTTGGTTACAATCTGATAAGCACTCCACAGGGAAAATCGCACGTACAGTTCTGCCCTTGTCTGCAAGAGTGCCAAGGGTGGTGACTGGCTGTTGCGGCTGTTCCTCCGCCAGCTGAGGGGGTGGTTTCACGAAAACTGGCTTGGAGATGAGCGCTGCCAGCGGTGGCGGTTCAGACACATCTCTTTCCTTGACACGGGGAGTAGGTCCAAAAGTTTGGCCGGTGGGCTGAGGGGTCATAGAACTTCTGGGACGGAGCTGGAAGGCGGTATGGCGGGAGGGCGACATAGTGACATCACGATTGGCAGACCCCGGCATACCATCTTCCATAGAGACATCCCGCGACAGCGATAACGCACGATACGCGGGGGATCCATCGACTGGGTCCGCTGGATCATGGACGACTGCATATAGGACGTGATGCCCGTTGGGGAAGCCGTTCGCCGGGCGGGATGGACGCCAGATGTGGTGGGAACATCGAGCGAAGTGACGAGGGAAGTTGACCGGCCGTGCGCGAGTGGGGCAGTGAGTCGTTGGTGAGTCCCAGACTGTTGAGATAACATGTTTGCGGGGACATCGAGGTATCCATGGTTGGTACGCGTCGCCTGGTGGGGAGCGGGAGGGCTGTCTACCCTCTTCCGCTTTGCACTAGGCTGCTCCTCGTGATACACCCCCTCGTTTTCGAGGATGGATTCGATGTTGCGACCGCGTTTGCCCGATACGTTCTCGGTGTCATCGTATGTGGTGAACCAGGCGAGAGGCGCGGTGACTATGTTTTTGATAGCCCCGAAAATGGAGCCTGAGCGAGCAAGCTGGCCGCGGGGAGCCCTGCGGCGTCCTTGAAGAGTGCGAGAAGAGTCTCTAGAGGCGAGGGATGGGGGCATCGAGCCAGTGGCGGATGCAGAACAAGAGCAAGCTCTCCTCCACTCGAGCGCTGTGGCCAAAGCCCAGGACGTCGCCCACAGTCACTTGCCCGGTTCCGCTCCCTCGGTCACCCCCCTCGGTCACAGTCACACATGTGACACACGCGTCCAGACGCGTCGTTCTCGTCGTCTTTCTCGGCAAGCGTTGTTCTCTCCATCCTTGTCCCTCCTCATCTGCACACAATGCCCCGCGAGATTGTTACTGTCCAGCTGGGCCAATGCGGCAACCAAAGTGCGGATTCCACCGTCCCCAGCGATAGGCAACGCGCTGACAGGCGTTTCAAGTGGGTTCCGTATACTGGCAGCGGCTATGCGCTGAACACGGCATTAACAAAGAAGGCATTTTAGAGGACTGGGCAACAGAGGGTGGGGATAGGAAAGACGTGTTCTTCTATCAAGCAGACGACGAGCACTACATACCCCGAGCCATTCTTGTTGACCTCGAGCCTCGGGTATGTTCTCCATTTACGCGTCCCCTGCGATCAATTGACATACCTGACAACTCAAACGCAAGGTTATCAATGGCATTCTATCGTCACCATATGCTAATTTATACAATCCCGAAAACATCTTCGTGTCCAAAGACGGTGGTGGCGCAGGCAACAATTGGGCACAGGGCTACTCTGCGGGAGAGCGGATATACGAGGAGGTCATGGAAATGGTGGATCGCGAAGCTGAGGGTAGCGATTCATTGGAGGTACGTGGTCGTCTTGAGCAGCTGTGCGTTATAACTCACTGTGGGTCTAGGGTTTCATGTTGATGCATTCAATAGCGGGTGGAACGGGGTCGGGCCTCGGATCCTTCCTGCTAGAGAGACTGAACGATAAGTTCCCGAAGAAGCTCATCCAGACATACTCCGTCTTCCCGAATGCGCAGGAGGGAGATGTTGTTGTCCAACCCTACAACGCACTCCTCACATTGAAGCGATTGACAAACCACGCGGACTCCGTCGTAGTCCTCGACAATGGCGCTCTGACGCGCATATCTGCAGACAGGCTTCACGTTCAAACACCGAGTTTCGATCAAACGAACCAGCTGGTAAGCTCTTTACATTTGAGATCGTAGAGTTTCTGACTTCACTATGCCCAGGTATCTACGGTAATGGCAGCGAGCACCCAAACACTACGATACCCCGGATACATGAACAACGACCTGGTTGGGATCATTGCGTCCCTTATACCAACACCACGATGTCATTTCCTTATGACCTCATACACACCCTTCACAAGCGACCAGATTGACAAGGTGCGAAGAGGCGTCCACTACCAGACGCGAATGAGAGGCTGAAGATACATTACTGACTTACAGGCTAAACCTATCCGACGAACAACAGTCTTGGACGTAATGCGTCGCTTGCTACAACCGAAGAATTGCATGGTGTCCACCTCTCCCAGCAAAACTGCATGCTATATCTCCATTCTCAATATAATCCAAGGCGACGTCGATCCCACAGATGTGCGCGTTCTACATGCTACAGTTGACCACCAGAATCCAACCCATCTACATAGGTTCATCAATCGCTACTCCGAATCCGAGAGCGACAGCTCGCAAACTTTATTCCTTGGGGTCCAGCGTCGATCCAGGTCGCACTCACGCGCAGGTCGCCTTACGTGCAGACGAATCACCGCGTAAGCGGCCTCATGCTCGCGAACCATACCAGTATTGCTTCGGTCCGTGATTTCTCACTTGTTCGCGTCGCTATTGTCCACGCTCACACTGATATGACATGCTCTACAGCTCTTCAAGCGCATGATCGACCAGTTCGATAGGCTGCGCAGGCGCAACGCCTTCGTCGAACAATACAAGAAAGAAAAGATATTCTCAGACGGTCTCGAGGAGTTCGATGACGCACGGTACGTTTTCGCTTGCACAATCGCACACCAAGCGTTAATCGATATGCGTTATCCTCTCCAGCGCGACGGCGGAAGAGCTGCTGAAAGAGTACAAGGCGTGCGAGAGCCCAGATTACATCACATATGTGCGTCCCTTTGTTTCTGCGGTCTGCGCGTACTTAGTGGCTCTGTTCTTATCTGTTCGTCTGCAGGGCTCGGGAGACGCAGACCAGGGCGCATGATAGTGCGGCGATTCAACGACTGGCTTCTGTGTCCTTATATCTATACGCTGTGTTGAGCCTAACCTCTTGTATTCTAGCGCGTGGTGAGATATGTTGTGAATGCTATCGTGCTTTCCCCTCGCATTCGAACCAGTCGGAACGGGGCGTCGGATATCGAACGCTTGTGCGTCGCCCTTATTGGACGCAGTCATTATGGCGCTGTGTCAAAGCAACGTCGAAACGCGTTTCGCTCGTATGTCCAACCACAGTCTCGTTCGTATCGCACTATTGATCTGTTAGTGCTCTTCCACGTTTTCAACTCCTGCTGTTCTCGCACTCTGCGCAAGCGACTGATGAGTAGCCAGCTGCTGTGACCTACAATGGCCGCCATATTGCGGTCTTCATCAGGTTCTGAAAGTGGGGAAAAGGCGTTTGAATCATGACGGTAACAATGTGTACAATTGCAGCATGCGGCGAGGATTATAGGAGAAGATGCGACGACAATTCTAGTAAGACAAAGGACATATGTATGCATCAAAACATTACGACATCAACACGCCCCAGTCAAGGGTGGTCAAGACGAGGCGGCGGGCAGTCCGTCGTAGGCACAGAGCTGGAGGGGCGAACCTACGATTTCTTCGGCCCCTCCAGCTTCTTCCCAATGTCGTTCCCGCGCAGCTTCACGCCGAGGACGCGCTCGAGCTTGGCGAGGATCTGCGCGTTCGGAATGGCGCGCCCGGCCTCGTAGTCCTGGAGGATACTCGGCTTCTCGTTGATCTTCTGCGCCACGTCCTTCTGCGAGAGCTGCTTCTCCATGCGGGCTGTCTGCATGGCCTGTGCGTGCGATGGTCCCGTCGGTCAGACGAGTCCTAGGTGGACGGGGATGTGCAGGGCTAGTAACACACCTTGCCGACAGAGGGGTTAATCTTGGGCGGGGGCGCGACTTCGTTCTCGCGGTCGAGCTTCGCAATCTTCTGGTGGTCGGTCCCTGCGTTGCAGTCATGTGAGCAACGGCACATCGACATCAATCTGCAAAGTCCAGCAGGCGGTGCTGCCTGCTGGGTACGTGATGCCACAGACCGACGCGGATACACACCTTGATGGGCCTTGTTCAGCCCCCCAGTCACCTTCTTGTCCGTCCCGACGACGGCACCTGCTCGGCGTGCCTGCGAGACAACACGACAAAATCCGATGCGCATCAGCCAGATGCCCATTGCGTACTCCAGATACGCATACGTACAGCTGTATGGGCAGTCGTTCGTCAACTTAATAGCGGACAGGTCTGCGGGGCGCGTGGCGCACATACCGTTCAAATCAGAGGTGTTGCGGGTCACTTTTGGTGCCTTGGCCTTCGAGCCGATAACAACGTTGGCATCCCAGTCGGAGTTGCTCATCGTGTATAGTGAATAGAGTAGGATAGAGGTCTATAGAGTGAGAGATGAAAACAGGAGCGGCAGATGATGTGGGGAAGAGCACGCTTGACGTTGCGGCTTTATATAGTCGGCGCTTGTATGATGAGCGCTCCTGAGTCATGTCGCCGCTCGGAGTCGGTGTGCACTGCTCCAGCGTTGTCCCGCCTCCGCTCTGCCTCCGTTGGTCACTCTTACTCATACTTATCCCGGAGACAACTAAATGCCTGTGAATGCTCACTTGAACCTAGACTGGCGGCGGCGTATCTTTGACTTGATTCGAGGACAGTAGTATGACTTGACTGAGCCGACGCCCTTACTGTTCGCGACGCGTCTAGGAATTGTAGCAAATTATAGTACATTGGCTGAGCTTTTGGCGGAGGGGAGGTGTCTATTCTATCGTCTATATCTCTATCCGAGAGAGTCCCATGAAGTGATTCGTAAGTCGACCAGTGAGCAGTCAACCGCGTGGACATATTATTCTCGTTTGGAGGAGTGGCAGAGATGTCAAGGATGTGATAGGTGTCAACGCGGACGGGTCAGCAAGACAACTGCCGTGCATGCGACGCCGGCGACGAAGCCCAGTGCGGTGGGGAGAAGAAGAGACGAAGACCGCACCGGGCGAGCATCCGTGGCCTTCTTCTTGTGTCCTCCGACGTCCTCCAGCCGCGGGACCTGGTGCTTCTCCCAGCCCTCGTCCAACAGCTTGGCCATCATCTGGTCATCCAGCAGAGCAAGGTCGTCCATGTCCCACGACGAGCAGATGTCGACCATCCACCGCATCCGTCTCTTCCCGACCTCGCCTCCCACACCCGGTGCGCGCTCCTTGAGTTTGGTCCTAAGCTCGCCGACCTTCTCTATGGCCTCGCCAGCATGCTCGGGGATGCAGGTCTCGATCTTCTTGCGAATGATGTTCGCGAGCTTGGGGCTTCGGCCGTTTGTAGAGATCATGATCTGCAGGGGCCCGCTGCGAATCTGGGAGCCGAAGTAGAAGTCGCAGGAGGGAGGGATATCAGCGACGTTGACTGGGATCTTTCGCTCCCTGCAAAGTGCGCATATTTGACGGGAGACTTGAACGTCGTCGATTGCCGTCAAGACCATGTCCACGCCTTCGAGGTCCTGAGGCCCTGCAAAGACGCGATCATGATAGGTGATGCGGTCAGAGGTTTCGATGAAGCGTTCCGTGAGCGGATGGAGGCCCGCGCGAGGCGAGATGAGGGTGATTCGCGCGTCCGCAACGAGGACGGACTCGATGCGGCCTGAGGCGACGTCGCCGCCGCCGACGATGAGGACGGTCCTGCCGGCGAGTTGCCAGGCGAGGAGGAGGGAGCCACCGGAGAGCGCGGAGAGGTCTTCTGTGGCTGGTGGCATGTCCAAGACTTGGCTGTAGGCTGTAAATCAGAGTTGAGTACAGGTCTCGGTCGGCGCCTGATTGGGTGATGGCCGGGGCCGAGGATCGGGGGCGGGCCGTGCGGGGGCGGCAGTGGACAGCGGGAGAGAATGGATTGAATGCACGTTCGCCGTCTCTGTCAGTGCCAGCCTGGCGGCAGCCATTGTCAGTGCTAGGAGACAGCTGCGGTGGATGCGAATGGCGGGGGAAAGGCTGCGGGGCTCGAATGGGCTGGATTGGCCAAGTGGCCATGGCGACGGACGCGGACCGACCATCATTTATGCGCGGATTGTGGGAGACTGCATCGCCGTTGCCCTCCCCCGTCAACAGCTGAGCTTATACGCTTGCGAGCAGGTGCGCCTCCCTTCCTCCTCACCCCCTCCTTCCTCCCCTTCGTTCTTCGGCTGACCGCTCCCCGCAGGCGTTGAACGTCTCTTTCCTCTCTCTCTTTCCTTGGTGCTACAGCCACCTCTGTCGCGTCCGCTCTCTCTGGAAGAGTTCATTGGCCGCATTTACATCGAGTTGACTCGTAACTTGCTCGCTTTCAGTCGTAGCATATCTCGTTCTGGTGCGTCTTCTTCATCTTCTCTTTCTCCCTCTCCAGCTCAGTCTCTCCTCCCCCGAAATGTAGTTCATACGCTACACACATTCAGCGAAGATGCCTTCCAAGCGCCTTATGAGCTTTTGGGCTTTCGTTGACGTCTGTCTCCTCGCGGGCGGAGTCATCCTTGTCGTCTTCTCGCAGTTGTTCAAGATGCCCAACCTCATGATCAACTTCACTCTCAACGACAGCTTCCTCCTCAGTGCGCTTCCTCCCAGTTACTCTTCATTCTACCCTTCCTGACCCGTCTCCAGGCGGATTGATAACGGGCATATTCCTGCTCCTGACATTCGTGGTTTCAGTCGGTGGTATCGTGCAGAAGAATCATGTCACATCCGGCCTTGTCATGCTCAACTGGCTCCTGGTAGTCGACGCCCTTGTCATCCTCGTTGTCGGCACCATCATCTGGTTCTTCTCGCTGCAACAGCGGAACAACTACTTCAAAGTCTACAACTCCGTTTCCGCTGAGACGCGGATTCAGATTCAGGACAAGGTCAGTTCCGTCACACGTGAAATCGGTGCCGCTGCCTCACACAAACTTGCTGTAGTTCTCCTGCTGCGGTTACTTCACGCAGAACGACACGGTCGAGATCGGAGGCTCCTTCTGCACCAACCTGACCTTCGTGGAGTCGCTCGTCAATCCGAACGACACCAGCTTCGGTCGCTGCGTTGGACCAATCACTTCCTCCACCGATTACACGCTGAACAACATCTTCACGTAAGTCATCAATCAATATTCTCATCGTCGCTGTGCTGATGCAACTCGTTGTCAACTTCAGATCGGTAAGCATTCGGTTTTAACCACGAATTATTTCAAGCAATCCTGCAACGCGACGCTTACCCCGTTGATGGTTTCTAGATATACGGACTCATGGCAGTGGTGATCAGCCTATTCCTGGCCACCATGTGCGTCATCAAGAGGGTACGTTCTATTTTCCCCCTTTTGTCGCCATGTTACTTACAAACGCTATGATTCCGCAGCGGCAAGAGGAGGAGCGGTTCAAGAGGATCGATGCCAAGCGGGGTGGAAGGGGCTTCGTCTAAGGGGTCAGTTCACACCGCGTCTTTGTCCGCGCCATTTCTCCCGTTTCATTGTCACTCGGACATGGTCCCCTTTAATTGCTCGCCCGCTGTTGCTCACACATGGGGTTGACTGCTAGTCATCCGTTATTGTTCTTGAACTGTCTACACGCTCATCTCCGTCTCGCTCTCTCAACCACGCACAATAGGTTACTTCGCTAGATGTCTCAGTAGTATCTACAGACGCGAGTCGCTCTTGTACTTCTATCGCTCACTACCCACGCGGTCAGTGGGAGAATAAAGGGGATTAGGACTCGCTGAGCTTGTGTGACTGTGTGGTTGATACTCAATTTGGTACTCGATCAGGTTTTGGGGCATGCCCGGTGGCCATAGCCGTCGGCCATACATATTGGTAACCAACCAACCGTTACTGCTTCATTCATGAAGCGTGCCCAGAAGTCTGGGACGAGCCATTCGTTATACATCCTCTATGCCCAAATTTTCAGATCTGTCCTGGATCTGCCCATCCTACTTACTTCACGGGCGGCTGAATCCATATCGGCAACGGCCGACGAAGATGACGCGAACGTTTGTCTCTCTGCCCTGTAAACTGTGACCGCGTCCGAGCTTCCGAAGAAAAGTTGAGGTAGCGTTCACTCCCGAACCCGTGTCTCTCTGAAGTCTCAATAATGGAATCATAGGACTCATCGTGCTGGATGAATCAATCTACCTGCGCTCGCCGCGGGAGCCCGGAGCGCATCGGTTCATCGGCTACATTGCGGCGGCCATGGTTGATGTAAGAACGCTGTGAAGGCCGGAACGGCTTCTGACCAACGACATATGACGACCTGATGACGGGCCACGAGCAACTAGGACCGGCACTCATGTAGCAATCCTCGGCGCGGATCTCCTTGTGAGAGACCTCTCGCGACACCAACGTCTGCCGACCCTCGGAGTATACGTAGCGTGAACACGGCGAGACGGAGCAACCAGCGAGATCCTCCGAGTCGGTCTGCGATTGCGCGCCTTTAGCTACGGTGGGCTTCCGGTCTAGAACACCTGCATAGTGTCCTTTACTGACTCACTGAAACGAGCTGTAGGTCATCCGGTGCGCACGAACATCCCGGGCGCTGCGCCAACACTCTCGTGGCACGTCTCAGCCAGCTCTATAGACTACAGCGGCGTCACGCCCGCACGACCCGAATCTGGCTGTCGCTTTCAAGCTCGCCTCCGTGGCTGGCAACTGGGTTTCATGTCACCGTCATATGCTGCCTCCTCATTGCGCCCTCGATCGCCGAGAAGTGTGTTAGTCTTTCCCGAGGTCGATCGCGCGGTCGCACTCAGTCTATGCCGATGTTGCGATACCTGCCATATTCGCGGGACAATCAGCTACCAGACGCCTCTGGGTGCATCGATAAGACTGCTGGACGGTGCTCTGTCCGACTGTTTACGCGTTCACGTAAAGTTCCCATACTGCCGTTAAACACGAGGACGCTCGAATACTGACAAAACGTTCCAGAGGGCCGCTCGGGAACAACTCCACGCACCAGGTTTGTGCTGGCAGGGAGTCGTCGGCGTAACTCGTGCCTCTCCTCGGGTAAGTATGTGTGACCTGTACATTCGCCTCGCTATCAACACACCACCGGACATACCACCATGTTGTCTTTTGCGATGCGGACATGTTTGAGTGGTGTTCCGTACTCTGACACGGGCCTGCCGAGAAATACCGAGTTTAATCAATTGGTGCGTGCGGGCTACATGTGGCCGGCTTAGCAGGGCTTAGCTCGTCCTCTCGCTCTCGATGCCACTGTCGTCATCGACATGTGCAGGTTGCTGACACTCCTTACAGAAGCTCCCCAACTCCACTGCCACCCAAAGCGCACCAAGGAGGAACGGCCAGTGGCCAGTGGCCAAAGTCAAACAAGACTTCCCGCACGGATGCTTCAGGTGTCAGTTGGCCCCAAATATGTCCGACATCGCATGGGATGAATAGATGATCCATCTTCCTCTCAACCTGGAGCCAACGCCGGTCCAAGTAGGGATACATGGACCCACAACGGATGAGAAGGTCCGTACACCCATTTATTCTGTGGTAATATCTACGTCCTGAGCGCTATCGCACGGCATCTCCAAATAATTCAGACCATTGCTACATAGGCAGACACTTCTGCTCGCTCTCGGCAGCGAGCGTGACGCCTTACGCGGGGCCGTTCCCAGGGCAGTAGTGGGCTGGCCTCAACTCCCACTCCAGAGGGACCCTGTCAGCCGCCTCGCTAGCTCGGGCTCCAGTTCGCGCTGCGCTATCCATGGCATCTAGCGTATTGGGCGGTGTGATCATAGATCGCCCTTTGCTCACGTTTACGACATGAGTAGCGCGACAGACGGAGCACTGGAACCTCGAAGTCAGGGTCCTGCTCCCGTTCATGGCAAGGGCGCGGTGATGGAAGGCGTCAGGCTATAAATGCTCGTCAAATGCTGGAGGACGGACATCGAGCCGGAGAGACACGCCCCCCATGGCTGCACTTCCTGTTTTCACGACGTTGTGGCCGTTCGCCCCCTTCCTTGCGTTTTATTTCGCGCTCCTCCTCTTCATCGTCGGATGGCAGATCCGCAAGAGGCGCAGGAACGCTCATCTGCCGCCTAGTCCCCCTGCCGACCCTGTCATCGGACACTACCGCATCTTCCCTCGTTCGTACCAGGCCGAGGTCTTCTTCCAATGGTCGAAGAAATATGGTAGGTCCTCCGTACGTGCTGCCCATCCGGGCGACTCTGATCCGTCGACTAGGGGACATCTTCTACCTCGAAATCCTCGGCCGGAAGATCGTCATCGTCAACAACTATGAGATGGCGAACGAGCTGATGGACAAACGCAGCGCCAACTACAGCGACAGGCCTGTTTTCCCGCTGTTCATGAAGTGAGCGTTCGTTCCACATTGATTGCACTTACCGCGCGTTCGCTGAGCTCCGGCGACTATGTAGCCTCGGATGGGGAGTCAGCGTCACGTTCCTAAAGTACGGCGCACAGTTCTTCAAGCAGCGGCGCATCTTGCAGCAGTATCTCGCGAAGCAGGAGGTCGTTCGCTTCCGTCCGATCCACACGGAGGAGGCCCGCAAGATGCTGAAGAACATGATCGACCGGCCGAAGGACTTCGACTGGCTCGTCCGCCGGTTCGTGCCTTCCCCTCTCGTGCTTTACGTAAGGCCAAAATGACCGACGACCGGTCGCCGTCTTTCGTGTGCTAGCTTTGGCGCAGCGGTGATTATGAAGATTGCCTACGGCCACCAGATCGAGCGCGACGACGACGAGTACATCAAGCTGACGGAGAACGTCTCGCTGGCACACGTCGACGCTGGCGATCCGGGCACGGCGCCCGTTGATTTTTTCCCTTCCTGTGCGTGACTCGCCGATTTTTACGTTCTGCTGACGTCCAGCATGAGGGCTAACCGTAGAATTACTGCTACAGTGCAATACCTGCCATGGTGGTTCCCTGGCTGCTGGTTCAATCGCGTGGTGCACAGTGAGCTGACCGTGACTCAGTCTCTGTGCGAGTCACTCATCAGGCACTGCACAGACTGGAACTGGGCGATCAGGAAGTTCCATGATTACCCGTTTGAGCAAGTTCAGCGTCAGATGGTATGTTCCACAACCGCTGACACAGTCCGAGTGCGCTGCATCTGACTGGGACTGGTTGCAGGCCGAGGGAAATGCCCCGCCGTCGTTCCTGCTCAATTATTTGGAAGAATTTTCCAGGCCCGACTACAAAGGCGAACATAGCCTTGACGACCTCAAGCATGCCACCGGGGCTATCTACGCAGGAGGTGCCGAGACCGTGAGTTACAATACATTCCATAGGCCGCAAAATTCACGCAAACGTATGCGGCATCTCACAGACCTACTCCACGATCAACACGTTCATCCTCGCGATGGTTCTACACCCACACGTGCTGAAGAAGGCACAGGAGGAGATTGACAGGATCGTCGGCCAAAACCGACTTCCGGACTTCGACGATCGCGAGAATCTCCCATATATTGAGGGGATCTTTCAGGAAGTGCTGAGGTACGACATCGTGATCGCTCTGCCCGCGGACTGACTGCTAAGCGTGACCCTTACGATAGGTGGCGTCCGGTGGTGCCGCTCGGTGAGTACATGTCATAAGTATTGAACGCGAAGCCGGAAGAACGCTTATGCTTGCGGATTTACGACCTATCGACAGGCATTCCGCACAGCACGATGCAGGATGATACGTACAACGGCATGTTCATTCCCAAGGGAACCATGGTCTTCGCCAATGCCTGGTACGTGACGCGGATTAACGGTAGATGTGATGTAGACCTTCTCAACCATCTAGGTCCATGGCAATGGACACACGTGTGTACCACGACCCCGAGACATTCAAGCCCGAACGCTTCCTCCCTGGGCCGCACGGCGCGCCCGAGCAATTCCCGCACGCGTCGTTCGGCTTCGGTCGCCGGTACGTGCTCGCGCATGCACACAATCAGACCGGGAATCCAACACTGACGTACATTCACAGTGTCTGCCCTGGACGCTTCCTCGCTATGGGAAGCGTGTGGATGGCCATCGCCTCCTTGTGTGCGACGATGGAGATCCGCAAGGCGATCGGTCCTGACGGGAAGGAGATCACGCCTTCCGGAGAGTACACGTCCGGTCTGTCGAGCTTCCCGAAGCCTTTCCCTGCCAACATCCACCCTCGCTCGGAGGTGGCCCGCCGTCTCATCCTGAGCCAGTGCTGAACGATACGATCCTGTCGCACTTCACCAATCCCACCACGATCAACGATGAGCTAAGTCCATGAACGCCGCACACGTTAACTCTTCACGACCCAGATATTTCTTTGCTACACTCTCCATCCAGGTTCATGCACACAACCCCAGCTGTACACAAGTTGTATATATATGCATACCCTCCTCCTGTACGATAGTGTACTATACGTCCACTTCCAATCGCTCTCGTACGTCGCGTTTGTTCATTTCTGCTCATACTGCCTACCTCTTCGCGCTCTGCTATTATCTCTCTGCATCAGTCGTTGCTCGTTTCAGCCGTCTTTTCCAATGCTTTCTAAGCCATGATGTTGTCCGCTCGAACTGTATCACTGTCCGTCCGTCAAATGTGTTCACCATATTGTGATCAGCCACGCCGATTATTGCGAGTACTTTGTGAGCGGGTGTAAACAAAGCCATTAAGATGATGCATTAGTAGTCAGATAGTATATCCTTCACGCTCGCCCAATAGGTCTTGTCGACTTTAGGCTCTACCTCCTCTTTTGTGAGCCATGCGAAGTCAGTGACGTTCTTGCCGTCTGGCCGGACCTGTCCGGCCAGTATGTGCGCCTTGAGGAAGAAAGTGTAGAGCTATAGGTAAAGATGTGTGAGCCTATACCATGCAAGCGATGGCACAAAAACCTACCTCTCCTCCCAAAGCCCTTTGGGGGCTCTCGGGCAGTGGAGACTGGTGCACAGCTATAGGCTTCTGGCCGACAATCCAAGTGTCCATATTCTCGCCGCACTCAGCATGCAGGTCGCGTGAAGCCGCCTGTAACAGATACCGTGTTAGGGGAATCATACCGGGCGACTAGACGCGACCAACCTGATGCAGCAACTCCCCCTCCTTCACGCTACCTTGAGGAAACCTCCACACCTCCTTCCCAGAATGGTCCTTCCCTCGCACAAGGAGGTATAGATTCCTCTCGCCCATCCTATCCAGACTCTTCACGTCTCCCGTCCGATCGGACTCGTGTATCCTCGGAGCAGGAGGTTCCATAGGCTCCTCACCCATATTATCCGTCGGGTCGGTTGAGCTCGGAATGCCAACCTCTTCGTCCGGCACACCAGCCTGTCGCTTCACAGCCCAAGCTCCTCCAAAGGCCTCACGCTCCCGCAGCTTCTCTTCTCGCGCGAACTTCTTCTCTAAGAGAGATCCAGTCTTGAAGTAGAACTCGGTGGGGAACGGGTTGAAGAGGGCACGGCGGATGCGAGATTGGTAGGCATAGTACGCGCGCTCAAACAGGGTTGGTGTGCGAGTCAGTATGGGAGAGCGATTAAGGATCACTGCTGCGTTGAGGATAGATGTGGGTGTGGACGCGGAGGATGACGAGGACGCGGAGGAGGAAGGGGCGTCCGCAACCGACGCTAATGAGCGTGACGGGGCGTGCAGACACGCTGTATTTTCGCATTAGCAACATGTATAGGAAGCCATTCTGCTTTGTCTTACCTCGTGTACGCTGTCTGCAAGCAGAAACCGCATTCCGGGACAACATAGGTTGGACGAGGGACAAGTCTGACCGAAATTCGAAAGCGCCCGGTACAGGTAACAGCACTCTAGTTTTCCCGAAGTGGGTGCGTGGGAAGCTCGGCAGCAGCCTTGGACTGAGGTCACCGTTCTGGGCGGTAGCACCGATCCTCTCGCCTGAGTCGCCTCGAAGGTCTCCCCTCTTCCCGGTCCACGACGGCCATCAGCTCGTTCAGTATGTCTATAACACTCGTCTCCAACTCTTACCTCGACGAGAACTCCGCCAAGATCCGTACAAAGCCCGTGCCATGGGAGGTATGTCCTACAGCCACTCCTGTAGAGACCCGGTCGCACATACCTCGAAACAGGGATACCAACGCGCCGGACTCATCACCCCCGAAGAACTGCAACTCATCCAGAAGGTTGACCGCCAGACAAGATCTAAGATTGAAGCCCTCCATGCTGCCGATGGCAAGACATACGCTCTCCTGTACCTCCGTCTATTGAAGAAGCTCCAGAGGATTGATACCCAATCCTGCATCCTCGTCTTGATTGCTGACGCGCTCACCGGTGAGTTCTGCTCTGCATTATGATTGAAACGTATTCACGAACAGCCTTCAGACCATGAGGAACGGATACCCTTGTTCACGACTGCTTCACAAACGGATCCCGAACTACCATACGGTCCTCTCTTGCGGTATGTCACATGGTATCATCCGACCGACAGCAAGCTCATCGTTCCAAGGATCTTGGAATCTCAAGACGACTTTGTACAATTGAAGGTTACCCAGATTCTCACCGTGTTGCTCAGGTAGGTCGCGTTACGGACATCAACCTGCCCTACAAAGTCTCAAGGACTGCTGCAGCTCCGAGAAGTCTCCATTGCAACCGCAACAGCTACAACCATTCCTCAATACCCTCTCCCAATTCGTTGTCAACAGTTCTTCCAATAAGAGGGATGTCGCCGTTCAGTGTCTTGAAGCTGTGCTTCCTCGTCCAGAATGTCGGAAAGCAGTTTGGGCTAACGCTTCTTTAGTTGGAGGGTATGCATCATGCAAACACCTACTCCTCCATATACATTGCTTATTTCAATGATGCTGTGTCAGGTTGGTCGATATCCTCAAGCACAACGCATCACCTCAGATGAGCTATCAAGTAGGATTCTGCTTGTGGCTGCTCACCTTCGAGCAAGAGGTCTCCGAGCGAATTCAGAAGTACTTCTCACCCTCATATATATCAAACAATTACTGACCGCAACTTTAGGCGTTTCGACATCATACCCCTTCTCGTCGATGTCGCTCAAGGTGCTGCGAAGGAGAAAGTCATCCGTGTCATTGTAGCAACATTCCGAGTAAGCATACACTCAGCTGTGACACTTCATGTTCCACTCATCTGGTATCCAGAACCTTGTCTCCAAGGCGCCATCGGCGAACTTGCCAGCGATGCTCGTGGCTCAACTCCTACCGTTTGCTAAGAACCTTTCGGGTCGTAAATGGACGGACGAAGATGTCGTCGAGGATATTCAATATCTGCGCGACGAACTCGCCAACCGATTCGAAAGCCTGACGTGAGTGCACCGTCTTTTGCAGCAGTCCAGTATCGTTGAAACCCGTGTAGAACATACGACGAGTACCGGTCGGAACTGTTGTCGGGACATCTTTCCTGGTCTCCTGTGCACGAATCGGACTTGTTCTGGAAGGAGAATGCGACGAAGCTGAACGACAAGGACTACGAGCTTCTCAAGTACATCCTTTGAATCATTGATCAACATGAGACGTGCTGACGGCTATTGCAGGATATTGATCAGATTGTTGAAGGAATCCAATGATTCAACGGTTCTTGCTGTAGCTTCACATGACCTGGGCCAATATGTCAAGCACTATGAACGTGGCAAGAAGTCAGTATCTCATTCTATCTCTGCATTCGCATCACATCTCATGTTTAACCCAGGGTGCTCACCGAGCTGGGCGGCAAGACTCGTGTTATGGAGCTCATGTCGCACGCTAACCCGGATGTACGGTACCAAGCACTCATCTCGGTGCAACGACTTGTTAGCCAGCCATGGGCTGCTGTGTAATGCTTGATGTCGCTTTCGCTACGCAATGGACATTGTTTAGTATTCCTACAACACATATCAATGCCAGATCTGCTACTACAGTACATTTACTTGACTCTACTTAACCGACGCTACGCTGCTTACTCTGTGTCTCGATGTTGCTCGCCGCGGCCGGCGTCGGCCTCCAAGGCACGAATTACGGGCCGGGCCATAACGCTTATTTACTGTAGCAAATAAGCGCTTACTGCGTGCGGGGATTCTCACGAGGTCCATCCGCAGGAGACGCTGATGGACGTCAGCTTCTCGGACTCGCACTTGCAAGCTCACTGCTGCTCTGGCCAACGCATGCGCTAGCTCTAACTTATTGGCCATGTCCAAATTCACCCCAACACCCTCCGAAGTTGCAATTATCAACCAGATATTTGCTCAGGCCGACACACAGAAACTCGGTGTTATCACTGGCGATGCCGCGGTCAAGATATTCAGCGGTTCGAAGCTATCCCCAACGGTCCTCGCGGAGATATGGAACATTGCAGACGAGGACAACAACGGCGTGCTGACCCGTAAGGGCGTTGGCATCGCGATTCGCCTGCTGGGACACGCGCAGCGTGGCGAGAGGGCGTTGGAGGCCTGCGTGACCAAACGTGAGCAGTCGTTCGTGTCATTACTCGGTTAAACTCGTGTTTCAACGGTTTGGTCGCCAGCTGGCCCTATACCCAACATCGAAGGTCTTCCACCTGTTGCGACCCCGCCGAGCATGGGTATCCCTCCTGCGAAGTCACCACCGCCTGGGATGCCTCCTCTCACCCCTGCGGACAAGAACAAGTTTCTGAAGCTGTTCCTTGGATGCAACCCGACGAATGGTTTGCTGAGTGGTGAGTACAGTGTGCATTATTGTAGACTAGTCGCGGTTCAAACTGATATGCCGTTTAGGTGACAAAGCGCGGGATGTCTTCGTGAAGTCGAAATTGTCCGTCGAGAAACTTTCGGCAATCTGGTTTGTCGCGCGTCGAGTTTTGGCTCGACCTGAGACTCATTCATACTTATCAGGGCCCTTGCGGATACGAAGAACCGTGGTGCATTGGACGTGACGGACTTCACGATTGCCATGTACCTCATCCAAGCGTCGATGTCCGGACAACTCCAGACTATCCCCCCATCGCTCCCACCCTCTGTTTATGAACAGGCATCCAATGGTGTTGTGCCTCAAGCAACCGGCGATAGCGGTCACATCAGTCCCTCGCTAACTGGTGGATTTCAAAGTCGCTCGATTCAACCCCAGTACACCGGTCAAGCGTTTTCGCAAATACAGCCCCAGATGACAGGACAAACCCTCTCGTCGATACAGCCCCAGATGACAGGTCCCCTCAGGTCTACGCCTGCTGCTCCGCCCTTGCCCGCGCGTTCGGCTATGCCTACGGGGCAGAGCTCGACATTCCCTTTCGCGCAGCCACAGGCTACTGGGCCGCCGTGGGATGTCACCCCGCAAGAGAAGGCAGGTTCCGATCGCATATTCGACGGTCTCGATGCGCAGAAGAGGGGATATATCGAGGGCGATGTTGCAGTTCCGTTCATGCTTCAGTCGCACTTACCCGAAGACGTGCTCGCACAAGTTTGGTGAGCGACAATCCCCAACACTTCAAAGCGCACACGTGTCACTCACGCACATCTAGGGACATGGCGGACCTCAACAACGACGGTCGTCTCACCCGTGAAGGATTCGCTGTCGCAATGCATCTAATTCAGGGCCAGTTGGCAGGCAAAGAGATCCCGTCTACTATCCCGTTGTCTCTCATACCTCCTTCGATGCGTGGCTCTGTCCCTCCTGCTCCACAACCCGCGCAGCCCGCGGTACCTGAGGCTATCAAGGATCTTCTCTGGGACGACTCTCCGCCGGCCTCTGCGACTGCCTCGACGCATCCCACTCTTCAGCCACAGTCTACGGGGACCTTGTCATCGATGTCTCCTCGTCCAGTACCTACAATGTCTCCTCCTCCGCGCGCTCCGTCAGCGGTTGCATCCGACCCATTCGCCAACAGCCCATTCAGTGCTCGTACGTTCATATTGTTTGGTACGACGGCGCGGGGTAGTTGCTAACTCATCCTACAGCTGCTCCTCACAAGGATCTTCTTGGTGACGATGATGAGCCTCAGGCGGCCTCCCCTCCACTGCAGGATCAGTCTGCAGAGATAGGCAACGTGAAGAACCAGCTTAACTCCACCAACCGGTCATTGGAGACTGCTTCGGCTGAGCGCGCGAACATCGAACGCCAGTTGACGGAGCAGGCCGCGTTCTTATCCAGTTTGCAAACCCAGCTGTCATCCGCCAAGGCTGCATATGACACTGAGACCAAGCTGCTCAGTGCGTTGAAGGATCGATTTGCTGCCCAGGCCGCAGAAATTCAGAAGACGCGAGAGGAGCTCATCCGTGCCGAGAGCGACCTAAGTGCCGCGAAGGTTGAGAAGGCGGAGGTTGAGGGTGCGCTCTTGCGCGACAAGGAGGAAGTCCGCGACCTCCATTGCAAGATGCACGATGTTGGCACGCAGATCGAGGCGACTAAGGCTGAGGTGGAGAAGTTCAAGAAGGAAGCGAAGCAGCAGAAAGGTTTGTTGGCCATCGCGAAGAAACAGCTCGCTACTCGCGAGACGGAGAAAGCCAAGGTCGATAAGGAGGCGGAGGAGGCAAAGGCGGAGTTGCAGGAGATCACGGCCGAACGAGAAGCTGCTGAAGCCGACCTTACGAAGGAAGACGCTCCTGTGCTCACCAACGGGCACATCTCTCCCGCACCTACCCCTGATCCGACATTGGCCTTCGCTGTTGCCCAGCCGCTACCGATGTCCATGCCTACTTCTCCAGAGGTGTCACCTCCTTTGGCCAAGAGCACGAATCCTTTCGAGCGGTTGGCTATGTCTGCCAGCCCTCGCCCGGAGTCGCCGTTCCTTCCATTCGCTGCCACCTCTGCTCTCCCAACTCCGCCAACCGCGCCTGCGGCTCAAGATGTCGTCGAGGAGGATCCCTTCGGCTTCAACCAAGCGTTTAGTGCGCCTGAAGAGCCGAAGGTTGAGGTGTCCGAGCCAGAGACTCCCAAGTTTTCGATACCCCCTCCTCTGACCATTGGTTCGCCCAAAGAAGCAGACATTATCTCCCCTGCGGATACGGATTTGTTCACTACACCCCCGACAACCGCAACCATGTCTGACCATGTGTTCACACCTCCGGCCAACGAGGCCCATTTCCCGGCCTTAGACGACATTGCGGCGGAAGATGCCGTGCCAACTCCTACCGGTCCACCCACGGCAACGCTTTCTAACCCTCATGCAGAAGGGCACCAAGATACCGATCTTGCGCATCAGTTGAAGGAGATTGAAGAGTCGGACAGTGATAGCAGCGATGAAGAGGAAGACAACGAGCCCCTTACCTCCGTCAAGGCGAAGTTGGCTGATCACGCAAACAGTCAGACGAACGGTGAGGCTGCCCCCTCCGGTACCTCCGCTTTCGACGATTCATTCGGTATTTCCGGGACTGGCACCGATGAGCCACTGAAGCAAGCAAGTCCCGTAGTATCAGCCACAGCACCAGGGTCTAACGCCCCAAGCGACTTCACAAGCGTGTTCGAGACCCCTGCCGTGTCCAAGGAGCCGCCACCATCGGCTCCCATTCCTGCTGTGGTTGATACACCGAAGTCGAACGGTTCGGCGATTGCGCCTTCGCCTGGTGTTAGCGAGTTTGATCAGGCGCTAGGCAAGCTCCCTGGGGCAGATAGCAGTGCTCCTTCTCACTTCACTGGCTTTGGAGGATTCGACTCTGCATTCGACGACAACTTTGACTTCGCAGCGGCATCGGCCGCTAAGCCAACCGAGGTGCCCGGTGCAGTTCCCGCTTTCCCGCCTGCACCGACGAAGGCGACCAGCTTCGACGACGTGTTTGGAACTACCGCTGGGGGCTCATCCGCCGCGTCTGTCCCAGGGCAGGCTCCTGCGATCCCCACGTTCCCGCCCGTAGCCGCACCTGTTCAGCCCCCGGCACAAGCTTCCAAGCCGCTGTCTTTCGAGGATGCCTTCGGTGCCACTCCGGCCGCCACAACGCCCAACCTCGCCGCGAGTACCTCTACGGAGAGCAACGGCACCGCCGGCGGGATTTCTTTTGAGGACGCATTCGGCGGGAACGAGGAGGCAATCGCGCTCGACAACTCCTTCACTAGCCAGTCATCATCACACTACCAACCGCCACCTGGCCCGCCGCCCGCGAAGTCGGTCTCACAGCCGTTCCCGTCGTCTTCTCCGGCGTCGTCACCGCGCGGGTCGAGCTCTACCTATGGTCCCGGCAGGCGGTCATTGTCGCCACCCCCTCGTCATGCATCGCCGCCTCCGCGTCATGCGTCTCCCAGGCCCCGGCCTTCGACGGCTGACTCGACGAAGGAGAAGGCCGCTGCCACCAGACACAACAGACTGAGTGTATGTACGATGGTGCTCGAACTAGATACATCAGTGCTGACTGGACTCGTTGTAGATCCGCTTGCCGTTCGGGCGGAAGAAAAAACAGCAGGACGCACCGCCGGTGCCACATCTCGCCCAACAGCAGATTGTGGAGGACCCGACGCCGGCGGTTGAGGATGACGTGGAAGCCGTGAAAACGCTCTGCGGGATGGGCTTCAGCAGGACGCAAGCTGTGACGGCGCTGGAGGAACACAGCTACGATGTACAGAGGGCCCTTAATAGCTTACTAGGTCAGTGTCCGGTTTCCGAGCGAGCATAATATGAGGCCGGTGTGCTGACCGATTCGCTGCAGGTGCACAATAATCGCTCGACTCACGGACTCCATTCTTCACTACTTTCATGGCTGTGAATGATTCAACTCTTACGATCAGGGCAACTGTACTCGTCGCTCGTTCATCTCGCGCTCTCACCCACCCTCGTTTGGATACTGTTATGACCTTCCGTTAGCTCTTCCTCCACGTTCGCCACGCTAAGTAATCGGCTATTCTCGAATGAATTCGGACGCTCATCCTCCTTGTTCCTCCCCCCTCGAGGTCTGCAGGAGGCCTGTAGGCCGTGCAACCCGGACGGGAGGGGACTGGCGGCGTCCATAGTGCATCGCCTGCCATATATGCCAGAACAGTACGTACACTCATCGCTATCGTCAATGATATCTTGTTTTCTCGATACCCACCATCCGTCCTACCCGATCCGTTGGGTGTAAGAGTGTCCTCTATTGTGAGACGGTCTAGTGCTACGCCCACCCCTGTGGACAGAGACCGTTCCGAACGGTAACGGGTCGAAGGCTGCTTGGCACAGCTTCTAGTACTACGTCTTGAACAGATGCCTCCGTTATAGGGTACGGTTCATTTGTCAACACGATCACAGTCGGACCCGAGACCTTGGAGGTGGACTTGTACAATGAGAGCGGGGCTATCTGCGACAAAGCAAGCGGTGCAGAGAAGTCGCGCATGGTGCAATACGGAGACGATCTTCTGGATCTCCCGCTCGCGAGTCTTCACTGCCTGTCGGAAAGTTGTACAAGAACTCGGACGTGTCTTATGTTTTGCCTTGTTCTCCTGACACCCATCTGCATGACTCGTCTTGCCAGCAATGTACTGTGTGCGACTGTCCGTTAGGACATGTACACCTGTGAACGGGCGCTTGGAGGAGTGGGTAGGAGGCGGCGGGGCGTTGAACGGGGACAAGCGACTGCGTGCATTGTCCGAGTCGGTGTAGTGGGCAAAGGGGCGTACAACGGAGACGTACCCGATTGTCCTCGAGGCAGGCCACTCTCAGGCCCACGTCCAAGGCACCCCACCCGCGCACCTATAAATTCTCCCGCGTCCACACACGTCGAGGTCGCCGCCTTCACAGCCCGCGTCGACTAGTAGCAGTCCGCGGCCGGCTCGCGACCACCAAGACTTTGACTCTGACCATCAACGCCCGACCCCCGTCTCGGCAGCAACATTGCCTTTCGCGCGAGCAGACAAACTATTTGAGGAGACCCAATGGCGAGCTTTGACATGGTCGTGGTCGGCTGCGGTGAGTCGCGTCGCGTTGGGTGTCGGCTAGATCAGACCTAACGAGCTGCAACTTCGCAATGTCCTCAAGGGGGCGGACCGAGCGAGGACAACCTCTCGAGGTGAGTGTCTCGTGCCCCTCCTGTGGTGCGCTGGTCAACTGATCCTCGCAGTTACCTGCTCAAGGCCCACGACGCGACCTGGGAGGACGGCATCATCGCGCTGGAGGCAGGTACGTGGTCCTTCGCGTTCTTCATCGCCCGCGTCACCCATGCGTCCCGTCAATGCAGGCTCAGGGCTCGGCGCTATGGCAAGGTTGCTCGACTCGCATCCTGATGCGTTCGCTCCCGACCCCTCCGAGTCCGAGACTAAGGGAGAGTCCAACGGCTTCCTAACCACTGCTGCGGAGGTCTACTCCCGTATCCGGTGCGTCCCCGCGTCCAGCCCGTCAAGAACGTGGCACGAGTGGCGAGACAACGTGCTGAGCCTTCGACCTTGTTTTCGGCAGCTGTTACCTCGTCACGCACGCCCATCTCGACCACGTCAACGGTCTGGTTCTCTCCGCGGGCTCCGTCGCGGGCCCGCGAAGCTCGTGTATGGCGCGAAGAAGACACTCGAAGGCGTCGCATCCATATTCTCCGGAGACATCTGGCCGAAGCTCGCAAGCTGGGCGGACGCGGAAGTTCCGGGCAGCACATTGCTGCTCTCTCCGTGAGTCCTCTCTCGCGCGGCAGCACGCCTCTCCCCCTGACGCCTTGAGCAGCCTCTCGCCCGACGCGGCGTACACCAACGTGGCACGCGACATCTCCGTGCGCATGATGCCTATCAGCCACGGGCAGCTGGACGACGGCCCATATCCGTGCACGGCGTACTTCGTCCGGCACGACGCGCAGAACCGCGAGTTCCTCTTCTTTGGCGACGTCGAGCCGGACACCGTCTCCCCGGACCCCCAGAACCGCGAAGTCTGGCGCGCCGCGGCTCCAAAGATCCCGGACACCCTCTCTGCGATCTTCATCGAGTGCTCGTGGCCGTCGGGGCGCGAAGACAAGCTCCTGTACGGCCACTTGAACCCGGAGCACCTTGTGGACGAGCTGTCTGCGCTCGCCGTGGAGGTCGCGGGCTCGCGCCAGCGTGCGCACAGTCGTGGGCAGTCCAACGGAGCTCGGAAGAAGAAGCGGCGCAATCACGATTCGCTGCCGAGCACACAGGGCGTGCTGACCGGTCTGCGCGTGTTCATCATACACTGCAAAGACGACATACAGGGCACCTATGACGAGCCAATACATAAAGTCATTGCTGGTCAGGTGCGGAGCCTGGTGGAGGCGAAGGGTTTCGGCGCGGAAATTTTGGCCGTCGAGCAGGGAATGCATATAGGTGCGTCTTTCGCTTATCCGAGCCTCACATCCACTCACGCCTCTTTAGCAATCTAACAGGTCCGGTTCCATTACGACTTTCTTTGACATTCTTCTCGCAATGTATCATTATACGCAGGTTTCGACGCACCACATCTGTAGCCCTAGTCACTGTATCCATACCCGTTCAGGTCCCATTAGAACGTTGACCATCACTCGATGTTCCTGCGGATGCCGTTCCGCTCCATAACAATACTATTACTGCGCTCATAAGGGGTCGTAGCGAGGTATATACGAATGTACAGGAAAGCAGGATCAGAACGAACACAGCCGGCGCGCGTGCGTCGTGGACGGCTAATAGCTATATGTGACGAAGCATATGAGCGGTCATAACCACAACAGACGAAGGCCGCCAACCTCGGCAGCAGATTGGTGCGCGGCGCGCATGCGTCGCCGCCCACGGGTCGCCCTCATGACGTGGACGACGCGTACAGCTTGACGACGCCGTCTGCGCCTGCGCTGGCCATGATGGGCAGCGACGGGTGGAACTCGACGTCGAGCACACCCTCGCGCGCCTTTTCTCGGTGGCTCGTGCTCTCCTGGATGCACGCGCGCGAGCCGAGGATGTCCCAGAAGCGCACCGAGCAGTCGTGGCTGCCGGAGACGAGGGCGAAGCCCGTGGCATCGATGGACAGGGAGGTGACCGCGTCAAGGTGCGCAAGCATGGAATGCGTGCACTGGCCTATTGAGACACGGAGATACAGTCAGCGGAACGGGAGGGTGGGGAGGATGCCTAATTGACGTACCGGTGACGATGTCGAAGATGCGTATATGCTTGTCCTCGTGTCCGGTGATGAGCAGCGGCATGGTTGGATGTGACACGACGCTGTTCGCTTGGGCGGAAATAGAGTCGTCTACTCCTCTTCGTCAATACATGCTCGAACCCTACTACTGGACGCCACAGCCACTCACCACCTTCGACAGGATCGACTTGGAACCTCGACAGTTCCTTCCCACTCTCAATGTCGAAGATCTTGATGACTGCGTTCTGGTACGCGACAGCGACCTTCTTGAGATCCGTCTTGATCGCCTCAACCGCGGTCGCGCCAGGCAAGTCGCCCTCGGGGCTCAGGTCCGTGTTTTCCAAGCCGTTGTACGACCAAGACAGCTTTAGGGAACCACCGCCTGAGGGCCCTGACACGTCCCAGACCTTGACCAATCCCTCTGCGCCGCAACTGATGAGCGTGCTCTCGTCGCGCGCCAGCGCCAAGTCCCACACCGCGTCCGTGTGGCCGATCAACTCGCCCCGTGCCCGCGTAGAGTCGTACGGCGCGTACGTCGTGTGCGATGGGGCAGGCAACGCCCAAATGCGGATGGAGGAGTCCAAGGAGGCGGAATAGAGCAGGCCCTTTGCGGGCGAGTGGACCAAGCGGGTGATTGCTGCCGAGTGGCCACGAAGCGTGAGCTGAGGCTCGACCTCGGTCGTGGGGCGGGATCTGCAATTGAACTTAGTCCCCTAGAGGCAGCTTCGGAACACGGCACAACGCACGCAGAAGAGGCCAGACTGGCGACGTCCACACGCCAGATCTTGACCGTACTGTCGTCGCCGGCACTCGCAAGGCAGAGCTCCGTCGGGTGGAACGCGAGTGCACGGACGGCGTCGAGGTGACTGAGGAATAAGTTAGCTCTGTCGGGATCCGAGAGAAAGATGCGCTCTAAGGTGGTCACGAGACTGACTTCCGGAGTGTCCTCTTCGCTTTCCACACCTTCGTACCCTCACCCTCGCTCATGACGCTTGCGTCATCGTCGTCGACCTCTCCATCATCATCCTTCCCATCATCCTCATCATCCCTTGTGCGCCCTTCCCATGGGCCAGCGCCGGTTATTGAGTTACTGAGCTGGTGACGAGCCTGCTCAGAACCCTCCTGTGATAACCGGAACCTCTCCTTCCAATCACCCCCGTCGTCGGACATAGGCTGGTCACCCTCATCCCTGTCCTTGGGTTCTCCAGGGAATGCTTGCTGGGAGCCTTGCGGTTGCTGAGGCGGCGGTATGGACGGTGCTTGGTTGGATTGCTGCCCAAGCACCCCGGGCCCTGCAAGACCCGGACGGTCCAAGGGATTTGTCTGCGGGGCAGCAGGCGCGGTCGAAGGACCGGACATCAAACCCATGCCATTGAGCATAGAAAACTCTTTGCCTACTTCTGGCATAGCCTTCCGCGGACGGCCGTTGTATGCCATCTGGTCAAATTGAGGAACGTTCGGAAGCTGGAGGGGAAGCGCAGAGTTGGCCAGCAGTGCGCGGTTGGGAAGCGGGTTCATGGCTTGCGGTGATGTGAGATATGAGACTTCTTGCAGGCACCTGGTGGCGAATGAAGACGCGGACGGATGGACAGTGACTGGGCACGTACTGCTTCAAGAAATCCCGGCTCCTCGCTCTGCTCTTGGGGTCGCGGCCTGGAGGAGGCTTACCCATTGTGCCCGCCGTAGCAGCGTTGGGATTCACACCCGACCATGCCGTGTTGCTGATCCAAGTCTGCGTACGGCTTGGCGGTCCACCAGATGCCGCACCGTTAGGCACAGACCCGACAGACATCCGGTCGGGGGCAGAGGTGAATCTGAACATATGTGAATGACAGGGCCCAACGCGGGTCGCACGACTGCGACACGTACCTTCGCTACGTGGAGAGCTGCCGCTGCTCGCGTCGTCTTTTTGCGACGTGAGGGCCATCTGAGACTGCAGCGACGCGAGCTTGGCGGGAGGGACAGACTGTGCGGCAGGCTGGACGAGCTGCTTGGAGCTGCGACACGACACGTCAATGTCGCGCATGCGGGTATGATGACGACCGTGGACGCGTACCGTTCGACTCGCAGAGCATACTCGAGCATCTTGATGCGCCGCATCAAGTCGAGCTTCACATTGTCGAAGGAGCGGCGTTCGCCCTCGAGGAGCGCAATGCGGGCCTTGGAGTGCACAATGAGCAACGCGCCGCCCCCGGCCCAACCCCCTGCAGCACCCCACGAGACAGCGAGGACTCACCCGCATCTCCGCCCTCTCAATCTCCCACTCATTTCTGTCGCGTTCATACCGTCGCCATTCGGTTTGGAGGAAGTGGAGGACGCTTGAGAGCGTGTAGTCTTGGCCGCTCTGTGGGGGGAGGGGTATTTCGGACGGTTGAGGGCCTTGTTGCTGCTGGGGCCCTGCTGCTGCTGCTGTTGTTGCTGCTGGCCTAGCGGGGCTTGTTGGGGGCGGCGAGCGAGCCCAACATGGGGAGCTGGATGGAGGAGTACGAGACAGAGTTTTGTGGTGGAGGTGGTTTCGAGTTGATTCGCAGCGCCGCGCCGTTGATCATGTTTGGCCCAAACAACGTGAACTTGATTGCTCCCTACCAACCCCCGTCGTCAATGTCGTCCCGCTCGTCGTTCCTCGCACCGTCGGCCCAGGCAAACGCAGCTTCGAGCGTACCAGGAGCCCGAGGAGAGTACACGACGCTTATTTCTCTACCCTGCCAGCTCCGTTTGAACTTCAGCTGCCTCGTTTTCTGCATCTCTCAACATTTACGTAAATCGGGGTCGGCGAACGCCTATTGTACGGTTTACCTAGACCTCTGTTGTATGGAAAGGCATCGGCAGGCTTGGGTGCTGCAAGAAGGTCTGTGTGTATGCATTGTATGAATACATAGTATGGGCCAAAAGAAACAAAGCAGTGCGAAGGGACTCCGTCGTACTCTACCAAATACGGCCGTGCAGCAAGCAATCCATAAGTAACTGAGTCCATTATAGCCCTAATTATGCTATAGCTATATCATGTTGCGCCCGAAGCGATGAGTTCATAGGGAGGAGGTGGAGTATCGGAGCGGATACCGTCGTCCGCATCGTCAGGTAAGCGGACTGTAGCTGGATCGAGCGGAGGGTCGCGACGGGAACTGGTAGACGACCGCACCGACGGTGTCTCGATCAACGAAGGACGCCCGCTGTCTCGTCTGTGTGTAGAGGGGGGCTCCGTTGGTGGAGATGGTATAGGAACGGAGGGCAACATCGCGGTCGCGGTAGGAAAGTCTCTGCCAGCCAGTTTTTGTCGTATGAGATGCATAGCTACAGCGAAGTCGTCGCGAGTTATGCGACCATCGTGTTCTGAATCCGCGAGGTCCCTGTCAAGTGCCCATGTTCAATGACAAGAGTCCAACAACACTGTCGAGGGGTTGCCACATACCAGATAGTCGCCATGACGTCGTTGGGTAGCTTCGCTCTTGCAAAGAAAGGTACGGCCACGTCGGATAGGAGGTATCCTTTCCTGTAAGTGTCCAGTTGGTCGAAATATCGGTCATATCGGATTCGGTCCTCAAGCTTGATGTTCCAATGCGCGGGACTCGTCGGTTGTGATTGGACGTAATTCGTGGGTCCTGGGAGGGGGACATGGGGAATGGGGCGGGTGTATTGGGAGATGAGGGGTAAGCTATGATAGGTGCGAGTGCGGGAAGATGTGACGAGCTTCGAGAAGGTCGCAGGGCTGAAGAATCGGATGTCCCCCTTGATGGTCCTGAGTCTCCTCGAGAGGCATTGTGACTCAAGGATGGACGCGATGTGTTGCGGTATGGGTCGAGATGTCTAGGTGTCTCGTCAGCGATCCCAGCGTAAGCATCGTTGTCGCGGCTGGGGCCGGAGGTAGACAGGACACCTGATGGAAGTGAGTTCGGTAACTTGTGCCCATCCTTTCTCATCTTCACTAGGTGCATGGCCATTGTGAACTCGTCTCGTGTCAAGTATCCTTTGCGTCCGATATCCACCATATCCCTACCACAGCAAACTGAATTTTGAGCGCGGCAGGGATGAGTGAAGCTACTCACCAGATTCGACTGGTTGCATTCCTTGACAAACCTGCCTGGTGGATATATGCACATACAGCCTCGGCTGTAGCATAGCCCTGATTCTGTGGATCCATAGTTGAGAAGAGATGGTTTGCCTGAACCTTGGTTGCAGGCGAAACATCCCAGGAGGGGCTAGGCAGTTGTGAAGGCGACCTGCTAGGATGTCGAGGCGGAGGCGGACCGGAAAAGGGGGATGCATAGGCTGCTGTGGAGGGATGTGTTGGATGTCTGGGTGAAGGACGTCTGTAAGGAAGAGCATCAGGTGGAGTTGATGTGGATGTTTGGCGTGCGGCCTCTTCGTATAGTTTTAATGGAAGAGCAGTCGGCACCGATGTCAATCTCCCGGTCATCAATGCTTGTATGAGGTACATCGCAATGGTGAAATCCGAGACGTCGAGGAAGCCGCGACGGCGAACATCAGCAAGAGCCCTGGGCGAGGACAAAGTGTGAGGGAACCGGGTAAAGTCAAGAAGGCGTGTATATCATACCATATCTCTGAGAGAGTACTCCATGGCAACTTCGATTTCATGAACACTTCCCTAGCGTGTTCGCCTACTATGATGTTGGGATCAAGTCTTGCACTTACAGCGGTGATACTCACCACTTAGGATACCATTCTGAGCTCGGGAAGTCTTGAATATCCTCTTGAACTTCGCGAGGTCATGTGAACTCAACGGGGGTAGTTCTTCGAAGGCAGTGGACGGTCCCGCCGTGGGACTCGTGGGCAACGGTGAGATGTTCTCAAGAACAGCTCTTGGTCCCGCTATGTACCATGAATACCAGCCGTTGGAACGCATAGGCACTATAATACTTACGTCTTTTGACCAACGCTTCAGTGACTGGGGCACCGCCTTGTGCGTATCCAATCAGCCGCAGTGCAACCCCGACACCTTGCCTGTCCAAAAGCCCATCCTTGCTATCCACGCTCGCGATTTCCCATATCCTTGCAAGAGCGTCGGGTGGCAGGTTCGACGCGCTGAATATTCGTGTCGCCGTTTGCGGATTGATCTTACCGGTGTATTCGGGATCTCCAGTGGATAGTACCCACTCGATGAGTGGGCCTTCCTCAGGCGCTGGGCGATACTCGGAAACCGCTGTTAACGCTTGAATCTGGTGCGGCGTTGCATGGCACTGAGAGTTAGCACAAATAGAAGGAGAATGACACACGTACGAGCCGTTCAGTCTTCATCCGCTCCTCCGCCTCCTGTTCAATGGCAATGCGCTCCAAGTCTTCGTGCATTCTCAGACATTCCGCCAATTGCTCGTATGTGCTCAGCAACGTTGCTAGTAGTTGTTCTTGCACTGTCTCTGCGGCTGGCCCGGCCACTCGACGGGATCTCTCAGCTTCTGTGGTTGCCCATGGAATCTGCGAGCCGATCAATTCATGGGATGCCCGAGCGCGCCCCAACAGTTCCTAGGCCGGTCGGTTGGTTTACACAAGATGGAGTACTGTGAGAGACACGCTACCTTCGTAATCTCATTCTTGAGCTCTTGAGGCTTGGCGTAAATCAGGACTTCTTGGAGCAACTCCGCGTTGCCTCGGCCGACCTTGCAAACGTTGAATAGCCGCTGGACGTCATCCTCGGGAGAGACGACGGCGTGCTGAGACGCTGCAGAGGGTTGTGTTGACGGCCCGGGGAGCGACTGAAGGTAGGTGGGAGAGAGAGGAGGGGGTGGAGGGCCGTCTGGAGGTAAGAGGATCATGTAGAGAATGTGGTTGGATGTCGGTTGCCTATATGATATCTGATATCGCCGTCGTGACTTACAATTGTAATAATAGTTGCTGTAAGCCCACGTTCCCGTTTGGTTCGGATAGCACAGGTTTCCCCGGTAGGGCACGGTGGACCGGCGCCGAAGAGGCATCCGGGGACGGCGACGTTGGACTCTGGAGAACCTGGGTCGATGACGGTGAGGGCAACGTCAAGGACCTCTGAGGCCGTTGGCGCGGATGAATTTCACACTGGATTTCATCCGAAATTCGCATAACGTTGTGCCTACAAGCGGATGAAAGTTATCCGAGTCACGGATGAAAAGGCATGTTGATGAATCATCCATTTAGTGCAACATTTCAGTAGGGTCTGGTAAACGGGTGAATGTCGACCACGATTCAGTATTCAGGCCTCAGCCATGCATGATACATGTCTTCACGAGATATCGTGCACCACAAAAGAGCTCAGATGATCATTGAAGTGCTTGCGAGTAACTACACCGTGTATCATACTGTCTCTCCATCTACGAGCATGGATTGATACCGCCTGTCGCCCGAAATCGAGACGTGACCTTCTTCATAACACCAGGGCTTTTAGACCATGATATCAGGAGGATAGCACTGCCAGTGAATGCTACTCACCATGATGGTTTGAATATCTCAGCAGCAGCTGTCGAAGAACGATACTAGTAGGTGCTAGGCGCAGCATAGCGACAGACTTGACACAGACACAGTAAGTGATCCACAATGAGGCAAGCAAGCATCCTCCCAGATAAGAAAGCAGACTGGTTTACTGAGATGTCGACAACAAGCAGAGTACTAGTGGGCCGGATCTCTAGGGTGGTGGTGGTAGCGGACGAGGAGACGTACTGTGGGGGCGAGCCTCCCAACCGTACCGAAAAACAGTGGGGCTCTGACGTCATCATAGGCGCTCGTGTGCTTGGAAAACTGTTAAGTATCGCAGTTGAAAATCACCCTTAATTGGCTGAATTCTCCGGTCCCATTTTCAGCAAGAGTTCAACCTAACCGGCCTAACCCCGAAAGCGGATGAATAGCCCAAATCATCCAGACCCCCGGTAGATTTCATCCGCGGCGAACTGCACAGTGGACCAAGGACGGTGCTGGGACGGCTGCTCGCAGTCACACACCCACAGCTGCGCAGCTGGTCTAGGACTTTGGGATTCATGCAGGCACATGCGGGCGCCCGGCGTGGCCACTGGTGGCTGTAAGTAGGCTTATGTACTAGGCTATCTTACGCCGATCTTATTAGTCTGGATGTATTGGGGATCATTCTAACAAGTAGCAGCCAACACGGGACTCGCAGCGACACTGGATACAGGCTCGTTGCGAGAGGCGGTGGCGAACCGCGCTCATGCTGACGAGAAGGCAGAGGTTGTGGTCTGTTGAGCAGGGCGGATTGGAGAGGATTGGACCGCCTCGTGGTGGAGAAGACAAGGGAGGTTCACACCGGCAAGCGCCTGACTGGCGGGCGTACTTTTTCCATCAACGACCATCTCGCTGTCTGGTGCATTGTCCACTCCCTCTACTTCCTCCTACCCCCATTAGTTCCGTCTAACGAGTCATTTCACGAACGGCCTTGTATCATCCACCACTAATACTCCTCAGGCGTATCCGTCATGACCAGCTCCTCCTCCACCCCGGACATCGCCTCCCAAGTCGCAACCCTATCCCTCGGCACCCAGCCCTCCCAGCAACGTCTTCACGACACTTACGACTTCGAAGGCAACGCAGGTGGCAATGTTAGAAACCCGTACTTTACTTCCCCTCCTATCCCCGCACAATCGCAGTACAACCCCCTCGGCATGAACCAGTCGCCTCTCAAGAACAAGGCTTCTCGCGCTGCCCTGCCCTCTGTACGTCCTCCAGCCTCACCCTTGCCCTGACCATGCTCTGCTCACTCAACATGCATGTTCAACCAGCAATGGCTCGATAACACCGGTGGCATCCCTGATAATCGCTCCCTGTCGCCCCCCAACAACTCAGATCTCTCATCCTCCGGGGGCTCTCCGCCCTTGGGTCACATGCATGCCCCGCCAATCACTCCTGGAACACCTGTCGGCGACGACGAAATCATCCCGACCGCGATTGTCATAAAGAACATCCCGTTCAACGTTAAACGTGAGACCTTGCTCGACATCATCGTAAGTCTCCACACTCTCTTCTCCTACGGATCAGGACGGGCATCTTGACACATTTCCAGGCATCGCTTTCGATCCCGACTCCGTATGCATTCAACTACCATCTCGACCAGTCGGGTCAGTTCCGCGGCCTGGCCTTTGCCAACTTCCGCCAGTCTGTGGATGCCGATGCTGTGGTTGCTGCCCTCAACGGCTTCGACGTTCAAGGCCGCAAACTGCGTGTGGAGTACAAAAAGGTTCTGCAGGCCGGTGAGAAGGAACGGATCGAGAGAGAGAAGGCGATTCGTCGCATGCGTTCCATGCAGCTCGAAAAGGAACAGCAGGCGATGCAGCACCAGGGAGGTTACGATGATTTCGGCACCGTTCTCTCCACTCCGTTTACGCCGCAGCGCTCGTTCTCCGCGTCCAACGTCTATCAAAGCTCGCAGTACTCGCCGCCGCAAATGCCGCCTCTTCCGACTTCACATTCGTTCAACGTCTCGTCTCCTCCTATGCCTTCCGTGTCCCCTGGCGTTGGTGGCTTGAAGTCGCCTTCTAACGAGCTGGACTTGAACGACCCGTCGACATTGGAGATCTATTCCCGCATCCTGCTGTTCAAGGACGATCCTATGCGTGACGAGCTCGCCTTTTCACGAACGTTGTCTCCTAAGCAGCGACGTGTTGTGCACCTCGTGGCCCAGAAGCTTGGGGTTTACCACTACTCTGTAGGCGAAGGCGAAGAGCGGTATGCTGTCGTAACCCGCATTGATCCCAACCCCGTAAGTCGCCGTGATGGGTTGTTGACGACAAATGACTAAACAATCGTAAGCAGACAGGTCGGCAGACGCTGTCGCGCGCACCCCCATCCTATCTCTCTCCGACGTCCCCGATGACAGCCTCGACCCTCCGTGTCAAGAAGTCCATGCCTGACATGAAGACTCTTCAAGCGCAGGCTCCTCGTCTCCAGACTCGTGCCTCCAACGGCAACATCCGTGAGGGGTACGCGACGATCGCCTCTCCATCTCGTCGCTCTCCTGGGTTTGCCGCGTTGTTCGGCAACACCGGTGCCTTTGGAAGCAACGGCATTCCTCCTGTACCCACGCTCCCAGCTAGCGTCTCTGGCTTGAACAGCGGCGGCATGGACAGTCCAACTGGTGTGGTCCGTCAACCTCGCGGCCCCGGTGCAGGAGGCTTCGAGTCCAGGAGGGAGCGCCGCGAGAGTCAGACCAACCGTGGCGGCTTTGAGGCGCGTTCCCATGAGCCGCTGGAGATCTAAAGGACCACACTCCACGCAAGAGCGCAGCGACCCGCGGGCTGGACGGTTCGTGACGTACTCTCTACATGCTACATTCTGTTCGTACAGACTCGACACCCTCGTTCGTCCATCCTCATCTCTCCTGCTTTCATGGTTTGCTGCTTCTCCTCTCCCCGTTTCCTGCATCGCCCATCCTTCAGCCTACATGGCCAAGTACCCTCCTAGTGTGCTCCACATTAATCATGGCTGGCGGTCTCTGCGGAGCTAGAGAGCGCGCCGGTGCATCCCCTCCGTTGTCTTGTGATGATGAAAGCCATATTAGTGTTTCATTTGTCCTTTTCTTGCATGCTAGGCCTTAGTCTCCAACATCACCCCATATATCATAGTCGTCCTCTGCTCATGCACGTTCATGCTTCATTGCCTTCCCGATTCCTGATTTTCATCCTCCTCTCCCGTCCGTCCGTAGGTTTTGGTTGTATGATTGACTGATATCGCAAGTTAGAGAAAGTGCGAAGGTGTATATATTGGATGGACAAGGGCACACCTCACAGCCTTATGCATGTCCTGTACTACACTGTATGCGCGTGTAGAGTCTGAACCTGTGTCTCGGTTCCTACCGCCGTAATATTACTCGCATTCGGGACGCGTTCAAGTTGTAGGCGCCCATATAGAACACGCTCCGGCGCGTCCCTCCGAGACGCGCTGGTGCTGCAGCTGACCGTGTCGACTCGGACTCAGGATTCTTTCATAACCTCCTGCCAGTACAACTTTTCACTGCACAACATCCTTTTAGTCTGGCACTTGGCTCGAAGAACAAAATGCCTAGTGCAACGGTCGTACACGCTGCCATGTTCGCCGTCGGGGCTCTTGTCGGCGGTGGTGTGGCTACCGCGATCAGCTCACGGAGGAGGGACATGCTTCCTGCGAAACCTTCATCGGCACATGGGCCAGTGCCCGTACCACCTCCTGTGCTGGATGTGAAGGCTGGGGAAGGTACAATGATGAAGGCTCCGCCGGGGTCCATGATGCAGGTTGACACTGGAGTATTGAAGTATGGGCATCCTGGTACGTCCTCGCTTTCAAGCCATTTCACATACACGGATGCGATTCGAAGGTGCCATGTGCCCTCGCTATATAGGGCCTGTATCAGACCTCCTTGTGCGACGGGCATATATCACCGCCTACGATCGACAGAGGAGACATCCAGCCTGGGTATGTTTCTGAATACTCGTCACATATTCCACGGTCGGCACGGGCTTACTTGCTGCTTTGCGCCAGACAGCAGAGCACTTGACCCTCGCATCCCTTGGCAAATCGGCGCTGCAGCCCCAGGGCGGGGCGTCGGGTGACCGCACGAACTCGCAGTTCAAGGAAGACGCGTCGGTTCCTGCCTTGTTCCGCGCGAAACTGCAGGACTACTTCCGTAGTGGGTATGACCGTGGACACATGTGCGTTCTTCTTGGCTTTGTGCGTTTGGACCAGGGCCACAACATTGGCCGATATCATTCGCAGGGTTCCTGCCGCGGACGCGAAGATTTCGCAAGTGAGGTTATTTGGTCGAATGGCTCCATTCATCCTGCTAACATTCTCTCTAGGATGCCATGAATGAGACCTTCCTCTTGACAAATATCGCTCCGCAAGTCGGAGACGGATTCAACAGACATTGTAAGCTCCATACAACTGTAGGGTGCCATTAAGTCCGTTGATCTTGATTTTCTCTAGACTGGGCATACCTGGAGGACTGGTGTAGACGCTTGACATCGTCGTTCGCCGACGTCTACGTCTTCACCATCCCCCTGTACCTCCCGAAGCAAGAACCAGATGGGAAATGGCGTGTGGTCAGTGTCTACGTTGAAATTCTAGCGCAACTGGACTCACGTTCCATGCATAGTCGCATGAAGTAATCGGCTCCCCACCAAACGTTTCTGTACCCACGCATTTCGCGAAAGTGGTCCTCACGTCAAAACCTTCTTCCCCAACTACGCCGAATGTGCTGGAGATATCTACCGGTGCATTCGTCTTACCGAATGCTGTCATTCCTGACGATGCCAAGCTGGAGAGCTTTGTCGTGCCAGGTAAACACTTTCTGTATTGTCTCGACATCTACTGATAATGACATCTCCGTATAGTTGATGCGGTAGAACGAGCTGCTGGGTTGACTCTCTTCTCGGACGCCGTCAAGTCTAACTCAAAACACATCTGTCAGTCGACAAAGTGCGAGGTCATCGTTCGTCGTTTCGATGACGCGCAAAAGCGACCCGAGATGCGCAGAGCTATCTCTGCACCCAAGTAATACCCTCACCGTGGCCCCTTGTTAGGGGGGAATTGTTTCGTCTTACCGTACTGTCGATAATAATCTACCGGGTTAATGATTGCCAGATCTCAAAGCAATAGATCACAGATCCACCGCCGTCCCTATTGGCGACACTGCCTGCTTCTCCTTATCTCGTGCCAGCCGTCCTTTGCCTCGTGCGTGCTCAACCTCGAGCCACATCTTCTCCGCCTCTTCCCACAGGACCATATCTTCGTCGTACATCTGCTCGAACCTCTCGATCTCTCTAGTAAAGGTCTCCTTCCCGGACTCCCCGCGCGCAAGAATCGCTCGGACGCCGTCGAGGAAAGCCGAGAGGACAGTGAGGTTGTGCATGGCTAGCAGAGTGTGCGATGACATCTCGTGCGTGTGTAAAAGGTGATGGATGTACGAACGGACGAAAGGTACCTGGAGGGCCGATGGCGGCAGAGGATGTTCCGAGCCCTGCCAGGCTTGGATGTCGACAGAACTGTGCAGAAGTCGTGAGGACGGCGAACGAGGAGAACATGCTCCACATGGACAGACCGGAAGGTCCGTCAAATCCCGGTGCTGTGACGACTTGCCGTCCGCGAAAGTAGACGCAAGTCTCGAGTGGTCGTGTCGGTATACGGAGTCGAAGAGGTTGTGTCCGAGATCATGTTTCCCGTTCTCTCGTGTCTTCGGGAGAGGACAGGGCTGCGTTGTAGCTGTCGGTGCTGGGAAGCGGAAATCCAACGCAATGCCGATGTCTGCGGCGCGCTGTGCCCAGAAGCCGTCCACGAGGTCGACTCCGACGTCCCTAACGACACGCAAGATCTCGTGAGGAGAGACAGGGGAATTGATAAGACGTGGTTTGTTGGAAGGCAGTGGAACCAAGGATGCTTGTAGCAGTTCTACAAGCTGCGCAGATGACTCTGGAGAAGACCGCTGGCGATCGCTGACCTGCAGCAATTCGTCATGGACCTCTGCCTCGAGGGGCCCACGCTCCGCAGCGCTGAGAGCAGTATGGAGAGGAAGTAGGTCGAAGATGTATCCTGCTACCCCGTCGTCGAGTGTTCTGAGCGACGCAAGCCCGGCAGCGTCTTTCCTTTCGATGGCTTCAGCGAGGCGGTCAGCAAACTCTGCTCGCGCATGGGCTTCAGCGCCGCCGGGCATATGAACGAGGACGTGTGTTGGTTTAGTGACAGGAGCATCGGGAAAACCGGTCGGGACTCTGAGGAAGTCCGCGAGCCATGCTATTGATCGTTCGATGCTCTTTGTCAGGCGTTTCTGGGAGTGCGGAGGAGGTGTGAAAGGGGTGTCGGAGAGAGCCACCACGATGTCTGGGTTGCATTTTTGGACAAAGTTCTTCCAGGCAGAGGGGCTGACCTAGAAAGAGGAGAGGCCTCAAAATGCATCGTCGAAGGGTCCAGCTTCTAGAGACTGTACCTTGCGTACACCGCGAGTGCACTGCGCGGATACGAAATCATTCCCGTTCGGGGGCATCTTCCGGCCATCGGACGGGTCGCGCAGGGTCAATGTTAGGACATGCCTGTCGATGTTATAGCCTAGAAAACTATGTAGTGGGTGCGCTCCGCCCACGATGGTTGGCACGGGTGGGTTCCTGTTAAGACTGGAGAGAAACTGTGGTTAGTGGAGTCATCGCGAACAAGGTATGGCAGGAGCATCTTACAATGACTCGAACGAAACCTGTACGTGCCGTATGGCCTCTGTGCGGTTGAGGCTATCTCGCGAGAAGTGGGGTACTATCCCTCGCGATGTTGCGGTGAGTAGTGCTGGTGTATCTGTCTGGATTATAGGGGTTCCATCCTCGCGATCAATGCTGATGCTCCCCGTACGCGGACCGAATTTGCCTGAGGAGGTCGCGGGAGTGAACAGGGCCCGAGTCGTCATGTTCGTCGATCGCGCGGCGCGCAGGAGTATATACAGCGCAACAGTGCGCGGAAGAGATGCGCGACGGATCAGATCTAGTATCGCGAAGGATGATTTGGGGTTACGGTGCGAGGTCGCGCGGCAGTGGGACTCCGGACTACTCCGGAGAAGTGGGGACAAGTGCAACATGTAGCGGGCCGCGGCGCGCGCGACGACGCGCGACGCGACAGGACGCGACGCGCTGCGCGCTCATGTCAGGAGCGTCTGCCTCCTGGCGGTGGACGTGCGCAGCTCCTCCACCAACCATCCTCTACCCTTCGCGACCTGCTATCTACGCTTGCACGACTCTGCGCCCTCTTGAACACGCCTTGCAGGCGTATTTCGCTCGACGTCTTGGCCATTCAAGACTTGGTGCCTGAACAGTCTACAGTCAACTAAGCTTAATCAGCCTCAGGAGGCAACGTCAGCATTGGGACAATTCCTATAATCGACCTCAGAATACAACTCACGGTCGCGGAACTGTTTCGCGATGGCTAACTCTCGGGATGCACTCGTATGTCCCCCTCCCCTCCACCACCTACGCGGACCCTTACCAAGCATCTTGTAGTGGGAGTCTGGCTACGACGAGTCAGTGGAGGTGAACCAGCGCGCTCTTATTGACAAGGTCCTTGCACGCTACTCCGGGGAGTTCACGGGTGAGTGTCGATCCAAGACTAGCTACAGGAGTTATGGTTGACCCGATATATATCGCAAGTTTTCCGCGAGTTGTTGCAGAACTCCGACGACGCCAATGCGACTGCTGTAGAGATACACTTCGAGACTAAGCAGTATATTGAGAGAAGAAACGCCGAGAACAACAGCGAGGAAGACGGACTGGCCGTCACGCAGGACGACAACCTGCCGGATCTGAAGACGAGTGTGGTGTGTTCTTCAGACCTGATTATAATGCGAAGAAGCCCTCAACGTAGTCTAGGTTCACCAATGGACTTTCAAGAACAACGGCAAACACTTTGGAGCTGAGGATTGGAGCCGGTTAAAGAAGATAGGTGTGTACCAGTGCGCAAATATCATTGCGGGATGTAACAAAAGTCTACAGCGGAGGGAAACCCTGATGAGGAGAAGATCGGTGCATTTGGCGTTGGTCAGTACATGGCTGTGTTCCACACTAAGAGTCTGGACTGATATTACGTGGCCCAGGTTTCTATTCCCTCTTCTCTGTGACTGAAGAACCTTGGGTATTCTCGGGAGGTAGGTATTCTTGTTACTCATGGCATTGAACTATAGTAATACCTCGTCTCAGGCCAATGGATGAATTTCTATTGGAAAGACAAGAAGGATCAGGTGAGACATCCATAACCCCCTCTATAGTCTTCCGTAGTGACTCGTCCTGCAGCTATTCGCGCGTCGAGGAGCCCGCAAGGATGCCGACAATGACCCATGGACGACATTCCAAATGGAACTGCGTGAACCTACTCCCATACCTCAGCCCTTCGACTTTACTCGCTTCCTCGCCTCCTCAATCACTTTCATGATGCACCTCCTCGACGTCAGTGTATATCTCGACGATAAACGGTTGTCTCGTCTCACGAAAGCACCCGGTATGCCGAGAGCATTGAGTTTACCCAGAGGGCTTAAGACGGCAAGTCCCCTGCAGACGATGCAGGTCAATGGATTACAAGAGACTCGTGAGATCTACATGCAGTTGCACGCAGATGGCTATTCGTTGACCCGGTGACTGACAGCTCTCTCGATCAAAGCGGATGTCATGCAATGGGTCTATATGGCGGGCACCGAGAAGCCCCAGCCTAAGAAGGAGCCGCCCAAGCTTGCCGCTGGAGGCGGTGGATTCTTCTCCTCGCTCTTCTCAAACCTGACAGGCTCTGCAGCTCCGACACGAGCCGCGACGCCCATGGGCGCACGAAATCCTGAACCACAGATCGATCCAAAAACAGTCGTTGAATCTAATGTTGCATTATCAATCTTCGCGGCTGACATCGTGGTCAAATTGGATAAGAAGATGATCGCAGAGCTCAATCGGTCGACCAAGAAGAACCCGCCCACGAGAATGAAATACGAGTTAATATACGTAAGACGCTACCAACGTGTGCTTGGGTGTATCAGATACTCACTTGTAACCAGACCGGACAAAAGCAGTATGAAGATAGTAAGAAAGAGGACGAACGGCACGGTTGGATCACTGGGAGCGTCTTCCAGGGGTTGCGTGCGGATCTTGAGGGGTACGTGTAGTATGTCTTCGCGGACACAGTGCGAAACTCAACGAGGATATGGCAGAACGGGGCAAGCGAAGGTGTTCATCGTCAGTATTTCAAACAATCTTAGCTGGACAAGATGCCTCATTCTACCAACCATAGGGTCATTCGACAGGCCAATCCACTGGCCTCGGCGGCCATATGTCTGCTCGTTTCATCCCGACTGTCGAGCGAGAGTCTATTGATTTGGTGTACGTTCCTTCCGCATTCCTGCGTGCACTTGCTGATACGTTAGAGGTAGTGATCGTAACGTCGCAGGTATGTGTGGGTTATCTATTGAAGAGAGTCGCTTCCTCAGCGAACATTGCTAGTGTGGAACAAAGAGCTGCTCTATATTGGTGGTTTCCTTTCTCGCGCAGCGTACGAGATCGAGATGGACACCATTCGGCAGCAATGGAGCGATGCCTTGACAGCAGCGCGTGCAAACGGGCCCGACAGCAGTGTGGACGCGGAAGTCCGAACCAAAGTGTGCAATCGCGCGATACACGCACTGAAGTTCTTCACCTTCCATTCCTCGACACCATCCAATGTCGTCTCTGCTTCACTCGAAGAAGGGTTCTTTGCCTGTGCGGCAAACACATGGCTCCTCTCAACGAACAAGTCACCCTTCCCTATGATGTCTACAACTGGAGTGCGCGATGCATCTGAAGTTCGCTATCCCGATGCTACTTTCGCAGGCTTCGTCAAGGACCTTCCCGTCGTTCCGGAGCAGATCCTCATACAGGCAAAGACGATGGTGGATACTCTTCGTACTCGGGGGATGATCAAGGAAATTACCTTTCCGGACGTCCTGCAGGAACTTCGCAATCGCCCTCTGTCGGAGACGGAGATGATCGCCTGTGTCAAATGGTGGATTGAAGTGTACACCCACGGCGATGAGTCTAAACTCAAGTATGTACGGAAGGAGCTCCTCAACGCTGCTGTACTCTCGATCGAGGAGAAGGACAACAAAGCCGCTCAAATAATTCCTCTGTCCGTGATCGAGAGTTTCCTCAACAGCAGAGGCTCGGGCGCACTCATCCCTACGGATGGCCCCCTCCCCCCTCATCTAGTTCCTGTCACGATATCGCGTTACTTCGATCCCTCGTCGCTCATGTCTGCCTTCAACTGGCGCGAATTGAGCATCATCGAGTGGCTGCGACACATCGCCACCCCACCGGCGCCACACGATGCGGAACATGATCTGCATCTGTCTCCTCAGTGGGCAGAGCGTGTAATGAACGTGCTTTCGCGCGCTACCCAGTCTTTACCCAAGAGTCGACAAGACGAAATCACGCTCATCCTTCAGGAGCACGCCTGCATACCTACGTCTGGCGGGCTCAAGAAACCCAGAGAGGCATATTTTCAAAACGCTCATGTCTTCCCCGATCTCCCCGTTGTCACACTCCCTTCCGGCACCGTGGTAAAAGGCCAGCTCGAGAAGTTCTTGCAAGTTATTGGTGTGAGGAAACATGTCGATCTCCAGATCGTGTTCGACCGGTGCGTTCAAGTGCCTACTGTACGTTCTGCGATATTCTCATACGAATAGCAGTATGATCAAGACTGGGGACTGGACCATCGCAGATCTGATCAAGTATCTGGTCGATGTGCAGTCTACGTTGACTCCAACTGAGCTTGAACGCCTTGAGATGACTTCGGCCTTTCCGAGAGAGCGTCATGATGGGGAAAAGTTGCCTGAGAATGGCAAGCCGCCCCGGAGCAGAGCCTCGGAATTGTATGAACCCCTGGATGTTCTCAGACAACTTCAGTTACCTGTGATCGACTGGGGAACGCAACGGAAATGGAGAAGCAATTCGGAGGAAGGTGAATGGGTCTCTCGTGCACTCTGTACGTGTGAAGAGGCTAATCAGAGAACATGGACAGCTAAATTCCTATTCAAGCTGGGCTTGCGACGATACCCTCCTCTTGCTGCTATCATTGGTCTCGCGGCTGGCAACGACGAGGCGGTACGAGAGGCAGCATTGAAATACTTCTTCAACAATCACACGACACGTTACGCTGATTACGATCCCGACGCTTTCTCTAACGTTGCATTCATCCCCGCCTTGAATGGCAATACTCGCTGTATGGCTAGACCGCATGAGGTACGGTCAACCTTGTCTTACGCTGGGTATATGTAATTATCAGTATATTCAGGTCTTTTCTGCGCCTGAGTGGGCAAGCCTTGGGTTCTTGGTAGTCGACCCGTCCCTGAAAGGGGAGGCGTTGATACACCTCCGAATTCAGGAACACCCACAAGGTCCCAGACTCGTCAACCTTCTCAAGTCTTCTCCTCCACGGTCTGAGGACATTGCCAGGCAATGGTTCACAACTCTGGCTAGCCGGATCACTGGTATATCTCCAGTATGTTTGCGAAGACATCTCACTGATATCCTTCATCAGCCTTCTCTCCCACAGAACTTAGAGCTTTGTCACAAACCCCCATAGTTCCCGTCAAGGGAATGAATGGTGCTATTCGACATCATCCCCCCACGCAGTGTTACTTCAAAGGAGAGTCGAAGGCTCAGGTCCATTCCAAATTGTTCACTTTCGTGGACTTCGGAAGCACTGCGAACACCTTCCTGAGTGCCTGCGGAGTGAAGCACGAACCCTCGGTCGAAGAAATCGCCAAGATCCTTCTGGATAACCCTCGCCAATTTTATGAGCTGGCTGAAGGGCGCGATAAGTGCGCTATCATCTTTTATCGGTCATCACATACGCCTAATATCCTGACAGCTATCTGACGGAGTTGCGCAACATCGCAGTCAATAGGCGCCTCTTGTCGTCGGGTACTATGACTCGCATGAAGCGGACCGCTGTACTCCTAGGCTCTCGACGTATGAGGAAGAGCAGGCCTGCGGCGATCAAGAAGCATCCCGATGATCATCCCGGCGATCTCGAAGAGGAAGACTGGGAGTATCAGTGGGACCTATTGACTCCTGACAAGATCGTCATCGCCGACGAGACCAACGCGTATCAATTGTTCGGCGACGTGATTTTCTCTGCTCCTCAAGAAGATCTGCTTGAAGGTACGCGTTTGAGCTAATAGTTTGTCGCGTTGCGTACTCAATCTGCCGGGTAGAGTTCTACCTCGAGCTCGGTTGTAGACGGCTGAGCGGCATGGTTCGAGAGGAGTACAACACGAGTGGCGAAGTTGTCGGCTCACGGAAAGCAGCCGATACGCGCGCCCTCATCCTGGAGCGCCTCCCTCTGTTTCTGCACGAACACACTCACACCAAAACCCGCGTATCGTATTCTTGGCTGAACAACAAGGACAACTTCGTTGTGAAGACATACGGTAAACTCACCGTGACGAAGTCGTTGCAGTTCGGTGAGAAGCGTGCTTCAAAGAGCCAGGATGCTTCTGCGGTTGCTAGGCGCCTTGGTCGGGGACCTATCGAGCTTTGGCTGGCAGGGAACGACCAGGTCGACATGTATGAGTGAGTCGACCATTCTATGTTAGGCCATGGGTGGAGTTCATCCTCCGTACTGCCAGAGTGTCAACGTCGATGTGCCGCCTCCTCTTCGACGCCCCAAAAGTGAACGACGCCCTTCTGTACATGACCATCCTATCAACAGATCTTCGGGCATTGCGGAGACGAGGTTATGATGGTGCGGCTTGCGTTGGCTATGCGTTGTCATGCAGCTAACTTTTCTCTCAAGTGGATCGAATCTTGCGACAGCAGAGGGCAGACCGGCTGGCTGCCGAGGAGGCCGCACGAGCCAAAGCAGCTCTTGTCAGCCAATCCGCTCGGAGTTCCGCTGCGGATGCACTGGTTTCGGACTCTACTAAGCCAGATGGGAACGCTAATGGCGTTCAAGATGCCCTCATCGAGCATGCGCTTTCGTCAGGCGTTTCAGAGGACGCAAAGGGACCTTCACGCGCGAAGAGCACCATCCGTCAATCACTCGACCTTCTGAGGGGCAAGAAGAAACGTGATGACGCGAGTTCCATCGCAGGGCCGTCGAATGACAGCCCTGCCCTCCCGCCAAAGGACCATCTAGACTCTAACTCGGATGCTCAAACGCCATTACCTCCTCCTCCACGTCCTGCCGATCGTCCCCGAACCCCGAATCCATACGCAACCCCGCGTAACAGCATTGGTAGGGCAAATCACGCGCAACAGTATCGACTAGACTGATGCCTTTTCAGCATCGAACATCGACCTTGCCGTTCGGGCCTGTAAAGAGGAAAGAGGCGACTTGCTCAAGAATCGGCAGCATATGCAGATGGTCAAGGAATCGCTGAACGAGGGATATTGTGATATATCCGGACATCCGACCGATATGACCTTAGTTGGTGAGTACTTTGTGACGAGCCTCGAGAGAGGTGCTACTGACTTAGAATCCCTAGGTGAAATGGGTGGGATCAAGATCTTTGTCGCCAAAGGTGGGTGAAGCTGTACCTAGATGGCTGGATAGTGCTCACATCTCTCGTATAAGATGTCCCGGACATCCGGACATTGATTGGTTCAAAGAAGGAGTCATTGGCCCGATTCATCTACACCATTCGCGACTTGCAACAAGTTTATACCCTTCCACCGACGAGCTTGCACATCTTCTACGACCGCGCTGGAGACCTCATTGCGTTCAACAGGAATGCTAGCCTTTTCCTCAATCTGAGATATTTTGAGCAATGGCGTATGTACTGGAACTTCTCCTTTGTGTCGTAATATTGACTTTAGCGCCTCCGATGCAGACGACGCCGAAGTGCAGGCCGGCCAGCTCTCGAATGCATACACCTCATGGTAAGCCTGCAGCTCATGACTCCACGCACGTATGATGTTGAAACCGTCTTAGGTACTTCACGCTAGCTCATGAGATTGCGCACAATCTCGTACGTGCCCATAACTCGGAGCATGAGTTCTATTTCTCGTCGATCTGCGAAGCATATCTCCCCGCACTTATGAAGTTGCTTGCTAACAAGTAGACATCCCTCGTCACGTATAACTCATGGACATGGACTCGCGTTATCTGTACCCTAAATCGTGTATACTACTGCCCGTTACCATTCCTAATAATCCGGATTATGTAGAGTATGCTCAGCTTCCAGTGAATGCGACGGATTTCTGCTTAGATTCTGTTGGAGCGCCGGAGCGGCCTTCGTGGGCGCTCAAAGTACGTAGCACGTGACGTTTGTTCAGGACGCGTTCAAAAACGCGGCATTGCAACTCAACACACGACCGCCACCCACCACGCTCTCCTTCTACTCTCCTGCCCTTCTGTCACCTCCTGTGCGAGTCTATCTGCAACTCTCAATCGCCGTATGGACCAGATCACTTCTTCACTCGCGCCTCGCGCAGCGACTAAGCCCTCAGTGGCGGGAGCGGGAGGAGACCCTGCGGGGAGTGTGACAAAACGGTACGTGGTGTGCATGGTCCCTGATGGCAGGGCTCTGAAGACGTCGTGCGCAGACTCAGCAATGAGCTTATGACGCTCATGGTGAGTCGTCTTCAGCAGCGTTCTGCAGAGTAAGCCTAACCAGTATCCCAGATGTCCTCGTCTCCTGGGATTGTGAGTGATTGCTGCTGCACCTCGCGCAGGGTTTTGGTTGACGATGCTACAACGTGTAGTCCGCGTTTCCGAGATCGGACGCGAACTTGTTTGACTGGGTGGGAACCATTGAGGGCCCACCAGGGACGGTGAGTCTGCGCGCTTTGCATGACAGCCCGCTGCGTGATATGAACGAGCGCGTTTCCTTCCTTACATGGGGAATTCAGGTCTACGGGGGTTTGAAGTTCAAGATCACCATAAACTTCCCTCCAAATTACCCTATGGCCCCGCCTGCAATCAAGTTTGACTCCCCTTGCTTCCACCCCAACGTTGACATCAATGGCGGCGGTATTTGTCTTGACATACTGCAGGTAAGGTTTCGTCCGCGCTTTACTCTACGCCTACCGCTGACTAGTGGAATCCCGTCTAGGACAAATGGTCTGCTGTTTATAGCGTGCAGACAATTCTCCTCTCGCTTCAGTCACTCCTGGGTGGTATGTTCGTCTCAGAAACATGTATGTATTATATCCTAATCAGTCCCATAGAACCAAACAACGCGTCTCCTCTCAACCCGGACGCGTCAGCAATTTGGGATAGCCCCAACGGTAAGATTGTGATGATGTCTCAAATTGTTCTCGTATTGAAGGCATGCTCTTCAGAATTCAAGACTCAATTGCTCAAGCACTACCGTCCCATTACTGACGAGGGATCAGATTGATTGTGAACATCTTTCCCGTGTGTTATGTCTCTGTATCCACCATTGTTGTCTCATCGCATGTCTCGCTATTCACTCTGCTGGACAATACATCATCGGATTCCCCTCATGTTCATACCACACCCCCATGTATACATCGACCCTGCATCGACTCCTCCAATTCAATGGTTTCTGAGATTTTCCAGCTTGCTTCGTCCGGCCCGAAACCCCGTAGTCGCTCGTTGTGAAGTCTATTGAACACCTCGTCCATCATCATGTACACGCGTACACCTATACTTACCTAGATGAATCAGTGGCATAAGATCGCAGCATACACCGTAGCCACCCCGGGTGAGATTGGCAATCATGCCAGCGTTCGTTGCCTGTACAACAGCTTCAATTTGGTTGAAATTGACCACCGCCGGTACCCTTTCCTTCCTCCCGTCTCTCGAGTCTCACCGTCTCCTCACCTCCCAATCGCGACGCAACGTTGCTACATTCGAGTCTCGAGCAACTCGTTGCTCGTTCTTCGCTCGTTCCCTACTTGATTTGTCCCGGTAAGTGTGCGTCGTGACCAGGGAACAGCAATCATGACGACGCGCGGGCGCCATGGCGAGCGCTTATGTAAGGGATAGCTTTTCAGTACTTCAGTCCGGGCCTGGAGTGATGGAGGTCGCTGACTTGGTCTCCTTCCACCTCGTCGTCGCTCGTGGTGTCCGCTGCTCGCTGCTCTTACTTCTGCTCATTCTACAGACAGGCCAGGCTCGGTTGACCCGACTGCTGTCACCATTGCCTTCGCACTCGCGCCGATCCGTTTGGCCGTAGATTAAGTGTCCGGTGCACATTGTGAGTAACGCTTTCGCTACCAATCGAACCACCCCTCTCTTCCGTGCCTTCCTCTATCCCCGCGTTTCAATGCCTCCACTGCAAGCGGTAGAATGGACACTGACAAAGCATCTTCTTGCGCTTTGCGCGCCGCATCATAAACAGCTGCGTCATTCGCCACACACACACTCACCTTTCTCTTATACTACACGCTATACGCATCTCTTCCACCATGCCGCGTCGCTCGCCACCGACTCCCCTTCGCCTGCACAACGGCCCCCTCCTGCCGCGGGGCATGCCTAGACACACCCTCCCCTCGCTCCCGCGTCCCGCCTTCCAATGCCCTATTCCGACGGTCAACGCAGGTCCCATCCCCCGAACTCGCATGACGCACACCGAGCTCCCTGTGCTCGACATCCCCAACATCGCCGCGCCCAGCGCACTCGAGCCGTCCGTGTCCTGGAGCGGGCCGAGCTCGCCCACGTCCGCGAGCTCGATGAGCAGCACGCGCTCGAAAAGGAGCAAGGAGTTCGTCAAGGGCCCGTGGGACCACTCGGGCACGATCCAAGTCCCGATCGATGTTGGTGCGATGCTGCCGCCGCCGATGCCTGCGGCGATCAACGCTCGCGGAGAGGGAGAGGGAGTGGCCGGACGGAGGTGGGGGGCTTGATGTACGGAGGATTGGAGGAGGACGGAGGATGGAGTATTACTCTCACATGTTGTGCTACGCTTGGTCGTATGAGAGCAGTCAAGCTATCGCGTTCGGCATCCATCTACCTGCGGGGTTGGTCGGTTGGTGGTCGGTTGATGCGGAGGCGTCGAGATGTGCAAGTGATGTACAACATCCAGAAAGTATATTCGCCCAGATCATGCTTCTACGATACAACCGTGGATAGTGACACTTTGAGGGAGATAGGGAGAAATGGACTTGTCGTGATCTTAGACGCCGGACTGATCGGACTGATCTTGGTCGATGGTCGTGATAGAGCACTGTTGCCATTGCACCGTTTACTTCTTTCCGGACCTATGAAAATACTGACAGTGAGTGTCCCGACTCTTAATACTGGGGCAATAGGGCATCACGCACTTCTTGATGCCACCGCCGGGAGCACCTCCTAGTCCATGGCACGATGATCAGTGTCCAACTATTTCGCAATCTCTTCGCAGACATACCCTTCGCAGCTGTAAGCGCAGCACTTTAGTATCCGAGCGTACGATGACACCCACATAGCGAAGACCCACCTTTGTCGCGCGCGGCCTTGACAGCAGCCTCCTCTTGCTTCTTCTTTTGCTGGAACGCAACATCTTCTTCGTCCAGCTCCTTCTTGTCCTTCTTAGGAGCCTTGGAACCCGTTAGGTGCGCAGAAGAGGTGGACGAGTGAGGGAAGACATACCTTGAGAGGCTTCGCCTTGCCGCCTTGCCTGCCTGACATGGTTGTTGTGCTGAGGTGGGTTAGACGCTCAGAGAGGAGGCGCACTGAACTCGAGGCTGGAACCCCCCGGTCGGGATGGGCGGGCCGGGTCCCAGCGTCGGGCTGAAGCGGGAGTGACGCTGAGTGACCGAGTCTCACAGATTTTGAATTTTGATGCGGCAGCAGCTTTGCAACGCACGCGTACCTCGCGCTAACTCCTCCCACGGTGAACACATGGTGTCACCGGGGTCCGGTGACCCTTTCTGAATCTTAACCTCCTACAGGCACAACTTCTCGACGACGGTCTTCAAACCGGGTGAGTCGTCGTTGGACGCTCGGATGAATATCGTACGCATGTACTGAACGCGAATAATGCAGGATATGGCATACAGGGTAGGCGGCTTGAGGATGTGGGGAAAAGGAAAAGCGGGCAAGAGATCGACGCTGTGTGAACACGGTAACCATCACCTCCGTCACATACGACGTACGTTATGCTTCCCCTTCACACCCCGCCGGATAACCTATTTTGTTCGATTCAGGCGGGTGTACCCAGGGTGTACCCATCTTCCTCCCCTCCATCTCCTCGCGCGAGTTTCTTCCGAGCCCGCTCGCTGAGCTTGCCTCGACGGCTTCATATCCTCAGCTTGCAGCTGAACCCACTCTCCTTCCGCCCGCCGCTCCTTTGCCCCGGCCTCCTGGACTGCCCTAGGGACAGCCGCATATTCCTCACGACTGTCGCCAAGATGCATCTCCTCAACCTCCTTCTCGCCTCTTCCCTGCTGACATCGGCCTACGCGGCGTCTGCTGACGAATGGAGAAAACGGTCAATATATCAGTGCGTCGCGTCCCTCGTCTGCCCGCCTAGGAACATCAACCAATCCGCCCATTCCACAGAATCATCGTCGACCGGTTTGCGCTCCCTAAGGGTGCGGACCTTACTGCTTGTGATCCTGGAGAACAGGCCTTCTGCGGTGGTACATGGCAGACTATCACGGAGAACCTTGACTACATCCAGAATGCCGGTTTCACTGCTGGTGCGTAACGTGGTTGCTTTCGATGTTTCTCAGCCAACCCCTCCGGTTTCAGTCTGGATCAGTCCTGTCTCCCAGAATTACGAAGGTCCTCGTACTCCGTACGGAGACCCCTATCATGGCTACTGGATCGCGGACGCGACTAAACTCAACTCTCGCTTCGGCACGGCTGACGACCTCAAGGCCTTGTCAGATGAGCTTCACCGGCGAGATATGTACGTATCTGGGCCTTACTACGACCTCTCAATCTGTGCGCACATCTGATGTGGTAACAGGTACCTTATGGTCGATGTCGTTGTCAACAACGTGATGGCGTTGTCCACCAACCCGGATCTGTCAACGTACACGTTCAAGGATCAGGTTCGTTACCGATTTATCACCCATCCGCAAGCATAACAGTTCACCGACGTGACCACAGTCTCAATATCATCCATACTGTCCCATTCAGTGGGGAAACACCGACAGCGAACAGAACTGCTGGCTCGGCGACACGAAGGTCACTCTCCCGGACGTCAACACCAAGAATCCATCTGTCGTCTCCGCTTATACAACCTGGATCAAAGCCCTCGTGCAAGAGTTCAAAATCGACGGTCTCCGCATCGACGGTGAGTTCTATATCAGTCGTGTCAATGCGTCCGCTAACTTGACAATTTTCTCATGCGAAGCTGCTAAGTACGTTTCAATATCTGTCGCGTGAGACTTTTCTGACCGTGACTCTGTAGGCATGTGAACATGGACTTCTGGCCCCAGTTTTGTGGAGCAGCGGGAGTTTATTGTATCGGTGAAGTCTTCGATGCCGACGCTGGGTACGTAATAGTGTATCACACGACAAAAATTCACAACTGACGGTATTGCAGCCAGGCGTTGGAATACCAGGGGCCGCAGGCTCTCGACGCAATCTTAAACTATCCGATGTATAACGCTCTGGTTGACGGGTTTGCAATCCCTGGCAAGCAGAACATGAGCGCCGTCATCGACATGTTAGCTCAGATCAAGGATAAGTCAACAGTGAGTATGGGAATAGCCTATACTGGATAATGTGTCCATGACCGCTAGTCAGGACCCCACTTTGCTCGGCAACTTCCTCGAGGATCAAGATGTTCCTCGCTGGGCAAACATGTCGGTTGACCCCCAAAGCCTGTGGAACGCGATGATTTTCACCTTCATGTCGGATGGTATTCCGGTCGTCTACTATGGTCAAGAGCAGGGATTCAGTGGGAACGCCGACCCGGTGAGTTCAATTTCAATGTAGTGAGGCGGTAGAGCTAAATCCTTCATCAGTACAATCGTGAGCCGCTCTGGCCGTCAGGTTACCAGAACACGACCAGTTACAACATGATATCTAAGCTCAACCAGGTATCTATCCACGCTACCCAATCGAGCAGTGAACACATCTAATGTCATGTTTAGCTGCGCAACTTCATGATCAGCAGCTCGCCAGATTGGGTGACCAAGCAAGTCGACGTCCTCAGCCATACAGACAAGGCCATCGCTTTCATGAAAGGGAACATAACCACTGTGTTGACGAACATCGGTTCCCCGGTTAGCTGCATTGCATCCGCCCGCAGTCGACCTTTCTTAGTGTTCTTTTCATTCTACAGCCCCAGGATGGTGTCAGTATCACTGCGATGACACCCTTCCCGCCAAGTACGACTACCACCGAGTAGGCACCTTGACTCCTTCGTTCGCCCGACATCATACTGATGTTAGCGTGTCCAGCATCTTGACATGCACACAGCACGTTATCGGCAGCGGTGGTAGCCTCGTTTTCCAGTACTCCCAGGGGGGTGTTCCCTATGTCCTTGTACCTGACGATACACTCCCCGGCTCTGGCCTCTGCGGCCATACATTGTCCACACAGACGACGCAGACCGGGACAGGTGCTCAAGGTAACGACAATGCATCAAGGCGACCCTTCACGTCGCCCCTCGCTATCGTGACCTCTCTCCTCATGGGCCTCGCAAGCCTTTGGGCCATATAGTCCCATGGCGCCGTCTCATTCGGACAACGTCTTCCACCTCACGGCTGCAAATGCCCCACGAACATTGACGACCGCTGCGTCCCCCCCTCATCCTCTCTTTTTTCGGTGCCGCTGTACACTTGTAGTCCGCTGGGTGTACGACTACACATCTCTAGGCTCTTGACGCGAACGTTCTTGGTGTCGCTCACTACACAAACTTCGACCTTCCGATTCTCGCTGGCTGTCCTTATGTGGATCATTCGTTGTAGTTCTAGGGTTGGGAATCATTGCGTATCGTCTTTTCACTACTTGCTTGGGTTCGAGCTTGTAGAAGTAGTAGCTTTGTTTGAGCTTGGTGATGAATACTTGAAGACGCGACGAGACGACACGTCGGGTGCCTATAACAGTGTTGGCGCTCGTCCGACGTGGGCGGAGGGGTCAGCGAGGGTTAGCAGGGGTTAGCGCTCCTGTTCCCGGACTGCTGTGTCCGGGGATCGGGGTTACGACATGGCATTCAAACCTATTCAAACAGAGGGAGCTGTGTGCTCCTAGTGTACGCTGTGGGTCCACACAGGGTAAGACAAGTGATCTGGTAAGTATCCTGAACGCTACACCATATTGGAAGCTTCCGTCGTCCAGCTGGCAGTCTCATCAGCCAACTTGGCCAAGATCATGTTGCTTGTACCGCATTCACTACCATTTGACCAGTGATCAGTCCGTGGCTTCTAACCTCGTAACAATGAGAGGAGTAGTAGATCTAGAGGAGTAGCCTATAGAGCCTGAGGCTGGCCGCTGGAATGGTCACTACACTCATAAGGCGCCTATCTGGTGTCAGGTCATGCCTGGTCATGCACGTGGCGACTAGACGCCCAAAATGTCTCGTTAAGGGCGGTCCGGACATCTTCTTACCTTCTGCATCGGCGTCTTATACCCTGGTCATTCGCCGAAACATCGAGACTGAGATCTATCATACGACACGCGATATGGGTGCCTCAAATCTTGCAGTGCTGACGAAGTCGCACAAAATCATCGCCTCGAAGAAGAAAGCAAAACGAGAACAGATCAAGGAGATCGTGTTCGACGATACGGCACGAAGGTATGCCCTATGTTTTCTCTACAGCAACGCGCCCTCACGATTGACATGTTCGTTTGCAGCGAGTTCCTGACTGGGTTCCACAAACGGAAGCTCCAGAAGAAGGAGGCGGCGAAGAAGAAGGCGTTGGACAGGGAGAAGCAAGATCGGTTGGACGCGCGGCGAGAGGTGCGTTCGTGTAATCCTTTCAATTGGAAGCATACCCAATGAAGACTCTATGTTAGCATCGAACAATGCTTGCGGAACAAGCCAAGAAGAACGCAGCAGAGACGGAAGCAGCGTATGGTGGCATCGTCGGTGAGTATGCTTGTTCTCTGGCGTGTGTAGTAGGTCGCCAACGCACCTCCTTAACAGACGATGGAAGCGAGAGCGAGTGGGAGGGCTTCGGCTCGTCGAAAGCAAAGGAGCGCGGCGCGGAGGCGGAAGAGGAGGAGTACGAAGACGAGGAGCAGCTTGCAACTGTCACCGTGGTCGAGGAATTCGACCCGGACAGCCTCATCCACGGCCCCTCAGCACCGCAGCAAGACCCCGTTAGTGAAGCCGAGGAGGAAGATGCGAGGATATCTCAACGTCCTCAGTCCCGGGCCAGGACAAGAACGGCGCCGGATACTGCAGAAACGAAGACTAAACAAAAGGTGTCTGGTAAGGCCAAGGACATCAAATACCAAACGAGCGCTGCGCGGAAGACAGAGCGGCAGAAGCAACGCAAAAGGAAACTGGAGAAGGCGGACCGGGCTGGCGGGAAGGGCTCAAGGAGGAAGGGAAATGTCAAAGGAAAGCGGTAGCATGTTATGGCTGTACGTACCCTCCCTCCAGTTCTGTTCTCGGCAATATTCCGTTGGCATAGTTCATGATACGTCCTGGAAGCGCACAATTGTATTGGTATTGAATCAAGGTGTTAGCTTTCGAGAGGTTTCTTGCTGTTCTTCCACCCCACCCATACTGCATACGGCCCGTCTAGCAGCCTGTTAACGCTCCAGATCTCCCACTCGCCATCGACGGACTTGTCTAGCCATCCTTGCAAGAACTCTCGGATCACGTCCTCCGCCCTCAGCTCCACGACAACTACTACGGTTGTACGACTCGGGATTGTCAAGTAGTCGATTGTCGCCAACAATGCAGGTAATAGGGACGGATGGTAGATGCAGTCCACAACCAAAAGCACGTCTGCCGGATTGTCGGGGACAAGCCTGGCCCGAAGGGATGGGGGCGCGTTGTGTATCTCAACCCAGTCAAGGCCTGTCACCGTGATATTAGAGCGGAATTGTGGTGGAGGATGCCCATGTTTCATGCGAGGAGCGGACGAATGGACTTTATCTGGTGAGAGGTTTCTTGTCACATTTTTGCGAATGAGCGGGACGAGATCGTCGATGTCGGTAACCGTGTAGTGGCGAACGAACGGAGAGAGAACGATGCTAAGGAGTCCAGTACCTGCCCTTTATCAACGCAGTATCAGGAGATGGTCCGCTACGATGGTTTGGGACCGCCTACCCAAGTTCTACAACATGCGCATTGATCAATTGCGATGGAATGAAGAAACCGATGGCATTCCTGCGGTGAAGCTGTTGCAGGATCGCCTCCGCGAAATCGACACTGTCCAGCCCACGAGGCTAAGTCAGTATATATGGGCGCAGGTTTGTTGATCTTGTTGTGGCGGCCTTACCTTGCATGCCATACGACGCTGCCAGTGTCCCCCTTCCGGCTTCTGAGGGCGGTCTTGTCCTGTACAATATCCACTTCCAACGTCTCCATACTATGGTCCACTGGATCACGGGCTCTGCGCTTGCGCTTTGCATGGTGACCTTGTTTTCGAGGGACAGGCTCCGGTGTATCAGCAGACGTCCGAGTCCCTATGTTGAGGCAGATTGTCAAAGTATCCTGATGAGAGTCGATATGTCCGAGACCGCGAAAAGCAGTGGTATCCCCGTCTGCTACCTTCCTGGCAGCAAGAGATGTGTAGAGAAGGAAGACCTGCGGCGGTGTGCATGAGATTCATGATCGCAGATGCCAGAGCTCAAATGTCGCGAACGACGCATGCATACCTCTTCGTCGGCATCCGTCATCGGTGTGGACTCCGGCGGGAGGCGTATCACACCCCGCACAGTCATGTTCTCGTGGTTCACTTCGAGGTCCGCCATACTTCAAGTACATGTGTTACTGTATCGATGCCATGCCTGATCCAGAGCTTCGCATGCATGATGAACATACCGATGATGGATGCGTATGATTGAGGACGTCCGACTAGGAACGGTGATCGAGCGCTTGATTTTGAAGATGGGACCAATCAGGAAGCTGTCTTGAACGCCTTGAGCCCTCTCAATGAGCCTTCTCTAGCAACCCTTTCGCCAGAGTGCTAACGCAGAACAGAGAACCGCCGGAAAATACGGTACGCCGATCGATGCTCACCAAGCGGCACTGAAGCTGAGACTAATTGCTTGTAACAGCTACTATTGGCAGATCACCATGACGAGTCCTCTCCTCAAAGAATTAGTCGATCAATGGCTCCAGCAGGATCCTGTGAGCACAAGCTCAGATGCAAACCCGGCTGAGACTGCGGTCGACTCTGCGGATGACTGACCATCTATTCTGTTCACAACGGCAGAATCCGGAGACTCGCGAAGAGGTCAAGAGCCTTGTCGAGTCACAGAACTATGCGGAACTTGAGAAGAGGATGAGGTAGCTCTGTCTCTCATGCTGTGACAGTTATGTGGCTAAGTCAATCTATTTTAGCCCGCGCATAGAGTTCGGCACTGCTGGTACTCAAGCATCATCTGATACTTAGGAAAAGGTATTGGCTTACAACTTCACTCGTAGGTCTCCGTGGTAGGATGGAAGCCGGGTGGGCACGCATGAACGACCTCATTATCATCCAAGCATCTCAAGTAAACCCTTGTCTAACCCATCACTTAGATCTTTGCTGACGCTGTAGTTGCAACAAGGGATTGTGCGCGTACGTGCTGGAACATGTGGAAGATGCACGCGCACGCGGCGTGGTCGTCGGTCATGATCATCGGTACCATTCTGAGAAGTGGGCGAGATTGACCGCTGCAGTGTTTATCGATCAGCAGGTCCCGGTATACTTCCATGATAAGGTCGTACACACGCCTCTGTGAGTGGCTTCCGCAATCAACAATCAACGATACGTGGCTCACTGTAGCTCTAGCGTGCCATTCACTGTGAAGTCGAAACGGGCCGCGTGCGGTGTGATGATCACAGGTTCGAACGTAGATTGCTCATGATACTGCAACAATCTCACAAATATCTCAATAGCAAGCCACAATCCCAAGGTCAGTGGTAGTAATGGCCGACTATGAGATCTCAATACTTACAAGTGCGTCGGACAGCAAGATAATGGTTACAAGGTGAGCATCCACTCAACTGATCAGGCGATGCGAAGTCTGAAAGATGCGATTTCATAGGTGTACTGGGACAATGCGGTTCAGGTATCCTCTCTTTGCTTGAACCCATCATGCGCTGTTCTGACTGGTGATACAGATCATCGAGCCACACGACAAGGGAATATCCGCATCCATCAGACAACATCAAGAGCCCAGACATCTCAACCTTGCATCCTTAGGCGATTCGCCGCTGCTCAGAAAGTTCGACGAAGGACCTTACTTCGAATATATCGCATCGCTCTGTAGCAATCAGTATGTGTCCTTACGTCTTTGAGCGCTGCTTAACTGCGATTGACCTGGCTATGTAGAACACTTAATGCGCAAACCACGCTCAAATTCGTCAACACCTCGATGCACGGCGTCAGCGATAGCGCAATGAGCAAAGCCTTCGAGCTCTTCGGGTTCCCAAGCTACATCCCTGTGGCGGCGCAGCAAAAGCCAGATCCCGACTTTCCAACGGTCAAGTTCCCTAACCCGGAAGAGAAGGGTATGTGGATATGTACTTCGAGTTTGCTTGATACATACCGACGCAGTTCTTTAGGAGCATTGGTGCATATTGACTTGCGACTTGGTGGACATGCCTCTCACCCAGTAGTAGGACCTCGCCATCGCTACGGCCGACGAGAGCGGCGCGGACTATATACTCGCTCAGGATCCGGATTCCGATCGCTTCGCAGCAGCGGAAAAAGGGTGATGATTGGATACCACAATGTGCTGCTCCTTCTGTCTGGCTCACGAATCATACAGACATGACGGAAAATGGATACAGTTCACTGGCGATCAGCTTGGTACATTATTTGCCAGTGCATGCCTAGACAGGTACAAGCAGTCCGGGAAGCCCATCTGTGCGCATTTTCATCACGTCGGGGCTACAGCAGCTAATATGTTGACATTTGACAGCTCGACTCGCGATGGTGGCTTCAACTGTAAGCTCAAAGATGATTGAAGCAATCGCGCACGCGGAAGGTTTCAAGTTCGCCGAATGCCTGACAGGTATGATGGCCTGTGACTCCTCTTCTGCGGTCAACTGCTGACGACGCATACGCACTGCAGGGTTCAAGTATATCGGCAACACTGCCCTTACCCTGCAGAAGGAGGGCTACGAGGTACCCTTCGGCTATGAAGAGGCGATAGGCTTCATGTTTAGCTCGGAGCTGCGTGATAAGGACGGTGTCGCTGCGTCGGTGGGTCCTTCCAGGCTTTGCCTCTCCAGGTCAAGCTGTATGCCTTTCACTCAGGTCGTGTTCGCCGAGATGGTGGCTACATTGCAAAGACAAGGCACGACCGCTAGTCGTCACCTGGAGGAGCTGTACGGGAAGTAAGTGCACCGATTCCAGGCAGGCATTAGAACTGTGTCGTTGAATGATTTCTCCCACAGATATGGCTTTTTCCAGGTATGTCCACGAATCCTCTCACTCCAGGGGGCCTAATAACTCACTGCATTGTAGACCAGCAACTCGTATTTCATTTGCACCGAGACACGTACCATTGACGCTATATTTGCGCGCATTCGCGATTTCGACGGAAAGGCCACGTCGGAGACGCCGAGCTACCCGAAGTCGATCGCAGGGCTGACGGTCACAAGTGTACGGGATCTCACAGTGGGATACGACAGCGCGAACCCTCCTACTTTCAAGCCCACCCTTCCGCTCTCGTCTGGGCACATGATCCAGTTCAGAGCGGAGAACAGAGAGGATGGTACAAAGATCACGCTGACGACAAGGTGGGCTTCGAGTGGAGTTCATGCGCACGTGCTCATGAATTACACCCAGGACGAGTGGTACTGAGCCCAAGATCAAGTACTACCTTGAGGGCAGCGGGAAGAACGCCTCCGCAGTCGCTGAGCTGCTCCCGAGAGTTGTCAAGGAGCTGTCGGACGTGTGGATGGAAGCGGAGAAGAATGGGCTCGGCATGCCCTAGAACAGGGACATATGGTTTTGAGAGGAACGCAACGAGATACCGCAGATGCTGTATCGTTGTACAACAGTATCATAACATTGGCCTCACGCCAGCAGCGCCCTCCTTTGGTCGTCAAATGTCTTAGCTTTCTGCCATGTCTCCACACTCAGCGTCGGCTCGTGTAGTGACAGTGCGTACAACCTTTAGTGCCTCATCAGTTCCTTTGTTCCAGGACAGTGGACGTAATCGCACGACTCACTTCGAGACCGTCATCCAGCGAATGAGGTCATCCGCTGTCACACTCTGGTCATCTCGTCTTGCCTGTACGAACTGTTCCTGGATATGCTGTACATGACACGTTGAGTCCGCGCGAGGGAGGACCAGAACAACGGTGCCATACCTCTGAGGTCCTTTCAGGTACTGACACCTTCCCACACCGCGCGCCGACGACCAAGTCCCGGTACGCTGCCAGCTTCTCGGGAGACGGCAACTGCACCTGGTCCGCTGGCTTGTATAGCGCTGCGACACCTACAGGATCCGCGGGCGCACGAAGAGGAATATTCAGTTCGGCCTTGAAGAACGCGCTCCTGCGGCCTTCGGCCAGGATGACGCAGCTGACGTCGGTCGGGAACGAGAACTGACTGAATGGGAACACGTATGCGAGCGTCTGCGCATCCATCAGTTCTTGCAGGGCCCGCACATTCAGCACCCCTGTAGATCAGTGAGTGAGCATGCAATACAACTTGGCAGAGTGTGGCTATGCGATGCCGTCAGGGGTGACACACACCTCGTTCGAGGAGCTGACCCTCTCGTACGCCACCCTCTGAGACGAGGAGAACGGTGCCTTGTGGGAGCTGCAGAACCCCAGCGTGAAGGTCTTCATCCTTGCTCTCAGGCGTGTACCTCTCTTTGTTGAGACCCTCGAGCGAGAGGGTAAGGGTGTGAGTCAGGGGAAGCAGCAGCGCCAATACCGCGGAGAGTGCGGGCTCAGGGATCACGGGTGACCCAGAGGTGGTCGGGACGGGCGGCGGACGTGGAAAGTGTGAGACGACAAGTGGCGCTGGCAGAAGGGGCGGATGGCGAGATTGGCTGAGCAGCACGGCGAAAGTTAGAAGAAGACATAGAGACGGTGAGGAAGACGCGGCACTCACACACGAGAGATACAGGAAAAGAGGACCCATTCGGCGGCCTGTCGGTCACCACCCAATGCCTCCTCAGCTATCCAGTCGATAAGCTCACTTCTCAGTTGAGCATTATCGTGTACGATAGGCGTTTCGAGGTCGCCGGAGGGAATTTCTGTGTGGTTGGAGGAAGCCCGCCTGGCAATTCGAGGGAACGTTCGTGGGAGCACCCCAGAGGCATGCGTTTTTGAGAAAAGGACGTGGAGAGTTGGGACCTCCTGTGGGACTTGCGCATGATCGAAGCCACACCTGTACCAACGGCAATGTGAGGTAACCGAACAGGCTGCATAGGAGCAAAACCCACGGTTCCGATGATAAGATGCCAACGAACGTCACAATGTCCGTCGCTTTGAACGCTTCTGCGCCTTCTCTGTCATAGACCTGGACTCATGTTATCGGTTTATACTATTAGTTAGGTCACAACTGCGACTACCTTGACCTGCACACCAAGGTGCTGAAAGCCAGGGTGAGGATACTTGTGCGATTGCCGTGAAGACAATGTCTCCGAAGGTCGAGGCGCATCTCCTTCTCGGAGTTGATTTCATCATCAGTGACGGCCTATAGCTTGATATGCGCCACGTACTATCTCTAAGGCCGTCGAGCTCTGCAGAGCACCAATCGGATTCGGCCGGTACTGTTGTGGCCCAAAGGACGCTACACTCGCGAAGGTTGGCATAGTCCACGTTCCCTCCGCTCGTGCTGCTTCCGCCTTCGGCTTCATACATACCCCATCCGCCACATGACCCGTCGGCATGGTGTGAGAGGTACATTTCCGTCGAGAGCGACGTGTCTTGCACCATAGCACGGAAGCGGACCAGAGCACGATCCCGGTGGGATCCCGGAGGGTAGCGGGCACTCAGAGTCGGTATCTGAGTAGAGAAGTTAGCTTGTATGAGCACTACATACTAGTTGTCACAGGGCGATGTTAATGCATACTTTATTGAACGTGGTCGAGTTCTCAAAGATCCTGGAGAAGTGCTCCGCCACAAAGCGAGGGAAATTTTCCGAAGAGGCATGTGAGCGATAGAGGTCAAGGATCACAGCAGTCGGGTCCTGTATGGCTTGCGTGCGATAGTCCGCAGTCATCGCGACAGGGCTTTCAAGGGTGGTTGGTGGTGGTCAGTGGTCAAGCGTGTGCGAGCACTCGATGACGCGTCAATTTGGACGCGACTGGTCACAATCACGCTTCGCGCTTGTCACAGTCACGCTTAGTCCTTATTCGGGGACTCGGGAGCTCGCAAGTAGTACAGAATGGCTTGCATCGTATGTCGAGCTAGTACTAGTCATGAATACATCCGCATGTGAGGAGCATGTGAGTCTGATTGGGATACTCGTATTAGAAAGAGGAAATGAAGTGCTTGATCGCGTCCATAAGGTGGCTAGTATGCAGGTATCCGGAAGATAAATGTTCGTTCGAAGCACTCGAAAGCAAATATCGAAAGCAGCAGGCAAAGAGAAGCAGGGCACATCAAAGATCGTCGTCGCCAAGGGCATCGTAAGTGGGACAAAGGGCGGACCAAGACTCTGTATTAGCGTAGATCAGTCTTGTCGAGCGATGAAATACCTCAATAATCAAGGACTCACCGGGGACTGGATTTGCTGCCGTGGTATTGGAACAGTCCTCAGCCATCACAACGGCAAGTCCGGCATCGAGATGGAAGTCGATGTGACAGTGGAGGAACCACGGTCCAGGATTGTCGGTCTATACAACATCGTCGATAACTCAGCGCACGGGGAACACCATGTACTCACTCTGAATCGGACAGTGACATTGTCGCCATTGGTGCCTGTATTGACAACATCCCTCCAGATTGGGTTGTCGAAGTTGTATTCCGAGCTGCCTGCACTTCTCACGACAGCAAAGGTGTGCTGCGACACGGATTTAATACCACTGGGTGCACGTAATTTAGGTTGAAACCTACGCCGTGCAGATGGAACGGGTGTGGAGAGCCGGGTGCGTTGTTGCTGGCTGGGAACGAAAGCTCGATAGTTGCATTCGAAGGCAGAGTGTAGACGTTGCCGGTCGGCAGCATTTCAGATGCTTCTCGTGCACCACTCATGATCTGTAGTAGTACGGGGACAGTAGGGGGCGTGAAGCTGGCTCCGTTCATGAAATAGTTGCTGCCGTTCTAAAGGACGCGTAGTCAGCGACTCTGAAAACACGCTGTTCATTCGCATGCGATTACTCACGAACGAAAACGCGAAGTTGATTGCTTTGTCAACACCTCCTGCCACGGCATCTCCAGGCTGTGGGTATAACGTTAGCTTTGAGCCACTGTCTCATCCATGCGGGCGAGTGAACTGACCAATGGCATAGGAGTCAAGGGACGCAAGTCGGTCTCTCTAAGCCTTTGAACTGGCAGACCCATAGTGAACGGCTCGGTTGGTGGTGCACCGTCATACCTTAAAATGGCTGAGTTCATGCCGCTTGCGAACCCAGTAGTACCAAGGTTTGGGTTCGCGTGGATCCAATAGTTCTCGACGGGCTGATTGGCCTCCAGGACGAAGGAATATCGCTGGCCAGAGAAGATCTGGATGGAATCGACCACCAGAGGCTCAGTGTTCACTGAGTCCGCTTCGATTACCGTCATCTCATGACCATCGATGCTGAAGACATAGTTCGGGTCACAGGATAGCGAGACGAGGCGGAACCGGTATCGTTTGCCTCGAGTGACCGAGATAACACTCAATTCAGCGTTTGGTGTTGTCAGTGAACGGCCTTTGCCGTTGATGAGGGTCGAGTCTCCGCCGAAGCTGATAAGTGCTCGTCAGGATGTATGGTGCGATGTGCCGAGCACAAATATTGTTCGCGCTTACGGAACTGGGCCATTCCTCGCCGCAACATGGTACCAATCCGCGAGGGTGATGACGGTGGCGTCTGAAGTTAGAAGTCGGATTAGTGCATGTTCTTCTATATGTATCATGATCGTCTTCGCTTACCGTCGTCGACGTCATAGAGACTAGCGTGTGGGTCGTCCGGGTCGTATACCACCATCGGTCCTCGCAGGCCGTCGCAATACTGCGTCGACAAGTGGCTATGATACCAAAAAGTGCCTGAAGGATTGGAATCTATCAGTGTCGTCCGCTCGCAACCACAGCACGTCGAACGGACCGGCCTGCCCGGGGACACGGAAGTCGTACAAGAACGAGTTGCCCGGAGAGATCGGACATTGGTTCACTGAGGCAGCGCCGTCCGCCCAGTTGAAGCCCTTCTGGAAGAAACCATGCCAGTGCTGCACCAGTGACGTCAGCGTCGGTTGCCACGACTAGATTGCATCGTGGCACCAAGTACTCACTATACTCGTCGATTTGAGCATCGTGTGGTTCGTGAGCTTGTCGACCACGTTGATCTGGATGTGGTCACCCATTTTCCCGGCGATGAGCGGGCCAGGGAACGTCCCTCCTGCGAGCACTGCAGCACGCTCGAACCCGTCTGGCGAGACATTGGCGTTGCTGATGACCAGGTCCGTGACAGGTCCGATGGCAGCGAAGCAAGGCAGCGCAAGAGGTAGTAGAGCAGAAAACCAACAGGAGAGCCACCTCGCCATCGCTCACCGAACTGCCAGCCTCTCACCAGTGACCAAACGACGAGCAAGGGAAGGGAAAGGGAGGAAAGACGGGCGCAGATGTGACGGAACCCCCTGCTTTATATACTTAACACGTATCTCAGTCTGCTCCGTCGCTAAGCGAGGCATGCAGGGAAAGGTCATGGCTATCATCAGTCTAGCCAGCACTACTAGATTAGTCGGATCACCTCTTTATGCGCACGATCGCGCGCCCAAGTACTTCGTGCGCGCCCAGATCTGGAACTATGGAGGTTGGCTTGGATAAATGATACAATACACGTAGCGAACTCACCGACGTTCGCAACTTCAGCTTCGTTCGAGGCTAGAATCAAGCTCGCACGCATACTCGCCGGTCTTGTTCTTCTGGAGTATCGTCACAACTTGACTGTGTCGACGACATTGCGAATGACTTCACTTCATGCGCGCTGTTTCAACTGCGAGTCTCGACCCCTCAAGCGGTGGTAAGAAGCGTATGTCGGGTGCGAGGCCATGGCGGCGTTACTCGCTGTAAAGTGAGGGCTGCCGAGCTCGTCGGCCCGTTCGCGTTAGGGGCAATGTCAAATCACCTCTGCCAAGGAAACTCCAATGATCTGGAGTCTGGAGCCAAACGCCGGTATGGACGTGTGTGCTGGATTGTGTGTCTCGAGAACATATTGTAATGTTGGCAGTAGCAAGTCTGCAAACGCCTCGATGCTCGTTCAGGGTGGCATGAGCCTGTGGTACTGGAAGTCGGACATACTGGAGCGACGATCGCAGAGGGACGACATGGCAGAGGATTAGAGACATATTTGGTAGCAAGTGACCTTTGTGGCGTGGCAATCTTCCTAAATAGTCAACAAATGTCACTGTGCTGTGCAGCATGATTGCAGAACGATGATAGTATGATACAAGTACAGGTAGCGAGAAGGTCCGCATATCATCTATGGACATTGGAAACACCGGTCGAGACCCAAGGAGATAAGCCGCATGCATGTGGGCTCGGAACTGCTGTTCACTTCTCATAGGGAACGAACGACTTCTGCGGCTTCTCTCGGGAGTCCTGCTTCAACCAAGCTTCCCCTAAATCGAACATGTCACGGTCCGGGAAAACCTCGAGAATCTCGCATCCAATGCCCTCGGTCTCCAGCACATAAGTCCTGCGGAGCTCACGTTTCCCGTTGACCACCTGGGTACCCATGTCGATGAGAGCGAAGCGTGGGTAGCTTCGGAGGTGTCTGAATATTTGCCCGAGGGCAAACTTCTCGTCGAGGAGGAGTCGTTCGCACTCGGGCGAGGTGATGGTCACTGAGGACGTGGCGACACAGACGATCTGCGAGCCGCACTTGAGGTGAACTTGACGCTCCTGGTAAATGGGGTTATCGAGAGAGGCTCCAGTGCCGCGCGGGCCCGTCTTGGTATAGATGCAGTCGATGGTGATGGTGCGAGCAAACAGAGCACTATCGGAGCAGGAGCGATTGAGCGAGGTCGGAAACATGACGGTGAAGGCTCCATCTCACCTTAAGTGCCGTTGAAGATCGCCTTGAGCAACCAAGATGATTCTCTCTAGTCCGGTGACATCGTCGGGGCATCGAATCTGCATGTTTGAAAGAGGCGGTCAGATGCGAGAGACTAGAGGTTACAATACACGAATAACACACCTCTACCGTTGTGGAAGCCCCTGTGTAAGTGTCCCGGGTAAGCCTTGTGTCTTCGGCAAGTCCGCCCATAGCTGTCTAAGGAGGTACTATAGGTGCAAGTGCATGAGCATGGATTGGGTAAGGGTAGAGAGATGCATCGACTCACTGGGAGATTGTAAAAGATAGGAAGGATGTCTTTGAACCGCTATACGACGGTCACTACAAGGGGGTCAGAGTGAGGGAGCTGAGTACAGGTACAGTAGTGGGAGTGGGGACGCTGTTCATATACCCTCACTCCGACATACCGGATGCTTTACGTGCGTGTAAGTACAGAGTCATGGAGGCAATGATATGACACGGCTGTTGAAAGACGAGACACACCCATCCCACGGATCGACTTTGCGAGGCCGAAGGCGTGTGCGCGACGGGACCAGAGAGGTGGAACGGGGTGCTCCTGCAGTTGCCAGATAACGCGCGCATAGAATGGAATCTCATGCTGTCAAGTAAATGAAAGGCCCCGCGGAGGACCACGTATGGTTTCTTGATATCCGGCGGGATACATATGCGTACGCATCATGGACGGAGGTATTGGGTGATTTTGGGACTTGTCAGAGAAGTACCACCCCATCTACGACATTCCAGGTGGGAGTTGCCACCAGCTTTTGAGCTCCGCTCGAAATGCGACGCGTGCTCTGAGACTGTTCTTCCGAGGCTTGAGTCTATTGGATCCCTGCTCACTGTTCGAGACGACTTCGGTCTGTCTTGTACCAGAGTTTTCCCTGCTCTCCCCACAACTCCTTCAAAACGGCTTCTGGTGGTAGTCTTGGCGGTCGACGCATGACGGAGGCCTCAACCAGGGCTCGCACCCCAGCCATGGACGGCACCGCTAGCCCCAATATCCACACCATCGTCAAAGCGCAGATCGTCTTCCTGCTATCAACGCTTACGGAGGAGAACTTTGAGAGGAACCAGGTGGAGATACGCTCGGTGCGTATATGCGCTCATGTAGTATTGGGAGGTCGCGCTAACTTCGTTGCACTTCTGTGATTTGCGCGTGTCCAGTTGTCCGAACAACATGGCCTCGACACGTACCTCCACTTCATCCGCCGCCTCATAGTTCACTCCCATAGCAGACTCACATCTACCGCCTCCCCCGCCGCGTTCGATCCTTCCTCCGCCCTGACGTTCCGGTTGTTGGTGCAAGAGACCCAACGCCTGGCACGCGATCCTTTCCTCGCAGACAGGTTTCGAGATGGCATTGATCGTGGTGAAGTAGACATCTTTCGCAACTTCGACTTCGTCAAGTTTGCGGACCGCATTGGTCTTCGTCCCTTGGAGAGGCTCATTTTGGCGTCCTCCATTGTCGCTGCCCCCACCCGGCGAGAGCTGGCAGCGCAAGCTGCAACAGTGATACGAATGGATTTCGAAAATGCTGTTCTCGCTCTGTGCCAGCATCCCTCCTTCGATCATGCAGACCTCAACCCGAACCAAGTCGCAAAGCTGTTGTCCAACCTTCTCGCCGAATGTCCACCTGACGCACCAATCCTCGATGCTACTCAGCGACAAGCTCTTATTGCTGCTGCGCAAGCCAAGTATGGGTCGGAGATCGTCTCTCCCATATTGCAACGCATCATGCCGAATTTAAGGTACGTGTCGGGATTATGCTGTGTAGCGTCGCCGACTTAGTAGGAACTCTCGTCTGGTAGCCTTCCGCTAGGAACATCGCTTGTGCAAGCTCTGGTGCAATTGGGGCCCGAGATCACCAGTGATGCAGACGTCGTCCGCGCTCTTTTGACAAGGTTTGGCATCACGGAGAGCAACCCTCCGACAGACACGCAGGTCGTTGAAGTTGTGACTGCCGTCGCTCGTATGGCGTCCGAAGGAACAATGCTTCCTGATGTCGGTGCGATTGTCAGGGCACTCAGCAGCTTCGTGAGTATCGAGCAATGTGGGTCCTGCTTAGCGCTCACGTTACCAATCGCAGGTGCAGGAACCGAAACTAAACTGGGCAGCGGCAATCAAGGCCTTCGATCTGCCAGAACGTCAGGGAGTCGATACGGCAACATTGAAGCTTCTCATCGCTATCCTCATGAACTCGCCACGCGACGATCCTCACGCTGTGACTGGGTTCTGGCAATTGTGGTCGAATACCCTGTATCAGTTGCGGCTCCTTGACGCCCTTCTTTCGCTTCCTGCAGACACCTTCAACTTTGTCAACCTCCCAGGTCGAAAGATCGTCACGGTGGAGGATGTTGCAGGCGCAAGTCCAACGATCAAATCTCTTGCTGCCAACGTGCAAGGGCACACGTGGAACTCGTTGGATCTGTTCGAGGTGCTGGTACAGGCCGCCGACAGTCAGGGCGTAGAGGTCACCAACTTCGTGCGCGAGATGCTGGACAAGGCTGTGAAGATCAGCGCAGAGCTCGTTCATATGGGTCTGCTGCAAGTGCCGGTGAGTCACTCGATTTATATCCATCATGTCGTCCTGACCATTCTGCAGCAATCTCCCTGGAATGAGATTCGGCTCGAGTACACCCAGCGCCTTCTCGCCATGTTCCTAGCTGGTCATCCCAACCATCAGCTAGTGTTCATGCGGATCTGGCAGATTGAGCCCGCATATCTCACCAACGCCTTCCGGGATTTCTATGAAGAGAACAATCTCAATATCACCAGAATTCTCGACGTCGCCCAGGACTTGAAGGTATGCAGCCAACACACTCTGTGGTCTGCCATCGACTTACACTCTGTAGATACTCGATGCATTGCTTGAGGTTCGCCCGTTCAAATTCGGCCTGGATGTTGCTGCGTTGGCGTCGCGCCGGGAGTATCTGAACCTTGACAAATGGCTCGCCGACAACGTGACCGCGCACGGAGGGGACTTCTTGCATGCCGTCATAGCTTTCTTGGAGATGAAGATGGAGAACGAGAAGACGGGCAGAGTATCAGACCCTCCCGTTGATCCTCGTACTATGCAGCTCTCGCCCCAAACCATCGCTATCTTCTTGCGCGTGCTTCGTAACAGGTAAGAAGTCCGGTTTTATCCACAATCGCTATCTCACGTGTAGTATCGTCAGCTCAAACTTGATGCACGCGAGCGATGTCGACTATTGCTTCGAAATCCGCAATGCCTGCCTGCAGATCCATCCCCGCCTCATGAATCTAGCACCTGGTACAGACGCCGAACCCGGTTTCGCGGTAGTCAGCTACTCCGCCGAGATCGAGGGAGAGGTCGACGGGATCTACAAGCAGATGTACGACGAACAGATTACCATCGACGACGTCATCAAGCTCCTCCAGAGGAACAAGGCCTCCACCAACCCGCGGGATCACGAGATCTTCTCGTGCATGTTGCATTTCCTATTTGACGAGTACAAGTTCTTCCAGTCGTACTATCCTCCTCGAGAGCTCGCCATGACAGGGTATCTTTTCGGCTCGTTGATCCAGTACCAGCTCGTCGACTTCATCCCCCTTGGCATCGCCATCCGCTACGTCCTCGATGCTCTCAACTGTCCTCCGGAGACCAACCTGTTCAAGTTTGGTATTCAGGCTCTGTCCAGGTTCGAGTCGCGGCTCTCCGAGTGGCAACCTCTCTGCCAGGCCTTGCTCAAGATCCCCCATCTCCTTGACCAACGACAGGAACTTGCAAACAGCATTCGGCGCGCCCTCATTAACGGAGACGGAACGAATAGCTCTGCTGATCTGCGTACTCTCACTTCAGTCTCTATTTCTGAGCCAACTCCTGTATTCGTTTCCATCCAGCCGGATCAGCTAGACGGGGAGCCTGAGGAGCCGCCGGAGGAGGTGTCGGACAAAATCTTGTTCATCGTCAACAACCTTGCGCCGTCGAATTTCGATGGGAAGTTGTCGGAGATGAAGGGCCACTTCCAGGAGGACTACTCTCGATGGTTCGCCAACTACCTCGTCGACCAGCGGGTCAGTATCGAACCCAACAATCATCAACTGTACCTTCGCTTCCTGGATACTCTGGACATGCAGTCGCTTTTCCGCTTCGTCCTCCACGAAACTTTGGTAAAGTCAACGGCGCTTCTTAACTCCGAGAAGACCTTGCAGTTGGGTTCAGAGCGTGCCATCCTCAAGAATATTGCATCGTGGTTGGGCAGCATCACGCTCGCGCGTGACCGCCCGATCAAGCACAAGAACCTGTCATTCAAAGACTTGCTGATTGAGGGATACGACAATGGCCGGCTCATTGTTGCAATCCCCTTCGTTTGCAAGACACTCGAACCCGCTGCTCGGTCCAAAGTCTTCCGCCCCCCTAACCCCTGGTTGATGGCAGTGATCAGCCTGCTCACCGAGTTATACCACTTTGCGGAGCTCAAGCTGAATCTCAAATTTGAGATCGAGATGCTTTGCAAGGCTCTTGACGTGGACCTCGACACAGTGCAGGCGACTACCATCCTCCGCAACCGTCCGCTCACCGACACCCTATCCGGCCCTCCCCTCCCTGACTATGTTGCTGACATCGACTCCCTGCCTATGGGTGGGTACGACCCCACTGCCCAAGCGGATGCTCAGCTTCTCCCTCTGGGCCCCACCTCTCCGTCAGACTCTCAGCGCGCTCTCGGTGCCCACATCGAGAACATCCTGTCCAGCATCCTCCCCCATGTCACTATCAGCCTTCAGCTAGCCCCCCTCAGCACCAACCCCTCCTTCAAACGCGCGGTACAGATGGCCATCGATCGCGCGGTTCGCGAGGTAAGCCACATCGGTGGCACTAAATTCCTCCATTTGCTCACGTCCTCTTAGATCATTCTACCTGTCGTCGAGCGGTCTGTCACCATTGCGGGCATCTCCACCCGAGAGCTCGTTGCCAAAGACTTCGTGACCGAACCCAATGACGATAAACTCCGCAAGGCTGGACATGCTATGGCGCAGAAGCTCGCCGGAAGCTTGGCGCTCGTCACCTGCAAGGAGCCGTTGAAGGGCAACCTTGGGAGTCATATCCGTCAATTCATGTTAGAGTTTGGCTTTACGGAGGTACATCCCATTATGCAGCTCGTGGCTGACATGTGCTGACATTTCTCCGAAGCAAATGGTTCCCGACCAGGTCGTGTTGTTGTTGGTCCAGGAGAATATCGAGCTCGCATGCCAGGCCATCGAGAAGGCGGCTATGGATCGCGCAGTCATCGATGTCGATGACGGCTTCGCTGCCGCCTACGAGATCCGGAGGCGTCACAGGGAGGTGAGGTTGATCCCCATCGACGCTTGCGATTCTATTGCTCACATACTCGTGAGCAGCAACACCCAGGACAGCCGTTCTGGGACAACTCGGTACCTCAGTCTACCGTCTTCAACTCTCTGCCAGATATTCTGCGCATCAAGCCTGGAGGTGTATCTCACAACCAGCTCAAGGTCTATGATGAATTCAGTACGTCTCTCTGTTTTCGGGTTGTTATTAGTCGTTGATATCCGTACTAGACAACGACCCCAAGCGACGCGCGTTCACGAGCCGCCCGAACTCCACAGCTTCGTACACTCGGGCCGACCAGGTCGCCGCGTCAGCCCTCTACAGCCCGTCTCCCGCGCCGGAACCACTTAGCCAGACGTTTGTACGCCCTCAAGAGGCAATGGAGCGCTTCAATGTGAGTGTTCTTGTCTTGAGCTTGTCCGGTCAAATTTTGAAGCAGTTGCAGGCTCTGGTCAGAGACTTGGAGTCTATCCTCCTCCAGCTCCCTATCCCATCCCTAGCCGCCCTTCCCAGCAACCATGACATCCGTCTTCTCGTCCGCCAAATCCTCATCATCGCTACCGAATCTCCGGACCGCACTCGTACCCCGCTCCTCATGTCGCAGAAGATTGTGCAGTTGCTGTACAAGACCCCATCTCCGCTCGGACGCGAGATCTACGTGGCGCTGCTTGATCAGCTATGCCATCAGTTCGAGGACGTTGCGCGGGAGGCTATCACCTGGCTGGTATATGCTGAGGATGAGCGCAAGTTCAACGTCCCGGTTACAGTCACGTTACTGCGGAGCGGTCTGGTTACGATCTCTCAAGAGGACCAGCAGTTGGCCAAGCTCCTTTATCAGGAACCTCGACCCAGCTTGCAGAACTTTGCGGCGGGACTTATCCGGGAATGTCTTGCGGCCGACCCGCCCCTTGCTACTCAGGCTCAGTTCTCGTACTCGCTTGAGGTGCTGGATCGCTTGGCTCAATCAGGCAAAGCTAACGACGAGTGAGTATCGGTTATTGCTTGCACATTAGAATGCTGTCCTCATTAGTGCTGCAGGGCGAGTCGTTTGTTGGACGATCTGCGTGGTGTACCCCACCGTGCTAGTCAAGCCACGGAGGAGAACCCGCCGGCCCGTCAGCCGTCCGTCAAGCCGGAGACCGAGACGCTCAGGGAGAAGCTGTTCATTTGGTTCCAGCAGTGGGTCAGCATCTACCAGCGCTCGCACTCACCGGAGAAGTCGTTCGTGCCGTACATCACCCAGCTCACTCGTCAAGGAATCCTGAAGGCGGAAGATGTCTCTTCGTTCTTCTTCCGCGTGTGTGCCGAGTCGAGCGTCAACAGCTACATCAAGCATGTCACTGCTGGAGAGTTCGGATTTGCGTTCCAAGCTCTGGATGCGATGTCGCGATTGATCGTGTACATCATCAAGTACCACGGTGATGCTTCGGGTGTGAACAACGATCAGGCCAAGGTCCACTACTTGACGAAGATCCTGACCATCTTCGTCTTGGTGCTGGCCAACATGCACGAGGACCAAGGCCCTCACTTCCAGCAGAAGCCGTTCTTCCGCTTCTTCTGCAGCCTTCTGAACGACCTGCACACCCTCGAAGCCAGTCTCGGGACGGCGTACTTCCCATTGCTCTTGGCCATCGGGTAAGCTCCTATGCGTTAATGACGTGTATCAATTCTCACATAGTCACATTCTTCCAGCGACACGTTCAGTTCCCTGCAGCCGACGTACTTCCCTGGCTTCGCGTTCTCGTGGATGAGCTTGATTTCGCACCGTCTCTTCATGCCAAAATTACTTCTGTCAGACAACCGCGAGGTAGGCAAGACTATCATATTGACTAGACATCGTATTGATATCGGTTTACAGGGATGGTCTGCTTTCTACAAGTTGCTCCTCTCGTTGTTCAAGTTTTTGGCACCATTCCTCAAAACGGCTGATCTCCAGTCTTCTGGGCGCGACCTTTACCGGGGAACCCTTCGTCTCCTCCTTGTCCTCCTCCACGACTTCCCCGAATTCCTCAGCGAATATTACTTCTCACTCTGCGACGCCATCCCCTCGCGTTGCATACAACTCCGCAACATCGTCCTAAGCGCCTATCCTCCGAACGTCATCCTTCCCGACCCTCACCTCCGCGACATCGACTTCGAATCTATTCCTGAGTTTGGACCAATCCCTCCTATTCTCTCCGACTTCACCGCCAATCTCAAGGCGGGCGATCTGAGGATGTACCTCGATCAGTATTTGCTGAACAGGGGCCCACAGGCCACTTTCCTGGCATCGCTCAAGGATCGCCTGAAGGTTCCTGCGCAAGACGGTGCCCCCGAGACCTACAACCTCGCGCTCCTTAACTCCCTCGTTATGTACATTGGAGTGTCATCGGTTGGTCAGGCACGCGCGCGTAGTGCGGGTCCTATGTTCGTCCCCACCGACCCCGGTGTAGTTGCCTTGCACTACCTGGCTACCAACGTTGATGTTGAAGGTACGTATCTAAGTTCACAAAGTGGCGCACCTTCTGACATCCTTCAAGGTCAACACCACCTTCTGAGTGCCATGGTTCTCCACTTGCGCTACCCCAATGCGCACACGCACTGGTTCAGTTCCTTGATGCTGTACCTCTTCCACGAGGTGCAGGTCGACCAGTTCAGGGAGGTCATGACTAGGGTCCTGTTGGAACGTTTCCTTGTCCACCGTCCTCACCCCTGGGGCGCGCTTGTCACGTTCATCGAGCTGCTCCGGAACCCGAAGTACAGTTTCTGGAACCAGGAGTTCATTCACGTCGCTCCCGAAGTCACCCTTCTTCTCGAGAATGTGCGTAGCTTGTTGTTCCCTCACACTGATGTAGTCTTATCTGGGTAACAGGTCGCGAGGTCCATCTTCCAATCCTAGAGTCACCCCCCTCCCCCACTGGTACCTCACATCTTGCTGTCGCTTTCGCTATCTGTGATCTATATCCCACTCGTCCTCCTTTCTCCATTTTGGGCTGTGTTCTTGCACTGTATTGTAACAAGATTTCCCCTCTCACACTGTTACAAAAGGCATACGTGATGGCTCGAACTTTGCTTATGGTCGGCCCTGACGAACCCCACCACGCACCAACCACGACCTGCACAACGACGTACTACCCTAAATGTGTCATGTATATTCTGTAGTGATGTATCACCCCCATACATACCTCTTGTCGTAATTTAGAATGCGGACATGACTTCATTCCAGCTCCAGTCGTCACCCCAAACCCTGTGTACGATGTCGGTGTCAATAGGTAGTATCGGTTATATGCATCTTGTAGAACAACTTACCCCGCGCCCTGCACTCCGCCTGAGCCTCGTTCGTCAGCATCGGGCCCGATGACAATCCAGTCTGGAACGGTAACCCCGGTACGGATCGGGAACAGCCGCAGTGCACTCTCTAGCCCGCTATCGTCCGAGCCGTGGAGGAACAAGGCGAGACTATTCGCGTGTATCGGATGAGGGTGGAGGAACAATGTAGCAGACGAAGGCGCGTTCAAAGATCGTCCGCGAAGCTCGAGCGCGCGGTCCCGTATACTAAACGATGTCTTGCCTTGCCGTAACATCGACTGGGCGAGCTCCCCTGGCACTCCGCTACCCAGGATTAGCAGGTTACCCGTGCCCAAGGTGCCCTCGCTTATCTTGAGCGCGGCCTCTGCGTCTTCGATGATGTCTGCGTCGAGTTTGTGGTAGACATTGAGGTTGTGCGCGATGCGCAGAGCCGCTGATACCAGTCGAGAGGGGACGAGGGAGGGGACGACGATGACCATGGGGCCCGAGGTAGTCAGGAAGTTCGCGATGCGGCCCGTAGGCGGGGCCGTAGCCAGACTGGACGCAGCGTAGGGCTGCAAGTCAGAATGCAGTCAGTCACACTGTCGAACCGCGGCCCAGTCGGGTCCACGCACGATCCATGCCTCGTCATCGTGAGCGAGGCCGAGTGTGAAGTCGGGGAGTTCCCAGCTCGCATCGTCGAGCTCGACCGAGTGGCCGTCGACGAGGAAGGGCTTGTTGCGCGCGTCAGCGGGCAAGGAGCCGATGCGGACGGAGAAAGCCTTGGCGTTCGTCGTACGCACTCGGATAGCATCGGAAGTGAAGTCTATGGACAGTCTCGCGAGCCTGAGATGTGATCGTTAGAGTAAGCAAGAACGCGCAAAAAATGGACCGTAGACCATACCGTCCGGGAAAATGCAGACGGTGGATCGACCATCCGTGCAGAGACCCTGAGTCAGCTGGAATGGCGACGGTGAGCGTGAACGACGTGGAAGCGGGAGCAGGGGCGAGGTCGCTTTCTTGAAGAGTCTTCGAGACGAATGACTGCACCTGGTCGCTGGCGAAGATGGTGTCGTACCAGTGCGGCTGGCCGGGATCCTCGCGGTACCTGCCAAAGGTAGGCTTGAGTGAAAGCCTGGAGTCGGCCCGCAATTGGCCATGGCTCACGTCACATTGGCTTGAGGATTCCACGTTTTCAACACGGACACTGCTTCGCGAGTGTGCCATACAGGGACGTTGTCGTCGTCGCCGCTGTAACAGATGGAAATTCACACGATACGCAGTAGGAGGTAGTCGAGATGGCCTACCCATGTATGGCTAGAATGGGCGTATCGACAAGGTTGCTGAGGAACAGGTCGTTGTCGTCTGCTGTGAGTGATGAGTCTAGTATCGCGCGCAAAGCGGGGTCGATGTAATGAGCGGATCTAGATAGGCACCGAAGTCAGATGAGCAGCAAAGACAGAACAGGTGCAAAACTGATGGTACTCGCCTCGACAAAGCCCACTGTACGTATGCTTGAGACTTGATGTAACCAGCGGCAGGCACAACTATCGACCACGCCATCAATTGATTGCGACGTGCGCATCCTGTGTGCGCATGGACACACCTCCAATGACTCTATCAGGATTTCGCGCCGCGTTGAACCAGGCTCCCTGTCCGCCATTAGAGTGCCCAAATAGTAGCACCTTCGTCTGTGGGGCAAGTCCCCATTTGGACCACTCTTCACGCGCGTTGAGGATGGTGTGTAGCGCTTCCACGGTGGCGAACGCATCTCGCGCACTAGGTCCATGCCAGTCCAGTCCCTATAGTCAGATGAGGACTGGACCAGTGTCTAGGCTACTTCGAAACATACCCATGCAGTCCGTCCCGTCGGGGTGATGAGCCAGCTATGGCGCTGCCGAGGGAGCGCTTTGATCCAGAAGTCCATTGCAATGACATCCACGCCAGCGCCATCTGTCGGTTCTACAGATAAGGTGTTACGTCGTCTTACACGAGCGCGGAAGACATACGCAATGCGAGAATAGGGGGTGACGGGGTGTCCCCGTTCGGGTCTTTAGGCGGGCTGACGACGAACAGCGTAGGCATAGAGGTGCTGAAGAAATACGAAGCCTTGATTCCCGCGGAAGGGACCTCGGTTGATGTCCATTGTGCTTGATGTTGGACGGGGATGGTGACGAGAATCTCCGATGTCATGTCTCCTGAGCGCAGCTTCAATGTGAACTCGATCTTCTCAGCGGAGACCGGCTTGGTCTGTGTGAGCCTGAACGGTACTATGCGGGTCTGCGTCGGAGCGATGCGCGTTTCCTGCACCAAAGAAAGCTCGACGTACTACTATCCGTCAGATAATCTATGAAGACACTAGAAGCACTATATACTCACGTCAGAGATCACAGCTGATGTGCGAATACCGACCACTGTCCACCAGCCTTCAAGGCCGCGCAGACCAAGACCGATCGCGTCACCGAAGGCCCAGCCATCTACGAAGTCTGGTAGGACATCATGACTTTCATCGCGCGCGACTGGGAAGTACGATTGCTCGTCATGCTCGATGTCGACGGTGAGAGATATTGAGAGCTTTGGGGTGTTTGAGCCTTCGTGAAGAGGGTCTCCGAAGAGCCTGATCTGTTGCAAACTGGTTAGCCTTCGACGACACGGAGGCCTGCGCGGCCTGAAAGGTCTCCTTCTATCACCTCGTAGTCTCCGCTGACAAATACCTCGTATGTAGTCGGAGATTCCGCTGACGGAGAGATAGGTAGCGTGACGATGTTGGGCGGCGAGCGTCCCATGTCGTAGATGTTGCCTGAATGCCATTCTGGAACGAAGGGTATCTCTTCAGAGGCAGCAGGATCCACTTTTGGGCGCAGAGTAAAGAAGGATCCTTGTATGAGGTTGACTGCTAGACGTGGTTCGGCAGTCTCTTGTCCGAGAGCTGAATGAAGTGGGTAAACGGTAATTGTTGTGCGCAGGATGCTATGGTGTTGCAAAGCCGCCCAACCTTCGGTCGCGCGGAGGTATTCCCACCTGTCAAAGCACGGTCGTCGTCTCGAAAGATATAGACTGGTATGGAGATATCACGATGACATGCCTGATGTGAGGGAATGTCACTTCAAGTCTGCCATCCGAGTCAGCGGCAGCTTTGGTCCAACCGACGAGGCCGCCATCGGCATACGACGATGAGTACGTCGCATTGTAATCGATTTGCCGGGACACTTAAAACCAAAGAAACGTTAGCAGGTCAGAACATAGAAGAGAGAGACAGTCCAACCGACAGTCAAGCGGGAACGAGGGGGAGATATAGTGCTGTTCTCGGGCGTGGACAGGGAAAGGGCCGAGCACCTGAACAGGGAGAATAACAGTGGTTCAGCTTCGAGTGACCTCAAGAGAGGCGTTACTAACCGCCCAATCTGAGGCAATTGACACCTTCCAGGAGTCGGATGTTGGACGAGATGTGTCGCTCATGATAGTCTGTGTGTCGACAATGTCGCTTAGTGAGAACTTGGAGTCCGCTGCCTGGGCTGCTGCGAGGCCCAGTGCAGTGACTAGGATAAAGAGGCAGATGCGCATGGGCTTTCCAACGTATGTCGCTTCACACTCTGTACCAATGGCCAGGAAGATGTAGGCCAGGGACTCCAGCCAGGCTGCAACAAGTTCAAGTTGTGGCTAGACGTTGGCGCCCGGTAGTTGTTGTGTCACGGTGGCAACCCTCGGCCCGCCTTAGACGCTGGCCGCAGTCGCCGTGCCTTGACTCTGACTCTGACTCTTCGGAGCAAGCTTCAGTGTCGCTGAGACTTGGCAGTACTCATGGTGTCCAGACGTCCCACAGCATTTGGCTTGAGCTTTCCTGAAGAGCCCTCAAGCTCTTCGGCGTTCCCTCTGACGGGTCGCGATGACGCGGTCGAAGCGGTACCTCATGCGTCTTCTTCTGGAGGAAACAAGCGGAAGAAGCATTTGAATGCATTTGCTGAGGTGAGGCTGCCGTTAATTGCTGCTGACGTTGACAGTATTCTGACGAGGTTAGTTGGTCGGCGAGAAACGCCAGCGAGTCGTGGAGATGCGCAAGGGCGGGCCACCCGCCCCCAGTCAGTCCTTGTATCTCTTCACAATCATAACATCCACGCCGACGTCCGTTGATTTCAGAGCGTGCTTACAACACAACTGGGGAGGAAATCATGGAAAGTGAAGATATGTTGATCTGGGGAGAAGATTCCGACCAACAACTCGATGCAAGTGCAGAGGGCTCCGTTGACAAACCCGTCCGAATTCTCGTCGACTTCGTTATCTTCGATCATCAACGCGACTATGAGCATGCTCCGCTCAGCTTATTGGACGAGGATGGCAATCGACCTCGTCAGCTCCAGGCCGCCGGTCTTGTCGCGCCCACGTTCGTGAATGAGGAGGATGCCGCACAGGAAGATGGCGACGACGACGACCCCCAACTGCAACGGTTGCGAACGACTTATATCCTTCGATATTGTATCGAATATGACAAATATGACGAGTGAGAATGATCGGCTACCTCTACACTGATAAGGACCGACTCACAGCCAGACTGTAGGCCTCTCTACATAGAGACCAAGCACGCATGGTATATCCTCAAGACTCCCGCCAAGTTATACCGAGACATGCATGCGAGGTTCTATCGGCATCATCGGGTCGCTCAACTCCTCATATCGACCGCCAGCGAACAAGACGTTTCTACATTCGCTGAGTTCCAGGATAGATATATCGACGCATGGGATCCCATGCTCGATGACCGTATCCAAGTAGACGACTTGCCACCTGCAGTAAGCACACAGCCGCCTCGGCTCCTCCAAAACCTTACGCCATAGACCAGGTATCACTCGTGAAAGCTATTCTGCCTGATCATGAGCTTCGACGATTGCGCACTGCTCAACCTTTTCTTCAAGCAGTCATCGACGATGCTGGTCGTCGTTCCGCTAACTATTCCCTCATGTTGGCCTCGACCGGCCGACCGGCAGGTAAACCTGCCGTGCTCCAACTTCACACACGCATTGGAGATCTCGACCTCACGGTTCTCCGGCCTGAGAACCAGAAACCCACTCACGTCACGCCTCTCATAGATCGTCTCGCGTGGGGGCTATTTCACGAACGCCTCCAGGTGGTCGGGCCACCTACGAAGCGATTCACGAACCACGAGTTGAAGCAGCAACGCCGTGACGTACGCGTATATGTGTGCGAGCTACTGACACGCTGCTTGGGGGATCGCCCGCGTATCTCCTTCCCTGGTAATCGTCGCCTGAGGGATCAATACTGGACAGCCGTCTCCATAGACGGTGAGATGTATGAGGTGATCTTCGGAGAAAGTGTCAGTGCAAACGTATGTTGAGCATCTACTCCAGATCGGCGATTGCGTCTTCGTCCGCGCAGGTCAATGGAAGGGACGCGCTGCCAAAGAAATACCAAGCGACCTCACCGAGGTGCCCGAAGACGCGATAAGCGCAGACTATTTCTGGTAGAATTGTCCCTCTTTGCAGTCTTGCCTTCGAGCGTCACTTGCTGACCTGCGTTCAGGTTTGCGAAGATCATCCACATCAACCAGGAGCTGAAACAGCTGCACGTACAGTGGTACCAGCACTCATCACAATCCTTTCTTGGTTGGATCTCCGATCCGAGGGAACTATTCCTCTGTCCTCTTTGTGGAGATATCAACCTAAGGGACGTCCGCATCGTGGGCAAGGTGAAGGTGCATCGCTCCCGTCCAACGAAGGCTCTGAAGAAGCCCGCGGAATTCTTCTGCCAGTGCGTCCAACAACATTCCATGCATCGTTATCTGCTCATAGTTTGCCGCTTAGATTCATGCATAATGATGCAGATGGCTCGTTTACTGAGGTGTGCGATGAAGGTGTCACTGACGGAGCTGGTCCGCCCGACAACTGCTCTGTCTGCCGCATCACACAGCAAAGGGATGACGAGCTTCACCCATCTGTGTCCGATGATCATATTGAGTTCTTAGGCATCACATACCATGTGGACGATTATGCGCTTCTACACTCTGACAACGGACCCGCCCACATCGGCCGGATTCTTGGTCTCCATCCGAGACGCAACCTCTCGCCGAGCGTTTCTGTACAATTGCTGGGTCGCATGGTGGACGTCCCGCGTACTGGCACACCTGAGACTTGGTTTGTTGATGAAGTAAGTTCCCGATATGCCCTGCCCTGATCATCGTTTATGTTCACGTAACCTTAGAGAGAGCTGTTTATGACCAACAGAGAGACCACGGTGGACGCCAAGGATCTACTAAAGCGATGCTTGGTACTGCATCCTACTTCGATACCTGCTGGTCATGATCTCAGATCATGGTTGGGACTTTCGCCGCTTCATTTCTATGTGAAGCATCACTGCCCGTCCGACCCACCCACATACGCCGCTCTCACCAAGCTCAAGCGGCGTCAGATACCAGTTTGTCAGCCGTGTTTCCTAAAGGAGAGCGACAATTTCGGAAAGTTGCAGCAGTTCATGGGCCAGCGAGGAATCCGTCTGCGAGCGTTCGACCCTTTCGCTGGTGTGGGCGCTTTCGGGCTCGGGCTCGAGAAGAGCGGGTGTTTGAAAGTTACGCATGCAGTAGAAATCTCCCCTAGCGCTGCGAAGACTCTCGAGTAAGTCGCCCGCATGCTTGCGCTGGAGGAGCATGTCATGCTACTGATGCCTTGCATCGCGCAGGAAGAATTGCTCGAACATCGTGGTGTACAATCAGTGTGCCAACGAAGTCCTCAAGTACGCCATCAAGACCCACGCGGGACAACACAAAGGCCCACCTCCCAAGGACATCAGTGACGAGCACGAACTTCCGCCTCCTCCTCAGCCTGGAATGGTGGACTGCATTGTGGCAGGTTTCCCATGGTACGATGCGGATTTGATTCCCAGCTTTAGCTGTGATGCGCTGACCGCACGATAGCCAGCCGCATTCGACGTTGAACATGTTCCAGAAGGCGCATGATCGGAAGAGCCATCTCATGCTCACCCTCCTCGCCTGGGTCGATTTCCTGCGGCCCAAGTATTGCTACTTCGAGAACGTCAGAGGATTCCTCAAATATAACCTCCATGCGACTCAAGCGGGGAGGCACAGAGTGGAGGGAGGGATTGACAAGGGTGGACTCAAATTCCTAGTGCATGCACTGTTGTCCATGGAGTAGGCTCACCATCATCATCATCATTGCCGTTGTACGATGCGCTCACCCGATCGCTTTCGCAGCTACCAGGTCAGATTCGCGTTCTTACAAGCAGGTCAATACGGCGCCCCTCAGGATAGGACGAGATTCTTCCTCATCGCCGCCCAGAAAACCTACCCACTCCCGCTTTTTCCTCAGCCGAGCCACAGCTCTCTTAACCCTGAAGAGTTGAGAATGGTCCTGTCAGATGAACACATCATCAGACCGATAATGGTAGCGCGAGGTACCGCTCCCCTCAAGCATGTCACTATTCACGAAGCTATTGGGGATCTGATCGAATGGGACTGGTACACAACCCCATACCAATCGGCAGTGACTGTGCGGGCGCTGATTTGTCTTACGGTTTGGCAGGAAGAATCCTAAAGTCATCAAGAAGAACTCTTCGTATCAGCCGAGGAACGTCCCAACGATAGAGTGCGACGCGTCCAAAGCAAAGTTCTGCGGACCAGATACGTCTCGAGGGAAAGGGTACGCTCACGAACCCAGAACGTCTTATCAGAAGGAGTGTCGAAGGCGTCCGACGGAGGACCTACAGCACATCACCAGAACGTTCAGGCCAGAGATAGTCGAGCGGTAACGAGGTCGTTCAGGCTTGGTGTGATGTCCACTTACCCATCGCATGGAATTTCAGGACAGTGAACCTCCCGGTGGGGCCAAAGGTGGATTACAGATGTATGTGATGACCGCGTCTGCAGTCTACACAATCCTGATGCTCATTCGCTTCTCAGCTTTGGAAAGGGATTACTGGGAATGGCAGAACGCCCACCCGCTATCGTTTGCAGCGAGACTGGGCTTCATACCAGGGTTCTACGCGCGGATCCAAAAGGACAAGTGGTTCCACACAACCGTGACGAACGTCCAACCCATGGCTAAGCAAGGACATGTCGTCCACAACGTCGTATGTCGATCTACGCCTCAGGAGAGCTTGTCGTCGCTGACGAACTGATGCGCGTGCATGTATGCAGTGCCGCAGGATCGTGACGATCCGAGAGCTCGCCCGCTCGCAGGGGTTCCCAGACTGGTTCGTATTCACCGCGCATGAAAACAAAGTTACGACTGTATGTGCGCCTGCGGAGTAGAATTTGCACGAGCTGACGCCGATGGTGCTGCCCGCAGATGAACCGCCAGATTGGCAACGCGGTACCATGGCCGGTTTCCGAAGCTCTCGGTCGGGAGTTGCGCGAGGCCATGTTCAAGAGGTGGTCGAGACACCGCGAGGATGCGACTATAGTTCCGTCAGATTCCGACTCGAGTCCTGACAATTCAGATTGAACGCCGGTTCTGCACGACCGTGACACTCAATGCCGTGCACCTTTGCGTTTGCTAACGGTGCGTGCTCCAGATCATCTGCCATGTCATTGCATGATTCTTAAGATGGTGAATAGTAGCTTGTAACGGAGCTTGAACGAGAGTCCGCAGCTCAGCAGCACATCGCTTAATCTTGAGCTTGTGTACTGCAACCGACGGACCTTGAACGCATTCCGGGACCATAGCCCCCGGATCAGCACTGTATCTCCCACTGTATCTCGACACATGTCAGAGCCTGAGATCATGTTCAACTCCGAGATCGTCGCATCGACCTCGTGGTTCGTCTTAAGCCCACCTCTTCTATCCACGCAAAGAGCGTCCTGGGAGCAGGGCCCCTGCGCCCAAGCTCTCCTCGAATGCCACCGCTTCTGTCAGGCCTCCCACATACGCTCGGCCTCCGTCTTGCTTCCCTACGACTTCGTGCAATCGCTCTACGCTCACGCGCATGACGCGCTCGTGCGCCAGGCCTCAGATAGCACGTTCGCGGTCCTTCCTGGTCCTTCTCACACCAGCATCGGCGAGACATCATTTTGCCTGATCACCATCAGCGACGATAGCGCGGAGGCTCAGAAGCTTTTTCCCGCACCCGCGGGGCTGCGGCGCTCCTCGATGGTGTCGAGAAGATGCTGCAGTACGTCTTCGATGAGTGTCCCTCCGCACCCAGTGCTCCACGGGAGTCCACACCAACCGCCCTATCACCACCTCGACTCCCCACCGCCGCACTGACAATGTGGACTTCTAGTCGGACGCCGTCTACATGCTCCCCCTTTCCTAGTGTCGGCTGCCGTGTTCCACATGGGACCGCCTGTGCGAGTTTTGAGTGGCACGAGTTGTAGCGGATAATACACATATTCCCGGCCGGATGCTGCACGCGGGCCTTCGACAGATCGATTTGGCGGCCGAAGTGCTGCAGGCCCCTTCTGGAGTCATGGTCGCACATCTTCGACCTCATAGCGGGCCAAATTCAAGCGCCGGGAATATTGGGATGTCGGGCGACGGGAATGGCTGGGTCTGTTGCGGTATCGTCCGCGTCTTCAGCACTGTGCTCTTTTCCGACGTGCTTTGTACATGGCTTGAGGAGACAGAGAGTAGATCCGGGGAGCTAGCCTTGCTGCATCGGCTGTACGAAATCCTCCTGAGGACACTATGCAGCGCTTGCCTCGCGCATCGGGTTCCGATACCTACCTCGTCCCGGATGTTCTCGACGCCTCAACATTCATGAAGACAAACCTAGCGCAGATGCAGTCGGCCGACTCGTCGATGTCCATGCACGCAATGCGCATTCCCACCGACTCGGGGTTCGTCCTCGTCGCAGATAAAGATCTACAGTCCTGGAAGCGTCAGGCGAAAAGGATGCGAGAGGTGGCAAATGGCAAGGCGGAGCAGTGCCAGCTTCGATGCCAGGCGGAGGTTGCAAGAGCCAAACTTCTGTGCCACCGAAAGACCCTTACATCGCCGGTATGGCTGTGATTGCGTGTCTGTACCAGTTACTGTACACAGATTCCATGATGCGGTGACCCACTGCGGTCGACGTTGCACTCGGGAGGTGACAACGATAGCTGTAGATTATACACACAGAATACCCTTGGCAGTAGTTTACAATGTCCATCCGAGTGATAACACGAACGCATGACACAGATTGAGTGTATGCAGGACAGCGACGGATTGAGGGTGGTGGGACCACGTTCAACCTCGGTACGTCTGGAAGAGCATGAACGTGAAGAAAGCAAGGAGAGCAGCGAACACATAGAAAACGCGCCCCTCCTTAAGCGGATCACCGTCTGCGAGCAGATTGCGCAGAGGGAGGAAGACAAGCCCCACGAGGAAGTTGGCGACCCCTAATGATGTCGCATTAGATGGAGAGGGCGGCGAGATTGAGACAAGGACGTACAGTTGAGTGAAAGGCCAACTGATGATAGTGCAGATACGGCCTATCGAGAACGTGTTAGTGTCTAAAGATATGACCGTAGAAAGCTGAAGCATACATGGTGCGGAGAAACCTCCGGGATCATGACAAAAGGCACAGGACCGATACCAATGGCAAACGACCTTCGCAAAGAGTGAGGCGTTGCCAACAATAGGGGCAAATGAGTTCGCGTACGAGATGAACGTCATGACAGCTAGACTAGCCAGAGTGACTGCGCCGCTGTCCAAACCCACGCCGACGCCCAGCAGAGAGAGAATAGCTCCTGTAGCAGACAACGAAAGCAGTTTCTTCCGGCCCATACGCTGTAGTGCACGAAAAGCGTGAGATAACGTCGAGTGGGTGGAAGTAAAGGACCAACGTCAATGAGTATGATGGGTGCGGAAGTCATCAGTACGTTCACGATCGTGATGCCCAAAGAAACGTAAGGGCCAAGCTCTGGAAGGGTTTTTGACAGGATGTCGTTACTGTAGTACAATACTAATACCGGGTCGTCAAGAACAGCCGATTGGCCCAATATATTGACACCAACCTGCGTTCACACCTAAGAGAGATTTGGTCAGTTCGAGGCGACAGGCTAGTAACTACATAGGAGAGCTGACCGGAAAGCTGTTGGCAGAGCATAGAGAAACAAACGATGGCGAGCGGCTTCCGGAACTCTGCACGGAGGAGCACTTGAGGTACATTGACCGCCGCTGTGTGTTCTTCACGACGGTCGGGGTTCAGCGAGCTGTGCTCTTCGCCGCCGAGTAGAGGGTCTTCAATATCCTCATTTGCAGCTGACAGACCATGATATCAGGCTGAGGAATGCCGCTCTCACAGAGCATTGGCTGAGTACATACCGTCGGGTGAGCGCGCGACGACTACACCTTTCCAAAGACGGCGCGCAGCCGCGGCCTTCTCCCGCAGCAGTCCGTGGCGGCTCAACCATACAGGAGACTCCAGGATCAGAGGTCCGACGAGCAACTGCGCAAGAGACAGCGCAGACGAGAATAGCAACACAAATCGCCATGTGCGGGGTGTTGCGAGTTGAAGACCCATGCACTGGGTGATCATGATGCCAATGACGATAGCGAATTGAGTGAGTACGCCTTTAGCATGGATTTGAGTAGTGTTTGCGAGTATGTGTTATATTGATACTCACCAACCGAGCCTTTGATCTTGCTTGGTGCGATCTCGGAGATGTATATAGGTCCGACGCATAGCCCGAGACCAGCAGAGACACCAGTGAGCAGTCTGAGGGTGGACAATCAAGAGATCTCTTGATGATAATACGAGGCAACAGGGACTTACCGTCCGATAATCATGGGAGATAGCGATGCAGCGACGCTCATGAACCCGGCACCGACAGCCATGATGAACGCACTCGAGAGGACAGCACCTTTGCGCCCCCAACGATCCATCACCACGTTCGCACCAATGCTACCGACCAGACCCCCGACGGTGTACACAGATGTCAGGACGGAGAACGTCGCGTCGGACATGGGTATGCATGTTGGAAGGCCATAGTACGTTGCGGGTACCCCGGGGACGTCGGAGACGCGGCAAGTGAGAACTGCTTGGATCTGGTTGAGACTAGAGATGTGGAAGCCGTACTTCAGGGTTTCGATTTCGTCATGAACAGTTTCGAGAAATGAGGGTCTCGTATTCAGCAGCACACGAGGATGAGGTACTAACCTGGAAGGAGATGACGAGAACCCAAACGGCCACCGTCCAGCCGTAGACTGTGAATGCTTGAGGCTCTGAAGAGTTCATAGCCGCCGCCTAGTACCAGCAGCCAGCAGTCGAAAAGGGATTGTGGCAGTAGAGGCCGTTACCGTCGTTCTCGGAAGCCAGTCCGTCCGGTAAAGCTGCGAGCGCTTCCCGGCGTCTTACACTAGTAGAAAGCCGTACTGCTTACGTCATCGCGAGTCCAACTGGCAAGGAACAAACGTTGTCACTATGTACATGGCTATGTAGTTTTGGTGTTGGAGAAGTTACAATAACAAGCGTATGGGCGACAGTAGATATGTACATACTATAAGATCACAACCTGGGCGTATGTCCAGTGCAGCAGGATGCTGGTCTGCTACCTTCGGTAACCGCGTCCACCAGTCACGTCCTTCGCCTTCATCGCTCTCTTCCGCTCACGCTCCTCTTCTCGTGCGCGTGCACCCCTCTGTCGGGGATCGATAACCTCGTACTCGCGCTCAGCCTTCATGACCTCCTCCTCATTCCCCTTCGGGAAGTGCAACAAGTGCCCGAGGAAGCCCACGTCGTTGTCCACCTCCATGCCTTCTTCTTCAGCCGGCCTTGGTTCAGCTGCCTCCTCATCTGCGGCAGTTGCGTGCTCGTCCGGTGGTGGCGAATCTTCGACAGCAGTGGCCTTCAACTTCGACCTGAAGCTGTTGAGCGCCGCCAGGACGTCTCCTTCGTCCTTGCGACCTTTGCCCTTCTTCTGGAGCCCTCGGCTCTTGGCGTACTTTGCCATCTCCTCCTCAAGGTACGACTTCTTCGGCTTCTTCTTGGCAGGCTCGTCGTCGTCGCTACCTGCTCCGCCGCGTCGGGTGAGTTTACGGATTTCGGCCTCCATCTTCTCGATCTCGGTTTTACGCGAGTTGCTCGCGGCAGCCTTTTCACGCTCGTGCTGCTCGCGAATCTTGGTGATGTCGTCTTCCTTGTCGTTTTGCTGCTTCGGCGGTTCCTTTTCGGCCTAACATCATCGTAAGCGACAGCCTCTAATGGAGCCCGTGCAACTATTTGACTGACCTGACTCTCCTCTGCATGCTCCCGTTTTGACGACTTCTTCGATGGTGGTGGCTCTGGGACTCCCGGTATGGTTGTCGGCAGCTCTGGATTATCTACCACTACATGTATACGCTTCAGTTGGTGGTTGCCGAGTCCATATAAAAGCGCCATGGACATACAGTCTGGTCGAACGATTGGTTTCTTCTTGAACACAACGGGTTCCTCTTCTGCCTCATCGTCTCCGCCGAAGCTGAGGAGCTTAACATCCCTAAGTGCGCCGACAATGAGATCGTTTGTATAACCACAGCGAAACAAGAGCATTGACATACTTCTTTGCCCCTCGACGTCTTTGCTCTTCCTCGCGTTCTCGTTGAGCCTGTTCACGCGCACGTTGCTGTGCGCGTTTCTCTTCGGCTGTAATGCGAGGCACAATGTCTTCGAAGGGGTTGTCGACGATACGCACGCGTTTGATCTTTGGTGGACTGAGAGTGATGAATACCAGCACTCGATTGTGATGAAGATAAGGCACATACTACAGCGGTCGCTCATTGGCATCAAGCTCTAGCAGGGGCTACCTGAGTTGGTCAGGACGTGAGGAAGGAGATGCGAAGGACTTACCCATCTCTCCAATCTTCAATGCATCTGAAAGAAGTCAGTACCGTGCATTGTGACTGTCCGGCACTGCGTACTGAAGATAGTGTCGCCAATAACACGTCCGAATAGCGTATGCTTGCCGTTCAACTCATCCGCCCGGTCTATAACCGACGTCAGATTTCGGTAGTGAACAGGCGGATATGGGAACACTCACCCAAGGTTATAAAGAACTGAGAGTCATTCGAGTCCTTAGTGCCATTGTTCGCCATACCAACCAATCCACGGTGTACGAACCGCAGACGTGGGTGGATCTCATCCTCGAATGGTTCTGTTCGCGAGCTTCAGGGAACCGGAGTAATCAAGGTTTTCAGGTTACACACCTCCGTAGAACGACTCTCCACCTCCTCCGGTGCCTGTCCTGTCACCAGTCTGCACCAGAAAGTTAGGAACGACTCTACGAGGACAAGACAAGAACGGTCAGCTCCGGAAGCCCTGCGCCGAACGTGGACAGTGCACGCGCACCTGTGGAAGATGACTCCGTCATAGTAGCCTGGGCCATCATAAGCGATGGAGCATAGTAGAGTGATATACCCGGCGTACCTTCCATGGCCAAAGTTATGAGATTCCGACATGTTTTGGGTGTTTCCTGCGGGACATGAATGCATGAGCAGTGGCAAGCGGAACTCCCTATGTGACACGCACCTTTGACCAGAGCTCGATGTCAATCTCTCCCACAGTGGTTTCTAAGATGATGCGACCGTGCGTCGGGAGGGCCATAGTGGGTTATGGTGGACCGTGGTGGTCGGAAGCTCGAGTGTAGAGATCACGACCGTGACGGGCGCTTTCCACCACTGGACGCGTCCGAACAGGACCCCCGAATAAGCGCTTCGATCTTACATCCGGTCGGTGCCCCATTTGGTGTCTTTTCGGTGGTCGCTCGGAGGTCAAAATTCGGTAATTTGGACGTAACATCGCCGAACGACCTCAAAATTCGGTGGCTCCGGGGATGTGACATTGCTCCGGGCCGACGGCGCTTAAATGTAGTCTATATTTTCGTCGGGCGCTTACCTATATCGCCTCATGTCTCGCCCGCTGCAGTATCCGAATGTAATGCTCCTTGTACGTCTGGATGCAGCGAGGATGTCAGAAGGAGGTGATAACTTGTGGTCTGAGGCCATGTACTTAGTAGGAGTCGACTGGTAGGATGTGATGATAGAGGCGGTAGAGGAACTATTTTCAACGGTGATTTTCATGAGATTGGATATGTGTTTCAACTCGATCTAAAGTCATGTAACAAATGTTGCAGTACTGGTATTGTCGAGTAACAACAGATGAAGTTATGTCTTTCTTTCAACCGGTATACAGCATCACGCAGGTGTTAGTCTACGATTAGGAACAATAGTATTGCGGTAAGAAGGGTGTTTTATCAGTAGATAACCGACCCATTAATAGGTACAGCGCGGCGGCACTCCCATCAATGCACCGGGATCCCATCAGCTTGGCAGGCGAGTTTCGGTCTGTTTCGGTGATACCTGGGATGTAACCTTGCCCAGCAAAGCCGACTTTCGGGGCTCTTTGGCATATGACATAGGCCATTTTTGCGCCAGTTTTTGGCCCATTTTCGGTGATTGGGATGTGAGATAGCGGGCCCGGAGGGTCCATATCCGGTGATCCAGGCATGTAAGATCGAAGCGCTTATTCGGGGGTCCTGTCCGAACCGAGGCTGCCACGGGCCACCGACAACTCGCGCCTTTCCTGCGCCTTTCCCTCCTACTTAACTCTATCGACGTGCGTTCCCATGTCTCAGCATGACAAAATCTAGTCCTCCCCCGAGAAAACCACAGAGACTGTACATGGGTTCAAATGGCTACACTGACCAGCTCAAAGCAAGGATGTCTGGCTCTGCTCTCTCCGGCTCAAATGTCAACCTTCACGCGGTGGCCGCGAACCCCTCAGCCGCGTCGGAAGTGGAGCGACGCGAGCTCGGCGACGCCGTGCAGCGTCGCCAGGTTGTTGAGAACATGATGGAGCTCAAAGGAACGTTTTTCCCTGGGTGTGTATGCATCGACTTCACTCTCATCCTCGTGCCACTGTTGTGCGAGCATGTGCATTTGGCTGTCATGTACATATCACCCTCCGTCCAGACTGGACGCAATCAAACAGGCAAACGAAACACCTGAAACGTCCGAGACTCTCAAGAACCGCATACAGGACCTCCAGAAGAAATACCTTGAGGAGGTCCGGACGCTGTACGAGTGGCACGCGCAGGACTACTACGACGACATGATCGACTTGTCGAGATCACAGCCCGATTCATCTGATTTACCAGCAGAGGTAAGCTTGCTATGGGTTCTTTTCGACTGCTCGTAACACACACAATGCCGGCCATGTGGAAGCTCACATCTTCGGCAGGCTTGGGTCGCCGGTTCAAGGGCATGCAATGACCTGAAGGCCTCTTTCGACGAAGAACTTGACTCGCACCAATATGCTTACCTGGCAACGATGCAACGACTAGTCAAGGAGCGCAAGGAACTTCAAGCAAGAGAAGCCCATGAGCAGCGCGTACGTGACCAGCAGTTCCCCGCGACCATCGAGGCATACCAACGGCTCCGGAAAGATATCAAAGTATGTGCCAGCATGTTGACGTGAATCATAATGCTTATGCACGAGTCCGCGGTCTATACAGTTTCGCATTGCGACCTTCTTGACGGCAGATGAACTTGCACAAGATCGTATGATGACAGAGTTCGGCTGGAATTACCTTCTATGCAAGGACCTTATGGGCGAATATAAGCTGAACGTAGGTCGCCATGATCATCGAGGCCTGAGATAACCATCCTCATTCAGCGCTGTAGGAAGAGTTCAGGGCGGAAGTTCAACAGCTACGTCGAGACGGAGAAGCCTCTGATCCGCGGAAAGCCAGACAGTAAACTTGCGATCATCCACATTGTCAGTCACGTATTCCTTCACTGTCAGGTTTGTGGCCATGGTACACTCTGCCGTGTTTCAATTCAGATGTACAAATGTGCGTTTCTCACCCGTTCATCCAGATCTGCCCACAGCCTCGCAAGCGGCCTATCCACACCCTTTGCAAGCGGTTGCACAAGCCTCCACATCTCTTCTGCGACTTCCTCCTTGGTCGCGTCCGCATCCACCGCAATCCACCTTGACCCGTCGCCCATCTCCACACCGATCCGCTCGAACACATGCTCGACGCGCTCCTGGAACTCCGTCTTCTCGTATCGTTCGGCGCCAAAGCCTCCGCGTGCCTGTTGCTGTTCAGGCGAGACGGCGAGGAATAGAGTGAGGTCCGGGGCAGGGAGAGCGATGTCCGGACCGCGGCACCATTCATACGACATGCCAGGTGCATTCTTTGCTGCCGAGAAGGCGATGCCAGAGAATGCGTAGCGATCGCAGACGACGGTTGTCCCAGCTTGTAGGGCAGTTTCAATGGATTTGCTGCATAGAACGGATGCAGGTTGAGAGCCCAGTGTCGTGGAAATTGGAGAGGACAGCTTACGCGAGTTCCCATCGATTTGCCGAGAAGAGGAGGTGGATGGCGCGGTCATCCATCTCGGACTCCGAGCGCAAGTAAGAGTCGATCAGTTTACCGATCGGTGTGGTGCGGTCTTGTAAGTCGATATTGAGCGCCACCGACGGCGAGATGACCCAAGGAAACACACTCACTCACCGGGAAACTTGATCAGTTGCACAGAATTACCGGTCGCTTTCAGGCGTTCCTCGAGCAGCCCGACCTGTGTGCTTTTCCCTGATCTGTCGAGGCCCTCGACAGCGATGAATGCGCCTCGCGTCTGACGTGTAGGCATGGCGGGTGTAGAGGTGTAGGTGGAAGACTGCAAGCAGCGGCGGCAGGAAGTGCGCGTCCCTCAAATCCTATCTTCAGATCTGAGATCAGGGACGCGCGAGCGTGGACCAGCTTACGTGAGAGTGACAACAAGACCGCGAATAGGGTGAGTCCAGCCAATCAGGGCGCTGCGGATGTGGTTTAGAGCCTCCGCAAAAGGCAAGTGCATTGATTTAGGTGGTCGGAACTCGTAAGTACGGCGTCGGCTGTGAGCTAGCCTAACTCGCGCTTGCGACCGCCTATGCTCAGAATGGTTCGCCCGGTCTCTCATCTTGTTGTCAATGAGTCGCGTCCTGATCGCCAAACTCCTCTTCCCACTTTTCTCTCCTCCCCCCTCCCTCCTCGTCGCATGAAGCTGTCTGTCTCTTCCCAGTAGCCTCGGCTGCTGACAGCGCTAGCATTCCGTACAATTGCTTGGATCCGTGCAACAGACGAAGTGCCGCTAGTCGACGCGAACGAGTCGCCGGAGGGTCATGGTGGCCTGGCAGGATCCCTCGGTTGTGGCCTTCTGCGCCTTCATCTACAACCAGATCGCCGTCTTCCTCCTGGGGTTCCTCGGGTACGCATTGTCAATACTGTATCTCAGGCCTCAGATCTCACCCACTCACAGCAACCATGTCATCACCCGTATGGATATCGAATGGTCCCTACTGACAAGGAAACGTCGGTTCAACCCTGTGCTGGTATGTGCTTCATGTACAAGCCTTCATTTCTAGCCGGCTGATCAAAAGCTATCCTGCTCCCTAGCTCCCTTACCTATTTGGACGATATTCAATCCTCGTCACCCTAATAGCTTTGTGTGTCTTCTTTCCCCCGAATCATGTGTCTTGACCTCAACGGTGTGGTACAGTGTCGTCACCAACCGTTTTCGTCCCAGAGTTGCTTGCGACGGTGAGTTTCAGCACAACTAAGTGATGGGGCAACGAGCTCACTCTTCTCCATAAGCTACGTACAAATCCCTCGCGCTGCTGGGAAGCGCAGCATCATATTGCTCCACGCTGAATCTAGGAATACGAACGTATGTCAATCGGACTTAAGGCTTTCTATGTGATTGGAACCGGCGGTCACAGATACATCATATGGAAGGATATGAATCGCTTCGTTGTCTGGGTCTTATCGTTTGGCTGCGTAGCTCATGCGGTCCTGGTGGCAATCCGTGAGTGCTGATAGAACGATGCAAAGGCGAGCTAAACTGACAGCAACGCGAACAGAGGCTTCAATGAGTGTCACTTTCGCCTGGGATGAACAGCTCAAGGCTTGCTACGTTGTCCAATCCAGCAACATCACTATGTTTGTCTTCTACCTGTACAGTACGTACTCCTAAAACTACTCATCATTTGTGTACATCTGAACCGAATGGTTTCCAGCCATCCTCATGGACTTGGCCATCCTCGTTTTGACCATCTGCGGCTTGTGGAGGAAGGCTGCACTCAAAAGCGCGATAGGTGGTGCACTATCGGAGCAATGCCTTTGGTACTGTATGGGAACCTTCATTTGCAACATTCCTGCTGTGGTACGTCGCATGACAATCTCGCATTGCATATGAGTATGAGCTCACTCGTCTCAACAGGTACTCCCGATGATGAACTTGAACCGTAGGTTTTCGCTTCAGCGCATGGATTTAATCGCTGGCCTCTCATTGTCTCGATCGTGCGTCCAGTAATCATGAACGTTATAGCATCCATGCCTGGTATGTCGAAATCTGGCACTGCCAATTATCATAGGCTGAACTGTTCAAATTCTACCAGCGACGACATTCAGCGTAATCATGTCTTCAGCTGCAGTGCTCTCATTGCAACCAGAGGAGATACCTGAAACGTGAGTAACTATGTTCGCCGTATGCATGTATATGTCTTTGTGTATGGCTGACGCTTCCTCCGTTCCAAGGACTGGCCAAGCTGTAACTCAGGTTCGAGATCCTCCTAGACCTGGGATACTACTGGGCGTCGTTGCTCCGACTAGTCCTCACCAACATGTAACTTTGACCACGAACATCGTCTTAGAGTCGTACGTGATTCAGATCCATATCCGACCATGGCGCTAACTGGATCTGTATTGTGAACAGTCGAGCAGACTCTGCGGCGATTACGTCGTTTGGAACGCGGTCAAGCAAGTACACAGAAGAGACCGGTGCGAACGCTGTGTAGCAACGGCGCAATGATTCCAGCCATAGTCATCTATCGCAGTATGTTGCGGAGGAGCGCATTGTATCTCAGGTAGTCGCTCAGCATGGTGCGGTCACTCAAATCCAACGTCGGTCTCTTGCAGTGTGTTGACTCATTTGTAGACGACTATACGGCAAACATTCCGCGCATCCATCGTGGTTTTCCATTTACGCACCTCATTCGGAAACAGCCACTCAGGTGAAGGAGATCCCTTGTTGTTGCGATAGGTCACTGGTGGTTATAGCGGATTTAATCCTTCGTAATGCTTCATGTAAACTGTAACTAGTTCGTGTTTTGTATACAACATGTGCCACGTGTGTGTGCTCTATTTTGCTGGGTTAAGAATGTATGTGCACACTTGGGATGCTGCAGATCGGTGCTGCGCAGACCAAAGTCCATGCCAATGAATGCATCTTCAACTTGCGAAGCGGCCAGGGCGCCAATATGTTGTTAGCGTCCGAGCAAACGTGCTTACGTGATGGTGCGCGCCGAAGAAGCTGTTCCTGCGGAAGCGGGCGTCGTTGCAGCGCCGGCCGACATCGCTCTCAGCTTCATCCACATCTCTTCCGCCTTCCCCGTCCACGTCTCCTCCCGGCTGGTCCTTATTCTGCCTGTCCTCCGCCTCTTTACTGGTCTGTCGACATTCGCCAACTGTGAGCTTGCATGGGACTCTTCAACCGCAAGAAGAACGGAGAAGACGGCGAGGGGAAGAAGGAGAAGGGCAGCTGGCGGAGACCGGCTAGTGAGTGTCAATTCTGTGATGCACGGAGACGGACCCCCTCAATGTCGCATGTCACCCTCGCCTCACAGATACCGCCTTCAAGCAGCAGCGGCTGAAAGCATGGCAGCCCATCCTTACACCCCGCACCGTACTGCCGACACTCTTCATAATCGGTATTCTGTTTGCGCCCATCGGCGTACTCCTCATCTGGGGTAGCGGTCTGGTATGTCCTCTTACTGCCCCTTATTATTTCTGCGCTCTCATCCGACGCTACTTCCAGGTGACGGAGATCGACATCGACTACACCGACTGCGAGCTGCTGAACGCGCAGAATGGAACCGATCTAACGTTCTCAGACGTCCCTTCTAACAAGTTCACCTACAAACTTGCTGCCTCACATTCCAAAGCTCCTTTCAACCCTCCACAATACGCCTTCGTCAACCGCACTGGCGCAGCGGACGTCAACGTGGACAGTACCCAGCAATGCGTCGTGCAGTTCGACGTGCCCATAGACATCAAACCGCCGGTGTTGCTCTACTACAAGCTCACGAACTTCTACCAGAACCATCGGCGATACGTGAAGAGTCTTGACCAGAACCAGCTCCACGGCGACGCTGTGAGCGCGGACAAGCTGAGGAATGGAGATTGTAAGCCGCTAGGAGCGATCGGTGACAAGGCAGTGTACCCGTGCGGCTTGATCGCGAACTCGATGTTCAACGGTGAGTGCGAGCTCTACCAGTATTTTCCATGCGGCCAGTGCATGAACGAGTCCTCATCGTGCATCGTGCTCTTACAGACACGTTCACATCCCTGACTTTGACTTCGGACTCGTCGACGACATACACCTGGTCGGAGAAGGGCATCGCATGGCCAGGAGAAGCCAAGAAATATGCGTCGAAGCCGCAATACGACATCTCGCAAATCACCCCTCCGCCTAACTGGGCATTGCGTTTCCCCGACGGATACACGGAACAGAACCTTCCTGACCTCTCGGCGGACGAGCACTTCCAAAACTGGATGCGCACCGCGGGTCTCCCTACGTTCACTAAACTTTGGGGACGGAATGACGGATCCACCTTGACTAAGGGTCGTTACCAACTGACTGTGAACATGAGTACGTCGGCAATCCCCTCATCGAGGCTGACATCGAGTGCTGATTATGAATCGAACTGAAGACTTCCCTGTCCGTCCATACAAGGGCACGAAGGGAATTGTGATCTCGACTGTGTCGTGGATGGGTGGGAAGAACCCATTCTTGGGTTGGGCGTACGTAGCAGCCTCTGGTCTTCTTGTTCTTCTTGGCATCCTTGGTACCATCCGACACCTCATAAAGCCAAGGTCTGTACCGCCAGTCCTGATCTGCTCTATGACAGCCTATTTAACTCATTGCGCTGTGCCTGTACAGGAAATTGGGTGACATGTCTCTGCTTTCGTTCAACCGGTGATGAACAATGACGACCTCGTTCGCTTGTTCCGTATTTATCCTCGGACTACGTGTACCACCCTGACCCTTTTGTCAGAGAATCTGCCCTGCGTAATGGAGTACATCATGCTGTATTAGAATCACATTCGTAACCTTCATGCCCTCTTCGATGCCGCACAAGTCAGGTTTTTGGTCGCGCCAGGTTCTCTACTATCTCTCGCTGGAGCGAGCGAGCGCTATCGACGACTCGCAGCTGAGCTCGACGCGAGGTCTGAGAACTGATAACCTGATGGCGCCGTGAACTCCCTACACGCTTCTTCAAGTTGGTAGACTACCATACGTAGTACATTGTTATGTGCCGACTACAACCCAGATTCTGGTAAGCATATAACAACACGTCGTCTCCATCTCGCTGACTCGGCCTGTCCATGTCAGGGGCCAGGATGCAGTGGTCCACGTCCACGTCCGGTAACGTGGCTGTCGTCCAGACACGTCTCTGGAAGGCGGATGTCGACATTTCAGGCCATCGGTAAACCGTAACAACGCGCGACGTGCTCCGCTGCGCACTGCCAATATTGACGTCGACATTGAAGGCGGTTCCCTTCTTGTCATCGACTCTGTTAAAACTGTCCAGACCCTCATAAGAAGTAGTCTCACATACATCCCCTCGTAAGAAGCAGTCTCACCTACATCCCCCTTGAACTCCTCATCTTCAACGTTGTCAAGCACACGCTCTTCCGTCACAATGAGAGTTACGCAGCGATTGTCTCGTATTGTCCAAGACATGAAGGACGCATACCGGACGAACACTATCTCCAATCCTCCCATGAATGAAGGATCCGAGACGCTAACCCTGAAGACTCACGAGACACAAAGTCTCAGTATATCGTCACTTCCGGGAGATATCCTCTTCCTCGTTTTCAGTATGCTCGATGTCGTCGATATTCCTGCATGCCAACAGGTAAGCGTGTTGGTTCAATGTTTGTGCGATTAGCATAACTCATCTAACTTGATTGCTACACTTAGGTGTGCCGTCTCTGGTCGCGCTTCCTGAAGAGCGACTTGTGGTCCCAATATCGACTCGAATTAGCTGCCACCGGCATGGTGGATGGAGCCAGTGGCAGCACGACAATGGAAGACCGATGCCAGGCTCTGCGAAACCATCGGATGCGCTCGCAAAGCTCCAAGTTCGACTCCGAGGGACACGTCTGGGCCGCCACCGACTGCCCCACGCAAGCCCTAGTCTGTGATGGGACCGTTCTGTTTGCCGTCCACAAGAACGGGGGTTTTGAAGTGGAGATCCGTCCTCCACCGTCCGCCAGCGGATGCTCCGAGGTTCGCCAGCTGGCGATAAGGCCTCTGGGAGAGCACGCCCGTATCGAAGCGGTGGACGTGGCGCAGGCGTTGCTCGTCGTATCGGAGGTCGTCGATACGCGTTCCTGGTGGGTACACACAATCCTGTCGTGTGACAGCCAAGTGCGAGTGCCCATACTCACCCACACACCTATGGTGTCATTTGCATCCGATAGGGAGGTCAAGATGCACATGCTATCTCTGGACTCGGGCGAGGCGCACCCCGCTGCGGCGGACGCGGCGCCCGACGTGACGTCCGAGCGCGGACGTGTCTTCCCGGTGCAGATATACCGGCAGTACGTCGTGTGGCAGAGGTTTTCCCCGGGCACGACGTCCCGTGCTGTGGAGATTTGGAATTGGCAGAGCGGGCGCGTGGTGTGGGTGAGTGGGCGAGAAGGCCTGCATAACTCCGAACTCCGCGCGTGCTCACTGCTGTTGCTGTTGTTTGACAGCGTCAAGAGTTCCCGCCGCAAGTGTCGTACACATTCCTAGATGAATGTCATCTGCTCGTAACCATCGGCCGCCAGGAGGACCTCCGCGTCTACCAGTACCGCGACGTCGACGCTTCCTCTGATCCGCCGCAGACGGAGCCTGTGGTTATACTCGAGCTTCCATTGGGCGCATTTCGCTGCTCCGTCCACCGAGACGACCGTTCCAGGGACCACTCGTCGTCTTCCGTGGACGCTCCCTTCCACCCGGATCCTGCGCTAGCCGTGCTTCCAATCCGGTTCGCCATTTACGAACCTTCACTCTCGGCGGCGCTTCTGCTAGTCCCTGGCGGGACCATACAGGAGCAAGTCACGCTCGCAGGTGCGGCCAGCGGCGCTGGGCCGCGGCGGGTGTATTGGCACGAATGGGGCCCGCGAGGTAGTCTGTTGCTGGACGTGACAGACCTTCAGGTGACGACTTTCGTCCCTTGTGGAACCCGGGTCGCCGTCCTCTCTCGAGACAAGCGGAAGAAGGATACCGTTCTCATCCTCGACCTCAACCCTTGGGTTGTACGTGCCATCGAGAAGCCTGGCTCCGGTAGCGGCGCGAAACCAGTGTCGGAGAGGGATATGGACTGCATGCAATTCAGCAAGCTGCGCGCAACGGTTCCGCACGTTGCGCAATGGGCAGCGAGGGTCTCCTTCCCAAAGGACCACCAGCCCACTTTGGTGTCGATGCATGGCGACGGATTCACGGTGTTGGTGAGCTCCGGAACTTCATACCCCTTGGCCATCTCTGCTGATTCGGATATCTAATGTAGCACGAATATTGCCCGCCGTATCGAGAGAGACTTGGTCTCGGCTACCAGACGTACCTTCATGCATGATGCATTAGTGGTTGACCTCTCTCCCGGACCACCCAAGCTACGTCGACGCCTGATACAATGATGGTTGTTGCGGAATGTACAGAAAGCTTGCAAGAATGACGAACAAACAAACCTGTGAATAGCCCAAGCGTAGTACGGGAGTCTCCAATAAGATACGGTATGTAGAAATCGGTGTGAATGCAAGTCCAGCCCGCCCCCGACGCAATCATCGCCGAAGCATAGGTCCCAGCTGCGGGAACAACGTCAGGTGGCGTGCATACGGACATACAGGCTTGCATTACTCACATTCTGTCGCTGCTGCTTCAGCCAACTTGTCGGTTCTGGACGGCTCTGCTGCTTGGCATATCCAAGCTGGTCTCGTGCCGTATGCATTCCCACACCATGGATGACACTGAGCATGAGAGCCTGCTCTCTCCGGTAGCGATTCGTCGCCTCTCCCAGTAGCCGCTGCGCGCGCAATGTCAGTCAGAGTGTTGGGGCAGGGGCATATTGCTTTACCTTTTGGCGGGCGTTGTCTTCCTCTAGGATCTTGATCTGTGAACGATAGCTGTTCTCCGCTTCCTCGAATGCCCCTGACAGTCCGATGAGCGCTTATGACGTATTCGTATAGACGGTCGAGCTTACGGGTGGGATGCCGCCAACGCTCTTTGCATGCTCCTCCTTGAAGAGTTTGTCTTGCTGCTTGATGAACTAGAAACAGACTGATATGAGCTAATAATGCCGAACCTGCGAGAACATTGGAGACGAACCGCCTTGGCCTTGACCAGCTTCTCCTGAGCGGTCTTGTACTGCTCCTTGAGGCTGACATTCTCCTCGTGCAAGCCAAGCATACGTTGCTTGATATCTTCTGGGACGTCCTTGCCGGACAGGGATGCACGGAGGTCGCTAGCATTAGGTCAGCGTGTGGCAACGGCGAAACGCATGTCATCGAACACTCACCCAATCGCACGCTCGCGCTGGAGCATCCTGTCTCGCTGGTCGATACCTTCGCTCTGGAGGTTGACTTTCTCGAGGAGCAGGCCGTTAATCTGCTCGAGCTGCATCTTGTTCTTGTCGGAGAGCTCCTTGATTTGGGTTCGTAGACGGTCGACCTCGGCCTCGAGTTCGGCCTTGTCTTCGTTCACAGACTCGCGGAGGGTCTTGAGAATATCGAGCTGGTCGCGATTGACAAGTGTCACTGTTTGTCAACGGTCAGCTGTGCGTACAGAAGTAACAGGAGGTGACTCACAGTCGGACTTCGCGACAGTGAGCTCCTTCGACATTGCGTCAAACTTGACTTCGAGCTCGGCATGTTCTATTCTTAGCTTGTCGAGCTCGTCGACAGTCTCGTTCAAGCGCTGTCGCAGAGCGATTGCAGCTTCCGCTCTTTGAAAGGGTGAGCAGAAAGGCGCGCAGTGATAACTGGACTTTGGACATACCCATCACCCATGGACTTGCCACTCCTGATTTCCTCCAAGTCGTTCTGCATGATGAGTTTCTCACGGTGCGCAGCTAGGTAATCTGCCTCATAGCGAGCCTTCATGCGGTTGGCGTCCTCCAACAGATTCTCCAGAACGAGCACGCGGCTAGCGTCGACCTCGTTCTTCCGTACCGCATCGAGCTCGCGCTGCAGTTTCCGCACTTGCAACTTGAGGTCGGTCATCGTTGTGCCGGTCATTGCCGTGTCCAGCTCCTCGCCGAGACCCGCAACGTCTTCGTCGTCGTCCCCTGCGCCGTCCCCAGTGTCGAGCAGCTCTGCCTCCGTGAATTCAGACATGTTCCCGGTATCCTCGCTGTCGGGTTTAGGCCGTGTCCGTGATGCGGCGACTGGACGTGTCGACGTGAGCTCGAGTTCGCGCACGCGTTCCTGGTAGAGTTCGAGGGTCTCAGAGTCCTTCGCGCGCTCCTCCGATGTGACTTTGAGCTTTGTCCTGGTTTGATCGAGCTCGAATTTCAACGCGTCGATCTCCTTGCTCCGTGCAGATGTCTTGGTTTCGAGTTCCGCGATTTGGGACTTGTACGACTCCATGAGCGGCTTGAATGCGGCGACCTTGCGGTACTCCTCCTCGAGCGCGGCATTCTTGTCAACGAGGTCCGCATTCTGCTTCTCCAAGCCCTACGAACACCATATATACTATGCACTAGCCGCGCGACCTGTGTTCCACATACCTTGACTTGTTGCCTCATGTCCGCCGCCTCCTGCAGCTTCTTCTTGTACTTCTCCATGACGTTCTCGGTCTTCTGCAGTTTGTCCGCCGCATGCCGATACCTAACGCGAAGGATGAACATAGGACCGCAGCGAATGTTCCTAACACTGACTCGTCGAGTTGGTCCTTGAGACGGACGGCCTCGTCCGCTCTCGCTTGTAGTTCATCAACCTTCCGAGTCAGATCAGTAACCAGGACTGTCTGTTTGTCAAGCTCGGATTCGGCCATAGCGAGATTATCTTCGCTCTTTTGCCTAAAATCGACATAAAGTTAGCGAGCTTCGTGACATTGACGGCGCTAAGGACTTACAGATCAGCCCGAAGCCTGTCAATCTCCCCCCTCAACATACCATCTCCCCGAGTATCCACACGCTTGCTGTCAGCTTCGCGATGCGCTTGCCGGACTTGTGCCAGAGCTTCATCCTTTTCCGAGGTGACATCGTCGAAATTGGTTTGTAATGTCCTGTGCTCCTCCAATAGCGTTTGATAGACCTTCTCCAATGTTTCCTTTTCCGCGAGAATGCGACTCCGTTCTGTTTGGATTTGGTAGTAGTGATCATCTCTATTCACGCCGGGGATTCAATGCACGCAGCATTTTGCGAGGAGCGGAGCCACGCACTCGGTCATACTGGCCTCCACTCCTGCATCAGCGGAGGTTCTGACCTTGGTCATAATCTACGGCGGCGATGCTGAGCTGAGGGCATGATTGCTCACGAGATGAAGCGTACCTGCTCAATGACCCGCATGAGCGCATGCTGCTCCGACTCCGTCAACTTCTGTATCCGCTCAATGATCTCCTCGTTATTCTCGCACTGCACGGCAATGGCGATGGCCAGACGACACATGATGAGGGTGGCATGGACATTGTAGTCCTTGGCGATTGCTTGGAGGTCGGGCACTTCCAACGCACTCGTAGGCTGATGCAGAACCTCGGAGAAGTACTGGGTCATGAGTCTGTACAGTTTCTTAAGGGAGCTGAATCGCAAAACCCAGTTGTCCGAGGGTTGCGCTGGAGGTCGCGCAGGCTGGCGGAAGTAGTCGGCATCGCTACATCAATCACCCAAGGTTGAGTGGAAGCTGATATGGAAAAGAGGTTGAATACTCACACAATAGAGAGAATTTCGTAAAGTGCTGCTCCGTCAGACAGGTCCCCGATAGTGGACACAACGCGAGATAGGTCGAAAGTGGCGAAGAAGGAATAGAAGGCGTTGAGCTCCTTCTTCTGGGAGTCGACAGACATGGCTGAGGCTGCTGATCTAGATGCGAGGGTATATGGCAGCCAGGTATAATGCACAGATAGATAGATCTGGACAGAGGGCGGTGACGAAGGGCCTGAGGTCGTCCGACTCGTCGTGAGCGGAGGCAGTGGTCGCGATTGCGCCTCGGGAACCCGTGCCGGCCATGCGCGCTTCTATTACTTGTTTAGGTTTGCAGTTGTCAGTGACCAGCAGTGACCTTGTTGAAATTGTTCAATAATCAATTGCATATCGAGTCCGGTTCGTCACAAACCGCTCTCGTCCCCAGCTAGCTGTCTTGGTACGAGACTTGCATATATCTGCTCGGTCTCTTCTTGCGCCAGCTTGCGTCCATGATTGATCTCGAGTGCTCTGTGACGTGAGACGGACAGCAAGCGAGAGCATATGGGAAGACGAGCACCAGGACTTGGTCCCATCTCCCACGTCCGAGCACTCAGGCAGCTTCCCCGTCTTCCAATATGCGACCATGTGGGCTTGGCTGGATTCTCCAAATGCTAGGGGTGAGTGGAATCCCTGCAACGATGTCGTGAAACACTTTGGCCTGCTCAGCTGTCTCTGGTCGCGCTCCATCTAGCCACGTCTAGCACACACTGCTCACGTTACGTTTCGTCAGATCGCGCTCGCTGCTCGCCCGCAAGTGCACACTTTGCCAGCTGTCCTGCCCCGCATCGATTTTTGGATGAGCGGTTGCAGTCTCAGGAGCCTTGAGCGGCCGTGGAGTGACCTTCTCACCAGCACTAGGCTCGAAGCACATGCTGCACTAGGGATGTACCCACCCGCAAACGCCCTTTCTCAGGGACCAGAATGTCCAAGCCCCCGAAGTCCCTTGCTTGTAAAACAGATTGGACAGGCTTCTCTCCCAGGCTCATCGCGTGTTGACCGCCGTCAATGTCGCCAGGTCCGTCTGGCTCCCCGGTCTTGCCATGATTGTACCCTGGGCTAAATCCATTCGTGTGAAGTTCGTATCGACCTCTCACACTACAGCTCTTTCAAAAGCTGCGCTGCAATCAACAGAGTCCAATCATCACAGAGGTGAGCGTGCCCGGTAACGCAACTGGGTTGCCGCTCTTTCACGCCCAGTCTACAGGTCATCGGGGATATGGACTATATCTACGTGCCTTCCTCCTTCTTCCGGCGTGGTTGTGGGCTTCTTGATACAGCATCGAATGCCCATTACAGTCCGACAGACACATGGATGCTGTTCTTTCTTTAGATCCCAGCTGCGGAGGAAAGTCGCACTTACTCAATGGCCCGCGCCTTCGTCGCCTTCCTTATGGGACAGCCGCTCCCTCGAGAAGTTTGCAATCCATTTGAACACGCCTCGTGTGGGCATCGACTGGGAGGCTCATTCAGGCCTTATCATTAACACAAATCGTCATAGGACTCCATGGTGGGGGAAGTGTGTAGGCTCCAAGATAGGAAGAGAGTTGCGCTACGCTGGCTGACGGTACCTCGCACAAATCTCCCGTTCTCAATTATAGGATCACCTCCTGGACAGGGCGTACCTTCCCTCGGTGTCGGCTTTGGCATGAGAAGCTCGCTGAATGTCGCATGCCGGTGGGAGAACAGGAAGTCAGGTATAAAGTCCCTTCTTCGTGCCTTGCAATGCTCCGTGCTCACATGGGTTGCAGGGTCGATCGCCGAGCGGTAGTCCCTCAAAAGATCTCGTGTGCGCTGTGCTGCTGCAAAGATGTCGGGCTCGGTCAGGCCGGGGCGCATACAAGCAGATTGACATTCCATCGCTCGCCGGCGGTTGACAAGCGTGTACAGGAGTACGTGCCACCGCTCTCGGCGGAGTGTTGGCGAAGATAAGACCTGCCCTGGGGATGCGCATGAACCAGGAGGAAAGAAAGTGGTGTTCCTTATCGTCCCGGAAGTATACTCGCACGCAGTACAAGAACCCCCCGGCAGCACGCCCCACTTCCGCAGGCCCTCCCTCCTCTGTCCCGTCATGGCGCAAAACGTCGAAGCCTCCGAGCGCAACAGCAGCGAAGGCTCGATCCAGGAGAAGACTGATATCGAGAAAGCTCGTATGTCGTATGCGGCTCGCGCTACATACCCTCTCTGAACACAGTGAGTATCTAGCGGCCGTGAAGCTCCAGGACGTCGTCAATGATTTCGACGACCCGAACATCGACAAGGAAGCCATCTTGCTCGGTATGTTGCCCAGACACACTGTCACGAGTGTCTTCGTTCACATCTCATCTCTCCTGCGCTCTTCTGACAGAGGATGACTCTCCATACCCGGAGGTCCGCTCTGCGGTCGCCAACACCGATGACCCGTCAATGCCCGTCTCCTCGCTACGTGTATGGGTGATTGGACTCATCTGGGCCATGATCATTCCCGGCATGAACCAGTTCTTCTTCTTCCGGTTCCCCAGTGTCAACGTTGGCGGGGTACGTCGACGCGCCTTTACAATTTCCACCGAGTATTGTGATTCTAACGTCGAGCAGATTGTCGCCCAACTGATCTCGTTCCCCATCGGTCGTGCATGGGCCAAGTTCTTGCCCAACGTCAAGGTCTTCGGTATCCAACTCAACCCGGGTCCGTTTAATGTGAAGGAGCACGTCCTGATCACCATCATGGCTAGTGTCGGCGCGGGTTCGGCATATGCGGTGAGTACCACATTAATCGTCGGTGGTGAAGCGGCTAACGCCGTCACCAGACAGATATTGTGGCAGTACAACGGGTATACTACAACCAAACATATACATTCGGATGTCAGTCTTGCCGCTTTCTCTCCCGTCATGAACCGTAGCTAACCAATATGGAACAGACCAATGGATGATTGTCATGAGTACGCAACTTGTATGTGTCTTGCTTGATATTTGTCATTCACTCTGCAGGCGAAGCATGCAACTGACTACTTGATCATAGATCGGGTTCTCGATTGGTGGAATTGCACGCCGCTTCCTCGTGCAACCTCCTTCCATGAGTAAGTCACAAGTCACGTCAACAATCATGACGCATGGAGCTCACGTCGTTTGTCCAGTCTGGCCGGCGAACCTGGTTACATGTGCCCTCTTCAACACCCTGCACTCGCAGGTCTACGCCGGTATTGGTAACCGTGGAGGTATCAGCCGTGAAAGGTTCTTCTTCTTCGGGTTCCTCGCCTCTACGTGCTGGTACTTCTTCCCGGGATACATTTTCCAGGCCCTCTCGTTCTTCAACTGGGTGTGCTGGATTGCGCCGAACAACGTCGTGGTCAACCAGCTATTCGGGTATAGTAGCGGCCTGGTACGGTGGTTTCCCCGTAATTTGAAATTCAGTTGCTAACCCCTGTCATCAGGGAATGTCGTTGATCACCTTCGACTGGGCGCAGATTGCCTACATCGGATCCCCCTTAGCAACACCCTGGTGGGCCGAGGCTAATGTTGCGGCAGGATTTGTGTTCTTCTTCTGTGAGTCAGATTCCCGGATCTCGGACCATAAAGGCTAAACCCCAGTAGGGATCATCACCCCGATTCTGTACTACACCAATGTGTGGTATGCGCAGTTCATGCCGTACGTACCCGTGGCATTCTCACACTTGACGTCGTCCTTATGCATCTTCGCATACCAGGATCTCATCGCGCACGTCATTCGACCGCTTCGGGAACGAATACGATGTGTCCAAGATCATCAACGACGACGCGACCTTGAACGTCATGAAGTATGAGCAGTACAGCCCGCTCTTCCTCTCGACCACCTTCGCTCTTTCCTACGGGTTGTCATTCGCGTCGATCACGGCGACGCTCATGCACACCTTCCTCTACTTCCGCAAGCAGATCTGGGTGCAGTCGAGGCGTTCGATGAGCGAGCAGCCCGACATCCACGCCCGCTTGATGTCCAAGTACCCACAGGTGCCCGAGTGGTGGTACGCCACAATCTTCCGTGAGTTGATGATCTTCATAGCGCCGCTCGATGTCCTGCTCAACAGTTTGATGGGCAGTCACCATGTTCGTGTTCGGTGTCATCTCCATCGAGGTGTGGCACACGCAATTCCCCGTCTGGGCGTTCGTCCTCGCTCTCATCATCTGTGAGTCAAACGGTCTTTCGGTTCGCATCGACGCTGACTCCGTTCGGCAGCGTTTGTGTACACGATCCCCATTGGCATGATCCAAGCCATCACTAACCAACAGATCGGTTTGAAGTACGTTTTGCGCCCTCTGGCATATGCGTGTAGACTGACCTCGCGCTCAGCGTGATAACGGAACTCGTCATCGGTTACGCTCTCCCTGGACGTCCCGTGGCGATGATGATGTTCAAGACATGGGGCTACATCACCATGGCTCAGGCATTGACCTTCACCTCCGACTTCAAGCTCGGTCATTACATGAAGATCCCTCCTCGACCCATGTTCTGGGCCCAGGTCGTCGCGACGGTCGTTGCTGGCACTGTGCAGCTGGGCGTCCAGGCATGGATGTTCACGAACATCCCTGGAATGTGCGACTCCGACCAGCCGAACGGCTTCATCGTAAGTCGCAGTAGTGGTGCAGGGTTCACCACACATTCTGACTGTGTACTAGTGCCCCTCGACGCAAGTCTTTGGTACGGCGTCCATCATCTGGGGTGTAATCGGGCCTGCTCGCCAGTTCTCTCAAGGCCAGATCTACTAGTGCGTCTTCCGCATTCAAGCCACTTCATAACCAGAGGCTGACTATGATCATGTAGCGGTCTCGTGTTCTTTTTCCTCATCGGCTCAGCCCTCCCGCTCCTCAGCTACCTCATCACGCTCAAGTGGCCGAACTCGTTCTTGAAATACGTCAACTTCCCCGTCATCTTCAGCGGCACCGGTCTCATCCCGCCCGCGACCGCGTTCAACTACGTGCCCTGGACCATCGTCGGCTTCGTGTTCAACTACGTCATTCGCCGCCGCCACTTCTCCTGGTGGACCAAGTACAACTGTGCGTCGTCCATTCGTCCATTCGTAAGGTTGCGTTGGTGGACAGCTCGCTCACGCAAGTCTTGCGTTCTGCAGATGTGCTGTCCGCCGCACTGGACTCCGGGGTCGCAGTTTCCGCTATCCTTATCTTCTTCTGCTTGCAATATCCGCGCAACAACACCATCGGCGCGGACACGATCCAGACTTGGTGGGGCAACACTGTCTCGTTCAACAACGCGGACGGCGCTTCGGCCCCTCTCAAGGTTCTCGCACCCGGCGATACCTTCGGGTGAGTTCTAAGGGGCACATACTCATCGCTGTATTGCTGACTTGGCTCACATAGCCCTACGACATGGTGAAGTCGCACGAACTTGTATACTAGGGTCCTCATCGATTGTTGTAACGATAGTCACGTGTCATAAACGAGCCCTTTATGAACCCTTTGCTTAAGTCTCTTCTAGGAGATGCACGCGTACTTGCACAAACATAACGCTCGTCCAGACACCCCCGCCTCCATAGATGAGTTGTGATGAAGGAAAGAGTTTCTAAAGCGGAATCGCTGTGTTCGCGTAGTCAAAACAATACTCCTGAAGCACCATAGTGACTCGCTCCGAAGCTTGGATCGGTTGATCCTCGAAGCCCCATAGCCCATTATGTGATCATTTGTACTTAACGTCGAGACATACATAGCGGGACGGGATATCATAGTATGTTGCGAGGATTGATCCCCAGGCGACCGACCTAATTACAGCAGCAGAAGAACACCGTACGGATAGTCCAGGCGAACTCGGGTGCTACGATGGAGTGGAATACATTGCCTTACAGTACTACGAAAGCGATGCGGGACACGACATGAATGTATAACGATAAGGAACCACTCGTAACCGGTGGAAGTCGCAGGCCGGAACGGAGCGAGGGCGGTGGAGCTGAGGCCTCAGCCAAGCAAGCTCAGCCGCTCCCAGCGACGATCCCCCTCACGACGAGCCTGCCTCACTTACGGATGCAGAGTTCAGGGCGGTGGGAATCGACGGCTGCCGCCGCAAGGAACGTCTGGGGCGCGACGCGGCGACGGACGGCGCGGGGGCTTTCGTTGGGGAAGCCTTGGACGCGTCCGCTGCAGCCGACTGGCCGGTCAGTGTCGTCGAGGGCGAGTTAAACGCGCCGAGCCGCGGGAGACGGATCTTCAGGGTGGGTGTCGCTTCGGTCTTCTCCACCGGGGCCTGGCCTTTGGTGGTAGGGGGTGTGACAGGCTTGTGGTGACGATGGGTGGTGTCGCCGGCGCCGTTGGCCTTTCTCTTGCTCGACCCGGACTTCTGGGGCGGGGGCGGGGGCTCGAGCTTCGACAGGTCTACGACGTCCTGATCGGGGTCTGGTTTGATAGTCACTTTGGAGGAGCTTGTCTTCTGCCGAGATGGACGATTCCTCTTCGTTCGTGAAGACGTGGAGGCGGATTGGGGTGCCGGGATCTCAACAACGTCGTTTTCCACCGACGTGTGTTGAACTCCATTCACGCTCGATGCTGGCGGTTGAGGAGGGACGATTGCCTCGGGTGGCCTGGCCGCCTTGCGACGAGCATCAGGCCGTTTCCCGGACGAGATGACGAGCTCAGGAAGCTCGAAGTCGACATCCATACGGTCATCGTTGCCAGACCGACCGGTTCTTCTTGCCGATCGTGAGCTGCCAGGGGTAGCTCGGGTTGCGACAGCACGGCGCGGGCGTGAAGTCTCTGCCGATATACTGCTGGGAGCAGCGATGCCATTCATGGTACTGTGTCGATGACTCTGCACGCGCATGGCGATATGTCATCCAGCAGGATTGCGAGTTTGAGAGCACACACCTTGGGCATCCCGTCTTGAGGCTCGATCTTAATAGGCTTCACCTTGTGCACGCCATTGGTACGGCTGTTAGTCCGCTCTTGTCCGCCAGCGGATGAACCGGAAGAGGACTGCAGCTGCATCTCACAAAGCATCTGGCCGTCCTTCTGTAATGAGCACGCTAATTGCGACGATAACCCGGAAGACCTCACCTGAGCAAACCGCATATCATCCAGACTGTACCCTGAAGGTTCCATGGAGAGTGGAGGCACGCACTCTCCGTCGTCAAGCGAGCTCAACGACGTGAGCGGTGACGACATAACACTCGCACTATCCATATCCCTGATGCTCTCCCGTAAGTGGAACCCTTCCAAACCCAGCCAACTGATGCGCTCACCTATCGGATGCAGATTCCCCTTTGCGATTTCCTGAGATCTTGTCCCAGAAGTCCAGAGTGATGATCCTCTCTGGCACTCGATACCGTCGACCATTGATGAGCACTTCGTCCATGTTGAGCCGGTCAGGCACGAGTGGAGGCGGGGGTGGGTTGTCGGCTTGAACAATCTCGATATTGCCGTTGTTCCATTGTCGTGGCTTGGTGATCTCGATCGGCGTCGCATTTGCTCGAGGTATACGGCGTTTGGATTGCTGCGTGACAGGTCAGACGACGACGGAACGGATGAATCGTGCAGGCAAGCCGGTTTCTCACCAAGACTTGTTCAGCATGATTTGGGCACATCCACTTCTTTGACCATGGTGGCATGAGAATCATAGGGGGATCGACACAGTCCAGATGCCAATGCAAATGGCAATAGTCACATGAGATGATGGCTCTTCCAGTCTCGTAGTTGTTGACGTTGCTCGATGTCGTTCTCCTAGCCCGCTTGATGGTAGGGGAATCTGCGGATAATCCGGGAGGCAGAGCTGATGTGCCACAACGGAAGCAGAGGATGGGCTCGCCATTGCGTCCCTTCAGCTTATAGGGATCGCGGTCTTCCAATTGGCCGAGCCGGCTGGTCGGGTTGTTAGCAAGAACAGGTTTTCAGGCGAGGAAATATCTCACTTGAAGCGGGGTGGTTTGACCTCAGAGACGTCTTGATATGTGCCTCTAGGACCAGTACCCACTGCGTACGTGGGCAGTGAGACCGAGTGGGAAAGTGAAGACGAGGCTGCAGAACTGACCGTCTTTGAAGAAAGAACGAATGTCCGAAGGTAGCTGGAACTCTGCGGGTATCTTCGATCCGAGCTCGTGGACAAGGGGGGCCATGAACTTAAGAGATGCTGGTGGTTTAGGGGATGGTCGCTAGACGCGGTACTGATTAAAGATGATACGATAGAACTTTGGTTCGGCACCTTACCTGTTCCAATAGACATGCCGGACAGAACCATCTAGATTCCCCTTCTGGCAGGTCCGTGGCCTCCATCGGAGGATCAAGACACAACCAGTGAAAGGCTCTGGGACATCCGTCGCAATAGACCAGCGCGCCCAACGACCGACATGCAGAACAGTGATCTTCATTCGCCTGCACCCGGGTTATGGACTCGGGAGATCTGTGTAGATACAAGGTGCTCACCAATGAGGGGGCAATGTCGCCACTCAGCGAAACCACGCCTGGCTCCTCCTTCACCTTCACCGCTGGATCCCTATCCCTCTCCCTCCCCTTGCCCTTATCTTTGGTCGGTCGCGGACGATGTCGCGCCGAGCTCTCCGCGGCCTCTGGAGGTGAATCCTCAGGGTGGAAAGACGTCGCCCGCGAAACCATTGCGTCGTCGGAATCGAGTGGTAAAAGAGCAGGATCAAAGTCCGACAAGACGTGTGATGACGAAGCGGTCGCTTCCGGCAAGGCGATGGGGTCGGAGGGGGGTGCCACCACGGCGAGGTTACGCGCGGAAGCACGTTGGGATCTGCTGCTCTCGACACTGTTGGCGTGGGGGGCAGCCAGCAAGAGCATAAGAGCGATCCAGCATCACGATATGGCGCGGATGCCAATGCGATACATTCCGTGAAACTTCAAATCAGCCTTTTGCGACGCGAAAGAAAGAAAGCAGACGGACCCTTTGTCTAGACGAGCTCGTTTCCTCCGAGACCCATCCATAGCGGAGGGAGCTGCGGAAACCAAGCCCTGCGCGAAATGAGTGGTGTAGGTGGTCCCCGGGTCGGAGGCGGGGAGGTACGAGTATGTGACAGAAGGTTTTTTTGGGTCCTTCTTGGGTAACCCGGCCTGGTGAAGGGACGCAAGAGGAGGCGGGCCAGGGAGGATTTCTGTAGCCAGGGATGGATCACCCTCGAGGTGGGGCGGTTGTGACACGGACACCCCTGGCTGCAAGAACGCGGGCACGCTCTCGACCGAGGCCATCGCTTGGCGGATTGTGCGCAAGAAAGACGGGCAAGACGCGATTGGTGCGTGGAGGACGCGCGGAGTGATAGAGTCCAGGTGGTAGTGTACGACAAACTCCAGCAGTGGCGATGATGGACGCGCCGCTCCGAGAGCCTCGTAGTCATTCTTTCAATCTTTCTGCAACCGCATACACGTAGATAATCTAAGCATGTCCTCTCTGCACCTATCATTCCTTTGACCGATTCGTTATCAATCGGACTCTGTTCTGCGAGGTAAACCCCCTGTGCCCTGTTGGACCCGACCAGCACACGCCTACTATCGCGATTGCCATGCCGTTTCCGACCACAAAACAAGACAATGCAACACGGTGCGCGAGTGCATTCATCCTGTCTAATTGAAGCGTAAGCATTGTTCACCATGGTCGATGAAAAATACGGGAAGAGACTTAGGTGCGGTGGCAGTAGGACCCAGAGGAGCTCGAGGGCGTACATGTTGACTCGCGGCTAGCACCGCGGGGACCAATGCACAATCCCATCCCTCTCCTTTGTAAATGTCAGCCTGATGGGTCTTGCAAGTCGGCCGGAGGGTCAGAGCTGCACGGGCATTCTGGGCGGCCTCACGAAAGCAGACCGCGCACATAAGCTCAACACACATGCGGCTGCCCGGTTTGGGCTTCCCGTTCTGATACACACAGCCCCGCAAGCGGAAGAGCACGTTGTGGCCGGGCGAGGCAGCAGGGGTGGATGGTGTGATTCGACGAACTGCACCTTGGGGTCAGAGATACTGTGCATATGCTCTGGAATCCAGCTGACGACCATTGACGCGGACGGCGAGCCCTTCCGCGTCTGGATCCTTGAACACGTATACCATCGTCGAAAGGTAGATTATTTGGCTGCAGACGCATTTGTGCACTAGAAAAGAATCAGCATTGGGGCTCACATAGGTAGCAACACAAGTGGACGTACGGTTTGACAGATCCGTCCACGGCTTCGGATGTGCTGCGCACCCTCACAAGCTCGTGCAGGACCCATTGGGCTATGACAATCATAGCATGCTGCAAGGAACGGGAAGGTGTCGAGGGGAGGGGAAGGCAGAGAATCTCACCATGGTTTCAAGATGGCGGGAAACTGTCGATACAGCAGCAACACAGAGTAGAACAGGTTGAATTGGTCGTCGAAGAATACACAGCTACAATATATACGGTACAGGGACCACACACCGTGCAACCATGTCTAGCTTTTGCTCCTGGGACCCTCTAGTCTGTTTTGATAGCTACAAAGTTGAGTGGCCAAAGCCGTATCCCATGACGCCGAGTAGATCAAAGTGAGCACCTTCGTGTTCGAAATGGCGAAGTGGGTTGCGTAGGCGGGGGAGAGTCGGAGTCGGGGCGGGGGCGGGATGGGAACTGGATGGGACCATGGTGGCGGGACGTTGGCGACAAGTCGGGCTGGGCGCCTCGATGTACGCCTGTCACGGGGAACAAGTTAGAACTTAGCCATTGAGAAGGCCGTTCTTCGAGAGAATAGGTGACTACAAGGAGCGCCTTTTCTTTCGCAGAAAATCGGGGCCTGCCTGCCGTGCATGCAATGTCCGAATATTGTTGGCATGTCAAACGGCATTCATACAGGCAAGTCATTGCAATTTGCGGTTACAGCTGTTGTACTACAGACTAGAGCAAGTGACCTGACAGCCTACATAATAGTTGCTCTGGGATCAGACGGCAGGCTTGTGAGGTCTGATAAGGCAGTATTCATGTACAGCGGTATCCATTCATGTTCGGATGTTCGTATAATAGCATACATGTTTGTACGGCAGTTATACGGCATTGAACGGCATATCATTGCGGAACTTGAAGCAGACTATAGCAAGCGAGCTAATAGCATACTTGCTTGTGGAAGTGGCAAAGAACAGAGTGAGCAGACGTTTTATGCCGAGAACATCAACTACTCACATGTGTATCAAAGGAGGTGATGGCGGAAAGTGTAGCGTAGCCAGACAGACGGGACAAGCAGCTCGAAGGACGGTGTTGTACCAGCGTGGACTCGCCATGTAGATGAGACCGTGATTCTCGTACATACTACAGTGGTCCACGTTGGAGGACTCACATGGTCCAAGAATCCGGATAGCCTGTAGGCCGTCGACATCGTCAAAGTTGGCAGCAGCGGTGTGGTCCTCGACAACAGGGTTCCCACCGACGTTGACCGGAGTGCCATTGCTGAGGAAAATGCCACCTGCACAGTGCACAGAAAGAGTTCGACTGCATATAGAACAATTTGAGGGCATAGGTTCCGAAGTTGAACAGAGCTGCCCAGGCGAGGCAACCAGAGACGGTTGAGGGGATTGTGCTCCACTTTGTCGACAACAAGGGCTCTCAGAGATGATAGCAGCTGCATGGCGTGGACACCAGTAGAGTCTTTCTGCACCAAGGTCCACTGCTCTTCTGGGACAAACTGTGAGGACGGGTCAAGAAACGGGGGGTAGGATAGCATGTCGGGGAAGGAAGCCGCCATGTTCTGCTGACTGGGAGGTTCGGACGGAGGAGTACCTTGGGTAACCACAAGAGCGTCAATGTCGATGGCGGTGCCGCTGGATTCTGGCCGGTGTTCATGATCTTGATGGTGTGCATGCCCTTTGGAAGGTCGAAGACCCAGAAGATTCGTTGCTGGCTCACCTAGGGAGCGTTGCTATAAGCATCGACCAGCTCAGCGGGCTTGCCGTCGAGATAGACCTGCGCGATTCCCGGGCCTAGTTTGCTATCGACCCTGCCGGACCACTCGACGCCTGTTCCAGTGAAGGTGAAGGACGTTGCAGCGCCTTGATCCGCGGAGTACAGAACGCTCTGGTGCACATTTTTCGAAGAGAAAGGTTCGAGCCAGGAGCCAGGGTAGTGTAGTAGCGGAGACAAGGAATCGTAGCTTTTGGCACCACATACTAGTAGTAAGGCGTGAAGGAAGATAGGCACTGGCAGAGCCTGGGGAGGTGTGTGCATGCCAGGCAAACTCGGCGGAGCAAGCGGAAGCAAGAGAGACGATCTGCGCCGACAAGAGGAGTAGAGACTGGATGGCCATCGTGGGCGGGCGAGTCGTCGGACTCGAAGAGAGTCTGCTCGACGATTGGAACTAGTCTACGGCGTTTACTTGTCAAACTTAGCCAAACAACGCGTCAATAACGCGTCTCGGCATACGCCGTCTCCATTCTCTTGCAAGATGCCCTGCGTAGATGCACGGCCGGCTGGCCTGGCTGACGGTGTACATGAGCGATCGACACCTGGTGAGTACTAGCTAGTAGACTCCAGGTGCCCATGTCGTCATGCATGAGGTCGCTTTCGCGGATGGTGGATGTGCGTCGCGCGAGGCGGAGGGGCCAAATCGACCTTCATGCACAATCCCAAGCACCCCATTGGCCAGCCCTTTCGATCTACCTCCCGACCCTCTTCGACTCTCCGGTGTCCTCGAACGCATATATAAACCCTGTCCTCCCCTAAGTCACCGAAAACACCCTTCTCTCTAACGACCATCGCCTAGCAACCTCCACTGTTAACCACCATGTCTCTCAACATCGTAGACATCATCAAGACCGACCACGACAATGTCCGTGACCTCTTCCAGAAGTGAGTCGATTGCTCTCCAGCAAACTACTCTGCTTGACCTTGTGCGCAGGTTCAAGGCAGCCACCGACACCGACAAGGTCGCCATTGGCAACACGATCCTCCGCGAGATGTCTGTGCACGGTGACGCAGAGTGAGTGGTTATCCGGCATTCAGGCAAAGGGCACACACTCACCAGGAGACTTCAGAGACGCCTCTCTGTACAACACTTTCGAGCAGAAGGGTCTCGGGAAGGTCGCAGCCATCGACAGGAGTACACATACACACCCGCGCATTGTCTGCCCTAAGTAGTGCTTACCGCCTCTCGCAGAGGAGCATGAGGACATCAAACAGCTCATCAAACAGGCCGACAAAGCACAGGCCGGCTCTGACGACTATGTTGACCTCCTCAAATGCGCCGTGGAGGAATTCCTTGAACACTCGCAGAAGGAAGAACAGGAGCAGCTTGCGAAAGTTGTTGAAAAGCTCTCGTCTGAGGAGAACGAGGTTCTTACTCTTTCCCCGGATGATTCGTTCGGCTTTCTTATGGTCTCGATTTCGCAGAATGTCGCCCGTAAATTCTTGAAGGCCCGCAAGAACGTGACAACCCACCTGAGCTCCAAGGTCAGTGTTGATATATGTTTTTAATTCCACATCGTGCCGCCAGAGTTGACTCAAGGTCGTCGTGTAGAAGGAATTCATCGCTGTCAATACGCCGCTTCCGGAGGCCTAGATCTGGGATACTGTAGAAGGAAAACGGTTAGCATCAACACAATCAGTGTAAATGTACGAGCATTGTCGCATGTAGATTGATTTGGAGAGGTATAGCACACTCCCCAGCCCAGCATCCAAGGATGAGGAGGTGGCGACGTACTCGGTGTCACCATCTGCTGGGCGAATCGAGGATGATCGTCGCAAGCGTCGTCATTCCCATCGTACACGGTGTGAGTATCGCGAGCGTCGACACAGCCGCGCACACATTCGCCCAGCATCCAAGTGGAAATCTCCACATCCATGTCGACGCTCAGCGTTGGCATTCGCGTCCGTACTCTTTCTCGTCCACGTTGACGTTCATGAGCATGAACTCTGGCGACTTGGACTTGTCGTCCATTGCGCGCGGCGAGCCCTACCCAGAGTGCGTGGCGTTCATCGGCGGCATACGACTGGCCGACTGGCCGCTTCCACTCGCCCCGCTCGTTCACAGGAGATGCCAGACGGGCGCACGGCGCACGATCACATTTGCAATCGTCGTATTTCTCCTCGTTGTGCGCGCTCGCATTCGGGAGTGTCGCAGACCCGGGTCCCGAGCGGGGTCAGGTACGAGCCGTCGTGGTACGATGATGGTACGCCCAGCGCCGCCTGCAGCTCACGCTTGCGCTTGCACAGTGGTTGTGGTTGTGGCGGCCGTACGCCTGTTGAACGTTGCGCTCTAGAGAGTTTCTGCGTGCCCCCGAGGCCGGGCCGCGCTTGCGCCTGGAAATCCGAATGGTGCACGGGAATTGTGTTGGAGCGGTGCACGGAGCGGTCTGAGCCCTGGGAGCCGCTGTGGTGGCCGTCGCCGACGCTTGTCGGTCGGGGTCGGGGTTGCGGCAAGTGTTACGACTGATCGTCGAAGGGAGGGAACTCACGAGACGAGCAGGGGCGTCGACGAGCACTTGTGCAGCGAGAGCGGAGCAAGGCTCGACGATCAGGGCTGGAGACAAGACTGTATTGAGTGAGTATCTACGAGCGAAGTACAGTGAGGCTCACCTGGAGACAAGAGGTCGAAACTGAGTCTCCAGGTGGCAGCCATGATCTCTATATACGAAGCGAACAATAGCGTGTGGGGAACAATAGCGTGAGAGCGAAGTAAGTAGAACAAAAGGATGTTCAAAAAGGGGAGGTTGCCTAAACGGGGTAACCTAGGAAAGGAAAAAGAGTAGCCCGGGAGCCTGTGTTCGTAACATTACCCCTCCGTCAAGGGTCGTGTCCTCACGACCTCGCGTTAGGAAACTTCCTGTAGTAGCGTGTTATTGCGTCCGGTGCGTGCGTTAGGTTGGCGGCTGGTTCCCAACTGTCATGCTCATGGCCCCAACCCTTCCAGTGCACCAAATACTGCAGCGCCTTCCCCCGCCCGTGACGTCGAGAGTCTAGGATTTCCGCCACCTCGTACTCCTCCTCGCCCTCTACGTCAATTGGCCTCGGCTCTGGAGGGTGACGATCCGGCAATGAGCTTTGCTGATGCGGTAAAAGCAGAGACACGTGGAAAACGGGGTGAATGGAGAGGTCCTTTGGCAGAGTTAGCTCATAGGCCAGCTTCCCGACTCGTCGCTTGATCTGGTATGGTCCCGCGTAACGGTCTACGAGTTTACGAGGGATGCCTGTGATGCGTAGGTTCCGCGTGTTGAGCCAGACCTTCTGTCCTTCCTTGAAGTCAGGGCTTCCCCGTACGTGCCGGTCATGGTGCTCCTTCATCCGCTCTGCGGCTAGTCGTAGTGCTGCCACTGCATCTTCTCGTGCTTTTGCCAGCTCTGCGATGCGCTCGTCTGCTGTCGGTACTGTGGTCGGATGAGCAGGGACATGGAATGAAGGTTCGTACCCATAGGTCAGGTAGAACGGTGAGTGTCCTGTGGATGAGTGAACGTGCGAGTTGAATGCGAACTCTGCAATGGGGAGCCATTTGACCCAGTCGTCGCGCCTCCTCGAGCAGAACATCCGTAGGTAGGCCTCGATTTCCTGATTCCAGCGTTCTGACTGACCGTCGGTCTGTGGGTGGTAGGCAGTTGACAGCGCACTTTCGACACCGATGCCCTTTAAGATAGCACGGAAGAGTTTGCTGGCGAACTGCGGACCTCGATCTGATATGATCTTGCGTGGTAACCCGTGTAGCCGGAACTGTTCACGTATGAAGTTGTCTGCTGCTTCGTTTGTGTCAATCTCTTCGTCGCATGGAATCAAGTGGATGAGCTTCGAGTGTCGATCGGCGATGAGATGTAGTGCGTCGTATTTCTGTCCACGTACTGTGACCCGAGGTAGTCCGACAATGAAGTCGCTGGTCACCACCTGTGACGGTCCTTCTGGGATCTCATTGGGCAAGAGAGGTCCCTGTGGTGGTCCGCGGGACACCTTTCCGCGTCGGCACGTGTCGCAGGTGTTGACGTAGTCCTTTACGAACTTTGTCATGCCCGGCCACCAGTAGTTACGTGACACGAGTTCCACCGTCTTCCACTGCCCTGGGTGTCCCGCCGGTGGTAGATCGTGGTGGATGCGTACAATCTCTGCCCGTAGGTTGTCGTCCTTCGGCACGTAGACCTTTCCTCTGTAGAGGAGAAGGTCGCCCTCCGCGTTCCAGTCCACCAGGTCGTTGTGGAGTCGCGCGGGTCCCAGCTGCTCGATCTGCCGCAAGGCTTCAACCACCGTCTGTTCACGCTCCGAGCACTCGCGGATGCGTCGAAGTAAAGCCCGGTCCGGAGATGTCGACAGTTGTCCTCTCTGAGTTGCGAGGATTCGGAACTTGTCTGGCGTTAGGAGTACTCGACCCAGGTTGTCGTCGGAGTCGTCTCGCTGATAGTCAGGCCGGCGGGACAGGGCATCCGCCTTGCCGTTCGAGGTTCCAGGTTTGTGCGAGATGGTGAAGTCGAATCGAGACAGAAAGAGTGCCCATCGAGCCTGTCGACGTGTCAGATTCCGCGCTGTCCGCCAGTACTCAAGGTTTTTGTGGTCGGACTGAATCTCGAATGTGCTTGGGAGACCTTCCAGGTAGTGGCGCCAGGTCTGCAGGGCTCGAATGATTGCGAGCATCTCCTTGTCATAGATCTCGTAGTTCCGTTCCGCGTCGTTCATGGACTCCGAGTGAAAAGCGACAGGGTGCCACTTGCCGTCAGCTCCCTCCTGCGATAGGACTGCACCTGTTGCGAATCCCGATGCATCCACCTCCACACGGGTTTTGCGGTCGGGGTCGTACATCGCTAGGATTGGACTCGTGGTGAACTGTTGCTTGAGCTCGTCAAAGGCCTTCTGTTCCTCCTCACCCCATCTCCACGGTTCGTTGCCGGTGAGACGGTCGAGCGGTTTGCAGATCGCGCTGAAGTCCTTGATGAATCGGCGGTAGTAGTTCGCAAACCCTCGGAACTTCCGGACGTCGGACGCATTCTTTGGTACCGGCCACTCTGCAATCCCCGCGACCTTCACCGGGTCCATTTCCACCTGATTCTCTGACACAACCACCCCGAGGTATTCCACCTTGCGCTGCTCGAATTCACACTTCTCGGGTTTGCAGAACAGATCGTGCTCCTGTAGGCGTCGTAGCACCTCCTTCACCACTCGACGGTGCTCCGTGAGGTCCTGTGACAGAATAAGGATATCGTCAAGGTAGATGGTAACGCAGCCCTGTACGATCAGGTCCTTGAAGATGTCGTTCATGAATGCCGAGAATGTACTAGGGGAGTTTGCAAGTCCGAAGAACATGACGTTGGGTTCGTACAGGCCTCTGTTGGTCACGAATGCCGCCTTCCACTCATCGCCTGTCTTGATGCGAATGTTGTTGTACCCCCACCGTATGTCGAGCTTGGTGAAGTACTTCGCTGATTTCAGGCGGTCGATAAGTTCGGAGATGAGAGGGAGCGGGTACCGGTTCTTGACCGTTATGTCATTCAGTCGGCGGTAGTCCTGTACCGGTCGCAGACTTCCGTCCTTCTTTTTGACGAAGAAGAACGGCGAGGACATTGGTGACTTGGACTCGCGGATGTATCCCTTTGCGAGATTCTCGCTGATGAACTTGTCAAGTTCGATCTGCTCGTTGGGCGATAGGGGGTAGACCCTAGAGTGGAACATCTTCGCGTCGGGTACGAGTTCGATTGCATGGTCGTACGGGCGGTGGTCTGGCAGCCGTTCTGACGCTTCCTTGGAGAACACGCGGAGGTATTCGTGATACTGCTCTGGGATTGTTTGTTCAACAGGCAGCGGTGCTCCTCTCTTCTGGTACTCCATCTCTGCAAGTTGCTGGGAATACGTGTGGCCTGCCGCTACGAAGAGTTGGGGAGCGTTGAGCAATGTGCGTCCCTCTGCCCATGCGTCCAGTAGCGAAGTCTCTTGGCCATCCCATTCCACTACGCTCGGATTCTCCGTGTGTTGTTCCTCTACCTCCTCGGCCATTACTGCCGCGCGGATACTGCCGACCCGCTTTGCCTTCCTTGCTCTTCGTGGACTCGAACGTGCCGTAGGCCTGACCCCCGTATCACACGCCTTTGTCCCCTCGAGCATTGCAGGTTTCCGGTGGGCCGAGCACGTACTGGGACACCGTGACAGGCGCAGCGAGCCACGATCCCAATCGATGTCAGGATTGTGTTCGCGCAGCCAGTCCAGGCCGATGATAACATCCTCCTCCCCGATGTCTGTCACCACGAACACCACTCGTTCTCGGTGATCCCCAACAGCCATGTCGAGTACGGCCACCTCCGAGATTGTCCCATCTCGGTTCTCTGTCCCGTCTATGTTGTACAGAGGAATCGGCTTCGCCAACTTCCTCGTCTGAACATTATTCTGCCTTACAAATCGTCTATTCATGAACTTGGTGGTGGCCCCGCTGTCCACCATCGCAGTGATGTCTTTCTGTCGCTGCTTGCCGATTAGCCGGATGGGAATATGAAAGTGTTGCCCACTGTGATCTACTTCATATATAAATGGAGAGTCCAAGACGGCGTATCGACTACTAGTACTAGAGCGCGCACGCGCAGCGTTGAGTGCGGCTCGAATTAAAAACCCTCCTGCTCCCTTGCCACGGCCAAGGCGGCAATGCGTTCCTCCATCATCTTGATTTGCGCTCGAAGAGCGACGAGCTCGTCCGACGAGTTGGATGATGAGGTGGGAGCTGGGGAAGGGACAGGAGGAGTGGACGACAACGCGACCTGCTGCCCGTTCCTCTGACGATCGGGGCAGTTGGCGATCTTGTGACCGAACTTCTTACAGCCGCGACACGTCCCATGGAAGGGGACCTGAGCGTCCGTTGCGGCAATCCTCCCTCCGCGGTTTCGGTAGGAGAAGACACGTGGCTTCTCTTCTGCTCGGGTCGCCAGTTGCTGATCCATCTTCAAGGCGACTGACTGGGCCTTGGAGAGGGTCGAGATGTCGTGTGCCGTGATCGCGAACTCGTCCTTGATGCGGTATGGAAGCCCTTGCCGGTAACGTTCTCGCTTGTCCTCGTCAGAGAAGCTGGTACGGGCTGCCGCTGCGTTGAACTCCGCTGTGTAGCTCTTGACTGCGCCGAGCTTGTGCGACACCTTGCACAACTTGACGAGTTCCGCTACGGCCGCTTCTTTGTCGTCGACTGCGCAGAACTGAGCCTTGAATGCGTCGGCGAACTCAGCCACGTCCGTCCACGGTGCGGTGGTTGCGGCGGTGACAATGTGAGGATTGGCCCACTTCGCCGCGTCACCAGTGAGTCGGTTCAACACCATCATCCAGGCGATGTTTTTGGCCACACCGCCTTGAATCAGAATGCCGTAGTACATCCCAGCGCTGCTTACAAAGGCGAGGCCTTCTTGTGCACTTGCTCCATCGTACTCACGAGGAGCTAGGCTGGAAACGAGCCGGGATATGTCGATGGAAGGGGTTGTCATGCTGGGGGAGCTCCTTCCCGACGATTCCGATGACTGGGTTCGAGCTGGGGATCTTGCGGGGATAGGAGGTGGAGAGTCGAGGGAGATGGTAGGTTGAGGGGTGGGCTCACGTGGTAGTGATGCACGTCTTTGTTCGAGACGCTCTGCTACGAGCGTAAGGCCTGGGAGGCTTGGAGATGCGGGAGGTGGGGTAGGGTGTCGGCTGCCGGGTTGGCTGACTGCTCGGCTAGCTGCTTCTCGGATAGGGGGTCTGGAAGGGTCACGAGTGGGAGGTGGGGGGGATGTTCCTTCCTCTGTACGATGAGCTCACTGTTCTCCTGGGTGGGCTTGCGATAAGGGCCGTTTGGCACGGTAAGGAATGCCTCGTATCGATTGTCACACGGCTGCTGCTCGCAGACGTAGAATTTCTTTTCTTCTGGGTTGTAGGCGTGGTCCTCGACCGCTGCGTGATGGAACGCGTGTGTCCAGTACCTGCAGCGTCGTGGGGGAGCCAGGATGAAGCACCACCGTGAACACCAAGTTCTGCGGGGTTACCGAGCAGCAGGGGACGTCAAAGTCTTTCTGCGCAGGGTAGGAAGTGGGGGGAAAGGGGAGGGTACGCCAGTGCTCGTGTTTGAAGTTTCGACCTAATGTTACGACTGATCGTCGAAGGGAGGGAACTCACAAGACGAGCAGGGGCGTCGACGAGCACTTGTGCAGCGAGAGCGGAGCAAGGCTCGACGATCAGGGCTGGAGACAAGACTGTATTGAGTGAGTATCTACGAGCGAAGTACAGTGAGGCTCACCTGGAGACAAGAGGTCGAAACTGAGTCTCCAGGTGGCAGCCATGATCTCTATATACGAAGCGAACAATAGCGTGTGGGGAACAATAGCGTGAGAGCGAAGTAAGTAGAACAAAAGGATGTTCAAAAAGGGGAGGTTGCCTAAACGGGGTAACCTAGGAAAGGAAAAAGAGTAGCCCGGGAGCCTGTGTTCGTAACAGCAAGAAGCATCTCGTTGAGGCTCGTCGAGCTGGCACGGGAGCGTGAGCGGCTGCGCGAGGTCGAGGATCCGCAATGGCGGTAGCGGGCGTGTTCGTATGAGTACCCGTACCTGGGGTCGTCGCGTGAACGGGGGTAACAGTGTGTGTGGGGTGAAGGCCCTGTAGTGACTCGGAGATGGAGTACTAAGGGAACCTTAAGATCTAGTACGAAGACTGACTCACCTGTGCTTTGCCCAACCAGATACCTGCCCGAGGGAAGCTCGACGTCAGGTGCACATTAGCGGTAGGATGTCAAGGCAGGGTCAGATCCCAATTAATAGGCAGGAGGAGGAGGAGGACAGGCGTAGTAAGGACAGAGAGAAGTATGAGGCACCGGTGTGTCTGTACACCTTTGTGTGGCATATGGATAGATCCCCATCTGTAATAACAGGTACACATGGATCGATCCTCAACTGTAGACACAGATCGGCGCCCAACCCTTATTTATCGCGTCCCTTAGCGCCAGCATACTATACATAGCGTCGAACATGCATGACTCCATATGTTTGTCAGCTTCTTGCTATACCGGAGCGGAATCCTCCATGCATGCATTGTCCTTGCAGCTAGTTGGGACTCCGCTCTAGAGCAAGCTCATGCCGTCGGTGCACCTTGCTTACGCACTGGGCTACTTTCGGATACTACCGTGGTTCGCGTCGGACAGTGATATGTCACTGTTGTGCTTCTCCTGTTTGAGTAGCTAGCATGTTACGATTGACACATGACTTGCGGAGATCCCATGTTTAGAAATGCAGCCAATAAGGCAGAAAGATGTGTTGAATTGTCTCCTTTGACTGCGACATACCCCGGCGTCTGGACTACCTTATTGGGACGGCGTAGTCACCACATTGACCTCCATTGCGGTGCGCTCTACGACACCTGTACTGACCGGACTAAGCCAGCAGCAATGTACAAGTCAGTTTCAAGGGAACAGGGTGGACCGAGAGCACATGATCGCCCTATCATAGTCCCTAGCGCCTCAATTACTTGAACAGGACGGCACAGTGACTAATATAGCACAGGCAATATCAACCTTCGCGGCGCGTCCACTGAACGGGAGAGAAGACTCTCAATCAGGAGTCTGTTCGAGCTCACATTTCCGGGTCTGTCACAATAGCCTAGCAGAGGTAGATCGGGCAGCATTTTGGTATTCAACGCAAGACAAGATGTATATGGAGCAGGGGGCAGTATACAGAACAGGGGGCAGTGTCCATGAAAGCGAAACGGGGCAGCATCGAGCTGTCAAAGAGTGTACCAGAGGCGAAGTGCGGGGAGAGATGAAATGAGTGAACGGGGGATGAGTGATAATGCACGAATGAGCGAAGCACGAGAGATAGCAAAGATGAACGGGGTTTGAGCGAGACAGGTGCAGAGATTGCGACAACAACAACAACAATAGTACAACAAGAGAGAGCGGGGTTACATGCAGAGAAGGTGCTTACACATTGGGAGGGGCGGTCACCATGGGCAACTCGACGACACTCGAACCATCAGCTTCATCTCCGGCGCCAAGACAGATCCAGGCGTCGACGAAACGCCAAGCCTTCTGGCATCGAGCACGAATGCCACGCTGGATAGATGCTTGACGGAATGCATAGGCGTCAGCGCCCTCTTGGTAGTCAAGCTTGTCAGCGAAGTTCCGGCCGACTTGACATTCCCACCAAGAGCCACGCCACTCGTGATATGCGAGGACACGATGCATCTCCTCCTGCAGGAGTTCACACTCCTCTGACCACCGCTGAGCCCGAGCGCGTGCCTTACACCACTCAACACGGAGAGCTGACAAAAAGGTGAGTTTATCCGTGACACTGCACAAGTTACAGTACTCACAAGCGTCGATGTTTTGCTGTCCGGCTTCAGTCTGCAATGTCGAGGCGTCCTCTTCACCGGCAAGCCAGATCCAGGATAGCTCGCGACGGCCCTCGGAGCCGCTCCCATCATCGGAGGAGACGTGGCGGACATCGCCATCCCTCAACTCCCTGAGGTTACCACGCCAGTGAGTCTTGCCGAGCGCCGCAGAGAGCACTTCAAGAGCTGCGAAGGCTGCACGATAACGGGCGACATTGGTGTTCTTCTTCGACTCAATGGACTGCAGGAGTGCATTGGACCTTGTGCCTTCTCGCTGCCCACGTACAAAGCGGTCCTTGTAGTGGTACATGTGCGCGCGGAGCTCGAGGCGAGCACGAAGGTCGGTGAGAGCGTCGTAGGCTTGAGCACGGCGGAGCTCCCACTCGTGCTCGAGCAAGACCGGTGGGATGGTGATCCGCGTGCATGCGGCAGACAGGAGGAGGAGATCGGCCTGGTACGGGGTCACGGCACCGGACTGAACCTGGATGGTGACGACACTGGGCATGAAGAGCTGCTGTACACTGCGCCAGGTGTCAATCTTCCTCTGCAGCACGTTCGACTTCTCGATGAGCTTGGCACGAGTGAGGTCCGGAGTGTGCTTGGTAAGGGCCTTATACTCAGAGTGGAGGCGACGTCTAAAGCATCATGGTCAGCGTATAGATCATAGCACAAAGTGGTGATGACATACTGAGTCTCTTCGATCTCAAGGCCATTGACCAACATGCTGCTGGCGGAGAAGTCCTCGTGAAGGACAGTTGCTGTGCCATTCGCGAGGGCTTGCTTGTCCTTCTCGGCAAGCTCGAGACGAATGGCAGCCTGGGAAAGATCTATGACGCATGGTTAGTATGGACGACGATGGTAGAGACAGACAACGTACGAGGGCGTTGAACGATGTAAGGGTTCGGGGCCTTCTTCGGGTCGGCTTCCCACGTCTGGACATCGGCCTCCCACTGCGTGACAACCTCATCTTCGAACGAAGCGGTGAACTCCTGGAACGCCAAGACGTGCGTCTCGCGTTGAGGAACAGCGATTTTGATGCGGTTAAGAAGTGTTTGAGCTACGCGAGCTAATTGTTAGCACATAATATTGACATTGTGAGTAAATATGACGCACCCATGGTAAGAATCTTGTTCCAGTTCTGTGCGCCGAATGCGTTGTCAAGCATGTCACGACGCGATCCAGGTCCCATCTCCTTTGTAATCGAGGCGTAGGGATTTGTCAACGCCCAACAGCGCTCGACACCCTCCCCGTCGTAGCGTCCAAATTCGGGCAGGAGGTAGGGAGAGTATGCAGACCGACAATACTCGCGATGCGCGTTGATGTGGAACTTCGGAACGGACCACTCCATTGAATGGGTGTCGAGGGTGTCGAAGGCGTACTTCTCGAACCGCTGCGGGATATGAACAGAGTAGATGCAGGCCACGTCATACGAGGCAGAGACGTCGGCAGGAGTGTTTTGTTTGAGCGTCGAGTCCAAAAGGAAGTCGACATTGACATGACTAGAACAAGGGTCCCGCGTGAGTACTGTGTACTAGGAACATATCGTAGTGCTTACCGCTCGCCCTTCTGCAAGTCACCGATTGAGCAGGGTCGCTTCATTTCGTGACGGCTACAATCGACGGTGGCCACACCCGACGACGCCAGCGATGCCGACCCCTTGATGTTGGCCAGCTTGATGGCATCGTGAGTGTTGCAGTGCTTGGTAGCGTCGTCGAGGGTTGTAGTGGACTTGTCGAACGCGTCGAGATGAGTCTTGTAGTCCGAGCTGTTGACGAAGTAGGCATAACCGTGATTCAACCCCGGATCGGCGACGTCAGAAGAGACCTTCTTCCGCTTCAAGCGGAAGTTCGCGTCGATCCCCAAGAAAAGCTTGTATAGCCACCTGATGAGAGCGATTGAGTCGCGAAAGATCATGAAGAAGTGACACGGGACATACCGTGTCCCTTTCGGAGTGTTCTTCCAGTTCGACGGCAGGTTCTTGCCTGGATGCGGACATGCCGGACAGTCGACGGCACACTCTCCGGGTGCAGTACCGGCGGCACCAGCTGGGTCATTACCACGCCCTGCACGCTTCAGCAGCTTGAGATGACGCCACTCCTTCGTCATAGTGAGGAAGGAATGGTACCGATCCTATGTTATGGTTAGCAAAGAATGTAGCATGGTAAGTACAGATGTTACATACCTTCGGCTGCTTCGTCCCGGTGTTATCGGTCCGCTTGGAAAGCGTCATGTAGAAATCGTACGCAGATACCTTGGATTGGGTGGACAGTAGATGGTAGTGCTGGAGCAACCGGAATGTGGCGGCGGTCTTGGGATCGATGGACGTAGCGGGGAAGAGTTTGTTCCGGAGGAGTTGAACGTACTGCGGCATCACGGTCTCGCAGCCGCAAAAGCTCAGACCGACCTCGTGGATACCATTGATGTCAAGAACCACGAAGTCGTCGTTGAATGCGGGGACTGGGCGACAGCAGGGATGACCGACAGTATGTCCGAGTTGGATACGGAGACCCAGTGACTTGAGAGAAACATTCTCGAAGTACTGGCCGTTCCAAACCTATGATAGGCTAGTAGTCAGAGGATTGTATCTAAAAGTCAACGAGGGTGAGACTAACCTGCGTCCGGTGGAGAGGGTTTTGACCGTGAGCGACAACAATGCATGACGCACAGAACAAGGTGGCATCGTGACAATCTTCACGCCAATACCCACCCTGTAGCGGCATCTTGCACGATGCGCACTGTCCATCCGTGAAGACTCCGCGGCCCTCGATCCGAAGGAGCTCGGCGAGGTAGGAGTCAACAAGGACCCTCCATTGAAGGAGTGGGCGATCCTATGACAGAGTGAGCGATACGTCGACCACATGAAATAGATACTCACACCGGCGGTGCACTTGCGAGGGATAGGTCCTTCGTTGATGTCGTTGACCGCCTCAAGGCATTGCATGATGTACCGTAGGTCGCAATCGTCGAAGATCTCTTCGTCGGGGACTACTTCTTCTGAGATGGTATCGGTCTCGGTATCGACAGCAACGGGGATCAGGGGAGGGAGCGACTCGTGCGTAGAGAGACTATCGCAGCTGAGGTCGGCAGGTGTATTGGGGACAGCGAAGTAGCCAGTGGTATGAGTGGGCGGAGTGTCGACGTCGTACGTGTACTCGCTGTAGCGTAGGATATCGGTCATGGAGGTAGGAGGGCGTTTGGCGGCGTGAGAGTCGCTATTGTCGTCGTCGGAAGAGGAGAGCGAGTAGTGGTCAACATTGCGGGAGCGACGCTTGAGCATTGTGGCTTTGACGGCGGAGAAGAGGTTGGGGACGGAGGCGAAGACTTGCCGCAGGGGGCGGGAGTCCACCATTTTATCGGATAGAGGAGGGAAGGGGAGGAAGCGTCTGCAGGAGCTTGCCGGCGTGCCAGCTGCCTTTATACTGGAGACGGCAGGTCTCGTCTGCAAATGACAGGCGACCTAAGCAAGGAAATACAATGTACACTTGTGATCAGCGGGATACTTCTACAGATACACAGTCACACGCACCCACATAACCGCACGAGAGGTCTCGACCCATGATCCCTAACACCATCACTGCGCAGAGTACTTCGCTGTTGTGATTGCTGCCATATGAACGGGTCGAGTATGTTGTCTGGCAGTGAGAATGTGGAATGTGGAGGCGGAGCAGCGGGTTGCAACTTACCGGACATGGGTGAAATTATTTGAGGGATCATATGAGAGCTGCCTGCTGAACGCTAGCATCGAAGCCTGGGGTGAGCGGCGTTGAGCCCTGTCAGAAGCGAACCAGAATGGCGCGGCTGTTATTTTGCTTAATATGCTTACAGCGTGTCGCATCGGTGGTCGGAGAAGCCCAATCGAGAGGAAACCTGCATATGGTACGGTCAGTGTCGATTTGATGTTGTCAAGGCACCCTACAGTTACACGCACCTGAGCGCGAGGCTTCCAGCAGAAACACTCTGGAGAGACCAAAGGAGAAGAGCCCGGCGGAGCACACCATGAGCAGAGCAACGCGCCTAAGCAGTCCATGATTGTAAGAGCTTGGGCCTTATACTGCGATCCACGCCCACATGCCTTGCAAGAAAGGAACCTACCAGTCAAGGGATGCAGCTATGGCACACATGGGAGCACTCCAAAGAGGGCAAGTTTCTCGCTAACCAATTCAACAGGGTCAGTCAAATACGTCAGACCATTCGAAAGACTCAAACTTACCTCAGTTGCGAGGCGGCAGGGCGCACGGAATGGGGTAGAGGAAGGAAAGTGCAGAGTAAGAGTCTGACGACGACGTGGCGGATAGAGTCCAACATTGACTCGGGCGTTTCGCATGCTGATCTCCGGTCCGGCAGACTAGCCAATCACGTCAAGTATAACGATACCACACTAAAACATAGGTAAGAACATAGAATTGTGAGCGTATTGAGTGTCATAGCAAGGCATACATCGTTCTAATCTTCAGCTGAAACTATAGTAGACCTAATCATCCAATCCTCTGCAGACCGCATCATTTCCTGCCATGGAAGTAGCGACTGTTCGACTATAGAGATGTAGTGTTCGAGCCCGGCCGCTTGCAGCTGCATCTCCTGCACCAACTGGGTAATCATCCACGCACCCCACTGCAATGCGACCTCATGAACAGTGCGCATCCTCTCAGCACCGTCTCCTACGGACTGCACCATGATCTGAGACTTCGACATCTTCAACCACCCTGCTAATCTTTGTTCAACTTCCTGCGCGGCACTGACAAGCAGGTCATCCAGCGGCTCCTCGGCATCAGTCGCATTCCACTTTCCCCTGCGATGATGTCCTTCCTCCACAACCCAGAAGAATTGCAGGCTATGCAGCCTCTCGATGCAATTCTCTGCTAGTTGTCCCAGCTCCCCGGATGTTGGCATCACGAACTCGTAAGGCGCTGTCCACAACCCCAGGCTGGGGCCCTCGTCGAAGTATTGATAGGAGTAACTGAATGGTGTAGCGGCGGATGCGACGAGAGAGTCCGGAAGGGTGACTGTGGGTTGCAGGACCTTTCTTGTAGGCTGGCTACTACATGCAACAGCTTGTGTAGCTCTTCCCCTGAATAATATTGAGTATTTGAGTCAGTGTTCGAGTTCACCAGCAAAGTAATTGATGCGCAGCAATCTTACAGCGCCGCTGAGCTTGCATATCGAGCTCGCTGATCTCACTGTGCCTGCTGACGCTCTGTCGCAGTGAAGTACTTGGCGCGCCTGCCCATGTTGGTTCGAAAGAGAGAGCTATTATTGAGCGCCATCTTCTACTGGCGTAGAACACTAAACCCTGTCGGTATTGACGCACGCACACTGGCAGGCAGGGATAGAAGTCAAGAAAATATGTTCTGACCCTTTTTTGGCCGATCTATGACAAACTTCACAGGGCGAAGCGGAACACACATGCAGTGGACACCGACACGACATCTCAGTGCTAGTAGACGGACCTGGACGTGACACCTCAACAGCAGCTATAAACCCGAACACTCGCACCCCCAATGTGACATCAGTACGGCCAGAGCCCAACATTGTTCCCTGTGACAGTGGTGTTCCAGGTTTGGAGAGCCTCGCGGTGGTTACGCGCGGACACCCAAGCAACCCCAGGCACACGGTCCACGGCGGCATGAGCATCGGAGCTGTGTGGAATGCAAAGTCAGCGGGGGTGAGATGCTTCAACCACGCATCACAATACTTACTCAGAGTAGAAGATCCCCACACGACGGCCGTACGTGACGATGTAGACCTTGCCGGGGTTCGGGATGTTGGGGTCACTCAGAACAACCTGGGCTGCCGGAATCGTCTGGGGGTCAGGAACAAGAGCACCTCCCGGTCCAACCTGCAGAGCAGGAGCGGCAGGAGCAGCAGGAGCAGCAGGAGCGGTGGGAGCGGCAGCCCCAGCAGGAGGATACGCGTTAGGGGCAGGGCGGACATGCTGCCGGTTGGACGTAGCGTGAGCGCGCGGGGTGACGGGAGCGGGAGCATGCGTGGCGGATGGAGCAGTGGTACGTTGATCAACTGGAGAAGCAGTCTGCCGGTCGGTGTTGAGAGTGGAGCAACGGACTCGAGAAGAGATGGGAGTAGAAGAGGATGCCGCGACCTGTGTATGTGAGGCCACAGGGTATGCCTGTCGGTGCGCATGCGGAGTCGAAGGCTCGGCAGCCGTGTTGCGGTTGAGGCGGGAGGTAGCGGCATACTCCTTCCAGGGCCCGGAGTCTGTCGTCTTGGACGAGGCAGGGATGCGAGCCTTGCCCTTCCTGTCGGCCGGCTCGTGCTCGTGCTTGAGCTCCGGCTCGGACTCAGGCTGTGGCGAGCTGTTCATCGGATCAGCACCAGGGTGAAGGGAACATGGGAGTTGACGCACCAGGGAGTATCAGAGAGCTGCTCCCAAAGATTGTCCGAATCGTAGTTGGCGGCATTTGCACCTTGCGGAGGAGGGTCGCGGTACTGCCAGCGAGCGGGTGTGTCGGCCGCGCGGCCTCGATCTTTGTTCCAATGACCGTGGACGCACTCAGATCCTGTATTGAATGGATGAGCCTCATACTATCGCTGTTGCAGAGACGTGGTGCTTACCCATGCAGCCAAGAGCGGCTTCCAAGCATTCGATGCACAACTGAACCTCGCGCTCGGGTTGCTCGACTGGGATCATCAAGGGGGAATCAGTCGAACATAGAGTTCTACGGGTGAGCTGTACGTACTCTTCTGTTCGTGGGCGATCTTGAGGAGAGCCCTCCCGATGTCTGCCAATGTGAGGAATGCGGGCTGAGGGCGAGCAGTGTTGGAGTGGCGGACCATGGCAGGCGTGAGCGAGGCAGAGGCGAAGGCGACGTGGCACGGCGTCCAAATCCGCGGGGCGGCTTTTGTACTTTGATCTGTTGGGCCTAATTGGGAAGCGGAACAGGAGATGCAGACAGTTAAGGAATACACTTACCTGGGCTGATGCAGCGGGTCAAAACATATTCGCTTGATGGAACACAAGCCAGCGGACAATGTGCTGGCAGTCGGCGTACTAGGGGGACGGATGAGAGACAAACTCTAGCAGCTTCTCCAGCTGACCCTGTGACTCTGCTTGCTCACCTCTACATTCTATGTATGTCCTCAGAAGCCGGAGACGACAACGACCTGGTACCTCGTTCTTGGATGACAACCCGGCAAAGGGCCTGGTTGGAATCGAAGAAGTCCATGTTTCTTGCTGCGCGTGCCTCGGGGCATAAGAAGACGTTCATCGATGGGGCAATCCGTGACTTCTTTGAGGAGTGGCCGGAGCGGCGGATTCTTTTTGGAGATAAGGACCCTGAAGACTTTACGCAGGAGGAGACGAAGCACCTGGGAGATGCCGTCACATTACGGCGGAAGGTGAGTTGGATAGATCCCCTATCTGTCAGTACAGGCACCCAATGGCGCATCTGTAGCAACTACACATCTGGTTCAAGAACCGGGCTCGCACCTGGACCCGCGGCACCACCACCACCGTGACCCAGCCCTTGAACACGTTGCTGGAGGCGGCGGGCGTGACCAAGAAGCCGACGAAGTGTGCCCCCCAAATAGGAGAGGTATATTCCAAACAAGTGTATAAGGAGAAGATTCAGCCGGTTGTAGCGGCCTCGTTGAGGGAGCAGAAGGAGGATGCAGGACGTAGACTTACCCGTGCGGAAGTCCTCAACACGATCAAGAAGTGCACGGCGGAGGTCTTGAGTGAAGAACCGGAAGAGGTCCGGCGCGGTCTTCGCGAGCAGATGTCTGTTCAGAAGGCGGTGCGCACATCTTCGCTAGACAAGGCTCATTCAAGCACAAACCCTATTGATTATCAGAAGTGAGCACACGTTGCTGTAGAGTCAGGCGATCATGCTGACCTTCCTATAGAGCTATCGACATTGCTCCAAAGATAATCGAGAGCATTCTGACCCCCTTGGCGCAGTCTATGGGGTGGACACTGAGCCTGTTCGGGGCGGGTCCAGTTCCTGAGGAAGAGGGGAAGATATCGTCAATGGCGTGAGTGCGGTCCTCCACAGCCCCTTCCATCGGGAAATCACTGACCGATCGGAGAAAGCGCTCATTTCGGATGTAACTACCGAGGTGAGAACCTTGCTCAAGCTACCGAAAACTTCGAGGAGCAATTCTTGCGTCCTTTTGGCCGGTTTGCAAAGGAGATGTTTCGTACGTACCATCTTTTTGAGCCAGGGTAATGACGCGCTGATGCGTACTACTGGCAGCACGGGATATTCGGGAGCAGCGAAGTCTATTGGTGTGCACCCCACAACAGGGAACTTCGGAGCCCCAAGTCGGCGGCTTATCGGTATCCATCGGTGAGGAGGAGATCATGCCACCAGTACTACCAGTCCCGGCAAGCCACGCTCCGCCTATCCAGGCGTCTGATGCTACAGCATTCAACGCGGACGACGTTAATGATGTTCCGTATTCCATCGAAGAAGGCGACTTCCTGAACGCAGTCCTTCAAATCGACTCCTACAATTTCCTAGATGCTGATCTAAATGGGGTACTGAACATCGCCGGCCTACCCGATCCCCTTCTCCAGGAACATATCCCAATGGGGAATCCCGTCCCAGGCGCTGCATCCGTCGCCACGCCCACCGTGTCAACATCTGTCGCGCCCGTCACATCCATCGCGCCCATCGTGCCTGCCGCACTCGTCGCGCCCATCGCGCCCGTCAAGTCCGCCCCGCCCGTTAAGTCCGCCCCGCCCGTCAAGTCCACCCCGCCCGTCGTGCTCGCTGAATCGACACTATCTGTCGTGCCCGTCGCACTCACCGTGTCCGTCCCACCCATCGCACCCGTCCCGGCTGTCCCGCCCGTCGCGCCCATCATGTCCGTTGCACCCGTCAAAGCCGTCCCATCTGCCGAGCCCATCACTTCCGCGGAAGTCGTCCCATCCATCACACCCGCGGAAGACATCACATCCATCACGGTGCCATGCATTGCGGCGGCGCCTGCCATGCCGGTCGCCTCTGCAGAGGCCGAGTCTGTAGCCGCAATCACTGTGCCTGAGTCAACACTCAACAAACAGACACCAGTCATGATATCCGCACCTGTGCCTCCAGTCGCGTCCGACACTCCCATGCCGGCCGCGCGCACTGACTCCCCTGAGGGTAGTGCTTCGGCAGATGTACCTGGTCGGCCGAAACGGTCTCGGCGTGCTCCCCTCAAGGCAGATGCGGAGTGGGAGGACTCGGCGACCCGCAAGCGTGCAAGCGCAAGGAGCGGGAGGTGAAACTGTTTTTGCATCTATCATCTTACCGTTGCTGAGACGTCATTGCAGTGCTACGAAGAAGCGGAAGACGGGGTGATCTACACGTGGCCGAGTAGTACGAAACAGTAGTCATCATACAAACATACAATGATCATCAATTCTTGAGACTTCTATGATTATTGATCTGCTGCTAGAACTTAGAAGACTCCTTGGTCTCCTTGGTCGCTAGGTGTGTAGAAACTACGGACTCACCATACGAGATAGAATGCTGAACAAATGTAGCCGGATACTAACAGCGACTGCAGCAAGAGCGGCCGGAAACCGCCAAGAGTCCAGGGTTGTGATTCCGCAAGATGAAGAAGTCATATCAGGCACGTACCTTGACAAGTAGCAGGACCAGCAACCAGACAGCGTAGAGAGCATGCAGTGAGAGCAGGTATCGAGAGCAGGTATCGAGAGCAGAGAGTCTTCAAGTTGTAGAGCACTTCGAACACCTAGTATGATCATACGAGTACTCACTGGTCTTTAGAATTCATCACTGAGCTAGATTCCTAGTAGTAGCGATACAGAGCCTAGCCAATAACCAGGAAGATTGCTGGCAGGTTCACTGGCATCAGTGCAAGCATGTAGAGAGAACGCAAGTTGCAGAACCACGTAGGCCTCAATTCGGGAGTAGCAGTGGGAACGGGCAGGTTGTACCAGGTCGCAGTGATCGAGTGGTCAAGCGGGAGCGGTTGGGGGAGGAGGTGAGGTGGCAGGTGGCAGACGAAGGTTCATGTTCACTCTCCGACATGAGATCGAAACCCAGACGTGCGCTCGAGCGAACGAAACGGGTACAGAGCATGCAGTCATCCAATTGGGAAGGAGCGGGCGCGCCGAGCATCGGATGAGGATTATGTGAGGGAATTGATGGAGGATAGGACAACAGATGGATATGTGACTACAGTAAGGGATAGATCCACCATGGTCTGTTACCACAGTTCAGGGATCTATCCATATGACCTAAAGGCCTGGTCTGTACTATTAGTCGGTAGCCCTAACTCTAACTAAGATCCCCTCCCAGCCACCGACGCGTCCGGGCGCCTGACGCGTGATGTCATGGTTGAGAGAGTCATGGAGTCCCCGTCCTTCTCCAGCCTGCCACATTTGGGCCACAGCCAAGTACCCCAGTCCTGTCGCGTTAGTATATATCCTCCCAGCATCTTTCCGCACGTCCCCCTTTACCCTTCTCCCACCATCTTCTCTACCAAATTCCTCAGAGTCATGCGTGAGTTCGAGTCCGCCTTCTACACACTACACGAAGCTGCAAGGTGCATGCCATACAGCACCCCAGAACTTAGAAGCGCGTCGCTGTAGATGATGGTGCTGGTCCGACCACACAAAGTGCTAAGGCTCCGAAGACGGGTACTTCGCCAAAAGCTGGTTGTAATAAATCTTGAGGTAGCCTGTTCACCCACAACGTAGTTACGTTGAACCAGTCTCTATTGGGACGTGCATATGGTAGGTGATTAAAAGGCTATCGCCTTGACACGTATCGAGCGTTCCTTTGTAGGAACACTCACATGGTGATAGGCGCTGTCTAAGCGTCTGGTAATGAAGACGCAAGATAAGGTTTATACTCTGTATCTAATCTAATCTACTGGTAATGGTCCGTTACACTCCCCCCTTTCAGAACCTCAGTGGGTTCTCGGCAGTCCGAGGTAAGTCCTTGCAAGGTTTACTCCGTAGTCGGAGTGAGGTCATTGTTCACCGTTCCGCTATCTGGAATGTCGTCATCCCCGTTGTCGCCCATTCCTACATCAGGAATGGAGACATCACCGTCCGTGGTTCCCGGTGCGACATTCCCAGCCTGCTCGGAGGTCGCGTTGTCGATCACGTTGCCCACCTCCGCGGGTTCCTCGACGGGACCCGAAGCAGCGGTCGCGGCAGTGGATGCGCTCAGCGGGGCGGCATCAGCCATGGGTGTGTCCTCATCAACGTTCGACACGTTGGCGGCAGGCACGACACCGATCCTCTCGAGATCGATACCCGTGAACAACGCTTCCAGTTCCGCATGGTTTGGAACATGACGACTGAGAGCGTCCTCGAGCGTGGTCAGCCAATGAAGGAATGGCGCCGGTTCGGTGTCCCCCCGCCGCTCATTGCGGTTGCGCTGTCTCAACGCAACCATCTCGAGCTGCCATACGGAAGCGTCGGACAGTCTGACTATGGTGCGTAGCCACCACGCGATGTCATACTCGGTTGCGTTCTCCACCTGCGACCCCGGGAACTCGTAGAACACCTCATGAGGACGAGCCGGCCAACCCCCTCGCACCGCGAGCTCGTTATAGAGGCCGGGGATCGAGAAGATCCTCGACGTCAGAGCCGTGATGCGATTGCGGAAGATCGCTTCCTGCCCACGGTTTTCCCTTCCTCGCGCGCGGGGGTGATGGCGCGTAGGAGGACGTGCCCACAAACTTCTTCCTCAGTAGGAAGATCGGAGGGTGGATGACGAGGGAGACACGCGGGTTTCTGCCCCAGGTGGACCTCCCAATACTCGATCCACTTCGAGGGGGGTCCATTCGCGATGGGTTCACCATCGGTTTACTTCCCGGCGTCCTAGTGGTAGGACGCCGGTCGTGACGACCGTGTTGGTGGAGCGGGTTAGACCCGAACTTCTTCTCGGGTTTGTCCGGATTCCTCCAGGAATCCTGGAGCACCTTCAGCCCCCAGATGGCGGTCAGGGTGGTGTCCCGACTGCACTGGTCGAGCAGGTCGCGTAGGCGATGGAGCGCGCCGCCCCCTTGTTGTTGTGCGACCCCCCCTTGTTGTTGCGCGACCCCCATCATGTCGCGGGCTTCGACCGTGGTCCCAGGGACCCATTCGGACCACGCGTCGGCCAGACCGACGTTGTTGAGCTCCGTAGACGCCCACCCGTGCCCGCTCTACGACTTTCCCCCGGCGGACCCTTCCGTCGTCACTGACGAAGCCTGAAGCGTAGCAGCTCGTGCCGAGGACCGTCAGCCACCACTGGCACTCCGTAGGACTGGAGCGCGAGTCGCTTGCTATGCCAGAGGCAGCACTTGCCGGCCCCCGACGTTGGCGATTCACACTGCACAGCCACAGTCACGGCGAGTAGGATTGTAGGCGCTGGGATGGTCGACCGAGTCTCCTAGGTCCGGTGAGGTTTCGGGGCCACGAAGGGTTCCCGCTGTCGTCTCAAGGTCATGTATCAGGCCGCGTAGGTTCGGTCGTCAGTTCCGCGGGTAGTGCTTAGTCGTAGTTTGGTGTCTCGGAAATACAAGTTTTGGTCCCCCCTCTCAGAGTCTCGATCTCGACGATGCCAGACGTCTCGGCGAGCGTCGTCGACGTCTGCCTCTTGTTCTACACCGTGTTCTCTGCCGTCGCCGCGATTCGTTCGACTGTCGGATATCTCTCGTCGCTCTCCACTCCCCTGCCTGCTGTGTCACCTAGATCAAAGGCTTCCCCGTCGTCCGTCCTCCATTCGACGCCGCTCATCGGCGTACTCTCGGCCTTCCTCAGTATCTTCAGCGGTCTCTGCCGAGTGCTCTCGGCGATCGACTCGCCGGCTCTCTCCCGGGCTTTCACCTTGGTTGGGAATCAATTGGACTCTCCCCTCTTCTTAGTTTTCTGTGGTCTTGTGGTTGGGTTCAGCCTTAGATCGACAGTTGATGCATCATTTTGGAGCCCACCGCGAGGGGTTTACAATCGACCACCACCAACCAGGATAGAACCCCGTTGAGCCCGACATCGCGACCAGCTTCGCCGCCGACACCCCAACTACCGACGGACTGGACCGACATAGAATCAGTCATCCGATGGTTCGGCCAAAGTCTTGATCTGATCGAGCACTCGGAACGACTGGCCCAAGACCTGGAGGCTACCACTCTGCAATTGGCCACATTGCGCGGGAGGTCCTCTGAGACGGGGGTCCGAGTTTCAGAAAATGCGGCGACTGCACAGCCACGAGACGATCACCTTCCGAAACCCACAGCACCCTCAGGTTTTTCGGCGACTACAAGTGTCCCACCTAGCGTCGACGGCCAGCAGGAGTCCCCACTGCCGGAGAACCTACCCCCTGCCGACCTCTCCACCGTGACCCGCACTCGCAGAGGATACGAATGCAGCGGCGAAGAGCCACTCGCCCCCATCGCCGACATGAACCGCTTAACCTCCCGACGTAATCCTCGACGTACGCCCGTCGCTCCGCAGTCCGCCTCGATCTCGTACCCGGTTCCCGAAAGTATCCCTTTGCCGCCGTCACCACCTTTGTCGACACGCTCCACCCTCTCTTCTCTCTCGACGCTCTCGTCCATTAACCCCGTCTCCGCGTCCCCGCCAATAGTACTCAGAATGGCCCACCAGACTGGTTTTGCCGCCCTTCCAATGCGTAACCAACGTGGCGCCCCCGTCTGGGAACACACGCCGATCCCGACGAAGTTGTGGGCCCTCAGGTTTTTCGACCAGGTCGACCGGGTCCTCACCAACTATCAAGTCGCCGACAACGCCGAAAAGAAAAAGACGCTCGCTATGTACGCTGAAGGGGAATACGTGCGTATGATTGAGTCCCACCCCAGCTTCTCCGACGTGACAAAGACGTACGCCGCGCTCAAGACCACACTACTGGAGTTCTTCCCCGGGTTAGAAGATGGCAAGAAGTGGACCGTACCCGAGTATAACGCCGTCGTCGGCGAGTACCTACATATCGGCGTTGACTCTCTGCCGACATATTTGGCCTTCTATCGGCGACTCTACCCCATCGCGCTCTATCTCGCCCGTAACAAGACAACGGCGGACCTGACCGAGCGCAAGGTCACCAGCACGATGCTGATGGCACTCAACCCCGACTTCGCGGCGAGCGTTCAAGCCCGCCTTAGTTTCTTGGTGACCAAGGATGTGAACGACTCGTACCGGATGGAAGACGTGCACAAGGCGATCTGTGACTGCTTTGGCAATGACGGGCAAGTTGTGCAAGGGCACGCCCTGCGAGCAAGGACTTCCGCAAGCCACGGCAGTACGTCCCCGACGCCGGCGATTCCTCCGGCGATGGTCCCCCGCACTACGGCAGCGCCCGACGACGTAGTCATCAAGGCCGAAGCACTCCAGACCCTCCTAAGCACGGCAGTCCGCGATGAAGTAGCCGCGATCCAACCCACACTGCAAGCTCCGGCGCAGAACTACCAATACGCCCCGCAGCAAGCCCCGGCCTACCCGCAGCGACCCCCGCCGAACGCATACCTGCCACCGTCACAGAACACCTACCAACCCCCGCCGAACCAGGCGTGGCAGGCGAACGACTACCAGAGACCACCTTGGGAGCTGTGCTACTACTGCGGAATCCCTGGCTGTCGGACTAGAACCTGCGGAGCCGTCAACCGCAACGTACAGGAGGGCCTCATCCAGAGGCACCCGGCGACCGGATGGGTACTTCTCCCCGGCAGCGGCGAGGTCCCCCGTAACCTCCCCGGACAGTGGCTAGTCGACCAAGTCCGCACCTGGCACGAGCAAAACCCCAACCAGAAGGCGGTGCCCGGTAACGGAACCGTGGGGCAAATGATGTTCGCCATCGCCGACGAGTACGGCGGAAGGCCAAGCCCGTACGCCGCTGGCGTCCCTGCGTACGTAGCTAACCAGCAGGCGGTTCTCGCGTCTGACGAGAGGAGCATCTCGGAGCACGTAGAGTGTCTAGCGCAGCACCTCGCTCTCGCCACGGACTTACTGGAGAAGACTAGGGGCAGCAAGGGAAGACAAGTTTTCGACGGAGTGGAGATCACGACCCGGCCCCAAGGAGGTCACCGAGGAAGGCCGTCCGCATTAACCCGCAAATCGAGGAGCACGCCGCTGAGCCGGAGACCGACCAGCCCAGCGAGGCCGAGGATGACGAAACCCCTACGGACGCCGCCGACGCAGGAGTCGAGACCAGACCCGACCGAGAGAGTGCACGCAGAACGACGACACAGGACGAGGACCCGAACTTTCCCCCTCTCCCTTACGCCTCAGTTCCCGACGCGACGGCCGCCGGCGATCCACCGACAATAGGCTACGCGTACAAAGCACTCCCCCCCTTGCCAGCGAGGACCAGCGCAGCCCCGACCCCAGCATACAGAGTTGCGGCACCCATCGCCGACGACACCGCGGCCCGTCGAGTCTTTAACAACAATTTCGTCGACCGAGCCTCCATCACCATGTCGCCCGCTGACCTACTCTGCATCTCGCCCGATGTACGTAAGTTGATGCAGGACGCGACCTCGCTCCGACGGGTCCCCGCGAAGGCCGCCGAAACACCGTCCTCGACGCCCGCAGCAGACAAGCGGGAAAACGCCCTGAAGAGAGTGTCGCCTCCGCCGGGAGCCCGCATCGAAGAAGTCGAGGACGTCGAGGATCGGCTCCATCAGTCAGCGAGTATTCCCCGGAACTACCTTCCGCCCGCCGACGTGCTCGTCGGTCAGCAGCCGAAGCCGAGCGGCGTGTATCCCGTCGAGCGCGGCGTGTACCGCGCCAACATGATCGGTGTGGTCGGGGCCAGGGTCTCCGCCGACGCCTCGGACAGCGTCATCGTCGCCGAAACCAGCCACAAGCTCCGCTCCATCGCTACCTGGGTGAACAACTCGGACATCCTCGAGTGCATCCTCGACGGCGGCTCGCAGATCGTATCGTGCAGCGTCGAGAAGGCACACTCTTTGGGTATCCACTGGGACCCGACGGCGCTGATACGTCAACCGTAGATCTAAGGCTGATACCAACCAGAAGACCACAGAAGAACAAGAAAGGAGGTGAGTCCAGTCGATTCCCAATCACAGCGGCGAGCCGGGAGAGCGCCGACGAGTCAAGGGCGGACAGGAGGCGGGTGACGTCGAGGAGACCGCCGAATGTCGGCGCCGCGCCAAAAGTCGGGAACGGGTGGGTAGGAGTCGCGGCGGAACGCCGGGCAGGTTTGCGTGAATGGAGACGGGCGCAGAGCGACGAGATGTAGGCGGCCGTAGAACGTACGATACAAACTAGAGAGAGCACAGCGTAGAGGCCGAAGAGCGCGTCGACGACGACCGTCGGCGTTTCCGACATCGCCGAAATCCGAACTCTGGAGGGGAAAACGAAAGCTGGATTTTTCATACACTACTGCGCGGTCTAAGTACCGCCGCCGTGACAACCCGTCGGTACCGCGTGCTACCACCCGTCGCCTGACTAAAGAACCCGCCGCCATCCGAGACCCGGCGTTCCTTACTGCTAAACCTCGCTCCGGCGCTCCCCAACCTTCTCGTCGTGACGGTGGCTGTGCCTCCGCGTCGCGCTGTACCAGCCGCGTCCCCGAGCTGCGGGTCGTCGGGGTCGCGCGCCCCGCCGTCGGCGGGGTGTCGGCGGTGGTCCTACTGTCGTGGTGTCGGCGGTCGGTCTGTCGGCGGTGGCCGCTAAGGCGCGAAAATACAGGGCTGGGCCTGTGGGGCACCCAACAGCGCGCATCACGATGATGTTGGCGAACGGCGACGAGCAGAGCACGCTTGGTTTAGCGCGGGACGTGCCAGTGGACATTGTCGGTGGGGTCACGGTATACCTGCAGATGCATATCGTCCAGAACGCTTCGTACGACATCCTACTAGGAAGGCCCTTCGAAGTCCTCTTAGCGGCCGAGATCCAGAACGAGTTCGAGGGACGCCAGACTCTCGAGATCACCTGCCCGAACACCGGTAAACGAGTGGCCATGCCGACGTACGCCAAGGGGACGGCGCCGCCAGGCCTCCAAGAGCCCCCGATGGGTTTTCGGCAGGCGAGGATGTAGAGGCAGACGAGGATAACATTGCCCTCGTCCTCGAGTACAATCACCAGACCGACGAGTTTTTCCTAGTATCCGAAACTTCCCTCGATGATCTCTCTAATAAAACTATACAAGAAACCTACGTTCGCGCATGCGATGATCCCGACCTTACCCCCCATCTCCAGTCGCTGCTAGCAGCAGTGGCGGCGTCCCAGGGCGCCGACACTCCCTCCCAAAAGGCCCATCAAGCCGCCGAGACCGCGACAGCGCCACCTCGGGGCTCTCCTAAGGCCGCATTTTCGACGCGAGTAGTTCCGACCGGGTCGCCGTCGCGACGCAGGCCCGCCCCCGTACATGCAACGAAGTCTCTGCCCCGGCGACCAGCTAAGCGCCGCCCGGGCGCTGGGACTCCGAACCCCCCGGATTCTACGACACCCATCGCCGAGGACCCCACCAACGTTTACACCTACTACCGGACCCCGGCGTCCTTAGACTCCTCGCCGGACCCGTATGCAGTGTCTGAGGACCCCGCCCCTACAACAACGACAGATTGTCCGCCCCCGCCGCGTTCGCGAGCGGCTACTGTCGCCGACGACACCGACAACGCCAACAACGCTGACAACATCGACCCGCCGGTGGACGTCTTCCTCAAAACCAAGAAAAAGTACAAGCCGGTAGCGAAGAAGATACGACCTGTGATGACTGATCTACCCGCTGAGTTCCGCATCGTGTGCCAAATCATCGGCGACCCCCTAGAAAAGCTGCCCGAGTTAGATCCCAACCCGCCGCTGTTCGCCCCCGGCAAACGCTACACCGCCGAGCGGCGGGAGGCGATGCGCAAAAAGCACAAGAAGTGGCTTACTCCGGCTGAGCTCGACGTCCTTGACGCCTTCTTCCTAGCGCACGAGGAGGCTTTCGCCTGGGAAGACTCGAAGCGAGGTACGCTCAACAAGGAAATGTTCCCGCCCATCCGTATCCCCGTCATTTCGCACAAGCCGTGGAGGCAGACGAACCACCCGCTCGCCCCAGGTATGTACAAACCCGCGACGGAGCTGATACGCCGCAAGATCACCGCCGGTGTCTACGAGCCGTCGAACTCGTCCTACCGCTCACGGTGGTTCTGCGTCCTCAAGAAGGACGGGTCGGTCCGGATCGTACATAGCCTCGAACCCTTGAATGAGGTGACCATACAGCATAGCGGCGTCACGCCGATTCCCGATCACATCGCCAAACAATTCGCCGGCAACTCCTGCGGGTCGGTACTGGACCTCTACGTGGGATACAACGAAAGGCTGCTCCACGCGGACTCCCGCAACCTCACCACTTTCCAGACTCCCTTCGGGGCCATGCAACTCACAACACTTCCGATGGGTTGGTCGAACTCAGTGCCCATCTTCCACGACGACATCACCTTCATCCTACAACCCGAGATCCCCCACTGCGCGCTCACACACATCGACGATGTCTTCGTCAAGGGCCCGAAGAGTAGCTACCGGCGGATCGACGGCTCCTACGAATGCATCCCGGCGAATAGCGGCGTCCGAAGATACTTCTGGGAGCACCTCGGCGACCTCAACCGCGTCGTCCAGCGGGTGAAACATGCCGGCGGCACCTTTTCGGGCCCGAAGTCAGAAGTCGCCCCACCAAACTTTACGGCGGCAGGGCACTACTGTACCCCAATTGGTCGCGCGCCGGAACCCTCTAACGTCGCCGCAGTAGTCAACTGGCAGACGTGCAACAACATCTCCGATGTCCGCGCTTTCCTCGGCGCCGTAGGAGTCGGGCGGATCTTCATCAAAGACTTCGCCAAACGAGCCCACGCCCTCGTCAAGCTCACCCATAAGGACGTCCCCTGGGAGTTTGGCGCCAAGCAGCTGCAAGCCATGGCGGACCTCAAGCAGGCACTACTGGACTCCCCCGCACTGCGGCCGATCGACTACGAGTCCGGGGCGGCAGTGATCCTGGCCGTCGACACATCGTATATTGCCGTCGGGTACCAGCTGGGCCAGTAGGACGCCGAAAACTCGCGCATTCGCTACTACAGTCGCTTCGGGTCCATCACGCTGAACGAGAGGGAAGCTGGGTTCTCACAACCGAAACTCGAACTCTACGGGCTCTACCGGTCGCTGAAAGCGCTCCGGTTCTACCTCGTCGGCATCCGCAAACTCATCATTGAGACCGACGCCAAGTATATTAAGGGCATGCTCCAGAACCCCGACGTTGTACCGTCGGCCTCCATGAACCGCTGGATTGTCGCCATCAACCTGTACCACTTCGAGCTCGTGCACGTACCCGGCGCCATTCAGGGCCCCGACGGCCTGTCTTGGCGGCCACGACAGGACGGCGACGCACCAGTCGACGACGGCGACGACGACGTCTACCAGGACTGGATCGACAAAATGTACGGTTTCCTCCACCTCATTAACCCGCCGCCCGCGCTGCTGCACGCCCCGGTCGACGACATGCTCTACTCCGAGACCATGGTCCAGGTCCTCTTCCAGCAGACCAGCGGCACTTCCGGACGTCTGCCGGCGATCGAGGCAATCCCCTACTCCCGATTCCCCCGCTCGACGCCGGCTGCGAAGTTCGACGCAAGACTCGAGGCGGTACGCCGGTGGTTCAGTTCCGGCGAGGCGATACCCACAGACGATAGGGAGAAGCAACGCTTCTTGCGGTACGCTGAGAACTTTTTCCTGGACGCCGATGACTGGCTCTGGCAGATTGTATCCAACGGCACCTACCAGCTGGTGCTCTTCGGCGACGACCACGCAAAAGCTCTCGTCAAAATGCACGACCACATAGGACACCGCGGCATCCACGCGACGGCGTCCTTCCTCTCGGAACGTGCATGGTGGCCGGAACTCAAGGCCGACGTTGCATGGTACGTACACTCCTGCCACCAGTGCCAAGTACGGCAGACGCGCAAGGTCAGTATACCGCCGACAGTCGCCTACCCCGCCGCGCCGATGGTCCGGGTGCACGTCGACTCGATGGACATGCCGGGGACCTACAAGCACGTACTGCACGCCCGATGTGCGACAACGTCTTGGCCCGAGGCCCGTGCCGTCAAATCATGCACCGCCAAAACTATCGGGGACTGGCTCTATCAGGATCTGCTTTGTCGGTGGGGCGCACTCGCCGAGATTGTCTCCGACAACGGGTCCCCTTTCGTTGCGGCGATAGAATACATGGAGAAGCAATATCACGTTCGACACATCCGCATCTCCGGATACAACTCACAGGCCAACGGCGTCGTCGAATGGGCGCATTTTCACGTACGAGATGCGTTGGTAAAGGCATGTGAGGGGGACGCCGAGCTCTGGGTCTCCCAAGTATACTCTGTCCTATGGGCGGATCGGGTGACGCACCGCCGCAGAATGGGTTGTTCCCCCTACTTCGCCATTACTGGCACATCCCCCATCTTGCCCTTCGACATCGTCGAAGCGACCTACCTCATGCCAGTCCCGACAAACCTTCTCCCCACTCACAAACTCATCTCTCGACGCGCCGTAGCCCTACAAATAGCGGCCGGAGCAGCTCTCCCTCCTACGGTCAGCAGTCTTCCGGCATCGCGTCGAGGCCGCCCGCCAATTTGAGGCCGACCACGTCGCGACCATCCACTTCGAGGGGGGTCCATTCGCGATGGGTTCACCATCGGTTTACTTCCCGGCGTCCTAGTGGTAGGACGCCGGTCGTGACGACCGTGTTGGTGGAGCAGGTTAGACCCGAACTTCTTCCCGGGTTTGTCCGGATTCCTCCAGGAATCCTGGAGCACCTTCAGCCCCAGATGGCGGTCAGGGTGGTGTCCCGACTGCACTGGTCGAGCAGGTCGCGTAGGCGATGGAGCGCGCCGCCCCCTTGTTGTTGCGCGACCCCCATCATGTTGCGGGCTTCGACCGTGGTCCCAGGGACCCATTCGGACCACGTGTCGGCCAGACCAACGTGTGTGGGCCTGGGCCAACTGATGGCCTCCAGCAACCGCTGGATGCCCGCCGTCCTTGGTGCAACGACGGCCCCAACATTCCTGGTGGGAATGGCGGCCGGTGTCGACTGCAGGTTGGGCGTGTTCCCCCATAGTTGAGTGGAGAGGATGACGCGAGCTGCGCGTCTGGGTGAGGTTGGGGTCGGCCAGCGTTGCGGGCGTGATGCATCGTCTGGTTGGTACGCTTCCTCTTCGCGTACTCGCGGTCGTATACCGGGGGTTCCTCCTCGTACTCGTCCTCGCGTTCGGAGTTGAACGCCATTTCCGGATCCCCTACCGTCGGCGGAGTCCACGACCTGTCTCGCCGCTTGGTCGACCTTGCCGATCCCTGCCCGGGATTGGCCAACCTTGACGATCCCTGTACGAATTCGGGCTGGTTCCTCGGCGTGGAACGCAGCGGGGCTGTCCGGTGCTGGTGACCTCCCGAGGGTGCGGGAGGTTGAGTTGCCGGTGCTGAGGTAGGAGTCGACGATCCTGATGCGGGGTTACGGATCGTTTGGAGGTGGTACGTCGGCCTCCGGTACGTGGGGGGAGGCGACGGTTGGCGTTCTTGAGCCCGTCCTCTACGATCATCCTCATGATCGCGGCGATCCAGCTCTCGATTGCACCGATGAAGTGATCGTTGAGGGGATCGCGAGCGCGATCTCGGAGGCGAGTACGTGTGTTGGCTTCGAGGTGGGGAGTAGAACCGCGATCTCCTTTGGGGAGATCGCAAGTATTCACGACCGCGGTGGCGGTCCAGCTCGTCCTCGAGGTCCCGGACCCTGTCCTTGTTGCGCTTCGACTCATCGAAGATGTCGTCGAAACGACCTTGCATTGACTGGAGCTTCTCCTTCAGCTCCTCATTCTCCTTCCTCAACTGCGCGTTGATTTCGCGCAGCATGTCGCTATCACGGTGCACGCGATCCACGTCTTGTCGCGCTCGGTCGACTTCCGCGCACATTCTGTCGATCTCGACGCTCACGGCGTCTCTCCCCCCCCTTGCATTCCTTGCAGGAATGCAGGTGGACCACCTCCGCCCATGCCCATGCCTCCGTATCCGTACGGGTTGAACATGCCAAAGGGCATGTTCGCTGGACCTGGGGCCGACCCCATCGCAGTCCCCATTAGCTGAGGATCGGCTTGGTTAGAGGGGGACATACCATATTGCTGGAAGGGTTGCCCATATGGAGGGAACGACTGATTCGTTCCCTGGGCCCCTTCCCCCACGCCGCCCATCATATTGAACGATGACGGCCCCGGGAATCCTCCTTGGTCGTTGTAAACGACTGCGTGCTGCTGCTGTGGCTGCCGTTGCGTCGGCAGTTGTCGTTGTTGCTGCTGCTGAGGGAACGCTGAGGGCAGCGTTCCCTGGTCGTAGGACACGACCCCCGGGTGTTTTTGTTGTTGTTGTTGTTGTTGTTGTTGTTGTTGTTGTTGTTGTTGTTGTTGTTGTTGTTGTTGTTGTTGCTGCTGCTGCTGCGGGAACACCCCCTGCGTTCCCATCTCCTCGTTGTCGGCGGTTTGTTGCTCGCGGTGTGGGTTCATCGCGGTGACGTGTCGTGGCGATGGTAGAGAGAGAGAAAGAGAGTGGAGAGACAATATTGAGTCGCTCTATGCGACGCTTGCGCGCCTAGCCAATGGGGCGGCGCTTGAATATCATGTCTCCGTAGATCCCGGAGATCGACGCGGTCACGTGCTGCGAGTGTTAGCGTCCTTCACTCAAGGACGCTTCGTGCCCTTCTCTAGGCAGCTTCCAGTGGTTCGGTGCGCCGAACAAGCTCAGGTACTCGTTGTAAGCGACGAGTTTCTTGCAGCTATCCCTGGACTGCCAGGTCTCATCACTGTGAGTCCATCGAACCTTGAGTTCGACGGTCCGTGGACCCGTCCACCGGTGGTCGATGATCTCCTCGACCAACCATTCTTGGTCGTCATCTACGCCCATGTCGTAGAACGCCTTCGCATCCCGGTGAGGAAACGCGTAGTCGTCGTTTGACTCGTGTTTCCTGAGTAAGTCTACGTGGAACATCGGATGAATTCTACGTTCCACTAAATCCTGAGACAACTTCAGCGTATACGAAGATGTCTCTGGGTGTGCTTCGAGGACCTTGAAAGGTCCAATGTACTTGGGCACGAGCTTTCGTGCCCTACCTTTCGGAAACGAAAGGTTCTTCGTTGACAGATAAACGTAGGAACCCTTCTCGAAAGGGGGTTCCTCTTGTCGTTTGTCATTTGCGTAGTGCGTTTGACACACTCGGGCCTCTAAGATCGCATCGTGAGCGATCATCAAGTTCCCACGTGCCTTCTGGGCGAAGGCTTTCACCCCTGAGAATGGAGTATCCGTCTGGATACCCGCGAGTGCGCGCGGTAGGTAGCCGTAGTTCAACTCAAACGGTGCATAACCTGTGGTCGCGCTCACCGACGAGTTGATTGCGAATTCTGTGAACGGAATCTTCTCGAGCCAGTCCGTTTGGTCAGGTTTGACCATACTACAAAGGATCTGGTTTATTGAACGAATAGTTTGTTCGGACGCGCCATCCGTTTGAGGATGGAATGCCGTCGACATGAGTAGCCTCGACCCCATTAGCCTATGAAGCTCCTTCCAAAATTTGGAAGTGAATTTGGGGTCGCGATCCGAGACGATCGATTCAGGTAGTCCGTGAAGACGGACTACCTCCTTCATATAGATTTCTGCGAGTTTGGCCGCAGTATTCGTGGTCCGAATAGGAATTAAGTGGACCATGGACGTGAGCCGACAAACTACTACCCATAAGTAATTGTACCCGTTCACTCGAGGGAACGGGCCGACAAAGTCCATCACGATCGCGATCCAAGGATACAGTGAGATCGGAAGCTTGTGCAGCAGCCCGGCAACCAGCGAGTTGCGGGGCTTTGATACTTGGCATTTCTGACAAGAAATGCAGAACTTATCGATGTCCTTGCCCAGCTTCGGCCACCAGAACCATCATCGGACGTATTCTGACGTCTTGTGAGGGCCGAAATGCCCTACCGTCTCATGAGCGATGTCGATGGCTATTTGCGTGAGCCATCGCTTCCCGACCTTCCCGTGTGGAAGGCATAATACCGACTCGCCCATTCGATTACAGGTGTAGATGAGTCCATCTTGGACTACGTACTCCTTGTACGCTGACGGGTTGAGGAGTACCTTCCCAAATATAGGATCATGCTCATAATGATCCTTTACCGACTTCATGAATCCATCCTTGGATTCGATATGCGTTCGCAATGGGGGCAGTGGTCCTAGACTGTCCCCAACGACAGGCACGGGACCTCCGTCTACCGCGTCCTTCACAACCTCTTCTTGCTCCTTAGCAAGAGCCCTCGCAGCTGCGGCAGCCATCTCGTCGGCTTCCGCTACCCGCGGTTCCTTCTTTTCGCGTATGATACGATCCCGCTCGGTGGGATCGAGTCCTTCGGGGTTAAGACGAGTTACTCGTCCAGCTAGCAATTCCGCCGCTCTTCCTTGAGGAAGATGATCGAAGTCCGGATCCAGTCGGACGTCGGTGTTCACGTACTCGTGCATAGGATGTACTTCATCCTCTCGGTCGTTCTCATAGTATTGCGAGAGACAATCAGCGACCTTATTCTCTTCACCTGGTACGTGCACGACGTCGTAGTCAAATCGTGCCATGTACTCGAGCCATCGCATGCGGCGAGGGCTCGGGTTCGGTGAGTTCTTAAAGAACTCTAGTGACTTGTGATCGGTAATGATCGTGAATTTGCGACCAAGTAAACAATCTTCCCACTTCATCAATCCTTCAAGGATTGCTAGAGCCTCTTGCTCGTACGTCGGGTAAGCTCTCTGTGCCGACGTGAACTTCCGCAAATGGAAGCCAGCAGGACGGCATGACTTCCACTCGTCTCCTTGTCCGTACAAGGCTCCGACACTGTGGATGGACGTGTCGCAGATAAGCCATATAGGCTTACCAATCTTAGGATTGATCGGCTTCAAGATTGGAGCCTTGCATACTAGGGCTTTGATCGTATCAAAACATTTCTGATGTAGAGGTCTCCAAATGAATGCTCGTTCGTTATGTTCCATCTCCGAAAGCGGAGAAGTGAAGGCTGAGACGTTCGGCATGAACGCGGACAGGTAGTTTACCAGTCCAAGGAACCTCTGCACCTCGTGATATGAACGAGGTGTACGCCAGTTCCTGATGCGTTCAAGCTTGTCTGCATCGGCGTGTAGGCCTCTATCGTCCACGACATGGCCGAGGCAGTCCATCCATTTGGAGTACAAGTCGCACTTCTTGCGACTTAAGTACAGCTTCTGTTCACGAAGCTTGTCGAATACAAGCTTCAAGTGACGTTCATGATCCTCTATAGAATCAGAGTAGACGAAGATGTCGTCTAGGTATACATGTACGAAGCGCCCTATAAAGTCGCTGAATAGCGTCATCATAAGACGCTGAAAGGTCGCGGGGGCGTTGCAGTCCCCTTGTTGCATCACGTAGCTCACGAAGACCCCAAAGGGGGTCACGAACGCGGTCTTGCCTACGTCTTCATCGGCTATACGAACTTGTTCGTATGCGTCCGATAGATCGATTTTCGATCTGCGCTTTGCTCTCGCGACGTCCATGCGAATCTGGTCTTGATCCGGCAAGGGTGTCAGGTCCTTGACCGTGTTGTCATTCCTCTGACGACAATCTACTACCGTTCTGATCTTCCCGTCCTTCTTAAGGACGCACATGAGTGGGGCGGCTTGTGTCGCTGCATTGCGACGCTGCCACCAGAGAGCGTCAGTATATCGCTTGAGTTTCGCCTCAAGCTCGTCCCGAACTGCGTCGGGACACTTCGGCTTATAGTACTTGTATTCCTTTTTGTCGTCGATGATAGGAATACGGTGATTCACCACTCTCCAGGGTGGTAATCCATCCAGTGGTTTGCGAAGAATGTCTTTGCAGTCATTGAACCACTTGTCGCGAAGCTTCTGAAGCTTCTCCTCTTCACTGCCTGGCTCCAGAGGCTCCCTATGCGTCCTCCGGATCTTCTCATCTTCGATCGTGTCTCGAAGAACTTGCGTGAACATCTCGTGGACCCCTTCTGGGTCCGGTATCCCGTAAATGCTGAGTTTTGGTTCCAGGTTTGAGTGTCTTGTTGGAACCAGTCATTGAGCTATGCTTGGTATAGATCCATTGTTGGATCTGCCTTGGTGTCTCTCGGGGATCGGATATTCCGATGATGAAACGGTTTTTCCACCGTTCCCCTCCCCTCCCGAAGACTTAGGAGGATGCGTCACGCGAGGCTGGGGAGGCGACATGTCGGAAAGCCTCGCCGCAGTCTCCTACTATTTCTTCCGCCCGTACGCTATTGTGTCCCGGACTCCCGCAGCAATATGCTGCTTCTTCGCTTCCGCGCGAACCTTCATCATTTCGGCCTCGTCTACAACGCTATAGACTGGGATCTCCTTCCCATGGATCCTCAGTGATCTGTTGTCAAAGTCCAACACGACTTTGTGCGTGTGGAAGAATTGGGTCCCCAGTATCAAGTCGTACTTGTCGATGTCTATAACATCGAAGTAATACGACTCGTTGACAGTACCGACAAAAACGTCGGCTCGCGCTCCGTAGTTTATCTTAGCGCGACTGCTCCGTACTCCTAACTGTAATCCCATCGGGATTTCCAGGAGTACTCTGTCCGCCCTGGCGATGTATGCCAGACTCGGGGATATCAAGTCTGTCGTGCATCCTGAGTCGAACAGGGTGAAGGATGCGATTCCGTTGATCATGACCTCAGCGCAGAGTGTGCGCTGCTTCATGAGGTCGCGGTTGGGTTGCGCTTCCTTCGATGTGAGTTGTCGAATGCGCGGATCGTAGAGCCAGGTGTTCCTGATGGAACGCGTCGGTAGTACCGCAGCCTTCATCTGAAAGGATTGAACTATCCTATCAGCAGCGTCGTCAAACGACTTGGGTTCGTTTTCGAACTCGTTGATCAGCGGAACCTTTAAAGGTTCCAGTTGCATCGTCTGCAATTCTGCTTCGTTGGGCGTGTCGCGGTCCAGAACCTGATGAGGTTCCCACTTGGTTACCTGGAGATCATGTTCCGGATCCTGTATAGGATCCAAGCTCATCGCCTTGAACTCAATCTCGTACTCGGTTGAGTTGTCGTTCGACTCGTATTCGAATACGTGAACGTCGTCCCCATAATCTGACGACGGCAGCTCCTCGGATGCCTGCGGAAGGTCGTGGTCCCCTTCGATCTGGAGGTTGTTTCCTCCTTCCGGTTCACGTTCCTCCTCAGGAAGGATGTCACCGTTATCGATGAGGTGCCCAGCATGCATCTGGGCATCGTACTTCGGACACCGCAGGTCGTTCACAAAATGTCCCTCCTTCCCGCAGGAGTAGCACTTGAAGTTTGATTTACCATCCGCCCCTCCGGATGGTTTTGTACTGTACAGCTTATTCTGTACGGGCCGATCGTTGCTCCTCTTCCTGTCGTCTGATCTCCCGGCTGGAAAAGGTCTGGCATCTCTGTCCCTGTTCTTAGGGACAGGGCGCATTACCACCTTGGCGAAGTTGCCCGATGTCAACTTATCCTTCCCCTTGAAGGTGGTCACCTTCTTGCCATTGAATTGTCCGCTGGATATTGGACGATGACTACCTGTATGTTGCAGCTCTCGCAACTCCCTCCTGCGGTGTGCATTCATGTGGGCGCGAGTGTCCTCGATCTCCTTCGCAATGGATACGAAGGTGACGAAGCTGTCCCGACAAGAGTGTAGTCCTCTCGTCACCGTCAATTCCTCTTCCAACTCCCTTGGAAGAGCCGATAGGAACCGCAGAATCATGTCGAATTCTGTGGGTTCCTGGTACATGCGCTCGCTGTAGAATACGAGGTTGTCGTATAATTTCGCGATGCCTCCTTCGTTCGCGTCGTAGCGAACTTTCTCCCACTTCTCCTTTGCCGCCTGGTAGGAGTCGGTGATGATGAATCGCCTATACAGTGTGATTATTGCCTCCATGAACGTGAGGTTCTGTTTCGACACTCGAAACACGGATATCATGTTCTTCTTGTACCACTTCGCCGCCTCTCCTTCTACGTAGAAGGAGGTGATCTCAATCCTCTCTTGGTCCAAGTCTGGACCTCTAATGTGGTTGTAGTTGAACCACGTTAGCAGACGATGTAGCCACATCATGAAAGACTCGTCGTCGTCCTTGCCATCATAATTGATGGGTTGGAAGCTCTTGACTGATTTGAGCCAAGCTGGTGCTGGCTCTGTGGGGTCGTCTCCTAATGACGCCCTAAACTCCTCGATGATCGCTCCTATCCCTACGCTATCGCGTAGATTGACTTGGTCCACCCCTGGGACCGCGAATCTATTCGTACCCTGAAGACCGGGGTATCCGTTCGTCCGAATTCCGGACGGCGCCGGGACAATCGGGATATTATATGCTCGATTGCCCGCAGTGGACATCATCGGCTGGAGTACATTTTGTCCAGTCCCTTGAGTGGGACTCCCGTATCCCGACGGGCTATTGTGCCAGGTACCCTGTCCACTCACGGACCTTGGGCTCGCGTGTTGTGAGTACGGTTGGTACCCTATCCCCGGACGGGGTGGACGCATGCTTGTCCTTCGGGTTCCCATCGGGAACCCTTGTGCTCCTGATGTTGTGGCATTCACGATTGGTGACATCCCTTGGGGTGGTCCATTTGAGGAAGAGGATGGTTGTGCGAATTGCACATTGTATCCTCGACTGTTACGACGAGTGTTCGTCACGAGGGGAGGTTTGAGTAGCTCGAATCCTGGAAGGATTCCTGTCGCGTTCGCCGAGCCCCGTCGATCTGGTTCCGTCGTGAACCGGATTCCTGAGTCGCTACGCTCTCGGAGTGTCGCTTGACGGTCTCGGTAGCCCCGTGTCCCTTCAACCCTGTTCGGGGGTTGAGCTCGGTGTTGTCGTCCTTGTGCCAGCTTGGCCTCCAGGTTCCATAGAAACTCTGCGTGTTGATCCTTCATCGGATCTCCGCTGGGTTGTCCCTTCGTGGACGCAGTCTCCAAGTTGGAGAGCCCGAGCGTAGTTGGTAGCGCGGGAAGCTCTCTTCCCTTACCCTTCCATCCGGGTGGATGGTGATCCGACTCGTCATCGGCTTCGTTTTCTTCGTCGCTAGCTGCTTCCTGGGAGGAAGTGTCCAATTCGTAGTCCTCCACATGAGGACCGACTCTCACTCCGGTGATTACTTCCTCCACCTCGTACTCGTCGTCTCGATCGCTTTCGAGAACATCACCGAACATGGGAGGTTTCAGCTCGTCAGACAGTCTCTCGACCTCGTCGAGCATTCCCATCACTGGGGAATCCAGTCCGGCCTTATCCCATGCTTCGAGCATGTGCAGACCCATCTGCTTGCTTGAGATGCCAGATGCCATCTTTTTGGTTATCATCGGTGCTGCCTCGAGGGTGTACTTAAACACCTCCATTAGTTGCCCTAGCGCAACTGAGTGCTTTCGCTCCCAACTCGACATCGAAATGTCGAATGTGTCGCGCGCTGCGACCAGTTCCTCCAAACTCGGATTCCTCAGAGGAGACCGTCTCGGAGTAGTGCTTCCGTTACCGGAAGCTTGGGATCCTCGTGGGGATTCCTCTACCGGTCTCAGCGGTACCGACGGGGTTGGTCGCGATGCTCCCATCGCGAAGCCCTTGCCTCCACGACCACTAGAACGTCGTCTCACCGTGACGTTCCGAGCTTCGGATGACAATCCCGTCGCTATATCAGGCATTCCCGTCATCGAGAATGCGGGTGATCCGGGAGCGGATCCCTTCGGCGGCGTGGATGTTCTGGGGATGGAGCCTTGTGCTTCCATCAGATCAGATGCCTGCGCATCTTCGTATTGTTGTTCTCGTGGAGAACTTTCCTGGTTTCCTGGAGAGCGGGAACGTTCCTGGTTTCCCGGAGAGCGGGAACATTCCTGATGAACGGTGAAGCTCCCTGGGATGTCAACATCACCTGATGCTCTGCTGTGTTGTCCAGGAAGACGATGTCGGCTGCCCGACGCCTTGGGGGAGTTTACATCCTGCTGATGTACTGACATTGCCTAATGCTATGTCCTAATAGAATTCCTACTCTTGTAGAAGGAACGTAAAAAAGTGTAATAAATCTTGAGGTAGCCTGTTCACCCACAACGTAGTTACGTTGAACCAGTCTCTATTGGGACGTGGGTATGGTAGGTGATTAAAAGGCTATCGCCTTGACACGTATCGAGTGTTCCTTTGTAGGAACGCTCACATGGTGATAGGCGCTGTCTAAGCGTCCGGTAACGAAGACGTGAGATAAGGTTTATACTCTGTATCTAATCTAATCTACTGGTAACGGTCCGTTACACTGGTCGTGGCAAGAGAGGGCCAAAGGTACGTATGCTGCCGCACATTGCCAGAGCGCGAAGGCCGTCTGACGTTGTCCATATAGGCAAATCTGGCTGCGTCGACCTTCAAGGCGCGCACGCTGCCTCTCCATATCAACATCACGCACACCCCGCCTGTGCTGGCAGACGACGGCACCGGGAGCGTCGCGTCCACAGACCCCGGCTTCGTCGGCACCAGCACGCTCGTCCCAAGCACGTTCACGACCGGCTCCTATGGCTGGAAGGGAAGCAAGCGGTTCACAGTCGAACTTGACAACCCGGAGGGTGGGGAGAAAGAGAAGGTTCATGTCATACTCACGTCTGTACCCTCTTGTCATCCATGTCATGACTGGTGACCCTGACGACATGCGATTTGCGCCCAGGCTCAATGCAACCGTCATTGGGAGCAAGGACGCAGAAGAGGGTGACGGTGAAGGCGAAGCTGGGGCCGCGGAGGCTGGCGATGAGCCTCCAGAGGGAGAAGCCGCGAAGGAGACGAAGGATGCTATGGAGCAGTGAGTCTCTTCAATGATCCGTGAGGAGGCTGCTTCGCTGGATCTTGTCTACATCTTACGGTATGGTATATGCCGAGGAGTTGCGTCAATAAGCACCGCGACAGTCGACTGTAGTCTTCAACTTCAGGATACACTGGCATACGACATCGAAGCAACGCACAAACAGTCGGCGTTTCGAACGATGTCGAGCTACGGTCACGTGCACGCGATGGCTTGATGCGCGCCTGTAAGTGTAACTACTAACTTATCTCTCGATCACTACACACACCTCAGGCTCAGTCTGAGATCAGAGCTCGCGACCATTACATTTAACACGGAAACGCTATTGTCAATATGCTTTCGGACGACATTGACATGCCGTATGGAGACGAGGATGAGGAGTTGACAGACTGGACTAGCGAACCCTCGGCGACATCTCTCTGACTACGACGATGATGAAGAGCACCTTGCTCTCGACGAGCCAGCACCTGGTTTTGCGACACACACCTCCTTTGATGCGTACTTCACTCGGACATTCAAACCATCGCGCACCTCCTCCAATGTCTTCTCTGCACTTGTCCCTCCGCTCAGCCCAGAGGAGTACTCTGCAGTACTTCAGAAACTCCAAGCAGATCGACATGAACAGGAGCGCTTCCTCTGGCGGGACGAAAGAACACGGAAGGTCTGCTTCCGGAGGTTTAAGGCAGAGATAGACGAAGGATTCAACCTGCTGATGTACGGGTACCGCTCGTAACGTGAGTTCCTCAATGCATTTGCCCAGCATCTCGCGCGCAGTGGCGCACACGCCATCGTCGCAAACGGCTTTCAGCCAAGCTTCGCGTTCAGAGACCTCCTCGCGGCGATCCAGCAGATCCCCGGCGTACTCGACGCCTCGTCAGCAGTCACTGGCGCGGAAGCCCAGACACAAAGGATACACGCGTTCTTCTCAACCGTCGACTCCCCACACCTATACATCATTATTCACAACATCGAGGGAAACGCCTTTCGTGCCGCGAAGACAAAGGCGGCTCTGGCACTGCTCGCGCTCGCGCCGCACATCCACGTTGTCGCCTCTGTCGATCACATCGCCGCCTCTCAGCGCTGGTCGCTCTCGGAGCTCTTCGCGCGCAAACCTGACCCTTGTCCCTCACTCCCCGCGGAGCAATCGGACGGTGTTCTCCCGCGACGAGGATCCGCCTGGCTGTGGCACGACCTCACCACGCTCGCCCCATACGACTTCGAGCTGGCATACGCGGACCCGACGTCGCTCGCGGGGGTGGCCGCGATGCGGGGCGCGCGTACGCCTGCCGCGTCAGCCGTCGCGGTGGCTGGGAACGCCAGCGCTGGTGCTGCGCTCGTCAGCGAGACGGCGGCGCGGCACGTGCTCGCGAGCGTAACACAGAAGGCGAAGAAGCTGTTCGTGCTCCTCGGCGCGAAGCAGCTGGAGGTCATGGAGCCCGCCCCGAATGCGTCGAAGGACAAGGAGGACGGCGGGGCTGCAGCAGCGGAAGCGGGAGGAGGCGCGGGAGCGGGGGAGGGCGCGTACGACTACGACAGACTGTTCGCGGCGGCGCGAGACAACTTCGTGGCGACGAACGACACGGCGCTGCGTGCGCTGTTGGGCGAGTTCAGGGACCATGGGCTGGTGGTGAGCTCAAGTGTGCAGGGTGCGGAGGCGATGTGGATTCCGATGTGGATTCCGATGCGGCGGGATGCGTTGCTGAAGATGGTTGGAGAGCTCAAGCTTCAAGGCGGAGGGGCACTGAATCGTCCCCTTTGGCAATTGGAGGTACTTGCTCTGTTCTATCGAGTCACGAGTGGTGTGCATCATGGCGTTATGGATATATTCACCAGCGCCGTCTCTCGGCCGTACAAATGCCTGTCATCGAGCGCACCAACGTGCGTCCCATTGGCCTTGTCCATTCGCTCACCGCCCTCCGGGTACCGAGCCACGCACGACTTCGAAACCGACACCCCTGGGATAAATGTAATATCGTCATGATCCCAGCGACAGCGACGCCTTGCTGGGTACAAAATCAGCGCAGAGTGGCTGCTCAGCCCTCTGTGGCCCACCCTCGACCTCGAGACCCTCCAATCACGGACCGACTTCCAGCAGATGTTCACGAGCGCCGTGTCTCTCCTCGCCCTCGCATCTTGCGCTGCGGGCCTCAACATCTTGCTCACCAACGATGATAGTTGGGCATCTGCCAACATCCGGTACGCGTCCCTTCCTTCTGTGATGTATAATCGCTGATGTTCGCTCAGTGCCACGTACAATGCACTAAAAGCCGATGGCCACGACGTGCTCATGGTCGGGTGAGCAAGCTCACTATCGTCTGCAACGGGTACACACACTCGTGCACCTCAAGTCCCGCCGTTCAGCAATCAGGCAAAGGTGGTACTTTTGTCCTACCCACCACCAACATCACCGAGCCTGGAGGAGAATTTGGCTCCATTCCCGTCGGTGCGCCGTTCTTCGGTCAAGATTCTGAGAACGGTGACCTCTGTGAGTAGATATCATCAATGCAACGTGCGTCTCGGGTCAACTGACCTGACCTTCTTGTGTGCAGTCTACTTCAACGGGACACCATCTGCTACCGTGAGCACCGCGGAGATCCCTCTCTGAAAATAGCTGATAAGGTCTTCGTGTTACCAGGCTGTCTTTGGTATCGACATCATTGCACCCAAAAAATTTGGCAGCACTCCCATCGATCTCGTGGTATCTGGTCCGAACGAGGGACAAAACAACGGGCCGTTCCTGTTCACTCTGAGCGGTACTGTCGGGGCAACTTATGTCTCTGTTGAACGTGGGGTACGAAAGTGTTGTTCGTTGGCACGGAACTACCGCTGATCGTGACTATTCTATCGTTTGGCAGTTCCCCGCAATCGCGTTCTCTGCGGGCAACTCGACGCACCGCTCCTTCAATACCCTGACCGACGATTCGAACGATCCTGCTGTCCTGGCAGCTAACGTAAGTTCAGGGCCTCATGTTTTTGCGTTGCCAAAGATCTGAGACGTGCCCAGGTTGTCGTGGATGTCGTCCGTGCCGTGGCAAACGGAGTGAACACGACGAAGGCGCGCCTACTTCCTCTGGGTGTTGGCATGTCGTCAGTGTCATCCAACTTACCAATCGTTCTAGTTACTGATACTTCAGCTGCAGAGTCAACATCCCTACCTTCGGCCCAGGGAACAACTGCACGGCGGTTCGTAGTGACTTTCTGATCCCAAATCCCGATGCTGAGAGCGAATATGTTTATAGCCTCCCCTCAGATTCACTCGTCTGACCGGCGGTGCAGTTGTGAATCAGATCTTCATCAATGAGACCACCGGTTTGCCCTTCTCCCAGGACCTGTAAGTCGCTATACAAAGAATGGTTGGACAAGACCTCATGTCCGTTCGTAGTCAGGCCACTGGCGTGAATACAAACATCAATGGTGTCCGTGAAGACCCTGGTTCGTAACACATCCACAGTACTTACTTACTAGGTGTCGCGCTAGTACTGACGCTGTCTACAGGCGAGACTCCTACTAGCGCTGGTTGCGAGACGGCTGTCAGTATCTTCTCCATTGACTATGACGCGCCGGAACGCCTTGCCTTGCCTATCCAGGAACGCCTTGCCTCCTCCATGACCATCCAGTCGACGCGGTTTTAACCCAATGAACTATACTGTCATCGAGTGTGGGTTCTATGAGCTCAGTACCAACGACTTCGTGGCCTTTGACCACTGTAGTTACGACTTTTTATGTTGTTGAAGCCATAATATTAATGGTCATGAGCTTGTCGCATGCTTGCTACGTGCATCATGAATACGAACACTGTGTGGAGGTGCGGTCAAGTGGTGTTTGCGCAGGAACGGGTTCGAACGCGAGTGTTGCCTAATCCAGTCAAGGTGAACGCGAGAAGGATGTCCGCAAACAACAACAAATAACGCGTTCGTCATGGCCAACACCACCGTCCGGGGAGCAATCGCTATTCATGGGCAAAATCCTCAGGTATGACCCGTGTTTCCATGCATATGGAAGACATCCAAAGCTGAGTGCCTAGTACCTAGTTGAATCCGTCATCCGGAACCGCATATATGATTCGACCTTCTGGAAGGAGCATTGTTTCGCGCTCACAGGTAAGTACAACAGTGCGAGTCTGCGCATGAGGGAGCGAACACTGAATCGTTGCAACGTGTAGCTGAGACCATCATCGACAAAGCTACTGAGCTGAAAGCGATTGGCGGGGTGTACGGCAACCAGAAGCCAACCGAGTTCCTATGCTTGCTCTTGAAGTTGCTGCAGATCCAGCCGGAGAAGGAGATATTGTTGGAGTATCTTCAGGCAGATGAGTTCAAGTGCGTATACGTCCTACACTGGCTGCCCAAAACTCTCAATTCGATCCTTTGACAAGGTATCTACGAGCTTTGGCCGTCTTCTACATACGTATGACATTCCGACCAGTGGATGTCTACGAAATCCTGGAACCTCTCCTCAAGGATTACCGAAAAATACGCTATCTTGGGATGGGTATGTTCGTGCCGTGTTCCTCGAAAAAGATGTCCACGCTCATGCACAAGCAGGTGGCTACTCGCTCATCTACATGGACGAGTTCGTGGACCAGCTCTTGACCGATGAGCGGGTATGCGACCTCATCCTGCCTCGGCTGACGAAACGTGATGTGCTGGAGGAATTGGGCGAGATCGGGCCGAGGAAGAGCAGGCTGCTCGACGCAATGGAAGGCAAGAGCGAGCACGGGAGCGAGAGGAGCCGGAGTCGAAGCACGGACAGGAGCAGGAGTCGCGGTCCGCGCGGCGCTGGGAACGCGAAGAGCCGTTCGCCCTCGAGGAGTCCGAGTCCTAGCGGGTCGCGTCGTTCTCCGTCACCCGCTGGCTCTCGGTATATCTCGCGCAGCCGGTCTGGGTCGCGGTCTCCGTACCGTTCGCGGAGTGGGAGCATTTCTCCAGACCGTGCCAACGGTTCCGCGGGTGGCTCTCCGAGACGCTTCCGCTCTCGTAGCCGGAGTATTTCCCCAGATCGGATGGATATGACGTGAATTTCTTGTACAGGCTCTCGTAGTTCTGGCACCGAGTGTGACCACGGGAACCCTCTCAACGACAGCAGCCTCCGCCCAACACAGACTGCGATCGAATGAGCCGCATAATATGTATTATAAAATGTCTACGCCAAGTTCTAGGTGATCACGGACGGACTGATAAGGTGTATGAGAGTTACAACTTACGGGCGCTTTGAATATGTGTATCGGTTCTCGGCGAAGTGCAATGGGCACAGGTCGCCGTGGTATGTACTGTAGATGTGAGCAACCGGGCAGTATGCAGTAGTCGCAAGATCTCATATTCGCGTAGCGTGATCGATAGTGAACAGCAAACACTCACACAGAGGGGGTTCGGCTTGAAGCAACCCACCTACAATGGCCCGTAACTCACCTGGACAGACAATCGATACTGCATAGCAGCAAGTGGCTTTTGGTGGATGACGAACGAATCGAATACACCAACGGAGAATGTAAGCATGGATGGCTCTTTCCATGCAATAAACGTGCACCTACAGGAGAACGAAAGACATTCCGCCAGTCCAAGTTTGAATCTCACCGCTGCGCGGGGAGCAGCTCCTCGTTCTCCTCGTCCTCTTCGACACCGTCCTGACGTTCAGCACCCTCTTCTGTACTCTGCGGTGCAGATCCATGTCGCCGGCACTGCAGTATGCACCCTTAGTGTCGATATGATGCAGACAAAAGAAGAGAACTGACGTGGTAAACAGCCGTCCAGTATCCACTCCAGTACATCGCACTCATAGCACGCGAGAATGCCTCGTCCTGGCTCACGGACGCGACCTCTACTCCTGAGCTGGCGCCGGGCATCCCGTCCATAGCCGGAACAGTCAGTAGCGGCCCCACCGTAGCCGCTGCAGCGAGAGATGGGTCGTGGACGGGGACGAATGTGTCGAAGTTGAGCGGCGCGGAGTCCCCTCCGATTTCTTCGACTGGGTCGGCTTCATCCACGTGCATGCCGTTGTTCTGTGCGGCTGGTGCCTTTGCTTTTGCCTTGGCTTTTGAGGGGGCGGGTGGGACGTTATACCAGCTGCTTTGAGCGATGGTCAGCATTCGTGCGCATTGTAAGCGATGACGGCAAGACGTACAGAGGGGACTTGTTCACAGGCTCTTCTTTCCACTTCTTGCCTGGGCCGTGATACGCCTAGCATGCGACCGTCAGGGCGATGACGAGGTCAGCACTCAACACCTATAGAAAGCAGGAGCACTCACATCGTACTCGGCCGCGGCGCTGTTCCACGCTTCGATGAGCGCAGAATCGTCCCAAATCTCCTCGTGGGCGAGTTCCCTGCTCTCATCCTCATCCTCTTCTTCCTCCTCTTCGCGATACTGCCCCCATCCTTCCTCTGGGTCCGCGCCCGCGGTCTTGCCAACATTCGCCGATGATGGTGCCGGCGCGACAGGAGCATCGTCGTAGCTGACCTGCATACCTTGTTTACCGGGATCGTCCCAGTGCTGAGGCTGCACCCTGCCGCCACCTTGGCCTCCTTGCCTCTGATTTTGAGACATCTTACGTTTCTTCGCTGGTGGTTGAGCGAGTGTATTTGCCTGATGCTTCACAGGTGGAGTTTGCAAAGGCTGCTCGGCAATATCGTCATAGGATATGATAGGACGCATTGCGAGACTCGAAGTCAAAGAGAGAGAGAGAGAGAGAGAGAGAGAGAGAGAGAGAGAGAGAGCGGGGTTTGGGCCTTAGCGCGCATTGCTACTTATGCAAGCGCTGGCGCTATGACCATTGACTATACGAAGCGCGAGCCTACATCTGCCTACATCATCAAGTATTATTCGGAACTACTGTTCCTTGCCATCCTTTCTTTGCACCGCAGACAGATTCGAAGGGAGACGTAAGAGTCCACAGAGAGACATCCAGATCCCAACAAGGCCAGTGCGTTTGTTCATGTTCATGTAAGTCGTCGCAGGCATCATCATACAAACGAAACGTCATAGCAGCTACAAAGCAATCTCCACATCCAGTCGTGCAAGGTACGAGTACACGTCGGGCGACATCCGGTACTTGAGGTTGCCCGCGAAAATGATGAGCGACCTCGACTTTTTGCGCAGCGACGCGAGTGTCTGTCACGAGTCCCAAAGCCTGGTTAGCGAAACGGCGGCGACGGAGAAGGGAAATATATGTGAAGAAGACAGAGAGACACGCACCATCTGCCGCGTGGCATCTGGCAAGCCCGACGCTTTCGTCTTCTGGTGCACGGTGGCGAGGACGTCCATCGTGAGCGTGAGGAACGTCTGCAGGTTCCGCTGCAGCGCGTCCGGCAGCTCGCGGAACTCCTCCGCCCGCTTCGTGATCTTCGCCACGTCCCCGTCCATCGGGATGAGGTCCGTCGACTGCATCAGCTGTAGGTCCATCGTGTCAGAGACGCACATACAACAAACTTTCCCGAATGGAGGAGGGAGCAAAAGACGCACCTCCAACGCAGACTCGACCCGTCCAGCGTCCTTCGCGTCCATCGCCTCCCTGACCCGGAGCAGCCGGATGACTGCATCCCGCTCCTTGCCCACCGCCCTGTTCGTCCGCTCGTAATGCCTAAGAATGTCCGCTGCCGTCCGCTCGATCCCACGGACCTTCTCGTCGACGCTCGGCTGTGCAATCGTGTTGCCCAGTGCCTGTGCGAGCACCCCGATGACGGTCGCGTAGTCGCCCGCAAGGTTGTAAAGCTTAATCGCCTCGGGGATGCGATCCGCCTCCTCGGACGACTTGGCCGCGCGTACGAGGATTTGCTCGTTGTATTCGCGCGGGTCCTCGAGCTTGAGCAGGGTCGTGCATTGTTCGATGGCGCCGCTCTAGGAGTCGTATGAGACAAAAGTCGAAAGGATGATGGACGAGGGAGACGTACGAATCGTGTCCCGTCTGAGCGGAAGCCACCAACGAGCTCTTCCCAAGCTGCGCCTGTGTTCGCGAGCACGATGATCCGACGGACGAGTTCCCAAGCGTTCTCCACCTGTTCTCTACCGACACCGTTGGGTTGGTCTGCGCTAAGACATACGCAGTAGACGTATTGTAGAGCTTCGCGTGCATCCATACGCACAAATTGACGAACGTAGCGCCATACAAGTGTGGACAGGCTGAGCGCCGGGGGTGATGTCGGTGACAGTGTCACTATGATTGTGGCCAGTCGCCAAGTCAATCACAGCTCTGAGCACAGCAAGAGTGTGAAGACACTCACAAGGCGTGACATCTGACGTCTCCGCTCGCGATGGAACACGAAGCAGACCATGGTACGCAAGTGCGATTGCGAGGTGGACGGCCTCCACCTCAGTCTCGTGGTGGTCCCACAGAGCAGCGACCGCCTGTTGGATCGTCAGCAGGTTGCTACAAACGGATTTTCCCCTAAAGACTAACCCTCTCAAACTGCCCACACATGAGCAAAACACCGGCCCAGACGCCCCGTTTGGCGCCCTTCTGGCCTGGCGCGCCATCGAAATGCCGTTCGCCGTAGCTCAAGAGCACCTCAGCCAAGCCCCTCAAGCCGCCGAACTCATCCTCCTCGACCTGATGGACGTCAGCGTTTGAATCATCGATGGCTGAATTCAGATAGAGCCTTACCATTGCAAGCTGGAACCACAGCCAGTCTTCGGTAGTGACCGTCACTTGAGCGACGCTCCGGCGAGCTGGGTCGATCTTGCCCATGAGCTTGTAGAGCGCCAGCTTGAACGGGTCGGCAATTGAGGAGTGCAGCATATGCGCGTTGTACGCCGCGTGCAATTGATCACGGTGTGGTTTAGGCAGCCTACAATATACTCAATAACGAAAACGAACAAAAGGGATGGGTTCAAACGCACCGTCGTTCAGGCGACTCAACCCACGCTCGCAAATGACTAAGGAAGCTAGACTCGCGGTGCTCAATCGCTTGCTGGTATCGCATTGCTTCTTCCAAAGCTTCCTGCGCATGGCCTGTCCGCACAAGGTAGAACAGTTTTGCCCAGAGAGGCTGGCCCGCAACGAGCTATACAAAGACGAAATCAGTGCTGTACTGGAAGAGCCGTGAATCCGACCTACTTCTATCCTGTCTTCCCATTCGCCATTCCGGTAATGCCTCACCAGCACATACGCTCTGATCTTGTTGCTCACGCTCGGGTCGCCTCCCAGACGTGCCTCTGTGGGACGTGCCTGGAGCGTGCGCTCGACGACGTCCCAGTATTGCTCCTCGAGAGCTTCACGCGCGCCTTTGGCAATATGCCTGCGGAGCTCGATCGCATCCCTTGATTCTGGGTCACCCAGGTATGCGCGCGCAAACTTCCGCTCGATAAGCGGTGCGTTCAGGATATGCGCGCCTGCGTGTGCTATGGGAGGAAGAGCTGGTGGCTCGCCGGTAATCTTGGAGAGTACGTGGAAGTTTTGAGTGATTTGTAGGGAACGAGGCTAGTGATTGCAGAGCACCATTAATATCGAGTCTGAGCAACAATGTTTCCACGCCACTCACGTCAGGGTTGGCGGATAGGGATGCTTGAATGAGTGCGTGTACGATCGGGAAGGACGTTCCGCGCAACCGCGCAGTGTTCAGCTCGGAGAGAACACGGTCGTACGCCATCATCTTGCTCTGCATTTGTAGGCTGGGAGCAGGGCCGGCACTTGCCTGTACATCAAGTCAGATGCAAGTCTCAGACATAGCGCGTATTCCGTTGACCCGCACAATGTAACTCACAGATAGCAGATTCTTTCCATGCGTACTCTTCTTCAGCTCTGTCACTGCCCTGTTCTCCCCTCCAACGCGTGTACCGAGCTGCTCGAACACGCGTTTCTTGCGCGCCTCCCAATCCCTCCGCCCGCGATCTTCCAACACACGGTAGAACTCCTCCTGTGTCTCCCGCCTGCCCTCTTCAATGGTTGAGATGAGGCTCTGTTCATGGGCATGGCGAAGGTACCCGGCGACATCGGTGTCCTGAAGCGCCTGGAGTGGTGAGAAGGTGGTCTGAGTGTTCAAGTGTGCGATGGAGTTCGCGAGCGCGGGTGCATCGACGTGAGCCTGAGCAAGCAAGTAGTTCCTAGCGAACAAAGTCGTGTCACCGGAGCCCTCTGGTTATAAGCGATATAAGCGATATACGCACGCTCTACTGGTGTCTGCTGAGGTTCCTGGCTGCCTCGGGACCAGTCTCCTTGACTGTGCTTCAATCTGATCAAGAGAAAGCTTGACAGAGGGCAAGTCGGGACGGGAGAGATGAGATGTCAGCGCCTTGGTCCCATTCAGCACCGCAGAGAGGTCTGCTGCCATGTTGCCGCTAGGTATCCCGAGACAGTTGTCTGGTTTTCGTTTTGGATTAATCGAACAACAAGGCTGTGGGTAGCAGATGAGGGGAAGGTGCGTGTGGCGAAGGAGGAGGAGAACATCGCGAGGTTTCGAACGCGTCTCGCACTGAGTCACGTGACGGGTTGACCGGGAACTGAGTGGCGGTCCGGGTTATTATGCAGTGGTTATGCTCCCTCCGCCAACCCCCCCCCTCTTGAAAGGAATACTAGCTATAGCTAAGCTTGTGTGAGGAGCCATAACGATCGAATCCGAAAGTCGGCTGCGCGTCGACGTTTCAACTCTCAACACTGCAGCTCAGTGCTCAGCGCTGAATGGTATGCTGGTGGGTACCATCCCAATGCCTGCATCCTCCCATCTCAAGTCCTGCATAGGCAGCCATCTCGAGAAGATCATATGCAACGCTGAGCAAGATGACCTCAAGGCCGCTTATTGTTATTTGTGGGACGACAGGTGTAGGCAAGTCGAAGCTCGGTATCGAGCTCGCTCTCGCGCTCTCCTCCGATCGCCGCCAGGGCACCCACACAGGCGCGAGGATCATCAATGCAGACTCGATGCAGGTGTATGCTGGGATGGACGTCATCACGAACAAGGTCCCCATCGAAGAACGGTGCGGCGTGGAACACCTGCTCATGGATTACAAGAAGCCAGGGGAGCAGGTGACTGGGCCGGAATGGATAAAGGATGCTATCAGTGTGGTATGTGCAGCGTGGCTGAACGCGAGCTCAAGCTCACGAACTTGCTCATCGGACGGAACTGCATGTCGGTACGGGCTTCATGCATGTTATCGACCATGGTCGCAGATCGAGGAGACGCATGAGAGGAACCAAGTGCCCATCGTCGTCGGTGGTACATCGTACTGGATCCAGCACCTCCTCTTCCCGGAACGCATGGCCTCGCTCGATAAGTCCGGCACTTCGGCGGGCAATGGGGTGCCCTCAGAGGCGTATGCAAGCGCATTGGCTGCCCTCCCTCTAGAATTACTTGCTTTACTCCACGATCTCCCGGAGGCTGCTCCCAGCGCGGACGCAAATCCTCAGATTTGTATGAGCCTGCACAAGCTGTTGACGTCGTTGGACCCCCTGGTCGCGCAACGATGGCACTGGAGAGACTCGAGGAAGGTTTTGACGAACTTGCGCATCATCCTGGATAACGCACGGCTTGCGAGTGAAATCATCCGAGAACAGTCGCAGACCGTCTCGAAGCCGAGGTGATAATAGCATTAACTCTTAGGGTGCCGAGTAACCACTGATCATGGTCTCCGATAGGTATCGCACGTTGTGCTTTTGGCTGTATGCTAAGCCAGATGTATTGAAGCCTCGTCTAGACGAGCGAGTGGACCAGATGATTGCGGTACGCACCGCCGGCCCTCTGTCGCGATTTAGCTCACCCTACGGCATAGTAGCAAGGCCTGTTGCAGGAGATACAGACTCTTCGGGCCATAGCCTCCGAGTCCACCGGCAGCAATACCACTACAGCACCATCTGGAAACACAGAATTCTCGGAGCAAGTGGACTACACTCTCGGTATCTATCAGTCCATAGGTATGTATAGGTCTACGCAATTTGCAACTATCCGCGTTTCGCGCTGTTGATCCATGGCCTGACTCTCAAGGGTACAAGGAGTTCCACGATTACCTGAGCTCCCCGGGATCGTCCGAAGCCGCGTTTCGAGAAGCGGTCGAGCAAATGAAGCTGGGCACGAGACGGTACGCAAAGCGACAAGTAGCTTGGATTAGGAACAAGCTCCTCCCTGCGGTGAACGCAGCCAACGCCGCCGCTCAGGCTCAGGCTGGACCGGCTATCGTACCCACATACCTACTGGACGCGACTGGTCAGTGCTTAAGGTCGGATCCTTCTATACCTGCAGTGGGGCTGACGGCATGTTCGCGTGCAGAGCTCGGTGACGCATGGCAAAGAAACGTCCTGGACGTGGCGAACCGTCTCACAAAAGGTTTGTTGGCTCCCCAATCGGTTCCTTCTTGGCTCATGTCGGTGATTATTGCTACAGCATACCTAGACGGAGAAGTTCTCGAGGATCCGCTGACCCTCTCTTCAACTGCGGCCGAGATGCTCGCAGTTCGAGACCGACCGACAGAGTGAGTGGATAGCGTTGCGTCTGCTGGTGATTCTTCGAGATGCTCACGAATTATGACAGTCCACTGGCGGTACTGAGCGCGAACCAGCGGGTCGTTTGCGAAGTCTGCACCGTCGACCCGGGCCAGCCAATCATGGTAGATAGCGCAAAGCTTGAGATGCATTTGCGCAGTCGTGGCCATCGAAGGATGACAGGGAGAGGGAAAGGCGGTACAAGATTCTGCCGGCCGGGGAGTACAGAGGATGCGACGTTGAGGGAATCCGAGGGAATCCGAGAGCAATGAAGTATTGACGAACCCCGAGCTTTCATAGAGGAGATATCTATGTTTCGGTCTCGCGCATTCGAACGGCACTGCTGTGGCATTGATTCGCCAGTGGTAGCTAATACCCAACTTACACCCAAGTCTCTGGGTGAAATGGACTTTTCACCGCATCACTTGGACCTGATCCCGAACCCTAGGGCGCACAATGTAGGCGAACGTATCAGCGCTGCAGCACACAAAATGCAGCTCTCGACATTTTAGCAAACGAGAGGGGGCAAGCAACGTAAAGCATCGCATTAGTACGGTCTACCGTATAGGACTTCCAACTGACACAGACGCTATGGCGGGGCCAAGCCCTTCGCAGTGAAGGCGGCATACCCGCTGGCCTCCATCCACTGTTTGAGCCATTCTTCCCCAATGTGGCTCTGAAGGTAGTTGAGCGTCCATGCGAGCCACTTCTTCTCTTTTGCACCGTGCGGTCGCTGGGCCTTGTTCTGGAGCGAATATGTCCTGGGGTTGGCCTTGTTCAGCAGCTTCTCCAGCGCAGGAACCAAGGTGCGCGCGACAGTGAGAGACTCCTCGGAGCCATCCTTGTTGAGTGCGCGCAAGAGCATAGTCGTGCAGAGTAGGTCGGAGGTGACGGGGGGAGATTGTAAACGCTGAATAGGGATGTGAAGGTGATACACTCTTGCACGGGACGCGAGGCCTGTAATCCGTGGAGAACGACGCGCGCGGCGTCGAAGGTGAGGTCAAGACCATATTTGGGGTGGTCGCTGAAGATCTTGAGAGCAAGCTCGGGACAGCGCAGCCTTTCACACCGCTCTGAAAGGGAGGACGTTAGGTCGTGCGACTCTGGACGTGCGCAGTTGACAGTGGGTAGGGCAGGAAGGCGGTAGGGACGAGACACGAGGAAGTGACTTACTCGCGAAGTGGTCGGCGGTATGCGGAGGGAACGGTCTCTTCACATCCCTCCATTTAGGGAACAATTCTGCGACACGTTCGAGGTGTTCCCGACTTGCGGCTACGTTAATGATGTGCAGCCACATGGTAGAACGAGGGATGGTCGTTGTAGACTTGTCCACCAGATAGGCATGTAGGACCTTGATCATCTCTTCAAAGCGAGGTTCTGATCCAACGCTTCGAGGAAGAGGTACGGATGGCCGATGAGGAGGTATGGGTTGGGTCGAAGAAGCGGACACACTGGACGAGCTGGACTTTGAAGGGCGCGCATCGGTGAAGAGGTCGCCAGAGGATGACGGAAAGAGCTCCTCGGAGTCGGCTTCAGATTCACCAAAGAGGTCGTCCGCCTCAGACGCGGACCCCTTTCCCTTCTTCTTCAGCACTGAACGGGATGTTCAATACCAGATTGCAGGCGACTCAAGGGTTCTGGAGAGCTTACCTACTGGGGTGCTGTGGAGGGCGCGTGCATGCCAGAGAGTAGGAGATGGGCGAGTGGCATGAGAGGTGAGTGACCGGCGGAGGGCATGACGGAATGTAGCTGAGACGGAGGCCATCGTCGACGACAGCGAGCTCGCGTTTGAGTGTGTTCTCGTAGTCGGTGAATGACCGACACGTAGCCACAACCACAATATGAGCAAACACTACTGTCACTTGACACTGAGTCTCCGGGACTCTATACTCAACGCCCGCACGTCGGTCCGGGCGCCCGACAGGGTACAACATTTATGATTGCTGACGACCATTGACCAGCTGCTTCAAGCCTCTACGAATACAAGCATAGGTTGTAACAGATGGATCTGCTGCTGAATGCAAATATATATGTGCAACAATCGGACGGCCACGCTGTGAATTTGGGTGATTCTCGTCAGTCTTCGATGTCGGCGACGCGACGCCGGGAAAATATGTGTGGATACAGTTCCGGGCCAAACTGTACATGTTCCAAACTGCACATGTTCTGGATAAAACACGAAACAATAAAGATATGGATGATGCATGGATGCATGACGAGGGTGGGTACTTTCGGTGGGATCCTATCGGACTTCGCCGAGTATCACTATGTAGTACTTGAAGTTGAAGCCTAGCAAGCCGCGACTGACGCTGAAACCGGACTTCCATGAATACATACATCAAGTGCACGCATAAGAGTGGCCATGGGTGTAGTTCGTGTACCAACATTTGCCGCTGACTGCAGCTACCTGCAGAGTCACCATCTGACTCAACTATCGATATCTCCCGACATGGTCATGGATATTCTTCGTCCTGGATGAGCGGGTTCTAGTTAAGCGTTACTGACCCGCATCAACAACATCTGATGCCAGGCCAACTTACGAAACGGTTTGAGACTTACTTACTTATTGCTCACCCAACGCCTATCCACGGACCACCAGGTGCACAGGGGCGGCTCTCCGTCGATCCATCAACAGCCATGATTCCGCTTGCTGCTCTCCGACGCGGTCCTAATCAATCGCCGCTGCTGCCATCTTGATTAAGTCCCAGCCGCGCTGGGCCAGGGCGTACTTCCCCTTCGACGTCTGCCCCCCCTTCTTTCTCTTGCATTCAAGGCCTCGTAAACCCCACCTGTTTTGTCACCGACCCAGTTATACTTTCTATCATGTCCAGCTCAGCTCAGCCTTTCACGCTCTCTGTTCCTGATGCCGACTTGGACCTTCTCCGGAAGAAGCTCGAGCTAGTCCGCTTCCCTGACGAACTTGAAGGTGTTGGTTGGGACTATGGCGTACCTCTTGCCGACGTTAAGCGTGTTATTGCGCACTGGAGGAATGGGTTCGACTGGCGTGCGGCAGAGGCCAAGATCAACCAGCTGCCCATGTACACTCAGGATATCGAAGTGGAAGGGCACGGAAGCCTCAACATCCACTTTGTTCACCAGAAGAGCGAATCACCGAATGCCATCCCACTCCTCTTCGTCCATGGCTGTAAGTCAGCTATAACTCCTTGATTTTTTGCTTCTCGTTCATGTATTGTCGTATCTCAGGGCCTGGCCACTTCCTTGAAGTCCGCAAGCTCCTCCCGCTTTTGACCGCATCTTCACCCGATCACCCAAGCTTCCACGTCGTTGCCCCGAGCTTGCCTGGTTTCGCCTTTTCTGAGGCCCCCCATAAACCCGGCTTCGCGGGCTACCAGTACGCTGAGGTATGGACATACGGCACTATCACTATCGCATCCCATACCAACTAGTACTTGTCGCCTAGACCTTGAATAAGCTCATGGTTTCTCTTGGCTACAACGAATATGGTCAGTCCACTCAGCGCATGTTGCGCACCCCTGCGCTCTGATTGCATTTCCCGAATACGATAGTCTACCAAGGCGGAGACTTTGGTCACATCGTACGTCTCTGAAACTGACACTCACTCGCCCTCCGGCACTGATCTCCCCTTAGATCGGTGTCTACATCGTCAACAAGTTCGGCCACAAGCATGTCAAGGCATGGCACTCAAACATGCCCATGTAAGCTTATGAGCGTGTGCCCCGTCGGTCGGTACTCAGACACTTGCCCACTAGTTACCGTGTGCCGAGCTTTACGTCGCACCCACTACTCTTCCTCGAGTTGCTCACCATGCCCTTCAACAAAGCTCTCCGCGACCCCATCCAAAAAGCCCTGAGGCTGCGCAAGACAGAGATGGCATACTTCGCCGTTCAAGCTACCAAGCCCCAAACGCTCGGCTACGCTCTTGCGGACTCTCCGTCCGGCTTCGTCGCCTGGATGTACGATAAGCTCCTGAAAGCGTCAGACAACTACCCCTGGACCGACGACGAAGGTACGCGACTAGCCACAGATCCTTCATGACGTCTCGTGTGTGCTCATGAGCCCGTTCGCACAGTCATCGAGTGGCTTTCCATCTACTGGCATTCGCGCGCGGGCCCCGCCGCTTCCTTCCGCATCTACTACGAGCACACGCGCGGGAACCAGGCGCCCGACCTCTTCGGCGACACCACCTGGACCTCTGTCCCGCTCGGTGTGTCGCACTTTCCCGGCGAGCCCGTCAAGGTCCCGTCATCGTGCGTCTCGCCCCTCTCCTCTCGTTTGAGCGGTTCGTACTCACGCGCTTGCTGGCAGATGGGCACATATGCTCGGGAAGCTTGTGTTCGAGGCCAGGCACGAGAAGGGCGGGCACTACGCTGCGTTCGAGGCGCCTGATGCACTCGTCAGCGACCTCAGGAAAATGTTTGGCAAGCGAGGGCCTGCGTTTGGCGTCGTCACGGGCAAGGACGGATACTAGTTCGGAGTAGTAGTACTGGGTTACAGGGGTTCTCGGTAACTTATTCTAGCGACCTGGTTCGGTATGCAGTACCAGTACAATAGAGCCAGCTACTACTGCTGTTGGGCAGTTTCTTGGAACTCACCTTGTTTCACCCGCTGTATGTAGCGTCTCGATTCGAAAACATTTTATTCGACGGTTGCTCAGAACTGCTACTTCGTACATTTGCATCCTCTGCAACTAACCACGCTTCCGAACACCAGACGCATTCGCAGAGCATACATAAAAGGAGATGGTTTGAAGCGAAAGGATGGAGAAGTGGTGATCGAACAATATCGTATGGCCCTTCACTCTTCGTTGGCCCAGGCAGGAAGCCACTCCTCCCACCCAGCCCACTCGTCCTCCTCTTCCTCAAACACCAAGGGTCCCATCTCTGGCTCCTCGCCTCCGTGAGGAGGAGGATGGTGCGGACGGTGTGGACCGCTCGGCTTCTTGAGCGGGTTCAAGAGCCTGTCGATGACATGGATCACCCCGTTGCGCATCGGCACGTCCGAAAGCACGACCTTGACGCCGTGCACGAGCACCACGGTCTGGTAGGACGAGTGCTTCGGGATGGGCTTGGGGAGCGGGAGCCGGTGCTCCAACTGGACGACGTGGACGTGCAGGGAGTGATTCCCAAGCAGCGTAGGCGTTGTCATGTTCTGGGAGTAGACGATGTGCGGGCGGGGGAACGGGCGCGGGCGCTTGGATTCGCACTTGTGGGGAGGAGGGGGCGGGTGATGAGGGCCATGCTCGGGTGCTTGTCCTGGGAACCGGTGATGAGGCAGGCCGTCGTGGTATTCCTCAGGCGGGAAGTGAGGGGGAGGCGGCGGGGGACGACGGTCATGCTCATTACCTTGCGCCGGGAACGGAGAGTGAGGCGGACGTTCGCGAGGCTCCCACGGCGGGAAATGAGGCGGAGGAGAGGGAGGGGCGTGGTGACCATGTTCAGGACCGTGGGGAGGGAACGGCCGGTGAGGAGCGTGTTCAACTAGGCACGGTAGTGGCGAGAGAGGAGGGCAAGGGGGCGAGTAGTGAGGATGATGTTCAAGTCTGTAGTCAGGGACCGGATGGTGCGGGGGACCTCCCCGTGGGCCACCAGGGGGGTGATGGAGAGGCGGGGCGTGATCTATATGGAAGCAACCATGACTACGACGAGTACCATCGGGGGTACCAACGGTGTCGGCTTCCACCCATGCCAGAGGCTTCACATAATCAGCGGGAATACCCAGCGTCAAATCGTACTCGCTATAGTCGATTGAGTTATGAAGCAAACTCGACTGCGAGTCATGTTCTTCGGGCTGGACCGAGGAAAAGGAAGCGTTGTGAAGGTAGTCTGCATAGGATGAACGTTAGTATTGGGCCACGGTCAGGAAGCGAGCCATACTGACTGCTGTGAAGGATGAATTCGGGAACGACATGGAACTGTAGAAGCTTCTTCAATGCTTTCTCTCCAAATGGCGAGAAGAGGAACATTCGAAGTCGTCGCGGGAGTCGAGCAAATGCCTTGTTGGTCGGTGCAAAGAAGGTGACTGCGGGTGAGCCGGAGACGGGGCCTTTGATGTCGCTCCACTCCAAAGCGTCCGTAAGTTCTACACGCTGGAGTGCGGAGGTCTGATCATGGGTTAGCATGTGGAGATAGGCTATTCCAAACTGTGAGCGTACCAGTGTGGAGAAGACCTGAGGAAGAATGAACGAGGTCTGAAATATCGATGGGGGTGGGAGGACAGGATGATTGACAACATGGATCAAACCTTGAATTTGTTTAAGTCAGTGTCCGCGTACAAAGAACTCTTGCGGTAACGCTCGACTTACCATTAGTGGCCGGAATATTGGGCCGTACGATCCTCGCATTGACATTCACAAACAGTCCGCCGACAGATTGGCCGGCCACACGGACTCGGAGGGGCTCTCCGTCGAGCGAGCCGTCAGAGAGCGCCAACGATGTTGCGTGCGTTAAATTCTTGCCAAGTTCCGTGGTAGACAGTTGCGACGGCAATATCTGATACGAGAGGATGTACTTGAGCAGCTTCTTGATGGTGTCCTCATCCGGCTTGTTGCTGTTGTGGATGAGTCCTTCGACAGTTGTGAGTACATCGATGGAGTCTTCCTCGAGGAGGGCAGATTCATCGAAGCTAGAAGGTCTATCTTCGCCGCGGTGAGGAGGTCGTCGCGCTGGCTTAGGGAAAGCCCAGTTCGGGAGTGCAAAGAACGTGACGCTGCAGGCACAAATGCGGCAGATCAGTTCTCCACATGTCAGTCTGGCGACCATAGATACATGACGTACTTGGAAGAGGAGTCGTTCAGTATCTTTGTGATGTCTTCCGTGTAATTTACGAGTTTGAAGATACGAGAGAACCTGCCAGAACGAAGTCAAGATGTGCCCATGCAGGAAGGTGCGAAGCTAGACTCGCCTAGGACTACTCTCCAAGGTCTGATAGATAGTCATGTTCAGCGCTGGCGGCGCACCCGGCGGAGGGTGGTGAGGGCCGGATGGGTGGTGTGGAGGGATGGGCGGGCGGCTCGGCGGCTCGGGAGGATGCTGCGGAGGCGTCGGCCATTTGTGGGGCGGCTTCGGGAAGTCGTGGCCAGGAGTGCCAGGGTGCGGGATGTCGGGGAAGGGAACTTGCTTGCCGGGCCCCTTCCCGTTGGCCTCGGTGTTGTAGGAGACTTGCGCGTCGTCCATGACGAACTGGCCGTAACCTTCTCTCCCGGGCGTCCACTGTGAGTCGTAGTCATCGTCCAGGCTGGCAACGTCCAAGTCGTGCGGGTACCGGTGATTGTCGGAGAAGTCGTCGGTCAGCTCGACGTTTTCAACGTTCCTCGCCCCGCCGGGGACAGCAGAGACGAGGAGACCGCAGTGGGCCACTGCGAGCACAGTGCGCAGCAGGAGCATCGCGAGGGGTCTAAGAGGAGTGGTGTTTAGCGTGACCTCACCACGGGGCTTTATGTATGTATGGATTCCTGCAAAGCGCGCCAGAGATATGACGATTTTATCATCATTTCCCGCGATGTCTACTGGACGCAGCCGCAGCAAGGGCGCTGCGCTTGAGGGGGCCAGCCTGGGGCCAGCGAGTCTATAGCTGTATTATCTAGTCCGATGTTCGGCATGGCGTGATGCGCAGTATAGACGAGATAGGAGCGTCCGTTTAACGGTCACGGAAAGCTTGCAGCCGCTCATAAGGGTATGTCCATGAAACGTCGTGACTCGTGCTGCTGATAAGCTCAGAATACAATGTTTACAATGTGCGTCGTTGAGGAAGAAAAGATGAGTGAAACTGATGCAACATACAGGAATCGTGTGCGAGATGGGTATAGAGTCCATTTACTCTACCAGCTGCCGGAACTTCTCCTGAATCTCGTTGTGCAAAGCGTCCAGCTTCTGCTTGATAGGCTCCTTGCCTTGCGACGGCGACTGTGGGAGAGTCAAACGATCTGAGTATAATGATGCCGGAAAAAGCAACGCGGACTCACCTCGAATTTCATCTGCGAGAGCTTGAACATGATGTCGGATGCAGAGTCGCGGATCTTAGTGAAGGAGACGTCGCCGGATGCAACCGCTTTTAGTGCAGCGTCGTGGAACGCGACGAAGTTGCGAAGCATTCCACTCGTCTTGTAGAATGGGCAGTAACGGTCGTACTCGCTCATACCGTTCTGCTGCAGGAAATCATCCTTCAGCATACGGGCGACCTCGAGCGTGATCTTGTCGTTCTCGCCGAGTGCACTCTTCCCGACAAGCTGCACAATCTCAGCAAGGTCTTCCTCTTTCTGAAGGATCTCCTTTGTCTTCGCCCGCAGTTCAACGAAACCGGGTTCGGTCGACTCGTAGTGTGGCTCGAGCACCTTGGTGTACTTGGAATATGACAGAGACCAGTTAACAGACGGGAAGTGCTTGCGTTGTGCAAGTTTCTTGTCAAGACCCCAGAACACCTGCACGATACTGAGGGTAGCGGAAGTGACAGGGTCGGAGAAATCACCACCAGGAGGCGAAACGCTGAGGTCTGACAGTGAGCTGACGTCATAGGGTTGTGATCGTAGGACTTACGCGCCGACGATGGAGACAGTTCCTTGACGGACGGGGTTACCCAAGCAAGTGACCTTGCCGGCTCGCTCGTAGAAGCTAGCCAGCTTGGTTGCGAGATAAGCAGGGTATCCGGAATCAGCTGGCATCTCTGCAAGACGACCGGAGATTTCACGCAATGCCTCGGCCCAGCGGGATGTCGAGTCAGCCATCATAGAGACATTCGTTCCCTGGTCACGGAAGTACTCCGCGAGAGTGATACCGGTGTATATGGACGCCTCACGAGCCGCCACTGGCATGTTCGACGTGTTCGCAACCAGAGTAGTGCGCTTCATGATGGGTTCTTGACGGTCGCCAACTTCCATCGTGAGTTCAGGGAACTAACGGAGAATGAGTATGGGTATGCTTGAATGTACATGGGGACGATAATCCTTACATCCATGAGTACCTCGGCCATCTAAACGAAAGGTTAAGCTTCTTCAATCTGTACAGACAGCTGTCCAACGTACCTCGTTACCACGCTCTCCGCAACCAACGTAAATAATGATATCACTGTTCGAGAACTTCGACAAGGCTTGCGAGATGACGGTCTTGCCACAGCCGAATGCACCGGGTATAGCAGTCGTTCCTCCTTGTACGCAACTAGGATGATGGTGAGTTCGTGAGCTGATATCTAATGTACATAACTTACGGGAAGAGAGCGTCGAGAATACGTTGACCGGTAAGAAGGGGGTAGTCGGCCGTGTGCTTTTCCGCGACAGGACGGGGTGCACGGACGGGCCATACTTGCATCATAGTGTGCTTGGTGGTCTTGCCGTCGAACTCCGTCTCCAAAACGATATCCTAGGAGACACATAGCAATCAACTCAAGGCCGACGGGTCCGCATGTGTGCATCCTTACGTTCACAGCGTAGCTGCCCTTCTCAGCGATATGGGTGATAGTACCGAGAGCCCGAGGTCCAAGCATAATCTTATGTTTGTCGACCAGGGAGTTCTCGTATACGCTCCCAAAGATGTCACCTCCCGATATGTGGTCGCCGACCTGGGTGAGGGAGTATGTAGCGATCGTGCCAAGGGCGGGGCTTGAGACAAACGCACCTTGTAGTTTATGGGGTCGAAGTCCCACTTCAATGAGCGATCGAGTGCATCGGTGTTGATACCCCTAGGGATGTAGATCGACTTGGACATTTCTTGGATAGACTGCGCATCTCATGTTACGACACCATCGGGAGGATCTTAGATGAAGGGACCTACTCGTAGTGGTCGTTGAATACCATCGACGATATTGCTCATAAGACCTGTTCGCGTTATGAGCATCAATACTCCTGGCATATCCCACACGAGCGTACCTGGACCAAGCTCGACACTGAGAGGCTTCCCTGTCCGAAGAACAGGATCGCCGACAGTAACGCCGGAGGTCTCCTCGTATACTTGGATCGTCGCCTTGTCCGCGTCGATACGAATGACCTCTTCGATGCAGTTGCCCAGTCAGAGTACAAACATCGCCATTGCGCACTGTAACGCACCGCCGACAAGCTCGTCGTGGCCAACACGGACAAGTTCATACATTGCGGCGCCGGTCATGTTCTCCGCGATGACGACGGGACCCGACACGCCAAAGACCTGGCCAAAGCGAGACTCGCGGTCTTCATCCCTAACCTTGGGGAGGTCTCTCTTTGCGTTTGAGAGTGCGCCGGCCATTGTGGAAGATGAGAGAAGAGAGATGGGCGGCACAGAACTTGGCAATGGACGAGCGGAGGCAGGGCCGACTGACGACAGTCGTACAAGTCCGGTAGTTGGGGGGCTTGCGTCAGAGTCTGGTTTAGCCCATTCTAGGAATAGGACACGTGCGAGTCGAAAGATGGGCGCCTACGCGTGGACTGACGCGTCCTCTCAAGTGGCTTCTGACCAAGCGTGTAACTTCAACTCACTTCTCTCCTCCTCCGCACTCGACCGCCACCACCCATACACTATGCCGCCGAAAGCGTAAGTGCAGACTCTAAGGTCTTCTCACCTGCACGCTAACTCTCTACGTACAGTGACTGGGAGAAATGTATGCAGCGGTGCTCAACTTCTATATTATTCGTACAACTGACTTGCGTGAAGGGGAGAAGAAGGCAGACGACAAAGAGGAGAAGGAAATCAAGCGTATGTACTGACTCAAACTCTCTGCTTCTTGCGCTCATGCCCTATGTAGCTCTCGACGACAGCGACATTCAAATCCTGAAGACATATGTATGCTCCTCGCACTGAGCTCGCGCTCTGGTCTCATCTACTTACAGGGCCAAGGACCGTATGCGGGACGTCTCAAGAAGATTGACAACGACATCAAGGAGGTTCAGAAACGAATAAACGAGAAACTTGGTGCGCAACTTGTTCTTCTGTTTGCCCATATATATGAACGTTCGTACGCAGGTGTCAAGGAGTCCGACACCGGGTTGGCTTCACCCAACCTCTGGGATCTCGCAGCTGACCGGCAACGTATTGGTGAAGAGCACCCATTGCAAGTCGCCAGGTGTACCAAGATCATTCCTGTAGACCCGGCGGCGGCGGAGCGTGCTCGTGCAGTCAACCCGGAGGGCGCGGTCCAGGGCCAGAAGGGAGCAGACGAGCAGGACAAGTATGTCATCAACATCAAGCAGATTGCTAAGTTCGTGGTCGGTCTTGGCGACCGTGTCGCACCTACAGATATTGAAGAGGGTATGCGGGTTGGGTGAGTGTGACGCTGAGTAAGAGTGATTCCCCTATTGCTCAACAATTCGCCGCAGTGTGGACCGTAACAAGTACCAAATCCAGATCCCTCTACCTCCCAAGATTGATGCATCGGTCACTATGATGCAGGTCGAGGAGAAGCCTGATGTGACATACTCCGACGTTGGTGGTTGCAAAGAGCAGATCGAGAAGCTTCGGGAAGTCGTTGAGACTCCTCTACTATCAGTACGTAACGTCGTTCGCCAAGAGGTCATGTTTGTTCACCTGCCTCCAGCCCGAACGCTTCGTGAATCTCGGTATCGACCCCCCAAAGGGCGTGCTGCTTTTCGGACCCCCCGGTACTGGCAAGACGCTTTGTGCACGTGCAGTCGCCAACCGAACAGACGCAACTTTCATACGTGTCATTGGGTCGGAACTCGTGCAGAAGTATGTCGGGGAGGGTGCGAGGATGGTCCGCGAGCTTTTCGAGATGGCGCGGAGCAAGAAGGCATGCATCATTTTCTTTGACGAGGTCGATGCCATCGGTGGCGCTCGGTTTGACGACGGTGCTGGAGGCGATAACGAGGTGCAACGGACGATGCTGGAACTTATCAACCAGCTAGACGGTTTCGATCCTCGAGGGAACATCAAGGTTTTGATGGCCACTAATCGGTTAGTAACTCTGAAATCGTAAGCTGGACATCCTCGTTGACCTCTCATAGACCGGATACGCTTGACCCTGCCCTGTTGCGTCCAGGACGTCTGGATCGTCGTGTAGAATTCTCATTACCCGACAACGAGGGCAGGGCGCACATTCTCCGCATACACGCGCGCAGGTACGAACCTCGAACCTTCTATCATACCGCGGCGCCCTTACCTTCGTTGCAGTATGAGTGTGGAGCGCAACATTCGATTTGACCTCATTGCACGTCTATGTCCTAACACTACGGGGGCGGAGCTGCGGTCTGTGGCGACGGAAGCAGGCATGTTTGCAATCCGTGCCCGCCGGAAAGTCGCTACTGAGCGAGACTTCCTGGATGCTGTTGAGAAGGTCGTACGCCAGGGCACGAAGTTCTCTAGCACGTAAGTCGCCAAAATGAACTTGTTTGTCTTTGATTTTACTAACTAGTCTCCTCTAGGCCGTTGTATCAAGTGTATAACTAGATGGATTTGTCTTGTACGTAGTCGCCTCGGATGTTACTATTATGCTATCGAACACTTTTTCGCTCTAAGGCTAAGTAATACATAGTCAGTCTCCATGATTTCATTGAGCTTTACACGTGCTACTGGGTGCAGGCATGAATACCCCGTGTATTTCAGTAACTGGGCAACGCTACATCTCTCAGTGGCGTGCCACGTTAGAGCAGGAGCACAGCTTGGCCTGAACAGTCACAGTGTATCAACATCGTCCTCTGCATCTACTTACAGTAGTGGGGGTCAGATCTGTAGGTTAGAGTAAGCGAATTCTGGGCAATCCTTGTAGGATATTCTCTTGTGTCACTAACGAGAATCGAGGGCTGATTTGACCGTCCCGATTCTTGACACGCTGGAGGACCACCAAAAGCACTGGAGATTCACGTCGCACCACCGTCTCGAGCTAAGTAGTTTCCGTTGCTGACCATGAGACGGTAGTCTATGAGTAATGGCTTATTGCTCATAGTATACAGAATACACACGTCCGAGTCATATGTGCGGTCTTCAGCAGAACTCGAGTCGGCGTTGTCGCTCAATTGCACAACTCGAAACTGTTCCTAGTACAGTACTGGACGGTCTAGTACGCATCGCATCCATAGTGTGCATCATCACTGCAGCTTGCTCATCTCTTCAGTCTGCCGCCGAAACTCGCTGAAATCATTCTCTACGTCCTTGCGCCGCTGCTCCTCCATTTCGATGATCCTCTGGAGCAACTTCCTCTCCGTCTCCCGCTCCAACTGCTTGTCGTTGACTGCGGCCTCGCGACCGGCTTTCTCAGCGTCGAGTCGATCTTGCCACACCTTTCTCTCCGTCTCCCGCTCCAACTGCTTGTCGTTGACTGCGGCCTCGCGACCGGCTTTCTCAGCGTCGAGTCGGTCTTGCCACACCTTTCTCTCCGTCTCCCGCTCCAAATGCTTGTCGTTGACTGCGGCCTCGCGACCGGCTTTTTCAGCGTCGAGTCGGTCTTGCCACATCTTCCGCTCTTGCTCTCGCTCGGCCTTTTCAGCGTCGAATCGGTCTTGCCACACCTTCCGTTCTTGCTCTCGCTCGGCCTTTTCAGCGTCGAGTCGGTCTTGCCACACCTTCCGCTCTTGCTCGAGTCGGTCTTGCCACATCTTCCGCTCTTGCTCTCGTTCGGCCCTTTCAATATCGAGCCCGGTCTGCCACGTCTCTCGTTCCCGCTCTTGTCCAGCCCGCTCATGATTGATTTGGTTCTGGAAGTCAATCCTATTTTGCTGGCGTTCGGCGCGTTCGTTCATGAGTTGCTGCTCCTTCAGGTCGTACATTACTTCAAGACGGATGTGCTCAGAAGAGGCCTCGGATACTGAGCGAGGGAGTTCCCAATGTAACGGTGTCAGCTTTGCGCACAGTACGTCAACGCGGAAGAGCAGAACGTACGCGTGGACGAGCTTTTGCGTGCTTGCGACGTCGAGGCATAGGGTCGCACGGACTTGCTGGGCGGGGCAAAAACGCTGTGGTCGCTGTGGATCTCGGGGGGCGTGTGATGCCCCGGCACCTCTGCCCGTGTCACGGATAGCACACGACGAGCCGTGCCAGACGAAGTCGGTTGCTCGCGGTCGACATCCGAATGCCCGCCGGAGCTCCGGCGTTTCAATGAAGCCGCACTGCGCCCTCTCGAGGGTGAGCCTTGCGATGTAGGCGCGCGAGCAGGCCGCACTGCGCTGGGTTGCGGCGAGACGTGAGACGGACGCGCCTGCTGAACGGGTTTGAATCGACGACGCGCTGGCGGCTGAACGGGAGGTTCTGGGTGCGGCTGTGGCAGACTTCCTTCCACATCCGACGCATGGGAGGGGATGGGACTCGGGAGGGCGGGCGCCATTGCTTGTTCCACAGGAAGGGGAGGGGTTAAGACAGCGTGCAGAATGTCGATGTCTGACCCGGCTGACCCGGCCTCGCTCGGCCCCGAGGATGTGGAATTCTGAAGGTGCATCGCTGCAATGAGAGGCACGATTTCCGTTTGTGACATTGTTTGCTCGCCAAGCGAGTCTTCCCGGATGCGGGCTGAGAGAGGAGGTATGAGTAGACGGAACTATTCGCTGTGTCTGGCGACATACCGTGCCGGTGCGACGTGATTATCTCGGATTGGATAATCTCGGATCGGACAACCTGAGTAAAAGACATATCTGCAGACGTGTGCATGACGCTGACTTGATGCTGATCATGGCCGACGGAGTCCTCGTCATCATCTTCTTCCTCTTCTTCTTCGTCGTCGTTGTCGCCGTCGTTGTCGTTGTCGTTGTCGTTGTCGTTGTCGTTGTCGTTGTCGTTGTCGTTGTCGTTGTCGTTGTCGTTGTCGTCATCGTTGTCGTTGTCGTTGTCGTTGTCGTCGTCAGCGCCATCCGTTGCATCGTCATTTTCTCCCTCAGCGAATTCCTGATTGTTCGTAACTTCTTCCAATCCGACGCCGCCTTGTTCATCGGAGAAGTCAAGGCTCGCATTGGCAACGGGCGCTAGGAGCAACAATGAGTGCGCGGGCAACCATGTAAATGCGGACATACAACGTACCGTTAGGGTCGTTCCCAAAGAAAGCCGAACCTGAGCCTGAATCGTCACTGGAAGTCCAGGAAGGGTCGGCGTTGGGATGCGTAGTCATGAAATCGGAAAGTTGCTGGACAGCCCTGCTGTTATCCTCGGAGAATGAGAGTTCTGGTTGTTCGAGTTTCAGGTTGTACATGATAGTGTGCATGAGATTGTCAAGTTGGCTCTTGCGGACGACCGAGCCTTCCAAGTAAGCGTCGGAGAATGTCGAAAGGTTATTGTAAATGGAGGTGAGACGTTCGGTGAGATGTATGAGACGATCGGGTTGCGTCGAGGATTTGAAGAACTCAATATGAGAAGGCACAAGGTCATTGATCCAGGCCTCGATGTCGTGCTTGTAGACCGTGCAGTAGTCTTCGTTGAGTTGTTCGAGACGTCCACCTTGTTTACCAAGGGCCAGCGCGAACGCACTGCCCACTTTGGTGAGCAAGTCGTCGAAGGTTCGTACCCACTCCTCGTCAGGTCCCTCCTTGACGAGGAGACGAGTGGAGAGCAGGTTGAGGAGGTATAGCTCGACCCGAATATCGCCAGGCTGCTCTGCATCCTGGTCTGCTTGTACACCCTGTTCCGCACGGATATCGCAGAGCCGTGCGGTGATCTCACGACCGAAGTCTGTGTCGACAACGTTGGAAAAGATGGCACTAGCATCATAGGTTCGGTCATTGTCACGGGAAGTGGTCGCCATGTTTGCCATGTAAGAGCGTTTGGAGCGGCGAGAGGAGCGTCGAGAGTAGAAGAGATGGGGAACACGGCGTTTGAGAATGGCAAGGTGTACGTTGGAAGACGAGTCGAGGTGCCAGGGGTGGCAGCATTGGGGGACGTGGATTATAAGGCCCTGGCGGTGCGTGTCCATATCGATGTCGATAAGCAATCTTGATAGTGTGCAGTGTGCTCTGTCCTGGCCAATACCTTGAGGCAGCGGACGTTACCCAGGCTCTCCAAACTGGGCGTACAATTGAGCGTCGAGAGTGACTCGGACGAACACGATCTCGACGCGCGACAACACACGTGTCCGTCATGTGACCGTGTGGGCTCGTGTAGCGGCCCATCGGCCCGGGCGTCATTCTTCGCGTCGGGTGTGGATGACCTCCAAGCTCCGCCCACCGACGCCCATGGCATGACTCCCTCCTCGTACACACGACGACTACATCCTCGCTATGACAAGGCACATCGTGCTTCTGCGTGCTGCTGGTCGCGTCTCTCTTCCTCGAAGCTACGGTCCTCTGGCTGCACTCGCTCGTCCCAGTCGGCCACACTCCGCGTACCATTCTTCCAGTACACATCGACAACAGTATGCCTTCCACGCCCACCTCTCCGCCGACAACGAGCTGCCATCAGCAGAGCTCACGCGACTCATTGAGCAACATGCGAAACAGCCCCGTCTGCCCCTCACCCTCTCCAAGTTGCTCTCCTTCGCGCGCCCGCTCACCCCGGACTCCGTCTTGGAGTCCGTGCAGTATGTCACGACTGAGATTCCGCGTATGCTTGCTATGAGAGCGCACTCGCTCGAGACTCTGCCCTTCATCGTCGGCATGAACCCGTACATCGCGAGGACGTTGCAGGCGCACCGGAGCTCGTTCCAGTTCCTCATAACGCAACCCCCTGTCAAGACCCTCGAGCAGAACGCGCGGTTCATCGAGCACCTGTCGGATCTCGTGCAGAGCCACGCGGACGACATCCCCGCTATGGCCAAAGGGTGAGTGCGCCAGTCATCATGGGCACTCGTCTGGGAAGGCTCATCATGGGGATCGCTGGGGGAAGTGCAGCTTTCAAGAATGCCAGAGGTATATGACTGCCGAACAGATCAGCGAGTTCTTGGATAGCACGATACGGAATCGTATAGCGGTCCGCTTGATTGCGGAGCAGCACATCGCGATATCGCGCGCTCTCGCGCACGGAGACAGCGGAGCGAACCACTTAGGTGTCGTCGACTTTGCCTGCTCCCCAAAGGAGCTGATCGGGGTTTGCGGCTCGTTCGTGAGCGACCTCTGCGAGGCAACGCTCGGCGCGAGCCCGCGCATCATCATCGACGGGGATGCGGACGCGACCTTTGCGTGAGTGAGCTCATCCGCCGGACACGCATCATGCGATACGCTAACACGCACTGCAGCTACGTCCCGGTGCACCTCGAATACATCCTCACCGAGATCCTCAAGAACTCCTTCCGCGCGACCGTCGAGTGGTACCACCGCAACAACTCCTCGTCCTCGACCGAGCCCGTCCCGCCCGTGCACATCACCATCTCCAAGCAGCCCCGGACAGACCCCCGGCCGCCCGCGCCCCGGCCGTCCTCCCACCTGCACTTCCCGATCTCCTCGCGCGAGCCCGCGCGCCCACCGCGCTTCCTCTTCCTCCGCATCCGCGACCAGGGCGGCGGCGTGTCCGCCGCGAACATGTCACGCATCTTCTCGTACTCGTTCACGACCGCCGGCCGCAGCGCGGAGCACGGCGCGTTCTACGAGGGCGACGACGCGGGGCTCGACGGCGGCCCGTACGCCGCGCAGCACATGAGCGGCGGCGCCGCGATCGACGCGGGCGGCTCGGGTGAGAGCCTCTTCTCGGAGATCGTCGGGCGCGGCGTGCAGATGGGCATGGGCACCATCGCGGGCCTCGGCTACGGGCTGCCGATGAGCAGGCTGTACGCGCGATACTTTGGAGGCTCGTTCGACTTTAAATCGTTAGACGGCTGGGGTACGTCCGAGCTCACTCGCACACTTTCCGTTCACTGATGGTGTTCGTGGCAGGAAGCGATGTGTTCATAAAATTGCGCTGTCTCGACGACGGCGGTGATGTGGAAGTTTAGTCTAGCTAAGTGAACCCGAGTAATTGTACAACATACGTGACCCTATTATGGATGGAAGAGGTGAATCCTCAGTCATAAGTCGGATGGCAAGCTCGGGTTGCGAACGCACATGGGTTGAAACACGGAATGAAAGCTCACGCGCTCACGGATGATGCTGAGGCGAGAAATGGGCACCGCGTGGCGGGCGGATTATATTGCGAAGGTCGGTGATGCAATCGTGAAATAGTGAGGTTACGGACACGCCTGAAACAGACAATAACAACAACGCTCGATGTGCGGTTTCGGATCGGAGAACGTGGATGAGATGCGACGGGGAATAGAGTACAGGGGAACCGAATGGGTATGGGATAGCAAGGACCAACTAGAACAGACCAGCTCGGAATTCGTCAGCATAGTGTATATATCGTGGATAGTCTGCGAGGGGATGCGATTAGGGTAGCAAGAGTCGGTATGGGATATCCCGGTCGTGGTCATCATCTCGTGGTCTGCGCGGCGACGACGGCGTCAGGCTCCTCATCTGCGAGCAGTGCGGAGGGGGAACTCACCATAGTGCGGCTTGAGTGGTATGAAGAGAGCGATTGCGCTTGTGACGACCGGTAGGACCTAGAAGCGGAGCCAATGGTGTTATTTACACCGCTCGAGCTGCTGGGGGTACTGGGCACGGCGAGCGTCCGAGAGCTGCGGGCGGTGAGCGGGGTGGGAGCGCTGATGAGGGACTTCTTCGGTGTCTCGGTCACCTTGGTGCTGCGGCTGCCAAGATTCGACGAGGCAGACTGCAGGAGGGTCCTGGCGGTGCTCGGAGTCGGGTTGGGGACTTTCGAGCGTCGGCCGGCAGTGATGTACGGGTGCCGCAGCGCCGCCTGTGGCTTCAACCGCCGCTCCGGATCCCAGATGAGGCACTTGGCGACGAAGTCGACAAAGAGCTCGTCCGAAGGGTTCTTCAGTGCCTGCGCAAGCGTTTTGGTACCAGGTCGTCGCCTCTTGCCCTTCGAGTTGACCACAGGTCTAGGAGCACCAGTAGTATCTGCGCGCGGACGTTAGCATAAAGAACTCGTGTGCGATCGAGGGAGCACATACCAAAGAAGAGCCTCTTGCGTGAGCTGCGGTTGACAAAGTCCTTGTCTGGGATGCCGAGGACCTCCATGATGCAAGCAAGCTGCTCTTGCTCGTTCTCACCAGGGAAGATAGGGAAACCGGTGTAGAGCTCCGCCATGATGCAGCCCAGGCTCCACATGTCGATCGCCATGTGGTAGTTCATGCCGAGGATGACCTCCGGAGAGCGGTAGAAACGACTCTGGATGTATGTGTAGACTGGCGACAACCGTCAGCAAACACCAGTCCGAGGCGGCGTATGCTCACACTCACTTTTCTCATGTTCGAAACAGCTGCTACCGAAATCGATCACCTTGATCGCACTCTTCGCCGGATGGCGGAGGAGTACGTTCTGCGTACTGCTGTTAGCATATGCGAAAGCAGATCTTCAGAAACAAGTGACGTACCTCGGGTTTGAGATCGCAGTGGACGATACGATGGTGACGCATGAGCGCGAGGGACTGCAGCATCTGGCTCGTGAAACGACGGATGAGGCCCGTCGTGAACCCATGGAAGTTGTTCGCCTTGATCAGCTCGTAAAGGTTAATGCTCAGCAGCTCCATCGCGATGCACAAGTGGCCACGGAAGTAGAAGTGCTCAGTCATCTTGATGACATGATGCTTCTCGTCCGAGTCCTGATGGAGACATGAGCGACGGTCAATCTTGCACCCGGATACTGCAAGAGACGTACCCATTTGCGCAGACTATCCAGGATCTTGATCTCTACCAATGCTTGGTGGTGGAAGCGCTTCTTGTTCCGGATGATCTTGATCGCCACGGACTCCCCCGTGCAATGGTCACGGCAGTGGAGCACTTGCCCGAAGGAGCCCTTACCCAAGGTGTCGATGATCTCGTAGCGATATGCGAGGTGGTCGTGGTTGATGACCAGGTAGTCTCCGCGTTCGTCGTCGTAGCCGAAGTTGTTCGTCGCGTTGTCGGGCGTCGCCATCTTTTTCTCGCTCCGCGCGCCGACGAAGTAGACCGACTCGAAGTCCATGATCTCCTTGCGCTCGTACTCGCAGAGCCAACGTGCCTGGTCGCTCTTGAGGACGGCTATAAGAGGGGGTAACCAGGTCAGGTCAGTCAGCGACGGATGAAGCGACAAAGCGTACTCTGTGGAGACATGGCAGCAGCAGGCGGGATCGGCTCTGGGAAGCGAAGCATGGCGTCGAGGTCCTCTTGCGTGGAGCCGTTCTGCAGCTTCTTCGCCTGCTGCCGCTTGATGTACTGCATCATCTCCTCGTCGCCCAGAAGCTCCTCCTCGTCTACTGAGCTCGGAGCTGGTGATGGCGTCGATAGCGACTGCCTGCTGCTCGACGGCGTCCCCATGGTCTGCTGGATGCTCGGCGTCGACGAGTTGTTGTTGCTGGATGAACGGGGCGTCGGCAGGGAAACCTTCGGGCTGAGCAGCTTGAGGCCCTTCGATGGGGACAGGGCGGAGAACCGGTGGTGCGAGTGCGACGACTGCGGCTGCTGCTCGTGGGCGCCCGAGGTGGTCGACGCGACGGTCGCGACGGAGCTCGTCGACGACTTGCGCAGACCGAACGAGAGCGACTCGCGGTTCTTGCGCGCCGTCGGCGCGCCGTTGGTGGACATCTGCCGGGGCACACGTGAAGACGAGGTCTGAGGTGAAGCACGGACAGAGTTACGTGCCGGCTTGGTAGCAGAAACCTGTCCATTCTCAAAGACGCCAAACTCGTTCATCGATTCGCTGGCCCCCGCCGGCGACGCGCCGCGCGAAGACACCAGGCCGCTCGACGATCCTGCGATCATGCTTGCCCGGCGACTCGTCCCGTTGGCCTTGGTGGTGGGCGAGTTCGCTGCAGACGACCGGCTCGAGATCCGCGGAATCTTTGTCGGAGTTTCCTTGGACAAAGCGGCGGAGGTGTTGAGTGCGGAAAGCGGCGGGCCCTCCTTACCGTCTCGCACAACAGGTTGCAGACCACCGACAGAAGGAGAGCCGGCGATAGTGGGGAGCTGGTGGCGGCGAAGAGAGGTGTCCGACTGCTTTTGCATCGAGCTGACCGTCTGGGAAGTGGCGCGTGACGACCCGGCCCTGACAGAGCCTGTGCTGGACGTCAAGCTCGACTGGGAAGAAGACTTCAGGTTAGCTACACGCTGAGCAGTGGACGGGGGCAAAGCCGAGATCTGCATGGGGGCATAGCCACAGGCTCTGTTTTCTTGGGTGGTTGCTGGGCGGACGACAACGTCTGCTCGCGGGGAGAGGGGTAAACGCAATGACCACACCATGCTCGAACAATAACAAACGCACCTTTCCTCGCTTTCTGCCCATGAGAACCGAGATCCTGCTCTCGCTACGGTCTTTGTCATCCTTCTTCGACTTCTTCTCGTCCGACGACGTCGCCGCCTCCTTGCCACTCTTCGCATCGCTCTTCTCCCTGTCAGAGTGCAGACTGCGCCTCGAGCTCGAGCCCTTCAACAGCGATGGCAGACCCAGCCCAAACCCTGACGACTTCTTCGCGGATCCGGGGACCGACAAACTGGTGTCCTTCGTCGGCGACATCGTGCTCCTTGGTGCGCGGAGATGGGTGGACGAGAACGGTCCAGTAGAGAGCGTGGGCGAAACAGAGGTGGGCAGGCCGTTGGGAGGAACCTGCATGGACTGCGACGAGGATCGCCGGAAGAAGGGGATTGACGACGGCGTGAGGCGCTTGGTCGAGGGGTTCCGGCGCACCGACGACGACGGACTAAGAGGGGCGTTGTGAGACACTGGCGGAACGTTCGTGCTGGCGCTGGATGCCGTCTCTGCGCGACTCGACGTCAGGCGGTCTGGGGTCCGGGAGGTGGCGACAGCGGTCTGGATGGCAGGCGAAAGCGTGCCATGGGCAGACCCCATAGAAGACAAAGAGGCCAAAGAGGTGGCGGAGGCCATAGCGTCAGAGTTGATGGGCGACCAGTTCTCAGGAGCCTTTGATGTAGTGCTCGGCGACGTGGGCTTCTCCCTTGACATGGACTTGCGGATGTGTTGCCCAAAAGACATGGCCCGTGGGCTGATGGGGTTGGTCGGCGATTTGGGGGGCTGAGCCGCATCCTTCATGGACGATGTGGACGGTGTAGAGGAGAGCTTCTTGCCAAGAGCGCTTGTAAAGCTCCACTTCTTGGACGGTGTCTTGTGCAAGTTGGTCGGGGTCGTCGACTTGGGCACCTGAAGGGAGCTATGTTTGGACGGGGTCGTTGGAAAAACGGGAGCATCGAGAGTGGAGGGGAAAGTCACATCGTTGAACGTCTCGCGTCTGCTCCGGTCTGGGACTTCGTTATGTGGAAGGGCGACACTAGGTGATGCGATAGGCGACTTGTATGTGGAAAGCTCTTTGGGCAACGGGGGCACAGGCGGGACGTAGCCCTCGTCGGCAGAATCAACTGGGGCCACGAGTGCGGCAACACGATCGCGCGCGGACGTGGAGTCTCCACCGTGGCCGATAGATATATCGCTCCCCGCGCTATTCCGTCGAGTCTTCCCAGAAGACTGCCGGCCGGAGGCCGCAGACACAGACGTGTTGCTGGTGGCCACAGACAACGAGGCGGAATCGCGTGAGCTCGTGGGAGTGCTAGCATATGTACCCGATGACGCGGAGCCCCTCTTGGGAGTGAAGCTCGACCGAGCACTCGCCGTACCAGCCTTCTTTGTCGACTTGTCTGGTGAACTGCGATGTGCGTCCTCGCCGCTGGTTACCACATAATCCGTGTCGGCGACACTCTCCGGAGCAGATTGAACGAGACTAGAGGAAACACGGTGAGCACCTTCTTTTGGCTTGTCTTTTCCGCTGAGCGAGGCGTGTATGCTGGACCGCTTGCTGCTCCTACTACCGCCGCTTTCAATCCCCTCCCATTGAGTTGTACCCTTGGCGGGAGTGCCAGGACGGCTGGAGCTGCCAACCCTGCTGTGACCACCGATACTCGAGCGAGCACGTGCCGTCTTCCCTGAAAGACCGTCGAGCTTCCTAAGCGCCTCCATCGTCGTCTGATCGTCGAGATCGGACCACCCCTCCTGCGTGCCCCGTAAGAGGGAGTGTGCGACGTTTGAGGCCAAGTGAGGCTGAGCATGGAGCGGTGACGATGCGGAGCTGCTCACGTTGCCGCCCTGCTTCAGAAATTGCTGAATCGAGGACGATGACGGGGACGGCGGCAAGTGCGAGAAATCAGAGTTGTATATTCTCCGTGTGTGGTGCGATTCACCATGGCTTGATGATGACGAGCCCTGTCGCGAATGCCGCACATTCACGGAGAGAGTGTCCCTCCTGCGTTCCTTTACCTTCTCCTTGGGCGTCACTTGCGATGGCATACCAGCACCGAGACTCCTATGCCTGCGTGCCTTCTCCTTGTCCTTCGCAGTGCCGGGTGTCACAGTAGAGGGAGACGAGAACTTCAATACCAGGGCGCCGTTGTCCAACTCGAATTCCTCAGACGTCCGTTTCCTAGCGCGATGAGGTGGTGTTGTAAAGGCGCTTGGTGGTGATCCTGCCTCGATAACGGAAGGCGGCACTGTGGTGGACGTATCTTCTGCATCGTTCTGAGGGTGAGGAGGTAGCTGAGGCGGGGGGGAAGGTCCGATGGGTGAGTGTAAGGATGACGAGGATAGAGGATCTCCTCTCCACCACTCTCGTCCGCCATCGACCGTTGGTTACGCAATGAACGAACCGGCTTCACTTCCATGAGCTGCTGTTCGGGAGTAAAGATGAGGAAGCGGCGACACGATGCAGATGTACGAACCTCCTCCTTCTCATCCTGCTCTCCATCTATAGCCTCGATTGTCCACGGGCTATCCGAATCTCTATCCTCCTCCAGTCTGTCCGCATCCACCGTCTCGTCCTCGTTGACTTCATCGACACGCTCCTGAGCCACGAATTCAAAGTCGTCGTTTCGTGCACCCCGCGCCCAGCGAGGGGTAGCGAGTTCTCCGACGCCAACCAGAGTGCGTCTGTCGATCGCCGCGGGGTCCCTTCCGGGGGTGACGGGCTCGTAATGTTGCATCTCTGGGGTCTTGGGCAAGCTGGGTACACTAGGTAGGCTTGGGACGGGCGGGATGGGAGATTCTGATGGAGTGTGGACGCCAAAGTAGTACGGGTCTAAGGAAGACGTGGCCGACGCGGAACGGGGCACGTCCGCTTCAACGTCGGTGGATTGTTCTTCAGCGGCGACGACCTGCACGAAGGGCTGGGAGAGGGGAGTGAGTGGACGTCAACGGCAAGAGACGAACCGTGGCACCTTTCGCGAATGATGGGCAACATCACGGTCGTATCGTACATCCCCATCCGAAGCGGCCTTTGAATCTGCGATGTCCAAGGCTGGGGCTTGTCTCTCCTCCTCACGCGTCCTTTTTCATGAGCCACTGGACCGATGGTTGGGGAGGACGGAGCGGACATGAGAGAGAGGATAAGGAGCGAAGGAGAAAAAGGAAAGACAGAGTCGGAGGATGAAGAAGAGAACAAGATTGGAGAAGAGGGAGTTACAGGTTGGAAAGGGGGTGCGGGGCTCAGGACCAGCAAAGAGCTGGATACCGACTGGCCGTTGAGCTCGACGATGCCAGTTTGCTGGAGTAGCGACCTCAAACTGTCCTCGTCGTCCACAGAGCCTCGTGTTATTTGCCTCTATTTGTCCTGTGGCATTCCTCCCATTGTTGCCCAATCAGGCACAGCCGCTCGTCAATCCTCTTCTCCCAACTGCAAAGTCGGCGATCGCATCCGTGAGTTGTGTTGTTCTTCGTTCGTGTGGAATGCAGCCTCATATACTCTCAGGTTCATGTTGACGTTTACCAAGGCACGTTGCCTTGGAATGTAGCATAGCAAGATAGGATAGCATATAGCATCTGACTTTCTCCGACAGAACAAACGCCACTGGACTCGGACGCGTGCTTGCTTGCAGAATCGCAAGCTTAGCGTCTGCTACTTAACTTGACCGCCATTCGCGCGCAGTAAGGGCGGTGAGACGACGTTGGTACGTCTTCATTACATACCGACCGTGCACCACTCTTCTACCGATGACGGCCACAGTCTGCCCTCGGCGACATCGGACGCCAGTCGAGGGACTTGCTCATGTCCGGACCTCTGGACGATCCGCGTCCGACTAGTCTCCCTAGAGCTCCCTAGGCCTATCCTAGGACTGTCCACAAGCGCAGGATGACGAGACCGTGAGGTTGCCGGCTCATAAAGTGTGACCGGTAAACACACGATGGGGAAAGTATATGGCTCAATCGCATGGTGAATCAGCTTGCAGTTGAGCTGTGGTCTGATCTATTTACTCCGGATGGCGTTAAGGACTCAAGGAACCTCAATGTCAGTGGCTCGTGAACAGGTCCAACCACTCCCGGGTTCACTCAACCCCTCGCCACGAAAGGGAACCAGAATGCCAAATTCGCTACCAACGTCCGAGTACAGCAGTACGAACTAGTCAGGTTAGCACGGTTCTCGCGGTCGGGCGTTGGCACGGTGGTATGTCATTCCACGCTGGTCGTTGTGCCGTGATGTGCTATAGAACTGATGCTGTTTGTTATTTCTTTACCTGCTCAGCATGCGGAGAACACGTTGCAGTAGATGAAGCTCTGTGCCGTTCTCTTTGAGACTTGAGTAGGTTTGGGACGTCGAGTGTGATTTTGCGGTCGTTCCTTCCCAAGGCTCGCCTCATTCAGCGCCGATGTGTCCCGAACCGCCCCGGGAGTCACTAAGAGTGGCACTGAGCGCACCCAAGTCATCGATGGTTGTACGCCGCCATCGCGGGAGTGTGCTTTCCTGACAACTCTTCCCCTTACGAAGAAGAGACGTAGATAGCTGAAGAGGGAACGCGACGGCTACGTCATGCGCTACATGCATGTCTGGAGGGTGTCTCGCGTGAAGGCACATTGTCAGGCGAATCCAGTAGGGTCTCCACGCTGGCTACTCGAATGGTTAATTCTAGCGAACCAAGTTCTCACACGACGAACGTCGTCCGTGGGGGATCGCTGGGAATGGGAGGGCGGCTCGCGTGGCAGGATGCAGAGAAGGCTGAGCTGTCAAGGGGAACATGTCGCGAGCATATGGGAGGGGAATGGGGATGGAACGGGCTGGGTGAGCGGTAGATGAGGATGGCGAGGACTATGGTTAGGAGGAGTGCCGAGGGGAGCCGGGGGAGATGAAGCGGAGCAGGAAACGGAGGAGATAAGGAGGGATACGGGGCTCGCGGAGTGTGTCGGAGGATGTAGATTAGTGTTTGGAGGGCGTTACGTACTGGCCATAAAGGGATATCAGAGAGGACGGGGATGGTCATAAGCCGAGGTCGAGAGGCTGAGTTGAATCCTCCCGCCCCGCCCCTGCACTCCGCTTCCCGGTCCGAGACGCCCCTGGGCCCCCGCTCAGCCCAGCTCAGCCCAAAGCTCAGCGACCCCGCTCATCAAATCCGAGTGAGTTCCCTCTCCTCCGTCCTCCCTCGCGCTCGCTCACCAGCCATGGTTGTCCAGCATTCGCCCTGCGCACCCCGCCGAGCTCGTCTCGCTCTCGCCCCTTCCCCGCGAGGCTTCTCGACACGTGTGTCTTCCAGGGCACAAAGCGCCAAACCACATTCAGTTCCCAGCTGCCTTCTTCCTGCCACTCGTCTCCCTAGCCTCTATATCAGTCCACTCTTATCCTCCTTCCGTCCTCCCGTCCCTCCCCCCACCCCGCCATGGGCGATTCTAACCCCGAGTCCGACTCTCACAACCACCATCCCCAGCCCCCGTCCCCCGACTCCGTCCAGCCCCAGATGACCATCCATCCCATCACCTACTCCGGCATGCCCATGCACATGTATCCCTTCCCGCCTAGCATGGTCCCCGCCCAGCCGACCCGCACCAAGCGCCGCCAGGTCAAGAACGCTTGCACCAACTGCCAAAAGGCCTGCAAGAAGTGCGACGATGCCCGCCCCTGCCTCCGCTGCGTCAAGTATGGCATCGCAGAGGAGTGCGTCGATTCCCAGCGCAAGGAGCGCCAGAAGGGGATCAAGAGGGGGCCTTACAAGAAGCGCGATGGAAAGAGTAAGCACTCTCATTCTCTCTTTCCCCTCTCCCCGCCGTCTATTCGCATGGGCGCATAGGGTGACCCTTGGTTCTTGGTGCTCACGGATCGCGCAGCCGCCAACGTCGAGCAGCAGCAGGTCGACGTTGCCGTGCAACAACAACAGGGGATCCCTGTCCCGCCCCCGTGGCCGCCGCCGTCCCGAGCACCACGCCCCCGATCCCCTACGTTGCACCGGTCGCATACCCGCCGGGGTTGTACTCCCAGTACCCTCCCCCGCCTGCTGCCAAACCCGGCGAAACCCAGCCGGTCTACTACCCCCAGTTCTACTTCGCGCCCATGCCCGCGCCTCCCCCGCCTCAAGCCACGGGTCAGGACGGTGAGCCGGTAGGTTATCCTACCCATCCCCAGTTCTATCCCACCTTCCTCGCGCCCTACCCTCCCCAGTACGCCGCGCCGTACATGATGCCCCACCCTCACGCCCACCCTCACACGCGCTCCGACGCTCCCCAAGTCGCGATGGCGCCCCCGCACCCCTACGCGTCCTACCCTCACCCCCAGATGTATCCCAAGCCTCCCTCGAGGGGCCCTGAGGCTGCCGCTCCGCAGATGGTGGACGGGAGGAGGGACGCGCGTATCGAGCATGCCCGCATGGGCGAGCCTATCCCCGGAGGTCAGGCTAAGTCGGGGTGAGCATGCCGAGAGACAGCCAAACATCAAGTACGTGAACATGCCATGACATCTGCGCGTCCCGCTCACCTGCGTAAGTTACGTAGCGCTTCCTGTGAAGATCTATCACGCACCTATGCACGCCCGTCCATCTATGTCTCCCCCCTCTGTGCCTTCTTGCTTTCTCGTACGTGTTTTGCCGCCCCCTGTCGTCGTCCTGAAATGCCCCGTCACCTGTACACTAGTCTGATCGTTGTCGGTCGCGTGTTGTCGGTCGCGTTGTTGTGTATGTAGACTGTGGTTCGGATTTTCTCTGTGACTTGTACATCTCCTCTTTGTGCTGATAACAACACACTCTGTCTTAGCTGATCGTCTCGGAAAAGAATGGAATATATATTGTATTTTCGCCCTCGCAGCAGCGGAAAGACGCCTACCGACGTCCCGCATCGATGATTGCGCCGTATATGTAAGTACAAGATGGCCCTGATGCGCGCGCCCGATAGCCGTAACAGCACAAGCGCGGCGTGTAAGCGTTGACGGTGTGGGGTGACGACATGGAGGGGGATCCCCCTCGGGAGAAGGTTGGGAGGCCGGCGAGGTGCTGCATAAGTATTATGTATAGAGAACGCGATGTGAACGCGAGAAGAGTAGTGTGGGCCAGGATGTCAATCATCAACGTTCAACTCCGCGCGCTGGGAAGAGAGGAACACAGAGCGGCCGTTCATATGCATATGACACCCTGAATATTACAGAACTCGGAAGACACATCGGCGACGACTCCGCGAGGGGACGGAAAACGGCGGTACACGGACATGAGTACTTGTGTGACGTGTCTGAGAGCTCGCGCTCTTGCCTCCCCAGTGGCCCGAGCGGGACCGGCGGGATGCATCATGCCAGAATGTGGGCACCGGTGGGAAGCGCCGTGGGTGCCATCCGTACCGAGTGCGACGTCGGGCGGAGGTTGTGTGGACTTGCAATTGAGAGTTGTGTGTTGCCACTAGTACTCCGAACGCCCGAATCCTTCCCAAAGTCTGCGCGAGGCTGGGGCCCGTCTCGACCTCGACCGAGCCGTCCGCGCGGCGACGGGCGTCCAGACTCCGCCGCGCGCGCATTGGCGGATACTCGCCGGGGTGGTTCCCAGCGGTAGCCTACGTACGCACTGGCAGCCCGCGACGTCGACACGGAGTACTCGCAGTTACAGCTGTAAGTATGCGGAGTTGCCTGGTGCCAGTAACTGACACGGGCGCCCGCCCGAGTCCGCCCGCGCGAAGACGTGTTGCTGTCGCCCCCGACGTCGGTTACCCTCCGTCTCGTAACTCGTTCGCGGGTGCGTGGGTGCCGGTCGACGGTCGGCCGAAGACTTGGGGCGTCCTGTCCTGTCCTGTCTCAGGCTGTGGCTGGAGAAGGAACGTGAACTTGGAAGGCGCAAGGCGGAAGCGGGCCCCTGGCAGTGGTCGACCGGTCGACCGGCCGCTGGTGCGCGCGCGTGCCCTCGGGCTCGGAGAGGGCGATCATGGGGAGAGGGGAGGCGTCGTGCCGCAGCGCGTTCGCGCCTTCCGTGGGGGTTCTCACAGGAACCGCGGGGGAAGGGGTGCGCATGACGCGATCTTCGTCGGGCGTATCGCTGCCAGCAGGCAGGCAGCCGTGACCGTCGAGCGCAGGCGGCGTTCTGCGGGCGGAGAAGACGCGCTCCCGAACAGACGATAGTGCACCCAGCCGTGCGCACGGCGCAGAGTTGTGGCGCGGCGGGAGACGCGACTCGGATGGGCTCCTGCGTGAGTGGTCGACGGTGCGCTGCATGGACGTGCGATGAGATGCCAGGCAAGGCAGGGCAGGCAGGCCTCAGGACCGGACCGGGGCAAGCGGGGACGGGGCGGGGACTCGGGCATTGCCAGTACTCGCGGTGTGTGCGACGACCGTTTCGTCTATTGCGTTCGCGAAGATCAGGGAGCGGTCTGCGGATCTCCGAGGTGAGGTCAGTCGGTGCTGGGGGCTGTCAGAGAAGCGCAATCTAACGTACGCGAGGTGGCCGATAGCCCTCTCGCGCGCACGGGAGTAGTTCCGCACTCTCGTAACGTCGGACGGCCCATATCGCTGCGCTGTGACAGTGGGCGCGTGCGAGCCCTCGATGGGTGACCGTTTCTGCGCGTCCGGAGGGTTCTGAGGGCCCCTGGGGCCGTCCGCTGACGGGCTCCCATTGGTACCCGCACGGCCGCGAAGCTGCGATGCGCCGATAGGGAGACCATCGCTGCGAACGTAGCTTTAATGTATGGAGCTACAGGGCGTCCGGAACGGTGCCATTGGCCTGTATTTCTAGGCTCTTGAGAAGGCGTGAAAGAGTGCACGAACTTAGCAGTACCCGCATCCGGACAGCGAGAGATAACCGTCGACTGACCGCGGCTTCTTCACCACACCGTGGCCAGGCTGACCGCGCATAACTCCGTCCGACCGCGTTCCGATACAAAATGGGGGCCTTGATTCATTCATCTACGCGGTGGTGCACTTCAAAGGTTGAGCTTACGCCTACCTATAACAGCATGACGTCCAGGTGTCGTCGTGCAGGCCGTGGCCCCGATTGCGGGTAACGAATGACGAACGCCTACTCCCGCGCAGCAAACCTTCTGCCGCAGGCATCATCGGAAAACTCGCGCCTTGGAATTTGTAGTGCTCGGTACGCCGGGTGCCCCAACGAGACCTTCCAGTTGGTGTCAGAGGTGATGGGATGAGCTAAGGAATGTGGTACGTGTGTGAACGACGCGTCAGCCGCGGCCGCGTCCTGTGAATGAAGTTGCGACTCACATGGCTGGTAGGATGCATTGTCCTCCTCGGAGAATCGTTCGCTGGCTCGTTACCCCCCTACATAGTCGATCGGCACAGCAAGATTGCATTAATGGTCCATGGATTGCCATCGTGCTGAGTTGGACACTGACCCCTCGATGGATAACTACTGACGCACCTTTCGGTCCTTTTGGTCACAGTACTAGATGCGCTTCTGCCGATTTCCCATGCTTGGTGGTTCTCTCGTTCCCGAAAGGTTCGTTCACTCCCCTTGCGACAATAGCCACCGAAGGTGTGCGTCGTAGGATGTGGAGACGTGCCGGGAGGTTCTGCGACGAGTCGGCCACGTCCCGGTGCCCATCACCGGGCAGCCACCAGACGGTCGGCCGCGCACTCTTTTCTCAGAAATGATGGTACATCGTTGCCCCGTGTGAATGGAGAGCTGATATTCGGTGCATGATCCCTGTCGCGCGGAGATATTCCATGTTATGGGGATGTATGCATAGAAGTCGAAGGCATGTGCAGGAGGGCAGCTCGCAGCGGCCGTCACCTACTACTCGGCTGCTTGAACCATGCAGTTGCAAAGGAGGCTCTCGCAGCTCGCACTCCGGAACGAGGCGTAGACATGTAATGACTCACCGTGGTGTCTCGGAACCACGAGATGTGCCTATGTTCTTGCTCTCATGCGGCCTTGTGAGACTCCTGCTTCCGCTAGAATGATATGCAGGAGAACATTCCGACGTCGGAATGGTCGGAGTATCTTGAAGCCATGCTGGGAAGCCGGTATGGTCGCCCCAGCCCGCCATCGTGGAAGCCACCGACCATTTAGAGAAAGTGTCTATCATTCACTGGTGGAAGCGTGAACAATGTCGCGGATGGTTCATGCGTCGGTTTGGACCCGAGGAGTATTGATGCATGATAACACGTTGTTTGAAACGGCCACCACAAGGAGGGTAGTCGTACACATGTACTCTGAGCGGTTCAGAGAGACGGTAGAAAGGGGGCACATACCTCGAATGATCGTCTTACTCGTTCGTCCGCTAGACCGTGACGCTGACGACCTCCAATGCTGCACGGTCGATTGCACTTGTTGTGTATGAATGTCATGTCCGGAGAAGACCCATAGACACACGCCATCGCATCAGGGGTTTGTAGCCATAGCCGACAAGACAGTCTTCACTCCGGGATGTGTTAGGGGGAGTAGCCGGCCGATGGAAGACGGATGATCATTGTCATACATCGCATCAATCTGCCAAATGCATGCTTATAGAATGAGTGGTGGTAGGGTCGTGGTAGATGGGCGAGCTTCTGCTGGGTGAGCAGAAAGAATGTGGTTGTGTTGTTTTCATTGGTATGTGGAACTTGCTGAAAGCGTCGAGGTCAACGAGTCGTCGGTTGGGTGAAGTGGCTATAATGACCATGCTGTATAAGGCAACTCTCTCCGAGCCCTTGGCACTCGGAATCAGCCACCGCCAGCGAGTCTTCCCCGACTTCCGTCCCCCCTCTCCCCCTCGTAGATTGTCAGCGTTGTGGGGAGCTTTCCATCCAGGTGTTCACCCCCCTCGACAGTACGCGACCTCGTTCACAGATTTATGGTATGCATCTTATACGTACCTCAATGTCTTGCTAATCTCTCATTGGTGAACAAACTTGTTGAACCTTGTGCTCAGTGAGCCCTGAGTCCAGGAGCTGTCGCGCCGCCGGCGGCCGGTTTTCTCAGATGGTGATCTCTATGAGGCGGTCCATGGTTATGAAGTTTGCTCACAGCTGGAATAACGATGGTCTGTATCAGACTGAGTTGTTCCAGAAGTGAGGTGAACGTGGTACCCGTGGCCTGACGGACGAACCATGTCGCGCGATCGTGTCGGCCTTGGGATGCATGGCCCAACCTTATCACGTTCGCCGGACCCTGAGGCATAGGAGAAGGGTTCGGCATGTGTCCGCGATGTGTCAAGCTCAAAGTTCACGAGAAACATGTCCTCCAAGGTTGCATTTGTGGCAGACGTGCCGTGGAGGGAGGAGTCCAATTGGGTGCCCAGTTATTTGGGGAATCGCATGTTCATCCGGCTGTTCAAATCGTCAAAGGCAGCTGGCAGTCACCCGGTCGCGTCTGTGGCCTTCTCTGCGGCCGATTGAAGGATGTTGCTCCCAACGGACCTAGTCCTCGTGGTTACAATTCAACAGACATGACATGCAACGAGCATGTGAGAAGTGCATGACCAAGTCTTCGCCAAGGTTACAGGCACGTACTGAACATAGGGTGGACTCTACCTCTCCAGACGGGGTTAACCGTGCGGCGCCTAGCCAGGAAGAGCGCTGGCGGAGTGGGAGATCGGACCGCTGTCGGAGACAGAGTGATTGGAGATCCGAGTCGGCCACGGACAGTCTCGGACAGTCCGCGCACAGTCCAGCCGTGTCTTCAACTCCCATGAGTGGTTCTGGAGCTTCACCAAGCAGATGTCCTGCCTTCCTAGCCTCCCTCGGCCATGTCTGGTTCGCGAGAAGACCCCTTGCCAGACTGCTCTCGACCTTGCTATGCTCCATCATTATCGTCATCCGTCCGTTCGCGACTTTGGGTGGGCAGTACGCCTTCCTCGTCCTCGCGCTGAAAGAGCTAGTCTTCTCTGTGCAAGAGAACCTAGCACAGCAGCTTGAACTGACATGTCTCAATATCATCGGTGCCTTGCTCGGTATCGGAATATCCACCTTTGCCAAGTTCATCGCGTCATTTGCAGGACGTGATAGCGTTGGAGCGCGAACAACTTGTGCGTGCTTTCTGATCTTGATTAGTTTCATATGTAAGCAAAGCCTCCTTCTCCCTAATCCGTTACTTGCTGAGCGGCATCCAACAGCGGGGATAGCCAAGAGTAGGCTTGTCCGATTACAGCTATCGACTCGCATATCATGCTTCATCTCTATATGGCTTCTTACGAACGGGATTGGCTCGCAGAACGTGGGTCCGACATATGAACCGGTAGTTGACGTTCCACCAACAACTGATTCCCTGTGTTAGCATGTACTCCCAGACGCAGGCAACTTTTTGTGGGTGACGCTTTCCGCCGCCATCATTTGTCTTGTCTCTCTTCTATCCATGATGGTCGTATATCGTGGATCCTCGACCAACTTTGAATCCGAAACCGCAGCAGCGTTCACTGTTCTCCACGGATGTTTGTCACATAGTCTCTACCGTGTCGGCGCACGGGATACGAAGATGGAGGTGTCCTTCTACCGCCAACTCCACACTCAACTACTTCAGCGCTCAATCAAGTTGAATGAATCGTACTCCCAAGCTGCGTTTGAATTGAGGGTGGGCCGTCTGAGCCGTATGTACCGTCCCTTCCTGATAGTTTCATAACTTACTTCAAGCACGGTTTCAGTCCAATCCATCCATCCGTTCATCGGGATCGTGGAGCACCTCAGAAGAGAGTTAGCGTGGGGTCTTGCTCCCGTCAAACCTCTGCGCAGTGTTCCCGGCACTCCGCGTTCACCGCCCATGCCAGGGACTCCCGCTTCCCCTCGCAGCGGCCCTCCAAGCATACACGAGTACTTTTCTAAACCCCATCATGACCTCGCCTTTCTGTCTGTCATCGAGCCTCCCGCCCTCGATCTCGCACACAATATCCTTGACGCTATGCGGACTGTCGAACATATGATCACCGTGACCTTCCACCAACGCTCGACTACTAGTGGTGGGTCCTCGGACGCAGTCCATTCTCTCTCACGATCCCAAACTGCTGCCGTGAACGTCGCTGAAAGGAACCTCGTTGTGGCACGTGACAGCATGCGAGAGGTCCTCCGGCACGTCTTTGACCAAGTGGATATGCAACAGCGTGCGGAAGGAAAGCAGGCACACTTGCCGAAGGAGATCTTCGACTGCAGCCTCGCCGCTATCGCCTTGCTTCAGGTATGCTTTAATGGCCGACATATGCCAGTTCGCAGCAAAAGGTGCTGACCTTCTTCGCCCTTCACTACAATCGCTAGATGGCGCAGGAAATGGGGAAGGCCCTGCGGGTCGCGCACCACGTCGCGAGCTTGTACGAAGAATCCATCACTCGGCTATGGTACCCGCGCATATCTCTTCAGTGGCTCGGCGTTGCTCCAGGACCCTTCATCACCGACGACAACGGAGACCTGGTGCATGCTTCCGGAGGCGCACTGGACGACGTTGACACAGTAGATGTGGGTGCGGACGAACGTCTGACGATCATGGAAGCACGCCAGGGCCTGGCCGAGCGTGCATACTCTTTCACGCTCGTCAAAGGCCGTCCGCTGCCTGCAGGCGGCCTCGCGTCGCGGTACAGGATGTACGCCGCCGCTTCCGCTAGCAAGATGGAACTCAGGCAGAGCGCCGCCAAGGTCTGGTCGTGGCAGTTCTGGAGCGGGTGCGTGGGGATGGTATGGTCGAGCGAGAGAATGATGCGTGCTCGGGTCTGGCTGTCGAAGATCTATCGCTCGCTGCAGCATTCGAGCCACTGGCGGCATGGACTGAAGAACGCCATCGGCGTTGCGGTCTTGACCTTCCCTGCGTTTTTGCCGGAAGATAATCCTGGTATGCCGTGTATGCGATCATCTGTCCGTGTGGTTACCTGCTCAATATGCTGTTGACCTTGCGCAGGACGCCGATGGTTTCAGGAATGGAGAGGTCAATGGATGACCATCAGGTTCGTGGATCGGACGACATCAAGATCTGTGCTGCGCTCATATGATTGTATGTATGACAGTTATTTATGGGTCTTGGAGACGAACACTGGTGCCACCTGGAGGACAGGCTACTTGAGACTAGTAAGTGAAGAAACGTACCCAGACGCTGTGGAGAGAGAATGATGTATGTGTCATCTCCACAGTTCGGAACGTTGCTGGGAGCAGTGTATGCATATGTCGTACGTGCTCACATTCACCGATTCAAAGTTCTGCGACTTGACACGTCGCCGTTAGACCGCAATCGTCTGCAAGACTAATCCATATGGGCTTGTGGCCATGGTCACTGTACGTGCGTTCTTCACACGCGGGACGGTCATCGCTGACGTTCGGGGGCTGTCCGTATAGGCTTTCGACATCCCGATCACCTGGATAATCCTCAATACCTCGGTAGCACCCCTCGCGGTCCCTGCGTACGAGTCTAGGCCACGCCGGGCTGCATTTAGATGACTAACTGAGCGCGCCAGTGCTGTCACCTTACCCCCGATTGTCTTCGCACAGTACATCAACCCTGACCCAACAACATCTGCGCTCAGTGAGTTCACGTCCAGTACACGGGCCGATTCTGACTGTTCAACTGTACGGCGCAGAACTCTCCATCGTTCGAGCGGTCATGATCGCTGCCGGCATCGTGACCGCACTCATTGTGAACAGTGTTCTGTTTCCGCGGCACTGCAGGGTAGGTCATACATACATTGCCTCGGCACGGATTGCGGACTGAAGTGCGACGCGATGAGGTGCTGTTCTTGTCCGACACTAGCAAGACACTTGGGTTACTCAGCAGCCTCTATCTGACCCTCAGCCAGTGAGTCCTTACGGCAATGATAGATGCCATGCCCGGAGTGACGATCGGATCCCATACAGTGACATGTTCCGAGTACACCGAACTCGCATACACGACGAGAGAAGGAAGATCCTGAAGCTCGAGCTGCAGATTCGCAGCTCGCTATACCGCTTATCCGCCCTTCTGAGAACCATGAGCGACGAGCTCAGCCTCCTTCCGGTGAGTCTTTCTCTCACACACTCTCTCACTACATATTAATTACTAAACACGATTGACATGTCTTAACCGTACGGACAGAAACCCCTCCGCCACTATCGTGCCATCGTCACGACCATGCAAAAGCTGCTTGACCTCATGACCGGCTTACGGAAGATCAGGGAGAACATCCCGCGCAAGGAAACAGTCGCCACCGTTTTCAAGGAGAGGAGAGAATTCGTACGTCCTGATCCCTGCATCCAGTCGATTGTGTGTCCATGATCTTGACAGCGCGCGGGGTTTTGCAGATGTCCTGTGTATGCATCACTTTGTACGCATGCCAACATGCGTTTCGTGCCCGCGAACCGCTGCCGCAGTTTCTGCCTTCCGCGCGACATGCGTTCGCGAACCTGGAGACGCACGTGCAAGACTGCATACGCATAGCACGCGAGGAGGAGCCGAACGCGCTGGGTCTGTCGCTGGTGTACGCTTTCGCAGAACAAGAGGTCATGCAGAGTCTGGTCGACACGGTGGAGGAGCTGCTCGACCAGACGGGTCGACTGTTCGGGACTTCCGCGTGGCTGACGCACGAGTCCCACTTTTCGCGGACGAGCACGATGGAAGAGGGCGATCATGGGTGGTATAGCACGTTCAGGATGGAAGAAGATTAGGTTGTTTGCACAGTAGATGAATACAAAAGGACTGCTAATGTACTGGCCGTACGAGTCGGGGTCCCTCCGAGTCGGCGGCGGAAGCTGCATGCCCTACTGGGCTGTCAAGACCCAAAGAATATGTGAACTATAACGAAAAGAGTATACAAGCAGGTGCCCCATGGACTCTTGCTGCCATGCCGAACGAGTCTCATCATCAATGTCCTCGTCGCCTGCGATACCTCGCGCAAATGTTCAAGACCTTCTTGTGCCATTCTCCCAGGTGCTCTATCCCGAGCTCGACCATTCCTAGAATCTCTTGCAAATGTGGGGCGTCTACAACGCCAACAGCATGGTCAAGTCGTTGTCAGGTCGAGACCGACGAAAAGCTACTCACCCTTCGGCATGTAGACCGCTAGGAGTTGGATCGCTTCGTCGGTCAGGAGCTCAGCAAGATGCCGAGCAGGGATGCCCATCTGAAGTAGCTACAAGTGAGACCGTCGCTACCGTCACGGAACGTACTTATAACGCATACCTCGTCTCGAAGCTGGGAGAGCTCCTTCTGGCATTCCATCTCGAAGTCGACCTCCGCGGCTGCCGCATGCGGAACGGGAAGCGGCAGGTCCTCCTGCTGGATCATCCTGACTCTTGGCTGTGGCGGAGCGTCGAACTCCTCGATGTCAGAATCCAAGTCGTCGACCAAGGACTGGGAAGCGGATGGCACCGCGCGTGTGCCCATCCGGCGGGCAGGAAGAGGGGGGCTCTTAAAGTCCTCGATGTCGTCAAAGTCCGGGTCCTCGGGGTCATCGCGATAGAGGCTCAGCTTCTCCGCCGGGTCCTCCGCCGGGGCGGCGGGAGCCTTACCCTTCCGGCTGCGCGACGAGATGTTCCGAGACGGGCCCGCGTTCGAGGGGCCCGCTGAGTCGTAGTCTGGCGCGGCGCGACTCGATGGCTTGCGCTGGCGTGCGGCTCCCTTGCCTGCGTCCTTGCGGAACTCGATCTCGAGCTTGATATCGCCGTTCCTGAGGCGATCGGCCTTGGGTCCAACCTAAGCGTAGGCTGTGAGCGATCGGTCAAATAGGCGGGACTGCTTGGTACTCGCCTGCATATACGTCTGATTATACTCTCCCTTCTGGACCTGGATGCTATGCAGAAGACCCTCGAAAAGCATCTCGTCGATGATACGCTCTACGATATTCTGTGAGAGATGCTTGCATGGACCATAGTGTGGGTCCTTGTCATAGCCCTTCTCGACCATATGTTTGAGCTTGCTACCCCTGAGAGCGCTTACGAACATGTGCTTCGTCAAGGAGCCTCCATTCTGATTGAGGCTCGCCAAGAGCCTGAGGGCGTTGGCTGCGTCCCTGGTGTAGTCGACGGTTTCCGTGGGGGTCTTGTCGCGACAGTTGTTGCAGAGGTCTTGACAATCCTTCTTGTCGAACTTCTCGCTGAAGTATGCAAGTACTTGTTGCCGGCGGCAGCGGACGTCGTTGGTACAATACCGGAAAACAGTCATGAGGTCCTCCTCTTGCCAGCGCTTCTCTTCCGGTGATTTGTCTTCCTTCCTAATCATCTCGAGACGTGAGGAGACGTCGCCCCAGTTGTAGTCTAAACAATGTCAGCCTGCAAGGCCAACCCAGAAAGAGCACTTCAACATACAGAGAATGCACTTCGCAAGCTTGTTGTCTCGTCCGCCTCGGCCAGTTTCTTGATAGTAGCTGGGGTCACGGCAAGTCAATCGGGTCAACGAAGCCGCATGTATGATGAACAACCTACTTCGCAAGTGTTGACGGAAGAGAATAATGAATGACGTAGCGAACTGTGGCAAAGTCAATACACGAGACCATTATCGGCACGTTTGTGGCGCACCATCAGGTTTGTCGATACCCATGCCGAACGCGACCTGCAATTGCGATGAACGTTGTCTGATACATATATGGACGACATACATACCGTGGCCACGATGACGAGGATCTCCCCTCTACTCCATTCCCTCTGAACGCGCTCCCGGTCTCCCGAGTCCATACTGGCATGGTAGTGCTTCGCACGCGTGTTGTACTGTTCCCGTAGTGCCTTCGCCACGTCCTCACAGTTGTTGCGAGAATGGCAGTAGATGATACCAGTGTCATTCGGATGGTTTTCTTGTACGTACTGGGCGATCTCCGCGAGAGTTATCTTCGCGGTCTTCTTCAGGCGGACTTCGTAGTCGAGGTTCTTCCGATTAAAAGACAATTTGAGACGGACGCAGTTCTGGATACCAAGGCGGGCAACGATATCCCGCTCGACCTCTGCATTGGCAGTCGCAGTGAGCGCGCTGATAGGCACTGTAGGATATGTCTTCCGGAGATCAGTGAGTTGCGTGTACTGTACGACCGAAGTGTGTTAGCGGAATGCTTGTGAGGCTGAGTGAGAGGACGTGCCGAATCTCGGAATCTCCGACCCCAGTCAGAGATACAGTGCGCCTCATCAACAACGAACCGCTTCAGTTCTCCACGTCCATTGAGCCACTCCAAAATTCTGTTGAAACCAACGTTCATCTGGAGTTGTTCGGGAGCCACGTAGACTAGATTCGGCTTCTTGGAGTCCTTGCTCGACAACCGCTGCATAACGTCTCGCTTGGCAGCTTCGGTCATGTCTCCGGTCAACTTCGCAACGTCAACACCGTGTCTGCGAAGGCTTTCTACCTGATCGCTCATCAGGGACTTGAGAGGACTGATGACGATCGTGACGCCGTCTTGGCAGACGGCGGGTAACTGGAACGTCAGACTCTTGCCACTGCCGGTAGGGAACAGCACGAAAACGTCACGACCCTCCATCGCTGCGCAAACAGCTTCGAGCTGCTGGCGACGGAAAGACTTCAGCTTGAACGTGTTGTTCAAGGCGTCTTTGACCTTGCTGAAGTACGGTCGCTGTGTGAGCGTCGTCGGCTCATATACAACTTGAGGTTCGGCAGGAGGTGATGGTGCACGTGACAGCAAAGTAGAACGAGGTTGAGTAGCGGGTGGCGTGGCAGGTGTGAGGAGAGAGGATGGGTCATCGTCTTGGAGGTCAGTGAGGTCGATCGGCTCGTCATCAAAGGAGTTCCAGAGCTGCTCGTCAGCGTCGAATGTGGCGTCTATAGTGGATGGGCCAGCAACAGGACCTGCATCCCAGGTTGTTGAGTCGTCGACAGGACCGCGAGGTACGACAGGATTAGGACCCCAGGATAGATCATCATTGACAAAGGTAGCCGACCCAGTGGCAACCTGAGCAGCAACAGAAGCAGCTGTACCGCTCCTAGGGACCGCGGATCTTTCTCCACGCTGGATCGCTTTCAACTCGGCGCGACTCGCCGTTTGTCGTTTCTCAATGTAGTCGCTGTCGTGGCAATGAGACGATGGAAGAGACACGGTGATGATACACTTGGGATATACCTCAAAATGTTGAGAAACTCGACATCCTTCGGTTCACTGGGATCTGCTCGTGCTGCACCAATTAGCTTGTCAACAGCCTCAATCAAGTCCTGAGCCGTATCACATGCAGCGCGTAACTCCTTCTCATTTTTCTTAGGTGAGACCAGGATGATCAGCCAAAACGCTCATCACAGCTTGTTCGCTCGTACCTGATGAAGGCCGACGTCATGAGGTAGCGCGTCGAAACCCTCACGCAACGTGGGTGCAGGCCTGTCGTCCTTGGATAATGAGGGTGCGGCATAGGTGGACGTGGTGAATGCTGTCGTTCGTGATCCCCCTCCAGCCGAGTACACGGATGTGCGTGGAGGTTCTCGCGCACGACCCTTGCCCTTTCTAGTATCGACGTGAAAGATATTCTCCTTATCCGGAGTATGAGCTGTCTTTGGACGTTTCGGAGAAGAGGACGGAAGCAAATCATCAGAGGAACCGGAGGACAGCCGCTTGATTGGGATACTAGACGTGGAGGCATTAAGGGGTGTGGACTCGGTGGACGAAACATTGATGTATGAGCTGCTATTGTCGGCTGGCTTGAGGGGAGGCGGTTTGACTTTGTTCCAGCCGGGTGTAGAGAACGACGGTAGTTTGCGGACTGGAGTAGGGGTTAGGGAAACTAGCGACGAAACCAGTCATCATAGACGCACCACTGGGAGTAGGGATAGACTTGGCGGGCTTAAACTTGGCCTGACCCACGGCGTGTCAGTGGCTACAGAGGAGCAAACGGAGACTGACACACCTTGCCGCCTGCGGTTTGGGGTGTCGCGGGCTTGGAAGGGCTAGTCGAGGGTAGGGCGTGTTTCCGCTGAAGCTCGTCAAGATTGTTGCGCGGGCGCGACATAGGGGCAAGCGAGGGCCACGGCTGAGGACGAGATGGGGGGAAGAAAGAAGGAGGGCGGGATAGGCTGGAAGGTTGGACTGGACGGGCAAAGGATGATTGAGGACGCCATCCGGGGTCGCCGCCTTTGCCAAGATTGGATCACATTCACCGCGACGCGTCGGTATCCGGTCACATGACCGCCGCGTCCCCGAGTAAACAAAGTCGCGTCCACGGTTTACCGCCATCCCGTCCGACCCCACAGATCCGCCTGCAACCTGCCTGCTGCAAAGTCTCCTGGTGCCTCTATCGTTCGACAATACTGCAGCTACGATGTCGAGCAAATTCTGGTTTCCGTCTATGTCGCCAGAGGAGATCGTTGAGGCCTTCACCGGTTGGGGATACTTTATCAAACCGGACCAGGTCTCCAGACCGTCCCCCGAGTTCGTTCTCGGGATATACAGCGCGTGCTTAGAGCAAGTGACTGGCATCACCCTTGAGAGCTTGCAGGGACCTACGGAGCAGTCGCTGGCCACATTAGAGAACCCGGTACATCCCCTTTTTGCATTCCCTTGGCTTGAATACTGACAGGATTCCAGGACCTGTATTCTCATGCGCTAACGCATGCTTTGATGCTCCATCACATGTATGTCTCCGCTTCCATAACATGTACACCAAATTGATGCAACTGCAGTCAACGTTTCGCAAATGCAGCAAAAATCACCGACTTCAGCTCGAAGGATCTGTATTTTCCTGACCCCGACCGCACTCGCGGGATACTCTCCGCTTTCATCAACTTCATCAAGTTCTCAGAGCAGAGCGAAGCTTTCATCACCCGTCTGCGCGAGCAGTCGACTGCCGTCATCAAGGAGCGTCGGGCTGTCGCCGAAGAGATATCCGATCTGGAGCGCAGGATGGCAGAGTTCAGGTGAGTCGCTCGATAGCCTTATGATGGACTGCGAGCATGACACAAGGTCAGAGTCAAGAGGGCCGAAGACGAGCCCAAGTGCGAAGCCCTACGGCTTGAGAACAAGACACTTATGGATCACGTCATTGCATACGAGGATCGTCACAAGGGCTATAAGCTCGAGGTCGACGGTCTCAAGCAAGAGAAGGCTACTCTAGTCGCGGAGATCGTGAGCAGCTACCAAAGACACAGTAGTATCGTCTGCTGAGCACATTACTCAATTTGCAGGAGAAAGTGATCATGGAGACGTCTACTGTGACCGACAGCATCACTCGTACGAACTCTCGAATCGTGCAGTCGCCAGAGCGCATCAAACGTACCATCACCAGCATGGGCAACACGGCGGCGGAGGAGAAACGGACTATCGCCGCCAACGAGGCCAAGACACGGGACCTGCGCGCGAAGATCGATGCGCTTCTCAACATCGAGAAGGTGAGGCGGTCCTCGACTTGCGAAGAGTCGTCAGTCTGACACCCAGCCAGGACGTGCGTTCGTGTGTAGAGCAGCTGCAGGGAATCGAAAAGGAGACGCGGGCCCTGGACGGGGCACGGAAGGAGCTTAGCGACCTGAGGGACGCCCTCGATCGCAAGATAGGGGAGCGTGCTGAACTCAACATGCGGCGCGAGGTGGGCAGTCATCTCCTTCTCCTTCCCTGCCCCCCTCCACCACAGACGCTGATCTGCCTCTTTCGACACGCAGCGTGTGCAAAAGCAGCTCTCGAACGCACTGGAGAAGCTCGAACGTGCCCAGAAATACGCGGAGGACAGACGAGCGGCTAGTCAGCAGACGATCGAGCGCTTGCAACACGAGTATGAGGAGATGTCGGTGGAACGGCGAGACAACGATCGTCAGGTGGAGGAGCTGCGTGCCGAAGCGGACGACATCGAACGCAAGGTGGGTCGTAGGTGCGTGGTGGTTGGGTGCGATGCTAATATCGGATGCAGATGGCGGAACACCTCAAGACGAGTGAGGGTGAACTAAATGAGCTACTGACTGAATATTGGAAGCTTCGACACGGGGTGGTGAGTTGCAGCCAGCCTGTTGCGAGCTGTGCTAATCGACCTTTTGTCTGCCAGAGGTGTACATGGAGATCCTTGCGAACAAGCTAGGTATGCAAGTCAGGAGTACCTGAGGTTGCTGACTGTATCACAGGCCCCTCCAGAGGAGGACAGGGTCGACGCATGTGTATTGATAACGCCCGGAATTATCTCAGTGTGCAGATAGTATACCCTGACATGTATGTTATTGCTACAGTAAGTTGCGCATAGGATCGTATTCGTGTGATACATGTAGTTGCTCGACCCATATGATCCCGCTGAAGGCACTGCTGTGAGGAAACAGATGCAAAAACATGGTAGCAAGGTACTAGCGTGGTCTCCTCTTGTGCTTGGGTCGCTTGACTTTGTCTATGCACTCGCGGCAATACCACTTTCCCTTTGGTGTCTTCGTCACGCCCACACAACCCATATGGAACTGCATGCACAGCGATTGGATGAATCAGTGCCACAACTCTCGCGAAAGCGGGTAGAACACGCACCCATTCTCTTTCGCAGCTCGGATTATCGCACGCAATCATCTGTGTCAAAGGCGTCGGGTCATTAACTTGCAAATTATCCCAGCGGTTGTTCGACATACCTCTCCATATGAAACTTGATTGCAGAAGCAATAGCGCGGCTCGTTGGGATCTAGCAATTCGGGTTCGACAAGCGGCTGCGGAGCGAGATTTTGGGCAGGAATCTTCAACATCAGCGGGGCTGGTGCTCAACCGGGGCGTCCTCCTCCTCAGCCTCTGGCTCTAGGGTTTCCTCCGGGGCGGCCTGTTCTTCTGTCGGAGGGGCCTCTGAACGGGTCCGTTTAGACTTCCGCCTTTTCCTTCCCTTCCGCTTTCCACGCGTTGGCGCGGGAGGCTCTACCATTTCGACGACAGGCTCCTCGCTCTCGACAATCTCCACCGGTTCGTCTTGTTCTTCAGGCGCTGGGGGCGGGTCTGGGGTTTCCTCCTCTGCGGGTGTAGGCGTTTCTTGGACCTCCTCGCTCGGAGGCTCTATGACCGGTTGAGGTAGCAAGAGTGGGTCCATCGGTATCTCAAATGGCGGCGGGCTAGTTACGATCCTACTGCGGTTGGGTTTGGGCAGCACGACCTCTGGGAGGATGATGGATGCGGGATGAGTGCCCGGACGGAGGCCGAGCGTGATGGATGCTTCTTGTTCCTTGATGCTACGGTCCAAGTCGCGTATGTATCTGTCGACCTGGAGGATCGGAGGATGACAGATGGTCGGAACACGGACGGCAACTAGGACCCTGGGGGAGAGACTGACGTATACTCACCAGAGCGCGGACATATCCTGCCAAGTAATACTTTTCGTTCGTTGCCCGCGAGATCTCCTCCGCTGACTGCGCGATACTGATGAGGACCTCGCGCGTAGAGTCGGACGATTCCACGACGGCGGCGAGAGATTTCGGAGGGACAGGAGTCGTGCGGCTCTTGGTCGATGGTGCACCTGCACTGGACACTGGTGGTGGCGAGAGCGAGCTGCCGTTGGAGAGCTTGCCGTTGCCGTTCGTGTTACGGGTCTCAGTAGCCTGCTGGTCACCAGAGGTGGATGGAGCATCATGAACAGGTTCGCCTTCCGGGACCTCGCCTTGTGCGCCCTGTTCGCCTGCTCCCTGATCCGCATCGGCGAGTGCTCTTCGCAGAGAGACATATTTCAGGATGGCCGGGGAGAGATTGGATATGCGCTCTACTGTAGCTCAGTATTGACTGAAGCACATGCATCTGAGCAGACCGTACCTTGTGCCTGCCCGTCTAGCTCGTGTATAAGCCTGAACACCCGGTGCAGTGTTAGAGGCAGCTGTTCTAGGACTAGAGAGCGACGGCACCACGTCGTTGCTCAACAGCTGCGGGTGTGGTTGATGCTAGGAGACAGACGCACCTTCATAATGCTCTTCTCTGAAAGAGTCCCAGATCTCCGCAAACGCCTCAGAGTCGCCTTCTATCCCCTTCGGCGCTTCCACAGCTAGCTCCGGGTCAGCGGTCGCTTCTGTTCCCTCAGCGTGGGTGTCGCCTACTGCAGGAGGCGTCGGTTCAAAGAGTCGTTCGTCGAGCACTGGGTCCCTGTCGACGCGTCGTCGTTTGTGTCGGCGAGTAGACATGGCTCTCGGGCAAGCGGTCCAAATCTAACGCACCTCGCCGCTACTTACAAGTTCAACGCCGCACGGTTGAGTCGTCGTGACAGTGACATACATGTCACAGAAGAGCGTCACAGCCTCTCAAGCGATTTCGAAGTAGCTGCCGTTGTGCTCAGATGTGGAACACCCGGGGCAGGCAAGACAAGACCATGTATTGTGCATGGTACATTGTTTCTCGGGAATGTACATTGAACGAGCAGGCGGCATTGTACTCTACAAAGTCTGTACAGGCGCAGGGACTGTAACTACGATAACAAAAGACGTGCGTGAGATGGCGAGAGCAAGATGACTGGATGCGACAATGTCCAATTGTGAGGTGTAGGGGAAGCCGTAGGGCATGGCAATGGGGAGGCACGAACCAAGAACGCCTGTACGTATCCCGTTGTCAGTACTTCAGTAGCCGCAGCGGACAAGCTGAATGTCAACACGGACCTCCTCTTTCTAGAGCGTTCAGTCAGCGTGATGGTCATGGGGTTGGCGATTTCCAGTCTGAGACTTTCGGTCTACACGCAGAACAACGTCAGATTCTGGGTAGCAGCGTCCAGTTAGGGATCATACCGAGCAAGATACAGCCTGCACAACCTCAACGTAAGTCGTTGTACTATATTCCGCCATGAGCCTGCTTACTCTCGATATGCTGTGTACGCGGTGACTGCGTCCTGGTACAAGGTACTCAATAGCACCCGATCGTTAACTTCGAAGCCTTCGCTGGCCGACATCTCTTCGTCGAATCGGAACGGGTAGGGTCCTGCCTTATCGCTATCGGCAAGGCTACGGATTTTGTGCAAGACAGTGTCCTTCCAGAGGCGCCACACCCGCGTTTCGTTAGGCAGCAAGTCGTCTAGGATCGTGCGAAGTGACTGATCGTCGGCGGGGGACAGCACGAGGAGAACGAAGACAGCCATGATGGTCCTTGTACCCAGTTTGTACTTTCGCATCACCGGGGAGTTCAAGACTTGCTGAAAAAGGATCCGCCTCTGGATGCTCTCCTTGTCCAGCGAGGATAGGTACGAGTTGTAGCACCAAGAGACGGCGAGAGATGAGAGGAACATGATCTGGCCAAAGATCTCGCCTTGAGGGACGATGAGGAGCTGAGCGAGGAACTGGATGGTGAGGAGCATCGAACAGATGCCAATGTTGTGATACTCGGGTTCGCTCGAATACTGCAAAGAGAAGTAACCGCGAGTGATCGGGTTGACGGCACCTTCGGGACCCTTCAGTACGACGATCTCGTCCTTCCCCTCGAGGACGCCATCTCCCCGGGGAGCACCTGGTGCAGGGGCAGGATGACTGAACGTGAAGGTCCCTGTCCCAACCACGTAGCACGAGAGGCCACTGCTGACCATCCCAAGGACAATCATCGAGAAGCTGAACCAGTCCCTGTAGACGGCACAAGCGGCAGCAGTGAGGAGGGAGGCGGAAATGGGGATCAAGGCGAGGGGACTAGTAGAGTCGCGGACCAGTCGAGGGTGCATCTCACATGCTGGCTCGTGGCTGAGTTCGGCGACGGTGACACAGAAGGGAGTCGTGACTCGGGTGTATGGCAGCTCGTGTGCGCGGGGGACGTGGATTTGCTTGCATTCCTGAAGGAAGAGGTGCGCGAGGTGGCCTGTCTTGCCTATGACGGTGCCGGAATGTACGGCGCGGTACTTGGGACCGTTGCTGCCGTCGAGCTCAAAGAGAACTGCGGGATCGACGTTGATTCCGGGGTAGAGACCATCCCAGAAACGGGAGCGACCAAGCTGACCGTACCGCTTTGCGATCTCATAACTCCCCGGGGAGTTGTACCACCCTAGCCACCTCCTGCCCTGGTAAACATGCACGGTGGCCATTGCTGAGACGGCTACATCTCCTCCGAAGAACCCAGCTACGCCGGAGATGTCGAGGTTGAGATCAGAGTCCTTGAGAGGGATTTCGGGGATGGGCATGGATGCGGTCGTGCCAGAGGGTCCGAGGATCGTTGCGCGCGATGGGGAGGGTAGAATGGCCAGAGAGGAGGGACATGCGAGGCAAGGCTGGCTGAAGGCGTTGCCGCGTAGGAGTGTTCAGAGGACAAAGGGTGCATGAGTACAAGGATCCACATGGTCAAAGTTGTATGAGGCGGATGGCAGATTGGCGACCATCCACCACACATGCCTGCACCGCCTCCCTCCCTCCGTCCCCGTCGCGGGATCGATCGGTCGATTGCCCCACCGTGACGCGACGGGGTTGAGTCTGGTTAATCAAGTATGCGAAACGAGCCCTTGCACCTCGTGAATACGCCGAACATGGTTGCCAGACCGCGGTACATACGGTAGTATTCTATGGTACAAATCACTCATATGTGCATGACGATCGTGTATAAGTATGTGCGATTGGTACCTGATACATAGTCAAAAGTTGAGCAAAGTCTGATGATACACACTGGCAATTACACGGCTGAGCACGTCTCGACCACGCTGAAAAAGCAGTCAGCACGCCTGCAACAGATGCATAGCGATGGCACGTACGTCGCCTTGTCGTCACAATCATTCTCTTTCTCGGTACATCCATCGTCAGTCTTTTGGGACCTCGTCTCCGAGCCAGACTCGTCCCCTGACTCATCTTCTTGGGGCCTCTCTTTCTCGGTACCGGCTTCAAGCAGACTGGTAGAGCAAACAAGCGTCAGGGGGTAGCTCGAGAATACCATAGAAAGAACGCACCTTTGGTATGCCTCGAATGCAGTGTGTGCTGCTCGAGCGTATGGGTATAGAGAGTCTTCGAGTAATTGTTTCTCCTTCTGCGTCATATCCTTCGCAAGTGGATCGTTCCAGTCTGGCTCGAAGCTGGGATGGCGTGCATCACCTCCAGCGGAAGCAGCCACCTGTTCGACGTGCTCCAAAATCGCATTCTTCCACATACGCCATGGTCTGGTGTCATTCGGAAGAAGGTCGTTCAGGATGGCGCTCAGCATCCCCCGGTCTACGTCCTCGGAAGTCGCGAGGACAAACAAGACGAAAACGGCCATTGAAGTCCTCGTGCCCACCGTGACCTTGCACATGAAGGGGTGTCTGAGGATCTGCTTGACGAGTATCCTTTCCTGGATGCTCTCCTTGTCCAAGGAAGAGAGGTACGAGTTGTACATCCACGAGACAGCGAGCGAGCAGAGGAACATAACCTGCCCAAATATCGTCCCCTGAGGAACGATTAGCAGTTGTGCAAGGAACTGTCCGGTGAGGAGGATGGATGATATTCCGATCTCATAGTACTTGTAGTGCGGGTCCTTGGAGTACTCGAGAGAGAACTGCCCCCTGGTGATGCAGTTCACGGCGTTCTCCCGCCCCAGGACGACGACCATCTGGTTGGCTCCCGAGCCATCCAATATGCCATCGCCTGGGGGTGCGCCCGGTGCTGACTTTGGATGTTTGAAGGTAAAAACCCCTCGTCCGATGATGTAGCATGATATCCCACTGCACAACATGCCGAGGACAATCATCCAGAAGCAGAGCCGGTCGTCGCACAACATACACGCGACGGCGGCGGCGATAGAGGCGACGATCGGTACGAACGCTGCATAGCTGGAGGCCCTCGCGTTGTGGGGATGATGTACAGTGCGGGGGATGTGGTGTAGATGGACGACGGAAACGTCGATGGGGGCTGTCACTTGTTCTGCCGGAGTGCACAACGGCTTCAGCTTCTTGCACTTCTGGAGCAGCAAGTGGGCGAGATGGCCCGTTTGCGCCATCACCGTGCCAGATTGCAGGGCGCGGTAGCGGGGGCCAGCCCGGCCGTCCAGCTCGAACAGGGTGGCTGGCTCAACGGGGACGCCGGGATAGAACCCTCGTAAGACGCGCGCGCGGGCGAGCTGGCCGTAGCGCTTCGCGATCTCGTAACTGCCCGGGGAATTGTACCACCCTAGCCATCTCCTCCACTTGTAGATGTGCACTGTGCCCATGGCCGAGACAGCGACGTCCCCACCGAAGAATCCAGCAACGCCGGATATGTCGAGGTTGATGTTGGACTGTTGTAGGGGTATGTCTGCGTTGGGGATGATTGGTGCCATGGCGAAACCCGTAGCCGGGAATGAGGGAGGGGATGGGGGTGGAGGTGGAGGGGGTTTGACGGGTTCGTGAGTCGTGAGCGTCGTCAAGAGCACCGAGAACGCGCACTGTGAGCTACCTGTGGGTTGCACAGTGAGGGACGACCTGGCAAGATGACCGCGAGCAGACGGGGTATATCAGGGCGGGGGGAGTGGCAAGACGCCGCTAAGGCTGGGCAGCCTCGTGTAATTGCTTCTGGCTCGAGCATGATCAGGACAAGGACCGGCCTACCTCATTCGTCAAAATCGTCGAAATCGCCGAGCAGCTTTGTACGTGTGGGGAAGCAGCGTACGCTCACCATCGATTGAGGCGATGTTGCGTCTTCCATACCGCGCAGCATAGAACTCGGCTTCAGCGGTCAGTCGGCGGTGAGCCTGTGCGGAGAACATGATGGTGGGAGACCGCCGTCCTGCGATTAAGGTTAAGTTCAGTCAACACCATAGGGTACTCGTATTCCTGACGACCCTTGTCTGAGACACCTATCGCATTACTTACGAGTGTTTGTATTCGGCGGACAATAGTCATAGGCACGTACCAGATGGCCTTATTACCGCAACACTCACGTCGCATCCTCCTGTGCGCCGAGGCGAACAACAAGCAGGTCGGCGCTCCCAGTGAGCGCCGAGCACCCACACGACCACACGCAATTTGGCCGTGGGAGCAAGACACTACTCAGGGTCGCGAGGATCTCGGAAAGTGTCGGTGCACACTGCATACATAGGGAGTCAGCAGGAAGATTGACTAAGTACTTAGTGTGAAATCACTTCGAGACTTCATGTACACCGTTGCGGCCGCGTGCCAAACGAGAGTAAAAAATGGGGGTGCGAGCACAGACCGAGTTCAGTTGGCTTGTTGGCAATCTCTCCAGAAAGATGTTATTGCATAGAGCTGGGTAGAGTCTAGAGATGTTATATTGTCAGAGAGGTCTGAGTTGGATGCATACGTGCACTCGACACGAGGTGTGTTGTCGCCAGTTGTTCAACGGTCGCCGATCCGAACCTCCTGATGGGTCTTCTTAGCAGGCGTATTGATTCTGGCAGCAGTATAGTAAAGTTCAGCTGTTACCTCACAAGCAGGGCTTGTTGGCTATGTTGGTAATGAACGGTCAGCATCGCGGTACTACTAGCAATACCATATCGATTACACGTACTCTTGCAGACGACCGTTGTAGAAGTCAAGACCTGCATCCGCATCGGCCACCAAATTGGTCTTCAGATCGTTGCCGGTCGGATGAGAGATCGGTACTCCTGGCTCGCGACACTTCACGATGCGATCCAGTGTGGTTTGTCTCCAACTGCGCCACACGGATGTCTCGTTAGGTAACAGGTCGTGAAGCACCTTGCGGAAGTGCAGCTGCCACTTCGTCATCTGGCATGTTGGGAGGGAATCGGCCCGTTGAACAGAGAATCCGGACAATGAAAACAGTCATGGCGGCCCGCGTCCCGAACTGGTACTTCGTCTTCCGAGGAGACCGGAGGATTTTGGTGTCGACGATCTGCCTCTGAAGGCTTTCACGGTCTATCGATGCAAGGTGGGTGGTGTATGGCGGCCAGGAGACGGCAAGTGACGCGAGAAACATCAGCTGGCCGAACAGCGTTCCCAGCGGGATGAACTGTATAGTGAGGAGTAAGGCGCAGATTCCAATCCGGTTGTATTGGGGTCCTCCGGAAAACTCGAAGACAAACGCGCCTCAGGTGACGGTGTTCACGGCGCCTTCCTCGCCCAGAAGGAGAACACTGCGGGAAGGATTCACGCTGAGAATCAAGGTGCCGAACATTGATTCCTTCACTGTACTATACCATATCTTACATTGTCAAGAACAATGAAATCATCATTGTGTATAACAATGAATGTGGCCCTTTTACAATGGATTTCAACTGCATTATACAATGATTTTCGGTGTATAGAACGATGAAGTCAGGCGATGGAAGTCAGTGTGTCGAACAATGCTTGTCAACGTTACTTCAGCTTCAATCGGCTTGTACGGAAAACTGGAAGACGGGAGCAAATATATGTATAGATAGACTAGCTACAATGTACAGGACACGCCGAGATCCACTACGTCGAACCAGGACACGCCGAGATCCGCTACGTCGAACCGCATCAGCTGGTGTGGGGGTACAAGGTATGGGACAAGAAAATGACCGTGTTTATGCGACGTCCTTGCTTGACCGTGACAAGGGCGTCTTGTATGCCAGGTGGGTGAGCCCTCCGCGCACTGGAGCGGAGACGGCAGAGTCGCGGTCGTCGAATGAATCTGTCGAGTAGACACTGCTCACCTTGCTCGAAATGCGTGGAGCTCGTCCGCAGTGAGCGACTGCGCCCATGTAGCGCGGTTCTACCCAGTTGCTCGGGCGAGATGTGGAAGTCGCAATCTGCTCGCGGATCCTCCGCCACAGAGTGAGATGTCGGGGATCCTTGCATGGGTCCTATGCGGGCTTCACGGCGGGTGAAGAATGGGGTGAACGCATTTGTTGGACAGGTATTGACGTTGGAAACAGAGGGAGCTGCAAGAACGGCAACACGACCGGACTTACTAGCCTCGGGAGAGCCTCCAGCATCTCACAGTCCGGCTGTGGTCGTTGGTTGTTCAGCAAATGTGTCCTCTGCACGTAGAACTTAAGATCGATGCACCAGATGATTGGGGATCCTAACATATTGCTCGACGACTTTATGACTGACGACTGAAACCAGAGAACACTCGTAAACGACATAATAGTGTGAGGTCTGAAATCACTCACTATTACATTGTTACAATGCTACAAATGTGCGCATATAGTTGGCTATAGCGCAGTAAGAATACCTGAAGCGTCACTAGATGTGATCCATACTCACCTTACTCCCGTTCGAGTAAACCATGGAGTCAGCAATTGCCCTGCGGGAGTGATGTCGAGCCTTGGTTGCACATGGAGACAGAGGAGGCTCAGGCGGAGGCGGGAGTCGACATGGTGGTGGTTCGAGGTCAAGATGGAAAAAGGGCCAAACATCGCTGCATCCGCTTGACAGCCCTTCCCAACGATGACGTCATTGAGCTCTTTCCGCAAAAGGAAGTAATAGACGCTCGCCGTCGAAGTCACGGACGTGTGCGATTCTTTCACTGGTACCTTCAAGTTGCACGCCAGTAAGTATGTCCGCGCTATCTGTATCTTCAGTCGGTCCGAGAACACGCCTCAGGCTCACTTATAGTCCGCTGCTGAACATGCGTCATACACTGATGATGACTAGGTAGCCTCGGCAGATCTGAGCCGGCCTCAGGTGCAACTTCAAGTGCACTGAGGGTGTGCTCCGTGCAGTCCAAAGGCTTGGATGTTACTCAGCGGACGTGAGTGTATGAGTGCATGAGTGCATGCTTGATCACACTTAAGAGCATTGATCCTATGCCTAGGGAAATTACGTATACAGGAAACATGCCGCGATCTCCGAGTCAGTCGACTGCGTGTGACATGCCAGTATTGGACACTGGTGGGCACCGTTGGCAGTGGGGACGACAACTTGGGGCCTAATAGACCAGGAGGAGGACCCCTTGTTTACTCGAAACTGGGTCATCCGTTTCTTAGACTTATATACAACATGTCTGAATGGCATGCCTTGCACCAGTAACATCAGAACACTAGCATTGCTAGAAGGGATCACTGACTGGAGGTGATTAGAGAGTGGAATGGTTCATTACATATGATAACCAGAGCCTCCTATGTGCTAATATCACTAGCAAATAACCCAGTAGCTATCTCTCGTCTCACAACGATCATCATCGTATCGAGCAGTAAATTCAAGTGCGCAGAACACTATCTTATCATAGATTCCCACGCCGATGTCATCGGTGTTTGAAACGATACTTATCATTGCTTATCGCTTCACACTGATTAAAAGTGGCGCAAATACCAGTGTACTATACAATGGTTTCGGAGTTTCATTGTGCGATACAATGAAATTCAATGCGTTTCCTTCCCGCAGTGAGAACTGGGTTAGCTTGATCAATCTTACCGTCCCCAAGAGGGACGCCTAACTCCCCAGAGCCGATGACGAGGCAAGAAACACCACCAGCGAGTGCACCGTAAAGGATCAAACCAAAAAAAGAACCAGTCATCGGCGACACAAGCACACATGATGCTTCTCAGAGCGAGGAAGGTGGAAAACTCCCCGCTGAGAGCGGAATGAGGTAGTTTAACCGGTGGGACGTGGTGGAGGTCGACAACCGTGGCTCGGGTCGTCGGCCTGAGCACTGCGGTGGAGTATTGATGACTTGTTCGCGTTGCGTGTACTCGTACACGAGGCGTGTTGGTACACGACGGGGCGTGTTGGACTTTCCGAGTCGGTGCCGAGTAGTCCAGTACGGCACCGCTCATACGGACTGGTAAGATTCTGTCGACGTGAGCATTGGACCATCCAGCTTCGTACGCATGTCGCCGATGAGATGCTTGAAAGCCCGCACATCGCGAGGGCGATGGGTGGTCAACATGCCTTTCGCGCAAGGTGCCATGGGGCCAGAGATTACGTACCTGTGGGTGGACCGCGGTCCGCCATTGCATGTTTGAGGTGACAGGTCAAATTCTGGACTGGCCGCGGGCGAACGGATACATCGAGGAAGGCTGTCAGTGGAGTCGAGCTTCTGGAACGGGCTTGGTAGGCTCGCTAGCCAGCCTCTCGCTCTTCGTCACTGTCCCTCAGAGCCTGATGGTACTACTAGGGACAGTCACGGTGGCCCTGAGATGCATGTCAGACGGCAAGACTAGTATTCCAACAATGCAGAGATACTATTCATGCTGAAGCGGCGGATGTTGTACTTCGAAGTTAAGTTTGAGCTCTTGCAAAAGCTTGCTGAGCAGTTGGAGAAGTGAACGTGAACTTAACTAGTGAACGGTTGAACAAATCCAGTGAGTCCGATAGCCGGAAGCGCTGGGTAACGGTACGCCAGGACTCGCGATCGGATTATGGATAGGTACAAGCTGAAGTACTTCGTCCATGACTGTCTACGTTTGTACAAAAAGTCAGCGCTGCAGCACTCGTGTCAACGAGACACATGAGAACCGTGGTGAGTCTATCGAAGTACAGTAGTACGTATCAGATAGATAGCACGAGAACAGGAGTTTGGACACTTTGAGTGGTGCCATCCTGCGGGAATAATATTATCGGAGCAGGTCTGCAAGAAAAGAAGTCGATATTCTCCATCCATCGGAATCAAGGAGGGGGGTTTCGCATAGTGGTAACGAGATGACACAGTCGGGCAGGTTCGCGGGAATAGACATACATCCAGCCGGGCACGAGATACAATTGCAGAGTGAGGCTCGGACGCACCTCATCTACAGGAAGACAAGAAGGTGTGTCTGTATTATAGGTAAGAGGGTATCCAATAGTATAGAAGGAGGGTATACAGACTAACGATACATTTGAGTCCACGTTGTCATCTCAGTACTTCGGAATTAGACCATTCTGAAATGCGTTGACAGCGGCCTGGGCATCGCCGAAAAGCGTCTCCAACAGCTTCGTCTCGTCGACAGTGAAGGTGGAGATGTGCTGAAGATGTGCACCAGCAAAGTTCGGCTTCTCGTCCTGCAACCTACGAGCGACGGTCTGCCTCCAAGCCTTCCAGACTGGAGTGTTGTTGGGGAGCAGAAGTGCGAGTTGTTCCTCAACCTTCGCCGGCTTCAACATCTGCATCAAAAAGACGGCAGCCATGGTCCTCGTACCGAGGCTGTGGCGCTCCATCGTCGGCGCCTTCAACAGATCCTCAAGCACGAGCCGCTTCCATGCGGCCTTCTCCTGAGATGCGACGTATGCATTGAACAGCCAAGAGATGGCCATGGCTAGGAGGAAAAAGAGCTGCCCGAGAACGGTTCCGAACGGAACGAAGAGAAGTTGGACGAAGCACTGCGTGGAAAGCAACGTGCCAGCGGTAGCGAGGCTCGTCAGGGAGCTCTCGTTCTTGAATCGGACGGTGAAGCGTCCGCGTGTGACGGAGCTGACCGCGTCCTCCGAGCCCTTCAGTACAATGAGCTCGTTGCCAGCGTCGAGGTAGCCGTCCCCAGCGGGCGCGCCAGGGGTGGTAGCGGGTCGAGTGAAGGTGAGGTCGCCGGCTTGGAGGCGGGACGATGCATATCCGCCCACTGCCATGCCGAATATGATCAACGTGAACGTCTTCCAATCACCGGTAACGCCGCATGCGGCAGCGGCAGCGGCGCTGGCGGCGATCGGCACAATGACTGGTGCGTTCACCCTAACAGAGGGATGTTCTTCACTGTTGGGCGCACTGTCGAGGTCGACGATGGTGACGGAATGAGGGGTAGTTACTCGTCCCTCCGCGACGATCATCGGCACGTTCTTGGAAAAATCCACGAGGAGTTTGCCAATGGGGCCGGTCATGGCCATGACAGTCCCCGAAAACGACGCAACAAACTTGGGGCCGTGGGTGGCTTCCGCATTGGAGTTCAATGCGGCAAGGTCAAGGCTGGATGTATGGGCACCGTCGAAAACCTGTGCCTCAGAAAACGCCGCATAGGGCTTCGCGATAGTGTGGGTTCCCGGGGAGACATGTAAGGCAGGCAGGCGACGCCGACCCTCGGTGTAGGCGACTCGGTAAGCACCAAGCGTCTGCTCGCCCCCAACAAAGCCGAGCAGCGAAGTGGCGAACGACTGTTGATGTTGCATAGTAGATAGGCTCTGTGAAGGATGCGAGTGGCGGGAGCTGAGGATTGAGTCAGGATCGAAATCGCATCGGCCTTCTAGGACATTGGCTTGTACGCGAGAACACACCTGAGATGATACAATCGATGTTGATGGAACTGGGTGGGCCGAGAAGAGGGAGTGTACTGGTGAGGGGAGGATAGAACGTGTGGGAGTGTGACTTACAGCCTGGTGAACGCGTTTATAGGCCCGGGGAAGTTTGACGAGGGCAGTGCGAACCTTGGCACCTGACAGCCGGGCGGTGGTCCATCCCAGCGTCTATTCACCTGTCGCCTTCCACTAGAACATCCTGAGGCCGCCCAAGAATTGCCTTCTACGACTTCTCGTTTCTTCCACAAGAACGGTGTCGGTACCCGCCGCCAGTGCCAACCTATAATCGCGCTGGGCAGTGCAGCCAGCCAGTGCACGCAACATATCATCCTCAATGCTCTTCGGGATGCCCTGTGCCACAAGTCATTCCATACGAATACAAGTAACATCGCCGCGGATGCCCTGCGCTGTACATCCAATCACCCGATGTACCACGGAAGCCGGATATGCAGAGCTCGCCTCATCAGAGAGTTCGCGCAGGAGGAGGCTATCCTTTACACTGCAGAGTCCCTTCGTCTACAGCGACTCCCAGTTATACTCCTCAAAGTACAGCGGTTTATTCGACCTCATGAGACTCGCGGCAGGCCTCGTGCCACACATGCCACAGAGGCGTACCGCTGGGCAGCATTCACTCTAGATGCGCCCTCAAGTCCCGTAATTTCTCCCGGAGAGTCAATCACGGTGGCGGCGGTCCTGTTACCGAACTGACATCTCCTCAACATCGGGTTCCCGAGGACGTCCACAACCAGGATGCACCGAAGGACGTTGAGCTTGTTGTACGAGGATGTGCTGGTGGTGAAGCCACGAGACGACGGAGATGAGAAGCGTAGACTCTGAGGCACGAGCAGGAACTGCAGAAGGAACTGCAGCCCGAGGAGGAATGCACACAGAATGACGGGGCAGTGCTCATGGGAGCTTTCGAACTGCACGGCAAAGCGACCGCGGAGCATGGGAGCCACGCTCCTATCAGAACTACGCAAGATTACGATGGTCGGCATATCGTAGCTCTCGAACCACCCGTGGGCAACAGGCGGCGCGTGTTCAGAGACCACATCGTGACGGTAGACTTCGCCATGACCCAGAAGGCTAGGCAGTAGCAGAAGGCACCAACGAGGATCGTTGCGGCACGATACCGGTCGCTATAAACAGCGCATGTGATGGTTTTAAGAGGGTGACAGAGATCAGGAAGACAGCTGCTCATCTGGAGAATGTGTACGGGATTCTAGGACACTCCCCGTCTTTCCGGGTCCTAGGGAATCAACACGTCGACAGGGACCGACGGTCATAAGTCATCGATACCTCCACGTCGCCGCATTCCTTCATGAGCATGGCCGCCAGTTGCCCTGCATGAGGGATGGTGACGTGCGGCAGTGTACTCGGAGCCTAACCTGCAGATAGTGCGTGGTCGAGCGCAAGCTCTAGTACTGCAATGGCATCGGTTCTGCCCAGGACGCTCCAGTACTTGGGACCCCGCCACCTGTCCGTATCGTTTGGCGATCTGATAGCTTCCTGGGCAGTTGCACCGACCCCACCAGTGCCCTTGTGGGTGGAGATGAGGAAGCATCATGACCTGCCACGCCGCCTCGGCACCAAGGAAGCCAGATCGTGTGGATATATCGAAGGAGATAGTGCTGTCTTGAAGAGGAAGGATGGGAGGCATCTCACTGGCATGCGCTTTAGGGAAGTTCCAGGTGAACCCATGACTAGTAGCGTTCCAGACCAGATGTCACAGCTACGTCAGGCGCTGGACGATGGGGCGGTGCGTACCAAACCATACGAGAACTCAAAAAAATACAGGGACGCACCATGAGCTGAACTGCTGTTGCGTTTATTGTCTTTGATGTGAGGTGCGTTTGACGGCAAGTACTCAGCCTCAGCCTGACAGTATTGGGACTGTTCTTATGCTTTCTGAACCTACACGTGACAGCACTCAAATACACCTGAAGCTGATGACATACCTGAATTGGGACTACAACGGGAACCTTCACAGGTTAGAGTTGCCTTGGATGATGTTCTACAATTCGTAGATGTACACTTTGATCACGACAGCTCTAGTCATGTGACAAGTATCATTTCGACTGACGGAGCTTTTCCGCCAGTTCGAACCCGCTTGCAATGTGATCGAGCCGAGCATCAATGACAAAGCCCTAGCAGAAACTTCAGTCTGCACTGCTGGGTTAAACATAATGAGATGAGAGAACGAACCTTCTTCTCGTACTCTAGGACACAGGAGTGCGGTTAGATCAGCGTTGAATGTGGATTCATGTGCTGTGAAACAAACGCACCCTTGAACTCGGCTGACAACTTGGATAACTCAACAATGCGGGCGGTGATGAACTCTCCTGGATCGAGTTTCTGCTCGGGCATCTCCAATTTCTCTGGGAATGGAACATCAACCGTGACTACCTTCATATTGGCATTCGTCATCCCTGTATTCGGATTATGAGCTTGTGTCATCGAGTGCAAATCTTGTAGAACCACTGGCCTGGATCGCAGACAAGCAATGGCGATGTCTGTATCACACTGGTTGCTTTGAAGCCAGTCTCTTCTTCCAATTCTCGGATAGCAGTCTCCTCGGGAGACTCGCCCTCACTGATAAGACCTAGAGTACGTTGTACCGTTTGCATCAAGACTATGATAGATGAACATTGCCCGCGACCCTTACCAGCAGGAAGTTCTGGATGCATCTACCGTCAAGAGATGCATATCAACAGCTACCGGCGAGATTGGACGTACCGACGACATATCGGTTAACAGGTGGACGGAACTGCTCGATGATCACGGTGGAAGGTGGGAAAGCACCTGATTCTGACCGGAGGATGGCCAGAATGGCCACGGCTATATGGCGGCATCATTAAGAGGTCGAAGCAGAATCACAGACTGGGTGATCTCCCACCGTCAATGCCTCCCGAGGACCGCGTCGGTCGTTCGGCGTACTCCCAGAGCCGCTAAAAGGCGTCATCAGGACATGAGCAATCCCGGAGCGCTGTGACTGCAAACGCGCCTCCTTGCCCGTCGGGTCTTTGTACGTGCATTTCTTGAGCTGAACCCACCTAAGATGGAGGGACACGGAACGCCGTTCAACCTCGACGGGTTCGGGACGCAAATCAGACGGAAACTCACTTCGCGTCCGCGGTAGACAAGTTCTCGACTGAGACGACTTTGGAGTCTGGCATGTTATGCGGCTGAGGCCTGAGATAGATGCTACGATGACTTGAGATTGAATGCGAGAATGGGTAGAAGATGCGAGGTCGACGACGGATGGTGGGCGGGCGGAGGAACATGACGCCGTGACAGTCGCCCGAACTCGGACCGGCTTCCCTGCGGGGGACTGAAGCGGTCACGTGCAAGTATATATACGATGGGGAAGGAGGGACATCTTTGGCTTTCACTCTCATCTCTCGCTATCCGCTCTCCATCGTCACTAGCATCTATCGCAATGGTCAAGGCAGTTGTTCTCGGCGCAGCAGGTTCGCATTTTCTTCCATTAACCACAAGTACTGGCCATCCATCGCGCTTGATCAGGCGGTATCGGCCAGCCCTTGTCTCTCCTCCTCAAGCTTAACCCCGCCATCACCGAGGTCCGTCCAGTATGCCTGCTATGATACCCATAGTGTCCTCACATGGAGCGTAGTTGAGCCTCTATGATATCGTCAACACTCCCGGTGTCGCCGCCGATCTCTCCCACATCGCCACCCCCGCAAAGGTCGTTGGCTACCTGCCCCCGATGATGGTCTCAAGAAGGCTTTGACTGGTGCTGATATCGTTGTGATCCCTGCTGGTGTGCCGCGGAAACCAGGAGTATGTCCTCACAAATCTGCGTGTACTTCTCCGCTGATGCATTACCCTAGATGACCAGGTTAGTACTAACATCTTCATTGCTGAGCATGGTATATGCGTGCTAAACGTACGCGCAAAACAGGGACGACCTATTCAAGGTGAGCCCCTCTATCTGCGAAATTCTGACCGTTGCTTTGCTGAGATCTGAATGATCAGATCAATGCTGGCATCGTTCGTGATCTTGCAACGGGTATCGCGACCTCAGCACCGAAGGCGTTTGTCTTGGTCATCTCCAACCCTGTCAACTCGACGGTGCCTATCGTTGCTGAAGTCTTCAAGAAGAATGGCGTTTTCGACCCCAAGAAGTACGCGTCGCGCTGCAAATGCTCGTCGTTGTCTGCTCACGTTCGTCGCGCAGAATCTTCGGTGTTACAACCCTGGACGTCGTCCGTGCGTCAACCTTTGTCTCGGAGATTCTCAGCGACCTCTCTCTCGCACCCAATGTCGTCGTTCCGGTTGTTGGTGGCCACAGCGGCGTTACTGTGCGTACCCTTGAGACAACCAATCAGAAGACGATAATAACCCCACACCTTCCATAGATCGTTCCCTTGCTCTCGCAATCGTCCCACCCTCTCCCGTCCGGGTTTGCCCAAGACAAGCTCGAAGAGCTCACCAAGCGTGTGCAGTTTGGTGGTGATGAGGTTGTAAAGGCGAAGGATGGCGCGGGCTCGGCTACGCTCTCCATGGCCTACGCTGGTGTCGAGTTCGCGAACAAGATCATTCGTGCTGTGAAGGGGGAGAAGGGAATCGTCGCTCCTACATTCGTCCACCTTTCTTCGGACAAGGCTGGCGGTGATGCGATAAAGAAGGAGATCGGTCGTGACCTCGACTACTTCTCCGCACCGGTCGAGCTTGGGGTAAGTGTGCATTGCTCCTGATAACCGCACTTTGCTCACCAATCGAATACAGCCCGAGGGTGTGCTCGCGATCAAGTCGCTTGGAAAGATCACGGAGTTCGAGTCGAGCCTTATCCAGGCTGCCGTTCCTGAGCTGGCGACCAACATCGAGAAGGTACGTGGTACACAGGACAAGTTTGATGATGGACACTCACCGATGTTCATCAGGGTGTCTCCTTCATTGATTCGCCTAAGCTTTGAGAAGTCATGATGAGACCAACACTGTGAAGCTGTAACGTTGCTGTATATGTGGAATGTAACATCCGACAAGCATTGTATCTGCGTAGGCGTACACGCTAATAGCCGTCTCTGTCGTCTGAGACCCGATGAGAAGCCATTTGTCTCCGCTGAGTGTCTTCCAGCTTGGGGCAGTTCGAGATGCCGTGTCCCAAACCGCCACATACGGGACAGCCTGTGAGTGCTCCACCTTGTGCGGCACGCGGATCTTCGATGCTCTGGAGGAACGGGGGTACTCTATCGCCATCGTTCATCAGTACCCTCAACCAATGACGCGGATGCCCTCTGCCAATCTTGGAGATCAAGGCAAAGCAAGAGGATTGTGACGTACTTTTGACCGGCCTCCATGAGAAGATACTTGAGGTCGAGGAGCGTCTGCTCGGGGGTATTCATGTTGACGAACGTGGTTGCAATACCAGTCTTGCCGCTACGGCCCGTACGACCGATCTGATGGACATAGTCTTCGATCTCCTTGGGCATGGAGAAGATGATGACGTGCTGGATGTCGTTGAAGTCGAGTCCCTTGGAGGCTACTCCGGACGCGACCATGACGTCCTTGGCACCAGACTTGAAGGATCTGATCGCGTACTGACGTTCTTCCTGGGCTGCAGAGGGCGCAACGTGAGTCTCTTATGAACGAGTACGCGGGAGGCGGAATGACATACTCTTGGAACCATGAATGGCCACCGCTTCGACGCCTTTCAAGAGCAAATACTCTTGGATGTCTGCCACACTGATCAGTCGGCGGCTCTGTGTTGTCCGCAATCACGAGACCCACCGTCTACCTCGTTCTTGTTCTCACTGAAGATGATGACGGGCGGCGGCGTCTTTTGCAAGCATTCCAAGAGGTACACCATCTTGGCCTCCTGCTTGACGTACTCGACGACTTGCAAGACATCCAAGTTCGCTGCACCGGCACGTCCGACGTTGACGAGCACGGGCTTCACCAGCGACTGCTGCGCGAAGTCCTGAATCTTACGCGGCATAGTCGCGGAGAAGAGCAGAGTCTGCCGCTGACGCTGAAAGAGACTGTCGGTACGTGCGTGACGTTCATGGAGGTCTGTCTCACCTTGAAGAAGCTCATGATGTTGCGGACGTCATCCTCGAAGCCCAAGTCGATCATCCGGTCGGCTTCATCCATACAGAGGTACTTGCAGTTATCAAACGTAAACCGCTTCTTCTCGAGCATGTCGATGAGCCGACCGGGTGTCGCGACGACGATGTGGAGACCCTTGTTCAGAACGTGGCTTTGCTCGCCCATGGAGATACCGCCGATGCACAACAGGGTGTTAAGCTGAGGATAACGACCGTCCTTGACAAGCGCATCCGTCCATGTGAGGATGTTCTCATACGTCTGCGTCGCAAGCTCTCGAGACGGACAGAGAATGATACCGACAGGGCCTTCGCCTCGAATGAAGGGCAGTCTTGCTTCTTCCTCGAGTGCAATCATGATGAGAGGGAGGCAGAAGGCGAGGGTCTTGCCTGAACCTGTGAACGCGATACCTATCATGTCGCGTCCAGCAAACCTGCAGAATTGTGAGTCACGGCGAGAGTAGCTTGTCTTGTAAGTGCCACTCACGCTGTGGGGATGCCTTGCAGTTGGATGGGCGTAGGCTTCGTGATTCGTTTAGACTTGAGGAACTTGACAAGCGGTTCAGGTATCTTCATGTCGGTGAAGTTGTCGATGGGAAAGGGCACATCTTCACCCTCAACGATGATGTGGTGTTGTTCCCATATTCGCCTGTTCTCTTCCATGGGGCGGTTGCGCACGAACTTTGGTGGCCTCCATCTGGTGTATGGCGACAATGAGACTTCGGCATTATCATGGACGGTGATCACAGTACGTACGAAGACTTCATGGGCTCCATGTATTGCACGCCCTTGGCCAATTCAAGGTCGGAAGCGAGCTTTCTACGAGCCGCGATGGCAGCAAGAATCTCTGCGTCTGCTTCCTCTGCCTTCTCTGCGGTCGTCTTCTTTGCGTCTGACAAGAGGGTCGGACGGGAATGCAGGTACGACTGGTTCACGACTCACCTTCTGCAGCTTTCCGGTGGTGAACTTCCTGGGCCTCCATCAAGAGAGTCCTCTCCTTGCGAGCTTTCTCCCTCCGTCTCTCTTCTTCTCGCTCTGCGTCGTCGCGTTCCTCCTGCTCCTCCTGAATCCTTCGCACCTTGTCCTTTTCGGCATTTGCACCCCAAGACGTCAGTTTTGCGAGTTTGGCCTGACGCCTTTGAGCGACGGGAACATACGGTTGATAGGAGTCATCTTCGTCGTCAAGCTTGTATACGGGCGAGGGAGAGCGCTGAATGCGAGCACGTTTGTATGCTGGCTCAGACATGGAAGAATGGTAGCTTGGTGGTAGTCGTTAGATAGTGCGAACAGAGCCCACCACACGAAGCGCTCAGGAAGGTTAGCGTAGCGCCTGTCGGAACAACGGGCCGGGCCGGAAGGAAGGGCCTGGGGAGGATGAGATCATTTCGATGAGGACGACGACCATATGGCCTTCCTCAAGTTCACGGGCACATCACCGATACCATCGCCTGTGCTTCCTCTCGACGACCATGGCTGACACCCAGTTCGACCCCACCACACACCCTCACCGACGCGGTACGCCTTTCTCTCCCCCGTGTCCACCCACACTCTGATCAGTCTGTCTGACTAGTCAACCCTCTCACCGGAGAGCACGTCCTTGTCTCTCCCCACCGCACCAAGCGGCCATGGCTCGGCCAAACAGAGCCGCCCCAGCAAACGGCCCTCCCGGAGTACGACCCACAGTGCTACCTCTGCCCAGGTAACACGCGTGCCGGAGGTCAGCACAACGACAACTACGAGCACACCATGGTCTTCGAGAACGACTTCGCTGCCGTCCTCCCTCCTCCTGCGCCAGCCGCCCCTCCTGCGCCGCACCCGCTCCTCAAGACCGAGCCCGTACAGGGAGGCTGCGACGTCCTTTGCTTCCACCCCCGCCACGATCTCACCTTGGCGAGGTTGTCCACTCCGGATATTGAGCGCATCATAGAGGAGTGGACGTCTGTCTACAAGAAGCGAGGGGGGGAGGAGGGCATTAAATATGTACAGATCTTCGAGGTACGCTTGAACTTTCGATCATGGGATGGGATGGCTATGCTCACAATCGCGCAGAACAAGGGTGCCATGATGGGCTGTTCGAACCCTCACCCTCATGGTCAAGTCTGGTCGTTGTCTGCCGTACCCACGCTCCCGGCAATCGAGTTGGCGAATTTGCAGAAATATTCACTCTCCACCCCGCCTTCTGACGCCCCTCGTGGGCCTCTCGGCCGGTCCTGTCTTCTTTGCGACTACGTCTCCTTCGAAGTCACCGTGGCCCAGGGTGAAGGCCGCGTCGTTCTCAAGAATGACCACTGGGTAGCTCTCGTGCCTTGGTGGGCAATATGGCCATTCGAGATCATGCGTGAGCAATTTCGCTCTTCAGAGGACATTGAACGAAGCTCACCAAATCACAGTTCTCCCGTACAAGCGTCACGTTTCGTCCATCGCTCATCTCACACCGGCAGAGAAGACTGCCTTCGCGCAAATTCTCTCCGGGGTCACCATCCGCTACGATAACCTGTTCTCCTGTTCATTCGCATACTCGATGGGTATTCACCAACGCCCGACACCACCTACTTCCGAAGCCGTAGTGGAGGACAAGGACGAGGAGAATATCGCTCACTTGCATTTGCACTTCGCGCCGCCTCTCCTGCGCAGCGCATCAGTGCGCAAGTTCCTTGTCGGGTGAGTTTCGTTTCGTCTGTCATGGATAGTCTTGTGCGATCTGACAGTAAATGCCACCTAGCTTCGAGCTCATGTCCGAGCCTCAGCGCGATCTTACCCCGGAGCAAGCGGCGCAGAGGCTGAGAAGCTTGCCTGACGTGCACTATCTGAATGTGTCGGCCAATGCTGACAATGTTTCTGCGACGCAGGGAGTTAATGCAACCAACAGCTGAACTTCTGTACAAGTGAGGCCGTGTAGACGTGAAGAGCAGCATCTAATCCATACATGTAAATCCAACAGTGACATAAATCAGGCAGTGATAGAACGCGTACGAGGCCACACACAGATCGACGCATGCTCAATGATACGACTTCTTCGACCGCTCGATATGCGCGCGCAGCTTCTGCTGCTTTTCCCGCAACGATGCCTTCTTTTTGCCCCGTACCGCGCCGCTCGCGATAATCATCATGAGCGGCTTGTTGCGGGCCTTCTCGCGGTTGGTCGAACTGCTCGGGGCGGCCTTGTTCCGCTTGCCCTTGAGCGAGCCATACTTCTCGCGGCCCTCGCGGCCCTTCTCGATAGACGCAATACGCTCCGCGTAGTCGGCTTTCGCCTTCTTGCGCGGTCCAAGGATGTCGTTCTCGGAGATGAAGGTGTCGGCGAGGTTGCCGTCGGAGGATGTGAGAAGGGATTTCTTCTGGGACTCTAGCGTTGCGAGTTTCCGCTTGGCCGCGCTTCCCCCGCCGCGCTCGACTGCGTCGTTCGCCGCCTTGATTCGGAGGTCGTTGAGAAGCGCAAAGTCTGCGGGAGTGAGAATCTACACATCGAGAGGAGCGATATGAGCACCTGAACGTATGGAAGAACGCAAAAAGGCACGAACCTTCGTCGTTGCAAGGGTCGATATGCGTTTGACCTCCTCTTCCGTCGTTTCTTCCTTCTCGCCCTGAGCCCCTTCCTCCTCCTCATTTGCTTTGCCCTTCCCCTTGCGTTTCTTCTTCGACTTCTTGTCATCCTCGTCTTCGCTATCGCTGATCTCGAGATCCTCTTCGCCGTCAGAGTCAACGTCAACCCAACCGTCAGACGACTCGTCTGAGGAGTCGGTCTCGACATCCCAGCCTTCCCAGGCCGCTTCGTCGTCCTCCTCGTCGCCGGATGCAATGCCGTCTTCCTCGCGCAGCTTCTTGAGATGGTCCTCGAGGAGCTGAACGCGCAGTCATGAGAACATGAGTCGATGATCGGTAAGTGTAGCGTACTCACCACCAGGCCCTCGATGTCGACCGCAGCCTCGGCGCTGTGCCCGAAGGGTAACGGCTGGCTGCCTTTCGCGATGCCCATGCTCGCATCCTTGCCCCGCTCCCTCCGTTTGAGCATACTAGGATTGACTTCTCGGAAAAGCTGGAGCAAGCCGCGCGCAGCGGCGGTCACCGCCTTGTCGCGACTCTTCCTGTACTCGATGAGGTCCCCGAGCAGGTCCTCTTCCATCGCCCATGGCTGTCTCCTGCACACCTCGCGGATGGAGTTGATCCCTGCGGCGATAACTTCGCTCCCCACACCAGGGTGAACGAACTCGTGCGCAATCTTACGGATGACCGGGGTGATGGCGTCAGGGGGCGTGTACTCGTGGACAGACTGGGCGAGCGCAACGAGGATGGCGGGGATGCGAAGCTGGTGGTAGGTGAGGTACTTCATGATGTACGTGTAGAAACCTAGCACGCAGAGCTGGTGGCCACCCATGACTCGTGAAAGGAGCTGCATGATGAGGATTTTGTGGTCGAGCGAGAAGCGCTTGTCGTACTTGTTGAGGACGTCGTAGAGCTTCTCACCAAACGTCTGAGGATCATTCAGGAGCTGGATGGCGGGGAAGTTCGGGTTTGACGCTTCTGCCTTCTTTCGTTGTTTCTATGGACGAGCTGAGTGAGAGCGAGATGGAGAGGGCGAGCATGACGACTTACGGCCTTAATGGATCTCACTTGCTTCTGAATTTTCTTGTCGCCGCTTCGAGTCTTCTTGTTGATCTCTCTGCGGTGTTGAAGGGATTTGACGTTGGGGAGCTAGTCCCGAACATCAGTTGGCAGATGAAAGAAGGTCTCGATAAACGTACATCCTCGTCCTCGTCGTCACTATCCTCCTTCTCCTCGTCACTTCCGAGGAAGAAGTGCAGAGACGCACTTTGCACCTTGGTAACAGGGTGGAAGCATCCCAATGCGATGATGGAAACAGTTTTCGCGTCATTCCTGCCGGCGAGACAGTTGAAGCATGCGCTCAGCAGGATGAGGTACTTTTGAACGCACCAGATGTTCTTCCTCCACAGCTCCTTCGTAAGCACTACAGCCCACAGTGCCTCTTCGCCATTTCCCGATGAACCTGCGGCAGCTCGAAGCTTCCCCTTGTCTCCTACGACCTCGGCATCCATCCCACGTTCCACCATCCCGAAGAGCATTGCTTGCACGGCCCTGTTTAGCTTGTGATTCTTGGTGCGAAGGTTCGCAGTCCGGATGTCAGAGAGAATCGTTTTCCGGATAAATGCACGGAGGGAAGACGAGGTGGTGCGGGGGAGAAGGGGAAACAGAGTCTGGAGAAGACTGGCAAACCTCGTGAGCGGTCATGGTGCAACGATGATCTGAAGGAAGAAACATACGTGATGGATGTAATGACTTCCTTGTTCCGCAACATTACTAGATTCTGCACAAGCGACTTCCGAGTGTCTGGGGAGAGCGTTCCGTAGCTCTCCAGAAGTAAGGTAGAGATATGGGACGGGAAGTCCGTAGTCTCTTTGGGGTAACATTGGGACACCTGTAGGCAGATTGTAAGGTCGATTACCAGTTCTGACACAATGGCGAACATGCCTGTGCAATAAACGAGACGAGCTCTCTGAAGTGTTGCGCATTCTCGTCTGGGTTAATCTGGAAGATCTGGCGGATACTGTTATAGTGATTCCATTGTTGAAGAAACTCCTCTTTATACGCAGGGGGATCACGTTTGATGAGGTTTTGCAGTTGAGGTAGGTTCGAAGTGAGGAGGACGCCGCGACCCATGATGGAGGTCAAGTTTACAGACCCGAATGGAACTTGCGACTCTCAGCACAATGGGCGCTTGAGAAAATATTGGGTACCGGGTGAAGCGGGCCGCGCAGACGAGTACGCAACGGATATTGACGAGGTCTGTATTGCTAGCCCAGACTGGTTCAGTGTTGTACATACAGATGGCGAGCATAAAAACCATCAGACGGTTACATGGACATTAGTCACAGGAAGACAGCAAGAAGATATAGATACAAGGGTATATTTCATGAACTCGTGGCCACTCCCTCAGTCGGTGCGGGGGACTCTGTCTTGGTCGGGGCAGGTGGAGCATCCTTCTTCTCAGCCTTCTCTGTCGTGGGCGAGGTGACCCCTCCTCCGCGACCTCTACCGCGACCACCTCCTCGGCCGCCTCCACGAATGGCACCGCGAATGTTGATGGACTGTGGTGGCTTCTTCTCACCATCTTCCGCGAGTTCGTCCTTCTTGGGCTTGTTCCACTCACGCGCAGGTTTGCCAGAGTCCCATTCTCGACTTTGGGCCTACACAGAAATTGTCCACACATTGACTAGAAGGGACCGGTTCATCCTGCGCACCTTGTCCATCTTACGACGAGCGTTCTGTTCACGGGCTTTATCCACGTTCTCCTGCACCTTCTTTGCCTTTGCTTGCTTGACGCGTTCGGCTTCCTGCATCTTCTTGTATTCATCTTCGTCCGCTTGGACGTCCTTGGGACGGCTTCAGGCGGCGAATATTGGGCGGGAAGAAAGATGGTATCGTACCAGTCGTCGCTGCTTGATCTTCTCGTTTTGTTCCCTAATACGCACCATGCGCTCCGCCAGCTCTTCCTCACTAGGTTTCTCCTGGATTGACCGTCAACACCAGACACCTGTCTCCATTGCAGTGATGTGTACACACTCGCTGAGCACCACCGGTCTTGACACGATCATGGTTCACATATGGCTTCTTCTTCTCTTTGGGTTCCTTCTTGCCACCGGCAGTGGCGGAGTCGTCATTGTCGTCGTTATCAGCGTTGTCCTCTGCAGCATCTTCGGCGGCTTTGGACGCGTCTGCACGGGACGGAGAGGCGTCCGGTGCGGATGGTTTAGCTTCGGCTGAGTCTGGGTCGTCCTTGATCTTGAGAGCGTCGAGATCTAGACCGAGGGAATTGGGAGCGGCCTGGTCAGCGGAGGGGTTGTCTGACATGAAAAGGAAAGAGTGATGAACGTGTCTCGTCAAGAGACTAGGCTTGGCTCGACGCGAAGGAGAGATGGATGGGAGACGCGCAGAGACGGAAAGGGAGATGGTGGAAGATGCCGAGCCGTGACTTCATCGAATCCGGGCATTGAGATATAAAGCGCGTACGGATATCGCGACCGCACCCATCGATTTCCTCCTCTCACCATGTCTATCGCCAACAAGCTCTCTATCACCGATCTCGACCTCAAGGGCAAGCGCGTCCTCATCCGCGTCGACTTCAATGTTCCCATGCAGGATGGCAAGGTCACCAACCCCGCGGTAAGTACATCCGCGTCCTCCTCAGCTACGCGACTGACATCCTCGCAGCGTATCGTAGCTGCTCTCCCCACTATCAAATACGCCATCGACAATGGTCCGTCACCGAGTCGCCTTCATACCAAGCAATGACCTCATGAACTTGCAGGTGCCTCCAAGGTCATCCTCATGTCCCACCTCGGCCGTCCGGACGGCAAGGTCAACCCAAAATACTCTCTTGAACCCGTCTCGCACGAGCTTGAGAAGCACCTTGGCAAGTCGGTCACCTTTGTGAACGAGTGTGTCGGACCCGACGCCGAGAAGGCCGTGAACGAGGCCCCGGAGGGAACCGTGATTCTGCTCGAAAACCTTCGTTTCCACATAGAAGAGGAGGGCTCGAGCAAGGACAAGGAGGGCAAGAAAACCAAAGCTGATCCCGCCAAAGTCGCCGAATTCCGCGAGGGCTTGACCAAGCTCGGCGATGTCTACGTTAACGACGCTTTCGGCACTGCGCACCGCGCACACTCTAGCATGGTCGGCGTTAAGTTGTCTCAGCGCGCTGCCGGCTTCCTCATGAAGAAGGAGCTCGACTACTTCGCGAAGGCTCTCGAGCACCCAGAGCGTCCCTTCCTTGCTATCCTCGGCGGCGCCAAGGTATCTGACAAGATCCAGCTCATTGAGAACATGCTTGACAAGGTGGGTAATACAGACTCACCAATTGAATGACTCCTCATCAGGGTTTTCTAGGTCAACTCCTTGATCATCTGTGGTGGTATGGCTTTCACGTTCAAGAAGACTCTCGAGAATGTCAAGGTAGGATTGTGAACCGTGTTTGGTGGAAACATCTGAACCGTTCATTGTTCGCAGATTGGTCAATCTCTGTTTGATGCCCCGGGATCGGAGAAGGTCGCTGCACTGATCGAGAAGGCCAAGGCGCGCAACATCAAGATTGTGTTCCCAGTGGACTACGTCACTGCTGACAAGTTCGACAAGGATGCGAAGGTTCGTGAGTTGTTTACATCCATCGAGTGTACAAGCTCAAGTGATCCTCGCAAACCAGACTGGTCTTGCTACCGACGAGCAAGGCATTCCAGACGACTGGATGGGTCTTGATGCTGGCCCGAAGAGTCGCGAACTGTACCGCGAGGCTGTTCTGGAGGCGAAGACTATTCTCTGGAATGGGTGAGCAAAGTTTCGCAATATACTGAGGTGGGATACTGACAAGTTGAGGGTAGTCCTCCTGGTGTGTTCGAGTTCCCGGCCTTCGCTGCGTCGTCCAAGGCTCTGCTCGAGGCCACTATTGAGGCGGCTCAAAAGGGTGCCACCGTCATCGTCGGCGGTGGTGACACTGCGACGGTCGTTGCGAACTACGGCGCGGAGGATAAGCTCAGCCACGTCAGCACGGGCGGTGGTGCCAGTCTCGAGCTGCTTGAAGGCAAGGTGAGTATTGTCCTGAGGGTACGATATCAGATAGGTGTGCACAGATCTGATATCATCCATTTCAGACTCTCCCCGGCGTTGCTGAGCTAAGTGAGAAGCAGTGAGTGGACGATGCGACACTCTGAGAAGTCATAAGATGTCAACTTTTGTACCTGTAGTACGACTTGGACAGTAAGACTGTAATGCTAGTCACTAGAGCAATATGGATAGAGCCGAAATTCATGCGAACGAAAGGATGACCAGAGGCAAAAGAGCTGATGATGCTGCAACATACGAACTCGGAATCCATTACTTCGTCGACCGGAGGAGAGAGTCGAGAAGCGCCGAGGGACCCAAACCGTTTTAGGAAAGTACAGGCGCCAATGCGCCAGTGCGCTGAATCGTGGCTGCTCTCACAGGTCAGACTTGTCCGCTCACGACATCACTTGCATCTTCACGGGTGTCTTCCGTTTCTTTGTTGCGGGTTCGCAACACTTTCAGACACTCGTTCATACAATGGCTCCTGCTCGCCGTCGGTCGGGGAGGTCTAAGAAGACGCCGGACCCTGCGGGCGTTACCGATGACGATTCACAGGGGCATGTAGCTCAGGACCGGGAGGAAGGTGGACAAACTCAGGACGACAAGTGTCCGGCTTGCAAAGAGGACTCGCAGGATACACTGACGGCAGTGGAAAAGGAGAAGTGGGTTAGATGCGATGCGTGCAAGGTCTGGTTCCACTGGAGATGCGTCGGAGAGGGCGGAGACCTCGATGCGGTAGACAAATGGTGCGTGAACCCGTCTTGATCCATGCTCCGTATTTATGCACGGGTACACTCATCTCATCGTTCTGTGGGGCGCCACAGGTTCTGTAGACCGTGTCTAAACGCGAACCCCGCTCGCGTCGTGACGATGAAGCCGCCTGCGCGCAAGTCAACTCGGAAGAAGACTCAACGTGACTATGCTGGGCTGAACTCCGGGCAGGAGTCGGACCCACGTAGATGGCTGCGCATGATGGAGGGCAAGGTCATAAAGAAGGATCCCTTCAAGCGCATGATGGGGAGTGAGGTTGGAATTGAGTGGCTGGAGAATGACGAGGAAGCCATGAAAGAGCCGGTCCTCATTGAGTCAGAGGAGGGTTTAGGGATGAAGATGCCGTCACCAGGGTTCACCGTGGATGATGTTGCTGAAACTCTGGGGGAGGAGTATCCTGTCGAAGTCATTGGTACGTCGCGGTTCGACTCGCCGTCGAGTAGTGTGATGGATTGGCTCTCCGAGAATGTCGGAATCCTAATAATTGTCGTATGCACCTTCGTAGATGTCGCGACTCAGTCTAACGTCCCCCATTGGAACCTTGGCAAGTGGGCAGAGTACTGGAACACGGAACCATCCAAGCGAGACAAGATACGCAATGTCATCTCGCTCGAGATATCAGGCACGGAGCTCGCGGACAAGGTGCTTCCTCCGCGGATAGTGCGCGAGCTAGATTGGGTGGAGAAGTTCTGGCCGAGCACAAAGAAAGGACGCGGGCATACCTATCCCAAGGTTCAGTTGTATTGTCTCATGGGTGTTGGAGGGGCGTGGACAGTGAGTAGAAGAGATATCAATGCGACAGTCGAAGTGCTGACGAAAAACACCGTAGGACTGGCATGTGGACTTCGCCGGCTCTTCAGTGTATTACCATATCCTCCACGGAGCAAAGGTACGTATATAGCTACGAACTCCACAGCATCATCCTGATCATCGGGCACACGCAGGTTTTCTATTTTATTCGCCCTACCCCTGCAAACCTTGCTGCATATGAGCGGTGGTCCGGCACGGAGGTACAAAATCATTCATGGCTGGGCGACATGTGCGACGAGGTGTTTAAGGTTGAGCTCAAAACTGGGAACACCATGATCATTCCGACGGGGTGGATCCATGCCGTGGTCAGTACCCACGACATATCGCATATTCCCTGTGTCCACTCATGATATATTCGCAGTACACTCCCATGGATACCCTCGTATTCGGAGGCAACTTTTTGCACTCGTACAACGTCTCAACGCGTAAGTCAATATCTCTCGAGGGATTGTTTATTGAACCGCAGTGCTGAACTCATCTTGCTGTTTAGAATTACGCGTCCGAGAGATCGAGATTGTTACACATGTCCCCAAGAAGTTCCGGTTTCCCTATTTCGCCAAGTATGCGTCGTCATGATTACCATGAGTTCTGTTGCTTACTGAATCCATCATCATATTAGACTCTGCTGGTACGCAGGGGAGAAGTACTTGCGCGACCTGAAAGGCAAAGAAGAGTTTCCGCCGCGGATTCTCGAAGGGATCGAAGCGTTAGCTGAATTCCTCGTTTCCGAAGCTCGCGTCATCGAGCGCGGAACGGATTCTGCGAAGAGACAAGCGAAAGAGGAGGTCCCGGGCGATCGCATCAAGGATGCGCCAGCTTTAGCCAGAGAGCTGCGCTGGAGGGTACGACATGCCGCAGGATACTCGAGCGACGACGAAGGCCGCAGCAACCGTCACTCGAAGAGCAAGGCAGCAACCAATGGTGAGCCAACCTCCAACGGCGTCGGTCACAAACGCAAACGCGGTGCCATGGACACAGGAGAAGATGGACGGGATCTCTTCCGTAACTTCCAGCGTCCGACCTGGGAACGCGTCGAGGAGCGACCGACGCAGGTGACGAGCAGGGTTGTGAAGGCCCAGAGGCCGGACCGGAAGTCGGAAGGGTGGGCAGAGGATTGGATAAGAGCGACAGACCCAGTCTTGGAGGGGCAAGACGGGGAGGAGGCACAGGTTGAGTCCCGGCGAGACGTCATCATCAAAGTCCGCCGCACAGCGAAGGGCCTTGAACGACAGATGGTGGAGAGGACATTGGAGGAGTGGGTATGGGAAGGGCGCATTACACCGCCTGCGGAGACCCCGAAGACAGAGCCCGTGGACGTCACCATGGACGACCACCGCTCGCCGTCTACCACTCCGAAGGACGGGGGAAAGGATCAAGACGCGATGCAGGATGTGGGTGCCACGCCGGCGCCGCCTGTGGACACAGGTGCGAACGGGAAGGCTGCCGAGAGGGAGGAAAGCGGTTAGGGACTCGGGACTGGCTAGTATCATTATTGCCTGTGTTTGCTGGCGATATGTATCGACTCCGGACGCGTGAGGCGGAATATGGACTGTATCGTCGGTAGTGCTTAATATGTAGTTCTAAGTAGATGGTGATGATAGATTAATGACCGGAAGTTGGGGAACTCGGATCCGTTTATTCAAGCTGTGCTCATCCTCGTCCGTCACTCGTGTACCCAGCAGGCTACTGCCAATCCCACATCGCCCCCTCCCCGTCCCTCATCCCCTTCCGCCGCACTCCCCGTGAGTGCTGCTGGCTTGTTTGCGTCTCGGCGCTCTGCTGCATCTCTGGCTTGTACACTCCGTCATGGCCGATCCACAAGGGGACCACAGTTCTTCGCCCCAGCCTACCGACCGGCAGGCCCGTCGCCAGGGACTTCCTCCCAGCAGTGAGCAATGGAACAGCCCTCTCTACGACGAGCCACTGGACTATGACGCGCCTCCGTACGAAGAGCAGGACACTCAGGGCTACGGCGATGGACAGGATAGTAACAGTGAGCTCCATCGCTCCTACTTCCCGCCGAACGTCCTAACACGGGCCTGAACCCATCGTACTCTCACTTCACTTCGCTGGCAGCAAATCCTCTCATGCGCCACCAAAATCGCTCTGTCCCCGCGATACACACGCAGATGCACCAAGATCAGTATGCAGAACATGATACCGTACCTCCACTTCCCTCTCAGTTCGACTCCCAGTTCGATCCGAATGGTCTTGCGGATCAGTTTGGTAACATGTACCTGGTTCAGCGGGGCCCACAAATGCGCGGACCACCAATGGGAGATCCTATCCCCCGTGCGGGCACGTCCATGTCTGTGCGATCCATGCAGTCGCCCCAGCGTATGGGCCCACCTATGAGCGGCGGCCTTCCTCTCTCCCCAGACCAACATACGCGACGTTACCCTCCAGGAAGGGCGGACCCTGCCATGCGGTCCAACTCGGTTGCTTCCGGAGGCAGTGGTACCAGTGGATACACAAGCTTCCATAGCGAAGGCTACGACACCGAGACAGACATCACCAGTTTGTATTCATACGACGAACCGGCGTTACAACAACAGAACACTCATGGCTATGGCCCTGGTCAAGGACCCCCACCACCTCCTCAGAGCTGGCATGGCCATGGGCCTTATCAAACATACCCTCCTCCACAGGGTGAAGGTAACTACCTGTACGCCGCTGCCTCAGATGTGCTCGGAATGGGCCCTCCTCCTGGTGGAGCCCCCCCTGGTCCTCCGATGCATCCCCAGTATCCACCAGGACCGTACGCTGGAACATACCCTCCCCCGGGTCCCCCACAAGCCCCTTACCCTCGTCCGGGTCCATCTCCCTCCCCTCATGCTCCCCAGAACTATGGTCAAGGCATCCCCGCTAGTCAGTCCGCACCATACCTCGGACCTGGTCCATATCAGCCCGGTCAGGGAGGTTATCCCTCCGGTTCGCAGACCAGCTTGACGAGAGGTCCCTCGAGCGCCGGCTCGTACCAGACCGCTCCTCCAATGCCTCCTATGCCTCCAGATGATTCTGATTTCGAGATGAACAGACCGCGCCTGCAACGCTCCGAGACTACTGCCTCCGTCAATCCTCGCACACAGAAGACCAAGGCCATCGACTTGAGCGCCCCACCTTACACGAAGGAATATATCGACCAGTACCGCCAACGAATCAAAGACGACCCTGATCCTGAAGCGCAATTTCAATACGCAAAGTACCTCATCGACGCTGCCAAGAAGATCGGAGGGGACGCCAAGGACCAGCGCGGTGTAAGGAGATACCGAGACACGCTCATCACTGAGTCGTTGAAGGTCATCCGACGGCTCGCTACCCAGGGCCAACCCTACGACGAGGCACAGTTCTTCCTCGCCAACTGCCATGGTACTGGAATGCTTGGGTTGCAAGTTGACCACGAGCGCGCCTATCACCTCTACCTGCAAGCCGCGAAGCAGAATCATCCAGCAGCATGCTACCGCGTCGCGGTTTGCAACGAAATCGGGGCCGGTACACGTGCAGATCCCCAGCGCGCCGCGGCATTCTACCGCAAAGCTGCTTCGCTGGGAGACACCGCAGCCATGTACAAGCTCGGTGTCATCCTGCTACGCGGATTGCTCAAGCAGCCTCCAAACCCGCGGGAGGCGATTGGCTGGCTGCGCCGTGCGGCGGAACAGGCGGACGAGGAGAACCCCCATGCGCTTCACGAGCTGGCGATGCTGTACGAGAGCCCAACGAACGGGATTGTCCCTCACGACCCCGCTTATGCCAAGGACCTCTACACGCGCGCCGGCCACCTCGGCTATACACATTCGCAGTTCAAGCTCGGGCAGGCATACGAGTACGGGTCGTTGACGTGTCCTGTCGACCCGAGGAGATCTATTGCGTGGTACACGAAGGCGGCGGAGAAGGGGCATTCGGAGGCGGAGCTGGCATTGAGCGGGTGGTATCTCACGGGAAGCGAGGGTGTGCTGAAGCAGAGCGACTCGGAGGCATATCTATGGGCGAGGAGGGCGGCTAACAAGGGTCTGAGCAAGGCAGAGTACGCTGTGGGTTACTACGCGGAGGTCGGGATCGGTGTCAAACAGGACGTCGAGTTCGCGAAGCGGTGGTACATGCGCGCTGCGGGTAAGCTCGTAGGTCACTCTGCCCGTGAACGCCCTTTGACTGGTTTCTGCAGCGCAAGGCAACAAGCGGGCGATGAACCGTTTGACGGAGATGAAGCGGAACGGGAACAGGCGGGCAAATATGGCACGGCCGACGCGTCAGGACGCGAAGGACGAGTGCGTTATTGTATAGTGCGAGTGTGGCGGCTGCGCTCTTTTGGAGGTCCGTATATGTATACCTGGCAGGACGACGGATGTAGAGGGATGTACTCACATGATCCATTCTCAATTCTTTCTGTTCACGCTAATTAGAAGGACACGGCTGGAATAGCACAATTGCCCCAGACATTCAGACAGAAGAAGGCCCATCAAAGGGCTCTCTGAGCATCGCCGAGGACAGTTGCTTAACCACCTTATATCTATGTTGCACGCAAGTCAATAGCGCTGTATGGTACGGCGCATGCGCACATCGCCTGGCTAAGATACGAGGAACGTGATTTTCATGGCTTCCCAGCCTTGAGTTCCTCTAGGTACCGATGTGCACGCCCAAGCATCCAGATGGTGAACTCAAATTTAAAGTTCGGATAGCTGATCGCGACGTTCTTGTTGAACACGCCTTCGATTGCCTCCTGAGGCCATGAGCCATCCTGTCGCACGACAGATCAGCATGTCGCTACCATGGATCGTGATCGCGAGCAGAGCAGAAGAAGACTCACCGGTCGCTGGCGGGACATGACGAGCTTGACGGCGCGTTCGATTGGTTCGGGCTTGGGGTACTTCGCGTACATGAGCGCCATGGCGGCCCAGCACGTCTGAACGACCTGCGTCTGCTCATGCTCGACCCACTGCATGACCTCACATGCCTGTGCCAGGCCAGTCAGTCACCCGCAACCGATAGATGGGAGTACGCGACAGGGGGTACCTTGTAGCTCTCGCCCCACCCGCCGTCGGCGCGCTGCTTGCTGAGGAGGAAGTCGCACGCCTTGCGCGCGTGCTTGCTGTTCTCGTACGTCTCCCCGACGAGCGAGAGCGACTCGAGCGCGAACTGCGTCGCGTATGTGAAGCAGATCCCCCACGAGCCGAACCAGCCGCCCTCTGGCTTCTGGACTTGGTGCAAGTAGTCCACCGCCTTGTTGATTGTGCGTCTGAGAGGCGAGAACGATGGGTACCGGTGGTTGTGCGCCTTTACGCGAAGATACAAACTCACTGGATGCCCTGTACGCGGTACTTTGGGTAGTGTTTCCGGAAGATGGAGAGCGCAGTGATGACAGACGTCGTACATTCTGGATAGTTGAACTCGGTCATGATGTTGCCTGCACCGCGATACTGTTAGTAAACGATCGAGGTAATTGGGTCACAGATGGACAAGCTGATACCCACCGAATACCTCTGCGGGGTTCAGGTACTCCATCCATAGAGGGGCGCGAATCAACTCGTAGCTCGCAAAGCCACCGTCGGAGTTCTGGAGACTCAAAAGGATGTCCACAGCATCGCATAACCTCTCCTCTGAGACCAGCTTCGGCGCGCCCCTGGAACAACTCGGTGAATGGGTGGTCAACGGGCTGGAATTATATGTACTCACTTGACATGCTCTTGGATGTATAACACCGCCTTGAGACCTTCACCAGTGCAATCACTGACCGTGTACCCCTGCGTCTTCGTGCTGAACGGCCATGCGCCCTTTGTCGCATGTCTGTACGATGTGTGGTAATGGCGCGGGTTCTCCCTGATTTGACACTTATCCAGCCACTCCAGGATCTTCACCACGCTCCCCTTGAACTCGTCCTCCATGGCGAGCCCCGTCTCGACGAGCGCCTGCGCGGTAAAGCCGATATCCCACAGCTGCAAGCCGTTCGTGCCGCACATCATCATGCCCTCAGAGGCCATCCACATAAAGTCGTGGCGGCGCTCGTAGTGTTTCTTGTACGACGCGCTGTCCCGGCCCTCGGCGTGCATGCGCACGATCTGGTTCATCATCTTGTTCACCGGCCCAAGGTCCTGGCAGTCCGTGTTCTCGTCCTCTAGCACGACGAGCTCGTAGGCGCGGCGAACGCCGGCGCGCCGGAGGGGCGGGAAGGCGCAGCTCTCGTACACGCCGAGGATCTTGTACAGGCCTTCGAGAATATGCGAATGTGGGGTGTAGAGGTCAACCGGGTGGACATAGCTCCGCTGCGCGGGCCAGTCGATTGAATGGTAGTTTTGGGTATAAAGCTCCTGCAAGCGACCTCGTAAGCACGAGCACGAGGGGAGCAGGCGCCATGCAATGGACGTACCTCGCGGAGAGCAAGGACAAGGTCAGTCTCATCCACTTTGAACCGCACGCCGTAGAGATAACCCATAGGGAGGTAGACCATCCGCGTGTGGATCCACCACCTATGCGGATGAATGGGGATCCAGTCCGGGAGCAGCCTACATTGGACCTCATTAGACAGCACGTCGCAGCGCTTCGATGATCACCGTGGACTAACCAAAGCTCTGCCGGGACAGGGTGGTTGCCTTCCCAATCGTATACATTGAGGATGGAGAGCCAGAATTTGCCCCACGAGGGTGCGCCCAACGCCCCACCGAACTTGTGCAGACACGCACGGGCTTTGACCGCGACAGGGTGATCAGGCTTCACGCCGAGTATGCGCATGGCACAGTAGTTGAGTGCAGTGCCGAAGACGGTGCTGGGACCTTCGATATGACTAGAGCATGCTTCTCGTCAATGCACGGGATTGTAGCGTCACGCGTACAAAGAGAACGACAGTTTTAATTGAGCAGCAGCATCACTTACATTCCCCATCCTCCGTCCGTGTTTGCATGATTGAAGAGGTATCGAATCATCTCGAGCCTCTCCTCGACCTTGAATGGCATGCCTGTGACGTACGAACCAATGACCAAGCCCGGAATGAGGAACATGGGACCTCCATATTCTCCCGGCCAGTGCCCGTCCTCTGTCTGCAGATGTTTGAAATACCTGTAGCTATTCCGCGCGGCCTCGAGCGCGTTCTCCGGCCTGTGAAGCTCTGGGAGATCGAGGGGCGCGCCGAGCCAGTACCTGTCACAGTCGGACTGGGGCCACGCCGCGCACTCTTCGTCCGTGCGGAGATAGTGCCAGGTGTGGTCGCCCTCGTCGGATATGCGCAACCGCCAGCGGGCGTAGTCTGTGAAGGGGAGCTTTCCGGACGAGGGGACGTCGAGGGGCGCGTATGCAGACATAGCGAACACGGTGGCAAGGCCTGGAGAGTGTGCGAGCTTAAGACTACGCGGGGCGAGAATCAGTAGGATATCATATACATATGGCGAGAGACCCGGCGAACGCGGGCTGAGGGGGCACGGAGAGTGGGACCACCCAATTTACGCGTACCAGGGGTAGTCTTCCCACGGTCCCTGGCCTGTTGGAGCAGCCAAACCTGGGTGTGGATATGTACAATCACTGCACGACTTGGTGAACGAACGGCCTCGGTTCGCTGTGCTGGAGCTGCGGTGGAAGATTGGAACCGTCGGGACTGGGACTCGAGGGACGTGGCGGGAAGACATGCTGGGACGGCCACGTCGTCGTGGCCTGGCCATGTACGATGAGCAGGCTATGATGACGATCGCATCCTGGGTACTGAGAGAAAAGGAGAGGGTGAGCCTGACTCTGTCTAGTCTGCGGAAGGCCTCGATGATGGGGAGGAGGATGCGGCAGCGGACCGCACTGGCGATCAACACTCGGTGCTTGGTTACAGTCAGGCTGCTGCTTCAAGCTTCGGAGAGTTGCTATTGAGAGTACATGTACATGTTATGCTTGTATATGGCATTCTGACTAGGCAAAGCATGTCATTACATACCATGAAGGAAGAGTCTTGTCCGAGTCGCGAGCGTTGCTCCGGAACTTCAAGCAAGTTCAGAGATTTCAGGATTATGTATTATTGGATGGCTGTACCTGTGGGCTATTCTATCAAGCTCGATAGAGAGTATCAGCTGGTATAACTGGCTCTGAAGAGTGTGTAGGTTCCACAATGTAGTTAGAGTGCAAGAGAACCGAGCGGGCTGCCTAGGCTCGTCGAGCGCCTAAAGCATACCATTATCATATAGACGAACTTTGGCTTTCACCGCAGGTAGTACTAGGTAGTAAGGCACTTTAACTTCAGATCACTGTCCGGTAGCGCGTCTTGCTGCACCTGGTCGAAGGTGCATTGCCGCTTAGCTGATGGGTCCTCCCTGTGCGAGAGTTCGTGTTTGGGAAGGGTGCTGTCCATGCTCTTGAAATCCTTGAAGAAGGAGGCAGCGCTCTTGAAGTAAGTATCTCCCGCCCCGGCCCGAGATCCCGGAGCGCGCGTACAATCTGGGGGAAGCAACTTCATCGACAGCGCCAAGCCTGCTCGAGACCGTGCACCGACGTACACTGACAGTAGACCGACCGCGTCCTATCCAACCAAAACGCTCTTGGGAAGAACATGTCAAACACAGAGGTGAGCAGTATTCTTTTCCTCAGCTCGTGGTTAGTACAACGCTGACCTGCGCCACACCACATCCGCCGACGCGTTAACTCGCAGATCTCGCTCCTCGAGCACCTTGACACGCCTCTGAGCACCTGCCTGAACGAATCTCCAGACCATACACTCAAGTCTATTATCCAGGGGAGGAAGAAGAACACGAACAGCAGCGCGTACATCCTCAGCGATGCCGACGCGGAGCTCATCCTCAACATCCACGTACGTCCCCCTCGTTCCCGTCCGGCGGTCGTGTAAGGTGGCCCAATGCTGAAGCGCGGCCTGCATCTGCATCTGCATCATCCAATACCCGCATCCACGCGCACGCCCCGCGCTCACCCCACTCTGAACTCACGAACCCGAACCGCGCATCGGTGGCGCGAACTGCCGCAGTTCAACCAGACGGTCAAAGTGAGCGCGATCGTGCTCCACACGCGCGACGCGGCGCTGGGCCCGCGGGAGCTCCGGTTGTCCAAGAACAAGCAGGCGCTGAGCTTCTCGGACGTGCAGGACGACAAGGGCGAGCAGGAGCTGGTGCTGGGCAGGGAGGACGTCGAGGAGGGGCGGCGGATCCCACTGCGCTTCGTGCGCTTCCAGAGCGTGAACAGCCTGCATGTGAGTCGGGTACGATATCGACGACGGTGGGATGGAATGAGATGGGGTGGGATGTGTAGAGCGCGTTCTGACTTCTGACGTCGGTGCGCGCAGATCTTCATCCAGTCAAACCAGGAGGGCGGCGATGAGACGCGTATCGACGCGATTGACATTCTTGGGATGCCGGTCATGTATGCACATCCACGCTCAAAGTGCTCGCAGGACGGTGTGTGCTGATATCTGATCACTTTTATGCAGGGGCACAAGAGACGTCAGCGGGCTGAAGAAGGTCGGCGAGGACGAATGAGAGTTGGCTGCGGGATTCCGTGCAAATTGGACAATGATGTAGCATATACTAGAGAGGTAGCGTTGTGCATGAAAGAGATCCACTGTACACATCCTGAGAGTCGGTTGTACGATACAGATAACTTACGCTGGAACGATGGCGACACAGCGTGTGTCCTTGTTGTGTCCGAAGGTCGTATCACTTGCCTTCGATCTGCAACCACATACTCCATCGTCTCCTCGCCTCTTCGTCGCCCTCAAACACCCAATTGACTTTGCGGACTTCGGAGAAGCCTTCGTCGACCGTGGGCTCCTCAAAGTCCGTGCGGTAGCTGTTGAACGCCAACATGGGCAGGAGCGACCGGTTCGGCTGTCCCATGCATGGTAGGCAGATGAGGACAGGCATTGCGCGAGGTCCGAGCGAACGACAAGACGCACCTCCGATGCGGCGAGAGACGGCGGCATGTTGAACGCGCGGTACAGGTTGTTATGCCAAGCGAGCTCGAACGAGCCCGCGAAGTGGAAACACCTGTCAAGGGGCCGTCATGGTGAGCATGCGTGGGCCGTGGCGACGGGGCGAGAATGCGAGAGGGTGCGCCCGACCTTGCCGGCACGCCGTTCTTCTTCGCGAGGTCGAGATAGAACTTGCGCGTCTTGACGTCGCGGTTCGTGTTGTCTGTCAGGGCAGGATGGCAGTATTCCATGTCATTGTCAGACCGACCACACGTCTGGCTTTCGACAGGGCGGCGATGGAGCGCACCGATGACGACGCTCTGCTTGGCCTTGAGTGCTTCTGCGGCGGCTTTGACGCACTTGTCGCGCGTCTTGAGCGTATCTTGGTTGATGTGCGCGTACCCGGCGGGCTCGAAGTGCGTGCGGAAGAACGAGGTCTTGCCGAGCGAGGGGTATCCGACGAAGATGACGAGTTCGGGCGAGGAGGGGGCAGGGAGGATAGGCGGTTCCGCGGGGACAAGTCTTGGCTCTACGGTGGGTTTGAGGAGAGGGCGGGCGAAGAGTGCGCGAGAGACGCACCGTCTACTGGTAGACTGGAAACGTTGAAACCGGGTAGATTGTAGTTTGCGGCGGGAAGACCGAGGAAATATTCCTGAAGATGCCTTTAGCGATTGATGGCGAGGAACATGTTGTGAGTGGGAAACACCTCGGGAGTATAGAAAGGAATACCGATGTTCAAGGCAAGTTTCCTGTCCGTAGAGGAGTGGTCGTTTGGACGACCCGCAGCGTCGCCAACAAAGAACGACTGGGGGACATCTGTTTCGGGGGGACGGTTTGAGCGAGAAGCCTACTGAGCTGTGATGTAACAACACAGACCTATTTGAACATTGTCTTGAGAGAATATACGCTCCAGTTCGTACCACATGCCAGGTATCGGTTTGCGAAAACCATCTTTTGCGGTAGCGGCGAATATGCGAAAGGGGACGTCGGGGAGCTATAGAAAGCAATGGATGAGACAGAAGGTTCCGAGTTGAGAAGACGCGGGGAGATTTACGGCATTGGCGATGAGGGGTATCTTCTGCTTCCAGTCGTTTATGAGAGCGGTGGTACGGAGGGCTTGGTTAGTGATGATGACGATGGAGTACCTGAGAAGATGGCAATATATGAGGAGCGGGAGCGGAAGGGATGAGAAGAGGACTGACCCTTGTTCGTGGACTTCCTTTAGCTTGTTGGGAATGGACTTGCGCCACCACTCAAACTTGGGAGGTGCACCCTTCTTGGGGAAGCTAGAAACGATGAGGCATCCGTCGAGGTCAAAAGCGGCGACTTTGGGGAGACTCTTGGGATCGCCGTGGAGGCCGTGGAGGCAAGAGCGGTTGGGACCGAGGGAGGGGGAGATCCAACGGAAGGTTGAAGAGGTGGCCTGGGAGGAAGAACCAGGTTTATCGAAGATTGAGTAGACTATGCAGCGCGCAGGGATCAGAAAGGTTGGTGAGAGCTCGGACAAGAGAGAACTCGCGTTTCTTGGAGGGTGCGGCCTGGTCCTGGTCGAGGCGGGCGGCGGACGCGGATCGTTTCTTGGGAGCTGGTCGCGGTAGCCGCGCGCGGTGTTGAGGCGATGGACAAAGTGAGAGGAGGAGGAGACGCACCTTGAAGCTTTGACATGGCTGAGCTGTGAGCAGCCCGCGCGAGAGCTCGCGGGACGGGAAGGACGCGTCTGAGGGCGAGTATTGTCGTAGTCGCGGGCAAGACGCGACCCGGGCCGAGCGCCGGGTGTACGGAGCGACGGGCTTGTGGCGGGGCAGGGAAGCGTTCAAGTTCAAGTTGAGGGTGGTTTCTGCCTTGAAACGGATGATGGCAACAGCTCCAACGATAACGCAACAGACGCACCCATCTCGACAATGGCCTATATATCCCCTCTGCGCACGGCCTCTGCGCATGTCCCCTTCTCTCGCTCTCAGCCATGTCCTCGGTCTTCTACCACTACCAGCCTCTGCCAGATGCTGACCCACTCCTCCAAGACCCGCCCCTCTCTCCCAGCTGGCAAAAACGCCCAAAGGACGACCTCAACCGTCGTCCCAGTCCCTCTTTTCAACTCCGTCCCACCATCCTCGTCCTTGCGACCGTCCTAGTCGCCATATCCCTCCTCTCCTTCTATCACGCTTCTCACTCTTCTCTTCAAACTGACCATCAAACACTCAACGACTCGACCGAGCCAGAACATGCCCCGCTTGCACGCCCACACGGCGTCCATGTCGACTATATACCCCATCACCCCCATATACCCAACCTCGAAGTCGCTCCCACCCCGTCGTCCTCTGCTGAACCCGAAGAGAGCCAGGTCTCTCAACCATCTCCACCGCCCTCGCACCGTAACCCTGTCACGTTCTCGCTCATAATGTTCTCCGAAGACTCGGCCGCTGAGGGTGCTCTTCTCATCAAGGTGCACGACACGCCTAGTTTAACATTCAGCTCGTATTGACTATTGCCTGCTTCGACTCTAGTCCATCATACTTTACAGCTCGAGCTCGCTGGCCTTTCATATTATTTGTGATCAAGCCGCGCAAGACTACCTTCAGAAACGTCTTGCCCTCCTCAAGCATCCTCAACACGACATCCTCGTGCGCTTCTACCGCATACCCCATGAACACATGGTCGCTCGGATAGAACGCGAAGGCGCTCTCCATACAGACCATTCCGCCGGCGTTCGTGAGTCGAGCACTGTCATCAAGTCCTCGCGCACTGACTCATTACTCGCTGTATGCTACAAACAGCCGGGCTCATGAAGCTCTTCATCCACGAGATCCTCCCGCCAACCGTCGAGCGCGCCATATTCATCGACACCGACGCCTTCTTCATCTCCGACCCCGCCCAGCTCTGGGACCGCTTCGACGCCCTCCCCCCGGGCGTCGCCATCTCCATGCCCTCCCACCCGGACCAGTACGAGCCCGAGTGGCACCACGCGAACCGCATCTGCAGCTGCATCATGCTCCTCGACCTCGCACGCCTCCGCGACCTCCGCCTCATGGACTCGCTGCACTACCGCGACGACCCCCACGGGGCGCGCGTGCCTGCGCTCGCCCCGCCGGCCTTCGAGGCCATGTACGGCACCCCCGTGCCCGACGGCGGCAGCGCCCGCGTCAAGTACGCCGACGTCAAGCTCGGCGACCAGGGCTACTGGTGGGCGATCGTAAGCCACCGCCCGGAGCTCTTCGAGCACCTGAGCTACGACTGGGAAGTGTCGAGCTGTCTGATGGACATGTACAATGTCGGCCTGGGCGACGACGCTGTCGACGAGGAGACCGAGGCGCGCTACCAGGTCCACACGGACGACACCCCGGAGGCGGGGCGCGCCGTCCTCCCCAAGATGCTCCATTTGTACGTCCGCGCTCGGGTTCTCTTGTGTCTCTCTTTCTTATGCTCATGGTACGTGTGTGCGCTCTACAGCAACTGCCTGGACGGCGTGGCCCGGTACTACGAGTGGCCGGGCTGGTCGGACCCGGACAACGGCCTGGCGCAGCGGTGGCTCCCCGCCTTGCGCTTCCACCTCGGATACAAGTGGATCTGGCTGAACCAGCCTTTGTCGAACGCGAGCCTCACAGTGGAAACGCTGCTCGACGTCAAGTTTGCAGACGAGCTCTTTGCCGAGAGTCGCAGTGCGACGTAGACCTAGTAGCTCCGGATATCTATGACCTAGACTGCTTGCCACTTATGTGCTGGTCTCGATGAGCAACCGCGAGTAAGCTTACACGACCTTATATTCTTGTCATACCTTCCTCACCTAATACATACATAGTCTAGACGTGCGAGATGTGTCGTACAGTATGAACTTGTAACTGCTATAATAGAAGACGAGCTGCTCGTTGTAACCCTGTCGTGATTCATCGGTCGATCCTCCATCAATCCATCGAATCATATGTTGGGCTGAACTCTGTCTGAAAGCCAGGCATGCTGCATTCGGGTCGAGAAACTTGGCGGATGTCCGCTCCACAAGCGGGTTTCTCGGGAGGAGGCCTACAGATCCGTGCCAAGTTCAGTTCGTGGTTTACCGGAGTATGTGTACAATACAAATATTCTCTTCTACATGCTCTAACCCCCGCGCGGCACACGAGCGTCCCTCTCATGCATCCTTGGCGTAGTACTCACGGCCCGTGTTCGGAGTCGGGACGATCGGACCCGACGCCTTGGGTTTCGGACGGTGCGTGTCGACGGCGCCGATGGGGAGCGTGTACCGCTCCTCGTCGCATCCGTACGCCTTGGGCGTGAGCTTGATGACGGTGTGCAGCGGAATCTTGATGTACGGCAGGTCCGCCTGCGGGAGATCGTGGAAGTACGCGTACAGGCAGCGCAGGATAGCCTAGGGGAGGAGGAGGCGCGTCAGCGGATGGTCGGCCTTACTCCTCCGACACGCGCGCGTATGGTATGTCGTATGTGGCGGAATACGGGGAGTAGAGGAGGGCGCACCTGGTGGCCGAAAATGAGGATGTTCTCTTGTCGCTCGAGCTCCATGATGACGGGCTCGAGGCGGACGACGACGTCCCGGTATGATTCGCCGCCTGCGCGCAGCGCAGCGTGAGCGCGGCAGTCGTGTAGGAGAGGCTGGACTGGACCCACCTCGATAGCGGTAGTTGAACTTGTCTTCGTCGCGATTGGCAAAGTCTTCGGGGTACGCTTGCTGTAGGAGCGGTCAGATATACACAAGGACGGACGAGGGAAGGCACTGGCCTCGATCTCCTCGTACGTCATGCCGTCGCATACACCGGCGTCGAGCTCGTCGAGCGACTTCCAGGTCAGCTTGGGGTATGGCAGGTATTGAGCTGTCTGGATCGTCCGCTGAAGCGTCGAAGTCCAGACCTGGGTACATGTGTGCACGGTGAGTCGGATTGTGCCATAAGAAACAGCGCGATTTGCTCACCGTGAGCGGCGCATCGCCAATGTTGTCCGTGATGAGAGCAGGCAGGGCTTTCGCATATCGCATACCTCTCTCGGACAGCGGAGAGTCGCCGCCGATCTTGCCTTCCACGTTGTATTGACTCTCTCCGTGCTACGCCTGGCTGAGCATTAGCTTTCCAACGCACGCTGCGCGGACGCTCACCCGAGAGAAGAATATGCTCCGCGGCTTGAGGTGCAAGTTCATCAGATAGAACGCGATCCGACTCTGCAGGTAACCGTGGATGTGGCAGAGCGTGACCTGGCTACCGACGTTCTTGATCCGCAGGTACGACAGGTGCGACTCTGTGATGGTCTCATAGACGGACTCGTACTCGCGAATGCGCCGCTCAAAGTCTACCTTGGCCTTCTCGCGCGACATGTCCTTATAGTCGGGATCGCCGGACGAGACCTTGAGCGCGATGTTGGCAGCGATGAGCGCGGGGTCGTCGCAGACCGACTCGAGGAAGATCACGACAAGGCCGGGCTCCCGTGCGACGCGCTCGACTATCTTCTGTCTGGGTTAAAGGCGTGCTTAGCCGATTTCTGCTAACGGTAAGAGACGATCCTACCTGCGACTCCGTGTGCTGTTCGTCGCGTCTTGCGAGACATATCAGCTTCTGCAGCTGTCTATCCCCCTATCAAGGATCTTACCGTGGATCCCTACGTTTCCGCCTTCCTTGAGCCACTGGATCAGCATCTCGAGACTGTCCGTCGCGAGCTGATCGCGCAGCTTCGTTGCCTCTACGTTGTTGTGGCTAAAGTACGACGCAGTGTGGTCTTCGCGCGTTCCGCTCCTACATGGATGCTCAGGTTAATGACATCGGATTGTCGTCCCCGAGTGTCGTCGACCTACTGTTGGGCTTTCTGGCGAGCACGCGATCGACGCAGTTGTCCCACATTGAACACCTAGATCTGTGGTCAGACATGATCTCCACAATATTCTGATATCGCCGTACTTTGACGTCGTATTCGAGCCACTATTCAAAAGGATAAACATGACAGGTTGAGATGCAGTACCTGGATTGAGAACAGACCTTGAGGTACCGCATGAGCTTGTTACTCAGGTAGGACTTGCCTCGAGCAGGTAGTCCGACCTATCGTAGCGTAAGCGAGCCATGCATTCTTGCATCATGAACAACATACCATGGCGAGGACGATCTTTGCCTCGGAGTAATCGGGTTTCGCAACTTCGGCAATTCAGTGGGAAACCGTCCATAGCTTCTTTAATCACGACATACCCTTTCCACCGATGCCGACTACCGATCGGGGAGGGGTAGATGCTTGTGACATTAGCCTGCTAGCAGCATTCGATTGGTCGAACTGCTTGAGCCTGCAAGATCTGTGAGGGGAATGCGATGTCGAGTAGACCGAAGCTCCATACATGGGTCCTCCGGCTCCGAACAACGCAGGCGGAGGCGAGAGGAGATCCCGCGAGGGGACGTCGACATCGCGGGAGACGGTAATGGTGAGGTTGGACTCCTCTGGGTTCTCGGACATGTCCTTGAGGACGCCGTCCACTGCTGCGAGCTCCCTGTCGGTGAGGGAAGACAGGGCCATCTTGTCTGGGGTGTCCGCGGCGGACATCTTGCTCAATATCCAGCTATGCTACCTGGCGCGGGATATGGGAGATGGGGAGATGAGAGGGAAAAGGAAATGGGGAAGATCGAGACTGAGCGTGAATGCCATGAGTTCCGGAAAGGACGCGACCGAGGCTTCCGAAGCGGAGGGGCGCGTCTTGCCTCTTTCCACCATGTCCCCCGCGGCCCTTTCCTCCGTCATCTCCACCCAGGGCTTCCACTTTACGCTGTCCACCACCGTCTCTGTCTCAGCCTCGCAGGATCTCGACGACTGTGCCCTGAATGTGCTTTACGACCTAGATCCGCACGTGTATGCCGACCAGTACGAACTCGCGCAGCGTCCTGGCTACACAACCTCGCTCTGGGGCACGTCTGACCTTGAGCGACCTGTCTCTGCCGTTGATCCCGCTGGCTCCATCCTACTCTTGAAAGCAGACACGTCCCAACATGCGTCTGGACGGGACGCGAACATTACCCTCGACGTGCCGTTGCACGCTCGGTATGGGAGACCAGCGGACTCCGCGTACTATAGTATCGAGCTGAACCAACCAGTTGGTTTCTTTGCATGCTCTTCGAGAAGTAAGTCCTAGCGATACGCGACCCGCTAGACTGCTCACTTTGTCATAGGCATTGCTCCCATCCCACCCGCGCTTCAAGCCTATACCTCTCTGCCCGGCTGGTCGTCCTCGTCCGTGACCCTCATACCCGACGCACACCCGAAGGATCGACTGTGGGTTGTCGTGCCGGTAGGGCAGCTCGACGACTTGGCGTGGGTGGACGTTGGCACGGCTCTGGTCATGATTGTCATGTTCTTTTACCTGCTCGTCGCTTCGATACGGACTGCACGCAGACTGTCCACCAAGTCGTTCTCGAAAACAGATTGATAACGGCCAAAGCAAGTGTCAGTACAGTATGCAACGCGGGCAGGTCTACCGTAGTGCTGATATAGATCGAATCAGTGTCCAGGTGCTGAATGCTTCGTTGTCGTGTGATGGGGAAAATACGCAACGCGCCGGCGCGCGTGAACGGGAGGGTACGCGCGTAGGGCTGCGCCGGGCACACCGACATCCGTGACTTCCCCCTAACGTACCAGTCGTACCGCGACGCCATCCCTCCCTCCAACCGCCCCCAACGGATAGTCGTCCATAGCGAGAGTCATTATGTGATGACGCACGGCCGATCCTTGACCATCTTCCCCCACTTCCTCCGCATACTCTCCTTCAATGCGAGATTGAACACCTCCTTCACATTGTCGCCCGTCTTCGCCGAACACTCCATGTACTTCGCGTTTATCTCCTTTGCCACCATCGCCCCTTGTTCCGTTGTCACTGGAACCTGTCCCTGCGCGCTGAGCATCCGCCGCGTCTGGTCGTCTCTCCGCAGATCGGTCTTTGTCGCGACAAGGATGAGAGGCACGCCTTCGCAGAAGTGCGCGACTTCGGGATACCACTGGAATGCACGGACGCGTCCGTGATGTGGGTATATGACGCGTTGCAAAGAGACGTAACGGGCTCGCACCTTGTCCTGCACGTTCCCGAGGCTGACGGGGAAATCCACGGAGAAGACGATGAGGATGACGTTGCTTTCTGGATAGCTCAGTGGGCGCAGGCGGTCGTACTCCTCCTGTCCTGCCGTGTCCCAGAGCGCGAGCTCGACGAGTTTGCCGTCGTAGTTCACAAGCGTGACGTAGTTCTCGAATACGGTCGGGATGTATGCCTTCAAAACGCGCGTCAGTTCAGGGGCTGGCGCGACGGGAAGTCGGTTGTAGAGGATACGCACTTCCGGGAAACGGTTCTCCGCGTAGACGATGAGCAGACACGTCTTCCCGCAGCCGCCTGCGCGGTCACGACACTGAGTATGGTTTGGAGAGCGAGAGAAAGACTGCGCGCGTACCGTCACCGACTACGACGAGCTTGCGTTTCACGTCTGGCCTACGCGGAGGACCTGAAGATTCGCCAGGGTTGTAAGGAGTGGCCATCGCGTCGAGATGGTTTGTGGTTTGGGGCAAGGAGTAGAGTAGTATGCGATGGAGTAGATGTGGCTCGAGGACAACCGATGTCTGGGTCTTTGTCACACAAAGAGCAAGAGACGATGGATGCGTGCGGTCAAGCGAATGTGATGAGCAGGCAAGCAAGAGAAAGGTCGATTCGGAGCGGGTTTCTTGGACGGAGTGCACGCAGACTGGGGGTAGTGGCGGTTCGAGCGTAAGACGGTCGGATGGTTCGCTTCCCGGCTCACGTGCTCCGCGCGTTCCTCCAGTGGACCACAAGACGCAACGAACGGATACTCAGAGCCGATGTTGCTATAGAACAGTGTACTGTCACAAATTCTAGCGAATATATGCAACTAGTCGACGTAAACTACGGATGTGGTGCGAGACAATGCGAGCAGACAATGCAACAGCAATCGACAACATCTCCCCGCCCTCTCTATCGTCATCGTAAACACTAGTCAGCGTACAAACCAACCCCGGCAGTGTCCAAGACGCCCCCCTACTGGTTCGCGCACTGTACGCGGGGCTGTTCATCATCCTCGTCCATCGCGTCCTCTGCATTACTAGCCCGCTCCCGTTGCCGTTGGTCGACCTCATCCAGGTCGACCTCATCGAGATGCACGTTTGACGAGAACTTCTCGATGGGTATACGTGGCTCCAACGCCTGCTCGAGGTGAGGGATGACATCGGGGTTGATGTGGTCGGGGAACTTGATCGATATCCTGACAAAGAGATCGCCGGGCTCGTGGTGTCGTTGTGAGGGCATACCCTGACCGCGGATTACCTTGAGGTCGTCTGCGCCGTGTAGCAAGTGAGACACGAGACGACGATCGAAGAGCAGAGAGCTTGGACATACCATGCTTCAACACCTCGCCAGGGGCAACTTTCACGATCAATGCACGGTCGTCCAGATGCTTGATCGCGAACTGCCCACCGCCCAGCGCGGTCAGGAGGTCGACCTCTTGCTCGTAGAAAAGGTCGTTCTCCTGCCGCTTGAACCGCTCGTGCGGCTTCTCCTCAATGACGATGATCACGTCTCCGGGGGTGACGCCTGGCGCCTGATCGCTCTCGCCCCGGAAGTTGATGGTCTGGCCGCCGCGCATGCCCTTGTCGATGTGCACCTCGAGCATCTTCTTCTCCGAGACGACCTTGCGGCCGTTGCACGTCTTGCACTTGTCCTTGTGGTTGATGATCTCGCCCGTGCCGCTGCAGTCGTCGCAGGGCTGCTGGAGCTGCTGGATCATCGGGCCCATCTGCCTGAGCGTGACCTTGATACCCCGACCCTGGCACGACCCGCACTGCCGGACAGCGCCCTCCTTGCCACCCTTGCCGTTGCACTTTGTGCAGATGATGTTGCGGGTGAGGGAGAGCTTTGTTGTCTTGCCCTTGTAGAGGTCCTCGAGGGTGACATGTACGCGGTGTACGAGATCTTTTGTCTTGCGGGGACCTTGCGAGCGTGAAGGGCCACCGCCAGGGAAGAATCCACCGCCGCCGAATAGTTGTGAAAAGAGATCCTGTCACAGGAAGGCGATATTGGAATTCTGGGGTGTGTGCCAGGGAGGAAAGAAACGTACTTGTGGGTCCATGCCACCCATGCCACCCGCATCATTCAGACCAGCCTCTCCTCGCGCATCGTACACACTTCGCTTCTGAGAGTCGGAGAGAATCTCATATCTGCGAAGAGAATTTTCAGTTCAATATGGAACGCAGAGTATGCGAATGGAATGACGTACGCGTGGGTGACTTCCTTGAACAACTCTGGGTCGCCACCCTTGTCTGGGTGCAGCCGTAGCGCCCTAGAACGTCACGGGTGAGGAGGTGGGTTCTAGGCGGGACTAAAGGTGCACGGAACGAACTTTTTGCGATATGCTTTCTTGAGGTCGGCTTCAGAGGCGTCGGGAGAGACCTCGAGAAGATCGTAGTACTTGCTGTGGCGGGATAAATGGGTTAATCAAGAGTACAGGACGTAGTCTGCCGAAGACCCAGGGGAACGTACGTTTCCTTGACCATGTCTGGGTCGGACGAGAGTGGAGGGGTCTAGGACGGGTAGTCGGGAAGGAGAAGTGAGGAGGAAATCGAGCAGAGAGTGGCAAGGAGGGCGGATTAAAGGCAGTCGGGCTGTGGAAGGGAGGAGAATCTCCTCGAATCTTCACGACTTTTCTCTCCCTTTTTGGTATCTCTTGTCCGCATTTGGCAGGTCCATCAACCACGAGCCAATAACCAACACACCGCAGTCTCATAATCCTCCTAGTACTGTACACACGGACTCTTTATGCGAAAGACCACAAAGCATGCTACAACCCCTTCGAGACATCCGGGTACACGTCGAATCGCCGCTGCGTGGTCACTGGGATCCCAGCTCGAGCGTCTTGGAGCACCTTGGGATCTGTCATCTCTCAAGTCAGCTGGCGCCCTCTTCCTAAGTCAGCATGCTCACCAATGTGTGCATATACGATGTCCTCCTCGTGCTCCGTGTCTGCGATCACTTTCCCCCTACACACTTCTCAGATATCGTCTGGGCAACCGACTGTATTTGACTTACATGGGGTCAACGACCATCGTGTGTCCCCACTAAGGACATCGTCAGTGAACGTACGATGCACGGGGAGCCGGGACTGTCATACCGCGTGGTAGCCTTGGTTGAGGTCCCGAGCGGGACTGCACATTGAGAAATACACCTGGTTGTCAACCGCACTATGGTTGTCTTTGAGTTAGTGTGGAACTAGCATCGTCTGTTTGGTGTCGAAACGCACCGCGCTCGCTGCAACAATTCCCAATGCAGGGGACCAGTCGTTGTGTTGAACGCAGCTGGGTAGATCAAGACATGGCAGCCTGCAAGTGGTGAATTCGAGATGAATTGACAGGAGGCCAGAACAGCTGCACACACCCTGCCTAGCGGAGGTCATTGCAAGCTCAGGGAAGCGCACATCGTAGCATATGCCCAATCCGATGCGCGCGAAGTCTGGTGTGACTATGAGATTGGGAGCGAGTAGTCCACGTGCAGGTACGCACCGGTGTCAAACTTGTTGATGGTCATGCCAGCACTCAAGGTTTCACTTTCCTGGACAGTCTGAGCGTATCAGTACGACGTGGGCAGACAAGGTGGGGAGTCCTGCCTTGAAAGTGATCTTGCCCGGAATATCGATATCGAACAGATGGACCTTCCGGTGAACTGCTACGAGCTCACCTAGATAGCTCAGTCAGCAGGGTTGGAAGTAATGCGGGGAGTGTGACGTTGACTGTGCACCTTGCGGAGAATAGGCGGTCGCAGTGTTGTAGAGTTTGCCGGTGTTAGCCTCGCGCTCTGGTATCGAGCCTAGGGCGATAGGAGTGAGAATGGTTTCCAAGGTAAAGGTGAGACCACTGCGCACCTCCGATGAGCCAGACACCCTCCTCCTTGGCAGCGGCCGAGAGCATTTTGATACTCTGGCTTTCGGAAGATGCAACGTCGTATGGTTGGCCCGGAGTGTAGCCAATGGTCTCGGCGTACACGGGGAAGTGAACGTGGCCATAGAGAGAATTGAAGCATTCCTGCGAGGACGATCGCGCATAAGCAATGGGAGAGGATGGTATGAAAGTACGAGAAAGCTCACCGGAAGTACGATGAGATCTGGCTTCGGCTTTGAACCTCCGTCTCCGCTTGCGGCCTTTCTGATCATATCCCGTGCGTGCTTGAGGTTCGCTGATCGAGCGGAAGGGGATGGGTCCCGGACCGAACGCATGGTCTGCGGCAGGTCGACGCACCATCCTTGTCAGGACCGGTCTGTCCGAGCTGGATGAGGGCGAGGTTGAAGGGTTTGAAGGTGGGTGGGGCGGCGGACGACATGGCACGCAGCAGACGAAGTGAGGGAGGTGAGAGAGTCCGGGTGAAAAGGCGGAGCATCCGAAAGGCAGGCCCTGGTCAAGGCTGGTGGTCGAATGACGAGGACGACCCAGGAGAGTGGATGTGACTATGTAATCCCGACTCACGCGGATCTCGATTGCAGCCCAGGCGAGATCCAGATAAGGATCTGCGCGGGACGGGGCATCGATGGGCGCCCGTGCTGGCCCTTGTCTCTTCCAAGCAACTCAATCTCTCAAGCTTCAAGCCTAACACTGCTAGCAGCACGCCGCCAAGCCTCCGTATGTCCCCAGTCCTCTCACTCCTAAACATATCGCCCACCCCGTCTTCCTTCAGTGCCTGCATATCGCAGTGCTGAGTCCGGCATGCCTCTTCTCGTCGTCTACAATCCCGTCTCCGGCGATCGCTCCTCAAAGGCCCTCTTCGACGAGCACCTTCTTCCCCTCCTCGCAAAGAACAATGTCTCGCCCGACAAGATCGTCGCAACCGAAAGCGTAGGCCACGTTGGCCAGATCGTCGCCGACCTCCTCAGCTCCCTCACGGACGACTCCCAGCCCGTCTCTGTCATCCTCGGCTCCGGCGACGGCACCCTCCACGAGTTGATCAACACCCTCAACGGTATCCCCAGCAGCAAGCCTTTCCCTCGCATCAACATCGCCCTCGTCCCGTGCGGTACCGCGAACGCACTCTATTCATCCCTCTTCCCCCCGGCCCAGGACGACGATCCGCTCCAACACAAGCTCAAGTCCGTGAACGCCTTCCTCTCGCACGCCCATCGCACCGTGCCCCTCAACCTTGCCGTGAACGTGCTCTCTGCGCCCCCTGTCACGTCCCCAGGACACCCCCAAGCCCCGACGCAGGTCTCGATCTCCGCCGTCGTCGCGTCTACCGCGCTGCATGCGTCCATCCTGCACGACTCCGAGGCACTCCGCGCGTCGGACCCGAGCATGGAACGCTTCAAGACCGCAGCCCTGCAGAACCTCGTCCGGTGGTACGCTGCGTCCGTCAAGCTCTTCCCCCGCGAGGGCGCCGGGGTCGTCGAGGTGTACGACCCCGCAGCGGGCACGTTCGTGCCCCACGAGGCGAGCACCGAGGACGAGCCGATCGTCGACCTCGAGGGCCCGTTCGCGTACTTCCTTGCGACCGTAAACGTCGATCGCCTCGAACCCGCGTTCACGATCACCCCCAGGGGCAAGGACGTTCTCAGCCCGGTCGAGAAGTCGGCAGCGCTCGATGTGGTTATCGTCAGGCCGACACGCGATCCCACGCACGAGATGGACTCGGACGCAGCCCGGGCGGCCTTCGCCGAGAAAGCGGGCGCGGTGCTCGGCGCGGCGTACCAGAACGGCGCGCACGTCGCGCTGCGGTACGATGCGAATGGAAGCATCGTCTCCGAGGGCACTGGCCCGACCGTGGTAGAGTACATCCGGTGCGGCGGCTGGGAATGGGAACCGGTGAGTGGGCTGCACATCCCTTGAACTCAATCCATCGTTGACGCTCTCTGTTTCAGGACGACATTGACAAGAGAGCGCATTTGCTGTGCGCAGATGGGGATATCCTCACTATACCCAAGGGCGGGAAAGTAAAGTGCATGGCGGCGACGCCCATGAACGACAAGACCGGCTTCGCCTTGTACGCCTAGAATCATGGCCTCCCAAGGGTTGCACGGATGTAGTACCTGACACACGAACTAAAGGAACACTATACCAGTGCTGTATCATCATCCATGCTTTCTTATGAGTGGTCGTTATACAAATAGATTCATCCGTCTAGTGTCCGCTGGTATCTAGATCGTCCGTGTGCGCCGCGCTCATGCGGTGATATTACGCCCCACTTCGCCAGAGAAAATCTTGCCGACAACCTCCTTGGCCTTCTCGTGCACCTCCTCGATGGTGGCCGTCGCGTCGATCTAGCCCTGTAATGAGTCGGGGAAGCAGGCGGAGGCAGAAGGAATCACGGACCGTGGCAACTTTGGCTTCCTTGCTGTAGTGCTCAATGACAGGCATCGTCTGCTCCTTGTACACGCCTGGAAGCAACATTATCATGCATGACGGAGAGAGCGAGACGGAAACACGCACGGAAGCGCTTCTTGATGCTCTCCTCGTTGTCGTCCTCGCGGCCGCTAGTCTTGCCGCGCTCAAGGAGGCGCTTGAGCATCTCTTCCTCGGTCGTCGTGAAGAACAGAACCATGGACGAACGACAAACCTGGTAGACGGATATGGGGCTGAGAGTGACGAGAGAGAGAGAACGGAAGGAGACGCACGTCCTCGTCGAACTTGAGGGCCTGGTCCATCTTGCGCGGGAAGCCGTCGATGAGGAAACGGCCCTTGCCGTCCTGCCAGCCCTCGCCATCGCGGGACTCGGCGAGGGCTGCGCGCATGGCGTTTTCGAGGAGCTTGACGGTGACCTCCATGGGGACGATCTGGCCTTCGCGGATGTATTTGCGAATCATCTCGCCGTATTCGGAGCCTTCGCGGTTCTGTTCCGCGCGAAGAAGGTCGCCAGCTGTGGATGCGAGCCATGGCGCGGAGGGCCGAGGGGAACGGCAGGGGAGGGCGGCGGAGTGAGAATCCAGGTGAAGGGAAGGTGGTTACATTAATCGACATACCGGACAAGTGGCAGAAACCGAAGTCCTTGACGAGGTTCGCACACTGAGTGCCCTTGCCTGGAGCGAGGCAGGTCTGTCAGATATATTGCGGAATATGGAGGTCGATGGAGATGTACCGGCACCGGGGCCTCCGAGGACGAAGAGGACGGTAACCTTCGCATGGTCGAAGGCGGGGGTCGTTGCGGACGAGCCCTGAGCGGCAGACGATTCAGCAGACTCGTGCTTGTTCTTGCTGAGATGGAGAGCTCCAGCAATTTTGTCGATGATGGCCGGCATGATGAGAGAGGAATAGATCAGGCACTCGATTCCTTGTGACGCGGGGGCACGAGCGGATGATCGAGCTGGCGGGGCTGGGCAGAGGCGGGATGGGTTGCGGCCCTGTACTTGAGCGTCGCGTAGAAGGCGGCGAAGGAGAGGGCAGAGATGGCGACGAAGAGGAGCGGGTTCGGGTGCTTGTTCTGACCAGCCATCGACCGACAGCCTGCACCAGAACGGGCAGGCGTCCTCCGCTCCGACTCCCTGTTTGGCCCTGTTGTCCGACACCTTCTGATCCTAACACGCCCAAACACCCGCCGAGGCGCGTGGCACGTGCTCGACGCGTCCATCGCACTTGTCCGCGACCGCGATGGATGTCCGCCACTCCCACGGAACAGACGTCTATGTCGTCCGCGCATGCTACGAGGACGACGCGGCAGACCTCATCGCCGTCGCCGGCGCCCACTCCGTCGAGGTCCTCCTCCTCGTGAGTCTGTTCTGGGCGATTCGCACTCGCACTCACCTCCCGCTACGCCCAGTCAGAATCATCGTGCAGGACGATCGCAAACTTCCACATAGGCTCCCGCGTTACCGCAGTCGCCTGGTCCTCCCATGTCAGCTCTCCGTCTCTCACCGATGACTGGTCAATAGAGTGCGCCTACCTTCTCATCCGCCCCCGTTCCCTCCTCACCCACTCTCCTGCAGACTTGCCGTCGCCGGCGCCGACTACAGCTTGTATCTCCTGTCAAAATCCGCAACTACGGAAGAAGAAATATTTCCCTTCGGAGGCGGTCTCAGCGGACACCATGGCAAAGTGAACGACATGACCTTCTGCGGCGGTCGCAGCGAGGACAGCTCCCGCTACGTCGCCACTGTCTCCGGTCAGTCTCGGTCCACTTTTTTTACCACTTTCGCGTCCTGCACTCCCTCGTCCCGCCAGCCTGACATGCTGCTCAGACGACAAAATGCTCATGGTGTGGGACCTCAGCCCCAATCTCAACATTGCCTCCCCACCGTCTCCCGGCATGGATCCCCCGCCCGCCCTCAACCTACTGCATACGTCATTACCTTTCCCCACCCCCTGACCAGCGTGAACTCCCATCCGAGCACAAGCAAGGAGCTTCTCGTGGCAGACTGCCGCGGCTCCATCTTCCTCACCGACTGGCGCTCCGACCCGGATGAGAACGAGCAGGACTCTTGGCGCAACTCGTCCGTCGTCGAGCTCGTCGAGCCCCGTGCGCTCGCATACGCCGCTTCCGGCCTTTCCAACAAGTGGGCAGGCTCCGTGGCTTGGCGCCGCGACGCGACAGCGGACATGTGAGTCGTCAGCTTGTGTAAAACGCCCTCATTACACACGGTCCGTCTCGCAGTCGCAGCGACGCGCAGGAAAGACCCTGCGCCGCTGCTGTTGCAGTCGTCCGGTCTGTCTTCTAGCCTCGCTTGGCCGCTCCGCGCGTTCCCACTGACTGATCCTGCTTGCGTCTCCGTCCGATCCAGCGTGGGTGCCGCTTACGGCTCGAGGTTCGCGCTGTGGGACATGGGCAACCTCTTCGGCGGGAAACCTTACATGACAGGGACGAGCTTTGCCGAGGGTGGGCACTTGTTCAGGTACGCCAGACCTTTCTCTTGTACTTTATCTGCGTCCGGCGTGCATACCTCCCAGGGTTGGAAGCTCGACCCGGCCACGCCCGTGGCTCTGGCACCGACAGCAGCCGTCCGCCGCCCGTCTGCCACCACCCCTTGTGCCAGCGAAGCCCCCTTCACCGCAAGGGACGCGTCGCTGCTCGACCGTCCAATTACGGCCGTGTTCGTGTCAGACTGGTGGCGTGCCGCGGCTTCGGACCCTGGCGGATGTGCATGTTCGTCCGTAACGGCGACGCGCCAGCGGACAAGAATGTTGTGCTGACCCCCTCCGTTTGTTCTTTGTGTTTTGCTCTTGGCGGCGCCCCGCTGCAGGTGGTGCCCGACATATCCAGACTACTTCGCGCTGTCGACCAGCAGCCCTGCGAAGGGCGCGGTGGTCCACGTCCACAACGTCACCTACACCCACGCCCAGCCGACCGTATTTCAAATCGCACCGCGGCCGCTGTACGTGCGCTCGTTTGACTTTGTCGCCGCGCGGGGAATCCCCCGGATCGTCGCCGCCGTGGGTCGCGAGGTGATCGTGTTCTACATTGGCGTCGACTCCTAATAGTCGGTGTATGGGGGTGGGAATGGGAATTGGATAGCGTTGGCTGGGACTGTAAATTCTTGATCGAGGCAATGCCAATGTGGGGGGATGATATTTAGTGATATCGCCGATGGCTTGGCCCATTCACTGTAAACTCTTGATCGAGGCAATGCCAATGTGGGGGATGATATTTAGTGATATCGCCGATGGCTTGTCCCCAGTCACATTCAGTCTCGCTTCGAGTACAACGACTCGCAAGCTTGAAGCGAACACCAAGCACACGAGCACGTAAGATGCGGTGCAGTGCGGATCCAAGTCCAAGGGACGTACTAAACATTGCTTTGATATACTCGAAGACGCGAACGGAACACGATTATGGTACAGGAAGAACAGCGGGGTGATGCTACGAACTACGGAGGACTGGAACTGGCAGAGCGACACGACGATAGAACGATGGTACTAGGGCAGCGGCGTATGACACACGAGGGGCGCACGGCACGGGCAGAGCGAAGATGAGACAGTGACATGGGATGAATGGGATGAGGTGATGATGGTGGACGGCGGGACAGGAGGGTGGCGGGGAAAGCGATGATATGGTGACATGTGCGTTGCAATATTACATTCGTATAAGACTTATCTGCGAGGCGAATAATGACCTGTCCGGCCGCGGTGCGGAACAAAGTTCAAGATGGCGAGAGCACGAGAGAGCATGACGGGAGACACGAGGCGGGGGTGGGGAAACACGCAGCGGCTGCTACCGGGAGCCGTCGTAGCCGTTCGAATGGTGATACTGGACTGGAGGGAGGTGCTGGAACGAGGCAGAGCGGTTGTGCTGCGCTCCGTAGGCCGCGTGCATTTGCGGCTGGTCGCGATAGGGGGGGTAGTTCGACTGGGGATGGGCGTAGCCGAAGTCGGACAGGCCTGATCCGTTGCCCATGAAACCAACGCCAGAGGGAGGAGTGCCGTTGTCGCGGCCGAAGAGACCCTCGCCGCTGCCCTCGCCTACCTCGCCAAGCATGTAATTGAAGTACGAGTCGTCGGACTCGCTCGCAGGCGGGATAGCGGGGTGCGGAGGACCTCGGTTGCCACCTTGGAAGAGCCCCGTGCGCATCGCTGAATCCATGCCATATTCGACATGTCCGGAAGGGACGCTGTGCATGTTCTGCGTAGAGTTCGGGATCGTCAGCGGCGGGAGCTGAGGAGGGTTCATTCCATGCTGGACGGCGGCCCGCGGGAGATGATATGACGGCAGCTGCGACGCAGGCATCCCCAACGATGTCTGTGGCGCGCGGATGGGAGGAAGGCCTTGTGTGAACGAAGATAATCCACCGTCTGTCCACAGGCCGCTTCGCTCTTGCTGCTGCTGTAGCCTTTCACGATCCATTACAGTGAGCCGACGCAGGAAGCGAGCATGATAAGCAGCCGAATCCAGTTCGGACCCGCTGACATGGGCCGCATTCTGGTAGGCATCGGCTGTGTTGTTGATGATGGTATGGATTTCCTCGGTACGCTCCCTGAGTTGCGCAATGCGGAGCAGCTGGAGTAGGCTGTGAGTGCTGACACGAGACAGGGAGCACTAAAGCATCATGCATACCTTGAGAAGCATGATGGCGGCGTACGCAGACATGACAGTGATCGATTCCTGGCCGTAGCGCTGAAAGGATAGCTTGAGAGGTTGCCAGGCAAGGTCGCACGGGTTGATGGGAAAACGTACCAGAACATGCGTGCCCGCAAACTGCTTGGATATGATCTGCAAGTTGGTGCAGGCACTGTCGAAGCACTGGCGGACGGCTTCTGTATTAGGAGTCGTCCTACTGATCTATCGCGAAGGTTTGAGCACGACGCGGACTAGGGACCACTTCCTGAGATACTCACTTCCTTCTTCAGCCCAAAGGTGTTCAAGAACAACTTGACATAGGACTGGAAGTGTTGCAGGAAAGCAGTGTGGAACGGATCGGCCAACGGCGCTGGGGAAAACGATCAGGGCGGCGAGGGTGGAGACGCAGTGGCAAACATACAATTCGCCATCTGCTGTATCCAGTACTTCAACCAGTTGTCGAGCTTCTCGTTGTACTTGTGAAGTTTGAGATCGTACATGTTCGGCTCAAGGTAGAACGCGTCGGTGGCTTCAGAGCCGATGATACGGAGGTGGACGAAGGCGGCGACGATGACATCCTCAGGACGGATCTCGGGACGGGCACCCTCTTTGTGCCAACTCTGGTGGATGTCTTCGAGTTCATCCTTGTGGAGCATCCACTGCTTGCCAGTCTGCATACTAAGTGACCGGTCATGGACGAAGAGCACAAGGTAAGTACGTTCCCTATTGCGACGCTCGAGCATCTGGATGTCGGTTTCGCTGTTCTGACGAACGCCAAAGGAGCGGTTGAGGCGCAGGCTGACAGCCATGCGACAAGCCATGCCGATGTAAGTCCAGGTGCGCCTGTCGGCGGGCTCCTTCCAGTAGGTCATGCAGGCAAGAGCTTGGACGGTCTCAACAGACTCTGTGCCGTCGGCGAAAGTGACAAGAGACCACTCGTGAGCGAGACGTCTGACGGCTGGGTAGCTGGCGGGAAGGAAGAACTTGCAGATAGCCATGAGCATGGTAGTGAAGAGGAAACGGGAGCGAGAGCGGACATAAGCGGGGTGTGGAGAGCGGGGTCAAAGAGGTTGATGAAAGGGTTGAGGCGAAGGAAGAAGACGTCGAAATAGGTAGAGACGTCTGCTTCTTGGATGATGCCGGCCTCGACAGGATCCTTGGGCTCGAAGGAGAAGAGACCGATGTACGGGTTGGGCTGCGGAGAGCTGTGAGAACGTGGTGGGCTCTGAGAGGGCGCCTTGGGGGACAGGTGAGATAGACGGTCGGTGGGACTACCTGAGTGCGGGGGCGAATGCTCTGCGGGCTCTTTGTTCATGACGACATCGAGGAAGGAGGAGCGGATAGAGGAGCGAATAGCCCTAGCAGGCCATGTGGGACCGAGAGTCTCCTCGGAGCGGTCTTCTTCGTCGTCGTCCATGTCATCGTCGGACTGTTGGCCTGAATGAGAGCCATTGTTGGAGGGACCCGGGTGGGCGGAAGGACCAGAGGAATCATCCTGACCGTATTGGGCGGAGGAGGATGGTTGAGAGAGGGAGGTAGATGGAGGATGCTTGGCCTTTGCGTTGTTGAGACCCTTTTCTAGGCGACGAAGCATCTTGGAGGCCTCGGAGAGTCTAGCAGGAAGGGGAGTACATGTTAGGATTGAAGGCTCGGGGAAGAGAGAGCGGGTACGTACTTTGAGCCTGGTTTGCGACCACGACGGTGCTTCTCGAAGACACATCTTGAGGAGAATGAGAGGGGATGGGAGGGTGGAGAGGAGGAGAACGTACTCTGCGCCGGATCTTTGGCAACGTTGACAACGTTTTGTGCCGTCCTCGGCACCGACACATTTCATCTAAGAGGGAGGTTGGGAAGACGGTCACGGGGGAGGGAAAGGGTGGGAATGGGTACCTTTGCCTGTCTGCAGACGGTACAAGCGCGAGCACCTCTCTGGACGGGGGTCTTGGTGCTAGAAAGGGGAGAGTTTGAGAGCAGGCAGGGCATAGTGCGGAATTGCGACGAACGGAGGGTTTCCGCTGGTGATTGATGAATCCATGATGGATGGACGCCGGGTGGGGGAGACGGGGACTAGAGAGGAGAGCGGAGGTGATAGTAACCGGGTAGAGGGGTGTATGCGCGTTGGAAGGTGTGCACGGCGGGTCGGGAGGACGAGAGGGAGAGGGAGGAGGAGGGAGGGGGGAGAGGTGGGGGAGAGGTGGAGCGGGAGGGGAAAGAGGGGAGGAGTTGGGAGGAGGGAGGAGGGAGGGAGGTTAAGATGGGAAAGGGCGACGTGAGAGGCCGGGAATGGCGGCAGGAAATGAAATGATATGGGGAGTTATCCGCGGAATACCCGGCGTCGATTTCTGTTTATTCCCCGGATTTCATTCTCCGGCTACTTCCTCCGCCGGCCACCCCCAATCAGGCTCCCTCCAAGTCACCGACGCCGCCCCCAGCCCGTCCCAATCGCACACCCTCCCAGTCCACAGAGCGTCCTGCCCACCTTCAATCCAGCCCGCGACTACACCTCCAATCCCCCCGGCGTCTACCCGGTTACCCACGGTCTCTCATTTGCTCCCCGGCCCTCCCGCCTTCCTCCCGCCCTGTCCCCCGCCGCCGCGCCCCGCGCTGCCCACCGACAGCGACCCAGTACGTGTGGCTCGACACCGCACCCAGTCCGTGGCTTGCACTGCGGCCGTAGCTGGGACGGGCTCCCGGGGAGGATCACCGCCCACTGACAGTGACGCACTAAGTACTTACTTTTTGATCGCCAGCCTACACAGCCAGGCGCCCACGAGCGCTCCGCGCCAGGTTCCATCACTCCCCGCCCACTCTGCGCTCCCGACGCCTGCGTGCACACACCCGTGCCCTCACTTCGCTGCCTTCGAGTCCCATTAATCCAGTCCACCTGCTTTCCGCTCGAGGTATTCTCGCCCTGCTCACATGGCCGCCCTCTGACGCCCACCAGGAACGTTCAGTCATCTGCGCCCTCTCTCTCCCGCTCTCTCCCCTAGCGCGCGCTCCGACCTCGACCCGACTAGGTACAGTGGCATCTGCAGCCAGTGCTCCTCGTTACCCATCGCTCACGTACTTGCCATCATTCCGACCTATCGCTCCCGGCGCGACTCCCCGGATCGCCGTCTGCACCAATCCAGAACCTATTCAGCGGCCGTTGTTGTGCTTACCGCTCCTCGCCAACCGCACTCGCCGTCGAGCACGCCATGCCCGCTCTCAGCTGCATCCCTCGCTCCGACCCGGACCCACGGCACGAAGCCGCTCTCCATCCGAACCGTAAACGTATAAACGCGCAAGGCGCCTCTTTTCTCCGGTCACTCGGAACAACCTCAAACTTCCGGTAAATTACCGGCCACGGTCATCGTCTTCGCTCGCGTTCTGAACACCGACAACGTGTCTCTGCTCCACTCTCTCCCTTGGCCCTCCACCCCGGCTTTCTAACAAACATCTCAACCGACCGTCTCGAGTGCCATAACCAGACGGCGACACATCCCATCCCAATAATAGCCTCTCCTGAGCGTCGCACATCTCTCTCGGCCTTCCTCAGCCAATCGTCCACACCTCCTCCATCCCATCCTCTTCGGCCACTTGACTGGCCTCCAGAGCAGTCGCCGGCTCCTTTCGGATCTTCCGTTTCACCTCCGTCTCCAACAGCTACCCGGCCCTTTGCCATCAGCCACACAGTCTGATCGCCGAACCGCAATCCAAAATACACGCACCGTCCCATATGTGTGGTCCAAAAAGTCTTCCATCCCGTAGCTCGGCCGCGTGAACGCCTCCTCGAAGATCTTCGCCAGCGACGACACCGACGCGTGGTAGTGCTGCCGGTGACTGTACAGCTCCCACAGCGAGCTCTCCAGCGCGTTCGTCAGCGTCGGGTTCTCCTCCTCCGCGTCAAACCCATCTGCCAGCAGCCGCCCCGGGCGTGTCATCAGCTTCCCAATCTCTCGATCGAACAAACGCAAAGCAAGTGATAGATGGCGGATGGATCGTACCACATTCGGCTCCGGTCACTTCTTCAGCGCGGTGAATCATCGACATGAGCGCAGGATGCCGACGAAGCATGTTGTACGTGAACGGCATGAGCATCACCACCGCCGCCGGGGGCGCGTGAAGCGACAACCTTGATAGCCGTTTGACGAACGACGCGACAAGGTTCGCCGGCAGGTGGCTGGGCAGTCCAATTACCGTCAGTCAGCGCCGTGCTCGCGTGAGAGTGGTGAGCGGTCCGTCCACGTACGTCGACCCCAGGAAGAGCTCCGTGAGGCGGAAGAACCGCGCTCGGTGCTTCAGATGGAGAACGTCCCTGTCCAGGAAGCTATATAGCCGCGTATAGAACGACGGATAGTCACTGCACGCCACCGGCATCGCTGTAAGCTCGTGTGTCCCGGCGCGGGGCGTGTACGTACAGGTTGTATTCCTTCATGAGCGTGAACAGCGCGTTCAGCGCGAGAAGCCCGACTGTGCCTCCTACAGGAAGCGTTCAATCCGAGCACGACTGTCAGACAGAGCACCCCGCGTACGTACCGTGGTCCACGGATGCACTTATCCAGTCCATTATCAGGATAGGGCGCGTGAGATGCGGAATTACCCCGCGGTGGAGGACGTTCAGGACCCGGAGCGAATGCCCCTTGGTGGACTCGGCCGAGCCCAGCGACAGCCGCGGGAGTAGCGTTAGCCATGCACGGGTGAACACCGCCCGGTGCGCTGCGAGTGAGTGCAGGGACTGGTGGATGGTCAGCGTGTGCACCCGGCCTGCGGTGGCCTTCTTGCCCTCGGCCGCGGTCTTCGCGGGTGGGTCGTCGAAGAACTTGCGCCAGTCGTCCTCGTCGGCATTCGCCTGATCGTTCCCTGCGTCGTCATCCTCGTCCTGATCCCCGTCCGCCTTGGACTTCTTCGACGGCGCGGGCTTGGTGCCGAGCTCCTCGACCCACCAGCTATTGAGCTCCGCCGCCTTCGTGGGGAACGTGGTGAGACGTTCGATGATGGAGAGGAGATTGCCGGGCAACTGAGGTGCCTCGGCGTGTGGATGCTTGGAGATGAGTATGCTGTGAAAGAGCCGTGAGCGACAGGGAATAAACGTGCACGACCAACGAATTGTCGCATACGCAGCATCCCGGAGGAAGAACCACCGTATATCGTCGTTTACACTGAACCAGGTGTTGACAACGTGATCCCGGACGTCCGCGTCCAATGTGTGGTCCGCACCGGACTCTGGATCGGTCTTTCTCTTTTTGATCCCATTCCCGCGCTGCGAGGGAGGACAGAGGAGCAGTGCGGATACTATCTTGCGGAAGTGGGAGACGTGGAACTGCGGGGGCTGCTTGCTGTCTCCGATCCGGGTGAGGGAAGAAGAGAGGTGTTTTTGCAGGGAGAAGAGGATGTCGAGCGCGGATCTCTGTTTTTCGCGGGGGTGAGAGCGAGATGATCCAAGAGTGAGGCCGGGCACACCTTCAAGGACGCCTCCTCATCTTTGAGCAGACTCGCCAACAGGTCTACGAAGGCGTGCAGCCTCTCGAAGAGCCATGCGCGGACGGCCTTCGCTTCTTCTGTACGGTCGGGACCGGAGAGCAGGCCGTTGGAGATGATGATCACAAAGACTCGGTACAGCGCGTAGATGGCTTTGGAGAGCTGCGTGGGTGAGGAGACGTCTAGGGCAATGTCGAGAAGATCGGCAAGCGGGTTCAGCGAAGAACCTTTTGATACGGCGGTCGTGAGTTGCTTCTCGAGGTCCTGGATTGCCTGAGCAGTGTCGTCCACCTCGCGCGTTTTGCGCTTCTTGGAGGGCAATGATGGAGGCATCGTCAACAGTTGGTCAGGGTGCAAGAACTGAGCACGGAGACTTGGACGACGAGGGTAACGTCAATGGAGGCCAACTTGAACGGGCATTCTGACAATATTTTGAGTGGGTCACGTGACTACCGGGCCGGTATGCCGTATGATGCGTCGAGCGTCCTGAGCAGTGACTCTGAGTGAGCTCACTGACGAGGCCTTCCGGCCGTCGGCGAGTTTATGCCATCGTCAACACCGTCAACCACTCACACTTCAACGTCAACCCTACACGAACCTTTGCGTCTCTCTACGTCTGATACTACTCACATTCTTACTGCATCATGGCCAGCGCGAAAATCGCGTCGCTTGTCATCCGAGTGAGTCCAGCCACTCCGGCCTTGCGCTTCTCCTCTCTAAACGGTGCAAGACGCTAGCGAAACCTATCAGCAACCAAATCAAGGTCCAGGTGAAGCAGTGAGTGTACAGGGATTGTGCGCGGCGGACACGGGCACTGAACGCGCATCTCGGCCATGTTGCAGACATGACCGTTTCCGTTCGTTCTGCATCGGCCTGGCGCAGCGCATGTACCAGACTGAGGTGAAGATGCGGACCAACCTCCTGGGGGAGCCTGCGAAACACGTCCGGCCGCTGTCGGAAACCAAGTATGTCATGTAGTGCTTGCATTGCTACCGATGGCCGACCGCGAGCATCTTTAGGGCGATCGAGAACGGCGCGAACGCGCTCGCCGAAGGGTTCTTGTTCACGGTCGCCGCGGGACTCATCATCGGGGAGACGTGGCGGACGTCTCGGAATACGACGAAACGGAGGGACGCGGTGGACGACCAGCTTGATGAGCTCAAGGCAAGCGTGGACGGCCTGAACAGGCGGCTAGACACGCTCGCCGGGCAGTGGGAGGAGCGAATGTCGGAAGAATCATCGCGGTACGTGTTGCGTCTATCGTATGTCAATTGGTCTTGTCTCTGACACGGGTTCGATAATGATGCGTGGTGAGCAGCCATGACGAGATGTCGCGAATACTGCAGCGCGTCGTGGAAATCGGACTGAGAGGCGGATGGGCGGAATTTGAGGGTACACCGCTACCACTCCCCCGCATAGACCTCACGAAGAGACCGCCCCCGCCGCCATCGTATCCATTAGAGTCATCACACAGCTCATCTTCAGATCCGGAATCTCCTTCCTCAGCGTGACCGCGCACGCGGCACCCGCATAACTACCCCTCCTTGTAATTCTATTGAGCATGGCCTGTCCTAGACCTACAATGCCATCCTAATTGCGTCTTCTCATTCGAATATTGCAGGCCATGGTAGGCAAACCTGGATGAATTGTTGGTTGTGAGCCGGATCATTGCCTGTATGAGTAGACTTCGCGTATTCATGCTAACATTCTGGCGATTGCACAGACAGGAGACGATGTACAATTAGAAATATTACACGCCAATGAGGACGACAGACGTGAAAGAATGTACAGTAGTTCATCTTGATCTGAAAGCCCCTAGTCACCGTCAAGCTGCACCAGAAAGTCCGCCACCAGATATTGCAGAGAAGTCTTGAACGCCGCGCTGCAGGCTCATGACAGGTGAAGCTAAGTTTTGCAGATGTCCAGGTCCGGTGGGTCGTCCTATCACCCCTACGCTGCTGGTTTGTGATCCGTGAGATACCACAGGGCTGCCAGGTCCATTTGTTGGGAGCCAGCTCGCACCAGAACCAAGTCCCAGACCAGTAGTGTTGACGTTGACGTTGAAACCGCCCGAGGAGACCCGCCACTTGCCCGTCTGCGTGCAGAGCGCAGCGTGTTCGAGAAGGCTGCGGTAGAGCGTGTTGTTGAACCCGATGCATTGGAGGCCTACACAGGCGACCTTGAGCGCGCCGGCAGAGTACAGCTGGCTAGTTTCGTAGATGTTCTGCGGAGAAGTGTTCTTGCGCGACGAGAGGGTCTCCCTGATCAGGGCTTGAGAGGTCTACGGAGTAGAGATGGAACACTGTGATGTCTGCGTCGTCGACAAGAACGTTTAGACATACCTCAGTAGAGAGACACTCCCACTCGTTGATACACAGGTCGTCGAGGCGGAACGACTTGTAGACGCCTGCGTAGTACCACTTCCCGTCCTTATTGTAGAAGCATTCTACAGTCGTCTTGTAGTATGGTGTCATGCTGCAGAATGGAGGATTCCTCACCAGTGGGTGTGTCAAGCCTGGCGGAGATGTCGACTGCGAACCACCTGTGAGCCGTGGTGACCCGCGGATTGGTGCTGCACTTGAACACAGGAGTGAGGCAGTACCCATGTTCCTCTCGCTCGGGGCACCAGGTCGTAGTAGATTGTTGGAAAACGCGGTAGTTCCCCAGCCTGTGGATATGCGTGATTTTGTCAAGGAGAAGATGGGAAGGCACATACTGAGTCCGTAGTAGCTGTAGATAAAGAAATGAACATTGGTGCAAAGGTGGGCAGTCAATGCGATTGCTTACACCGGAAGTTGTGGCGATGAAGTCGTGGAGGGTGTATGGAGGAGGTATAAGAATCGGTGTGAGAGAATCTTCCGGTATGTCGCATGGAAGAGGTAAAGATGCGAGGATGGCATATCGAGCGTCGATCTTCTCTGCAGTGCTCACGCTTGGTAATGCGACCTGTGGGAGTGGTTTGTCGGATGCAAGACATGCCCATCTAGAGATGAAGTACCTGATGTTCACCCTCGAGAGAGCTCCAAGGAGACTCAGGCGTGTCGATAAGCGGGGAAGCAAGCGAAGTCAAAGGGCTCGGAGAGGTCACGGATAGATCGGAAGTGACGTTGGATAGATCTCTGAGAACAGCCAGGTTCGAGTTGGGTTCATGCATCATTTTCAGTACCCGGCCGGCACTCAGGTCCATCTCGGAAGCAAGCTTGACGGCCTATCGAAGAAGCATTGCGTACAAGAAGGCATGACATACAGATTCCTCGTACCTGACGAGGGTCCCCGATATCGTCCTTGAACTCGCAATTTCCGTCGACCAGCGTCAGCAACGCGAAGTGGTCAGACAGAGAGACGTTGCGGGGATAAATATTCATGTTCAAGTTGTCGGTCTGCCCGGCTCCAGGGATGTTCTCCTTTTGTGACGAGTGAGCCTGAAGGCCATCTAGTTGCTTTTGTAGCCGCGCGGTCTCTTCTCGCTGCAAGTTGAGAGCTTCCGTTTTCTCGCGCACGGAGACACACGCCTCGGCAAGACGAGCAACAGCAACATCCCGCGCATCCAACGCCTCGCGCACTCTCAGTTTGTCCAGGCGCATTGCCATCTCTTGCTCAGCGTTGGGGTTCTAGAGACGAGAGTTAGCGTGCAGCGGCGGAGTGAAATATGTTCAGTAGTCACATCTCCGTCTACCATACTGCTCTGTAGTTTTAGCGCGTCGGAGATGTTAGCAAAGTCGCTATTACGCATGAGGTGGTTATGGAGAGAGAAGCGTTTGGCGTCTGACGGGTTGGCGCCTAGGCGTCTATTATCCACCACACCGAATGCGTTCAACTTGTCTTTGACCACCACCTTCCTCCGTCTCCCCAGCATTTATATTCTCTACAGTTTGCGTAATGGTCCGAATCATTATCAAAGGAGGTGCGTACGCTATGATTGTGCAGCAAACATGCTCTCATGGTCTGGTGTCGTCTCAGGCGTGTGGAAAGTGCGTTCGGTCACTCCTCGCTCATGGTTCCGTACTCATCTCATCTTATAGAATACGGAGGATGAAGTCCTCAAGGCTGCCATTGCTAAGTACGGAAAGAACCAATGGTGCGTTATGACAATCATTGACCACCATAGGCTCTCCTCACGGGTAGCAAACGCTGTGCAGGGCCCGTATCTCCTCTCTGCTTGTCCGCAAGACCCCAAAGCAATGCAAGGCACGGTGGTATGAGTGGCTGGATCCTTCTATCAAGAAGACAGAATGGTCAAAGGTTAGTACACTGCTATATGAAGTGTGGTTCGCGCTCATGGCCTACTATGACGCGTTAGACGGAAGACGAAAAGCTACTGCACCTAGCCAAGTTGATGCCCACGCAGTGGAGAACAATCGCTCCTATTGTTGGTCGCACCGCTACACAATGTCTCGAGCGATATCAGAAGCTGTTGGACGAGGCGGAGGCGAAGGAGAACGAGGAGTTGGGCTTGGCTGGGCCGGGAGGGGAGGCAGGCCCTAGTGCGGACGACGTTCGCAGACTGCGTCCTGGAGAGATTGACCCGGACCCGGAAACGAAGCCTGCACGTCCGGATCCTATTGACATGGACGAAGACGGTGCGTATCGACTATTCTCATCTTATTAGCCAGTCGGTTCATACTCCTTCGCTCACAGAGAAGGAGATGCTTTCCGAGGCTCGTGCTCGTCTCGCAAACACACAAGGAAAGAAGGCGAAGCGCAAAGCACGCGAGCGGCAACTGGAAGAAGCAAGACGGTTGGCAGTTCTACAGAAGAAGAGGGAGCTGAAGGCTGCCGGTATCATGTAAGTGCAATCCGCCACTCTGGCTCCTGCAACACTCATCTCTCACTCTTCACAGTATGCGACACAAGACCAAGAAGAAGGGAATGGACGTGAGTTGTTGTTTGGATGCAGAGTTATGCAGATACTGGGTGCTAATCCTGACCGATGCAGTACAATGCCGACATACCATTCGAGAAGAAACCGGCACCCGGATTCTACGATACTTCCGACGAACAAGCCCGAGCGACAACCGCCCCGGTTGGCCAGACACTTCGTCGCCTCGAGAACAAGCGCAAGCCTGAGGACGAGGAGGCGGAACGCAGGAAGCGTCAGCGGAAAACCGATGGCAAAGGAGAAGCTCCCCATCAGACCAAGTTTGTGGCAGCGCGCGATGCTCAGATCCAGAAGCTCAAGGAGGCGGAGTCCATCGGGAGACGACGCAAGCTCGTCCTTCCCACAGCCCAAGTCGGAGAGAAGGAGTTGGAGGACATCGTAAAGATTGGTCAGGCTGGAGAGAACGCGAAAGCCTTGGTCACCGGTGGTACGGATGCGTCCACGAAGTTGCTTAACGACTACGAGGGATTGGAGAAGGCACAGATGGCACGAACACCTCGGACCGCGCCTCAACGTAAGTCTACAGAACGACTGCCGGGAAGCTGTAGGTTCACTAACGATCGGATACTTTAGACGACAACGTAATGTCGGAGGCCCGGAACCTTCGGAATATGACCATTGCTCAGACTCCTCTTCTGGGAGACGAGAACACGCCACTCCATGTCGGGCCTCAGGGCGGTACAGGCTTCGAAGGGGCCACCCCTCGCCATCAGGTCGCTTTCACTCCCAATCCACTGGCTACACCCTCGCACGCGGGTGGTATCGGGCCTGGTGCCACACCACGAACTGAGGTCGGGGCCACTCCAGGGACATCCCTCCGCACGCCTATGCGCGATGGCCTTCAAATCAACGCAGAGGATGGCTTCTCAACCATCGGGGATACTCCGCGGGAACAACGCCTTCGGAACACCTCCGTCAAACGCGCTCTCCAGGCCGGGTTCATGAACCTACCGAAGCCGGAGAACAACTTTGAGTTGCTCGTGCCTGAGGACGAGGAAGAAGAACTCATCGCTGGAGTCCGTCTATCGGAAGAGGATGCGGCAGAGCGGGACGCTCGGCTCAAGCGGCAACGAGAGGAGGAAGAACGCAAGGCCCTCGCGCGCCGATCACAAGTCGTCCAACGCGGCCTCCCTCGCCCGGCAAATGTCGATGTCGCCAGCCTCATGGCTAATCTCACCGTAGATGATGATGCATCGTCAGATCTCGGCACGGCGGCGAGGCTTGTACACGCGGAGATTGCGGATCTGCTCTTCCATGACTCCATCGCTCATCCCATCCCCGGTACGACTCGTCCTGGAGGTACTCGGTCGGCATACCAGATGCCTCCTGATGATGCGCTTGCGACGGCTAAGTCGTTGATTCACGAGGAACTCGCGACGTCGCTCGGATATCCAGGCGCAGGTGAAGATGTGGTCAAGCGTGGGGTCGTTGCACTTTCGGATCTCGACGAAGTGGACGAGTCCCTGTCGTGGGTCCACATGCGGAACAAGCTGGTCTACGACGCGGCCTCGAACTCGTGGGTGGAGCCTAGTTCCATCTCCCACGAGGCGCGTGTGGCTGGCTATAACGCCCAGCTTGAGGCGTACCGGGAAGCTATGTCGAAGGAGGCGAGCAAGGCATCCAAAGCCGAGAAGAAGTTGAACGTTATACTGGGCGGATATCAAGCACGTTCTGGGGCGCTCGCAAAACGCATCACCGACGCGTTCTCAGAAATGCAAAAGGTCAAGCTCGAGTACGAGAGCTTCTCGAAGCTACGGACGAACGAGACTGCGATGGGTCCCATTCGGCTTGCGGCATTGAAGGAAGAAGTGGAGAAGCTCGAGCAGCGGGAGCGGAGGCTGCAGGAGCGCTATGCCGAACTCGACGGCGAGAGGCGGGATGCACTCACCCGCGTCGGTGCACTCGAAGACCGTGTCATGGCGGAGGCGGAGGCACTGAACGAGGAAGCCCTTGCCGCGATGGAAGCTGAGACCGCGTGAGGGGTTTGGATTGTGTAGTGCTCCAGCCATAGTCTGGTTTCCCGTCGCTGTATCTGATGCCATGTGCAACTAGTCCCTGTAGTACCAACGATGGAGATTTCCTTCCGCACTGGGGGGCAGTGTACCTGGCGGTACCTTTGTCTATCTCTTTCTGTGTCTTGCTAGCGTCTTCTCGGTTTCGCCGCACAGCGCGCGGTGAGAACGGCGGGGCGAGACGCAGACAGGCCCCGGGCACGAGGCGTGCCGTTTTTTTACCTTGTCTGACAAGACTCCAGTCCGAGATAATCTATATCATCCTGCCCCCACGAGGTCATTGAAATTGGCTTCCCGCTCTCCACCCCGGGCTTCGTTCAGTCCCCCATCGCCCCGACTCTCCCAATGGCCCCCGCCCCCGCCCCCGCCCCTACCTCTACCTCTACCTCCACCGACGGGACGAAGGCATCCCGCTCGTCGTCTGACAGACCAACCACGGTCATTACGGTCAACGTCACACCGAAGCCTACGTTCCTCACGACCACGATCACCACCAGCGGCGAAGGGAGTGTACCTACGATTGGGGCGGTCATTATGCCTCATTCCTCCGGCGTACCCGTAGCAGCCATTGCAAGCGGTACCGCGGCCGGTGTCGTGCTTGCTCTTGTGGCCGTCATCGGTTGGACCTGGTGGGGCACGTGCATCAAGCGGAAGCAGGTAAAAGAACGCAAGGAGGTGGTACGTTGCCCGGCGCTCTCGTACGATGGTCGGCTGTGGCCGCTCACATTGAACAGTTGGCATATCTGGAGGTCAGGGAGAACACGCGGAAAAACGCCTCGAACCTGTCGTATCCCGTGTCACAAAACCGGTCGCCGTTCTCGATACGGGGCAGCGAACAGTCGCGAAAAGTGAAGTTCGCATCCAGCGGGCCTGCCTCAAGCCAGTCGACACTGCGTGGGATCACAGAGACGAAGAAGGGGGCGAGAGGTGCGTTGAGCTGCGACAGTGCGACAAATGACGTATCTGACACACTCACAGATGCGGAGAAGGCTGCGCGACCCCCTGTTCCTCGGCCACCCACACCTTCCGCGCAGCTCGAGCATGCACGGTACAAAGCCGAGGCTGAGGTACCCGCTCTCCCGCCCCCGCCAGTACCGCGTAGGAGCCCCCAACGAGAGCGAGGGCCGGTGCCGTCCCTTGCGCCCACGGAATCCTCGTACACTCAACATCGTCTCATGCACCAGGCATCGACGTTGAGCTCTGGGTCTGCCTACTCCACCCAGAGTGCAGTCGAGGAACGACAGACAGGGGTGCCATCGAGTCTTTTGCTGGCGTTGACCAACGAAAGCAGCCGGAGGTCGCTGCTCGCGACTTACTTGCCCTGGAACCGCAACCGGACGTCAACAGTCTCCGGCAATCGATTGTCAGAGTACAGCACCGGTTCCGTATACTCGCAGTTCGACGACCAGCCTTGGGAGTCGGTCGGATTTGCGTATGGTGGAGAAGACGAACTGGCAAGGCAATGATCTCGCACGGACTAAACGGTTTTCACGATTGGGGACGGACTATCACGGACGAATAATGAACTAGTGACACGTACTCACCTAAATGAGGGCTAACGACGGACGATTACTTGTAGCAGGAAATAGTGTACTGGCCTATACGCGGACGATAATAGCACGAATGTATCCCTGGTCTATTGGAGGTCTATGACTACCGTAGCGAGCTGACATATCGCTGCGTGGAGGGTTGAGATATGGGAGAGTGACTAGAGACGAGTAGAGATAGACGGACCTGCTCTACCTGCGCAACGGAGGCTTTGAACTCCTCTACGGCTTTCCAACAGTCCAAAGTGGTGGATGGATGTGACCTTTTCACATTTAAGATTGGAGACTAGAACGAGAACGGGAAGAAACACACCTGTAGCACAAGACGACCTCCTCGCCCTTTGCGCGTACGGTGGCAAGCTCTTCCGAATCTCGACGAGCGTGGTACTTGTCGACCTTTTGACGGAGCTCCTCGAGGTCACCCATGAGGGCAGCACTGCTCTTGATGGAGCCCGTAGGACTAGCCTCATCGGACGCGGTCTCTTCACCCGCCATGCCGCGTTCGCGGTCGAGGTTCTCCTTCTCCATGGCGCGTTCGATTTCCTCACGAACGCGCTCTTCCTCATTGTGTAGACGAGAGAGCTCGGCATCTATCCTGGAGCGTATGTGTGCATCTATGGTGAGCTGGCGTTCGCGGGGAATTTCGGGAGAGGCTTGGTGGTCGACGAGTTGGTTGACAACATCTTCAGAGAACTGACGAGGGTGAGAGAGATGGCACGACGGAGAGAAATGGGACATACGTGCAAAGAAGTGTCTGGAGTGAAGACCTTCTCGTCCTGTTGAGGCGAAGACTGAGATGCACCCATGACGAGCGAGAGCTGGAGGTACCGGTAAGTACTGGCGAGAGTCACAGAGGGAGGGCCCGGCGCCTTCCGAGATGAGATCATGGCCCAATCTCGATCCGTCGACATCTACTCAAATCCGAGTCCGCCCTCTCTCGTTCCTCATTATTCTAGTACTACTCCCCAATCATGGTCGAGGTCAAGAACAAAGTCTGCTTGATGTACGTCGCATATCCTCTTCTGTAGCTCGCATCGCTCACCCGCTCTTTCGCAGCGTGCACGATGGCTGGGGCATCGCGCCGGAGAAGGGCATGAAGGGCGACGCCATCGACGCCGGAGACACGACCAACATGGACACGATCGCCAAGGACCACAGCTACCGCACTCTCCTTGCACACGGTATTGCTGTCGGCCTCAGCGATGGCCTGATGGGAAACTCGGAGGTGGGGTGAGTGTCTGGTCCATGTGTGCGCGTTTGCATCCGCAACTAATGCCGTCGATCAGCCACCTGAACATCGGGGCGGGTCGCATTGTGTGGCAGGACATCGTCCGGATCGACGTGTCGATCAAGAAGAGGCAGTTCCACAAGAACGAAAACATCCTCGAGAGCTTCAACAGGGCAAAGAACGGCAACGGCCGTCTCCACCTCCTCGGTCTTGTAAGTACCGCACCAGTGCTCTCTACACAGTCCACCTTCACTCCAGTCGACAGGTATCAGACGGCGGTGTCCACTCTCACATCACCCACCTCTACGCACTCCTCGAGACCGCCAAGGAAGTCGGCCTCAAGGACGTCTACATCCACTTCTTTGGCGATGGTCGCGACACCGCTCCCCGTTCCGCTGCCGGCTACCTCAAGGACCTCCTTGCTTTCATCGAAAAAGAAAAGGTCGGCGAGGTGGCTACCATCGTCGGCCGCTACTACGCCATGGACCGCGACAAACGCTGGGAACGTATCAAGATCGCAGTTGACGGCCTCGTCAAGGGCGAGGGCGAGAACGTCGATGATCCCGTCAAGGCGATCGAGCAGCGATACAACAAGGATGAAACCGACGAGTTCCTCAAGCCCATCATCGCAAATGGCGACGCCGGTAGAGTCAAGGGTAAGACCACAGACCATGCACTCATCACAGTCGCTGATAGCGATTCAGATGGCGACACGCTCTTCTTCTTCAACTACCGGTCTGATCGTATGCGTGAGATCGTGTCCGTCTTCGGTCTTCCAGACAAGCCTATGGAGGTGGATGTCCCCAAGGATATTGTATGCCGCCCATTTTCACGCATTTTCCATCACAGGCTGACTCTTACCAGCACATCACCACGATGTCGCGCTACAATGCAGAGTTCCCGTTCAAGGTTGCTTTCCCTCCGCAGGCAATGACCAACGTGCTTGCCGAGTGGCTTGCTAAACAGGGCGTCAAGCAGGCCCACGTTGCCGGTCGGTTTCCTAGCGCATCGATCCCTACATCTCCCCGCTCATGTGCTCACAGAGACTGAGAAATACGCGCACGTCACGTTCTTCTTCAATGGAGGCGTTGAGAAGCAGTTTGAGGACGAGGAACGGCACATGATCCCCTCACCCAAGGTTGCAACATACGACAAACAACCGAAGATGAGCGTCCGTGGAGTTGCAGAGAAGGTCGCGGAAATCGTCAAGGCCGACACGCACGAGTTTGTGATGTGCAACTTCGCTCCTCCAGACATGGTCGGCCACACGGGTGTGTACGAAGCAGCTGTAGAGGCTATCACGCACACCGACGAGGCCGTGGGCATCGTTTACAAGGCGTGCCAGGAGGCGGGCTACATCCTGCTCATCACCGCCGACCATGGGAACGCGGAGCAGATGATTAACCCCGCGACCGGTGCCCCCATACCGCACACACCACGAACGCGGTTCCCTTCATCATGACCGGAGACCCGAAGAAGCTCACGTTCGCGACCGACAAGAAGGACGGCGACGACGAGGAGGGTGCGCTCTGCGATGTTGCTCCTACTGTGCTCGAAATCTTGGTCAGTGCCATCGCTGAGCATGTTCTACTGATAGCTTACGGACTTTACACTGGTTGCAGGGACTGCCGAAGCCTGAGGGTGAGCGCCCACGTAGTCTACCACCGTGCGCAGATCGCTAACATTTTCTACAGAGATGTCGGGACGTTCCCTGCTCGCGAAGAGCGACTAGAGATCCGGCAAGTAGAGTAGAGAAGTGTAACAAAACTGTACAAGACGATGATACATGCTCAAGGAAATCGTGCCATGACATATAGAGTACTCGGACATCAGTGTTGTACTTGCAAAGCATAGCTGGACACGTTCGATAGAACCTGACTTTTTTGACCTCCGTACCTCCTGTAAGTTATCGAGATGCTACACTGACTCCCGAACGCTTGTCGTGATATTTGTGACCGTGCTCGAGCAGCCTAGTCCGTATGTCAGCTACGAGTTCTGACTTTACAGAAAGGGCAGGAACTCACCAATCCGGTTCGATTTCCGTTAGTACGCGGATCCTGCATAGTCGGAGGACGGCTCGCAGTCAGCGTCCTTCGTGCCACGGAGCGAAAATAGAGGTATCACGCACTGGGTTTTCTTGGTCTCCTCCATCTCGTGATATATCACCCAACCAGAACGAGGCTTCCGAGTGAACAGCACCGAATGGGGATGGACGTGTAACACCTGCAGCCATATCAGCACCTAGCCTGCCAACGCATGCTCTCAACGTCACTTACAGTATCGCCCCTGACAGGTCGATAGGTTCCATCAGCAGTCCAGCGAGCGACGTTACGCCAATATCCCGAGACCAAGCACTTGCGTAATCGTTTCGCGTCTCCTTCGCAACTGTCAAGAGGTAATCCGAAACGTTGCATGTACTTCTTCAGTTGCGATCGGATAGAGACAGCGCGGGACATGGCACGGAACGATAAGGCATGCGACTTGCACCACGAGGACGAGCGGCCGTAGCGGGCGAATGCGTTGTATGCTTAGTATGCTATGCTGTGAGTATCATCAGGAATATCAGCGACGATGGACTCGTGCGCACCGTTCAGAAGAGTAAGGTGATCCTGACAGGCATGATCAGTACATATTAGAGGCAACGGCAGGATCATTGATCTTACCCCTTCCTCGGCAGTAAATTTTCTCCGCTCAAGCTCTGCCAAAGCACCGGGCGCGCCTTCAGGGATTATGAACACGTCCTGCACGCCATCGTCTCTGACCTCTCATGGTTCATGTATCTGGCGGGCTCACCTGCACGGTGGTCATTGCTGCAATGGTGAGTATTTCTTCGCCGCATTTGTAGTCCTTGGAGGAGAAGAGCTTACAAGCGAAACCAGGATGTTAGGTGCCGAATCACTGGAGGGCTTGATGACGTCCTACCATGCGTGCTATATTGACCTCAACGGGACATTCGGCTACCTTCTCCCCAATGACCGTAAGTCGTCCGTCCTCACCAATCATGCCTGCATTAAACAGTCCTTCGAGAGCTCGCAAGACACTTTCGGCAGGTGGTGACGAAACCCACTCGAACTTCATCAGATCGTCGATTCCAAGAGATTTCAGCTGGATGATAGGCGTAGTAAGGTCTGTCCGAGTGATCTCAGGGGGTGTCGTTTGACGCAGTTGTTCGAACACGCGTTCTGTGTACAGGCGGTAGCACACACCGGCCGATGTCCTTCCAGCTCGGCCGGCGCGCTGAGTCGCCGATGCTTGCGAGATCGGTGCGGTCGTCAGAGAAGACATAGCAGTTGACGGATTGTAGGTACGGATCTGCAGAGGAGTGTTGACCCTTCCGGCAATATATTTCTGAGAGGTGCCGACAAACCTTGACGAAACCGGAATCGATGACAAACTTGATGCCGTCGATGGTTACACTTGCCTGATCGGAAATGTAAAAACGAAGACCCGCGTGAAAAGGGTCTCCACAAACCTCTGCGATGTTGGTTGCAACGATGACTTTTCTGGTACCGCGTTCCGCTGGTTCAAACACCCTGAGTTGCTCGTCGGTTGACAAGCCTGCATGCAAGGCCAAAAGGGTCATCCGCTTCGCCTGACGAGGCAACCTAGTAAGACAGTAAGGGAATCTGACATATGACGACTCAGGGGACGCACGTTGGTAGCATTTCAGCGAGCTGTTCAAGGCATCGATCAATTTCCTCGCGACCACTCAGAAAGACGAGGATGTCGCCTGGGCTTTGCTGGAGAACAGTAAGCAGAGAGCTATCAATGCAACAATGCGAACACAAACCTGGAGGTGAATGCTCCAAACCACTTCGGCGGCCTTCTGCACGTAATCTGGCACGGGCTCTTGGATATATGCGACCTGTACTGGATAAGCACGGCCTTCCAAGCTGACTATCGTGGCTTCGTTCGGGCTGTTACCGGCTGTGAAGTAGTCGAGGAAAGCGGTAGCATCAAGGGTGGCTGACGATACCACGAGACGAAGAGATGGACGTTTGCGACGTATTCTTGAGTGAGCATATTACGAATGGGCTGACTGAGAAGGATATAAGGGACTCACTTCTTCAAGACACCTAGGAGAAGGTCTGTATATACGCTTCTCTCGTGAGCTTCGTCAATCTTGCAGTCTTATGGTCAGGATGAGCTGGAGAAGTAGGTGAAAGGGTGTCGGACAAACCATGATGACGCTATATCGACTGAGGAGAGGATCGACCAGGGTTTCACGGAAGAGCATACCATCGGTCATATAGAGAATTCGGGTACGCTCTCTGTCGCTGACGTCCTCAAATCGTATCGTATAGCCAACCTGGCGACGAGGGATGAGATGAGGGACAAATGGTAGATGTAGATTACTTGCAAGCGTACCTCGTCTCCGAGTGTTGTCCCGACTTCTGCAGCGACACGGTTGGCGACAGAAGTAGCTGCGACGCGTCTGGGCTGTGTGCAGGCGATGATACTTCCATCAGCTGCCCATCCACTCTCACTCAAGTACTGAGGTAGCTCTGTGAACGGGAGATGGGAGATGAGACGAGGGGCTGGTCAAACATGAACACCAGAAACTGACGGGTGGTCTTGCCGCTGCCAGTCTGACCAACAAGGATAACGACGCCATGGTTCTCAACAGCATACAACAACTTTTGTCCTGTGACACAGCGTTCAGTAGCTATACAGATGACAGTGCAGGTGAGACGACGTACTGTGCTTGAAGATGGGCAAACGCTCCCTGGCTGCCTGGATGGAGATGGTCGAAGACGAAGGAGCACTGGGGACGACGACGTCCTCTGTTTCCGTTGCTCTGTCGAGGTTGCTGCCAGGCCCGACCGTGCCCGGTTTCCAAAACTGAAGGCCGGCCATAGGACTAGTAGTAGGAAGAAGAGATGAACAACCTCGCACCGTCTACGCAATGCGCCATTCCATGGGCGCTTATGACATCCCTCCTTTGGCTTCTGACCACAACCACGCTCGCCTGCCTGACCCAGGTCTGACCAACGCCTCCGTCTCCCTCCTCCCTCAGTCGCACCATCCTACGTCTGCACCATGTCCGAGCGCAAAGGTATGTCAATCGAGTCTAAGTAGTCTCCTTGCTCAACGCCCTCGCTAGTCTTGAACAAGTACTTCCCCCCGGACTTCGATCCGTCTCTCATTCCTCGCCGCCGGCAGCCCAAGAACTCCCAACAGGTTGTCCGTCTCATGGCCCCCTTTTCAATGTACGCACTGCACTTCGGTTCAATGTTTCACGTGCTCACAGATTCCCCAGGCGTTGCAATACTTGTGGGGAGTACATCTACAAAGGCAAGAAATTCAACGCTCGTAAGGAGACAGTCGAAGGCGAAGATTACTTTGGCATCAAGATCTTCAGGTTCTACATCAAATGGTATGTCAGTTATATCGTGAGTGTATCGTCCTACTGACTCTCCGAAGCACACTATGCTCTGCAGAAATCACATTCAAGACCGATCCAAAGAACACCGACTACTCAGCAGAACATGGTGCCTCTCGCAATTTCGAGCCGTGGCGAGACGAGAAGGCTGTCGAAGAGGAAGATCGGCTTGCTAAGCTGGAAGAGGAGGAGAACAACCCCATGAAGGCTCTTGAGAATCGCACGGTGGACTCCAAGCGTGAGATGGATATCCTCGACGCGCTTCAGGATATTCGCGCTCGGAATGCCCGCAACGAACGCGTTGGCCATTCGGTTGACCTTCTCGAGCGGTTGGGAATGGAGGAAATCGAGACGGAGGAGGATCGGGAGCGGAAACTAGCCGAGGAAGAGGACGAGAAACTGGTGCGAGAAGTATTTGCCAAGATTCCCGCCTCAGAGTCGTCTTCTTCTAATGGTGCAGGGTTGAGTCAAATTGGAGAAGCAGTCATCACCGTCAAGCGGAAAGCAGGCACTCAGGAGCCTGAACTGCAGACCCTACTCCCAGAATCAGCACGAGCCCTGTTGTCGGCCGCGTCGTCTATCGGTGCTCCTGCTGCAAAGCGGAAAAAGGTCGCAGGGAAGAATGCTCTAGGCATTAAGCTCAAGGGCAAAGCCAAAGCTGCTGTATAGTATCTGTACGAGTGTGTATTTGTAATCGGTCTGCCATCCTCGTTTCATGCAGTGAATCGGCTGGTTGGTACGTAGAGTACGTAGAGAATCTCTCACGAGTTTGCGATTGGACAAGCATGCTAGCCTCTAGGTCCAGGGCAACAGTTCGAGATCGAGGGCGCACATCTCGTCTGTGTGCACGGTTGCACGTTATGAATCGGTCCGTTATAAAACGCCACTGCCATGGCCATATATTATCAAGCGAATATACTCCCTCCCTACTCGGCCTTCGCACCCTTGTTCTTCTTTGGCTCCCGATCATCGCCAGCCAACCAGAGGGCCACGAAGAGCATGAACGCTGCGCTTGTGCTGAATGCACCGGCATAGTATGGCCACGCAGCGCTCAGGAAACGCGGGTACCCATCATGTCGTGGTGGAACAACTGGCACAACGGTGGAGCTTGTAAGGTAGGTCGTTCTGGACGCACATTAGTAAGGCAAACTATGATTGAGTGATGGCGAACAACGTACCCCTTGCGCTTGTAATCAACAACGAACTTGAACACACCATGCCTATCGGGAACACGGAATGTGACCGAATACTTGCCAGGCTCACCGGGGATCGGCGGAAGTGCAGTGCGAATGTGGGGGTCGAGCATCGTGAACTCAAGCTGGAGATCGTTGAGGCCGGAATATGGTTCCCAAACGTCTACCTCAGGGTCATACTTTGAGATGTACGTGGTGAACGTCTTCACGAAGTTGATATGGATGAGAGGATTGAAGCATCAGAATGGCGAGACAATTCGGACATACCACGCGGTCGTTGATAGTGTAGGTTTGGGCAGGCAGAGTCTCGTTGACACGGTGGTGTTCAACAGTGTCAATGCGCAGCACCTGAGACTCCTGGAAAGTCCACGCTGCAACGTCACGAGCGAATTGCCTGTTGCCTGACTGAACACCTCTGCGAGCGTTCTTGTGAACATGACCGCTTGAATCATCACTGTGAACGTACTTTGCGACTTCTTTCTTGATGAACTCGTCAGAGAACATCTGCACGCCGCCAACCCACGTAGCGCGTGCGTTGCTCAGAGCTTGGAAGCCGGTTACAAGGCTGAGGGAGCTACCCGCCCAAAGACCCTCTCCACTCTTGTCCGCCGCCTCGACGAGTGCATCTGCTCCTGAGTCGCCATCTGCATCGGAGGCGAAGGCCTGCGGAGGCGCCTTGAGTAGAGGTACGAGCATGGGGTTGTTGCCAAGAGACTGGGGCACCCCTGAGAACCATACAGGTTGAAGATTGTATGATATGATGTGGTGTGCGCGTGGGGGCTCGACCGGAATGACTGTCACCGGGGTATCACGCTTGGGGAAATGGGAAATGAGCGGTGTTCCCGGAGGGGGAGGATGAGGGAGAACTCGGATGCGAGGGAGGATATTGGGGTTTGCTTTGAGGATAATGCTAGGATGACATTGGTCTTTTTGTTGAGCAGTGAGACGAGGGACTGGGGCGTGATGTCTCCAGCGAACGCTGTGTGAGTGTAGATGTCGGCACGCAGGTATGGATGTTCAACAGTGACGGAAGGACATACTCTTAGTCTCCGGCGCAAACATGATGACATGCGCAAACTGAGCAACGTCATCCTTTATGATTTCCGGGGAGGCATCCTTGGGAGATCGGAAGGTTAGTTTGTAGCCCTTGTCTATGGGTGATCATGAGTACGCTTGAGTACGCATTGGATGATAACAACACACTTGCGAGGTCCCCCAAGAAAATGGAGAAGTCGTCCTTCTTGAGAGATGGATCGAGGACTACGAGGACGGAGTCGCCAGTGCTTGACCTTGCCCACGCAAGGTTGGCGAATGCGAGGACTGGCAGGAGCAATTTCCGAAGAAAGCGCATGCCCTGTCATATATTAGTCAGAGTGAAAGCAGCTAGTACCGAGTGGGCGATAATACTCACTGCACGTTCCGTCAAGAGTCCGGTCAGTAGTGGAAGTAGAGAGAGGATGAGTGCAGTCGAGACATGCCAAGCCAGTCGCGCACCCGACACGTAGGGCAGTCACGTGATGCCATCGCTAGCACGTGCAAAGGCGCTCATGACAGGCCCTCGTGGACCGTACTACAGTAACTACTGATACTACGTATACTTGTAAGTTCAACTTTTGTTTCGTGCACTGTGCAGACTCTGCAGGGTCTCTCGTAGACGAGTAGATCATATACATCCTAGAGCCTTCTACATTGATTTCAATGGCTCAACAGACTGGAAGATATAGTCCAGCAACGGCAGAATTATAAGACTTACAGTCACGTCTGCTCCAACTCGTCCTCTCGTACAACGATCTGCTCCCGTCCTCCTTTGGGCCCTTCCCCGTTTTCTCTGGACTACTCAACTCCCCACCTCGACCAGTCACTGGGCGTCCAAACCGATTCTGCTTCCCGCCTCCTCGCCCTGTACGCCCGGTGACACCCTCGTCGTCTCCATTGGCCACTCTAATCATGACGCTCAGAGAGGACTTGCCGCGAGAGCGATAAACTATATCTTCATCTTCGTCCGCTGGTACGAGTTCATCTTGCACTTCCACAGTACCCGTCAAAACCTCCACCCGTATCTCGTCCTGCGCATAGGGAAGGATTGGCGGCAAAGAGAGAGCGAGCTGCATCAGGTGAGGTATGGCTGCCCCCATTGCGCTCAGATGAAGCGTTTTGTATCTGGTAAAACGCGCGAGGACGATGAGCGTAAATACTCAACTCGGGCACAACCACGTACCCGTCTTTGAGAATGACGTCCTTGCACCGTCTGAGATACGCGGCAAGCTCGGTGCGGCGCGTGATACAGATGTAGTTCTTGCCTTCGGTGTGCGCTGATCGCGGTCCAGTAGCAGAGACAGAGGCAGGGACTGTTGGAAAGGGGCGTGGGGGATCCATCTTGCGTATTTTGTGGGCCGCCTTGTTTCGCTCGTCATCTCGCTTCGCGTTTACCCTAGGCTGCACCTCACGTTTCTTCTTCTCCAGTGATTTGCCCCCCTCCTTTCCCTCTCCTGATGTAGCTGCATGTGTAGCTGCCTGTGTTCTCGCCCTTTTTGGCGCCGCGCCTTGGTTGGAGGTAGTGGTTGACTCGAGTTTGCGTTTGGTCATTGACGAAGGACGGACTTGGTGTCAATGGTGCCGGTGAGTACCGATGTTTCTACGCGCTAAGGCCGCATCAGCAAAATCCAAATCTCCTCAATGTGCTTAGAGGACCTGCCTTGTAGGTATTAAGGCGAACCAGAGAGTAAGTAGAGAATAAGTCGAGTAAATACATGGGGTGGCTTAGATCCTTATCGCCTCAGACCGACTACTGCCTGTATAGAATAATAAGTCACATAAGACCATCCAAGACGATGTTGAGTAACGCTACAAGTCCCAATCTGGCAAATGACAAATCCCCAAAATTTTGCAGAGGCGTGCCCTGCCCTGCCTCTCTTTCCTCCCTTCATCGTCCCCCGTTCCGTCTCCTTTTCTTGGGATTGTTACGCCCAATCGCTACATCCCAAGATGAGTCAAGATCCGGCAGAACAGAACATTCAGATGTGGAAGGTTAAGAAGCTCATCAAGAGCCTCGACGCCGCAAGAGGGTATGTCTCAATGCTACCTCTTCCTTCAACGTCTGCCAATCGCACAATCTAGAGCCGGTACTTCCATGATCTCGCTCATCATTCCCCCAAAGGTACATTTCTTGTTACGAGATATGTGTCTGATCTGCTAATCGTTAGTATAGGACCAGATCTCCCGTGTCTCCGCCATGTTAACGCAGGAATATGGTACGGCATCGAACATCAAGTCCCGAGTCAATCGTCTCTCGGTCCTCGCAGCTATCACCTCGACTCAGCAACGTTTGAAACTTTACAATCGGGTACCACCAAACGGTCTGGTGCTATTCGTCGGCACGATTCTAACCGATGAAGGCAAGGAGAAGAAGGTGTCTTTTGACTTCGAACCCCACAAGCCCATCAACACGTAGGTCCACTGCATATTGTTTGTTGCATCATCATCTAATCGAACTCACAGGTCCCTCTATTTGTGTGACAACAAGTTCCACACCGAAGCTCTCCAAGAGCTGCTAGAGTCCGACTCAAAGTTCGGTTTCATCGTCATGGACGGTAACGGAACTCTCTTCGGTACAGTCGCAGGCAATACCCGCGAGGTCATTCACAAGTTCACTGTCGACCTTCCGAAGAAGCATGGTCGTGGTGGTCAGTCCGCTCTGCGTTTCGCTCGTCTCCGGGACGAGAAGCGCCACAATTACGTTCGGAAGGTCGCCGAGTTGGCCGTCCAACACTTCATCACCAGCGACAAAGTCAACGTTACCGGACTCGTCCTCGCTGGTAGCGCGGACTTCAAAACAGAGTTGAGCCAGAGCGACATGTTTGATCCACGATTGGTCGCGAAGATTATCAAGGTGGTCGATGTCAGCTACGGTGGTGAGAACGGTTTCAACCAGGTGCGCTGATATCTGCTCGTGCAATGTAATGTATCAGATGTTGACGGCACTCAAGGCGATCGAGCTTGCTGCAGAAGCCCTCTCGAATGTCAAGTTCGTCCAGGAGAAGAGGTTGATTCAGAAATACTTCGACGAGATCAGCCAAGACACCGGAAAGTATTGCTTCGGTATCGACGACACTTTTAAAGCACTCGAACTTGGTGCTGTGGAGACGCTCATTGTTTGGGAAAACCTCGATATTACGCGTTATGTCCTCCGCAATGCAGCAGGCGGTACGTAGCTCGGTTCATGCGCGTTGTTAGCCAATGTGACGTGCCGCTATAGAGGAGATCGTCATTCACGTCAACAAGGAGCAAGAGAAGGACCGGGAGAAGTTCATCGACAAGTCGACAGGTCTCGAGATGGAGAAGGCCAGCGAACCCCAATCTCTTCTCGAGTGGTTCGCCGAGAAGTACAAGGAGTTTGGGGCCAACCTCGAGTTCGTTACCAACCGCTCGCAAGAGGGCGCGCAGTTCGTGAAGGGCTTCGGTGGGATCGGTGGTCTGTTGCGCTACAAGGTCGACTTTACCAACTTGCAGAGCATCGATGACGACGAGGACGAGTTCATGTCGGACGACGATGGCATCTGACTTATATGGCGGCTCCTTAAGGGAGCCCAGCCTGGCTTGGGCTTGCCGGGTGGGGTTGTGGGCAGGGGCGTGTTGGGAATCTGCGTTGATACCGGGGAGATTGCGGCAGCGAAAAACTCTCTCGCCGGTCTCCCTATTCGTCGAGAGTGTGACAATCGCAGATCGTGCGGTGATCATGGGTTGCAGAGGGGGAAAGAGGTGTTAAGAGACGTTCTCGTTGCGTCGAGGTACGTGTGCTCACCCGTCCACTAGTGTAACATGTCGCTCACGCTTGAAACAGGTATAGTAGTTGCCGTCGCCCGTTCTGTATGGTTGGTCTGACCCCTTTGTTGTGATATATTTTGCCTGTGCTGTTGAATCATCCTAGCTGAGCTTGTAGCCTTGTCAAAAGTCTTTGCGAACGTCCTGTACTACCTACCAGCAACCAATCAATCACATGCAGCCATTGTGAAGCATGAGGGCATCCTACCAATATTATGTACTAGAGCCTAGAGGACACTGACAGCGCATGGATAGCGCTGGTACTTATTACGTCACAAGCGCTTAACACATTTGTGTTGGGCGTCTACGCAGCTTGATTCCACTGCCCCTTGACCACGATCTGCACGACGACGACAGTAGCGCATACGACGACGAGCCTCATCCATGGCGCAGTGGGGACAGGCCTATCCCATGCAGACGGGGTATAATCCCCAACAATATCCCCAGATGGCTCCCCAGCCAACGGGCTTTCCTGGTCAATTCCAGCAGCCTCAGCCCACTGGATTTCCTGGCCAGCAAGGCATGCAGCCGCGCTTTCAACAGGGTGCCCCGCCGCCTCCAGTACCCCCCATCCCTTCTCAGTTCCAGCAGCAGCAGACCAACAGCTTTCTTGGTGCTCAGCAGTCTGGCCTTGCTCCTCTCAACGCGCAACCGACGGGCTTCCCTGGCAGTGGTCTCCGTCCCCTCGTCCCACAGATGACTGGCTTCGTCGATCCGAGGTTACAGATGATGACCAACACCTTCCTTCCTGCCAACACTTCCGCTCCCTACAACGCGGCAGGCTTGCCTCAGTTCCAGCAGCAGCAAAACGGTCTCAACCTCCAGCAGTCGTTCCAGCAGCACAACCAGGCGCAGCGCGGCAGTACTGCTCCCAGAGTCCCTTGGGCATTGTCGAAGGCGGAGAAGAAAAACTACGATCAAATCTTCCGGGCCTGGGATCTGTCCGGGACTGGCTTCATTAGCGGCGACACGGCATTGGAGGTGTTCGGACAGAGTGGGTTGGACAGAAATGACCTCGCGAAGATTTGGTGAGCCTGTTACTCCCATTGACCGTTCACCGTCAATGACCTGAATCGCAGGGCTTTGGCGGACGTTGATAATCGGGGAAAACTCAACCTGGCAGAGTTTCATGTCGCCATGGGTCTCATATACCGCAGTACGTGCAGGTCTCGTCCGTCTATACCACATCTCTAAGTGACGCGCAGAGCTGAACGGAAACGAGATCCCCGACGTTCTCCCACAAGAGCTCGTGCCACCTTCTCACCGCGATCTTGAGTCTTCTGTTGATGTCTTGAAGGATATTCTGAAGCACGACACTCGCGCTCGCTCGCCTGCTGGATTGGACGCAGGACCGCTTTCTTACCAGCGCGAACGGTCGTTGTACAGCAACTCGGCCAGTGCTGGCGGTCGAAAGGATGCGACCGTCTACAAGTTCAATGACGAGGCCCCTGCTGGCGGTTTTTATCAGCCTCGCTCGAGGCACGTCGATCGTTCCGCCATTCGCACTACGAGCGAAAGCGCGAGTCCGGCTGCGGACCTCGAGGACATGAAGCGCCAGCTAGACAACACCGCAAAGATGCTGGACCGTGTTGCCGAAGAAGACGCATCACGCACAGCCGAAGACGACGCACTTGCTCGCGAAATGCAAGATCTCAGACGTCACATCAAGGCCGTACAGGACGATTTGGCCCAAGTATCTCGTGGTCCGCGAGACTTCAGAAAGGACGAGGAGCGGCGGAGGCTCGAACGTGAGCTGCTTGATTTGAGGCACAACAAGTTGCCCGACCTAGAACGCAGAATTGAGGATCGCGAGGCACGCAGAGAGCGCGAGAAACGGGATTGGGCGCGCGAACGAGACCGACGCAACGACCGCTTCGGGCGTTACGATGACCGGGACGATCGCTACTCGTCTTCTCGTTATGACCGCGACTATGATCGACCTCGCAGTGCCTATGACCGCGATGACCGAGGTAGAGACGATCGCGACAGTTATCGCGAGCGCGAGTATGACCGCGAAAGGCCGTACTCGCAAAACCGTGATCGGGATTATGACCGTCCTCGCAGTCCTGCTGCACGCGACCCCCCTCCACCGCCGCCTCCCGTCTCAACGACGACAGCTCGTCCTCCTCCTCCTGCGCCTTCCTCAGCTCCGAAAAAGGCTTTGACTGCTGAAGAACGGAAGGAACTTGCTGCGCAGCGTATTCGGGAGCGTATGGCTGCTTTGGGAGTCACACCGTCTCCAGCCTCTCCATCGCCGAAGATTGACACGAGTGTAGAAGATCGGCTTGCTCAGGAAAAGAAAGAGGCAGAAGAAAAGGCGAGACAAGCGGAGTTGGAGGCGGAGAACCGCGAGCGATCACGTCGAGAGCGTCTCGAGGGCGAGAAGGCTATCAAGGAGGGCAAGTCCCCGACATTCTCCACTGGTGGATCTGCCTCTGCTCCCCCTTCCGTTCCTGTACCGCCACAGGGCATGACACCCAAGTCTGTCCCGCCGCCTGTGCTGTCGAAGGCAAAGCCTCCTGCGCCCCCTCCACCTCGGCGAGGAGGCGCGCCACGTCCTCCCCCTCCTCGTGCGCCATCCTTCGCCAACGAGCCAGCAGCTACTGCCCCTCCTTCGCCCGCCCCGCCTCAAGCCCCTCCTGCGCCCGCATTGGATCCTGAGGAGGAGGCACTTCGTGCGCGAGAAGAGGCTTTGCGCAAGCAACGAGAAGAACGTCTCGCCCGTCTCAAGCAGCTCGAGCAAGAAGAGGAAGAAGCACGCCTGGCCGAGCAGAAGTACGAGGCCCGCCGCCGAATGCTCGCAGAACAAGCTCAACAGAGATCCACTCCACCCGTGTCTACTCCCCCTGTCGCCCCGCCGCCGCCGGTTGCACCCCCTGCAGCTGAGCCTCAAGTTTCCCCTGCTGCTGAAGTATCCCCTCCGCCGCCGCCGCCGCCGCCAGTGCCACCGGCCCCGCCCGTGGCAAGCCCTCTTGTAGCCACACCGTCTTCAGACAAGTCTACCAATCCGTTCAGTCGGTTGATGAACCAAGCACCAGGTGGTGCAGCCTCGACACCGGCACCCGCCGGCACGGGAAGTCATAACCCATTTTTCAAGAGTCAAGCCATTGCAACACCCCCTGTGGCGCCCTCGTTCCCTCCCCATTCATCAGGCAGTCCTGCACCTCCGGCAGTCAAGGCGTCTTACCACACAGCGCCGGCAGACGACGACGACGACTGGGACGACGTCAAGGAGAAGGACGAGGATGACAGTAGTGAGGATGAACTTGATTCCTCAAGAGATACACGTAACAAGCTCGCCCAGCAACTGTTTGGTAGCATTCTGCCCCCCTCCAGACCCCAATCCGCGGCTGCCTCTGGTCCTACTTCGAAGAACACTGAGCCCTCAAGCCCCGCCCCTCCGCCGCCGCCTCCTCCGCCGCCTCCCTCTGCACCTCCTATGGCGAATGATATCCCTGCCCCTGCTCCGGGTGGGATTCCGCCACCGCCGCCTCCCGGGGGACCTGCTGCTGCTCCTCCACCTGCTGCCGTTGTCGCCGCTCCAGCTCCGAGCGGGGATCGCAGCGCACTTCTGAACGCTATCCAGACTGGCAAGAGACTGAAGAAGGCGCAGACAAATGATCGTAGTGCTGCGCCTGTCTCTGGGAAAGTGATAGGGGACGTGGCTCCGCCTGAACACATCAACGCTGTTCCACGTGCACCTTCTCCTCCTGCTCCTGCGCTAGTTATGGTGAGTGAACCTACGGGCGTGCCGCCGCCCATGGAGAACTCGAGGAGCAATCGTGAGTCTGTCGACTGGTATGCGGGGCTCGCTGCTGAGGGTTCGACAATGCAACGTGTTCTGTCGGAATCTCTGCCGCCTACAGTACAGGAGGAACCGGAAGAAGTGTACACATCTTTCATACCCCAGATACAGGTACAGGGTTCGGATGACAGCGCACTGGCCGACGTGGACATTGCTACTGGTGAGAATGGTGTTGTTCAGCTGAGGTGCTATGCTGATGACATTTGCAGAGTATCGTGTGCGATCTTTGTTCGCGTACGAGGCTCAGCGTCCCGAAGAATTGAGTGAGTTGCTGTTTATGTATATTTGACAAGCCGCTAACTGGTGGGTAGCCTTCGCCGAGAATCTCATTCTTACAGCACATCCGTCCAAGTCCGGTAGCGATTGGTGGTATGGGATTATCGTTCGGGATGGCAAGGCCGGCTTCTTCCCCAAGACATATGTAGAGCAAATCACTCCTGGTAGGTCGAGGTGTCAACACATTGACTGTTACTCACGTCTACTCCCCAGTGACTGCACATGCGCTCTATGACTACAACGGAAGCAATGCGGATGACTTGCCGTTCTCGGAAGGAGACCAGTTGACGATTGTCGATAAATCAGACGGAGATTGGTGGAAAGCAGACCAAGGCGGAGTTGTGTTCATCGTGCCCGCCGCCTATCTCGCGCTCGCAGATGGTTAGTCTTTCATTCTGCTCTCTCCCCCGGCCCTTTTGTTCACGTCGTCGGCAGGCTGAAGTGTCTTATTTTTTCTTTGCATGTATCTCTCGATTGAATCTCGGACTATAACAAAACTCGACCCATCGCTACGTTCAATGGTAGATCTGACCACCCATACTCTTCCGTCAGCAAGTATACCCAATTCCGCGGCTACGACGAGTTCCATAGATTCCCCGGTACCAGCCGTAGACGCACCGGCAAGCCGATTCCCTCCCCTGCAGCAATCTTCTCACGTCGACCCAAGAGAGTCCGAGGAGGAAGAGGATGAGTCGGAGTCGGATTATGTGACTGCCAGTGAATCTGATTCAGATGATACTGATCACGAAGAGGAGCAGGATGAGGATACCCGGCTTCAAGAGCGCGAAGCCCGAGCAGCGGAACGTCAGAGAGTGCTCGAGGCTGCCGGTCTAATCATCAAACAAGAAGCTCAACCACCACCTCGACCAGCACGGACCCGGAGTCGCCGGAGACGACCTGCACCAGCAGTGCCCGAGCGCTCTCCCAAATTGCTCTCACCTCATAAGGAGCTCCCACCCACCCCTGATCATGAATCTCCGAATAACTCCTTCAGATTGGACGATGCTTACGAACGTTATGAGGCATACAGACAGTCCCATGTCTCGATGAATCGGTTATCAATAGCGTCAGTCGAGAGTAGCCTGTCGGCGAGCACCAGCCCAACTGCGCCGTCGTTCGTGACGACGACCCCAACAGTTGCGGAGCCTGGAGAGTCGCGGTCGCATTCGTTCCTGAATTTCTTCGGGCGGAGCCGGACGCCTGCGAACGACGAGCCGGCGTCCGTGCGACCGGTTATATCTGCGCCCATTTTGCAGAGAGAGCCATCGCCTTTACCTGAGACGGACGCGGCGTTCGGTTCGGTGAGCGAAACATTCGACTGTGCCTACCTGACTGGAGGACTGACTGTCAGAATTTTAGTCTTGGACAAGCCTGGTCGACAAGTCTGCACTGGAGGGGATCCCGTCTGAAGAACGTCGTCGTCAAGAGGTTTGTGTCGTGGACTTCGCTGATGATGCATATACCTTGATAACAGCTTCCTCCAGGCTATTTTCGAGTTGATTGTCACGGAGGCAGCTTATGTCCGAGATTTGCAACTTATTGTGGAGGCATGTGCTATATCATAATCATGAGATGAAAACACTGACGAGTCATTCAACAGCATTTCTATGCTAATATCTTCTCGCTCTTAGACGAGAAGGCACGAACGGTTGTGTTCGCAAATGTCGAGGATATCCTTCTGATGAACACCGTACGTCAGATAACCCTGTATGCGGAGCGTGAAGACTGACCACCCCATCATGCCAGACATTTCTCAGTTCTCTGGAAGAGAGGCAGAAAGAATGTCGCTTATACGTGGACAAGATCGGGGATATCTTGAAGACCAACATGGGGAATCTGGGGGTTTATATGGTTCGTAGAGAATGTTTGGACGAATTGATAGCGGTTAACCTTCGATTCTTTTGCAACAGGACTATTGCGTTAATCAGGCTACTGCGATTAAGGTCCTTCAATCGTTGCGGCACTCCAATCCGGAACTCTCGGCTTGCCTGCAGGTAGGTTTTAGTCCTTTCAACCGTGTTGCTCGACATTTAGTAGCCATCAGCGTCTGCGAGATGATCCCGCGGCTAGGAATCTTGATCTTTCCAGTTATCTGCTTGTGCCGAGTAAGTTTATGTGCATTTGAATGGCTCACCGATCCGCTAATGTCAATGGTAGTGCAACGAATCACTCGCTACCCACTGCTGTTCAAACAGGTTTGGTGGAGCCCACGTGCCATTCCCTCGTTCTACTTATCATTCTCGATAGATCATACATTATGCCGACCCTGGAGAAGACAAAAGCGACATTGAGTATTCACAGCAGATGGCGGAGAAGGTCCTGGAACATATCAATGAGACAATACGAGAGCAAGAAGGCAGGGAGCGGTTGAAAGACATCTCGAGAGACTTGTGGGTAGGGCAAGGGTAGGTGACGATATGATTTTTGAATCCATTGTCTCGTGAACGAGGTTAACTCATCCAATCACACCTGCAGACGGCTGGATCTCACTGCGCCGACGCGATATATGGGGCCCAGGAAGCTTCTCAAGGAAGGGATTCTCTTGAAGGCAAAGAGCGGGCGTAGATTGCGTGCCTTCCTGTGCAATGATATTCTCGTGCTCACAGAGGGTACTACGAAGTCCCTTTATCGCATGGTGAGGCTCCATCCACGTACTTTGTCTATTCTCATCGATTCACCACTAAGTAGCCCTTGTCACTGGCCGAAGTCGAGGTCCGTGAGCAACCTGGAGGAAAAGGTAAGTTGCACTTGCGCCGTCCGAGCACAAGTTCACAGAGTGCTCGCAGACGAACTCAGTTTCCACCTCGCTATGGCATATCCTCGCGGTGGCGAAGTTGTTGCCTTGCGAGCTACATCAGCCCGCGACCGTCAGATGTGGATGCAAGCCATCCAGAATACTAGCAAACGATGTCGCGCAGTGCAACGTCATGCTACGCGAAGATCTCGTGGCTGAAACTTTGTGCTGTACTTGTACACACCCATTTCCCCAGTATATAATGATGATCAGGGATATCATGCAGCTGTGTGTGTAAGCCGGTCGTGCGTCGGCCGGCGAACACTGTGTTAAAGGCTATTCCGTACGTTAGAACTTCTCACTCGCAGATGGTAGAACGAGTCTGTATTGTACCTATTCCGTACGTTAGAACTTCTGAGTACATGAGTTAGTTGTGTTGCTAGAGATAGACGGAGCGGGGGTAACTCACCTCACTCGCAGATGGTAGAACGAGTGAGGGTTTGTTATGTGAAGTGGGGAGACTATATGCGTATGCGGGTGATACCGACGAGAGGGCAGATTAGCGCTGATGCTCAACACTCCTCCTCGACCCGAGGCGGTAGAGGTAAGTAAGGGTAGTGATAGGATGAAGAGGTGGCAAGTGAGTGTGTGATAAGCATAAGTCTCCTCCTCGCATGGAGGACGTTCGTGAAAAACTATCGTAAGCCAAGGAATCCACGAATGCGGGTGAATGCGGGGGATGCAAGCGGTTTGGTAGAGATATCAGCGGGGTTATTAGCGGAAGGGATATAGTGTACAGTGATGAAGGATTGTGCAGTATGATGACGGAGGATGTGATGTTTGATTTCGATGTGCTTAGTGCGTGCATGGAAGGATTGGTTGCCGGATAAGACAATTGCGCCGTTGTTATCAACAAAGAGAGGTGTCGGCCCAGTTTGAGCGTAGCCAAGGGCCTCGAGCAGTTGGCGGAGCCAGACACATTCCTTGGAAGCGTCCGCGGCCGCAATGTACTTGGCCTCAGTCGACGGTCGACGAGGTCGAGATGGAATGCTGTTTTGGCGCAGCCCAAGAGACCACACCCGAGCCAAGCGTGAAGCAATAGCCACCGACGGACTTTCTGGTGTCCGGGCACCGGGCCCAGTCTGAGTCTGAGAAGCCGAGGAGCTGCACGACGTGGGAACCACCAAGAGTGAGTTTGAGAGAGCGTGTGCCTTTTAGGTCATGGACAACACATTTCGCAGCCTCCCAGTGTTCAGCAGTGAAGCAATCGAGGAACTGGCACAGTTGCTGTAAGGTGAACATGTTGTCCGGGCGTGTGGCGACAGCAATGTAATTGAGACTGCCGACGAGCAAACGGTAGGGGAGATGGGCGACAGCATCATGTTCAACGGCAGTGTTGTCGCGAGACAGCTTGACAGCGGGATTGAGAGGCGTGGAGACTGGGGTGGTGGATCCGAGGTGAAACTCAGTGACAATCTTGTCAATCAGTGCAGTTTGAGAGAGTGAAATGGTGCACAGCTTGAGGTCGCGCCGGATCCCGATGCTGACGCAGAAGCGGGCTTCTCCCAGATCGGAGATTTCCCAAGCGAGGCGGAGGTCAGACTTGAAGCAAAGAGCGGCACGTGGAGAGCTGACGCCGGCAAGGAAGTCGTCAACGTACGCGCCGGTGATCACACCGCCATCAGCGTTAAGTCGAACATAGATGCTGAGTTTGCATTCAACAAGGGTGAAGCCAATGGACTTGAGATGTGCGTCCATCGTGCGGTTCCAGCAACACCCACTGTTGGGGAGACCGTAGAGACCCTTGACAAGTTTCCAGACATACTCCTCCTTGCCTGGCTCTTCGAATCCGTGTGGCTGCTCCATGTAGCACTCCTCACCATCGTCTAGAAGACTGTAGAGGTACGTGGTCTTCACATCGACCTGGTGGAGCTCCCAGCCAAGGGCAGCGGTGACGTGACAGATAACACAGAGGGACTCCATGCACATAGTAGGCGAGGAAGTCTTGGTGTAGTCCTGGCCGAAGACCGCTTTGTTGCCTTTAGCAACATAGCGGACCTTGAAACGAATGGGTTCCCCGAGTTTGTTACGTTTGAGTTGGAAGACTGGGTGGCTGCAGAGGATCCTGTGACCGGCAGGAACAGCGGACCGTGGAATTAGCTCATAGACCCCCAGATCTTTGATAGATTTGAATTCGTTTTGCAGAGCTGCACACCATTGTTAGGAGAAGGGACTAGAGAGAGCCTTGGCCATAGATGTCGGGCCGCCAGAGTAATCACTGTTGAGCTGCAGAGAAGCGGCGAGAGCAACATCAGTGTCGGACCAGAGAGCATCAGCAATGGCAGTCCAGGCACTGTGATGAGCGGCACGCTCAGCATGAATGCACTCGCCGGAAGCAGCGGATTCTTCGACAAGCTCGCACAAGCGGTCGATGTGCGGCAGGCCAGCAGCAGCAGCGCCTTTAGCAGTGAGTTGGCGGGAGCGGACGGGACGAGGAGATTGCGGAGCAGGCACAGGTGTGGGTAGACGTGCTGGTGCTGAGTCGGGTAAGCGTGGAGTGGGCACAGGCGTAGGATCCAGAGGGCGGGCACAGGCGCAGAAGTGGGAGGGGCGTACGCAAGGTCAGGGACAGGTGGCACGGGTTGCACATCATCCTCGGGAGGCGGTAACACAGAAGGAAGGGGAGGAGGTGGAATGTCGCGGGGGGCACGGAGAAGTGCATCCTCATGAGATTCAATGAACTGCACGTGGAAGCTGGAGATGACGCGGTGAGTGGCATGGTGGTAAAGTCTGTACGTTTTGGAATCAGACCTGTATCCAATTAAAACACATTCAAATGAGCATGGGCGGATCTTAGGGTTGTGTGTGGGGATGAGGACAAAGGCGCGGCAGCCAATTTCGTGTAAGTGGGACACCATCAGACACTTCCCAGTGAAGGCTTCCTCAGGAGACAGGTTACCGGGGACGGTGGAAGACAGAGTGAGATTGTAAAGGTAGCACAAGGTAGAGTAGAATTCATCCCAGCGGTTTTCCGCAACAACTGAAGCGCAGCGCAGCGCATGGTGCGGGCGCCTTCAATGAGGGTGCAATGGAGGCGCTCAACACGACCATTGTGAGCGGAGGTGTAGGGAGCGGTACGGCGGACACGGATCCTGAGCTCGGCGCAGATGGTGTCAATCTCGGCACTGACAAGTTCGGATTCCCCATTGTCAATCTGGACTGCGCACAAGATGTAGCCAGCAGCATGGAAGGCAATGACGAATCGACGGAAGACGGCAGCCATGGCAGATTTGGTGGAGGTTGGGAATACCCATGCTTTAGAGGAATGATCATCTATCAAATCTAAGGAATACAAGTTGCCAGACGCGGACTTGGTAGTCTGCGGTCCGGCGCCGTCTATGTATATGAGGTTGCCCACAGTCTCAGACTTCTCCCCAGCCCTAGTCTTTGGTACCGAAGTGCGAGTCTGCTTGCTGAGAATGCAAGATTCACATTTGAACGGTGGCTCAGAGAGGTCGACGGGCGTACCTGCAGCGTGGAGACATTGCGCGATTGTCCAAGTGACGCTGTAGTTTGGGTGGCCCCAGCGGCGGTGAATGGTCTCAATGTTTGGGAGATGCGCAGCGATAAGTGCAGACTTGAGTGAAGCGCTAGTGAGGGTGAATAGCGAATGAGCTGTGCGAGCGCTGCGGAAGATAACGTCGCCGGAGGAAGAGCAAAGGGTGACACCCGATCAGGCAAAAGTGACCTGAAGATTCGAGGGACTGTCGCAGAGAGCATGGATAGACACTAGACGGACTGTTGCATCGGGAACATAGAGCGCATTGACGAGACACAAGACGCTGTTGCCACTGAGGCGGTGGCAGATGACACCCAGACCAGTTGCATAGAGTACCGCGCCGTTGACACCCTTGATCCCTTGGGGGGGAATGGTTCGGAAGTCGGTGAAGTCTGACCGAACGGGCGACAGATGGATGGACATGCTGGAGTCAAAGATGAAGTCGCCGATGTCAGCGGAGGCAAAAGCGACCTCAGTGATGGCGGCATTGGCAGAGTGAAACCCATCAAAGTTGGTGCCAGCAGCAAGTTGCAGCACCCAATCAGGAACATTGTCCAGACCAGTGATCGTGGCGTCGGCAGTGAGTTCTGGTGCAAGGAAGAGGACCGGTGATTCCGCCAGACCAGCATACTCAGTTGCAGGAGTGGAAGTCGGCGACGGGGACACGGAGGCGGCTGGCGTTACTGTGGGGAACACAACGACATCGTTGTGGACGAAGTAAGCGGTACCGTCAGCGGTCTTCTGGAGCTTCTGACATGAGCCTGACAAGGCTGAGTTGGCGGAAGGTTTCCCCTTGTCCTTGGTGCCTTTGCCTTTGTGAGCCCTGATCTTGGTGATGAGACGATTGTGTTCGTGGTAGAGTTCGCCACCAATTTGGAAAAAGTTATTGGTCGGATGACTGCGCATCTTGCAGTTGGTGCAGACCAGGCGGTTGTCGGCAGTAGCAGCGAGAGCAACCGGAGTGGCCGCCTGAGGGTCTTGGCCGTTTTGTTGCTGTTGCTCGAGCTCCATGATACAGATGATGCGCGTGATCGTGAGAGGGTTCAACATGTCAGATTGGGCATTGATCAACTGGTTGGCGATGTGTTTCAGCTCACCGCCATTGAGGATGTGCAGAGTTGCCACAACCGCGAGAGTCTCGGCAGACAAAGTACCCATGGCGACGATGTGCTCGCATTCTTCCGAGACCTGCCGGGCTTGGGAGGCGAGTGGCTTCAAAACATCGAACTTGAAGCTGAGGAGGTCACGGAGGCGGAGAGCCTGTGCATACGGCCCGTGCTTCGAGTGGTGTTTTTTTAAGCGCAGACCACATGCTGGCAGCGGCAAATGCTTTGTCAATGAGGACACAGTCTTCCCCGGCAGCGCGGGCTGAGCAGAACGCACGGACCATTCGGTCGTTGCCGTTCCAGATGTCATATTCGGTGGGCCAAAGCGCAGAGTCGGGGCAGAGAGTTGAGCCGTCGAGCCAGCTGGTGAGATTGCCAGTGCACATGGCAAGAGTATTCATGATTCCTCTCGACCATTTGTGCCAGTTGTTGCGGGAGAGATTGAGTAGCTTACGATCGGGGAACAATGCGTGATTTGCAGATGAAACCAATCCCGCGACAATGTATATACTCGTTGTCCCTGAATTCCCGCCAGCTCCTCCTGAGGTGTAAGGGTGATTGCCGAGGGCAGACACTGATTGGTTGGAAGGATCGTCCATGGTGCCAAGAGCGTGGAATTGGTGGGGACAAAAATCTGATCGGACTGTGGAAAATGGCTAGAGACCGCGAAGAGGTAGCACCGGGGGGTATATGATCCAGACGAACGGCGATAGCAACCTGATCTATGGGGTTCAGATGGCAGGGCTCATAACCTGTTAAAGGCTATTCCGTACGTTAGAATTCTCACTTGCAGATGGTAGAACAAGTCTGTATTGTACCTATTCCGTACGTTAGAACTTCTAGGTACATGAGTTAGTTGTGTTGCTAGAGATAGATGGAACGGGGGTAACTCACCTCACTCGCAGATGGTAGAACAAGTGAGGGTTTGTTATGTGAAGTGGGGAGACTATATGCGTATGCGGGTGATACCGACGAGAGGGCAGATTAGCGCTGACACTCAACACACCGGTGAGACAAGCACTTGAGCACGCAGCAATCAACAAGAATGTGCTGCATAGCGAGAGGGGAGACTGAGGAGCTGCTATGCAGGAGTGGAGTCTAAGTACGTATTGTAACCAAATAGCAAAGGGAGTAGATGTGTCGGAAAACTGCGGTGACCCTTATGAGAAAAGAAGAAACATTATGGGCCTTATAAGACCCTTATAAGGGCTTATACTGCATCCTTCTGGCTTGCAAGGTTTCTTATAAGTCCTCATAAGGGCCTTATCAGGGCCATAATGTTTCTTCTACTTCATAAGGGTCACCGGAGTTTTCCGACATGTGTGAGCGAGGGGGAACTGAACCAATCCGCCCCGTCCGCCGTCATCCGCCAATCCGCCTCGTCCGCCATCCATCCGTCACCACACTGTCATTGCTCCAGAATTGTGTAACGGTGTTACACTCACTCAGAAGAAGAATAGGGGTGGTCAGAGTGGAGGATTCTGCGCGATTCACAAAACGATTCTCGAAACGATTCTGTTGCCCGAATCGTCCTAGAATCAATTCGTACTCTGACCGACACCGTCCCTCTCGCCGGGTATCCTCGCTCATACTCTCTTATCCCATCATGCCTCGCCATACTAGTTGCACCCAGCGTGCTTGCAACATCATACGGGCGTACACAACATTCACCAAACGCCGACAAGCCCGTCTTCGCCGAGCCTCTTCCCGGGCCAATCTGGCAATCTCAGCCTCCACTTTCAGTCTCTCCCCCTCCGACTCCGACGTCTCCTCAGTCTCTAGTCTCCCAAGTGACGACACCGTGAGCTCTCAGCCCTCTACTAGCTCAGAGGGAAATGAGATGGAGCTTGAAGACCTTTCTGGGGCCAACACTATGGGGTGCATGGGCAGCCTGGCTGGGGACTTGTATCCGGACTCGGATAGTTGGGATGGGTTGGATTCATTCGAGACGGAGAGTGTGGTGGGGTTGGGAGGAGGAGGAGGAGGAGTTGGGGATGAGGCTGAGGATGGGTTTGGATGGGATGCGGATGATGAAGACTCCGACTCCGACAGCGATGACTCTGACAGTGAGAGCGAGAGCACTGCAGCACATATTCCCTATCGACCTACCCAAGCCCATTCAAATGTACATCGTCATGTCCACGGTACGCTACGTGGGATGTATGCTAGCCGATACGAAGCCACACGAAATACGCTACCTTGTGGGCCGGCTTTCCTTCCCCATGTCCTGCAGGTCTATAAACATACGAGACCCGACCTCTTCCGCCAGGAACTCCGAGTCAATCCCGGCATATTTGACCATCTCGTTATCCGGCTTGCCGACGACCCTGTCTTTGAGAACAACTCTCCGAACTAGCAAATGCCTGTCGACGAACAGATTGCTATCACACTCTACCGCTTCGGGCACTACAGGAACACTGCTGGTCTGCAGCAGGTTGCGAACTGGGCCAGTTGCGGCAAGGGGACGGGTGATCTAGTCACATGCAGGGTGATTACTGCAATCCTGTGCCGCAACTTCCTTGACGAGATGATACGCTATCCCACACCCGAGGAGAAGGAGAAAGCTAAGGAGTGGGTGGAGACGCACTCGTGCAAGGCATGGTGGAATGGTTGGTGTATGGTGGACGGCACTCTTGTTCCGCTCGATGAACGGTTGTTCTGGTATGGGGAGAGTTATTTCGACCGCAAATGCAACTACTCGTTAAACGTGCAGGTGAGTAGTACAATCAGTAGGATCACTACATAGGAACGTTACCTGATACATCATCGGCTCAGGTCATATCTCTTCCGAATCTATGCATCATAGACGTCAGCTACGGCTACACTGGAAGCACTCATAACTCCACAGCCTGGACTAAGACCTTCCTTGCTCACACCGAGAACAATATCCCATGTTGCGTGGGATAACATCAGGATAACATTGAGATAGAAGACTATGTGTTATCTCAAAACTATGGTGTGTAACATAAAGATAACATTTGAAATAGTGCTTTCAATGCTAGCAACATGTTATGGCAGGCAACATGGAAGCTGCATGTAAAATGTTGTCTATATGTTGTGTGTGCGTAGTATGCAGATGACATTTTGCATGGTGTTCGTATTCTGCACCAGGCATCATGGGGACGGCATGGGGGCAACATGCTGAATGCAGCAGGGCATGACATGTTGGATGCTGCGTGCAGGCAGAATTCTAGATGGTGCACCGAGCAGCATGGTAAACAACATCATGAATGCTGTCCACATGTCCCACCCCGTGACATGCATGCAACATTTGCAATGTTGTCACTCTGTCGCTCATGCGCAACACCAAGACAACATCCATACTGTTGTGTGCTTGTCGCTCCCTGCATTATCGTGCCACCTTCGGGATAGCATTTCAAACATTACAGCTATGTTATAACCATGAGGTCAAAGATAACAGCCCAATAACATATAGCCCTTTATCACAATGCTATCCCAACGTTGTCCTAGACAATGTGAGTTATTTGAACAACATCTGGACAATATCCAGATAACATTGACTTTCTTATGCTGCCTGGGATAGTATTGTAACGACTTTGTGATAGAAACTTCTATGCTATCTAGCTACTTTGCTAGACAACATAGGTCAAACATTTCAGTCATTGTCTTGGATTGTAGCACCATGTTATTGGAGGCAACATCAGGGTGACACGCAGTATGGTGCTCTAATGGTATGTGGGAATAGTATGATAGAGACATTTTGTTTGATAAATGTATGATGTGAGTGGAATTATGGAAATAGCACTCTGCCAATAGGCTGAATGTTGCAGTGTACAACATCTTTAATACTGCACCTGTATGACATTCTAGAAGTCATACTAAGCAATATAGTGAATAAAATGTCAAATCTTTACTGCATGGTCTGCATCACAACAATCGTGCAACATTGAGGATGTTATCAGTATGTTGCCAGTGTACAACATACAGACAGCATAGAAACTATTCTATCAATATTGCATCCTATAGTACTATGTCGTCTTTAGGCATACTTTTTGAATGATATCACAATACTGCACACATTGTATCCACAGTAAGATCCAGATACTATATAGTCTTTTATCCGGATGTTATCCCAATGTTATCCCAGGCAACATTGGATAATGTTCTCGGTGTCAACATCATGATGAGTTGTTGGAAGAGGGCAAGTTCGTATGGGCGGACTCGGCTTATCCCGTATGTTTGATGATTGTGCACATGCATGTTGCCCCTCACTAACTCAACCTGACTGACTAGATCGACATCTGGGTTGTAGCACCCTACAAGATGTCCGAGCGTGACAAACCCAACAATGAGACTTTTAATAACCATGTCTCTATGGTCCGTGTCCGATCAGAGCATGCTATTGGGTTTTTGAAGGGACGGTTCCAGTCACTCAAGGGCCTGCGTGTTTGGATCAAAGATGAATGGTCGCACAAGTACGCAACCTATTGGGTTCTCTCATGCGTAGCTCTTCATGGGTTTGCGATGGAGTGTAAAGAGCAGGAGCGTCTTGGGGAGGGTGACTCAGACAGTAATGCTGTCGTGCATGACCCTTTCATTGCCGAGGGTCTATCAAGCTCGGATGATGACTCCGACTCACATCCGGTTCCCTCTACATCTCGTGGGTCAGGCAACACCAGACTGCGTGCGGCAAAGGCTTGGAGAGAGAAGTTGAAGGAGGAGTTGTTTGAGGCAAAGGCACGTTGAGCTCGTCGGAGACAGGCACAGAGGATGTAAACACATTGTCATTGTGTACGTACATATGCCAACACCCAGTCTACTGTGTCTGTTCCCCGAACACCTGCCCACCAAAGCTCTCGAAACTACCCTGCATGTCGTCCTGGGTCCTCCCATTGAGTGTTTCACCAATCCCGCTGCCAGCATAAGCTTTGTCGAGGGGATCCTGACTGTTGTTCAGGGGGAATGAAGGACTTGCCGTTGTGCTGAGCCATGGCTGAGGAATGTTCATACCAGTGGCACTTGTGGAAGCAGGCTGGGCTTGATACTTGAGCTGCGCCATCTGGAGCTCCATGCAATGCTTCATTTGGAGAGCGCGCAAATTGAACTTGAGTTTGTCGCGCTGCAGCTGGACTTCCGTCTTTGCTTGTACCTTAGTGCTGTTGTAGCGGATTTTCTCCTTTGCTAGTTCAATTTCTTGACGCCGCGCGAGCTCCTTGTTGTTGGCTAACTCGTCAAGACCTGCTAGGAAGCCCTTCGCTGACTTCACTTTGCCTTTGGAAGAGGTGGGGGTTGCGGAACGGGAGGTGGAGACACTCTGAGTGCGGGCAGGGGTCTTAGCCGCCTTTGATGGCTTTGCTGACGCCGTTGCGATCGGCATGGGAAGCTTGCGTTTGGCACCCTTCGCTCTGACTGATGCAGTCTTCCTGTTCCTACCATCATCCCCACTCTCAGATGATTCCGGGTCATCACTGTCTCCTTCATCCCCACGCACTGAATCAGGCTCCGACCCAACCCCATCGTCACCTTCCCTGGGCCCGCTGTCGTTCAAGTCTGATTGATCAAGCTCGACAGTGTGCCTTGCAAGCGCTAATATGTCTTCATCACTCGCGGATTGCTCGGTGCTCCCGGTCTTCAAATTGGGCAAGAGTACACTGGTCTCAATCTCCGTGTTGACAGCATTCCCAAGGCCAACTGGCGTGAGATTCGGACGTTGTGCTAACAGATCACGCATCTCGAAGAAAAACAGACAGTCGGCCTTCACTTCCTCTGTGAGTATGACACATCGTCAGTAAGTATGCTACTCATAATCTCCTGATCAAGCACGTACCCCACTTGTTACGGAAGCTCTCCGGGAATGACTCCGTGATGTCTTCCGCACTTCGCAGGCCCTCCCCAGTGTTTCCCAGGGTTTCTTGTGTGTGACGACCATGGTGGCCATGCTGTAATCCAGATATAAGAGAGGTAAGTTGCTGTGCCTCCGAGTCACCTGTGTGATGATCTGTATCATATTGCTGTGTACTCACTTTCGTAGACAGTTCGTTATCTTACTCGACCACTTCCCCCGCTCCTTTGCCACCTTTACATTTACCACGCCAAACGCAGCCTTGTATTCCGGATGCTCGGTGAAGAGTGTCTTGCACAGCAACCAATAGAACTCAGTCTTCTTCTTCCCACCGCCCTTTTTGGTTGACGGGTTGGCACCAGGCGGGGGGTAGAGCGCATTTTGAATTTCAGGTTAATCAGTGATTGCTGAGATGAGAGCCCAGCTGAGGGCGAAGCCGTCTTTGTCCCAACTAAGTACCAGGCATGTCATGGTCGTTAGCGAGTAACCGACGTGCCATGGTGATGTGTACGTACTCAACTGCTGTCGTGTTGTCCGTGGCATCTGTTAAAAAAGACTTCTTAGGCTTCGTGGTCTTCTTCCCATCCGTCTTGGATGTGTCTGACTTATTTTTGGGTGCCATGGTGAGGAGAAATGAGCCAGCGGTAGAGTAGATGACACAGAGAAGACCCAAGCCCTGACTCAAGGCTGAGCGCTGCCGACTCAGCCAAATGTGACTTAGCTACTAGTAGTAGGTCAATTTTATTTGTAGACTACATAAAATACAGGGTGATATCTGAGTTACACGCGTAAAATTCCATGGCCCCAGAATCGCGACGGTCAGAATCGCCTTCAGAATTGCGTCGTTGCTCCTCCGGAGGAGCAACGACAACACGACGCGATTCTGCTAAGCACGCAATTCTGACGACCAAAATCGCCTTCAGAATCGTTTTCCTAATTGCCTCAGAATCACGCAGAATCCTCCACTCTGACCACCCCTAATACTGTTAGGGGGGACATTGAGTGTGAGGTTGTGCGTGCAAAGGGAGCACCTGTAGTTACCACTCTTCAAATAAAAACACAGGCCCTGGCCTGTGAAACTGTTGAGAACTCGTCTAGGCATTTAGATATTGCTTTGAGCCTAGCACATTTGAATAATCTGCCCAACTATGTTATAAAGAAATGCCCTGGGCAATTGAGTACTGGCTAGATGGCTACAAAACAGCCTAAGGCATCTATGTAAAGACTGTCATAGGTACTGTATTCTATGCTTAGCACGTTTGGATTCAAGCACACATGCCAGATTACCTGCCCCGGGCATCTATTCAAACAGTCCACATGCCGAATAACCCGCCTCGGGCAGGTATTCAACAGGGTGCACGCCGTATAGCCTGCCCCTGGCACTTATTCAACAGGGTGCACGCCAAATTATCTGCCCCGGGCAGGTATTCAAACAGTGTGCATGCCGGATAACCCGCCCCGGGCACTTATTCAACACTCCATAACACCTGCCCAGGACATTTGAATTCATGCGCACCCAGATTTGCCTATTTTAGGTTCCCATACTCAATGCCTGACGTCATGTAACATACAGAAGACTTTACCCCATTAATTCCTATATTGCAAGGACATTGACAACTAATGTACCGTTCAACGCGGTACCTTGAACTCACAGCAAAGCTAACAATAGTGTACGTACAATGATAGCCCAAGATCCAAGCAGATTGGTGATGACAAGCATTGCGGGTATAACGGCGATTGCCAACGGCGCATAGCATCTACACTAAGCCTTCGCACGCTTAGAAGGCGGTTCCTCGGGCAAGCCACTGCTGGGGGATCGTCTCTTCCAGCTGCGGTAGATCACTAACGTGTCCAACACCCAACCCAGCTCGGAGAGCAACTCGGGCTTGTCCACGTCCTTGATACTCATCACACGCAACCACCATGCAGCGGCGATCAGCGGGATGAACATACCATTGGGTCCCTCTATGAGCAGTGCGTCCCACCCACCGCGTGCTGCAGCGAGCTTGGGGTCAGCTCCCGCAATAATGGCCAGGTACCTCCTTGTGCCCGCCTCCATGCCGGCTGCATCCCAATCCACCAACGCTTCCAGTCTTCACCATACCCCGGAAGGTCGATGGTGGGCATCTTGTTGTCGCTGTACTTCCTGCCCCTTGTAATCCACCAGGTGACAGGTTGAGGACGAGATTCCACAGTAATGCGACGCTTAAAAAGGGAGTATTAGCGCCTTGTTGAGATTGGATGGAGACGAAACAACGTACCGTCGACTTGAATCCCATCTGCTTGTCGAAGTCCAACCAGCTGGCCACAATCGTCTGCCAAGCGGCATTGCGGCATGAATCCTTCAAGTAGGGTGATGCCGTTGTGACCCATTCTGGGAACACCTCGTGAGCAAGGGATGGGCTGGCGTTCGAAGACAACAATGTTGAAGGAGACAGGTCCAGTGTTGCAGGTGAGGAAGGCATGACAGAAGCAGGAGAAGTCGGAGGCAGCACGGAAGGAGTTGCAAGCTGAGAGTCGGGAGGAACATTGTCAGAAGGAGGGACCATTGCCAAAGGGAAGTCCGTTGCAGGAGGAGAGCCGGTTGTCGACAGCTCTTGTCGACTGCGAGCTCGAGTTTGGCGTTGAGGTTGCACAGGGTCGGGCGCCCCCGTCCGTTTACGGCTCCCACCACGTGGTGTCCTCGTCGGTCCGGAAGTTGAGATCTGTGCGTCAATTGCAGTGCGCAATGCCGCCAACTTCGCCATGTTCTCCTTGCGTTGCATCTCGTACACCACGGTTGAATTAACGACATTACGAGCTCCTGCTTCTTCTCTATTCTCCACTTCTTTGCCACCATCTGCTTGTCCAGGTGTCTTCCCGCCTTCATCAAGCTCTCCGGGTCCAGGATCCTGTGGACAGAACTCGGTGCCTGGCGGAGGACCCGTTGGGAGAGCGCGCGACATATCCGTGTCAGATGCGGAAGTCTGCGACGGGGGATGACGAGCATGTCAGCCATCAAGGATGTTTGTGTCGGGGGCGCAGTCGGCGCAGAAGAAGTCTGTGACGGCACGTCGGGCGAGGAAGGAGTCAGCGAGATGAGTGGCTGCACCACGCCGGGAGCAGAAGGAGGTTGCGTCGGAGGCGCGTCAGACGTGGAAGGAGCCTGCATCGACAGCGCGGAGGGTGCAGATGGAGTCTGCAAGGTGAGTGGCTGCATCTGTGCCACGCTGGGTGCAGCAGGAGGTTGCGTCAGGGGTGTGTTGCAGGCAGCAGGAGGTTGCGCCGGGCGCGGGATAGGTGGCTGCAGCGTTGTGTTGGACACTGAAGGAGCTTGTGCCGGCGGCGCATCGGGCACGGGAGTCTTCGTTGTCTTACTCTTCCTGGTCTCCGTGCGAGTCATTTGCATTGCAGCCTTGTTGCCCGACGATCTGATCCGCTGGTGAGTGGCTCCGCCTGCCTCCTCGACCGGCTCTACAGGACTGGTTGTTTGGGCAGGGGCCTTCTCACCCTGGTCGTCTGAGAATGGAACTTCTCGTGTTTGGTAAGTAGCTTGCCTACACGAGAGTAATGCACCTCATGGCTTACCGAAGCATCTCGGGATGAACTCCTGGAAAGATTGTTCGAAGTGCTCGTAATTTGGCTCTACCTCCGCCCAGCTCTCATCTGTATCCTTGGTGAGTGCGCAATTGACTCTGCACGTTGAAGTCCGTAAGCTAACCTGCTGTGTGGAACGTCCATACACTCACATCAAGGTAGAATAACTATTCTTGGTGGGGTGCCAGCCTCCAACCATGATTGATCCAGACCACCCCGTCTTCTTCTCAAGCTCCGCGAGGACGACGGTTAACGTTTCCGGCAAGAGGGGAATAGCTCTGCCTCAAGGTCAGTCAATACGATCAAGGTTGGACACATGAGACTCACACTTTCATAGCATCAACTGTCAATGGGTCATCCTGGGGCGCATTCTGCGATCGAAAGGCCTCCACCTCCGTCTTTACCTCATCGGTCTCCTGCGCGAGAAGCTCCTTTGCAACATCGCCCTGAAACTTGATGAAGGCCACCGCTTCCTCCCCGACAGCCAGGCTGTCCTTGTAGTCCTTGTACCGGGACTGAATGATGGGTGCGAGCTCGTCTTTCTTGACTTTGAGATATGCTTGATAGTTGAGCAGTTTCCCGCTTCTCTTGGGCGTGAGGTCGAGAATACCCTCAGAGTTTGAGGTGGGCATCGTGTTTCGAAGCATACAGTAAAACCAGTTGTAGAGGCGCTAAGAATGGAGTGATGATGAGGTGAGTCCCCTCCTGACGGCGTGCCATGCACTCACCCTCCGCATCTTCTCCTTGTTCTTGTCCTTCGCCTTCTTGTAGTCGCTGTCCACAGCTGCAATATCGGCGGCGTTGGGAACGTCCATTGGCCACCAGGCAAGAAAGTCGGACAACGTGTTTGTCAAGAAATCTTTCGCCAGCTCTGTGTTGTCATGAGTCTCGAGATAGGTGGGAATACGGGCCTCAAGCCAATTGTCCTGAGCTTCGGTTGTCCATCTTCCGTGACCCATTGCTGAGGTACGGTTTTATAACACAAGGAAGGTGAGGAGGTCGTGCGAAACGAGGGAGTCTGGGACGAGGCCCACTCTGTGCTTACATATATCGACAACTTTCTCTCCGCAGGTTATTTAAACCAGCCTTCGCCTCCGATCCATTCAGGCGCTAACCCCTGTTTTGTGCCTTCCCGTCCGCCAACTACCTCTTCTCTTGCTGCACCATTTCCGCCTTCTCTTGTGAGTCATGAGCGATCGCTGCAAGTATTCTCTTCATCATACTATGCCACCAAGCTAATGTTCACTTTGCATAGACAACAGCGATGCCGATGTTTCAGACGGCCACAGCAATATGAGTGACTTCACCGAGTTGCTGAGCGACCGGTTGTCCGAGCTCGCCATGTCGTCTTCCCCTTCTCGCGCAACTTCTTCGCCGCCGCGCCGCCGCAATGTGTCTCTGCTGACATCACCTCGCTCGAACCTGACCAATTTCTACGGGCAATACCTCACAGAACGACCCTGCGTGACTGTCACTAGCCCTTCTGGACCATCAGCTGCGACGGTGAACGTCGACATCAATCTTCGCGTCTTCCAGGAATGGTCTTACGCTAGTTCGCTCATGTCGGACACGTCTCGCGATCGTTCTCACGTGGGACGTGCAGGAGCTTGGGCCACTCCTCGTTCAGCTCGCACCCTAGCCTCGGTACCTGCTACTCCTCGTCCCAGCATCGATGATGACGACGATCCCTTCCGGGTTCACCACATGTTGCCACAGCCCTCTCCCGTGGGGATACAACTTCCTCTGCCGTCAACCTTGCCCCCTTCCCGTCCCTGCACCCTATGTCCATCCGGTCCCAATCCCGGTCTCTCCTGCTCCCGTTCCTGCCACCGTGACCTCTGCCGTCCCCGATATTGCCGCCCCCGCTGTCCCTGCTCCCGGCAATCCACTGGCTCTTGTGGGCCCGGCTACTCCCGGGGTTACCTTTCTTGCCCCGATTGTCGTAACCGACGCCTGGAGTGACTATAGTAAGTCATGAATGACATGTCTTATATATGGCGATGCTGATTCTTTGTTGCAGAATAGTCAGAGTGAACGAGAAGATTGACGGAAATGATTCTAACTACCGTGACAAATGGTACTTGGTCATTGCGGGCACTCGAATTGGAGTTTTCAAGAATTGGTACAGTATTTCCTTAGTACGACTTTATCAAGTTGACCTACCATTTCTAAACAGGAAGGAGGCATCAGAGTATGTCATTGGCATTCAAGGCAGCCGCTACAAGGGACATCGTACGTACACCTCAGCACTTAACCACTACAACGACGCTAAGACGGGTCGGCGTGTTCAACACCTGCCGTAGTTTCATCACAATGTTGTTCTGCCATCATGTCAAGCTGTCTGAATGTTGTCCTATAGTCGTGTAGCGTTGTACGAAATCAATAGCATGTTGTCGACTCCAGATCTGTGGTGTTACATTCTGCAGACCTAGCACTACATATCATGTTCAAGATCCTTGTGTGCCAGGCCCTTGACATACCCGCACCAATCCTGTACATTGTTGCATTCAGCAGTAGTAATGCAGTATGTTCATAGGAATTGTTTGTCTAAACATCTAACATATAGTGTTGGAGTGAAACGGCGTCACGGGTAATCTACCGAGTGCACTATCGGAATGCAAGTTGCGAAGGTCTGAGGCCATCTAGGATTCCGAGAGTGGTTTGAAGATCCACGCTTGTACTGCAGTAACCTGAACGTGCCGCAGACTCCACGCATCCGATGGACCTCCGAAGTTTGTCTGAATGTTGGGCATTGGTTCGCTGGATAGGTTTCGAACCATGCAGAGGGCAAGGTCCTTGTGCGCTAGGCCCTTGACATACTCGCACCAATCCTGTGAGCCAAGTATGTTCATAGAAATTGTGTAGTCTATGAAATAATGAGGCATAGCAAGAGGGGAAGGTAGTACTAGGGTGAAACAGCACTACAATAGCACCATGAGTCGGAATGCATGTTGCGAGCTCTACTAGTCGGCCATTCAGACCTGAATGTGGTTGCTCGAGAATATACTATGGTCTGAGACTAGTATGAGCTGTATATAGTGACGAGTGTAACGATATAGCTACTGGATATTGTAGAGGAACTGTTCAAAGTACTTTACTCTGGTACGCATGCATGCAGAACTTTGTCAACCACTGCCGTCTCCGAATCTGCGTCAACTCAGTGTTCACCTCTGCGGCAAGCTATAGAAATATTCATCAGAGCTCACAATCAGTCCCATACGCAGCATCTCAGTCTCACCGAGTAATAACAGCCTGTTGAGACCATGTAACAGTTAGGAAAGTGCCAAAGTGTATACTCAGTTTGCAGCGGCAACTCGAGGAGGGCGCATAGGCATAGCTGCTCGGCTGCAAACTTCCCGGCGCTCATGCAGAGACACAGCCTGAGCGTGTGCAACGACTAACAACCTCTACAACCTTCCACCTCACATCCGGTCCGCTTTCTGCAGCTCAACAATTGTTCCTACTCTGTCCTCTAGTCTCTTTTCCTATGGCACCGAAGAATGCGAAGAAGTCCTCGGAGGCGTATCCCTCATTCAAGGTCATTCCCAACACCTCGCGTCGACCACCCCGTGCCAGTTCACAGTCGCAACCCAACCCGTCCCCTCTTCCCTCTGTCCCGAAATCCTCCACCGTCCCACTATATTCTGTTTGTATCACTGACAGCGGGGCGGTGAAGAAACGTCGACTCGACGCTAGACACATTGAAGTCTCCTCCGGCCACGCATCGACATCTCAGACCCATGACACTACCACCTCCACACCCCAACCATCTTCTGAGCCAGCAGACATGCCCCTCAACCCTGTCTTTACGGAGCTTACCCACATCACATTTACCCAGAATCGATACAAACAGTTCTCTCACTGCATGCAGCTCTGGCGTCACATCAAGTCGTTGTGACGTGCTGGTCGCGGTCATGATACAAAAGGGGTAGCCTCCACTTCTCCCGGTGAGCTCGCTGTTGAGTGCCCAGCGTGCCCTCACCCCGTCAAGAATCTCCCGGCCGATTGGGAGTCAGCTCCCGCCGGTGTTACGCTCTCGAGCACGACTTTAAATGTAAAGCCTTTCTGGTGGTTAACTGAGTGTCCAGCTAGTCGATCGCTCTTGTCGAAGAGAGACACTTGCTGAGACTGAGGTGAGAGCGAGTATAACAATGCTTGGTTAGAAGCCTAGGTTATTCGCAAAGAGACTAAAAGCTAGGGAGTCGCTCTGAGGCGTCGTCCCTTATATACATGTCTGCATGCTGCGGGATAATGCTGCATATGGTGAATGACTAAGTCGCTAAGTATGCCACAGTCCGACTGCACAGTCCGTAGTATGCACAGTACATAGGCTGACTAATGATGCACAGTCCACAGTAGGCACAGTAGACGTTCTGACTAATGGTACACAAGAAAAAAAACTGCTATAGTAATCGTACAACTGTCTTATCTGAGACCGGTACATGTAACAATCGTAACATCAGCTCCCCCTTTCCGTAGGGACGTCCTTGACCCTAACAGAAATAGTCTACAGAAGGAGAATTCCTGTAAACATAGAGATCCAGTCAGGGGAAAGCATACCAACGATCGTTGTGATGTGTTGATCCTCAACCGGTTCGTCCTCGATATCCCTCCAGGATGCTGTCTCCTGCTCTGTCATGCCGAGGGCCTCTCAGTACCCCATAGGAGGAGCTCCATTGCGAAGGGGTTGGGCTACTAGGATGTTGAGCTGCCGCGCAATGAGGTTGTCGATGAGGATGGCTGCCTTCCGGCTTTGTTCTACGGTGGACTCCGGCCATCTTGCTCGATAGAGGGTCTCTACTCTCTCAACACGGATGGGGAAATGCATGTCGTCCGCAACGAAGATGTCGCCCGAGACGGTGATGAGTAAGAGGCGGTTGTTCCTGTCCAAACCTCGCATGAGACGAATCTGAACCTGTGAAGTCAAAGGTTCGTCAAATATCGCCACAGGAGCGGGTGGCGGAGGTTGGGAAGGGGACTGGTTGACGACCTTCGGAGCTTCTTCGGACTCGTCGTTGTCGTCGGGGTACTCCAGGTTGTCGCCGACACAATGCTCGTGGTCTCTGTAGTCGCTGACTGAAAGGAGTTCCAGCAGTTCCAGCGCTGGTAACGATTCCTCTGTTGTGGTGGTATGGGTGGACGAAGGAGAGGGGGGTATTTTGTCCTTGTACGGGTCCCAAGAAACCGGGGACCAGGTGGACGCGTGCCAGAATTTCTCCTGCTCCGGCAACTTCTTGTGTTCCCATTCTGGTTCTTGATAGTCGTCGATCCTCTTGGGACGTTCAAGGATGCTGGTGTTGGGGGAGTAACCGTGTTGACGATGGAGTGGGAGGAGGTCGTTAAGTGCACAAGCGACGTTGGGAGTGGAGAGGGTTCCGATGATGTTCTCTGCTGCCTCGATGATCGCTTGGTAACCTTCCACCGCAACTTGCACGGCTTTCTCCTTCTCGCTCTTGGGTGCGCCTACCTTAGGGAGGTAGTCTTTCAAGAGGGCGTAGGATGGGGCAGCGCGAGCAAGGGCCCGATAGGCCTGGACGTCGGTGATGGCGTTGGGGATGTGGCGGAGCCGAGCTTCGACATGTCCGATGAGGTCCTTGTGGAGTATAACCCATCCAATGCGGTCGGATAGAGTGCCGTTCTGGTCGTTAGAAACCGTGTGGCGAGGGAGATGGTTGTAGGAGATGATAGGACGGCAGGTTATGAATGCTGGGGGTTGTGGGATGCGAGAACAAGTCAGGCCCTGGCGAGCCTTGTTGGTGTTACGACGAGTGTGGAATGGGGCCATGGTAGAACAGTTCGCAGTGGGGTAGTGTGAGGCGTTGATGAAGTATGGGGAGTGAGTTGGTCTGCTCAGTCCAGTCGGTGCCTCTTTTTACAGGTTTTTAGAATAGTTTGCGCATGTTTAAGATGCCCCTCTGGTTCCCATGAGTTTTCGGCCGCAGGCCATCCTTTCCATGCTATGAGATACTGTTTTTTGTTCCTTCTGGTCCTATGATCCAGTATTGCTTCTACTTCCCATTCTTCAGTCCCTTCTTCTTTGTCAGGTGAGAGCTCAGGTGGTGGTCAGATGTAATCTGGACCGTGTTCTTTTGTTATTCTGTATGGAGTGAGAAGCGCAGCATGAAAGACCGGGTGTATTTTCCATGCCTTCGGAAGTTGTAGCTTGAACGTGACTGGTCCTAAGACCTTTGTTATTGTAAAAGGTCCTACTCATTTTGGTGCTAGCTTTCAGGATGGGTATGGAAGCTTCAAGTCCTTTGAGTCGAGAAGAACTTGGTCGCCTTTCTTCATTGAGAACTGCGCAGTTGGAAGTCTTCGTGCCATTGCGGCCGCAGCTTGTCCATGTGCCGCTATGGTATTTTCTCTTGCTTCTTGTAGATTCCTTAGTCGTTCCTCTGTGCTCGGATATTTTTGGTTAGTCCTTATTGTTCCAATAGCTTCCGGTTGGAATCCATATAGAAGTTCGAACAGTGATTTTCCGGTGACTGAGTGTGTCCGCTGGTTGTGTGCAAACTAGAATTGGGGAAGTAACTTGCCCCAATTTTCTGGATGGTTTGCACAGTATATTCTGAGGGCTAGATCGAGCTCTTGATTTACTCGTTCTGTTTGTCCATCTGTTTGAGGATGATATGCTGTACTAAGGGCTGTTTCAATGCCTAAACTTCGGTGTAGTTCCTTGAATGCCCTTGATATAAACTGCGGTCCTCGATCAGATATGACTTTTGCAGGTAGTCCAAACCGGCTATATACGTCCTTTTGAAGTATATCCATCGCCCCTTTGGCTGTGATATTTTTTGTACAAGGAGAGAACATTGCGGCTTTAGAGACGTCGTGATCTACCACTACTTGAATGGCGTTATATCCGTCTGACTCTGGAAGATCAGTGATATAGTCCATTGTGATAGTTCGAAATGGTCAAATGTCGCCACTATGTGGAATCAGCATGAGTCCTGGTTTGAGTGGGTGTGTGTTGACCTTGCATGTTTGACAGGTTGCGCAACCTTTAACATATTGTGTTATGAACTTGCGCATTCCTGGCCACATGAATTCTCGTTTTACCAACTTGTATGTCTTTTGTACTCCTGGATGTCCCATTACTGGAATATCGTGGTGTATCTTGACAATGTCGCGTCGTAGATCTTTGTCCAGAGGAACATAGACTCTGTTTTTAAACAGTAATAATCTGTCGTCCTCTGTCCAGTCTTTGTTCTTTGCTGTGATATTGTCAATAACCACTGATTCCCGAGTTTTGCTATCTCTGATCCGTTCCTGGAGCTCCACATTTACGGCTTTGGCGAAAATTTCTGGGGTTAACAAAACAACGTGCTTGTTGTCTTTTTCCCCCCTGTCATGCCCTGATCTCCGAGAAAAGGCGTCAGCTTTTGTGATTGTTTTTCCTGCTTGATGTCGGAGTAAAAGGTTGAATTCGGACAGGAACAACTGCCAACATGCTTGTCTTTGGTTTAACTTTTGGGCTGTTCTGAAGTATGTCAAATTCTTGTAATCAGTGATTATTTCCGTAGGATGTGGTGATCCCTGTAAGAAATGTTGCCATGCTTCTAGTGCTCTCATGATGGCGTGTAGTTCTCTGTCATAGATTTGATAGTTTCGCTCTGCTGCGGTGAATGACTTGGATAGATATGCACATGGGTGCCACAATCCATCTGGACCTTGTTGTCGTAGGACTGCCTCTGTTGCTATCTTCGATGCATCACATTCCACCTGGAATGGTTTGTCTGGATCTGGAATTCTGAGAATAGGTTCTTCCGTAAACCGTTTCTTCAGTTCATCAAATACTTTTCGACACTCCTTGTCCCAAAGGAAAACTTTCTCCTTCTTTGTTAATGTGGTGAGAGGTCGTACTATCTTGGAGTAGTCTTTGATGAACCTTTGGTAGAAGTTACCAAACCCTAAAAACGCTTGAACTTGTTTTACGGTCTTTGGGGTTTCCCATTCTACGATGGCTTTGAGTTTTACTGGGTCCATAGCGACCATCCCTGGTTTGATGATTGAACCTAAGAATTCGACTTCTTGCATATCAAACTCGCACTTTTCTGCTTTCAGAAATAGATCGTTTTCCCGTAATCTCTGTAAAACTTGTCATGTTCTTTCATGATGTTCTTCCTTGTTGTTGGAGAAGATGAATATGTCATCCATGTAGATGACTATCCATCCCTCTTGTAACAAGTCATGAAAGATGTCGTTCATTATGTTTTGGAATGTTGCCGGTGCGTTGCACAGTCCAAAAAACATGACCGTTGGTTCGAATAGTCCTTCGGGTGTGATGAACGCTGCCTTCCACTGATCTCCTTCTTTAATCCGTACGTTGTTGTATCCTGCACGGACATTGAGTTTAGTGAAGATTTTGGCTCCTTTTAATATGTCGATGACTTCACTAATGAGCGGTAGTGGGTATGCATTCTTGACTATTCCTTCGTTGAGCGCTCTATAGTCTTGCATGGGTCTGAGACTACCATCTTTTTTCGTGACAAAAAAGAATGGTGATGCTAACAGAGATTTTGACTTTCGGATGTATCCTTTTGCTAAGTTTTCTTCAATGAACTTCTTGAGCTCCGTGCGTTCAGTCATGGTTAAAGGGTAAATCTTTCGCCATGACTTCTTGGTTTGCACATCAAATTCTTTTTTGAATTCAATTGCATGATCCCATGGTCGACTTGGAGGAAACCGTTCTGCTGCCTTTTTCTCAAAGATTGCCTTGATATCTTTGACGAAATTGGGCAATAGTTCGTCTATTGTCTTCGTAAATTGGTCTTTTCTTGCAGCTATTGCTATTTTGGTGGACTTGTTAACCTTTCGCAATTGCTGTGACTGATAAAGACGTTGTAGTACTCTCGAAGGATTGTGAGCCAATATTTCCTCATTGATGTCCTCTTCATCTATTTTAGTGTGTATGAACGACACCACTAAATCTTGGTGTTGAGGTTCCATGGGGAAATCCCACAGTCGTCCTTCCAGAGGTGTAGTCCGCGTTGTGGAGCGGCGCGGGCACAGGACTGTATTGTTGGCGGGGTCACGCACTATGGATATGATAGCCGAGGCGGGGTGGGCGCTGCCGGGGAGGTTGTCTAGACTCACCATGTGGCCTGCATCATTCCACGCGACAGGATGTTGTTCTGAGGGAGATGACATCACTCCCGTGGCCCCATCAAACCGCAGAGACTCTCTGCCGAGCGCCCTGCTTGGCATCCACCTCCAGTTCCTTGCACATTCTGTCCCCCTACATTCGAGTTGTCTGAAGGCTTTCTAAGCCTTCTCATTGTATTTGCGCTTACTAATAGTACAGGTTTGCAAAAAAAAACCGGATGGAAACGGACCAGTGGAGCGGGAGCTAGCCTGCTCACTGTCAGGAACGGCGGCAGGGAGGGGAGGGCATAATGAGCGCGCGGGTGGGACAGTGAGCCCGTGGTGGGAGGGCGCACGATAGCCAAGGATGGGCGGGATTGTCAACACCAGCGTCAGCACGCTCGGCGGCATCGGGAATGTCGGAGAAACCCCTGGGAGGCTCGGGGGAGGGACTAGTGTGCGGGAGGAGGTCCTTCCCTACAAGGGAGTAGCTGCGATATCAGAGCTGTTGTTGGCGGTGAGGGACTGATGGAACTGCAAGGATCATAACCTTGCCGTACCCCCCCCCCCCCCTTATGGCAAGGTTATAATCTTTGATTGTTGTGAGGATCAGGTGCTCCGGGGCTGAGTTGAACTACCCAGTTCATGAGAAAGAGCTTCTTGCTGTTGTCCGCACACTCAAGAAGTGGGGGATTGATCTAGTCGGTGTGCCATTTACAGTTTTCACTGATCACCGCACGCTAGAGAACTTCTCTTCACAGAAACACCTCTCCTGCCACCAAGCCCGGTGGCAGGAGTTCCTCGCACAATACAACTACTGCATCATATACATCTGCGGAGAGGACAACACTGTCGCCGATGCTCTCTTGTGCCAGTGACTCGATGAAGAGTCTCTGCCGTATCCCACCGATATGTCGTCAACCCCCCATACTGTCCACGCAGTGGGTGCCCTCCACTTGCTCAATGCATCTTTTGCAATGGGTGCTCTGCCCCCACACACACTCCACACTCCACATGGTGCTGTCCACGCTGGTTTATTGCAGGTTGCGACCAACCCCAAGTGGCTCCGTTGTATCTGTGACGGCTACCGTGATGATAGGTAATGTATGCCCCTGCTACGCTCACCCACTCAATCCGATGACCCCCTCACAGATCTCGTGTCCAGCTCACTCGACGGCCTCTCCGTTGCGGGTGTTCGCATCAGCGACAGCCTGCTCTTTGCGGGGGATCTGTGCATCCCTCGTGTCCGTGAGATCTGCAAGGCACTCTATCACCTTGCACACAACACTCTTGGCCACTTTGGGTCTGAGAAGTCCTACGTGGCCCTGTGTTTGTCCTACTACTGGCCAAACATGCACCGTGACCTTGGAACCCTCTACATCCCCTCCTGTGACGCTTGTCAGCAGCACAAACTCTCCATGAAGAAACCCACAAACCCTCTCCACCCTCTGCCTGTTCTGGACAGTCGCGGCGACAGTGTTGCCATTGACTTTGTCGGCCCACTCCCCGACTACAACGGTAACAATTGGGTTGCAACAATCACCTGTCGACTCAACAGCGACATTCACTTCATTCCTTGCCACACGGACATCTCGGCCGAGGACTTTGCCACCCTGTTCTTCCAATATTGGTATTGCAAAAATGGCCTGCCTCTCAACATTGTCTCCAACCGGGATAAGCTTTTTGTCTCCCGCTTCTGGAAGGCGCTCCACAAACTCTCCGGTGTCGACCTCCACATGTCTACTTCTTTCCACCGGGAGACCGACAGTGCCAGCAAATGCACCAACCGCACTATGATTCAAATGCTTTGCTACCATGTCTCCCACAACCAGCGTGGCTGGACCCGGGCTCTCCTCCTTGTGCAGTTCCAGCTCATGAACTCCATGAACATGTCAACAGGATTCTCCCCCTTCCAGCTACGTATGGGATGCGCCCCGCATGTCCTTCCCCTTATCTCTTCCGCTTCTGTCACTGATGCTGTCTCCGCTACAGGCGTTGAGGGCTCCCACGCGGCGAATCTCATTGCTCAAATTGAGACTGATGTTCTTGAAGCTCGAGATAACCTCCTCCTCGCCAAAGTGAACCAAGCCCATGCGGCTGACACTCACCGTGGCCCCAAAATCCCCTATGCTGTTGGGGACCGCATCCTACTTTCGACTTTCTACCGTTGCCACGATTACATGCAACACGGCGATCATCAGGTTGCTAAGTTTATGGTGCGGTTTGATGGTCCATATTCTGTTCTTTCCACGCATCCCAACACCTCCTCTTACACGCTCAACCTCCCAAGCACCATGCAAATCGACCCCACCTTCCACGCTTCACTTCTCAAACCCTACCTTGCCAACAATGATCAACTGTTCCCCGGACATGCTGACCCAGGCCCGGGCCCATCATCATGCCTGACAGCCCAGAAGAGTTCTTTGTCAAGTGTATCTTGGATCACAAGCGGATCGGACGCGGGCACCATTTCCTGGTCCGTTGGCACGGCCATGGCCCCGGGTCTGACTTGTGGTTACCCAGATGCAACGTGAAGGACCTCTCCGCCCTCCCTTCACCTGTAGTCACCACTCTTTAAATAAAAACACAGGCCCTGGCCTGTAAAACTGTTGAGAACTCGTCTAGGCATTTAGATATTGCTTTGAGCCTAGCACATTTGAATAATCTGCCCAACTATGTTATAAAGAAATGCCCTGGGCAATTGAGTACTGGCTAGATGGCTACAAAACAGCCTAAGGCATCTATGTAAAGACTGTCATAGGTACTGTATTCTATGCCTAGCACGTTTGGATTCAAGCACACATGCCAGATTACCTGCCCCGGGCATCTATTCAAACAGTCCACATGCCGAATAACCCGCCTCGGGCAGGTATTCAACAGGGTGCACGCCGTATAGCCTGCCCCTGGCACTTATTCAACAGGGTGCACGCCAAATTATCTGCCCCGGGCAGGTATTCAAACACTCCGCACGCCGAATAACCTGCCCCGGGCAGGTATTCAACAGGGCGCACACCATATAGTCTGCCCCGGGCACTTATTCAGACGAATTGCACAAAGTCTGGGGTGTTTGAATTTACCGGACGCACTCTTGCCTTTTTCGTTCTTCATACTCAACGCCAACAAATGATGTCACCCTCCTGCTATTGGAAACAGGCAGGGAAGCACAAGCAGAGCAACGACGGGCGAAGCGGTGGGTTACAACAGGACTGAGATACGATGTAGCTACGGTGTACGGTAGGTACTAGACAAAATAAGGTTTCGGAAACAGCCGAGCTGTACAGTACTGCCAAGCGCGCTACGAGCACCGGGTTACTTACAACACGCCTCTTAAGCCTGCGCTCGTGAGCAAGAGCCATTAGTACAAGCGGATAACCTCAGTGTCCGAATCATCCATCCCAAAATGTGCCATGTGCAATGAGAGACGCCCCTCCCCATCACCACCTTCCTCCTCCCTGCCTCGAGTCTTCTTCGGCTTAGCAAATGACTTGGGAGTCGGGCACTCATGAAGGTAGTGGCCAACGCCTCCGCAGTGATGACAGGTGACATCGCCACGAGCGACAAGCGCATGAGCGCTAGAGAAGTCCGAAGCGCCAGCCTGGGCACGACGAAGCTGAGCTTCAAAGCCAGTAATGCGAGTGGTGACAGCGGGGATGGTGAGCGAGTCGAACGGAAGGGACTCGAGCTGTGTGAGGACAGGGGCATATTCGGGGGAAAGGCCTTCGGTGATGACGAGGATGATGTCGATGGTCGTGGCGGGACATGGGGTGTGAGAGAGCTTGAGAGCTCGAGCACGAACACGACCAATCCAGCCAATGACGGACTTGTCCTCATTCTTGACCATGCGAAGGAAGGAGCGACGGAGAGAGAGGGCAGAATTGACTGACGAAGAACAATGCACCTGCTCGAGCGCTTCCCACATCTCGCGAGGGTTTTCCATGCCCAACACGAAAGGCACCTGAGAGGGATCGATGGCAAGGATGATCTTCGACCTGGCCAGCTCCCGCTTCTTCTGCTGCTCCCGCACTCCCTTCGGACCCTTTGGGATCATCTCCTCAGTCGGGACTTCGGAGGAAGGGTGGACAACGTCCCAGAGATCCAGTGCAACGAGGATAGAACTCATCTGAACGCGCCACACCTTGTAGTTGCCCTCGATGGGCTGTGCCATGCGGTGGTGGCTGGGTTTTTCGTCCATGGTGATGGGGGAGAAGGGGAGGAGACAGGGGGGGGGGGGGTAAGGACAGTGGGCTCGGTGTCGAAGACGTGTGTTGGACTGAAGTTGCTCGGGAGGCTACCGACCGTTTGCGAGCGGTTACGAACGAGTTGACGACGAAGACAAGTGAGAACAAGCAGTCTAAGCAGCAGGGCTCATAACCTATTGGAAACAGGCAGGGAAGCACAAGCAGAGCAACGACGGGCGAAGCGGCGGGTTACAACAGGACTGAGATTCGATGTAGCTACGGTGTACGGTAGGTACTAGACAAAATAAGGTTTCGGAAACAGCTGAGCTGTACAGTTATCTTTGACATACATATGTAAGACACTGAACGCTGGATAGAGACGCCTGTCTCCTGCCTAACTGGATCATATCATACTCAATGCCTACGTCAAAGAGGGTGTCTGTTGCGAAGCCATGAAGCACCCTGCATTACAACTGGACTACTCAAGAAGCACTACTCCATGCACAACAATGCCGTTGTCGATACAAGTCCGGATATCCTACATCTACCTCAGTCCATGTCCATCAAGCTGAACATAACGTCCTCGTCCAAGACAATGCCAACGTCCTCATCCTCGCTTGCCTGGACGTCAACATCACTCCCGAACCCAGCTGGAACCACAAGCGGCCGGTACCTGACCAGCCACTCGACTGTTATGTCGGCACTGTCATAGTAGGCTATCCACTGCCCGGCGAACTTGGTGGCGAGATTGTCGTAGAGTCTAGCCTGCTTCTCTGCATAAGCGACAAGCCTGCTTGCGAGCACCTCAGAAACCTGCCTACGTGTGTTGCGATGTTCCCGCCACCACTTCGCCTTCCACTCGAAGTACTGCAACATGCGTTGCATCTCCTCAATGAGAAGGAGAACTTCCTCGTCCCATCACTCAGACCAAGCCTTCATCCGTGCCCACTCCACACGCATGGCAGCGATGTACTCCCTCTCCTCCTGGTCCATCTCGCTGTGCAGATCAGAAGCAGATGGGTTGTCGGGAGGGACAAATGAGCGCGGCGCGAGCCAGATCCAGGAAGGTTCGTAGCGACCTTCATTCTTGTCGTCTTCCCTTCCGGGCCCACGGTTGTCTTCCAGGCAAAGCACTCGGAGACGGTGCTTCCAGGAACCGTTGGGATCGAGGACCAACAAAGCCGAGCGGGTGGTCTGATATCGGATGATCGACTGATCGAGCTTGGCCACGAACCTATCATAGAGTGAGCGGATGCGTCCAACACAACAGTTGCCCGTGCCTGAGACGTTGAGCCGTTTGAACTGAGAGATACCAGCAAGGATCCGGCGCACACGGCGGATGTCCTCGAGGCTATCCTCTGCCTGGGCGAGCCAAAGATAGCGCTCCTTGTCCGCAAACAACAAGTACACGTCGCTAACACGAAGGATGGGTGGCAGGCCAGATGGCAGGAAACGGTTGATAAGTTCAGTGATGGGTGTGGCATCGGACGTGATCTCGGCGGGGGACATCGGAGCCAAGGCGACATGAGTAGGCATAGCGGTGTTTGCAGCCAAGTCGACAACGTTGGACACTGGGGGTAGCGCAGGCGGGTCGACAACGTTGGACGCAAGCGCAAGGGCAGCCGGGTCGTCAATGTTGGATGCGGGGGCGAGGGCAGCCGGGGTGACAGGATTCGGCTCAAAGGAAGAATGTGGGACTCCGAGTCAAGGGACAGAGGTGGGTGCGGAGGGGTCCATGACTCTGGGGATATGGGCAGAGAGATCAACAACGGTGGAGGTCAAAGTGGGGACTGAGATGGGCATAGGTGTTGAAGTCGACGTGGGGATAGATGATGGGGGGGAGGTGGAAGGAGACGGGGGAGTATTTATATGCACCTCAGAACCGTAACCATTCTCGGACGACTCCGGGGCTAGGGGGGGGCCAGATGCGAAGACAGAGGATGAGGAAGGCCCAGACGGCGAATCAAATACTCTCCCAGCACGAATTGCCATCACAGAGGGCATGTAGATGTCCTGAACCTGTTGCCATAGAAGAATGCGTTGGTGGAGAGCATTCCGCTTGTCCTGGAGGTCAGCGAGTGCCAAATCCATTGCTTTTCAAGCAGCCTTCTGGCGTAGAGACATCCTGATGGGTAAGGTCAAAATACGCATAGGAGGGAGAAGTCATTGTACGCACTGCTGCTCTTCGAGCTCAATACCGGTCTGGATGAAGGAACTCCGTGACATCTCATGTAGCGCAATGATCCCATGCTCCGCATCCTTGGCTTCTTCCTGCGACAATTCAAGTCGCACCTGGTTGAGAGTCGTTTCTGCACGCATAGGGTTAATTGAAGAAGATGCATCAGTATTGAGGGCAGTGCTCACTGGTCCTGGGCTCGTCGTACGGATCCGGTTGTGACGGATCGGCCTCCCACGCGGTGGTCATATCGGTCCGCTTGGCAAAGCTTGTTGCTGTGCTGCCATGGTATGTGCCTCGACGAGAGCTTTGAGGAGAGAGGTACCTGGAGGGGAAAAGAACGAGCCCGATGAGTCTAGACGTGTAATGATGGATGATGTCTCACTGACCAAGTGCAACAGTTTTTTGCCAGTTCCATGCCGCCCAATGGTCGTTCATGACTTCATGTCGCATACCCAGGCTCATCTCGCGTGTACTCAAAGCGACCGGGTTCATGTGAGACCAGTGGCTCTCAATTCCCTCACCATACGTACGCCCAACTTTGGGCAGGAAATTGAACGAGAAGTGAGAGTGGTTGGGACCGTGGACGCGATAATGCTTCTTTGGGATTCCATAGCGCACAGGTGTTGTCGAGAAGTTGGATTGCATAGATGGTGGGAAGGCCTTTACGCACTGCATGAGCTTCTTACTCCATTGGCAGGCAATGTCGTAAGAGATCATGAGCATGACGAGGATCCCGATTATGGTGGACAAGAAGATATAGCCCATGTTCGCATAGCTTTTATATGACGTTAGCGTGGGGTCGATCACCGCAGAAGTCACAACGCACCCTTCCCCGAGCTGCAGATCACCTGCGCCGTTCTTCCTGACGAGCGCATGCCAAGCGCACAAGACCGCTCCAACACCGGAAGCGATATAACCCTCCTTCCGGATGCTTGCCTTGACAATGGCATTGTGTTCTGCGGAGCAGGTGTTGTCCTGGATAACATTAGTCAGTCAAGAATTATGTTGATAGGCGATATGTACGTACCTCCTTGTGGTTCCTATGTTTGTTCACATGGGCCATGTATCCCATCTTCTCAACGTAATATGACCATCCATCACCGAGCTCAGCTTCAGCAAAGCTGCGATCCTTACATCGAGCGCGGAAATCCGCGTTGATCATCAAGAAAAGTGTGTATAGCCACCTGGATGGGGTTAGCTTAGCTTACACTGCGAAGTCGAGGAAAGATGGACATACTTGGTGCCGGCTGTTACGATTGTTACACATACCGGTCTCAAATAAGACAGTTGTACGATTACTATAGCAGTTTTTCTTGTGTACCATTAGTCAGAACGTCTACTGTGCCTACTGTGGACTGTGCATCATTAGTCAGCCTATGTACTGTGCATACTACAGACTGTGCAGCCGGACTGTGGATTACTTAGTGACTTAGTCATTCACCATACGCAGCATAATCCCGCAGCATGCAGACATGTATATAAGGGACAACGCCTCAGAGCGACTCCCCAGCTTTTAGTCTCTTTGCGAATAACCTAGGCTTCTAACCAAGCATTGTTATACTCGCTCTCACCTCAGTCTCAGCAAGTGTCTCTCTTCGACAAGAGCGATCGACTAGCTAGACGCCCAGTTAACCACCAGAAAGGCTTTACGTTCAAAGTCGCGCTCGAGAGCGTAACATTAGACAGCTTTACTTCTCCACTTATCCAAGTGTAAAGAACCCACACAAACCAAGACCCAGAAGACTCCTTCCCTAGCTCGACAGTAGGAAAGGAAAAGAACCCAGACACCACGGAACAGACAAGGATAGACCATCCTCTTCTATAGAGACAGAAAGATAGAACGATCACAGGGAGCAAACCCTTACCATCGTTACCAAGGATAGTTAATCCAGGAGTCGTATCGGAAAGGCCAGCAACACCTTTCCCCGGACAAAGACAGTTCTCACAAGTTATCCCACTTGTGGAAAGCTACGGAGCATTATCGTCAAGTCTAGACACCGCGGTACACGACTTTTAAAGAACGCCAGAGTGGCAAGAGTATAGGAACTCTTTAGTCACAAACAGCAGCATACGGGTAGCAGAAGGCGTACTCAGACCAGCAGAAACAGTCTCTACATCAGGCGACGTCAATTCGGCCAACGCAGAGACAGAAACAGACAGAGCATCAACAACAGCCGTATTCTACAGGAAACAGCAAGTTCCAGTAGACGCAGTCGACGCACTTCAGATTATAGCAGATAATCTCGAAGCTCTAAAGAGGGAACAACTTGTACAGAGGTACCACTCAGCTTTCGACAAAGCCTACCGACACCTCATACAAGTTATCGAAACACTCGACGAAGTACCTAGGGAAGTCAACGAGTCCATCCCATACACTCGAAACTTCGCACAGTTCCTCAACTATCAACACCACTACCTCATCGAAAGGATCATCAGCCCGGCATACCTGATAGATCCTGATCTACACAGAGATATAACAAAACTTCATAGCAACTTACAAGCCAAGAAGCTATACCAAGTTTTCCTTCGTAACACACAATGTGTATGAGTTCAAAGCCATACACTTGTAACCGGTTATATCATCTGTTCGACGAAGACAAAGAAAGGAATAGACATTATCGAGAACCAGCAGGACGGTGGACCAACTGTACACATCCACATTGCCCACTCAGATACAACACAAAGGAACTTCCAAAGGATATCCCACGCCCGAAAGGACACGAGATCCCTAAAACAACACAAGAGTCAAGGATCCAACGATCACATCCAGATTCACCGCCAATCGAGAGAGCACCTGCACCCGCAGGAAGTATAGCAAGTCCACGGATTAGTTCTATTTCTCTACGGAGTCCTTTAACCCTGGTTACCGAAGTACCAACCCCTTCAGAACCAGAAGAACCTAACACTCTTCGTACTCTTCCATTTCATTTGAAACCGTCAAATAGTGACAAAGAAGACGAAGAGGATCAAGAAGAACCAGTTCCTTCCAAAGAAACAACCGCAACGGAAAAAGGGAAACAACGAGAGATAGAACTAGAGCACGGCAAGATACTACATCTCACTCCACCCGAAGACCCACCTATTCGAAGAGCACAGCCATCATTCATGTCGGGAACAGCAACGGTTTTGACAACAGAGTCGATCTCAACCGGTCATCAGTTCTTGTTCTCACAAGGTGGTCCTTTCCGGCAGTCATCAGTTCTTGTTCTCACAAGGTGGTCCTTTCCGGCAGTCACCAGCGGATGCCACAACAGAAGGTGTGGTTTCAAACCCACAAACCACCACGGTACCAACAATGAACACTACAGCAACACAGACAGGTACTGCAGCGCAAACAAGTAGTACACAAAATACTGCAACTACACAAACGGGTACCACAACACAAACAGGCGGTACAGGAGTAAGCGGAAGCGGAGGCAGCAGTAGCGGCACTGGAGGAGGCGGTGGAGGCGGTGGTGGTGGCAGCGGTCGCAATGGTGGAGGAGGAGGAAACCCTCCAAATCCGGGGCCACAAGTCAACCTGCCAGGACAACCATTACTTCCACAAGGGAAAGGAAAGATCAAAGATCCCGAAGTCTTCAACGGTGATCACAACAAGACTAGATCTTTCCTTAACCAGTTATTTCTCCTATTCACCGCCCGACCTCACGACTTCCCAAACGACTACACCAAGGTCGCCACAGCATTATCCTTCATGGAAGGAGACAACATCAATTACTGGAAGGACACAGCAATCAGGCTTGCGGAAGAGGAAATACAGCCAGGTGTTTCTAGAGGATTTGGAACCTGGGCTGCATTTAAACAGAACTTCCAAACCACATTTGCGCCAGTAGACGAAGCCAACGACTCAATGGTCAAGTTAGCCACCATTCAACTCAGAGACTACTCCTCAGTTGACGAGTTCAATGCAACATTCATGGATTTGGCCATCAAGGGAAACATATTAGATCACACGGCACAAGTGGTCTTATATCGACAAGCACTTCCAGAGTACCTACTCAGGAAGATTGCGCTGTCTTACCCGGCACCAATAACCATAGCGGAATGGATGACAAGAACTAAAGAGTTGGATCACAACTATCAACTCACGGAGAAGATTCTAGCAAACCAAAAAAATCGGAAAGCTAGGCAGCCAAGAAAGACAATTAAAGTCGTCAACACAGAAGAAGAGTCTGAAGTTAAGATCAACAGGCTCACAGAGAAGGAACGGAAAGACTTACAAGACAAGGGACTATGTTTCCAGTGTAGAAAGACGGGACATATCGCCCGAAACTGTCCTGCAAAGCCGAAGAACACAGGAAAGCCACTAAACCATCAGATTAGAAAGGTTAACGAAGAAACTTCAGATGATCTGACAGAGGATAGTGACGAAGAAGAGGAGGACAATCTCGGCATCAAGGCTCTTCGAGCCACGGACTTTAACTCGGATTTTCAGTAGGGCAAGCAGACTTGACGCCTGACTTGCCTACAGACTTGCATGTGACCGTATTAACCAATACACAGCGGAGGCGCGATGCGCTGCTTATACCCGGACACATGCAAGTGGGAGATAAAGCCGTCGAGATCCAAGGACTCATTGATACGGGGGCCGATGCGGTTATAGTCAAGCAAAAGATTGTGGTCAAATACAATCTTCCAACCGTGCCGCTTCCAAAACCACTAACGTTCCGGAATGCTGACGATAGCATTAACAAGAAAGGAACAATCACGCGCCAAGTTGAAGGCACGTTCAACATCAAAGGCACCAAACTACCAACAAACTGGTATGTTGCAGATATTGGACGGGATGATGTTTTATTTGGCGCGCCATGGATCCGGAAGTACAACACTGCCATTGACTGGGAGACGGGTAATATCAAGTTTAAAACCCATCTCATCAAGGAACAGCAGAAGATCCACAACTACCAATTAAAACACAACCCTCTGGAAGGACGACTGTGGGATTTCCCCATGGAACCTCAACACCAAGATTTAGTGGTGTCGTTCATACACACTAAAATAGATGAAGAGGACATCGATGAGGAAATATTGGCTCACAATCCTTCGAGAGTACTACAACGTCTTTATCAGTCACAGCAATTGCGAAAGGTTAACAAGTCCATCGAAATAGCAATAGCTGCAAGAAAAGACCAATTTACGAAGACGATAGACGAACTATTGCCCAATTTCGTCAAAGATATCAAGGCAATCTTTGAGAAAAAGGCAGCAGAATGTGTATTGTGAAAGTGCACATGTCTGGCATGTCAAAGATGAAAGCCAATGTTGTAAGTCATTCCTTACCAATGCCTAAAATATATTCAGTACTACCTCCCTCAAAAGAAGACATGGATGAAGTGATGGCATTCATGTATCTGGGTCCTAATGTACCCACAGAGAAGGAATATAAACGCACGCCGCTGCTTGTAAGACACCACAAAGTAATGGCGGCATTAGAGTGGCTCAAACTCAATCATGTCGACTACGCGGATCTTGATATTTCCAAAGATAACCTCTTGCAATACTCAGAACACGAACCACCTGTGGTCGTGAATTATACTAATACGTATGGTAGCAACCAGGACCCTGAAGCGACAGCAGTGAACAATATAGAAGAAGACAGTACGGCCGAGGGTGATTGTCCATTCATTGTGCACGGGCTAACTGGTTCTACATTGGAACATTTGGGTAAAGTACGACCTTATGAAATAACTGCGAGAGCAATCGAATATTTCAAAACAGGCAGGAAAGTGCTCGGCATTGGGCAGGAGAAGGAGAAGGAGCCGGAAAGCTTATATAATAACCCGCAGCTATATGTGCAGATGCTTCCATGGTTGTTTTCTTATGGTCTAGGGGGAATGAAGAACACCATGAGTACATATCCTGTATCAGAGGAAAAACGTAAACAGCAGCTTCTCATGTACCACGATAAGAGATTCCAGCTGGATCCATTATTTCCACTGGTTGCACTGATTCATGAACAGATCAAGAACTCTACTACTGCAGGTTACTTACTGGCAGCCAAACAAAGGTTTCACGAAATTGCAGCACATATTCTATCCATAAAGAATTCTACTCTAACAACATTGGTGGAGAAACTAAAGCAAGGGAGCTTCAAACAGACATAGAGAAGGATTGTTTCAAATTGCTATCGGATCTTGACCACATTAGCTATAAAGTTCAAGGTTCCGTTACTTCCAAAAAGTATATAAGGAATGAGATATGGTCTCTAGTTCCTAGCCTGGGTGCCCCATCGTGGTTTATAACATTTGCTACAGCAGATATCAAGCATCCACTTGCATTGTATTTTGCGGACACTGACTTGACATTGGCTCCTGAGATAAGAGATCCAAACGAGAGAATGAGATTGATTGCCAACAAAAGAGATTCGTGATCGTATAATGGATCAGAACTCTGACTTCCAAAAGGCTATGGTAGAATACTTAGAAAGTGTACATCAAGGTGAATTTGTAGGTGGAGATATGGATGATATATCAAAGCGATGTGAGAAGGCAAAAGCCGATCAACCTGCATGCATATGCCCTACAGAGACACTACCCAATATACCGCCACATAAATGTCAAGATCATCGTGACAGCCCCAATACAGATTGCGCCAAATGTAAAGAGTATACAGCATGGCTGAAACATTATGTAACAGAAGTTGACGAGTTGCTGTACAAATCTAACAGGCACCAATGCAAGCAGAGGTCCACCAGTCTGAAATATATCAAGGACAAACATGGTAAGACTGTGCCAATAAAAGACAAAGATAATAACAAACCGATGACGGAATATGACAACAGAGGGTGCAAAGATCCTCAGACAGGGACGTGTAAGGCTAGATTTCCACGCAAAGTTCATGCAGAGACTAAAGTGGACCCTGAGACTGGCACATTGATAATGAAGAAAGGGGAGGCGTGGCTCAATACATTTACTCCTGCTGTGACTTATATGATGCATTGTAACCACGACACGACCAGTTTGCTGTCTGGAACGGCCATAAAATCTGTTATAGCATATGTAGCTGATTATATAACAAAGACCCCTCTTCAAACCCATGTCATGTTTCAGGCCGTGCAGAGGGTTTTTGACCGCAATACAGAGATTATATCAAGCAATACATTGTCCACCGACAAAGGGCGAAAGCTGATCACCAAGATTGTCAACACCTTGACCACCGCCTCTGAGATTGGTGGCTCGATGGCGTTGATGTACCTGCTCAAACACCCGGACCATTATACTAGTCACCGATTCAGAGTGTGCTTCTGGAAAGGTTATATATATGAAGTTATGAAGGCTTGGCCCGACTCCTCAGCCATAGCGGTAGAAGGAGACTCCAAGGTCATGTTAGGTAAACGCATAGATGACACACAAGCACAAGAAGTCGTGGCTCTATCACCTATATTGGATTATATGTGGAGGCCTCAGAAGTACGCTGACATGTGTCTATATGATTGGATTGGATTAGATCATTTGAAAAGAAGAAGATGAATGCCGCCCAAAATAGAGCCGCAAAAGCCATGTCACCCTCTACATTGGGTAATACAGCGGATGAGTACAGTGAAGATGAACTTGAGCACTCAATACACGAGGATATCCTGGTGGGAGGCGGCCATCGCTATGAGGAGGAGGAATCCAATGATGAGCTTCTTCTTACACACGAATCCAATGTAAAACTTGTGGAGTAGGTCGATTGTGAAATGGCAAAACCACTGCAGAAGTGAACTAAGTTTGATATGTTTCATCCTTCCCATCCTCAACACCTTACTCATCACATCATGAAGCTGAACGAAACAGATGTGTATATACCTAATTTTGTTGGTGCTCCTATGCCACGTAGGGATAAAGGTAGCCAAGAGGAATATTGTATGACTATGCTTACATTGTTCAAACCATGGCGGGATGGCAAAGACTTGAGAGCAAGTGTAGAGTTTCTATGGGATGACTGTTTTGAGATGTACGAGTTTGACGAGAGATATGAGAAGATTATGGATAATTTCCAAATAAGATATGAATGCAATGACGCACGAGATGACTACTCCGCCATGCGCAAAAAGTTAGGTGGTACTGATTCAAATATACTGAATATGTCTTCAGAAGATATGACTGACTTGGATGCACAATATATCAATGATGCGGGCGCTGTACATATAGGCGACAAGGAGTCGACCATAGTTAATGTGTCCGACTGGAATACAAAGTCCGAAGCCGAGCACCATAGAATTGCCGCAATGAACCTTGCAAAGGGAGTAATGGAGTCTGCTGGGTGGATGGACCCACTCATAGATAACAACATACAACCAAATATGAGAAGTATAAAGTTCGATGATGATAGTGGACCTCCTGACTGGAAACACAAGCTTGAAGAGTTGAAACAGAATATATTGCGTGTGAGAGACGAACAAGCAGCAAAGAAGGTTGTAGCCTCAAAAAGGTTACCTATAAACAAAGAAGTCAACAGCGTAAAGGTGGTGAATAAGCAATACTTTCTCAGTGACAAATTCCGAGTTACCAACCGCGAAGCACAACTACATATTGATACGACTGTGATCAAACTCAATCTCAACAAAGGGCAAGAGAGAGCTTTCAGGATAATAGCTAATCACGCTGTTGAACCAGCAGGTGAACATCTCAAGATGTATCTTATGGCTGGAACAGGTAAATCCCAGGTCATCAAAGCACTTATATCATTCTTCAACAAAAGGGATGAGAGTTACCGCTTGCTATGTATGGCTCCTACAGGTACTGCAGCAGCACTTATCAGTGGTTCAACCTATCATTCCCTGTTAGGGATAGCCAGAAATAAGAAAGTGGACAGTGTTGCTAATTTGAAGCAGGTTAGAGCAAGATTACAAAATGTTGACTATATATTCATGGATGAAGTCAGTATGGTAGATTGTGCAGCTCTATATACCATATGTTCTCATATGTGCATGGCATTGAAGAACAATGGAACCCCGTTTGGTGGAGTGAATATGATTTTTGCAGGTGATTTTGCTCAGCTCCCTCCAGCAGTCAAGGGACATGCATTGTATGCCCACACAGTGGGAAGAGTCATACATCGTACACATTCTCATGGCCAGCAGGAAGCTTCTATAGGCAAAGTGTTGTGGCATCAATTTACGACTGTGGTCATACTGCGTGAAACTATGAGACAAAAATCTCAAACCAAAGAAGATGCCCAACTGCATACTGCGCTGGAGAACTTGCGATATAAAGCATGTACCCCGCAGGATATAGCACTTATAAAATCCTGAGTGGCAGGCAAGAGCAGAGACAGACCGAAGTTGAATCAGGCTCAATTTAGGAATATATTGGTTATAACCGCGTGGAATACACATCGGGACCAGATAAATGATATGGGTGTCGAGAGGTTTGCTAAATAAAAACAAACAGCAATTGACAACCTTCTACTCTGTCGACTGATTTGGCGGGGAAGTAGAAGACGAAGGTGACCGTCGACTGCGCAAACAACTGGTGAACCCTTCTCGTGCGACCAATATAATTAGCAAGGAACTTCAGGCTGTTCTATGGGATGTCAAACCTCATTTGACAGGTCATCATGCAGGCAAACTGAATATATGTCTAGGTATGCCAGTCATGATCAAACACAATGAGGCCACAGAATGCTGTGTCACAAACGGCGTGGAAGCGGAGATTGTAGGATGGAAATCAAAGCCCTTATCTGAAGACAAGGAAGTGTTAGAGACTTTGTTTGTCAAACTGACCTCACCTCCATTGGTAGTGCAGATTGACAGGCTACCCCCAATGTGGTGCCCCTAACCGCTCTAGCTAAGCCAATTCACTGCAAACTCCCAAACAGTCGTGTTCTTAAAATTACTCGAACACAAGTTTCAATTCTACCAAATTTTGCAATGACAGACTTTGGATCACAAGGTAGAACTAGACCTAATAATGTGTGCAACTTGCAGAATAGCAAGTCTCACCAGTCCCTATATACTTGTTTGTCGGGAGGGTCCACTTTAGAGGGCACTATAATGATACAACCGTTCGAGAGCCGTAAACTAACAGGTGGTATATCAGGGAGTTTGAGACAAGAATTCAGAGAGTTGGAGCTATTAGACGAAATCACAAGGTTACGGTGGGAAGGTAAGATACCATCACGGGTGATAGGGATCACAAGGACAGAGCTTATACATTCATACCGCACATGGAAGGGAGAATCACACATGCCTCTCAATATACATCACTCTTCGACATGGTCGGCAAGAGATTCCTTCCCAATAAGCAACGTGACTCAAGATGAACACTGGAGATTGCTGGGCAAGGAAGAGAAAAAAGTCTTTCAAAGGCCAAGAACAATGTAGCATCTGATGTATTTCCTCAAGTTGACAGGGCTTACTATGTATCGGCTCAAGGGACAACCACCCTGGACCAAACTAGTACCGCAACCGGCCACAAGAAAGACAAACGTAAAACAGATGCAGATAACGACTCACCAGCTACTAAGCGTAAACGGGTACACTTTCCATCCAATGATCAACAACCGCCTTTCAAAGCATTCCCCTGGGATGACACCAATCACAGCTGTGCATACAACAGTTTACTTTCAGTGTTATACTCAGTATACCAGCAAGCAACCATTAGTTGGAATATAAATGTGTTCGGTAACAACACAATTCTATATAACATAGGCAATGTATTCCAAGAATGTCAAACTATGCAAGAAAAACGGAACCACATTTGACGCTATATAGGTGAAATGAATGATGAGCGCACATGTATATACACTCTGACAAGGAAAATACTATCCACTGACGATGACACGGTGACTTCTATATTGTCATGCACAGATTGCAAATATGAATCAGATCCTGGTGCAGATGATACCATGTTGTGGAACATATCCAAAGGTGAATGGAAGTCATGTCCCTTTACTAAAGGAAATGAGAAGAACAGCACAATGACTAAATGGATTCAGGCAATCTGGAGACAGAAAGTAAACATACGTTGTCCTCATTGTTCATCGAAGATGGTCAAAAATATACAATATGACACACCTCCCAACTTTATAGCCTTCATAGTCAACACTCAACCGGTTATTGAACCTGAGATATGCATGCCGCAGCACGGTCCACTGTACAGACTGCGTGGGATCATATATTTTGCACCATCACATTTTGTATCCCGTGTCATAGATAAGAATGGTGAAGTCTGGTACAACAACGGTATCACGACAAAGGAGACATTCATATACTGCGGGAATATAATTACTATAAGCTCAGAGTTCTTGTACTCAGCTGATGCGTACAAGGCCAGCATTTTGATTTATACAAGGTTGTGATATATCAAATGGTCCACTCATCATTTAATGTGCTCTATATCTATACTATATGTCCACAAATCAGAATATAACTCAAGATCATCAATTGTACCTGCCAGTAGTGGCCCTCTCCCCGCAAGTGGCTCTCTACGCCGGCAGCGTCTAATTGGAACACCGACATAGGTGCTTCTGCACACATGACCCCTCACCGCCACTGGTTTCGCTCGTACTCGCCGCACATCATCCCCATCCGCCTCTCTCTCCCAGTCGAAGAACGTGCTCTCTGCAGCCTCTACCTGTGAAGAGGATCTCGCGCTCTGGCACCAACACTCCTTGCACGTCAATCTCGACAACCTGCGTGCAGTTATCCGCAAGGGACTTGTTACGGGCATCAGCATCTGCTCAAAGCATCAGCCGGACCCCATCTACAACCCCTGCCTTGCAGGGAAGCTCAACCGCCATCCTATCCCTCGGTTTGCGTCCAGGAAGTTCATCCGCATTGCGCTCGTCCACACAGACCTCAAGGGTATTGACTGCAGCGGGCCTCAGAGCGATCACAATGGCCTAAGTCGAGCTCTGTGAAGTCTATATTGAAGATATAACAATGATACACACCTAAGTCGAGCTCTGTGAGGTCTAAGGACTCCAGAGCTCGACACAGCGGTCTGTCTACGTGTGCGCTAGCTCGTGGGAAAGACCTGTACAGTACTACAGCCACACAGTGCTGAAAATCAACAAAAGAAGCGCCAGAAGAAAATCCGGTGCTGAAAAGATAAACAAGGCAACACAAAGGTCCGATAACTCCGGAGGAGATGATGGCGCCAACATAGCAATGCGGGCATCCGTGGAAAGCATGGTAAGTAGCCTACAGTAGAAATTGCAACTTGAACGGGGCAATAGGACGAGAGTTATCGCACCGAGTTCAACAAAGGGACGCCTCCCGGTTGCAACGCCGGAGGGCTACCTCTACTGGATGATCTTTGTCTGTGACACTTCGCATTTCTGGGGGATTGTGTACCTCAAGCGCAAGAGTGACGTGTTTGCTGCGTTCCAGTCGTACAGCGCAATTGCAGAGGGGGCCACTGCTCTCCTTGTGCAGTCAAAGCTCCCTGCGACGTTCTGGGCTCTCGCTGTTTTGACACTCGTCCACACTCGCAACCGCATGCCTACCTCTGCGCTCAACGGCGGTATTCCCTGGACAGTTTGGAAGGGAGATGGTTGCAAACCAGATGTGTCCTACTTCCGCGTTTTTGGCTGCCTGGCCTACATTCTTGTGCGCAAGAAGGACCGCAAGGCGCTGCAGCCTCACAAAGTGCGTCTTCGTTGGCTATCCGGAGGGCACAAAGGCATGGCGCTTTTGGGACCCTGCTGCGAAGAAGTTCCTCATCTCCTCGCATGCTGTCTTTGATGAATGCTGCTTCCCTGTAGAGTTCCTCTCGATGATGTTGAGGTCCCCGGAGCCCCTGACAACGCAGAGGACTGGCCGGATGGTGTCCCCAATCTGCCAGAGCTGCATGATCAGGGGGTGATGACGACAATGATCCTGCACCTCCTGCACCTCCCGCTGCACCTCCTGCTCCTCCTGCACCTCCTGCGCAGCAAGATCCTCCTCCTCCGGATCACGAGCCTTCTCCTGACGCCAATTTGCGCCCTCCCAGTCCTCCTGCGCCTCCTGCGCGCGCTGCGCCAGCTCCTCCGCCCAACCCAGCTCCTCTTGCTCGCCCATCTGTGCACAAGCAAGCTGACATTCACGGCAGCTTCAGGCCTTATCCTGTGCTCGCTTGCAAGCTCCCCTCTCCCTCGACGTGTTACAACGGCTCGCTGAACAACCAGGAACTCGAACAACAGAACTGGGTCCCCCAACATCTTCGCATCGCTTCGCAGTCTCCTGCGTCGACGCCTGAGCCCTCTGAGCGAGACAACACTCCACAGCGGCACTCTCCATCGCCTGACCCTCTTGCTTCAGAGCCTGTTGATCCAGCTCCTCCCCCTGCACCGGTGCGCAGAGCCCCAGCTCGTCCTCCCACTCCGACATCCTCCGATGACGGACTTGACCTCCTGTCTGGTGATCACGGGGATGTGTTTGCATGCTCGTTCGCTGCGATGCTCGCTGGCATCGAGGACGTCTACACGGAGCAGTGCGACAACTTCCTCTCGTACGACGACGCGCTGGCCTTCGCTTTTGAGTGCTGTGTCGAGCATGGGTCAAAAGCGGAGCAGGAGCACTTGGGGGAGCCTCGCTCCATGTCTGAAGTCATGCGTCTGCCCCCGGACGAGCAGGAAAAGTGGCTGAAGGCTGCCCAAGACGAGATCCAGTCACTCGTTGAGAACGGGACATTCCAGCTCGTGCAGCTGCCCCCTGGTCAAAAAGCCATTGGCTCTCGCTGGGTTTTCCGGGTCAAGCGCAACGCAGATGGCTCAGTCGAGTGGTACAAGGGTCGTCTTGTCGCAAAGGGTTTTGGACAGCGCCCTGGCTTCGACTACAATGAGACCTTCGCTCCAACCACCCAAGTGGGCCTCTATTCGTGCAATCCTTGCTATCGCTGCGTTGCAGGACCTCAAGCTCAAGTCCGTGGACATCTCCTGTGTGTACCAGAACGGTGAGCTGCAGGAAGAGGTCTACATGCAGCAGCCTGATGGTTTTGGCAAGAACTCCCCCGAGTGGGTGTTGGCGTTGGCGCAAGTTGCTCTACGGCCTTAAGCAGGCTGGTTGCTGCTGGCACGAAAAGCTCCACGAGGTGCTCACAGAGATCGGCGCCACTCGCCTTGTCTGCGAGCACAGTGTCTGGGTCTACATGCGAGACGGAGTGCCAATCTTTGTCCCAGTCTTTGTGGACGACATCACCATTGCAGGCAAGTCCAAGACCGCTATCCAGCGCGTTAAGGACAACCTCAGTGCGCGCTTCAAACTCCGTGACCTTGGGACGACGTCCTGGCTGCTAGGTGTCAAGATTGAGCGCGACAGGTCGAAGCGCTCTCTCTCCATCTCGCAGCACCAGTATGCTCTTGATATTCTCGAGCATTACAGTTTTGCAGACTGCGATCCTGTGGGCACACCCATGGACCCTGGCCTTCTTCGTCTCAGCGCAGAGATGGCTCCTTCCACTCCTGTGGACGTGCGCGGAATGCAGGACATCCCCTACAACCAAGTGGTTGGCTCCCTCTTCTACCTTGCTGTCGCAACACGTCCAGACATTGCACGCACTTACATCAAGGGGACGCTCAACTACAAGCTCACCTACTCTCCATTGCCCGAGAGCAAGCTCCTCACCTCCTACACCGACGCAGACCACGCCAGCTGCCCTGACACTGGTCGCTCCACCTCTGGCTATGTGGTCAAGATGGGCACCGGTGCAATCTCCTGGTCCAGTCACCTGCAGACGATTGTTGTGCTGTCCACCACAGAGGCGGAGTCCATTGCTGCAGTCTCTGCTGGCCAGGAGATGCTCTGGTTACGCAATCTCCTCACGGAGTTTGGGTATGATGTCTCTGCTGCGTCGAAGCTGCGGATTGACAATCTCTCTGCACTCTCTGTTGCGAAAAACCCGGAGCATCATGGTCGCATGAAGCACCTTGATTTGCGCTTCTACTAGCTCCGGGATGAAGTAGCGAAGGGGCGGGTTGGGGTTGTGCATCTGCGTACGTCAGACATGCCCGCGGACATTCTCACGAAGTCTCTGCCCAAGCCCAAAGTGCTGGACATGGTGAGGATGCTCGGATTGCAGAATTGACGGGTCAGGGGGGTGTGTTGAACTCGGTGCGATAACTCTCGTCCTATTGCCCCGTTCAAGTTGCAATTTCTACTGTAGGCTACTTACCATGCTTTCCACGGACGCCCGCATTGCTGTGTTGGCGCCATCATCTCCTCCGGAGTTATCGGACCTTTGCGTTGCCTTGTTTATCTTTTCAGCACCGGATTTTCTTCTGGCGCTTCTTTTGTTGATTTTCAGCACTGTGTGGCTGTAGTACTGTACATGTCTTTCCCACGAGCTAGCGCACACGTAGACAGACCGCTATGTCCAGCTCTGGAGTCCTTAGACCTCACAGAGCTCGACTTAGGTGTGTTTCGTTGTTATATCTTCAATATAGACTTCACAGAGCTCGACTTAGGCCATTGTGATCGCTCTGAGGCCCGCTGCAGCCAACACGCCTCGGGGTTCCTTTGCGATGCTCCAGAGCAGGAAGCTGTGAAAGGGCTTCATGCCTACATGCACGTTGTTGCGAGCCAGGATTTGAAGTTCACGCCACATAATGACATTGCTCCGGTTTGAGACATACACCCTGCACGCCATAATAGCTTTGTTTGCCCACTGCTCTCCACGACCCACAAAAGAGCCGATGTGAGCTTGAGTCACAGCCCTGTTCCACGCAATCTCGTTGGCTTTGAGTTTAGTTTGAGGCACAGCCTTCAAGCTCTCATCCATCTTCTTCGCCCACTTCAACAGTCTGTATGTCATTGCCTTGCTGATGACGAATCCCTCAGATGTCGGCAACAACAGAATCTTTGTTGTAACGGCTCGACTAATACTTCTTTAGCCAAGCGACCACCACCTCCGCAACGGCATCCTTCTTGACCTTGACAACCTCACAGTCACCAACAACCTTGCTGAGGCCAAGGTCCCCCAGGTCCTCCTCATGAGCGGTGAGTAGCCTTAACATCAGTGCACGACCACGGCCATGAGAAGACGAGTTTGAAGACAAGGCGCGTGCACATTTGTTTGCATTTGTGGCGGCTGCAAGTGCTGAGGGGGTCAGGCTCCGCCTGCGTTCTTCTTCAAGTATCCATCCTTCTTCAATCTATCATAACACTCGTTGGTTGTGCCGCCAAGCTAACATCTGATATGCACCTATCGGAGTGAAGGAATATGCACCAGCTCATACTCGAAGTGGACTGCAAAGTGCATGTCATGGAGATTGTATGACTTGTCCTCAGGGCATCAAGATTTCAGCTTGACCTCCTTCACTCCGCCGCAGGTTATTGTCTTGTCGGACCTGGGTTGCAGTGCACACAGGATGTCCAATCTGTTGTTCAGTATGGACGATGACAGGCACTAGGAGCACTACGTCAATGCATGTTCATGGAAACATCCTTGACTAGCCTTACCTATCTCAGCGACAGCGCTGATAAGCATGGCCTCAGTCAAAGCCCCCACCTCGACGCATACATACTCTCAAATTGGCCATCCATTTTCCGCAAATAAATTGTCTCCAACTGATTGATTGGCATCGTCCGCATTGTCCTCCTGCACGGCATTGGCGGCAGGTGGTGTTGTTTGGTCGAATGACTGAAAGAGAGGGGGTGAAGGCAGCGGTGACGTCACGCTGTTGGCTGCAGCGGGCCTCAGAGAGATCACAATGGCCTAAGTCGAGCTCTGTGAAGTCTCTATTGAAGATACAATAACAATGACACACTTTTAAATTGAGCTCTGTGAAGTCTAAATACTCCAGAGCTCGACACAGCAGTCTGTCTACGTGTGCGCTAGCTCGTGGGAAAGACATGTACAGTACTACAGCCACACAGTGCTGAAAATCAACAAAAGAAGCGCCAGAAGAAAATCCGGTGCTGAAAAGATAAACAAGGCAACACAAAGGTCCGATAACTCCGGAGGAGGTGATGGCGCCAACATAGCAATGCGAGCGTGAGCGTTGGGTCTGCCGAGCCTGCGAGGCCGGCACCCAGTGTCCAGTCGAGCGGTGAGCGCGCGCTAACAATATCTTTCTCCTCCACCACCACTACCTCGCTTATCGCGACTAGTCCACTGACCTCCACCGCGACACAGTAACGTGGCAGTGACAGCTCGCAACGGTACACTAGTATTGTCCTTCGACTGGTAGCCACAGACACCTCGCGTTTTCATACATCCTCACTTCTTATTTCCCACACCCGGAAATTTTTGCTTCCAGCAGCATGTCCAACGACGGCGACAACCCTCCCCCCGGAGGCCACCTCGGCCTCAATACAGGCCACAATGGCACTCAAAACACACAGCACCCGCTGGGTGCGCAGCCGAATCAGCCAAACGGGGGACAACCTCCCCAGAACACCGGGCAGCAGCAACCCGGTGCTCAACCCCCCAGAACGGGCAACCTGCCGGTGCCAACCCTCACCACAATGGGCAGCCGGGGCCCGACAATCATGGCGGCATGGGCGACGGAACCTGGGCCCCCACAGCCCCAGGCGAACCCAGCGGGTCAACAGCATGGCGCCATTGGCCAAGCCGCCCTCCTGCAAGGCGCCCCCGGTCCCAACCCGCCGGCGGCGCCCGAGGGAGGAGGCCTCCCATACCAGTTGGCCCCCCCGCCCGGGCCAGCCTGGGCCAACCCGCTCATCGCCGATCGAGCTGCCGTCGAGCGCGCGCAGGCCGCGGCAGATGCAGCTCGCCCCAAGAAGCGCTCGCCCCCCGAGCTCCCTCCTCTAGTTGCTGGTTACAAAGGGAACCCGCACACGTTCCGTGAGTACTCACACCCGCTTCTCGCCCCCCCTCCTGGTGCAGCACGGGTGCAGTGATGCCATGTGGGCGAGTACAAGAGTGCGCGCCGCGCACGCCGACATTGAAGTTCGTTGCGCGCCGCGCACTCCGCGTACACATCCGCGCGCCGCGCACCCCATGCACTCGTACGCGCGAGTTGCCAATACAAGTCACCACGCATCCTCGCTTCGGAGTGTGGTACATTCCGCTGACTCACCCACCTTTTCTCCCTCGCGCAGTGGTGCCACCGCAGGTCGAGGCAGCAGCCCGCAACTATGACTTTGTCAAGTACTCGCTGCTCACGGCTACCGCCAGAGAGCGAGCCCTCAGGGGAGATACTCAGCAGTTCACGATCTCCCCGAGGGGACCCTGGTGGCGAAACAAGCCAGCCGGACCGGCGAGCTTAGTATCGCCCTCGAAGAGTGGTTGCTCGCATCACGCACCACCGAGGAGTTAATGGCCAAGTACTGGGGGGCGGACCGGGTCCTCGCGCTCCAGTCGCATCACGCGACAGTCCAGTGCCTGGTTGTCGACCATGGGTGGCCGATTGCACGCGAGTACGACGTTTGGCAATGCGAGATAGCCGCTGGCGACCTGGCGCACAACCTCACCGGTGTCGACTTCGGTTGCCTCACAGCGATTGCGTGCCAGCACGCCGCGCGCGCGCAGTTGGCAGCATCCGTACTGCATCACTCAGCCAAACGCAGCGCGCCGTGCGACATCGTCCAGCCGCAGCCCAAGAAAGCCCGTACAGACGGTCGCTGCTTTCGGTGCGGCCGCACCGGTCACATGCCATCCGAATGTCGCTCTGACACGACCACCGCTGGTCGTCCCGTTGCCGAGCTCGACCCCTTCACCCCAAGTGGTAACACCCTGCTCGCCCCCGGAGGTGGCACATTCTGCTTCGGGTGGGCCGCCCGATTGCAGTGCCGCTTTGGGAAGAAGTGCCGACACACCCAGCGTCTGCGGCGACAGTGCCCACGGCGCCGGGTCGTGCACCAGCGCATGATCCACGCGGGATCACCACTCTGCTTGACCCGGACAAGGTGGAGGCCGCGCTCCGCGCGCTTGGCATCCTCCAAGACTGGAGCCACATCGTCGACGGACTGCGGAGTGAATTCGACGTCGGCGTCCAAAAAGTTCATGTAGAACAAACCACCATTTTTGAAAACCACGCTTCATCCGAGCTCGATCCCGCCTTCATAGACCAGTACATTCTCGATGAGCAAGCCGCCGGACGGTACTCGCAGGCATTCAAACCCGACGAGTTACAAGCGCTCATCGGGCCTTTCCGCATGGCTCCGCTTGGGCTGGTCCTGAAGCCAAACTCACACAAGTTTCGTCTTATACAAGACCTCTCATTCCCTCGCAATGATGTACGCACCTAGATACATGTTCGTGTCCAATGTAATGTGCTCATAAGTGGACCCGGTTGATCCACTAGCCCACACTCTCATCCGTCAATGCCAGCATGAATTCAGACGACTTCCCCACTAGCTGGGGAACCTTCGACGAGGCCGTGGCGCTGGTCCTCGCGGCGGCGCCAGGAGCGACAGCAGCCGCTTTTGACATCTCAGCGGCGTACCGCATGACCCCCGTGCGGCCCGACCAACAGCACGCACTGTGCATTGCGTGGCGAGGCAAGATCTTCGTCGATCGCGCTGTCATGTTCGGTCTCGCGTCTAGCGCCGGGGTCTTCGGCGCGGTCGCAGACATGTTGGTAGCAATCTACAAGGCGCACGGCATCACGGCGATCGTAAAGTGGGTAGACGACTTCTTTGTCATTCGGTACGCGGGCCAATTGCTCACCAAGGACATGTTCGTATCCATCACCGGCGCTCTAGGTGTCCCATGGAGCATCCCCAAGATGAAGCTGTTTGCTCAGGTGCAGCGATACATAGGGTTCATCTGGGATCTAGCGCGCAAGACAGTTGCCATCCCACCGGAGAAGCTCACCGCCATCATCGAGCTCCTACACCTCTGGTTGGCCGCCGGCTTCAGGGCCTCCGAGAACGAGGCCCAGTCTGCTCATGGGAAGCTCATCCACATAGCAACAGTGTTCATCCTCATTCGTCCGTTCCTCCCGGCCCTCTCTCGGTTCGCATCGTCGTTCCGCTCGTCCCGCGCGCGTCTGTCACCATCCAGAGCTGTGATCGCCGACATCAAGCGGGTGCACCACCTGCTGCACTTCCTGCCGAACGAACTCCAGCTCTCCACATCTCAGCCTGTTGACTTTGGTTGGTGGGGAGACGCGAGCACCTCCTTTGGGATAGGAGTCGCAGTAGGCCCTTTTTGGGCAGTCTGGAAGTGGGCGCCATCGTTCCGATGCGGTCCAAACCTGCAGCACAATTGCATCAACCGCATTCTGTCAGTCGCGGGGAAAGGCACGGCATTCGGCCACTCATTCCGGATCGGGGGGGCGGCTTTCTTTCTCGGTCGAGGTGTCGTCAGTCCCGAAGTCGTGCGGCTGGCCGGCAGGTGGAAGTTGTTAGCGTACGAGACGTACATTAGAGCTTTTGAGCAGGTACTCAACACCCACACGGCCAACCTATCTCAACGCTACATTAATTGATTTGTTTTCTGCTCGCACCTTACAGCTCCACTCAGAGATCCGACGTAGTGCCAGCTGTAGAGTTGGGCAGGGCGGCGGCTCGCCTCTCGTTGCCGCGGCGCGCTGTCCCTGCGTGGGCTTGGGTGAGCGGCTTCCTCGAGCCCCGCGTATGCCCGGCCAAGCTGGCGCCTGCCCAACCTTTCAGGACTTGGACCACAGCATACCAGCGCCGCGCGATTGACGAGACTAGATCCGTGGGATGCATGGTAAGTAACCTACAGTAGAAATTGCAACTTGAACGGGGCAATAGAACGAGAGTTATCACACCGAGTTCAACATTGCGTAACCAGAGCATCTCCTGGCCAGCAGAGACTGCAGCAATGGACTCCGCCTCTGTGGTGGACAGCACAACAATCGTCTGCAGGTGACTGGACCAGGAGATTGCACCGGTGCCCATCTTGACCACATAGCCAGAGGTGGAGCGACCAGTGTCAGGGCAGCTGGCGTGGTCTGCGTCGGTGTAGGAGGTGAGGAGCTTGCTCTCGGGCAATGGAGAGTAGGTGAGCTTGTAGTTGAGCGTCCCCTTGATGTAAGTGCGTGCAATGTCTGGACGTGTTGCGACAGCAAGGTAGAAGAGGGAGCCAACCACTTGGTTGTAGGGGATGTCCTGCATTCCGCGCACGTCCACAGGAGTGGAAGGAGCCATCTCTGCGCTGAGACGAAGAAGGCCAGGGTCCATGGGTGTGCCCACAGGATCGCAGTCTGCAAAACTGTAATGCTCGAGAATATCAAGAGCATACTGGTGCTGCGAGATGGAGAGAGAGCGCTTCGACCTGTCGCGCTCAATCTTGACACCTAGCAGCCAGGACGTCGTCCCAAGGTCACGGAGTTTGAAGCGCGCACTGAGGTTGTCCTTAACGCGCTGGATAGCGGTCTTGGACTTGCCTGCAATGGTGATGTCGTCCACAAAGACTGGGACAAAGATTGGCACTCCGTCTCGCATGTAGACCCAGACACTGTGCTCGCAGACAAGGCGAGTGGCGCCGATCTCTGTGAGCACCTCGTGGAGCTTTTCGTGCCAGCAGCAACCAGCCTGCTTAAGGCCGTAGAGCAACTTGCGCCAACGCCAACACCCACTCGGGGGAGTTCTTGCCAAAACCATCAGGCTGCTGCATGTAGACCTCTTCCTGCAGCTCACCGTTCTGGTACACACAGGAGATGTCCACGGACTTGAGCTTGAGGTCCTGCAACGCAGCGATAGCAAGGATTGCACGAATAGAGGCCCACTTGGGTGGTTGGAGCGAAGGTCTCATTGTAGTCGAAGCCAGGGCGCTGTCCAAAACCCTTTGCGACAAGACGACCCTTGTACCACTCGACTGAGCCATCTGCGTTGCGCTTGACCCGGAAAACCCAGCGAGAGCCAATGGCTTTTTGACCAGGGGGCAGCTGCACGAGCTGGAATGTCCCGTTCTCAACGAGTGACTGGATCTCGTCTTGGGCAGCCTTCAGCCACTTTTCCTGCTCGTCCGGGGGCAGACGCATGACTTCAGACATGGAGCGAGGCTCCCCCAAGTGCTCCTGCTCCGCTTTTGACCCATGCTCGACACAGCACTCAAAAGCGAAGGCCAGCGCGTCGTCGTACGAGAGGAAGTTGTCGCACTGCTCCGTGTAGACGTCCTCGATGCCAGCGAGCATCGCAGCGAACGAGCATGCAAACACATCCCCGTGATCACCAGACAGGAGGTCAAGTCCGTCATCGGAGGATGTCGGAGTGGGAGGACGAGCTGGGGCTCTGCGCACCGGTGCAGGGGGAGGAGCTGGATCAACAGGCTCTGAAGCAAGAGGGTCAGGCGATGGAGAGTGCCGCTGTGGAGTGTTGTCTCGCTCAGAGGGCTCAGGCGTCGACGCAGGAGACTGCGAAGCGATGCGAAGATGTTGGGGGACCCAGTTCTGTTGTTCGAGTTCCTGGTTGTTCAGCGAGCCGTTGTAACACGTCGAGGGAGAGGGGAGCTTGCAAGCGAGCACAGGATAAGGCCTGAAGCTGCCGTGAATGTCAGCTTGCTTGTGCACAGATGGGCGAGCAAGAGGAGCTGGGTTGGGCGGAGGAGCTGGCGCAGCGCGCGCAGGAGGCGCAGGAGGACTGGGAGGGCGCAAATTGGCGTCAGGAGAAGGCTCGTGATCCGGAGGAGGAGGATCTTGCTGCGCAGGAGGTGCAGGAGGAGCAGGAGGTGCAGCGGGAGGTGCAGGAGGTGCAGGATCATTGTCGTCATCACCCCCTGATCATGCAGCTCTGGCAGATTGGGGACACCATCCGGCCAGTCCTCTGCGTTGTCAGGGGCTCCGGGGACCTCAACATCATCGAGAGGAACTCTACAGGGAAGCAGCATTCATCAAAGACAGCATGCGAGGAGATGAGGAACTTCTTCGCAGCAGGGTCCCAAAAGCGCCATGCCTTTGTGCCCTCCGGATAGCCAACGAAGACGCACTTTGTGAGGCTGCAGCGCCTTGCGGTCCTTCTTGCGCACAAGAATGTAGGCCAGGCAGCCAAAAACGCGGAAGTAGGACACATCTGGTTTGCAACCATCTCCCTTCCAAACTGTCCAGGGAATACCGCCGTTGAGCGCAGAGGTAGGCATGCGGTTGCGAGTGTGGACGAGTGTCAAAACAGCGAGAGCCCAGAACGTCGCAGGGAGCTTTGACTGCACAAGGAGAGCAGTGGCCCCCTCTGCAATTGCGCGGTCTGCATGCTCTGTGACACCGTTCTGGTGTGGCTCATCTGGCTCTGTGTGCTGCCGCTGGATCCCGTGCTGAACGCAGAAGTCGGCATACTCCTTGCCCATGTACTCGCCACCCTTGTCGTCGCGTGTAGCCTTGATCTTGAGACCAAGGCAGTTCTCTGCGTACACCTTGTACGACTGGAACGCAGCAAACACGTCACTCTTGCGCTTGAGGTACATAATCCCCCAGAAATGCGAAGCGTCACAGACAAAGATCATCCAGTAGAGGTAGCCCTCCGGCGTTGCAACCGGGAGGCGTCCCTTGAGGTCTGTGTGGACGAGTGCAATGCGGATGAACTTCCTGGACGCAAACCGAGGGATAGGATGGTGGTTGAGCTTCCCAGCAAGACAAGGCTCGCAGATGGGGTCTGGCTGACGCTTCGAGCGGATGCTGATGCCTCTAACAAGTCCCTTGCGGATAACCGCACGCAGGTCGTTGAGATTGACGTGCGAGGAGCGTTGGTGCCAGAGCGCGAGGTCCTCTTCGCAGGCAAGAGGCTGCAGAGAGCGCGTTCTTCGACTGGGAGAGAGTGCGGCCAGCCAGGTAGCCGACATTGTGCTCGTTCACCAGGGCTTCAAAGCACAGCTTCCCCTCAGTGTAGAAGAGGACACGCTCACCCTCCAGCTGGACAGAGTAGCCCTTCTCGCGTGTGAGGTGGAAGACGGACAGTAGATTGCTGGCGAGCTCAGGAATGTGCAGTACATTGTGGAGAACGACAGCAGGCAGTAAAACCCCCTCCCTCTCCGCCGGTTGAAACACCACAGACCCGAGTCCAGCAGAGTGGATGATGTGCGAGTTTGCAAGGCGGATGGGGATGATGTGCGGCGAGTACAAGCGAAACCAGTGGCGGTGAGGGGTCATGTGTGCAGAAGCACCTGTGTCGGTGTTCCAGTTAGACGCTGCCGGCGTAGAGAGCCACAAAGTGCGATTGGAGGAAGACAGGAGAGCGTAGGCGCAACCAGCACTCACAGTAGCAGCACCAGCGGACTCCGTGGACGTCTGCTGCGCATCCTTCGAGGCTTCGGATGCGGTGTCCTTGTGCTTGGGCTTCTGGGAGCGGAATCGAGCGCGTTCAGTGGCCTTCTCCTTTGCCTTCGTGCTGGCGTTGCGACGAGCGTAGCACTCACTCTCCGGGTGACTGGACATGCCACAGAACGTGCACTCGACGGTGGAAGCGACGTTGGAGATGACAGGAGTCGAGGAGGACTGTCCCGGTTGGTTCTCCAGGGCAATGAACGTGTCCGACAACTTCTCCCAGGTCAGGGAGTCGTCGAGGAGCAGTGTTTGCCTCAGAGCAGTGTACTCCACAGGCATCGCACGGATGAGAGTCATCAGGACGAGCTCATTGTCGAGTTGTGCGATGCCAAACCCCGGGGGTCGAAGGGACTTCATGTTGGACTTCAACTGCAATGCCCGGGTGGCGAGGGAGGATAGGGATTCGTCGTCGGCCTTTTGGAGGCTCAGGAGCGCGTTGTAGGTGTTAAAGCGCGTACCTGGACATTTCTGCATGTGCACAGCCTCCAACTTCACCCACATTGCAGCAGGATCGTCCCGGATCGCCTCCAGATGCGTGTGCTGCTCCCTCTCCACACAACCCCATATCTCCCCAACAGCCAGGTCCACCTTGTTGTCAAAATTGCGCAGATCACGACGTTCTCCGGCATCCAGTGGCGAGACAAAGACAGGCCTGCTCTCAGTGCCTTGCACAATGCGAAGACAACCAAGGGTGCGAAGCCTAGCCTCCATGTCGAGCTTCCATGACTGGTAGTTGCGATTGGAGAGCTTGTCGAAGGTCGGCACGCCTGGCGACATGATCGATGGTGAATGGCATGGCGGGAGAACGGTGGGCAAAAGCGCGAGTCGATCGGAGTAAACGGCGGCGAGTTATCGCGAAAAGATGCGAGGGATGCGAGGAGGAGAGGAGGAGGAGACCCGAGAGGATAGAGGTCAAGCAGAGCGAAAATGCGAGGAGACTGGGACCAGAATGGGTCCAAGAGAGCGGTGGACAGGCAGGGAGGATGTCTGGAGGCTGTAGTGTTGGTGGCAAATATGTGCCAGCTCGCCAGTGGCACGTGCCATCACCTGGCGAATGGCGTGGCGAATGGGTCGGGCGGTCTAGGTGGCGGCAAATGATGGCAAGTGGTCAAGCGCCTAGTACCGTGATGTAGTAGAGATTACAGAGTAATTTTCCACTTCCACCGCTCACGCTGTCACCATGTCTGCATCTCGCAAAAAGAACACCTCTGGTAGCCGTCAATTGGATCCCTTCGTTGACGCACACTTTAAGATAGCTTCCGAACGCCATCCGACAACACGGCGCTACCACATGCAATGCAAACACTGTCCTCCAGGCAGTCCGTTGATTGAACACCGCGACAAACGCTGCATTCAACACCTATCCAAGTACGAGCTGTGCCCAGATGCTCCTCCTGCCGTACGTAAAGAAGCTCTTATCCGACTAGTGTCCGGAAGCAATGCACCCGTGATCGTGACCGACGCTCAACTTACCGGAGGCTCGGAGAACAACGACTTGTCGTCGGAGGCGGGTTCTTCGGTCCAGCTAGCCATCAATGTCGACTCCAATGAAGGCAACACTCAAAAGACGAAGAAGCAGAAGAAGTCGGCCCAGCTCAACCTCAATGCTTTCGTGGACCGTGTGATGACGGATGCTGAGAAGGAGGATGCTGATCTTCTATTCCTCCGGTACGTACGGCATCGGTTATTAATTGAAGGTTTATACTGATATTAAATTGTTATAGATTCCTCATCCATGGTGCTGTTGCATGGCGAGCTTCAGAGAACCCATATCTCGTGCAGTGGGCCCATAAGCTGCGCCCGACATACCTTGTCCCCACCCGCTATGTGCTCACCAACTCATATCTGCCACAAGAAGAGGCCCGTGTGACTCTGGCAGAGGAAGGACGGCTGCAGAAGATGAAGCTCCTCACTCTGATGATTGACGGCTGGGAAGATGTCCTCCGCCGTTCTGTTTATGGGAGCCTCCTGGCTGAGCTCGGTATCCGACCTGTTGTCCTGGGTCTCACCGACCTCACAGGGCAGCGCGCGACGGCTGACAACATTGTCGCTGTCATCGAGCTCTCAATGAAGAAAAAAGGGGCATCTCTATGGAATGGGTCGTGGGGTGGGAGTTGAAGACGTGTACGCAGTCGGCGAGATGGCGCGCATCCGACAAGGTTTGGCGCGGCCGACTCCAGATCAGGATGCCGCCCAACATGACGGTGTTGCAGGTACCGGTGGCAGTAGTGGCTCAGCATGGGATCCTGACGACTTACTTCGTTCTATGGGGTTGTCCAGGCAGTCCTAAAAGCTGATGTATTAGCTACAACTACGTATCATTGCTTGTAGGTCAAAAATCCGCCATTTGCCATCATTCGCCACCCGTGCCAGGCGCTCGCCAGGTCAAAAATCGGCCGACCATTTGCCATTTGCCGGCAAATGCTTTGGCGACCATTTGCCCCCTACACTAGGAGGCTGTCAGAGCGCAGGGCTCATAACCTGTTGGCTGCAGCGGGCCTCAGAGCGATCACAATGGCCTAAGTCGAGCTCTGTGAAGTCTATATTGAAGATATAACAATGATACACACCTAAGTCGAGCTCTGTGAAGTCTAAGGACTCCAGAGCTCGACACAGCGGTCTGTCTACGTGTGCGCTAGCTCGTGGGAAAGACCTGTACAGTACTACAGCCACACAGTGCTGAAAATCAACAAAAGAAGCGCCAGAAGAAAATCCGGTGCTGAAAACATAAACAAGGCAACGCAAAGGTCCGATAACTCCGGAGGAGATGATGGCGCCAACATAGCAATGCGAGCGTCCGTGGAAAGCATGGTAAGTAGCCTACAGTAGAAATTGCAACTTGAACGGGGCAATAGAACGAGAGTTATTGCACCGAGTTCAACAAACCGTACTAAAACGAGCTGTTTGGCGTCTAGAGTTTGTGCGCAAGCGTACCGCACTGAGGTCCAAGTACTGGAGCCAACGGTCCACCAGGACCGTGTGGGCAGGACATGCATGGAACCGTGGGGGTAGGACGTGCACGGCTACCACGCATGGTGTGTATGAAATTGTCAGTAGGTGATACGGGGAGCGACAATATAGATTTTACTGGTATGCGAGTAAGTGTTAGCCCGCACCATCATAGAAGATGTAGGACACGAACTTACTGACACATCATTCACAGTGCCGTCTATAGTGTATTACTATGTGTCGTTCGGATGGACTTAGCATGCAGTACAACTGAGAATGTGTAACTGTGAGGAAGGTCAGACAAAGAAGGGAGCCATACCTAGTGACGTCAAGAGGAGCATACACTGGCATGCATGATGCATAACTTGAAGAACTTGGACGGTGCAAGGCAACCATGGACTGTGCAGGTTGCAGGGTGACCATCACGGACCGTGCAGGGTGCAGAGTACAACATGCTTGGTGGACTTCCCCTCTCATTGACCTGAGCAAACAGGCCGTTGCCGTCGAGAGCAGCCGTCTATGATACAGGGTTTGATGAATGGGTTGACTGTATACACTGTACACCGAGGACCAAAGTACCATGCGGCCGTAGATATACAAAGCGCCAGAAAAGGCTCTCCAGTGCCGATCCCTTCATCGTCTATTGTCCGGTGTCCATCACTCCCCTTATCACTGCACTCGTCATATCAATCACCCTATACTGTCATAACACCCACGTAAAATACACCGTACATACGCCGTATGCCGTACTGCTCAGCAATGCTGTTGTTCTCAGTTCAACTCATGTTGTGGCCGGTGCCAAATTGGGACAACCACATGGGCCATGCACTCAGCCTAAATTTGGTAGCCCTTTGAGCTTACTTCATTCAGTGCATGTCAGATGTCTATAGGCTGAGTGAGGCTAGCTGGCATAGTCACACCATGAGATTATATCACGCAGGGCAATCTTTTCTATTTCCACCTATATCTGACTACCTGTGACCATGTCACATAGACACACCCTGTGTCTACGCCATCTGGACGCGCAACTCAGTCTATGCGAGTCTGCCCAGCCTCCACAAGGTCTCCTCCTCCTCTTGTGAGGTCCATAGCATAACAGAGCTCTGAAATTTAGGGTAATAGCTTGTTAGATAGCTCAGAAGTCTCCCGCTACCTCTCAGGAATATTTTGTATTGTACATGAAGTATATCATGACCCAGATGTATCATTCTCCAATCTGGACACAGTACTTACTCATCGAGAAGGCTAGCTTGTGATCCGGAACTCATCTTAGACATACAAATTTATGCATTATATCCCTTACAGTCATTGAGGAAGTGTACTATCAGTTTCAGTGGACAATGTTTGCATGTCGGTCCATAAGATGGTAAAGTTCATGAGCTCCCTGGGGAAATCTATGGCCCAGGTGTGGCTATGTCTGATAAGCAGACATAGACACACCCGTTGTCTAGCTCACCTAGATCAACCCTGGTGCTAGATCTACTTATCACTGTTTGGTATATCAGAAATTGGCTAGGTGAAATTCTGTCTACGTGACATAGCATATGTGACAAAGTTGAGAAACCCGGCCTATGGACCTTTGACATGCAGTCATTGTTACTAGTCTAGCAGTTGTTGTACAAATTGAATATCCTATTGCAAGAATGTTGCTGCAGTAGACATGTCTCTTTTCTATACCTATCACGACAGGCAATGGTAAATGTTCCGCACCGTAAAAGGCATGAAAAAGGGCGGCAGAATGGTCTCCTGTTGCCAGCCTGGTTCTAGACCAGCATTTTCTAGCCTGGAACTAGGCTGGCGACGGGAGTCCAGTTTTGCTGTTTTTCCACACCTTTTCTGGTGGGGAGCATCTGCCTTTGTCTGTCGTGTATGATTTTTCTCAGCCACAATGTCAACTTGAGCAAACAGATCAACCCCTTTGCCCTAAGGGCACTACAAAGTTTGTCTCTGTTTACTTTGTGGCACCAAGGAAGGCTGCATCATCTCCAAATCCATCTGCCACCTCACACTCTTTCCCCCATGTTCCTCTCTTCCTCTCTATCCTCTACTCTACATTCTCCTCATGGGGTCAGTTCAGTATGTTGTCTCTCCCTCCCAGTTATGCTAGAAGACTTATCTACTCTTCAGTTAGATTGTATCTGGCTATGGTGCCTCACTTCCCCATGTGGGTAGACAGCGAGAGCCTTTGACATCTTTGACGTTTTCCCACAGTGTCTGAAGGACTTTGATGGCTTTGATAGCTTTTAGTCTCCGGGAGTCTCTCAGAGACTCTGAGAGCCAGTCAAACCTGGTGAGAGCTTGTATTGATTTCTCTGATTGACAGCCATGCCACTATGTCCTTTGACCCATTGGAAAGTTGTGGGTGCAGATCAGGCACATAGCCTTGCTGCCAAGTCCTGCAGTGCCTCAGCATTCTTAACTTCCACTCACATACAGCTCTTCCAGCTTTGGAGGTGTAGTGTCATGCCATTAAGCACATACTTTGAGTCCATTAACACATACAGCATGATGTATGGTGGAATTCTCAACACCCTGTTTTGTCCGGATCCCACCAGGTACTCATAGCTCCTCATTGAGACCATGTCCCGGTGACATCCAGATACCAGCTCCCGTTCTCTGGTCCGCTGATTTACCATTCTGTGCAGAGCCATCCATGTACACCTCCAGCCCGCTCATGTATCCCAAAGCGCCTTGGAGTCTGCTTACACAGGACAGCATGTCTATCATTGTCACTGCTTCCCTTCAAAAGCCAGAAAATGTCAGTGCTCATTGTGTTTTCTGTTACTGACAGGTCAAAAATGATGCACCCACCCTGTCCCAGCGATCAGTCGTTTACTGCCCTCCATCTCAGGCTATTGGTGAGGCAAAGTCCATTATTGTTTGTTTCCTCACTGATGTTCCACAGAGGGATGAGGCGGTCAAGCATCTTCTAAGCCACCATTGTGCATTCATGCAGGTTCACGCAACCTGCGTTATATTCACAGTCCACACATCCACACTCCTTACACTGCCAATGTCGCTGCAAAACCACATCAGGCCCAGGTTCCGTGTGCAAGTGGGCCGCAACCACCCTGGCATTAAGAACTGTTCTAACCCCATGGGTCATCCTCAGACATACACCAGTCCTTGGGATGTGAGTCACCCTCTCAACACACTAGCTGTGGTAGTTCTGATATATTATGAACAAATAACTTGTCTGACCCTTATTGAGGCATCTGATGTATTATGAAGCTCTGGGGAGGTGGCGGCGTCCCAGGGCGCCGACACTCCCTCCCAAAAGGCCCATCGAGCCGTTGAGACCGCAACAGCGCCACCTCGGGGCTCTCCTAAGGCCGCCTTCTTGACGCGAGTAGTTCCGACCGAGTCGCCGTCGCGATGCAGGCCCGCCCCCATACATGCAATGAAGTCTCTGCCCCGGCGACCAGCTAAGTGCCGCCTGGGCGCTGGGACTCCGAACCCCCCGAATTCTACGACACCCATTGCTGAGGACCCCACCAACGTTTACACCTACTACCGGACCGCGGCGTCCTTAGACTCCACGCCGGACCCGTATGCGGCGTCTGAGGGCCCCACCCCTACAACAACGACAGACCGTCCACCCCCGCCGCGTCCGCGAGCAGCTACTGTCACCGACAACACCGACAACACCGACAACACCGACAACACCGACAACACCGACAACATCGACCCGCCAGTGGACGTCTTCCTCAAAACCAAGAAAAAGTACAAGCCGGTAGCGAAGAAGGTACGACCTGTGATGACCAATCTACCCGCTGAGTTCCGCATCATACGCCAAATCATTGGCGACCCCCTAGAAAAGCTGCCCGAGTTAGATCCCAACCCGCCGCCGTTCGCCCCCGGCAAACGCTACACTGCCGAGCGGCGGGAGGCGATGCACGAAAAGCACAAGAAGTGGCTTACTCCGGCTGAGCTCGACGTCCTCGACGCCTTCTTCCTAGCGCACGAGAAGGCTTTTGCCTGGGAAGACTCGGAGCGAGGTACGCTCAACGAGGAGATGTTCCCGCCTATCCGTATCCCCGTCATTTCGCACAAGCCATGGAGGCAGACAAACCACCCGCTCGCCCCAGGTATATACAAACCCGCGACGGAGCTGATACGCCGCAAGATCACCGCCGGTGTCTACGAGCCGTCGAACTCGTCCTACCGCTCACGGTGGTTCTGCGTCCTCAAGAAGGACAGGTTGGTCCGGATCGTGCATAGCCTTGAACCCTTGAACGAGGTGACCATACAGCATAGCGGCGTCACGCCAATTCCCAATCACATCGCCAAACAATTCGCCGGCAACTCCTGCGGGTCGGTACTGGACCTCTACGTGGGATACGACGAAAGGCTGCTCCACACGGACTCCCGCGACCTCACCACTTTCCAGACTCCCTTTGGGGCCATGCGACTCACAACACTTCCGATGGGTTGGTCGAACTCAGTGCCCATCTTCCACGACGACATCACCTTGATCCTACAACCCAAGATTCCCCACTGCGCGCTCACGTACATCGACAATGTCTTCGTCAAGGGCCCGAAGAGTAGCTACCGACGGATTGACGGCTCCTACGAATGCATCCTGGCGAATAGCGGCGTACGAAGATACTTCTGGGAGCACCTCGGCGACCTCAACCGCGTCGTCCAGCGGGTGAAACACGCCGGTGGCACCTTTTTGGGCCCGAAGTCAGAAGTCGCCCCACCGAACTTTATGGCGGCAGGGCACTACTGTACCCCAATTGGTCGCGCACCGGAACCCTCTAACGTCGCCGCAGTAGTCAACTGGCAGACGTGCAACAACATCTCCAATGTCCGCGCTTTCCTCGGCACTGTAGGAGTCGGGCGGATCTTCATCAAAGACTTCGCCAAATGAGCCCACACCCTCGTCAAGCTCACCCGTAAGGACGTCCCCTGGGAGTTTGGCGCCGAGCAGCTGCAAGCCATAGGCACTACTGGACTCTCCCACACTGCGGCCAATTGACTACAAGTCCAGGGCGGCAGTGATCCTGGCCGTCGACACATTGTATATCGCCGTCGGGTACCAGCTGGGCCAGCAGGACACTGAAAACCCGCGCATTCGCTACTACAGTCGCTTTGGGTCCATCACGCTGAACGAGAGGGAAGCTAGGTTCTCACAACCAAAACTCGAACTCTACGGGCTCTACCGGTCGCTGAAAGCGCTCCGGTTCTACCTCGTCGGCATCCGCAATCTCATCATTGAGACCGACACCAAGTATATCAAGGGCATGCTCCAGAACCCCGACGTTGTACCGTCAGCCTCCATGAACCACTGGATTGTCGCCATCAACCTGTACCACTTCAAGCTCGTGCACGTACCTGGCGCCATTCACAGCCCTGACGGCCTGTCTCGGCGGCCACGACAAGACGGCGACGCACCAGTCGACGATGGCGACGACGACGTCTATCAGGACTGGATCGACAAAATGTACGCTTTCCTCCACCTCATTAACCTGCCGCCCGCGCTGCCGCACACCCCGGTCGACGACATGCTCTACTCCGAGACCATGGTCCAGGTCCTCTTCCAGCAGACCAGCGGCACTTCCGGACGTCTGCCAGCGATTGAGGCAATCCCCCACTCTCGATTCCCCCGCTCGACGCCGGCCGCGAAGTTCGACGCAAGACTCGAGGCGGTACGCTGGTGGTTCAGTTCCGGCGAGGCGATACCCACAGACGATAGGGAGAAGCAACGCTTCTTGCGGTACGCCGAGAACTTTTTCCTGGACGCCGATGACCGGCTCTGGTGGATTGTATCCAATGGTGCCTACCAGCTGGTGCTCTTCGGCGACGACCGCGCAAAGGCTCTCGTCGAAATGCACGACCACATAGGACACCGCGGCATCCACGCGACGGCGTCCTTCCTCTCGGAACGTGCATGGTGGCCGGAACTCAAAGCCGACGTTGCATGGTACGTACGCTCCTGCCACCAGTGCCAAGTACGGCAGACGCGCAAGGTCAGTATACCGCCGACAGTCGCCTACCCCGCCACGCCGATGGTCCGGGTGCACGTCGACTCGATGGACATGCCGGGGACCTACAAGCACGTACTGCACGCCCAATGTGCGACAACATCTTGGCCCGAGGCCCGTGCCGTCAAATCATGCACCGCCAAAACTATCGGGGACTGGCTCTATCAGGATCTGCTTTGTCGGTGGGGCGCACTCGCCGAGATCGTCTCCGACAACGGGTCCCCTTTTGTCTTCATCGCGGCGATAGAATACATGGAGAAGCAATATCATGTTCGGCACATCCGCATCTCCGGATACAACTCACAGGCCAACGGCATCGTCGAACGGGCGCATTTTCACGTACGAGATGCGTTGGTAAAGGCATGTGAGGGGGACGCTGAGCTCTGGGTCTCCCGAGTATACTCTGTCCTATGGGCAGATCGGGTGACGCACCGCCACAGAATGGGGTGTTCCCCCTACTTCGCCATTACTGGCACATCTCCCATCTTGCCCTTCGACATCGTCAAAGCGACCTACCTCATGCCAGTTCCGACGAACCTTGTCCCCACTCACGAACTCATCTCTCGACGCGCCGTAGCCCTACAAAAGTGGCCGGAGCAGCTCTCCCTCCTACGGTCGGCAGTCTTCCGGCATCGCGTCGAGGCCGCCCGCCAATTTGAGGCCGACCACGTCGCGACCATCTGCGACTACGATCTCCAGCCGGGTTGCCTAGTACTCATGAGGAATACCGCGGTCGAGAAGTCACTCAACCGAAAAATGAGACCCCGGTATCTGGGACCCTACGTCGTCGTAGCCCGTAACCGCGGCGGAGCGTACATCCTCTCCGAGCTCAACGGCGCGGTGTTCGACCGGCAGACGGCGGCATTCCGAGTGGTCCTCTATCTCGCGCGCAACCAACCCATCAACTTTGCTCGGAATCTGCTCGACATGGACGACGACGCGCTCGACGCCATGAAGACTAGCGCCGACGCCGCTGAAGGAGACGCCAACGAAACCCCGGCGAGCCACAGCCACCTTTAGCCGAGTGGTTCGGATGGTCGACTAGGGAGTTGACATATCTCGGTGGGGAGGAGGGTAGTAGCCAGGCCAGCGGCGTAGTAAGGACTCGAATATCACCCCGTTGGTCTTCCAACGACCGATTCCCGAAAAAGCACAATGGCAGTTCGCCGAAATCAGTGCACAGTATGATCTCCCGCATTTCCTTCTCGACTCAGTCTCCCCTTTATTCCTTTGTCGTCGCTTCCTTACCTATTTATGAGACCTACTTATTTATGAGCTGAGACAAGAGGATACGGACTTTGCATTACGGACACACGAGCTACGACGAGAGCTAACCTACAAGTGACAGAAGTGACATGCAAGACGGCGACGGCGGGAGACTATCGTACAGATACAAGAAGGCGACGATCCAGCTAGGCCGGCCCAATCGCAACGTCATCAGCATCGGCCTCTCCCTCACCATCGGCGTCGGAACCAGCATTGTCGGCGACGGCCTTCGACTTCCCCTTTCCCTTCACCAAAGAACCAGACCTGCCGGCGCGCGGCGTCGAGACGGAGTCGCGCTGAAGAAACCGTTCCACGGCGATAATGTCGGAGGACTCGCCGCGGCCGACGGGAGTCGGGGTGGCCGGGAGACGCGTCGAAGACCCGGGGCCGAGCAAACCCGCAGTCGTCACGTCCTGGAACCGCAGGAGGGCGCGCGAAGTGGTCTGCGATGCACGGTCGAAGAAACAGTCCGCCAACGAGGCGGGCAAGTCGGAGACGGCGAGCGGGAAGGGAGCACTCACCACCGCCCCGCCCCGACCGACCGGTCCCCCGAACTCGGCAAGAGTGATCTCCTCCTCGCGAGTGGCGTAATCAAGCAGCAGCCGATACATGAGGCCGAGGTTCGCCATGGTCTTGCCCCACTGACGACGAAGGGCTTTCACGGTCACCAACTCCGAGTCGGACAGGTTCAGGGCTGGCGCCGAGGGCGGAAGGGAGGACGAGAGGGGAGCGACGACCAGCGAGGAACCGGACTGGATGGGGGGCATGGTCGTGCACCGACGCTTCTGAATGGGTTCGGTCTCCGAGGGAGCCTTGATGGCGGTAGGCGACTCCTCAACCTTGCGCTTCTTCACCGACGGGGCGACTGCCGGCTCAGAACCAGACGACGGAGGGGGAAGGGTGAGGTCAGTCCACGTCGACAGCAAGGGCCGAGCGTCCTTGGGCAAGTCGGGAGGGAACAGTGTCGGTCCCGCAACGAGAGACGAGATCCCAGCCGTGTCGGCCTCCTGCTGTAGGACATTCAGGTCCAAGACCTTCACAACGAGCGTGCTATCCAGGAGGGCCTTGATGCGCCGACAGGCGTCCACGACTTGTTCGGCGGTGAGGGGCCCCTTGCTCTGTTTTCCCCGGGCGTCGGTGGAAGCCCCGGCAAGAGTGAAACCGTGGCCGTTGAAGACCGCCAGAACGCGCGGGTTGTGTCGGTCCTTGCCGCCGTACTCCTTGATGACCCCGCGGAGGTTGAGACCCACATAGTCGCACCGTTGATCCTCCTCGGTGCACTTGTCACACCGGACGAAGCCGTCGCGGCAGACGCAAGGGACCGGGTGCTTCTTGGAGCGGCACTTCTTGCAGGAGTCCTGAGGACGCCGAAAAAGGGTCAGTAAGTCGAACGCCGTAGCAGAGAGGCGGAACGCACCACGCCGGACACGGACAACACCGCGACCGGGTTCCTAACCATGTGCGGGGCCTTGGGTTTGGCTTCGGCCTCCCTCTTCACGCGGACAGGCTTAGACGGCGTGGGAACCAATGTGTCGCAGTCGTCAGCGGCCTCGTCACCATCACCGGCATCGGAGGGCGAAGCCGTCGAGGTCTTCTTCGACGAGCTGGGCTTGCACGTCAACAGACGCGGAGCAGTTGCGGATGGAGGGGGCGCCGGCATACCAGCCACTTGCAACGGCTCCTCGTTGGAGCTCTCGCTGTCACTAGCTTCGACACCGGGGTCCGTTTTGGGCGCGGCAGCAACGTCTTTGGCCTTCAGCTCGGAAAGGCGGCGGTAGTCACCACGCTCTTCGCAGAAAAAGACTATAGCGGGGCGGTTAGCAAGTCGACCGACGAAGGGACGGCTCACTTACAATGCGTCTGTGCGTGAGGTAGCATACCGGCGAGCTCCTGCCGGCGCTGCTCGCGCCTCTCAAGTTCGTTCTGCGCCCGGGCGATGTCGTCCTTCCGGTCGCGCCCCGGAGGACTCTCGGTGATCAATGAATAGAGGCGCGCCTTGATCCCTTTGACCTCGGCGTCGAGCGCAGCGACATTCTTCTCAATGTTCTTAATTCGGGTGCGGCGGGAGTCGACGGAATACCGGCGGATGAGTTGGGCGAGGTCCTTTGGCAAGACCTCTTCCTTGATTAAGTCGAAGTAGGTGGTGGCGGCGGTGTCCAACGGGCGGAGAGGGCCTTCATACGCGGGCTACCGAAACACCGGCGAGACCGTTAGTGCAGCGCGCAGGCAAGAGGCGATCCACAACGAACGACTTACCGGGGTGTCGAAGATCAGCTTGTGGGATATCGCGCGTTGCCGGGGCAGCGGCGCGGATGTTCTGGAGGCGAGCGCCTCGAGCGTGTTGAGCGGTTCACCCCAATTCGGCAACTCCGAGGCAGCGGGTTGAATGGCCGTGCGTCATTGAAGGCCGCCCACTCCTGACTTCGCTGAGGACGATCGAGGACGGCGGAGCGGCGGGCCAGCCTGGACTGCTCTGCCTCACCCGTTTAGGAACCGCCTCCACCCCCCGAGCGTAGGCTGCCACAGCACCCCTCGCCGTGCGCTCTGCCCCGAGGCAATGTGGTCAATCAAAATCGAAGCACCTACGCTGTGACTCGACGCCCAGGCAGAAAGGGGTCCGTCGGCTCCGGACGCACGACTAGTTGGAGGGGCTAAGGAGGCTAATTTCGGACCATGTCTACGCGGGTACACACAAAGGCCGCGAACGGCAAAGTCCGCCACCCCAGCTCCCTGTCCTCCACGCCGGGACCTTACTCCGGCAGTTCGGCGATGTCCGCCTGTTCCAGGGCCGTCAACGCGCGTTGGGCGATGTCCAACTCCGTCACGACCCGATGGCAAACTGCGTCACAGCGGAGAGCGAGCTGAACGCCGTGGTCGCCCATGCGGTCGATGGAGTTGCTGACCTCCTGTAGCGTCGTCTCCTCCAGGGTGCGTAGGTCGACCTCGGCGCACAACTCGGCGAGGCGGAACTCGCGGCGGGCCCGGACCACGGCACCGTCGACGCGCGTGATTATAGCGGCCGTGTTCGGGTCGCGGGTTGCGGCGTTGTGGATGCGCTTGACGTAACGCAGGGTGTCGTCAGGATCCCCCTGCAGGATGTATACGTTGATCTGGGGGGACGTCGGCGGTGCGCAACGGCGATGGGAAGAACGGCAAGACTCACCAGAGCGTCCGACAACTCCATTGCGTACGACATGGAGTCTTGGGCGTCGGTGTTTCCGGAGCTGGCGAGGTCCTCGAACTCGTTGGTCAAGCGCATGACTCGGGCAATGGCAGAATGCATCGACTCGTCGATCAGGCGACAAGTGTCGGGGAAGAACTGCTGGGCGAGTGCGTGGGGCATGGTTTTGCGATGGAGGATTCCTTCTGGTCCCCAGCCGGTTCAAATACTAGGCGACCCCCCTTATTGGCAGGATCGACGGTCCTATCGATGCGCGCCACCCGTGCTGACCGCCCGCCGTCGGACTGGGGACAGTCCAGGTTTCGGTGGGGAGGAGGTGTTGAGCTCCGTAGGCGCCCACCTGTGCCCGCTCTACGACTTTCCCCTGGCGGACCCTTCCGTCGTCGCTGACGAAGCCTGAAGCGTAGCAGCTCGTGCCGAGGACCGTCAGTCACCACTGGCACTCCGTAGATCTGGAGCACGAGTCGCCCAGCACACCAGAGGCAGCACTTGCAGGCCCCCGATGTCGGCGATCCACACTGCACAGCCACGGTCACGGCGAGTAGGATTGTAGGCGCCGGGGTGGACGACCGAGTCTCCTAGGTCCGGTGAGGTTTCGGGGCCACGAAGGGTTCCCGCTGTCGTCTCAAGGTCATGTATCAGGCCGTGTAGGTTTGGTCGTCAGTTCCGAGGGTGGTACTTAGTCGTAGTTTGGTGTCTCGGAAATACAAGTTTTGGTTCCCCCCTCAGAGTCTCGATCTCGATGATGCCGGACATCTCGGCAAGCGTTGTTGACGTCTGTCTCTTGTTCTACGCTGTGTTCTCTGCCGTCGCCGCTATTTGTTCGACCGTCGGATATCTCTCGTCGCTCTCCACTCTCCTGCCTGCTGCGTCACCTAGGTCGAAGGCTTCCCCGTCGTCTGTCCTCCGTTCGACGCCGCTCATCGGCATATTCTCGGCCTTCCTCAGTATCTTCGGCGGTCTCTGCCGATTGCTCTCGGCGATCGACTCGCCGGCTCTCTCCCTGGCTTTCACCTTGGTTGGGAATCGATTGGACTCTCCCCTCTTCTTAGTTTTCTGTGGTCTTGTGGTTGGGTTCAGCCTTAGATCGACAGTTGACGCATCATCGCGCTGAGGTCAAATTGTCCGTCCTGCGTGCAGTGCAGCAGCTGAGGTCTGCTCCCTCCTCTCTTACCAATGCCCGCGACGGGTCCCAAGGTGCGGGTGTTCTCCCGAATGCCACCGCAACTCCACACAACACTGGTCCGCGTCCATCCGAGGCTGGTCCGTCGTCGTACGCTACTTGCAGCATTCCTGCTTGGGAGAATGCCCTCGAAGAACTTTGTCATGACTTCTACAACAACCAGGAAGAAACTCGTGCATGCTTGAATGAGGTTATGCAAGTGGTCCAGCGGTTGACTGATACCGTGCAGAATGTGCAGGCTGGAGGCATTGGGTGTAGGACGGCTAAGAAGAGCTGCAAGGGCAAGGAAAGAGTCACATAGAAGACATTTGTTGTATAACGCAGCAGTCGTTTGGTAGAGCATCGCACAAAGAGTGGGTGGAACAGACACAATCATAACTGTCGGTCTTTTTAACTGTACCCTGTGAAGATGTCTCGCGTACGGTCGTTGGCTCAATATCATTCTCGATGCATTTGGTGATAACGTTGAAGGTCACAAAGAATGTGTTCATGCTATGCTTGCGATACAGAGAAGGTTACATCTATGTTGTACAAAGCTGATGACACTGATGGATACATGTCGACATATGATAGACAACCTCTCTGAGATATCAGTCACCGGCCATTTGTCCCTTGTCAAAGCAGATAAGTATGTAAGGCAGCGACAGTAGCAGCATCGACGGCCTTCGCAAGTTTGGCGCACGGGCGGTACTGTCCCAACGTAGATCGCCACTCTCTGGAGTTCAAGGGAACCGCAAGTCCTTCGCAAATGTCCTTCAATCTCTTCCGGAACCAATCCTCATTTTTGGTATTCCAAATCCCGGTATACATCCCTGAGGTGCACCACGTTGTATGCTTGGGCCACCAATATTTGTCTTCCTTCTGGTTCATCTGCTCTATAGCAAAGGATGGTTAGAAACAATGTAATTAGTCAATATATGGGAAAACCTACTCATGTACACTTTTGTGACACCACAGATTAACGCTGTTTTCTCCTCCAAGAGTATGTCGTCCCACAGCAAAGCACCGTTCAACGCGCCCACCGATCCATGACCTCCGCAGTCCTGAGCTGGCCCCAGCGTGATATATGTTTGGATCAGATCCACATTCCCACTGTTGCTGCGGCTGAACTCGACGACAATGCGCCAAATGATGCTGCCTTGTAGCATGGCTGCCCTGGCTCGCGGACCTGAGTGCAGGAAGTTTAGCACTTGTTGGGAGTAGTGGCGATAGTCGATATAGTTGTGCTTGTAGGTGTCATGACGATATGATGGATGAAGATGGGGTTTGAAGGTCGCGTAACAGTTTCCTAGGAGGGCGGGTCTGTCATGATGCTCAAAATGTGGCTGTCCGTTCGAGGAGCTGTGAGATAGTGTCGGAGTCGGCTTCTTCGACTTCAATACCTGATAGACCGTCATGCCAAACTTACCTGCGTGTGCTCAATGTGACTGAAAGTGTGTCCTAACAGCAGGCCCAACGAGCGATTCTACTCAAGAGTGCTAGAAACAGAACGCATGAACGTTTATTCTCATTCGATATACAATACAACTCCCATTCTACCGCTCGCTTACCTGATAAACTTTTGTATTTGCTCTATCGTTCGAGCTTATGTATTGTCCTTAACCAATGGGCTAGTTATCTTCACGTTAGTAGCGATCACCTGCAATAGTCGTTTTTACCGAGCTTCAAGCTTACCTGGGCAAGGGCTTGGAGAGGGTCGAGTTTGGCTTGTCGTCTGTTGTTGGGTGAGGACCTCTATTTGTGCTATGATGTCTGTCCCTTACTTGCAGAGAGACGTGTCTTGAAGTAACATTGAGCATGGTAGAAGTTGAGTAGAGTGTCACTAGACTGCGTGGAACGCGAGACAGGAGCTCCGGAGACGATGGTAGAGGAGGAAGAAGAGCAGTAGTGAGCAGGGAGCTCAATAGAGGCTGTGGCTGTGTAAAAAAAACCCCACACCACCAGGTCGAAGGCTGGTGGCTGTACACTGACGCTCATTGCCATATAGAGCATCCATGCTTGTGCTGGCCACTCCCATGCTCTTTGTCCTCTTCCTCAACCTCCGCTCGTTCCACGAGCTGGAGAGTTCAAGTTTATTTCAGCTAACCAGGACGCCATACATTGTCGTGAACCCTCAAATATGTGCATGTACTCCACGTCAATACAGCAAGCTAGCTCTGGAGGTAAGCCAGCAAGCCTTGATACTAAGGGAATACCACCGAGTTCGAACAGTCTCACGAGGTAGGTCGGGGTGCCTCAACAGTAAAATTGCTGCGCCCTTTGGCCCATTACGCGCATCAAGTACGCATACCGTATGCCAGGCCCTAACATCAAGCAATAACGCACTCACCTGATGCGTGGAAGTTATGGTATGTATCTTCCTATACTCATGTCACTATCGAGTAGAATTCTGCAAGTATGTACATCTTCAGGGTATAAGACTATGAGATCAATTCAAGACTGACTACCATTGTGACGGTGATTGACCGTTGGGATCTGTCTTAGTGACTAGCCCACTTCTGAAGTGGTACATATGCGCAGGTACGTCAAGATGCAGTGGCCTCCTCAGACGTTGGTGTTTCTTTTGCCTCAAACAAGCTATATGACGTGTAAGTAGACAAGTCTTGTGCCCAGCAAGAACTATGGTCGAGTGTCGAGCCCTTTGATAGCATTGGTAAGTATCGCTGCCCTTGTACACTAATCATCTCAGACCAGAGATGATAACAGTTGCTGACTCATCAACAGAGTTGAGGCTAGCTTTGGATGTCAGGCTATGTCGGCCGTGAAGACCGACGTTTTCCCGGCTCCGCTCGAGCTCGGAGCCAGGAAAACATCGGATTTTCTCGGCCGTGGCTGGACACTCTCCTGCTTGGCGCTCAAGCCACACGATCCTGGCCACTTGGTGCTTAGTGCCTCCTGCTCGGCACTCTTCATGGATGCGCTCTGCCCCTCCTCCTTGGCGCTCTTCACCAGCTTACCCCTACCATCCTCTCTCTCCTGCATCCGCGCTTTTCTCGCCTTCTTAGCGGCCTCTGTCTGGCGTCTCCTCAGACAGTTCTCTGCACGTGGCTGCAATAAAAGTCTCGTCCTAGGACCCAGGTAACTGCCGTGAACCGTTCTTGCTGTGGGTGTTGCTCACTGATTCCTTTTTCCGTCAGGCATCCCCACTCGCTCAACACACCCCATCCCCTCTTACATTCTCTTGCAAAACAAGGCTAGTATCCGCTGTACACAGTGTTGCATGCTTGTAGAGTCTGTCTGTCTGGCTTGTTTACAACACACAACTCTTGGCCCTGCCGGTAAGTTTCTGTAATCTCCATTAAAGCCGTCCGCCATGTCTGGTGTGGACCTCCGTAAAGAGCCCATTGTGTGTGCATATATACTGCATCTCACTCTTCCCTGTCACCACCCCTTCACGTCCCATTTCATTTCTCATCCGCTGCGTCCAGACCCCCTATATCCCTGCCATGCTCCTGCGCTCAAAGACCTCAAAAAATCAGCGAGCCAAGGACTACAGTGCAAAGCACCCCAAGGATCCTCAGTTTCCAAGTACGTTTTAGGCTTGTTACAAAATGTATAAATGCTGAACCTGCGGCAGATGTCGAACGCCCCAACGGCATTCACGTACATATCCCGCATCGGGATCCTCCCCTGCCGCAGTTCTATCAAGTGAAAACTCATGCCCAGGTCAAAAAGTCATGGCATGCAAGGCGTATCTTCGTCTATCTGCAAGATACCTTGTTGAAGGTTATGGAGGATTACTACAAGTATGTCTCACGGATGACGTTCCCGGAGGGTACAAAGACCGGCATTCGCAAGGCTGGTAAGCATGCTTCATCTATGACATGTGTTGTCCTTGTTCATCGCGGCACAGGCTTCATGATGTTGGAGCGCAGCGACTATGTCTTTTGTTGCAACATCAACAGCACACGCACAGACGAAACAGATGTATTACAACTCTGGATACCCTCTGAGTATGTACCGTATATTAACGTATATCTCTTCTGCTCATTGTCCTGTGACCTAGTGGTGTGTTCTCGGAGGAGTTGCAGGCTCGCATGGCAGAAGCCCATGACCTGGGCCTCGGACCGCGGGATCAGCGAACCCCTTTCAAGCCAAAGAAACAAAATGGGGTTTGGCGCGGCAGTGCAAAGCACGAGCGGTCCAAGCGGGCGATGCATGTACGGAACGCTCCCCAATGCTACTCCCTTGTACAGTCATATCAGGTGCAGAAGAACATGATGGCCCCTGCTGCATCGACCAAGATCAAGATGGGTGAGAATCCGTGTGAACATATGCTGAATCGCAAGAAGATCATTGAAGTACGTTTCTGTACGGGGTCTGCAGCATGAAATTGAATGCCTACTCACGATCCTCCTAGGCTGCAACACGCGTCGCTGTAAGGTCAATGGAGGTCACGCCCAAAGCCATCGCAGATGCCCTAAAGCTACAAGCGGAAGTCATCAATCTTTCGGCGGTTGGGTTCAAGGGTAACTACGTGTTCCCGGCACTGCAGGCGAACTTCGCTGCCGCTCAGACTGCCGACTCCCTCACAGGTGCGTTGCTTCTCTAATGGTGTTCAACAGAGACTCAAATAGCATACAATCAACATTGTTATACAGGCACGCACTTGAAGGAAGACTTTGGGAGCTTCGGAGGCAAACACATCGATCATAACGACAGCGATGGCGGTTATACCTCCATGATCACATTCAGCGATGTCGCAGAGGACGAAGAACCTGGTGTCTTCATTGTGGGTGATCTGGGTGTAGCGATTAGTATGTAAATTCTGGTAATGGACGTTGACTGTAAACTTACCTGAAGATAGACCTTGATGGCTTCATTGTCATCAATTTTTGTGGCCTTCGCTTTCATGGTGGCTACCCTCCAACTGCTGCTCCTCACAAGACGCCTAAGCCTTAGTGCTACCGATTTACTGTGGTTTGTTACCCACCCTGATCAATGTTAGATAGTAGCACCCGGCTTGGATTTGCGGTCCTCCCAGGCGACCATCTTTTCGTCATGCCCCCTGAGTTCACCGATCCGAAGTAAGTCGTTTTGTGCATGTGCATTGAGTAGTACTCATAGTCTAACTAGATATGACTCCACGCCTGTGGTCAACAAACCTTGCAAACTGGATGAGCTCAGGCTTATATCTCACCACTCCACCTGCCTTCTTGAAATTCTACTACTGCACATTCTGCCAAATGGCTCATCATTTTGGGCACCAAGCCCCACACGGCAGCATGCTCAGCGTCGACTACAAGAAGCTGAGCGAATGCTTCACTCTTACAGAAGAGAATGGCACAGAACATCACCCCAAGTTCTGGGAATTACATCCCGGGTCTAGCGCCAAGTCTGCCCAGTTCAATTGCACGCGTGAGGACTCCGTGAAGCTGTGGGAGCAGCACAAGGAACATCATGGGAAACTGATGCCATGGGTCATACATGCGAAACACCTAGGTAGGCGGTCCAGCTCATACGCCGTAATATGTCGTGTCTGAGGTCGTACGGCAGTGGCAAGAGCCAATACATCAGATGTTTCCACAAACAAGATCAACCCTCCCACGAAGCGGAAGAACGACAGTCCAGAAGATCTCGAAACCAGTGTGTCACTCTCCTGATACGGGTTATCATTCTTACTGACGATCACTGTCAAGGATCGTCCAACCAGGCTGCTCCATCACAACTTTGCAGAGTATGTGTAACAGCTATTTAGAGTTCTAACTGCTCATGTGCATTCATTTTAGTGTCTTCAAAACGTAAGCATGTAGAACAAGATGCTGAAGACTATAGCGCGGATGATGAAGGTCACGGCAAGTCTACAGGTCTGTATCTGGTATTCCGTGTCATTGCAACACCTATGCTAAGCACAGGCATGTTTTTGAGGCTGGTCCGTTAAGAAGGGAAGGCGCTAGCGGTGGCTGTAAGGTCTCCGACACGGTCAATGTCGGCGGCAGATGTTATCATACATAATTCCACTGACCGCAGACGGAGTGGACGACACACCAAAGGGCAGGCGGCGAAGTGGTTGAAGGTTACTGACCGTTACCCGCTTCGGTTCCAGCGTTAGTGTCATGTATAAATATTGTTTGTAGTATACGATTTGCTAAGATTGATCTAGAATTCGCCGAAGGCTCTGATCCTGACTTGACCTCACTTTGTGCATTGAATAACCCTGTCCTACTGCGGTATCCCGGACAGCGGTGTGGATATGAGGATTCTAGCGGGCTTGACGGTGAGTCCTAAATGTACCGCACACGATGGGACTGAACTCATTCATGTCTTAGACAATGATGACTGGGATGTTCCGCTCGACAAACAGGTGGCTGCTGGTTATGAAGAACAGTCGCAGGATGAACCTGAAGGTGAAGAGCCAGAAGGGGATGGATACTGCGACGACAGTGCTGAAGAGCTAGGGGGTGATGACTCCTGTGATCGCAATGTTCAGCAGTCTGCGGGAGAAGCTGCCAGAGGGTGCAAGCAGGGTCCTGGAGAATATGAGCCTGATAGGCAGGACAGTCTGCACGTACCGCAACTGGATCACTCACGCTCTTCTAATCCTCAAGACCGTGACTGCAACTTCGATGACAACCCATGCGATCTCAAAGGGTCCTCAAACTGGCACAATGCCAACTCCATGAGTCATGAGAGTCCTACGGTGCAGGAAGGCGAACATGCCGATGAAACGACTCCTCTGATGTCGAGAAGTAAGTCATCGAACCTACATGTATGATTTCATGCTTGAAGAGATATCCACCCATAATATAGACTTCGACAATGTGCTCAAGATATTCTCTTTGTCATACTTGCAGCGCGAGCTCGAACGGTTTCAGAAGATGGAACGGTGCATCGTGAACGACCCCAAAGCAAGCTCTTCCATGATCGCTCCATTGAACGAGTTTGTGCAGGCGTTCACGGGCGATCACCTCTCCTTCTCAGTCACGCATTCTATTGCAGTCATGTGGCCAAGCTACGAGGTGCAGAAGACTACCGCAGATCTTGCAGATCTCCATCTGGCAGCTCATCGGCGGCGTCTCATGTTGTGTAACGCTGCGGCATGGTACTGGCTCACGGAGTCCTGTGCTCGCCGTTGTCAAGCCATTGTTCTACAATTGTCAGAGGACTCTATGGTGTACGATCACTCCGACCATTGGCTGGAAAGATTGTGCTCCAGCGTTTACAAAGGTGTTCAAGAATGCCGCTGAATCGTCCTCAAAGCCTAGGATTTCATCCCTAACCTCCCCTCCACTGCCCAGGTGCTGAAAGATGGTATTGTCAGCCGCCCTGTCACTCTGGAAGATGACTTCTCCACCCGGGTGTGCGACAATGTAATCGCTCTCCTGCACTTGTGGCTCTCCTTTTCAAACGACACTGAGATGCTTGCTGGATACTTTGTGCTCCACCTCATGTGCGCCTTCAAGAACTCTGATGTGCTGCTTCTTGAAGGAGTCTGGTGCGTGTACCGCACGATCAAGGCCTTTGTACTGGGCCAGAAGATCAAGGCCACTGCCATTCGTGTTGAGATGTTGACACTGTTGGCAAACACTCTCTAAGCTTCCCCTCTTGCCCAGACAGACTCGACAGAGGCATATACTCTACGCGTCCTTTCGGAGACCATCAACCGTTGCCTACCAGGTGTGAAGTCATGGACAGAAGCCCTTGTTTTAGCGATCAACACCTCTGACTTAATCACGGAGACTCCGGCGCTCGAGCCCCCAAACCCCTCATCACAGAGCATCACTCGCACGGCATCATCCATGCCTGGACCATCTTCCAGCACCTCATTGCGTCTGCCCAAGGACCATGGTCTCAGGTTGCTGACCGACTTCGTACTGCATCTTCTTCCACTTGGCCTTGGTCAAGATATTGCACATCCTACCCCTCTCCAGCAAAGTGCCCAGGAGAGACCTGACTTCTATCTCCCCTTCCGCGAGCTTGCACCCTGTCACTGGCGTGCGACAAGTGAAGACAGTCCTTACCACCCATCTCTCAACTCTGAGTCCGGCGCATTTGCAAGCTGGTGTATCTTCCGTGCCCTCATATACGACTCTGACGTCATGCACAACCACACGACAAGATACTTCTGCAACCTTGAAGCCTGGACTACATTCCTGAATGCACAGGGTTACAATGCGGATGACCAGGCGTCTGTCGACAGGTTCTTCAATATCGCTTGCTATGGGAGTTTGACGAGTCAACGTTGCCAGGGCCCCAAGTACGCACCAAAGTATATGACACTGAAGTTAAATGGCAGAAGCTGCTGGAAGGACATGCGGAGGAGGGTAGACAGAAGCCAGTTCCGTTCAAGGAGTTCTACTTGTGGTTGCAGGGCAAGAAGGAACTTCCAGACAGTCGGAAAAGCCGTAAACAGAAGTACTCCTCCTTCCCAGATCTGAAGCTGCCTCTGCTAGGGAACTTGACAGCATACCTCCTTGCCACCGATGTGTCCTACACAGGCAAGGTTCAGCCGCCAACCGCTTCTGACATGGGCTTCGCCATCCATCGCATTGGGAAGGGCTCATACAAAGCATTGAAGCTTCTGAACTTGCTCTTGAAGGAGGACAAGCACACCATGTCAGAGGTTGAAGATGCATTCAGTTGTGTATATGCTCATCTGCAAGCCAATATCCCTACAGAGCATCACTGTAACGGACCGTTACCAGTATATTAGATTAGATTAGATACAGAGTATAAACCTTATCTCGCGTCTTCGTTACCGGACACTTAGACAGTGCCTATCACCATGTGAGCGTTCCTACAAAGGAACGCTCGATACATGTCAAGGCGACAGCCTTTTAATCACCTACCATACGCACGTCCCAATAGAGACTGGTTCAACGTAACTACGTTGTGGGTGAACAGGCTACCTCAAGATTCATTACACTTTTTTACGTTCCTTCTACAAGAGTAGGAATTCTATTAGGACATAGTGTTAGGCAATGTCAGTACATCAGCAGGATGTAAACTCCCCCAAGGCGTCGGGCAGCCGACGTCGTCTTCCTGGACAACACAGCAGAGCATCAGGCGATGTTGACATCCCAGGGAGCTTCACTGTTCATCAGGAACGTTCCCGCTCTCCGGGAAACTAGGAAAGTTCTCCCCGAGAACAACAATACGAAGATGCGCAGGCATCTGATCTGATGGAAGCACAAGGCTCCATCCCCAGAACATCCACGCCGCCGAAGGGATCCGCTCCCGGATCACCCGCATTCTCGATGACGGGAATGCCTGATATAGCGACGGGATCGTCATGTGAAGCTCGGAACGTCACGGTGAGACGACGTTCTAGTGGTCGTGGAGGCAAGGGCTTCGCGATGGGAGCATCGCGACCAACCCCGTCGGTACCGCTGAGACCGGTAGAGGAATCCCCGCGAGGATCCCAAGCTTCCGGTAACGGAAGCACTACTCCGAGACAGTCTCCTCTGAGGAATCCGAGATTGGAGGAAATGGTCGCAGCGCGCGACACATTCGACGTTTCAATGTCGAGTCGGGAGCGAAAGCACTCAGTTGCACTAGGGCAACTAATGGAGGTGTTAAGTACACCCTCGAGGCAGCACTGATGATAACCAAAAAGATGGCATCTGGCATCTCAAGCAAGCAGATGGGTCTGCACATGCTCGAAGCATGAGATAAGGCTGGACTGGATTCCCCAGTGATGGGAATGCTCGACGAGGTCGAGAGACTGTCTGACGAGCCAAAACCTCCCATGTTCGGTGATGTTCTCGAAAGCGATCGAGACGACGAGTACGAGGTGGAGGAAGTAATCACCGGAGTGAGAGTCGGTCCTCATGTGGAGGACTACGAATCAGACGCTTCCTCCCAGGAAGCAGCTAGCAACGAAGAAAACAAGGCCGATGATGAGTCGGATCACCATCCACCCGGATGGAAGGGTAAGGGAAGAGAGCTTCCCGCGCTACCAACTACACTCGGGCTCTCCAACTTGGAGACTGTGTCCACGAAGGGACAACCCAGCGGAGATCCGATGAAGGATCAACACGCAGAGTTCCTACGGAACCTGGAGGCCAAGCTGGCACAAGGACGACAACACCGAGCTCAACCCCCGAACAGGGTTGAAGGGACACGGGGCTACCGAGACCGTCAAGCGACACTCCGAGAGCGTAGTGACTCAGGAATCCGGTTCGCAATGGAACCGGATCGACGGGGCTCGGCGAACGCGACAGGAATCCTTCCAGGATTCGAGCTACTCAAACCTCCCCTCGCGACGAACGCTCGTCGTAACAGTCGAGGATACAATGTGCAATCCGCACAACCATCCTCTTCCTCGAATGGACCGCCCCAAGGGATGTCACCAATCGTGAACGCCACAACGTCAGGAGCACAAGGGTTCCCGATGGGAACCCGAAGGACAAGCATGCGTCCACCCCATCCGGGGATAGGGTACCAACCGTACTCGCAACACACGAGCCCAAGGTCCGCGAGTGGACAGGGTACCTGGCACAATAACCTGTCGGGATACGGGAGTCCCACTCAAGGGACTGGACAAAATGTACTCCAGCCGATGATGTCCACTGCGGGCAATTGAGCATATAATATCCCGATTGTCCCGGCGCCGTCCGGAATTCGGACGAACGGATACCCCGGTCTTCAGGGTACCAATAGATTCGCGGTCCCAGGGGTGGACCAAGTCAACCTACGCAATAGTGTAGGGATAGGAGCGATCATCGAGGAGTTTAGGGCGTCGTTAGGAGACGACCCCACAGAGCCAGCACCAGCTTGGCTCAAATCAGCCAAGAGCTTCCAACCCATCAATTATGATGGCAAGGACGACAACAAGTCCTTCATGATGTGGCTACATCGTCTGCTAACGTGGTTCAACTACAACCGCATTAGAGGTCCTGACTTGGACCAAGAGAGGATTGAGATCACCTCCTTTTACGTAGAAGGAGAGGCGGCGAAGTGGTACGAGAAGAACGTGATATCCGTGTTTCGAGTGTCAAAACAGAACCTCACGTTCATGGAGGCAATAATCGCACTGTATAGGCGATTTATCATCACCGACTCCTACCAGGTGGCAAAGGAGAAGTGGGAGAAAGTTCACTACGACGCGAACGAAGGAGGCATCGCGAAATTATACGACAACCTCGTATTCTACAGCGAGCGCATGTACCAGGAACCCACAGAATTCGACATGGTTCTGCGGTTCCTATCGGCTCTTCCAAGAGAGTTGGAAGAGGAATTGACGGTGACGAGAGGACTACACTCTTGTCGGGACAGCTTCGTCACCTTTGTATCCATTGCGAAGGAGATCGAGGACGCTCGCGCCCACATGAATGCACGCCGCAGGAGGGAGTTGTGAGAGCCGCAACATACAGGTAGTCATTGTCCAATATCCAGCGGATGATTCAATGGCAAGAAGGTGACCACCTTCAAGGGGAAGGATAAGTTGACATCGGGCAACTTCACCAAGGTGGTAATGCGCCCTGTCCCTAAGAACAGGGACAGAGACGCCAGACCTTTTCCAGCCGGGAGATCAGACGGCAGGAAGAGGAGCAACGATCGGCCCGTACAGAATAAGCCGTATGGTACGAAACCATCCGGAGGGGCGGATGGTAAATCAAACTTCAAGTGCTACTCCTGCGGGAAGGAGGGACATTTCGCGAACGACCCGCGGTGTCCGAAGTACGACGGCCGGATGCATGCTGGGCACCTCATTGATAACGGTGACATCGTTCCTGAGGAGGAACATGAACCGAAAGGAGGAAACAACCTCCAGATCGAAGGGGACCACGACCTTCCGCAGGCACCCGAGAAGCTGCCGTCGTCGGATTATGGAGACGACGTTCACGTATTCGAATACGAGTCGAACGACAACTCAACCGAGTACGAGATCGAGTTCAAGGCGATGAGCTTGGATCCTATACAGGATCCGGAACATGATCTCCAGGTAACCAAGTGGGAACCTCATCAGGTTCCGGACCGCGACGCACCCAACGAAGCAGAATTGCAGACGATGCAACTGGAACCTTTAAAGGTTCTGCTGATCGACGAGTTCGAAAACGAACCCAAGTCGTTTGATGACGCTGCTGATAGGATAGTTCAATCCTTTCAGATAAAGGCTGCGGTACTACCGACACGTTCCATCAGGAACACCTGGCTCTACGATCCGCGCATTCGACAACGCACATCGAAGGAAGCGCAACCCAACCGCGACCTCATGAAGCAGCGCACACTCTGCGCTGAGATCATGATCAACGGAATCGCATCCTTCACCCTGTTCGACTCAGGATGCACGACAGACTCGATATCTCCGAGTCTGGCATACATCGCAAGGGCGGACAGAGTACTCCTGGAAATCCCGATGGGATTACAGTTAGGAGTACGGAGCAGTTGCGCTAAGATAAACTACAGAGCGCGAGCCGTCGTCGTCGTCGGTACCGTCAACGAGTCGTATTACTTCGATGTTATAGACATCGACAAGTACGACTTGATACTGGGGACCCCATTCTTCCACACGCACAAAGTCGTGTTGGACTTCGACAACAGATCCATGAGGATCCATGGGAAGGAGATCCCAGTCTATAGCATTGTAGACGAGGCTGAAATGATGAAGGTTCGCGCGGAAGCGAAGAAGCAGTGTATCGCTGCGGGAGTCCGGGACGCGATAGCGTATGGGCGGAAGAAAGAGTAGGAGACTGCGGCGAGGCTTTCCGACATGTTGCCTCCCCAGCCTCGCGCGACGCATCCTCCTAAGTCTTCGGGGGGAGGGGAATGGTGGAAAAACTGTTTCATCATCGGAATATCCGATCCCCGAGAGACACCAAGGCAGATCCAACAATGGATCTATACCAAGCATAGCTCAACGACTGGTTCCAACAAGACACTCAAGCCTGGAACCGAAACTCAGCATTTATGGGATACCAGACCCAGAAGGGGTCCACGAGATGTTCACGCAAGTTCTTCGAGACACGATCGAAGATGAGAAGATCCGGAGGACGCATAGGGAGCCTCCGGACCCAGGCAGTGAAGAGGAGAAGCTCCAGAAGCTTCGCGACAAGTGGTTCAATGACTGCGAAGACATTCTTTGCAAACCACCGGATGGATTACCACCCTGGAGAGTGGTGAATCACCGTATTCCTATCGTCGACGACAAAAAGGAATACAAGTACTATAAGCCGAAGTGTCCCGACGCAGTTCGGGATGAGCTTGAGGCGAAACTCAAGCGATATACTGACGCTCTCTGGTGGCAGCGTTGCAATGCAGCGACACAAGCCGCCCCACTCACGTGCGTCCTTAAGAAGGACGGGAAGATCAGGACGGTAGTAGATTGTCGTCAGAGGAACGACAACACGGTCAAGGACCTGACGCCCTTGCCGGATCAAGACCAGATCCGCATGGACGTCGCGAGAGCGAAGCGCAGATTGAAAATCGATCTATCGGACGCATACGAACAAGTCCGTATAGCCGACGAAGACGTAGGCAAGACCGCGTTCGCTACCCCCTTTGGGGTTTTCGTGAGCTACGTGATGCAACAAGGGGACTGCAACACCCCCGCGACCTTTCAGCGTCTTATGACGACGCTATTCAGCGACTTTATAGGTCGCTTCGTACATGTATACCTAGACGGCATCTTCGTCTACTCTGATTCTATAGAGGATCATGAACATCACTTGAAGCTTGTATTCGACAAGCTTCGGGAACAGAAGCTGTACTTAAGTTGCAAGAAGTGCGACTTGTACTCCAAATGGATGGACTGCCTCGGCCATGTCGTGGACGATAGAGGCCTACACGCCGATGCAGACAAGCTTGAACACATCAGGAACTGGCGTACACCTCGTTCGTATCACGAGGTGCAGAGGTTCCTTGGACTGGTAAACTACCTGTCCGCGTTCACGCCGAACGTCTCAGCCTTCACTTCTCCGCTTTCGGAGATGGAACATAACGAACGAGCATTCGTTTGGAGACCTCTACATCAGAAATGTTTTGATATGATCAAAGCCCTAGTATGCAAGGCTCCAATCTTGAAGCCGATTGATCCTAAGATTGGTAAGCCTATATGGCTTATTTGCAACGCGTCCATCCACGGTGTCGGGGCCTTGTACAGACAAGGAGACGAGTGGAAGTTGTGCTGTCCTGCTGGCTTCCATTCGCGAAAGTTCACGTCGGCACAGAGAGCTTACCCGACGTACGAGCAAGAGGCTCTAGCAATCCTTGAAGGATTGATGAAGTGGGAAGATCGTTTACTCGGTCGCAAATTCACGATCGTTACCGATCACAAGTCACTAGAGTTCTTTAAGAACTCGCCAAACCCGAGCCCTCGCTGCATGCGATGGCTCGAGTACATGGCATAATTCGACTACGACATCGTGCACGTACCAGGTGAAGAGAATAAGGTCGCTGATTGTCTCTCGCGATACTACGAGAACGACCGAGAGGATGAAGTACATCCTATGCACGAGTACGTGAACACCGACGTCCAACTGGATCCGGACTTCAATCATCTTCCTTAAGGAAGAGCGGCGGAATTGCTAGCCGGACGAGTAACTCGTCTTAACCCTGAAGGACTCGATCCCACCGAGCAGGATCGTATCATACGCAAAAGGAAGGAACCGCGGGTAGCGGAAGCCGACGAGATGGCTGCCGCGGCCGCGAGGGCTCTTGCTAAGGAGCAAGAAGAGGTTGCGAAGGACATGGTAGACGGAGGTCCCGTGCCTGTCGTTGGGGACAGTCTAGGACCACTGCCCCCATTGCGAATGCATATCGAATCCAAGGATGGATTCATGAAGTCGGTAAAGGATCATTATGAGCATGATCCTATAATTGGAAAGGTACTCCTAACCCGTCAGTGTACAAGGAGTACGTAGTCCAAGATGGACTCATCTACACCCGTAATCGAATGGGCGAGTCGGTATTATGCCTTCCACACAGGAAGGTCGGGAAGCGATGGCTCACGCAAATAGCCATCGACATCGCTCATGAGACGGTAGGGCATTTCGGCCCTCACAAGACGTCAGAATACGTCCGACGATGGTTCTGGTGGCCGAAGCTGGGCAAGGACGTCGATAAGTTCTGCATTTCTTGTCAGAAATGCCAAGTATCGAAGCCCCACAACTTGCTGGTTGCCGGGCTGCTGCACAAGCTTCCGATCCCACTGTATCCTTGGATCACGATCGCAATGGACTTTGTCGGCCCATTCCCTCGAGTGAACGGGTACGATTACTTATGGGTAGTAGTTTGTCGGCTCACGTCCATGGTCCACTTAATTCCTATTCGGACCACGAAAACTGCGGCCGAACTCGCAGAAATCTATATGAAGGAGGTAGTCCGTCTTCACGGGCTACCTGAATTGATCGTCTCGGATTGCGACCCCAAATTCACTTCCAAATTTTGGAAGGAGCTTCATAGGCTAATGGGGTCGAGGCTACTCATGTCGACGGCATTCCATCCTCAAACGGATGGCGCGTCCGAACGAACTATTCGTTAAATAAACCAGATCCTTCGTAGTATGGTCAAACCTGACCAAACGGACTGGCTCGACAAGATTCCGTTCACGGAATTCGCAATCAACTCGTCAGTGAGCGCGACCGCAGGTTATGCACCGTTCGAGTTGAACTACGCCTACCTACCGCGCGCACTTGCGGGTATCCAGACGGATACTCCATTCTCAGGGGTGAAAGCCTTCGCCCAGAAGGCGCGCGAGAACTTGATGATCGCTCACGATGCGATCTTAGAGGCCCGAGTGCGTCAAACGCACTATGCAAACAACAAACATCAAGAGGAACCCCCTTTCGAGAAGGGTTCCTACGTTTATCTGTCAACGAAGAACCTTTCGTTTCCGAAAGGTAGGGCACGAAAGCTCGTGCCCAAGTACATTGGACCTTTCGAGGTCCTCGAAGCACACCCAGAGACATCTTTGTATGCGCTGAAGTTGTCTCAGGATTTAGTGGAACGTCGAATTCATCCAACGTTCCACGTAGACTTACTCAGGAAACACGAGTCAAACAACGACTATGTGTTTCCTCACCGGGATACGAAGGCGTTCTACGACATGGGCGTAGACGACGACCAAGAATGGTTGGTCGAGGAGATCATCGACCACCGGTGGTCGGGTCCACGGACCGTCGAACTTAAGGTTTGATGGACTCACGGTGATGAGACCTGGCAGTCCAGGGATAGCTGCAAGAAACTCGTCGCTTACGTCGAGTACCTGAGCTTGTTCGGCGCACCGAACCACTGGAAGCTGCCTAGAGAAGGCACGAAGCGTCCTTGAGTGAAGGACGCTAACACTCGCAGCACGTGACCGCGTCGATCTCCGGGATCTACGGAGACATGATATTCAAGCGCTGCCCCATCAGCTAGGTGTGCAAGCGTCGCGTAGAGCGACTCAATATTGTCTCTCCGCTCTCTTTCTCTCTCTCTACCATCGCCACGACACGTCACCGCGATGAACCCACACCGCGAGCAACAAACCGCCGACAACGAGGAGATGGGAACGCAGGGGGCGTTCCCGCAGCAGCAACAACAACAACAACAACAATGCCCGGGGGTCGTGCCCTACAACCAGGGAACGCTGCCCTCAGTGTTCCCTCAGCAGCAGCAACAACGACAACTGCCGACACAACGGCAGCCACAGCAGCAGCACGCGGTCGTTTACAACGACCAAGGAGGATTCCGGGGGGCGTCATCGTTCAATACGATGGGCGGCGTGCGGGAAGGGGCCCAGGGAACGAATCAGTCGTTCCCTCCATATGGGCAACCCTTCCAGCAATATGGTCCAGCGAACATGCCCTTTGGCATGTTCAACCCGTACGGATACGGAGGCATGGGCATGGGCGGAGGCGGTCCACCTGCATTCCTGCAAGGAATGCAAGGGGGGGGGAGACGCCGTGAGCGTCGAGATCGACAGAATGCGCGCGGAAGTCGACCGAGCGCGACAAGACGTGGATCGTGCGCGCCAGGATACCGATCGCGCGCACCGCAATAGTGACATGCTGCGCCAAATCAACGCGCAGTTGAGGAAAGAGAATGAGGAGCTGAAGGAGAAGCTCCAGTCGATGCAAGGTCGTTTCGATGACATCTTCGACGAGTCGAAGCGCAACGAGGACAGGGTCCGGGACCTCGAGGACGAGCTGGACCGCCGCCGTGGTCGCGAATACTTGCGATCTCCCCAAAGGAGATCGCGGTCCTACTCCCCACCTCGAAGCCAACGCGCGTACTCGCCTCCGAGATCGCGCTCGCGATCCCCTCAACAATCACTACATCGGCGCGATCGAGAGCTGGATCACCGCGATCATGAGGATGATCGTAGAGGACGGGCTCAAGAACGCCAACCGTCGCCTCCCCCCACGTACCGGAGGCCGATGTACCACCTCCAAACGATCCGTAGCCCCGCATCAGGATTGTCGACTCCTACCTCAGCACTGGCAACTCAACCTCCCGCGCCCTCGGGAGGTCACCAGCACCGGACAGCACCGCTGCGTTCCCCGCCGAGGAACCAGCCCGAATTCGTACAGGGATCGTCAAGGTCGACCAAGCGGCGAGACAGGTCGTGGACTCCGCCGACCGTAGGGGGTCCGGAAATGGTGTTCGACTCCAAACGCGAGGACGAGTACAAGGAGGAACCCCCGGTATACGACCGCGAGTACGCGAAGAGGAAGTGTACCAACCAGATGATGTGTCGCGCCCGCAACGCTGGACGACCCCAACCTCACCCGGACGCGCAGTTTGCGTCGTCCTCTCCACTCAACTATGGGGGGAACACGCCCAACCCGCAGTCGACACCGGCCGCCATTCCCACCAGGAATGTCGGGGCCGTCGTTGCACCAAGGACGGCGGGCCTCCAGCAGTTGCCGGAGGCCATCAGTTGGCCCAGGCCCACACACATCGCTCTGGCCGATGCATGGTCCGAATGGGTCCCTGGGACCACGGTCGAAGCCCGCGACATGATGGGGGTCGCGCAACAACAAGGGGGCGGCGCGCTCCATCGCCTACGCGACCTGCTCGACCAGTGCAGTCGGGACACCACCCTGACCGCCATCTGGGGGCTGAAGGTGCTTCAGGATTCCTGGAGGAATCCGGACAAACCTGAGAAGAAGTTCGGGTCTAACCCGCTCCACCAACACGGTCGTCACGACCGGCGTCCTACCACTAGGACGCCGGGAAGTAAACCAATGGTGAACCCGTCGCGAATGGACCCCCCTCGAAGTGGATCGAGTATTGGGAGGTCCACCCGGGGCAGAAACCCGCATGTCTCCCTTGTCATCCACCCTCCGATCTTCCTACTGAGGAAGAAGTTCGTGGGCACGTCCTCCTACGCGCCATCACCCCCGCGCGCGAGGAAGAGGAAACCGCGGGCAGGAAGCGATCTTCCGCAATCGCATCATGGCTCTGACGTCGAGGATCTTCTCGATCCCCGGCCTCTATAACGAGCTCGCGGCGCGAGGGGGTTGGCCGGCTCGTCCTCACGAGGTGTTCTACGAGTTCCCGGGGTCGCGGGTGGAGAACGCGACCGAGTATGACATCGCGTGGTGGCTATGCACGGTAGACGGACTGTCTGACGCTTCCGTTCGGCAGCTCGAGATGGTTGCATCGAGACAGCACAACCGCAACGAGCGGCGGGGGAACACCGAACCGGCGCCATTCCTCCATTGGCCGACCACGCTCGAGGACACTCTCAGTCGTCGTGTTCCGAACCATGCGGAACTGGAAGCGTCGTTCACGGGTATCGATCTCGAGAGGATCGGCATCGTGCCTGCCGCCAACGTGTCGAACGTTGATGAGGACACACCCATGGCTGACGCCGCTCCGCCGAGCGCATCCACTGCCACGACCGCTGCTTCAGGTCCCGTCGAGGAACCTGCGGAGGTTGGCAACGTGATCGACAACGTGACTTCCGAGCAGGCTGGGAATGTCGCACCGGGAACCACGGACAGTGATGTCTCCATTCCTGATGTAGGAATGGGCGACAACGGGGATGACGACATTCCAGATAGCGGAACGGTGAACAACGACCTCACTCCGACTACGGAGTAAACCTTGCAAGGACTTACCTCGGACTGCCGAGAACCCGCTGAGGTTCTGAAAGGGGGGAGTGTAACGGACCGTTACCAGTATATTAGATTAGATTAGATACAGAGTATAAACCTTATCTCGCGTCTTCGTTACCGGACACTTAGACAGCGCCTATCACCATGTGAGCGTTCCTACAAAGGAACGCTCGATACGTGTCAAGGCGACAGCCTTTTAATCACCTACCATACGCACGTCCCAATAGAGACTGGTTCAACGTAACTACTTTGTGGGTGAACAGGCTACCTCAAGATTTATTACAATCACGCTCAGATTGTTCTGGACAGAATCATGGTGGAACATACACTTTGTAAATACAGCCATACCCGGAAGATCAAGCGATGATGTTACTTAGTAGACAATCTCATATCGTTCTTACGCATGGGTCATATTAGCGTCCCATAGTAATTTTGTGTACTATTAGAAGATAGTTGTTCTAGTATAAGTCTACAATCACGAGTGACGGTAAGGGTAATCAGCAAAGTCCGTCCTCACGTCGAAGAGACCCTCATGACTTGATTGTGGGAATTGTCCACGTCGTCGAGATGAAGGTGCTTCATGGCTGTTGGAGACGACACATCTTCCTCTGACCCGTCGTCGTCGCTGCATCCGTATCCAACCTTGCGTTTGACCTTCTTCATTGGAGACACCGGTCCTCTTGCTATTGCCTCAATTGCAGCAATATTGTAGTCCTGGTGGAGAAGCATACATCAACATTGGTTGGAGAAGCATACATCAACATTGGTTGGAGAAAAGATAATAGATGGTGAGTATATACCCCTTCAGCAGTCCGGTGGAGAAGGCAAATTGCGCGAAGTTTTGGAATGAAGATGTAGTCGTGACGAGCGACTCGGATTGCTTGAAAGCTGACCTGGACTTCAACCATGTTGCTCAGGTTGAAGAACTCCGGCTTATAGCGTTCAAACCTGGCGCTAAGAGATAACGGGAATAACAAAAGTGAGCAGGACGGTCCAGGGCGAGGCAGGCAAGGAACTCACGGGCTACTCTCAATATTGTTACGTCTGTGTAGAGTACGGTTCCAATACTCAACGTGGTTCTCCAAGGTGTGGACCTCAGAGCAAAGGAGGGGACGCAAGATGTTGAAGGGATCGACCATGTTCTCCAAGCTGAACTCTCTCTTGCCTTCAGCATTCTTAGCTGGAGTGAGGATGCGGTTAGAGAATGCTAAGGTGAGACTCTCTCCTGCATCACAGCCAGGTGCCCAGGTACGGATATGACTGCCCCGGCTGCCTAGATACATCTTGAAGGCATGGTACATCGCCCCCACACCACGTACTCCCGCATGGAACTGCTCAGAACCCAAGCCGGTGAGTGTCACCGACTGCTTGAGGTCAATGAGCCGATTATGGTTCCTTGGAAGACTAGGCACTTCGATCAACAAATTCAGGCAAGTCAGAGAGCCTTGTGGACGTACTTGTGTTGACGGATGGGAGGCAATGTAGCATTCAACAAGTACCCCTGCAAGTTCAAGACTACCTCCTCGATGTCTCCTACCTGCTCGGGTTCGGCGTAGATCAGGATCATCTGACGGCCACCTCGTTGCTCTCGAACCTGAGCGAACTTGGGGAAGTCGACATCCTGCCAAGCACGACAGGTAAGTATAGTATGGAGAGTGGGTGCATAATGACGAACTTACACCACCTATGCTTGCCATCTCTCGGTATGCTGGAGCATCGTCCCGCCGCAAAGAGTCCTTCATCTCCTGGTCAAGGAGTGTGCCTGCCTTTACCATGAGTTCGGTGGAAGCAGAGAATTGGAAGGTAGAGTGCATACGGTACTTTGCTGGGTCTGTGCGGAGCTGAGCAAGGTACAACATTGTAGCAGGTTGGAGAGGGGAGTTGGCGTATAAGTGAGAGGAGGAGGGAGATGAGATTGGGGGAAATAGCTAAGTCCTTCTTGCTCTGCGTTGTTGGTCTATGTGACACGATGTGCACCTCAAATCTGAGTGCAGTCAGCCCATTCCCATTGCTCCGGTCAGCATTGCCGTTTGGACACTGTTTCATGCAAGGCAGGCTGACCATCCTTGCAGTTACGCGAACCGCTAATGGATGGACGGCCACAGACCCTGTCCAGTTACCCGACTTGCTTACTTGGCAAGATTGGTCGCTCTGTCGACACTTTCAGCATCTCTTTGAGCTCTCTTCCTCTTCCCCTTGTTAGTTCCCCCTGAAATTATTCCATATAGGCCCGTACATACTAGGAATTCTTCTATGAATCGAGGAACTTGCGCTGCATAAGAATGGAGAAGCTTGCGGCTCGTTGCAACATCCCCATCAGCTCATTTCGCGTAGCGGAGTTCCTGCCCTACCTTGCCCTCGCATATTTTGAGGTCTGAGCTACTGGGTTGCTTTTGGCCACGAACTCCAGACACCCTTAGCAGCCGGCGGTGTTCTGGGTCTTGGTTGTGAGGTATATAATCTCTGCCCAAGCCCGCAGATTCATCAGAGGCCATCATCTTTGAACTCTACATTTCTCATCTGCTCCCATTGCTCACTGCCCCCTCTCCATCACTCTACAACGTCCCCGTTGCTCGCCGCACCCTCTCAGTTCGCCATGTCTTCCCATTCTACCCGTACTTGCACGCCCTCTGGCAAGGCTGCTCAAGCCAAGGCTGCCCCCAAGGCCGTCCCCTCTAAGGCTACTCCTGCGAAGGTTACGTCGGCCAAGGGTACTACCAAGGCCAAAGCTACCAGAGCTGCCCCCCAGCCTACTCCCGCATGCGTATACATTTGGTACTTCTTACCAACTCTACACTCACAGCTTTTCTGATAGTGTTAAGCCCAAGCCTCACGGCCATTCTACTGCCAAGAAGCCTATCACATATGTTTGATCTCATTGTTCATCTCTTTGGACTTACTTCTGTCTGCCATAGTCCTGAGATCGTTGAGGATGAGGCTGAGGAAGTCGACGAGGATGAGGCGGCCAAGGAGGAGGATGACCACGGCGAGGAAGATGACATGGAGTAGAGGTCTGGCGTCGATGTCACCTCGTAAGTGCTCTGCTATTCTATCTTTCCATCTCTCAACATGCTTCAGCGACGACGATGTCAGCTACATCTCTCTGACCACCAATGATGAGGATGAGGATGACGACAAGGACTATGAAGTTGTGGAGTGTGCTGTCCAGAAAGCTCCTCCTCGCCGCAAGGCCACCGCTCGTAAGGCTCCCACTCCTGAGAGCCCCAAGATCCGGTAAGCATCCATCTTCCTGCATTCAACTCTCAGCTCACTTCAGCCTCCAGTCGCTCTCTCAAAAAGGGCGAGGTGCCTGTCAGCCAGGAGAGCCCCTCCCCCAAGTATGTTCACATATCTGGGACTTGTCTATGTGCCAACTCCTTCATAGGAAGGCCAAGAAAGCTATCACAAGGAAGCCTACGTTTGCGGTCACCTCTGCCGCCACACCGAGCAAGAAGCGCGCCAAGGAGTAAGTTTGTATCTAGCGCATTCGTTACTATCTTCTAATCTGCATGCAGGGCCTACTCAGATGAAGACTCTGAGGCCGAGTAAGTCAATCTCATCATCAGAAAGTGTTGCTGCATGCTAACTATCCTGTCCGGAGCCAAGAAGGTCAGAGAACAGTACCTATAAGGGTGTATCTCATACTGCTATAGTCTGACTCTGTACTCAGAACTCCTGTGTTGAACGATGACTCCGACACAGTCATGGTGGAGTAAGTGTCTATGGCTTATTTGTGTGACTTTTCTTTGTTTTAACAAGTATACACCCAGGGCCACCATCGCCAAATGAGGTGGCCGTGTCGTTCAGGTGGCCGACAAGATGACTCAAATGCCCCCTCCCATTCCTCGCACAAACAGCATCATCAAGGCTGCTCCCAGCGGCACTCTGAGGAAGGTCAAAGGCACCCGGGCTCCGAAGTAAGAATAGACAATGCATTTTTTGCAGTCTGCTTCTAACTGCGAGCGATAGCTCTGCGGAGACATTTTCAATTCTTCTGACGTTGATCGCTCCTCTGAGACGTAATTCTCCCTCCACTTTAGATTATTTTCTCTTCTCATACTTTATGCTTCTTCTCTTAGGTATCGCCGCCAGGCGAAGTTGTTTACAGATGCTATGGACGAGTCTGCTGAGGGCAGTATTGCCCACGTTACGGAAGCGTATATGACTGCTTTAATACATGTTGCGTGTTCTCCTTCTCAAATGTGTACTTCTCCAGGATGCAGGACGTCCACATTCAAGAGCCTAACCTCAATGAGGGGATCCTTGACTTTGAGACCCCCGACACCATGTGTGATCTCCTGCGGGAGTCATACAAGTCTCTTCCAGTGTTGCAGTGAGTATTGTGATCTTTACATTGAAATTTATCTCACAGCCTCTTATAGGCCCTGCACAATTGACACGGGAAGCAGCATTATGAGCTCTGCGCTCCTTCATGACCACATCATTGATGGTCCTTACGACGTACACCCCCAGTATGGCTCTCTCTTTGGTGATGCTGCCTGTCACTGATGTATCTGTAGGGCACTGCTAGATCTTGTGATGTTCAGCCACGATGAGAAAGCTGACGACCCATTCATTATCAACCCGGCTTGTGCTGATCCTGCCCGGGCTCGGGCGTACCAGTACTCCAACTGGAAGGGCTTCTGCATGGCTGCCAACGTCAACAACCCTACTCCTCCCCGCCTCATCTGCGCCACCCTAGTCGTCTGCCTCAGATGTCACATCATCGAGCCAATGCCGATGGCGACTCCTCCAGTCCGCATGATCAAGGAGTTTTTGGGTGTGCCACTCCGTGGTGAGCTGGAGTGTTCTATCGCTTTCTACGGTACTGTCTTCGGTCGTGAGGTTCTTGGGGTTCCAAACTTTGGCGCTGGCATTGGGGAACATCGTCAAACCAGTTTGGTCTTCCGCACTGTTACGAACACAGGCTCCCGGGCTACTCTTTTCTTCTGGGTTGTAGGCGTGGTCCTCGACCGCTGCGTGATGGAACGCGTGTGTCCAGTACCTGCAGCGCCGTGGGGGAGCCAGGATGAAGCACCACCATGAACACCAAGTTCTGCGGGGTTACCGAGCAGCAGGGGACGTCAAAGTCTTTCTGCGCAGGGTAGGAAGTGGGGCAAAAGGGGAGGGTACGCCAGTGCTCGTGTTTGAAGTTTCGACCTAATGTTACGACTGATCGTCGAAGGGAGGGGACTCACGAGACGAGCAGGGGCGTCGACGAGCACTTGTGCAGCGAGAGCGGAGCAAGGCTCGACGATCAGGGCTGGAGATAAGACTGTATTGAGTGAGTATCTACGAGCGAAGTACAGTGAGGCTCACCTGGAGACAAGAGGTCGAAACTGAGTCTCCAGGTGGCAGCCATGATCTCTATATATGAAGCGAACAATAGCATGTGGGAAACAATAGCGTGAGAGCGAAGTAAGTAGAACAAAAGGATGTTCAAAAAGGGGAGGTTGCCTAAACGGGGTAACCTAGGAAAGGAAAAAGAGTAGCCCGGGAACCTGTGTTCGTAACATTGTGACAATCGATACGAGTCATTCCTTACCGCGCCAAACGGCCCTTATCGCAAGCCCACCCAGGAGAACAGTGAGCTCATCGTACAGAGGAAGAAACATCCTCCCCCACCTCCCACTCGTGACCCTTCCAGACCCCCTATCCGAGAAGCAGCTAGCCGAGCAGTCAGCCAACCCGGCAGCCGGCACCCTACCCCGCCTCCCGCATCTCCAAACCTCCCAGGCCTTACGCTCGTAGCAGAACGTCTCGAACAAAGGCGTGCATCACTACCACGTGAGCCCACCCCTCAACCTACCATCTCCCTCGACTCTCCACCTCCTATCCCCGCAAGATCCCCAGCTCGAACCCGGTCATCGGAATCGTCGGGAAGGAGCTCCCCCAGCATGACAACCCCTTCCATCGACATATCCCGGCTCGTTTCCAGCCTAGCTCCTCGTGAGTACGATGGAGCAAGTGCACAAGAAGGCCTCGCCTTTGTAAGCAGCGCTGGGATGTACTACGGCATTCTGATTCAAGGCGGTGTGGCCAAAAACATCACCTGGATGATGGTGTTGAACCGACTCACTGGTGATGCGGCTAAGTGGGCCAATCCTCACATTGTCACCGCCGCAACCACCGCACCGTGGACGGACGTGGCTGAGTTCGCCGACGCGTTCAAGGCTCAGTTCTGCGCAGTCGACGACAAAGAAGCGGCCGTAGCGGAACTCGTCAAGTTGTGCAAGGTGTCGCACAAGCTCGGCACAGTCAAGAGCTACACAGCGGAGTTCAATGCAGCGGCAGCTCGTACCAGCTTCTCCGACGAGGACAAGCGAGAACGTTACCAGCAAGGGCTTCCATACCGCATCAAGGACGAGTTCGCGATCACGGCACACGACATCTCGACCCTCTCCAAGGCCCAGTCAGTCGCCTTGAAGATGGATCAGCAACTGGCGACCCGAGCAGAAGAGAAGCCACGTGTCTTCTCCTACCAAAACCGCGGAGGGAAGATTGCCGCAACGGACACTCAGGTCCCCTTCCATGGGACGTGTCGCGGCTGTAAGAAGTTCGGTCACAAGATCGCCAACTGCCCTGATCGTCAGAGGAATGGCCAGCAAGTTGCGTCGTCGTCCACTCCTCCTGCCCCTCCCCAGCTCCCACCTCATCATCCAACTCGTCGGACGAGCTCGTCGCGCTTCGAGCGCAAATCAAGATGATGGAGGAACACATTGCCGCCCTGGCCGTGGCGAGGGAGCAGGAGGGTTTTTGATTCGAGCCGCACTCAACGCTGTGCGTGCGCGCTCTAGTACTAGTAGTCGATATGCCGTCCTGGACTCTCCATTTATATATGAAGCAGATCACAGTGGACAACACTTTCATATTCCCATCCGGCTAATCGGCAAGCAGCGACAGAAAGACATCATTGCAATGGTGGACAGCGGGGCCACCACCAAGTTCATGAATAGACGATTTGTAAGGCAGAATAATGTTCAGACGAGGAAGTTGGCAAAGCCGATTCCTCTGTACAACATAGATGGGACAGAGAACCGAGATGGGACGATCTCGGAGGTGGCCGTACTCGACATGGCTGTTGGGGATCACCGAGAACGAGTGGTGTTCGTGGTGACAGACATCGGGGAGGATGTTATCATCAGCCTGGACTGGCTGCGCGAACACAATCCTGACATCAATTGGGATCGTGGCTCGCTGCGCCTGTCACGGTGTCCCAGTACGTGCTCGGCCCACCGGAAACCTGCAATGCTCGAGGGGACAAAGACGTGTGATACGGGGGTCAGGCCTACGGCACGTTCGAGTCCACAAAGAGCAAGGAAGGCAAAGCGGGTCAGCAGTATCCACGCGGCAGTAATGGTCGAGGAGGTAGAGGAACAACACACGGAGAATCCGAGCGTAGCGGAATGGGATGGCCAAGAGACTTCGCTACCGGACGCGTGGGCGGAGGGACACACATTGCTCAACGCTCCCCAACTCTTCGTAGCGGCAGGCCACACGTATTCCCAGCAACTTGCAGAGATGGAGTACCAGAAGAGAGGAGCACCGCTGCCTGTTGAACAAACAATCCCAGAGCAGTATCACGAATATCTCCGCGTGTTCTCCAAGGAAGCGTCAGAACGGCTGCCAGACCACCGCCCGTACGACCACGCAATCGAACTCGTACCCGACGCGAAGATGTTCCACTCTAGGGTCTACCCCCTATCGCCCAACGAGCAGATCGAACTTGACAAGTTCATCAGCGAGAAACTCGCCAAGGGATACATCCGCGAGTCCAAGTCACCAATGTCCTCGCCGTTCTTCTTCGTCAAAAAGAAGGACGGAAGTCTGCGACCGGTACAGGACTACCGCCGACTGAATGACATAACAGTCAAGAACCGGTACCCGCTCCCTCTCATCTCTGAACTTATCGACCGCCTGAAATCAGCGAAGTACTTCACCAAGCTCGACATACGGTGGGGGTACAACAACATTCGCATCAAGACAGGCGATGAGTGGAAGGCGGCATTCGTGACCAACAGAGGCCTGTACGAACCCAACGTCATGTTCTTCGGACTTGCAAACTCCCCTAGTACATTCTCGGCATTCATGAACGACATCTTCAAGGACCTGATCGTACAGGGCTGCGTTACCATCTACCTTGACGATATCCTCATTCTGTCACAGGACCTCACGGAGCACCGTCGAGTGGTGAAGGAGGTGCTACGACGCCTACAGGAGTACGATCTGTTCTGCAAACCCGAGAAGTGTGAATTCGAGCAGCGCAAGGTGGAATACCTCGGGGTGGTTGTGTCAGAGAATCAGGTGGAAATGGACCCGGTGAAGGTCGCAGGAATTGCAGAGTGGCCGGTACCAAAGAACGCGTCCGACGTCAGGAAGTTCCGAGGGTTTGCGAACTACTACCGCCGGTTCATCAAGGACTTCAGCGCGATCTGCAAACCGCTCGACCGTCTCACCGGCAACGAACCGTGGAGATGGGGGGAGGAGGAACAGAAGGCCTTTGACAAGCTCAAGCAACAGTTCACCACGAGTCCAATCCTAGCGATGTACGACCCCGACTGCAAAACCCGTGTGGAGGTGGATGCATCGGGATTCGCAACAGGTGCAGTCCTATCGCAGGAGGGAGCTGACGGCAAGTGGCACCCTGTCGCTTTTCACTCGGAGTCCATGAACGACGCGGAACGGAACTACGAGATCTATGACAAGGAGATGCTCGCAATCATTCGAGCCCTGCAGACCTGGCGCCACTACCTGGAAGGTCTCCCAAGCACGTTCGAGATTCAGTCCGACCACAAAAACCTTGAGTACTGGCGGACAGCGCGGAACCTGACACGTCGACAGGCTCGATGGGCACTCTTTCTGTCTCGATTCGACTTCACCATCTCGCACAAACCTGGAACCTCGAACGGCAAGGCGGATGCCCTGTCCCGCCGGCCTGACTATCAGCGAGACGACTCCGACGACAACCTGGGTCGAGTACTCCTAACGCCAGACAAGTTCCGAATCCTCGCAACTCAGAGAGGACACCTGTCGACATCTCCGGACCGGGCTCTACTTCGACGCATCCGCGATTGCTCGGAGCGTGAACAGACGGTGGTTGAAGCCTTGCGGCAGATCGAGCAGCTGGGACCCGCGCGACTCCACAACGACCTGGTGGACTGGAACGCGGAGGGCGACCTTCTCCTCTACAGAGGAAAGGTCTACGTGCCGAAGGACGACAACCTACGGGCAGAGATTGTACGCATCCACCACGATCTACCACCGGCGGGACACCCAGGGCAGTGGAAGACGGTGGAACTTGTGTCACGTAACTACTGGTGGCCGGGCATGACAAAGTTCGTAAAGGACTACGTCAACACCTGCGACACGTGCCGACGCGGAAAGGTGTCCTGCGGACCACCACAGGGACCTCTCTTGCCCAATGAGATCCCAGAAGGACCGTCACAGGTGGTGACCAGCGACTTCATTGTCGGACTACCTCGGGTCACAGTACGTGGACAGAAATACGACGCACTACATCTCATCGCTGATCGACACTCGAAGCTCATCCACTTGATTCCATGCGACGAAGAGATTGACACAAGCGAAGCAGCAGACAACTTCATACGTGAACAGTTCCGGCTACACGGGTTACCACGCAAGATCATATCAGATCGAGGTCTGCAGTTCGCCAGCAAACTCTTCCGTGCTGTCTTAAAGGGCATCGGTGTCGAAAGTGCGCTGTCAACCGCCTACCACCCACAGACCGACGGTCAGTCAGAACACTGGAATCAGGAAATCGAGGCCTACCTACGGATGTTCTGCTCGAGGAGGCGCGACGACTGGGTCAAATGGCTCCCCATTGCAGAGTTCGCATTCAACTCGCACGTTCACTCATCCACAGGACACTCACCATTCTACCTGACCTATGGGTACGAACCTTCATTCCACGTCCCTGCTCATCCGACCGCAGTACCGACAGCAGACGAGCGCATTGCAGAGCTGGCAAAAGCACGAGAAGATGCAGCGGCAGCACTACGACTAGCCGCAGAACGGATGAAGGAGCACCATGACCGGCACGTACGGGGAAGCCCTGACTTCAAGGAAGGACAGAAGGTCTGGCTCAACACGCGGAACCTACGCATCACAGGCATCCCTCGTAAACTCGTAGACCGTTACGCGGGACCGTACCAGATCAAGCGACGAGTCGGGAAGCTGGCCTATGAGCTAACTCTGCCAAAGGACCTCTCCATTCACCCCGTTTTCCATGTGTCTCTGCTTTTACCGCATCAGCAAAGCTCATTGCCGGATTGTCACCCTCCAGAGCCAAGGCCACTTGACGTAGAGGGCGAGGAGGAGTACGAGGTGGCGGAAATCCTAGACTCTCGACGTCACGGGCGGGGGAAGGCGCTGCAGTATTTGGTGCACTGGAAGGGTTGGGGCCATGAGCACGACAGTTGGGAACCAGCCGCCAACCTAACGCACGCACCGGACGCGGTGACACGCTACTACAGGAAGTTTCCTAACGCGAGGTCGTGAGGACACGACCCTTGACGGGGGGTAATGTTACGAACACAGGCTCCCGGGCTACTCTTTTTCCTTTCCTAGGTTACCCCGTTTAGGCAACCTCCCCTTTTTGAACATCCTTTTGTTCTACTTACTTCGCTCTCACGCTATTGTTTCCCACATGCTATTGTTCGCTTCGTATATAGAGATCATGGCTGCCACCTGGAGACTCAGTTTCGACCTCTTGTCTCCAGGTGAGCCTCACTGTACTTCGCTCGTAGATACTCACTCAATACAGTCTTGTCTCCAGCCCTGATCGTCGAGCCTTGCTCCGCTCTCGCTGCACAAGTGCTCATCGACGCCCCTGCTCGTCTCGTGAGTCCCCTCCCTTCGACGATCAGTCGTAACACGCATGTGTGCTGAGACCGCCAACAAGGCTAACGCAGGTACGTTCATCTATATGTTTGACGGTATGTGAACTAATCATATCGCAGGGCAATCTCTTGGGGGTATGGGAGCTAGTCCTGCCATGCTTCGCAAAGTCCAGACCCCCAAGCGCACTCCTGCAGGGCCCGCTCGGTCTCTTCTGGACATGAGGGACAGGACCAGTTGGAGCTATTCCGAAAACTGTGTGTAACGTCTATTGTGATATTGTCCTTACTGTGGATCTAAACTTCCCTCAGTTGCTATCTGGGATGCTCGGGAGTATTTTACTCTTGACAAGGACTACTTACTATTTCTCACTCCTATCTCGACCCGTCTATTCGCTGCATTATCACTGTCCCTGGCGTCTTCAACAGACGTCTCTTCTTATGGTATCTTGTCCCTCCCCTAGATTGTATGCTCCAATGTTCATGCTCACTCGCTCCCAGCCCCACTCTCTCTCTTTTCTTGTTGAAATATGTTGTTTGGTATTGGCAGTTGGGTAGTAGCAAATGATGACTGCGTATGGACTTCTCTATTATCTGCATGTAGCACATTTGTTGTGCTTTACTTATACCCGACAAATAGAAGCACATCATCCAGTCCACCAAAACACTGCTCTGATCTTGAGAGTCTTTGCATCCACAACTTTGTACGAACGTCGACAAGATCCGCCTGCCTCTGCTTCTGATAAACTCGGTCATATGACCTTCAATGCACGTGAGAGCATGTTCAACTTGGATTTGACGCCCACCTCCCCGTAACCCAACTTCCATCAACCTTGTCTACTAGACTCATCGTCCTACTCGATATGCCTCAATACTCACAGAGATCCTTACTATCCTGGCTGTGGAAGACTGTTTTGATGATCTTCATCAGTGCTCCGATTATAGCACACTGTGGAGTTCTTCACGCTTCTCATTCTTCGGCGGCCAATTCCTTCCACCATGAAGTGCACATATGACCAAGAGCCTTTACTGAATTATCGTTCTAGTAATCTACTCTATATCTACCCCTATACACCACAACCGTAGTGTTGCGCGGTTGTTCTGTTATGAATCTCATAGTAGCACATTTATCACCCTCGGTTTTGCAGACACCGGCTCAAAAAGTGCTGCGCCCTTTGAGGGCAGGGTTTTGGGAGGCACCCTCGTGGCAAGCACTCCCCCATATAGTCCGTCATACACTGTTGTGACAACTATGCGAACTCCATTTTTATATATGAAGTCGGAACTCTATTTTCACAAAGTGTACAAGATCTGGATGACAATATCTGTTATAAGAATCCAATTGCATAGCGGCATGCAGTACAAGCACGATCGCAAAGCACTATTGATACGTACTATTACACTTGTCTATAGAAGACAGTCATACTTGAACCGGATTCATCCCAATCCCTCAATACTATCCAATCCTACCTGCTATGGCGGTGAGCGTCCAGCAAACCCCAGGAAACACGGGGGCAAAGGAACAACCAGGTCTTGGTCAATGGCTGAGTTAGCTCGTTATCCAATGATTGGTGATCTGCATGACAACATGCACTTTCGGTTTCTGTCATACAACTTGAAGAAAACATTTTCTGCTAATTCAACGACAGTTGGAGTTGATCTTCCCATACAGCTGTTATCCTCTAAATAAACCAAGCCTGCTTTGCTTGATGTTGCGTTAAAGCATGGCATTTCTGATGTGAACATGCATCATACTAAGTGTTATATTGTATCACAGCTAGCACTTCATTGTTGCTCGATGTGTCCGGAATATATATGCGTATTCCAGGCCATTGGGATGGTCAAGACCTCAACTCAGCGATCTGAGGTCAGGCGCGGTCAGAAATGGTCAGCTATGAACTCTGATAAAGTTGCTTTCCCCCCTCCTCCATTGACAAATCAGTTAGAAGAGACCATAGTCCGTGAATATGCTGAAGGAATCAGCGTTGACAATTTCTTAGAGTCTGCGTGCTGTGTTTGCGGTATGCTCACAATCCAATCTGAACTTCAGAGCCTGCATGACAGGGATATAGATCTAAGTCCGTTGGTTCCAGACGGTCCAGTTACATGTCAAGAAAGACACTCCATGGATGACCCCATAGTAGAAATTCCAGGCCCAGTGTTGCTACCGGATTGCTCTGACGTCTGTACCAAGTGTCTTAAAGATCTTGATCAAGGAAAGATTCATAGCGACAGCTTGGCCAATGGTCTTTGGGTTGGAGAGATACCGCCTCAGTTGAAAGACTTAAGTTGGACGGAAAAAATGCTAATCTCTAGAGTAAAGCATAACATATGTATAGTCAAAGTCCATGTCTCCGGGATGTCTAAGATGAAAGCGAATGCGGTCAGTTACTCTCTACCCATGCCTAAGATCTATAGCGTGCTGCCTCCTGCCCGGGAAGACCTAGATGAAGTGTTGGTGTTTATGTACATTGGGCCCAACGTACCTACTCATAAAGAGTTTAAACGAACTCCAATGCTTGTGCGCCGCAATAAAGTCAAAGAAGCCTTAGAATGGCTCAAGCTCAACCACTCAGACTATGCTGATTTAGACATTTCATACACTAACTTGAACGAGTATTCCGAGGACGAGCCTCCAGTCATCTTCAACTACACTCAGAGTATGGAATCCAACAAGGACCCTGAGGCTACTGCAGTCAATGACACTGAGGAAGATGAAGGAATAGAAGAGGAAGACTGCCCATTTGTAGTTCATGGACTTACAGGAACAAACTTAAACAAACTTGCTGAATTACGGCCATATGAGATTACCGCCCAAGCTGTTGAACATTTCAAGTCAAATGGGAAGGTGTTGGGTATAGGTCAAGCCAAGGAACCTGAGAGCATATATGATAATCCACAGCTATATCCACAAATGTTTCCATGGTTATTCCCTTACGGTCTTGGTGGACTCAACAACATGTGCAGTCATGGAACCGAGGCTGTCTCTGAGGAGCGACGCAAACAGTTGCTTATGTACCATGACAAATGTTTCCAACTTGAGCCTCTATTCCCTCTAGTAGCCCTCAACCATGAGCAGATCAGAAAATCTACAACAGGAGGATATATTCTTGCAGACCGCAACAAGTTTCAGGACATCGCACGACGCATACTTAGTATTAACTTACCCACATTGCGTGACATTGTGGAGAGGATGAAGTCAGGTCCAGTGAAAGCTGAGACTGAGGCAGAATAGGAATGTTTTAAAGTACTCAACGACCTGGACCATGTCAACCATCATGTGCAAGGTTCGATTACCAGCAAGAAATATATGCAAAATGAAATATGGTCCATGGTGTTGTACTTGGGGGCACCTTCTTGGTTTATTACCTTTGCTCCGGCAGATGTCAAACATCCCCTTGCATTATATATGGCTAATACAAATCAAACCTATGTACCAAAGTTTCGAACGCAAGATGAGCGCATGCGACTCATTGCCAATAATCCTGTGGCAGGAGCACGATTCTGCAACATCATGGTGCAACTGTTTTTAAAACATGTGTTGGGTGAAGGACTTGACAGACCAGGCTTGTATGATGATACTGCAGGTTATTATGGAACTGTAGAGCAACAGGGACAGCTTACACTGCACTTACATATGCTAGTATGGATCAAAAACAGTCTTACTCCCCAAGAGATCCGCGAACACATTATGGATCCTGAATCTACTTTTCAAAAGGAAATGGTTGAGTACTTGGAGAGTGTACACAAGGGTGAATTCTTACGAGGGGATATGGACTCCGTAGGTGAGAGACTTGAGGAAGCCAAGGTCAAAAATCCATTCCGTGTACCTGCTACCGAAAGATTACCTGAGGTACCTCCAATGTGGTGCGCTCATAGTAGCAGGGCAGATTGCCATGCTTGTATGGCATACAATAAGTGGAGGTTAGAGTATGAGGATGGAATTGATGAAATCCTATACACTTCTAATGTTCACAAGTGTACTACAAGAAACAAGAAAGACTACATTGGCAAAGGCGCTCAGAATGGGTTGCAAGAAGTAGATAACCGCGGTTGTACTGATTCCATTACCAAAGTCTGCAAAGCACATTTCCCTCGAGATACATTGTCAGAGACCGCAGTAGATCCAGAGTCAGGTGCACTCATCATGAAAAAAGGAGAACCGTGGCTGAGCACATTTACCCCATCAATATCATATCTACTTCACTGCAATCATGATGTCACAAGTTCACTATCCGGCACTGCTATAAAGTCAGTGATTGCTTATGTAGCAGACTATATCACCAAAACACCATTGAAAACCCACGTCATGTTCCAATCTATCCAAAAGGTGTTTGAGAGGAATGTTGAGTTAATTGGCAGTGACCGCAGCGCCAAAGACAAAGCGTGGTCTCTAGTTACCAAAATGGTGAATGCATTAACAGCAGCGTCGGAGATAGGTGGACCTGTGGCTGCTATGTATCTTCTAAAGCATCCTGATCATTACACAGGTCACAAATTCCGTGCATGCTTCTGGAGAGGGTATGCACTTGAGGTTATGCAAGCATGGGAGGATTCAAAGGACATATCACAAGAGGGTAGATCTACCGTAGTTGTAGATTGTGAAAAGAATAATATAGACGGCCCAAAGCGCATTGTAGCTTTATCTCCTGTCATTGACTACATGAATAGGCCTGTGGAGTTGGAACATTTGAATGTATATGACTGGATTAGAAGATATCACAAGAGGCCCATACCCAAGTGTCATAGAAAGACTGTCTTCCTACAGCCTGATCCAAATGATGTCTATAAATCTGATGAGTTTGAGGACAACTATCATGTAGATGAGGGGATTCCAAGAAATCTTGCACCAAGCAACAATGACCAATTAGAAGGTGAGGAACCCAATAATGCAGGGAACAGCGACGATGAAATGTCTGACTGTGAAGACATGAAATGCTATGGGGGAGGTAGACCAATGCCTGTTATACCAGATGATGACTCTGAGGATGAATTGCTGCTCACTTCCAAAACTAATGCCAAGCTTGAACGTGAGGTATGTGTGACGATAGAGCATCAGCCCAAGGCCAATACACCATCATACTTCAATTTCTCAGCTAAACATCCACAAGCAAGAACACATGAAGTATGTCTGCTTGATGAAAAGGAGTCCTATGTTCCCAACTTCATCGGAGGAGCAATACCTAGAAAAGATGCCAGAAGTAGAGAGTAGTCTTGCATGACCATGTTAACGCTATTTAAACCTTGGAGGTCAGGTAAAGACTTGAGACCCAATGGTGAGACTTCATGGAGCACTATTTTTGACAGCCATGCATTTACGAAGCGGGAGAAAGAAGTTATGAAATTTTTTCATATTAGATTTGAGTGTAATGATGCAAGAGATGACTTTTCAGCACAGAGAAAGCAGGCAGGGAGAGGAGGTGGGAATCCATTTAATATGAGCAATGACGACATGGAAGAGATTGATACCCAAGGTATTATATTTGATCCAGCCAACAGGGAAGATGATATTGTCAATGCTGAAGATTGGGATCAAGATAGCACAGCAGAGATTCTAAGAAAATCACGTATGGCGACTGCAGAGAATGTCATGAAGATCTCAGGATGGATGGACCGCATGGACAACAACTCTAAGGAGCAAATATCGGCTTTGCCTAAGAGATTAAAACCAAGTCAACCTGCAACAGATTGGAAGACACTATTAGACAATCTGAGAAAGAACATCCTGGATGCAAGAGCAGCAGAAGCAAGCAAGAAGAAAGACAATTCTGGAGATCAATTACCTGAGAATGATGTGGCCAACCAAGTAAAATTAGTTGACAAGGGGGTGAGATGGCGTAGCGGTTACCATCATCAACTCGATCAAACCCAGTGTCCAGGTGTGCAGAAGCACTGGGTTCGAGCCCGCCCCGGGATTTAGTCGTCCCATTACCGCTGGGGGGTTTTAGTGGGTATGGCCGGTCGGATCACGCCGGAGGAGTCCCACACTACTTCCAGAGCACGGCTGCACCCGAAGGCTCTGGAAGTGTGCGTAAGCGCATTTCCTCCCTTTGGCGTTGGTGCTCAAAACCCGCGGGGTTTGAAATCCCTGCACAGTACATGGTCGGCACGTTTCTGGTCATGCTACTTAGCGCGCCTAGATCAACACTCGTTGATCGTGAGTAGCTTGACAAGCCTTCGGGACGATGGGGACTCGGGCATTACGCGCTCCGCCAAAAAAAAAAAAAAAAAAAAAAAAAAAAAAAAATTAGTTGACAAGCAATACTTTATATCCAAAGAGTTTGAGATCCACGACCCACAAGCAAAGAAACTGATTGACAGTACAGTTGAATCTTTCAGCTTGAATGAAGAGCAAGAGAGGGCATTCCGCATTGTTGCCAACCACGCTGTGCAATCATGTGGTGAACACTTGAAGATGTACTTGGGAAGTATGGCAGGTACCGGTAAATCACAAGTAATCAAGGCTCTATCTCATTTCTTTGGAGAGTGACAAGAGAGCTATCGGTTTATGTGTCTAGCACCAACTGGGTCAGCTGCAGCGTTGATCGGGGGATCAACATATCACTCTATGCTGGGGTTCAGATTCAAAGACTCTACAGAATCCATCGCATCCGTTCATCAAGTTAGAGAGCGACTAAGATTAGTTCAATATATCTTTGTAGATGAGGTCAGCATGGTAGATTGCGGCAGCCTATACAAGATATGTGCCAAAATGTGTGCTGCAATACAAAATGACGGTGCACCTTTTGGAGGGATCAACATGATTTTTGCTGGTGATTTTGCACAACTTCCTCCAGCCATGAGTGGGAAGGCTTTATATGCCCATGATGTAGGACGTGTAATCCATCGGACGCATGATCACAACAAGCAGAAGGCCTCTATAAGAAAGGCACTGTGGCATCAGTTTCCTACAGTTGTTATTCTAGGACAGAACATGAGGCAGCGCTCTCAAACTCCAGAGGATGCCAAGTTGCGTATAGCATTGGAGAATTTTAGATATTGCGCATGTACCAAAGACGATATTGAGCTACTAAAGTCAAGAGTTGCAGGGCGAGGGCCACACAATCCAAAGTTGAATCAACCCAACTTCCGCAATGTTTCAGTCATTACATCATGGAATTCTTATAGAGACAAGATCAATGAACTTGGATGCCAAAGATTTGCGAGGGAGAATAGGACGGTATTAAAGTCATTCTATTCGATTGATAAACTGACTTCAGAGACTGATCCATCTGAGCTGACTAAGAAAGTGCGTGCCAAGCGGGTGAATCCTAGAAGAAAAAATAACATTGTAAATGAGAAGCTACAAGATACACTGTGGGGACTGTCTCATCATCTAACAGAGCATCATCCTGGAACTCTGGATCTATGTGTGGGGATGCCGGTGATGATCAAAGTGAACGAAGCAACAGAATGTTGTGTTACTAATGGAGCTGAAGCAGTAGTTGTTGGATGGACTTCAAGACCTATACCAAATGCTGAGGACAAGTTTGCATTAGAAACACTGTTTGTGAAGCTGACTGCTGCACCTACAAAGATTAAAGTAGATGGACTACCTGAAAATGTTGTTCCTTTGACACACTCTAAGCGGAAAGTCAAGTGCAAGATGCCAAATGGTCGTATTCTAGAGATTGAAAGAGATCAAGTCCCTGTGGTACCCAACTTTGCAATGACAGACTTTGCTTCTCAAGGTCGGACACGACCATTCAACGTATGTGATCTACAGAACTGCAGGACTCACCAGTCAGCCTATACCTGTCTATCCCGGGGATCCACACTTGATGGCACAATTATCGTTCAAGCATTTGACTCCAACAAGCTAACAGGTGGAATAGCAGGCAGTCTCAGGCAGGAGTTCCGTGAGTTAGAACTGCTGGATGAGATAACCAAGCTGCGGTACTTAGGGAGAATCCCACCACATGTGATTGGTATAACCCGCAATGGGTTTATTCATTTGTTCCGTTGCTGGAAAGGGGAGACATTTGTGCCTAAAACTATACATAGTGCCATTAAGTGGAGCAACAAGAATCCATTCCCGTTGAACCCAGTGACAGTGGATAGCCCGTGGACTTTGATCAAGCAATCCAAGGCAGATGCCGATGCAAGCAAGCAAGCAGCCATGAAACATGATACCAGTAACTTTGTGGTTGCTAAAGGAACACAAGCATTAAATAATGTCAGTAATGCAGCAACTAATCAGAGCATCAACGTAAATGCTCCATGGAAGAGGATGAGATAGACAATACATTAAAGGAAAAAGTCAGGCAGATCAAAGCCAAACCTCCACCAACAGGGAAGATCTTCAAGGGCATTCCTTGGGACAAAGACAATTGGAGTTGTGCATATGATAGCATGTTGACTATACTTTTATCAGTGTATATAGAATGTTCCAAAACCTGGAAGACAGAAGCATCTCCACAAAGCGATGTATTTCTCAAACTTGAACAGGTATACCAGCAATCTCTATGTACCCTGCCTACAATGACAGTAGTTCAGGCTAGAAATCACATCAGAGATATGCTTGGATGTGAGAACCCTGAGCTAGCTGCAAGAGGGAAGACTTATACAGATGTTTATGAGTTAGCAGAGAGATTACTGGCTGTAGATGAAGATGTTCTAACCAAAACCAACATCTGCCGTCGTTGTGATTACAAGTCTGATAAGAATCATTCATCTCAAGTAATGTGGACATGTACAGAGAAGACGTGGAAGAATCATCCTGAGAAATTGGGTACACATAGAGGGAAGCCCACATCAAAATGGATACATGCATTGAGAACACAGCAAAGAGACACCCCTTGCCCACATTGCCGTTACCCAATGCTGAGACATAAAGAGTACAACACACGTCCTCCTTTCATCTCATTCATTATTGATGCACTCAAAATGTGCTTGGACTATCAGGTTGTATTTCCTGAGATAGATCAGATGTATAGACTCTGCGGAGTAGTATACATCTCTACAGGTGAACTCTCTAAGCACTTTGTATGTAAAGTAATCGACAAGTCAGGTGGTGTTTGGTATCACGACAGTGCGCTTCCAGGAGTGATGGGTGAAACACTTACATACAGTGATAACATCATCCACTTACCTTATCAGAAGCTTCAGGCAATCAAGAAAGAGTATGTGATGACTCTAGCCATCTATACTAGACTGTAAATATTTCAATCACACACTTATATATTTGTACAGCAATCATTGTATTCTAACGTACTGGCCCACTATACTCATTGTTACGAACACAGGCTCCCGGGCTACTCTTTTTCCTTTCCTAGGTTACCCCGTTTAGGCAACCTCCCCTTTTTGAACATCCTTTTGTTCTACTTACTTCGCTCTCACGCTATTGTTCCCCACACGCTATTGTTCGCTTCGTATATAGAGATCATGGCTGCCACCTGGAGACTCAGTTTCGACCTCTTGTCTCCAGGTGAGCCTCACTGTACTTCGCTCGTAGATACTCACTCAATACAGTCTTGTCTCCAGCCCTGATCGTCGAGCCTTGCTCCGCTCTCGCTGCACAAGTGCTCGTCGACGCCCCTGCTCGTCTCGTGAGTTCCCTCCCTTCGACGATCAGTCGTAACATTAGGTCGAAACTTCAAACACGAGCACTGGCGTACCCTCCCCTTTTCCCCCACTTCCTACCCTGCGCATAAAGACTTTGACGTCCCCTGCTGCTCGGTAACCCCGCAGAACTTGGTGTTCACGGTGGTGCTTCATCCTGGCTCCCCCACGACGCTGCAGGTACTGGACACACGCGTTCCATCACGCAGCGGTCGAGGACCACGCCTACAACCCAGAAGAAAAGAAATTCTACGTCTGCGAGCAGCAGCCGTGTGACAATCGATACGAGGCATTCCTTACCGTGCCAAACGGCCCTTATCGCAAGCCCACCCAGGAGAACAGTGAGCTCATCGTACAGAGGAAGGAACATCCCCCCCACCTCCCACTCGTGACCCTTCCAGACCCCCTATCCGAGAAGCAGCTAGCCGAGCAGTCAGCCAACCCGGCAGCCGACACCCTACCCCGCCTCCCACATCTCCAAGCCTCCCAGGCCTTACGCTCGTAGCAGAGCGTCTCGAACAAAGACGTGCATCACTACCACGTGAGCCCACCCCTCAACCTACCATCTCCCTCGACTCTCCACCTCCTATCCCCGCAAGATCCCCAGCTCGAACCCAGTCATCGGAATCATCGGGAAGGAGCTCCCCCAGCATGACAACCCCTTCCATCGACATATCCCGGCTCGTTTCCAGCCTAGCTCCTCGTGAGTACGATGGAGCAAGTGCACAAGAAGGCCTCGCCTTTGTAAGCAGCGCTGGGATGTACTACGGCATTCTGATTCAAGGCGGTGTGGCCAAAAACATCACCTGGATGATGGTGTTGAACCGACTCACTGGTGACGCGGCTAAGTGGGCCAATCCTCACATTGTCACCGCTGCAACCACCGCACCGTGGACGGACGTGGCTGAGTTTGCCGACGCGTTCAAGGCTCAGTTCTGCGCAGTCGACGACAAAGAAGCGGCCGTAGCGGAACTCGTCAAGTTGTGCAAGGTGTCGCACAAGCTCGGCACAGTCAAGAGCTACACAGCGGAGTTCAATGCAGCGGCAGCCCGTACCAGCTTCTCTGACGAGGACAAGCGAGAACGTTACCGGCAAGGGCTTCCATACCGCATCAAAGACGAGTTCGCGATCACGGCACACGACATCTCAACCCTCTCCAAGGCCCAGTCAGTCGCCTTGAAGATGGATCAGCAACTGGCAACCCGAGCAGAAGAGAAGCCACGTGTCTTCTCCTACCGAAACCGCGGAGGGAGGATTGCCGCAACGGACGCTCAGGTCCCCTTCCATGGGACGTGTCGCGGCTGTAAGAAGTTCGGCCACAAGATCGCCAACTGCCCTGATCGTCAGAGGAATGGGCAGCAAGTTGCGTCGTCATCCACTCCTCCTGTCCCCCCCCAGCTCCCACCTCATCATCCAACTCGTCGGACGAGCTCGTTGCGCTTCGAGCGCAAATCAAGATGATGGAGGAACGCATTGCCACCCTGGCCGTGGCGAGGGAGCAGGAGGGTTTTTGATTCGAGCCGCACTCAACGCTGCGCGTGCGCGCTCTAGTACTAGTAGTCGATATGCCGTCCTGGACTCTCCATTTATATATGAATCAGATCACAGTGGACAACACTTTCATATTCCCATCCGGCTAATCGGCAAGCAGCGACAGAAAGACATCATCGCGATGGTGGACAGCGGGGCCACCACCAAGTTCATGAATAGACGATTTGTGAAGCAGAATAACGTTCAGACGAGGAAGTTGGCAAAGCCGATTCCTCTGTACAACATAGACGGGACAGAGAACCGAGATGGGACAATCTCGGAGGTGGCCGTACTCGACATGGCTGTTGGGGACCACCGAGAACGAGTGGTGTTCGTGGTGACAGACATCGGGGAGGAGGATGTTATCATTGGCCTGGACTGGCTGCGCGAACACAATCCTGACATCGATTGGGATCGTGGCTCGCTGCGCCTGTCACGATGTCCCAGTACGTGCTCGGCCCACCGGAAACCTGCAATGCTCGAGGGGACAAAGGCGTGTGATACGGGGGTCAGGCCTACGGCACGTTCGAGTCCACGAAGAGCAAGGAAGGCAAAGCGGGTCGGCAGTATCCGCGCGGCAGTAATGGTCGAGGAGGTAGAGGAACAACACACGGAGAATCCGAGTGTAGCGGAATGGGATGGCCAAGAGACTTCGCTACTGGACGCGTGGGCAGAGGGACGCACATTGCTCAACGCTCCCCAACTCTTCGTAGCGGCAGGCCACACGTATTCCCAGCAACTTGCAGAGATGGAGTACCAGAAGAGAGGAGCACCGCTACCTGTTGAACAAACAATCCCAGAGCAGTATCACGAATACCTCCGCGTGTTCTCCAAGGAAGCGTCAGAACGGCTGCCAGACCACCGCCCATATGACCACGCAATCGAACTCGTACCCGACGCGAAGATGTTCCACTCTAGGGTCTACCCCCTATCGCCTAACGAGCAGATCGAACTTGACAAGTTCATCAGCGAGAATCTCGCCAAGGGATACATCCGCGAGTCCAAGTCACCAATGTCCTCGCCGTTCTTCTTCGTCAAAAAGAAGGACGGAAGTCTGCGACCGGTACAGGACTACCGCCGACTGAATGACATAACGGTCAAGAACCGGTACCCGCTCCCTCTCATCTCCGAACTTATCGACCGCCTGAAATCAGCGAAGTACTTCACCAAGCTCGACATACGGTGGGGGTACAACAACATTCGCATCAAGACAGGCGATGAGTGGAAGGCGGCATTCGTGACCAACAGAGGCCTGTACGAACCCAACGTCATGTTCTTCGGACTTGCAAACTCCCCTAGTACATTCTCGGCATTCATGAACGACATCTTCAAGGACCTGATCGTACAGGGCTGCGTCACCATCTACCTCGACGATATCCTTATTCTGTCACAGGACCTCACGGAGCACCGTCGAGTGGTGAAGGAGGTGCTACGACGCCTACAGGAGCACGATCTGTTCTGCAAACCCGAGAAGTGTGAATTCGAGCAGCGCAAGGTGGAATACCTCGGAGTGGTTGTGTCAGAGAATCAGGTGGAAATGGACCCGGTGAAGGTCGCGGGAATTGCAGAATGGCCGGTACCAAAGAACGCGTCCGACGTCCGGAAGTTCCGAGGGTTTGCGAACTACTACCGCCGGTTCATCAAGGACTTCAGCGCGATCTGCAAACCACTCGACCGTCTCACCGGCAACGAACCATGGAGATGGGGTGAGGAGGAACAGAAGGCCTTTGACGAGCTCAAGCATCAGTTCACCACGAGTCCAATCCTAGCGATGTACGACCCCGACCGCAAAACCCGTGTGGAGGTGGATGCATCGGGATTCGCAACAGGTGCAGTCCTATCGCAGGAGGGAGCTGACGGCAAGTGGCACCCTGTCGCTTTTCACTCGGAGTCCATGAACGACGCGGAACGGAACTACGAGATCTATGACAAGGAGATGCTCGCAATCATTCGAGCCCTGCAGACCTGGCGCCACTACCTGGAAGGTCTCCCAAGCACGTTCGAGATTCAGTCCGACCACAAAAACCTCGAGTACTGGCGGACAGCGCGGAACCTGACACGCCGACAGGCTCGATGGGCACTCTTTCTGTCTCGATTCGACTTCACCATCTCGCACAAACCTGGAACCTCGAACGGCAAGGCGGATGCCCTATCCCGCCGGCCTGACTATCAGCGAGACGACTCCGACGACAACCTGGGTCGAGTACTTCTAACGCCAGACAAGTTCCGAATCCTCGCAACTCAGAGAGGACACCTGTCGACATCTCCGGACCGGGCTCTACTTCGACGCATCCGCGAGTGCTCGGAGCGTGAACAGACGGTGGTTGAAGCCTTGCGGCAGATCGAGCAGCTGGGACCCGCGCGACTCCACAACGACCTGGTGGACTGGAACGCGGAGGGCGACCTTCTCCTTTACAGAGGAAAGGTCTACGTGCCGAAGGACGACAACCTACGGGCAGAGATTGTACGCATCCACCACGATCTACCACCGGCGGGACACCCAGGGCAGTGGAAGACGGTGGAACTCGTGTCACGTAACTACTGGTGGCCGGGCATGACAAAGTTCGTAAAAGACTACGTCAACACCTGCGACACGTGCCGACGCGGAAAGGTGTCCCGCGGACCACCACAGGGACCTCTCCTCCCCAATGAGATCCCAGAAGGACCGTCACAGGTGGTGACCAGCGACTTCATTGTCGGACTACCTCGGGTCACAGTACGTGGACAGAAATACGACGCACTACATCTCATCGCCGATCGACACTCGAAGCTCATCCACTTGATTCCATGCGACGAAGAGATTGACACAAACGGAGCAGCAGACAACTTCATACGTGAACAGTTCCGGCTACACGGGTTACCACGCAAGATCATATCAGATCGAGGTCCACAGTTCGCCAGCAAACTCTTCCGTGCTGTCTTAAAGGGCATCGGTGTCAAAAGCGCGCTGTCAACCGCCTACCACCCACAGACCGACGGTCAGTCAGAACGCTGGAATCAGGAAATCGAGGCCTACCTACGGATGTTCTGCTCGAGGAGGCGCAACGACTGGATCAAATGGCTCCCCATTGCAGAGTTCGCGTTCAACTCGCACGTTCACTCATCCACAGGACACTCACCGTTCTACCTGACCTATGGGTACGAACCCTCATTCCACGTCCCTGCTCATCCGACCACAGTACCGACAGCAGACGAGCGCATTGCAGAGCTGGCAAAAGCACGAGAAGATGCAGCGGCAGCACTACGACTAGCCGCAGAACGGATGAAGGAGCACCATGACCGGCACATACGGGGAAGCCCTGACTTCAAGGAAGGACAGAAGGTCTGGCTCAACACGCGGAACCTACGCATCACAGGCATCCCTCGTAAACTCGTAGACCGTTACGCGGGACCGTACCAGATCAAGCGACGAGTCGGGAAGCTGGCCTATGAGCTAACTCTGCCAAAGGACCTCTCCATTCACCCCGTTTTCCACGTGTCTCTGCTTTTACCGCATCAGCAAAGCTCATTGCCGGATCGTCACCCGCCAGAGCCGAAGCCAATTGACGTAGAGGGCGAGGAGGAGTACGAGGTATCGGAAATCCTAGACTCTCGACGTCACGGGCGGGGGAAGGCGCTGCAGTATTTGGTGCACTGGAAGGGTTGGGGCCATGAGCACGACAGTTGGGAACCAGCCGCCAACCTAATGCACGCACCGGACGCGGTGACACGCTACTACAGGAAGTTTCCTAACGCGAGGTCGTGAGGACACGACCCTTGACGGGGGGTAATGTTACGAACACAGGCTCCCGGGCTACTCTTTTTCCTTTCCTAGGTTACCCCGTTTAGGCAACCTCCCCTTTTTGAACATCCTTTTGTTCTACTTACTTCGCTCTCACGCTATTGTTCCCCACACGCTATTGTTCGCTTCGTATATAGAGATCATGGCTGCCACCTGGAGACTCAGTTTCGACCTCTTGTCTCCAGGTGAGCCTCACTGTACTTCGCTCGTAGATACTCACTCAATACAGTCTTGTCTCCAGCCCTGATCGTCGAGCCTTGCTCCGCTCTCGCTGCACAAGTGCTCGTCGACGCCCCTGCTCGTCTCGTGAGTTCCCTCCCTTCGACGATCAGTCGTAACACTCATCAATTGTACCGTGCCAGACCTGGCCCACTTCTCCACAAGTAAGTAAGCGACTAAGAGGAGAGACATGTGACGATATGAGTCAGGCAGTACAAGGCTGACTCATAAGGAATAAAGTGATATCTAAAGAGAGAATAAAGAAATTAGTCATATGACAAGAAAGAAGCATCTGTAGTGTTGCAGAATGACAGAAGAAGGATAGAAGTGATGAAAGAATACAACATATCCTATGTACAGAACAAAGAATGAAAGATAAATGGTAAGCAAAGTAACCGGGAGAAGTATCATATGTGGATATGTCCATAGCGCCTAAATATTGACATCATTACATGGTGAGTGGGCAACGCAGCCTTCTGATTGGCTGTCCAAATATCCTGAATATTCTGAGGTTCAACAAGAGGTGGAGAGGACATCCCCCTTCTACCAATCAGACACCGGCGCCAGCTTTGCCGATGCAAGTAGCTTCAAGACAAGGATTCTTTGTCGAGGACTGTTGATCTGCAGTTAGCTGTACTCGTGCTACTCGCTCTGTGGTGTACTTGCTAAGCTGCCTCTCATATATCATTGTGCAATAGAAGTGTCGACTCCTAAGATTGGTCCAGAGCATTTCCAGCAGCTATCGTCACAGCGTGACAATCACGTGCAATGGGCGTTTTCTGACCTTTCCGACCTGAAACGGACAGATAACCAAGACAGTGTAAACCAGTTATACAAAGGTGTGTAGAGTACTAGTATCAAGTGCAGTACTATTAAGAGAGAGGCTGTAGATATCAGGACTATAGTAAGATGGTGTAAAGTAGGTAGTATGTGTCCGAGCCCATGACATTAACAAGTCACAGGTGGCATGCCTGCACGGTCAAGGTCTGCAAGAAGGGTGTCAGGGCATACCCTGTGGCTCCGGTATTCTTTTGCAGCCCACGCTGCTTGTTTTCCATCAAGGCCATGCCAATAGGCATCCATAAATCTGTGTGAGCATGTGTAGAACCTTTAAGACATGTCAGCAATCAGGCTGATGATGTAAATGATCTAGCTTACCTCTGGATGATGACATTGTGTTCAAGATCGGCCTCTGCTGATGAGGTAGCACACTTTCGGTACTCTCTTTTTGTGGTACCCCAGCACTGCTCAATACATTTGAGCTCATAATGGAACTGCGAGAGGAACAAGACAGTGAAGCCTCAACTTTTGCAGTGAGACTTGAGCAGGCTCTCGATGTCTCGGAAATCCGGCTGATTGAACAGAAGCCAGTGGCAGCAGCAATCGAGAGCAGGGGGCTTGCACTTAGACTCCGGGCATTGAGCCCATAAATTATGTGCATTTTGAAAGCCCCTCTCCTCTAAGATCCTGGCCATCCCTTGAAAGAGAGTAAGCCTTCGGTTATACTCGAGACAATGGTGCTCCCACTTACCTGATTTTCCTTAACAGCTTCCGAAAAGACTTCCTCGCATATAGGCCAAGGTTCTCGAGACCAACTCTTGCATGCTTCCCCTTGAGCGGCATTGGACTGCATAGCCCACACTATTTGTTGTGTGCTCTAGCACCCAGCCGTGTGGCGTAGGAATTCAGTTTGTTGATTATGGCCTATAGCACGTGCAGAAAGCTGCCCATGTACTGTAGCCATATCTACTTGGACCAGAGACACTCAAGAAACAATCAGAAACAGTCAAACTATAGCGAGTACATTGCTCTACAGATTGACCATCACAGATTCTATGTAGTGACTCTCTTTCTGAAGCCTTTGTTTTTCTGGACTTTTGCTCCTGCCAAAAGAGTGTATGCGTGACACATTTTGGTCACGTGATGCAGCTGGAAATGCTTTGGGCCCCCGGCCAATCTTACGATATCAGCTATCTATTATTGTGGAGGGAAATTCTATGTATCGTTGAGACAAATGAATTTTGGCGGGTCGACCATGGGCTTCTGATATTGTCATTGGTTCAATAAGTGTGAGACGACTACATACATCTGGGACACATTTCCAGTATGTCAACTGAGAGAAGTCCGTGGGGATGTCATGCATGATTGGGTGCGTACAGGGGAAAACAACAATTATCTTGTTTTATTGCCAGTAAGTGGCGACAAGCACTTCAGGCTTCGTTAGCCTGTCATAACCCCACCCCCCCCCCCCCCCCACGCGCCCAAACGAGCGCTGTGACAGGGGGACATATGAGAGTACCATTGTATACGATACAGACCTGGTGTTGTACCATTAAAATCCGGGTGTCCGTCGGTCCGAGCTTGTGATTTTGATCTCGCCCCTATAGCCGTCGGTGGTGTCAGGACGATAAGGGTGCAGATGCCTGCTTGATACATTCACTGTAAGTGCACAAGGACTGAAAAAAGTGTATCGAGTGTAAATCCTGTATTTACGTGACGACGGTGTTACGCTCTCGAGCGCGACTTTAAACGTAAAGCCTTTCTGGTGGTTAACTGGGCGTCTAGCTAGTCGATCGCTCTTGTCGAAGAGAGACACTTGCTGAGACTGAGGTGAGAGCGAGTATAACGATGCTTGGTTAGAGCCTAGGTTATTCACGAAGAGACTAAAAGCTGGGGAGTCGCTCTGAGGCGTCGTCCCTTATATACATGTCTGCATGCTGCGGGATAATGCTGCGTATGGTGAATGACTAAGTCGCTAAGTAATCCACAGTCCAAATGCACAGTCCGTAGTATGCACAGTACATAGGCTGACTAATAATGCACAGTCTACAGTAGGCACAGTAGACGTTCTGACTAATGGTACATAAAGAAAAACTGCTATAGTAATCGTACAACTGTCTTATCTGAGACCGGTACATGTAACAATCGTAACATCAGCTCCCCCTTTCTGTAGGGACGTCCTCGACCCTAACAGAAATAGTCTACAGAAGGAGAATTCCTGTAAACATAGAGATCCAGTCAGGGGAAAGCATACCAACGATCGTTGTGATGTGTCGATCCTCAACCGGTTCGTCCTCGATATCCCTCCAGGATGTTGTCTCCTGCTCTGTCATGCCGAGGGCCTCTCGATACCCCATAGGAGGAGCTCCATTGCGAAGGGGTTGGGTTACTAGGATGTTGAGCTGCCGCGCAATGAGGTCGTCGATGAGGATGGCTGCCTTTCGGCTTTGTTCTACGGTGGACTCCGGCCATCTTGCTCGATAGAGGGTCTCTACTCTCTCGACACGGATGGGGAAATGCATGTCGTCCGCAACAAAAATGTCGCCCGAGACGGTGATGAGTAAGAGGCGGTCGTTCCTGTCCAAACCTCGCATGAGACGAATCTGAACCTGTGAAGTTGCAGGTTCATCGAGTATCGCCACAGGAGCGGGTGGCGGAGGTGGGGAAGGGGACTGGTTGACGACCTTCGGAGCTTCTTCAGATTCATCGTTGTCGTCGGGGTACTCCAGGTCGTCGCCGACACAGCGCTCGTGGTCTCCGTAGTCGCTGACTGAAAGGAGATCCAACAGTTCCAGCGGTGGTAACGATTCCTCCGTTGTGGTGGTATGGGTGGACGAAGGAGAGGGGGGTACTTCGTCCTTGTACGGGTCCCAAGAAACCGGGGACCAGGTGGACGCGTGCCAGAATTTCTCCTCCTCCGGCAACTCCTTGTGTTCCCATTCTGGTTCTTGATAGTCGTCGATCCTCTTGGGATGTTCGAGGATGCTGGCGTTGGGGGAGTAACCGTGTTGACGACGGAGTGGGAGGAGGTCGTTAAGTGCTCGAGCGACGTCGGGAGTGGAGAGGGTTCCGATGATGTTCTCTGCTGCCTCGATGATCGCTTGGTAACCTTCCACCGCAACTTGCACGGCTTTCTCCTTCTCGCTCTTGGGGCCCCTACCTTAGGGAGGTAGTCTTTCAAGAGGGCGTAGGATGGGGCAGCGCGAGCGAGAGCCCGATAGGCCTGGACGTCGGTGATGGCATTGGGGATGTGGCGGAGCCGAGCTTCGACATGTCCGATGAGGTCCTTGTGGAGTATAACCCATCCGATGCGGTCGGATAGGGTACCGTTCTGGTCGTTAGAAACCGTGTGGCGAGGGAGATGGTTGTAGGAGATGATAGGACGGCAGGTTATGAATGCTGGGGGTTGTGGGATGCGAGAACGAGTCAGGCTCTGGTGAGCCTTGTTGTTGCGACGAGTGTGGAATGGGGCCATGGTAGAACGGTTCGCAGTTGGGTAGTGTGGGGCGTTGATGAGGTATGGGGAGTGAGTTGGTCTGCTCAGTCCAGTCGGTGCCTCTTTTTATAGTTTTTTAGAACGGTTTGCGCATGTTTAAGATGTCCCTCTGGTTCCCATGAATTTTCCGCCGCCGGCCATCCTTTCCATGCTATGAGATACTGTTTTTTGTTCCTTCTGGTCCTATGATCCAGTATTGCTTCTACTTCCCATTCTTCAGTCCCTTCTTCTTTGTCAGGTGAGAGCTCAGGTGGTGGTCGGATGTAATCTGGACCGTGTTCTCTCGTTATTTTGTATGGAGTGAGAAGCGCAGCATGAAAGACCGGGTGTATTTTCCATGCCTTGGGAAGTTGTAGCTCAAACGTGACTGGTCCTAAGACCTTTGTTATTGTAAAAGGTCCTACTCGTTTTGGTGCTAATTTCCGGGATGGGTATGGAAGTTTCAAGTTCTTTGAGTCGAGAAGAACTTGGTCGCCTTTCTTCATTGAGAACTGCGCAGTTGGAAGTCTTCGTGCCATTGCGGCCACAGCTTGTCCATGTGCAGCTATGGTATTTTCTCTTGCTTCTTGTAGATTCCTTAGTCGTTCCTCTGTGCTCGGATGTTTTTGGTTTGTCCTTATTGTTCCAATAGCTTCCGGTTGGAATCCATATAGAAGTTCGAACGGTGATTTTCCGGTGACTGAGTGTGTCCGCTGGTTGTGTGCAAACTCGAATTGGGGAAGTAACTTGGCCCAATTTTCTGGATGATTTGCACAGTATATCCTGAGGGATAGATCGAGTTCTTGATTTACTCGTTCTGTTTGTCCATCTGTTTGAGGATGATAAGCTGTACTAAGGGCCGTTTCAATGCCTAAACTTCGGTGTAGTTCTTTGAATGCCCTTGATATAAATTGTGGTCCTCGATCAGATATGACTTTTGCAGGTAGTCCAAACCAGCTATATACGTCCTTTTGAAGTATATCCATCGCCCCGTCGGCTGTGATATTTTTTGTACAAGGAGAGAATATTGCGGCTTTAGAGACGTCGTGATCTACCACTACTTGAATGGCGTTATATCCGTCTGACTCTGGAAGATCAGTGATATAGTCCATTGTGATAGTTCAAAATGGTCGAATGTCGCCACTATGTGGAATCGGCATAAGTCCTGGTTTGAGTGGGTGTGTGTTGACCTTGCATGTTTGACAGGTTGCGCAACCTTTAACATATTGTGTTATGAACTTGCGCATTCCTGGCCACATGAATTCTCGTTTCACCAACTCGTATGTCTTTTGTACTCCTGGATGTCCCATTACTGGAATATCGTGGTGTATCTTGACAATGTCGCGTCGTAGATCTTCGTCCGGAGGAACATAGACTCTGTTTTTAAACAGTAATAATCTGTCGTCCTCTGTCCAGTCTTTGTTCCTTGCTGTGATATTGTCAATAACCACTGATTCTCGAGTTTTGCTATCTCTGATCCGTTCCTGGAGCTCTACATTTACGGCTTTGGCGAAAATTTCTGGGGTTAACAAAACAACGTTCTCGTTGTCTTTTTCCCCCCCGTCATGCCCTGATCTCCGAGAAAGGGCGTCAGCTTGTGTGATTGTTTTTCCTGCTTGATGTCGGAGTAAAAGGTTAAATTCTGACAGGAACAACTGCCAACGTGCTTGTCTTCGGTTTAACTTTTGGGCTGTTCTGAAATATGTCAAATTCTTGTGATCAGTGATTATTTCTGTAGGATGTGGTGATCCTTGTAAGAAATGTCGCCATGCTTCTAGTGCTCTTATGATGGCGAGTAATTCTCTGTCATAGATTTGATAGTTTCGCTCTGCTGCGGTGAATGATTTGGATAGATATGCACATGGGTGCCACAATCCATCTGGACCTTGTTGTCGTAGGACTGCCCCTGTTGCTATCTTCGACGCATCACATTCCACTTGGAATGGTTTGTCTGGATCTGGAATTCTGAGAATAGGTTCTTCCGTAAACCGTTTCTTCAGTTCATCAAATGCTTTTTGACACTCCTCGTTCCAAAGGAAAATTTTCTCCTTCTTTGTTAAGGTGGTGAGAGGTCGTACTATCTTGGAGTAGTCTTTGATGAACCTTTGGTAGAAGTTACCAAACCCTAAAAACGCTTGAACTTGTTTTACGGTCTTTGGGGTTTCCCATTCTACGATGGCTTTGAGTTTTACTGGGTCCATAGCGACCATCCCTGGTTTGATGATTGAACCTAAGAATTCGACTTCTTGCATATCAAACTCGCACTTTTCTGCTTTCAGAAATAGATTGTGTTCCCGTAGTCTCTGTAAAACTCGCCGTGTTCTTTCATGATGTTCTTCCTTGTTGTCAGAGAAGATTAATATGTCATCCATGTAGATGACTATCCATCCCTCTTGTAACAAGTCATGAAAGATGTCGTTCATCATGTTTTGGAATGTTGCCGGTGCGTTGCACAGTCCAAAAAACATGACCGTTGGTTCGAATAGTCCTTCGGGTGTAATGAACGCTGCCTTCCACTGATCTCCTTCTTTAATCCGTACGTTGTTGTATCCTGCACGGACATCGAGTTTAGTGAATATTTTGGCTCCTTTTAATTTGTCGATGACTTCACTAATGAGCGGTAGTGGGTATGCGTTCTTGACCGTTCCTTCGTTGAGCGCTCTATAGTCTTGCACGGGTCTGAGACTACCATCTTTTTTCGTGACAAAGAAGAATGGTGATGCTAACGGAGATTTTGACTTTCGGATGTATCCTTTTGCTAAGTTTTCTTCGATGAACTTCTTGAGCTCCGTGCGTTCAGTCATGGTTAAAGGGTAAATCTTTCGCCATGACTTCTTGGTTTGCCAATCAAATTCTTTTTTGAATTCAATTGCATGATCCCACGGTCGACTTGGAGGAAACCGTTCTGCTGCCTTTTTCTCAAAGATTGCCTTGAAATCTTTGACAAAATTGGGCAATAGTTCGTCTATTGTCTTCGTAGGTTGGTCTTTTCTTGCAGCTATTGCTATTTTGGTGGTCTTGTTAACCTTTCGCAATTGCTGTGACCGATAAAGACGTTGTAGTACTCTTGAAGGATTGTGAGTCAATATTTCCTCATCGATGTCCTCTTCATCTATTTTAGTGTGTATGAACGACACCACTAAATCTTGGTGTTGAGGTTCCATGGGGAAATTCCACAGTCGTCCTTCCGGAGGGTCGTGTTTTAATTGGTAGTTGTGGATCTTCTGCTGTTCCTTGATGAGATGGGTTTTAAACTTGATGTTACCCGTTTCCCAGTCAATGGCAGGGTTGTACTTCCAGATCCATGGCGCGCCGAATAAAACATCGTCCCGTCCAATATCTGCAACATACCAGTTTGTTGGTAGTTTGGTGCCTTTGATGTTGAACGTTCCTTCAACTCTGCGTGTGATTGTTCCTTTCTTGTTAATGCTATCGTCAGCATTCCGGAACGTTAGTGGTTTTGGAAGCGGCACGGTTGGAAGATTGTATTTATCCACAATCTTTTGGTTGACTATAACCGCATCGGCCCCCGTATCAATGAGTCCTTGGATCTCGACGGCTTTATCTCCCACTTGCATGTGTCCGGGTATAAGCAGGGCATCGCGCCTCCGCTGTGTATTGGTTAATACGGTCACATGCAAGTCTGTAGGCAAGTCAGGCGTCGAATCTGCTTGCCCTACTGAAAATCCGAATTAAAGTCCGTGGCTCAAAGAGCCTTGATGCCGAGATTGTCCTCTTCTTCTTCGTCACTATCCTCTGTCAGATCATCTGAAGTTTCTTCGTTAACCTTTCTGATCTGACGGTTTAGTGGCTTTCCTGTGTTCTTCGGCTTTGCAGGACAGTTTCGGGCAATATGTCCCATCTTTCTACACCGGAAACATAGTCCCTTGTCTTGTAAGTCTTTCCGTTCCTTCTCTGTGAGTCTGTTGATCTTAACTTCAGACTCTTCTTCTGTGTTGACGACTTTAACCGTCTTTCTTGGCTGCCTAGCTTTCCGATTTTTTCGGTTTGCAAGAATCTTCTCCGTGAGTTGATAGTTGTGATCCAACTCTTTAGTTCTTGTCATCCATTCCGCTATGGTTATTGGTGCTGGGTAAGACAGCGCAATCTTCCTGAGTAGGTACTCTGGAAGCGCTTGTCGATATAAGACCACTTGTGCCGTGTGATCTAATATGTTTCCCTTGATGGCCAAATCCATGAATGTTGCGTTGAACTCGTCGACTGAGGAGTAATCTCTGAGTTGAATGGTGGCTAACTTGACCATTGAGTCGTTGGCTTCGTCTACTGGCGCAAATGTGGTTTGGAAGTTCTGTTTAAATGCAGCCCAGGTTCCAAATCCTCTAGGAACACCTGGCTGTATTTCCTCTTCCGCAAGCCTGATTGCTGTGTCCTTCCAGTAGTTGATGTTGTCTCCTTCCATGAAGGATAATGCTGTGGCGACCTTGGTGTAGTCGTTTGGGAAGTTGTGAGGTCGGGCGGTGAATAGAAGAAATAACTGGTTAAGGAAAGATCTAGTCTTGTTGCGATCGCCGTTGAAGACTTCGGGATCTTTGATCTTTCCTTTTCCTTGTGGAAGTAGTGGTTGTCCTGGTAGGTTGGCTTGTGGCCCCAGATTGAGAGAATTTCCTCCTCCTCCGCCACCACCGCCTCCACCACCTCCAGTGCCGCTACCGCTGCCTCCGCTTCCGCTTCCTCCTGTACCGCCTGTTTGTGTTGTGGTACCCGTTTGTGTAGTTGCAGTATTTTGTGTACTACTTGTTTGCGCTGTAGTACCTGTCTGTGTTGCTGCAGTGTTCGTTGTTGGTACTGTGGTGGTTTGTGGGTTTGAAACCACACCTCCTGTTGTGGTATCCGCTGGTGATGGCCAGAAAGGACCTCGGAAAGGCTCTTGCGAGAACAAGAACTGATGACCGGTTGAGATCGATTCTGTTGTCGACACCGTTGCTGTTCCCGACATGAATGATGGCTGTACTCTTCGAATAGGTGGGTCTTCGGGTGGAGTCAGATGTAGTATCTTGCCTTGCTCTAGTTCTATCTCTCGTTGTTTCCCTTTTTCTGTGATGGTTGTTTCTTCGGAAAGAACTGGTTCTACTTGATCCTCTTCGTCTTCTTCGTCAATATTTGACGATTTCAGATGAAATGGAAGACTACGAATAGTGTTAGGTTCTTCTGGTTCTGAAGGGGTTAGTACTTCGATAGTCGGGGTTAAAGGACTCCGGAGAGAAATAGAACTAATCCTTGGACTTGCTATACTTCCTGCGGGTGCAGGTGTTCTCTCGATTGGCGGTAAGTCTGGATTTGCTTGTTGGATCTTTGACTCTTGTGTTGTTTTAGGGATCTCGTGTCCTTTTGGGCGTGGGATATCCTTCGGAAGTTCCTTTGTGTTGTATCTGAGTGGGCAACGTGGATGTGTACAGTTGGTCCACCGTCCTGCTGTTTCTCGATAATGTTTATCTCTTTCTTTGTCTCCGTCGAACAGATGATATAATCGGTTACAAGTGTATGGTTTTGAAGTCATACACGTTGTGTGTTACAAAGGAAAACTTGATATAGCTTCTTGGCTCGCAAGTTGCTATGAAGTTTTGTTATATCTCTGTGTAGATCAGGATCTATCAGGTTTGCCGGACTGATGATCCTTTCAATGAGATAGTGGTGTTGATAGTCGAGGAACTGTGCGAAGTTTCGAGTGTATGGGATGGACTCGTTGACTTCCCTAGGTACTTCGTCGAGTGTTTCGATAACTTGTGCGAGGAGTTGGTAGGCTTTGTCGAAAGCTGAGTGGTACCTCTGTACAAGTTGTTCCCTCTTTAGAGCTTCGAGATTATCTGCTATAATCTGAAGTGCGTCGACTGCGTCTACTGGAACTTGCTGTTTCCTGTAGAATACGGCTGTTGTTGATGCTCTGTCTGTTTCTGTCTCTGCGTTGGCCAAATCGATGTTGCCTGATGTCGAGACTGTTTCTGCTGGTCTGAGTACGCCTTCCGCTACTCGTATGCTGCTGTTTGTGACTAAAGAGTTCTTATACTCTTGCCACTCTGGTGTTCTCTGAAAGTCGTGTACCGCGGTGTCTAGACTTGACGATGATGCTCCGTAGCTTTCCACAAGTGGGATATCTTTTGAGAACTGTCTTTGTCCGGGGAAAGGTGTTGCTGGTCTTTCCGATACGACTCCTGGGATAACTATCCTTGGTAACAATGGTAAGGGTTTGCTCCCTGTGATCGTTCTATCCTTCTGTCTCCGTAGAAGAGGATGGTCTATCCTTGTCTGTTCCGTGGTGTCTGGGTTCTTTTCCTTTCCTCTATCGAGCTAGGGAAGGAGTCTTCTGGGTCTTGGTTTGTGTGGGTTCTCTACACTTGGATAAGTGGAGAAGTAAAGCTTCTAGTCTAATGTTACGCTCTCGAGCGCGACTTTAAACGTAAAGCCTTTCTGGTGGTTAACTGGGCGTCTAGCTAGTCGATCGCTCTTGTCGAAGAGAGACACTTGCTGAGACTGAGGTGAGAGCGAGTATAACGATGCTTGGTTAGAGCCTAGGTTATTCACGAAGAGACTAAAAGCTGGGGAGTCGCTCTGAGGCGTCGTCCCTTATATACATGTCTGCATGCTGCGGGATAATGCTGCGTATGGTGAATGACTAAGTCGCTAAGTAATCCACAGTCCAAATGCACAGTCCGTAGTATGCACAGTACATAGGCTGACTAATAATGCACAGTCTACAGTAGGCACAGTAGACGTTCTGACTAATGGTACATAAAGAAAAACTGCTATAGTAATCGTACAACTGTCTTATCTGAGACCGGTACATGTAACAATCGTAACAGACGGTGTAGAGTCTGAATATTCATGGATGCACGGAATATGTTCAGTCAGTATTGGTAAAACATTTTCAATGGACGTCCCATTGTTTGGTATGATGCAATCAAAATGTCCATAAATTGATTTGCTTGTCGCGGAAATGTATGATGCAGTATATACTATGGATACAGCAAGACGAGGAGGCGGAAGGCAGCGTAGCAAGCGTGACTAGATGTGAATACGAGTAAATGTATGCAAAATGATGCGGTAGGACGGGCAAGGGTATGAGAATGTGCAGGACAGTCAGTATAGCAACAACAAGATGAGCGGACAGAAGTGTACAGGAGGATGATGCGAGGTATTGCGAGCCCTATTGATACAGCAAGATGAGATATACGGAGGGAGGGATCACGGCCATGTCGAGTTCTTCTCATAGAATTTCTGCCACGGGAACACGACAACACGCCTGTCCTCAGAAGAGGGCTTGACAGGTGTGTTGTCAGGAGTAGGGTATAGCTTGAGGTCATCCGCAAGCACTGCCGCCATACCTCTGACGAGGGAGTCAGGACGAGATGTGAGGTGAAAAGAAAAAGTACCTACTGGCTCCAGACCGCGTGCAGCTTAGCCGGGTCTGAGCCGTACTTCTCTTGGAACTCCTGACGTGAAGTGAGCATGCTGTCGTCGACAAAAACCCAATACTGCTTCTTCTTGTAGGCCTTGTCGTTCTTGTCATTCTGCTTTTCCACAGCTCCGGAAGACTCGTCCTCAGCGTTCACGTCTGCATCGTCTTCCGGACTGTTCGGGATGTCAACAGTGGAGGGTGTTGTGGGGGCACTAGACTGAGAAGCGCTCTTGCTGTCCTGCTGCTCGGAGAAGATAACAAACAGGGCTCGCTGTGCAACGATATGTTAGTATAGATCACGAGACATTTGGTTAGTACGTACCAGCCATGCAATGCGCTCCATGTGAGTGCTGCGCAGCTCAATGCTGAGGTTAGGAGGGAGCATCGCTCGTGACAGCGCAATCAGGTTCTGCCCGCCCTTCCTCTTCTTTGCCAACGATGACTGGATCTTGGTCTTGAGGTGACCCCGGGCACGACAGAGAAGACGAGTGATGAGCTCGCTGAGCTTGCTGAGGACGTCTGCATCAGTGACCATGTCCTCGGGGACGGTGAACTCCTCTGGGTTCATAGCGATGAGCGACTGTAGGAAGTAAGTAAGTAAAGTGTATCATCAACGGCAACGATCGACATACCATGGTATGCAGATGGATGCCGTGGAGATACGCGGTTATATTGGGGGAGAGGAGGAGTCTGATGAGACGGTTGGTGACGGTCGTCTGAGGCTGTTTGAGCCATGGGGTGACGGCGGATGGAAGGCGAATGGGACGTACGCAACATTCCTTGTCTTGAAGCTTGACGAGATTCTTATATTTCCTTTGGATACGGCGTGCTGAGAGAATGGCGATGTGGGATGTGAGAACCATGGTGGCCAAGTCGGTGGCCTGGAGGCGGTCAAGGACGATGTGGTACAAATGAAGTCAGTGACTTACACGTGTAACCTCCTCCAATGCGCCCTCGGGCAGGTTGAAAGCCAACGTAAGATGGTGAGCGTAAGTCTTGAGACGCTTCTGGGTGTGTGTGTTGAACATGCCGAATGTGTCGTTGTTGAAGCTATCGTTACCATCCGGTGCCGGAGACAAGGGCAAGAAAAGGGGGTACTGGTCGGACACAGTAGAAAGAGAGTCGAGTGCCCGCAGTTGGTTGAGAGGTGGTGGTGACGGGTCGGAGTCGCTGGGTGAGTTGAAGATGGTACGGAGCGTGCTAATCATAATGCGGGGGGGAGCCATGACGAGCCATACATCAGAGAAAGACAGAGGAGAGAAGCTGGAGACGACGGACAAGAGATGGATGAGTGGGCAGAGTGAACAGAGGAGAACGGAGGACAAGTGCACTGGCACATGAGCACCTGCACTCAATTGTTTGGCGCTGTTTGTGGCGCGCCAATCGGGTGGCCCGGGAGCTCTGATGCAAATGTTTGCTGTGTCTGCAGTATCATTGCGAGGGAGGAGGTGGGGCAGAATTGTGTGGTGGCCCCAGTTGGAAGCGGCTCTCATCTGAAGGTGGAGGAGACTGCCATGGAATAAACTGCATCTGTTGCCCAGGCTGAGGAAAGAGTGCACTGCCAGCACCACCAGCCTGAGGTGGACTTAGACTCGGAGCATATCCTGATAGTTTTGGATGGAGTGAGTGTTCAGTAGCCACATGTTGACAGCCTTGTTATGTCCTGCAATTTTGTGAGTGGCAGATGAGACTTGTCGTTCTTGCAAAATGGCCTTCTTCACCACATCCAAGCACCCTCCAGCATCACAATCATGCTGAATGTTGACGACACAACACACATTCTGTGTTTGTATTGTCATCAAAGTCAGAAGGCAAGCACAAATAAACAGCCTGAGGTTGCAATTTCCTGAAGGCCTCACCACTGTCTTGACATCTGTTATTGTAAGACGTGGGAGATTCAACTTGTGATGGCGAGTAGGGAGGAAGCTGAGAAGCTGGACTGCAACATATTGGACGAGGCCATCATCACTAGAGTCTGGAACAAGGAGTTCAAGAATTTTTGCCACAGTTCGCTATCATAAGATGTTAATGGGTATGATTCATGAATAGACAGATTTACTTACACCATGTGGTGTTGTGATAGTCACATAGCTATCAATCTTTGCTTGTTTGCCTTGAACAGTTGTCATAGAGAGCCCTTGACAAAAGTTTTGCTGAGATAATCTCTGAGCAAGTTCAAAATCTTGTGTCCGAAGTATAGACACTGCTTGTGTTGTTGCACCGTTGATAGAGAATTGTGAACTTGATGTGTCTGAAGTCGCCGGAGGATATCTTACTGTACTTGAGTTCAAAATCAGTTGCATTCTAATAAATTAATTAGTAGGACATACCCGGAGACTTCGGTGACGGTGCCTTCCATAGTCCCAAGAACTCAGCATGTTCTGGATGTTTCTTTTCGTAGCTAAGAATCAAGGGCCCTGCCTGTACCCATCGGTTTATGCTGCTATTGTACCAGTAGCCACCAGTAGCAATGTGCTTAATGATATCATGAGTAGCAAAGGCATTGCAAGAGTCACGGCTGGGTGCTTGTCTGTTGCTGTAGATTGAAGTGAGCCGGAAGACGTGATTGAAACTCTCGTACCGTTCAGTCGAAAAGAGAATAGCTGGACCGTGTCGCCTGATGTAGAATGGAAGATGAACCAAGAAGTGAAGCTTTGACTTTGAGATGAGCATGCTAGGAGCGCACTGCGCAGTGATGTTAAGCAAGTCTTCAATAGTACGTGACAGATCAGCTTGCCGGATGATAATCAGTATATATGAATAAATGCATAGATGAGTAAATGGTCAAACCAAATAGACTTTGAGATTCTTTATCTCAGTATGCCATAGGAGCACCACCAGTTTGCCGATTGTGTTCCAGGCTTGAAGACGATAGGAGGGCACTAGATCATAGACCACAAACAACATGAGCTGAGCAAGACTCTTGAAATGCTTCCCGATCAGGCCGCCTCTGTACTGGCATATATATTCAGTGTTCATGGCCGGTGCATTGAGACCTTCAGTGCTGAGTGCTGTGAGACGCATAGTTCCATGGCCTTTGCTTTGTCGATGATCATGACTGTCTGGCTCCAGTAGTACTTGACGATCCCAAGTAGGAAGGTATGGAGCACCTCTGTTGGCGTGTCAAGATGTATATTGATACCTAACCAGTCGCTGCATATGAGTCTGTGTCATATTATAAAGTCTGACTTGGGCACTTACTTGGCATGCCTAGAAGAGGGTTAATATAGTCTTCTATCGATGTTCCAGGTCTGAGGAGGTCTTCGAGTGCATCTTCTAGTTGCTTTCGGACTTCAGCTTTGTTGATCTAAGAGTGCCTGGAGAACGAAGCACGAATGGACTTTCCAAGTTCAGCTAAAGTGTTGAGTATTGCCTTTGTACCTGAGTCTGAGATACCAATCTTTGAAGTAGCATTTCTTAACTTTTCAGATGCGCCAGGAAGATATGCCATCTTGATTTGAGACAGAATCTCTTTCTTGGTCTTCTCCGGTGTTCGAAAGTTACCAGCCTGTGAAAAGATAAGACATTGAACTCAGCTGATAAAGTATATATCACAGACCTTGAAAAGTGCTTTGAAACCTTCTAGTGACTCCTTCTCGTCCTTCGTACCTCCGACCTCACAGGTCCGGCAGAATAAATTACATCTCAAGCCGCCATGACTACATTCCTCAGCTTGCATTGGGTTGTCACCAGCGAGGAGTAGTGCATATGGGCAGAGAAGAATTTCTTCATTCGCCATACAATCCCAAGCGTCTACACCCTGTTCAGCTGCCATGCTGACATATGGTTCAAAGTCAGCTTGATGTGAATATGGTCTACAAAGGTTAACACACCTGATAGACTCTTTCATGGCAGCCATCAGCTCCATTGGTGCGACATGCGGCAAAGACGTCACAAATCGTACGCAAAACTCCTTCTCAACCATCTCTCGAGGGAGGTTTGCGTTAGACATATATATGACGTGGTGTTTGTTCCATTGCTTGGAAATGTTTCCTGACACATCATCCATGAAGACAATGAGTGGTACTCCATACACCATACATCCTCTAGCCTTTTCACACAAAGGATGAGGCAATTTGCTTGCGTATTCGGCAGAGGTTTCTATATATGATATTATGAGTATGAATATGTGCTTTGGAAAGCATTGACCATACCTGCAAAGCCACATAACAAAGCATCTCGTTCAAGCAGCTGTTGATAGGACAGGGAAAAGGTATCCACCAGCACTATAACACTTTTATTATCGACCGCAAAGCCAGTCTATATAGAAGTGAGACTTCAAGTCAACATCAATCAATGCAGCAATGTTACGTACTGAAGTTTGTTGTGCCATGTTGCCAGATGCACAAAGTTTGTGAACTGTACGAGGTTGACCAGATGTCTCTGAGTTGCTTGTAGGGCCCGATGTAGAGGTGGCTGATGCAGGAGATGATACTGGAACAGGATAGTAGAAAAATCACTCAGGTATGAAGTAGGAGTGATCAGTTCTCCGTAGCAGCTCGTAGACAAAGAAGACCTTGTTGTTGACTATGACTGCCGGAGCTACAATATCACCAAGGAGATCATTGAGCAACTTGTCACCATGGTGCACCTGCAACATATGCCCTTCAGGAGAATAGACTGGGTAGTCCAACATTGTTGGTCTTGTGATAGGATTGCTATAATCCTAGACAAAATATTTGAGCAACTCCCAAGAGGTACAGATAATAAGTGAATGACCTTGCCAATTGCACTAGAAACATCATTGATATAGAAGACATTGCCGGACAGTGACACGACTTTCCGAGTAGGATCTCCGACAAGGTCTCGGATCCGATCTGCTATCTTCTTGAGCGAATACTTTGATGGCACATTTGTAGTGTTCATCCCTTTCGCTCATTGAAGAATTGCATCTTTCTGTGCATCCAAGAAGCGCAGTGTCACAGAGCTGAACAAGGTGTGAGTGAGAGATGTCTGCAACGGTAATCATTTATATGCTAGTAAGAAGCTATGCTGTAGTACCGGTAGTAGTATTTATCACATACCGACATGTCCGGCCAGGGATATGTTGGGCAGTCCGGAGAGATGTAGGCTGAGCTTGATGTTGTGGGTACAGTGCGGGATTGTGCTAAGGTACTCCAAACAGCTATAGGATAGAGTATAAGTCATAGTAATAATGTAGAATATATGAGTATGCTATATACCGTGCGGTAGTTGTACTCTGGCATTCTCTTGAGGTGCGGTTGGAGCAGCCTGTTCATCAGGGTCAAGTTGTTCAACCTCCTCGCCTTCGTTCTCAGTGGCAAAGTCTTCTGGCAACTCTTTGATACCATTGCCTTTCTTGAATAGCAGCTCGGAGGGACCAGTCTCAGAATCAAAAGGCTCGTGGTCGGAGTTATCAGCCTCAGCCATGAATGCGTCAAATAGAGCTGGGCCGAGATCTTTGTGGTCGTTCGAAGATGCTGCATCGAGGTCTATTATGCAGTTGATAGTTGACTCCCACATAGACGAGAGCTCAGCGTGGTCATCAGTGATAACTACTGTAGGGTCGTCCTCAGCCATTGGACTCGGAGATCTGCTGCTAGTATTGGATGTGCTCGTAGAAGGAGGCATAGCCTGCGGTGATGCGAGGTGATCGGAGGTGAACATGGGAAAATCAGAGTCAGCAGGAGCAGGCTGCTGAGAAAGAGAACCAGGTGACAAGGGTTGTTGCAGGTTGACTTGAATCGGGGTGTGAATAGGTGCGGCCATCTGAGGCTGCGAGCATGAGGAAGAGACGGACACCGGTGGCTGCAGTAAATATATATGCACAGTAATGACAGTAGAGATGATACTCACAAGATTTATACCAAACAGTGGCGAGCTCTGAGATGATAGGATAGGCGGCGGGCCTTGAGACGGCGGCTTGTTTGATAAAGATGGCAAGGGCTGCACAGGTGAGTAGGATTATTGTTAAGTGGACGGAAGAGTTGAGTAACTAGCTTGCTTACTGATGAAGTAGACGGAGCAGACAGGGAGGGGCCTCCAAGGTGTTGGCTGAGGTATGGCAGAGGGGGTGTCGGGGCTCTTTGCACGAAACCACTTGCACTGGCAACACTACAGCGGCTGAGCGCACGCATGTGCTCTTGGGTGGCACAGTGAGAGTATAGATGCTTCTTGTTGACTATGCGAGCAGATCCATCCCTCTTTGGCGGGCATACCACACATCTGTATTCTATCCCTCCCGGAAGTGGAACAATATCTGACAATGGCAGCACCGTGAATTTGAGTGGTTAATTAATACTGTGATTGCCGAGTGAGCTAGAACTAAGTACTCACCGTTTCTACGGACTAGCTCATTTATATTGGCTGTAGACATTGAGAGTGAGCTACTGTTTGGGAGTGTGAGAGCTGATTTTTTGCGCAGAGGAGGAGGAGGAGGAGGAGAAGGGACTTGTGAGCATGCACTGGCGGTGCAGGAGACTTGCAGTGTGGATGCAGCCACATATGATGTGCTCTCCCACGCACTGGCCAGGTGTCACCCCCTTCGATGCACAAGTTGACGTGCAACCACCTCCACCATCATCGACCACCAACATCATCCTTGCTGCTCATGCCCGCCATCCTCTCTGCCACTACCTCTTTTCTTGGAACAGTTCACGCCAACGGCAAGCTACCTCAGCTTGACTTCACGATCTCTTTCCTCGGCCATATCTCGGAAGGCCTTACCGCGAAAAAATGTTGTAAGTCAAATGCCCCCTTTCCCTCGTTATGTGCTGATTCTCCCTCCTGTGGCAGCCATTTCAGATCTCCATCACTGTTCCCCATGAATACGGAGTCCACGCTTTCCCTCTCATCCAGCTCACTCCGGAGCTACCGACCATCAATGATGGTGTCAAGAAGTATTCTGCACCGGATCAGGACATTGTCAGTAGACCCCGCCTCTCGTACATGCTATCACAAACTGATCTTGCACAGATCCGTAAAACCGTCTCCAAATATCCTCCCCCCTTCCTTCCTCTACCTCCAACCTTTCAACCATCCAACCGGGTGAGCTGGATTCAGCTCCACCACGACATCGTTCAGTGGATGCTCAGCTACCTCATAGATCGTGAGTTGAAGACGTGGGAGTGGGCACACGATGCCTACTGAATCGCCTTTGTGGGAGCACATCCCGAGTTTCCGCAGGGAGAATGGGGGATGTGGGACTACAGGGTGGGGTTCGATGGGTGCTTCATCAAGCAGCGGATCGAGCAGAGAGCTGGCATCCCGGACGGCTGGAAGGGTTCTGCAGATATCGTATGGGAGGAAATGCTAGCACACTTCCGCCAGTATGTCTGGTTCCTTCTCCAAATTGTGTATCATGTTATGCTGCTGTTGTTTTAGTGTTACTTGTGCTACTCACTATGATGTACTTGCTAGGCCCTCTATTTCATACTTGAGTGTGCTAGCGCGCGCCCTGCTTTCGTCTTGTTCACCTATAACATGCTACACAGTGTCGGTGAGGGAAACTGCATGTACCGCCAAGACAAATATATTTTGTCGGGTGGATATTGGACTGCTCGGCTTCATACGATATACTGCGGCGTGATAGGAGCGGGTCCGACATTTCTATTGGTACAATAAATGTGAGACACTTAGGTATATATTGAATGTACATGGGGGTGAAATCCAGGCGAAGTCCATGGGATATAGCGCTCGATTGAGCGTGTATATGGCAGGCTAACGAAGCCTGTTTGTTGTGATGATCAGGTGATGCGGAGTCTGTGTACTGGCGGAGGCCTGTGCTCGTAGTGTTGCCGCAGAGTGGAGTCGGAGTCACCCTGGGGTGTCGCCTATCAACTCCGACACACTCCAGAGTATGTCAGAGTGATGGCAATGTGATTATGTCAGGATATGTATACCACAATAGGAAGGCTCGAGTCGGGAGGCGTGACAGTCGGGCGTCGAGCCCAGCATACTAGTAATAGTATCGTTGTGAGTGTACCATTTGATTACAGTCGTACTATGTTACGAACACAGGCTCCCGGGCTACTCTTTTTCCTTTCCTAGGTTACCCCGTTTAGGCAACTTCCCCTTTTCGGACATCCTTTTGTTCTACTTACTTCGCTCTCATGCTATTGTTTCCCACACGCTATTGTTCGCTTCGTATATAGAGATCATGGCTGCCACCTGGAGACTCAGTTTCGACCTCTTGTCTCCAGGTGAGCCTCACTGTACTTCACTCGTAGATACTCACTTAATACAGTCCTGTCTCCAGCCCTGATTGTCGAGCCTTGCTCCGCTCTCGCTGCACAAGTGCTCGTCGATGCCCCTGCTCGTCTTGTGAGTTCCCTCCCTTCGACGATCAGTCGTAACATTAGGTCAAAACTTCAAACACGAGCACTGGGGTACCCTTCCCTTACCCCCCCCCCCCCCCACTTCCCACCCTGCGCAAAAAGACTCTGACGTCCCCTGCTGCTCGGTGACCCCGCAGAACTTGGTGTTCACGGTGGTGCTTCATCCTGGCTCCCCCACGGTGCTGCAGGTACTGGACACACGCGTTCCATCACGCAGCAGTTGAGGACCACGCCTACAACCCAGAAGAAAAGAAATTCTACGTCTGCGAGCAGCAGCCGTGTGACAATCGATACGAGTCATTCCTTACCGCGCCAAACGGCCCTTATCGCAAGCCCACCCAGGAGAACAGTGAGCTCATCGTACAGAGAAAGGAACATCCTCCCCCTCCTCCCACTCGTGACCCTTCCAGACCCCCTATCCGAGAAGCAGCTAGCCGAGCAGTCAGCCAACCTGGCAGCCGACACCCTACCCCGCCTCCCGCATCTCCAAGCCTCCCAGGCCTTACGCTCGTAGCAGAACGTCTCGAACAAAGACGTGCATCACTACCACGTGAGCCTACCATCTCCCTCGATTCTCCGCCTCCTATCCCCGCAAGATCCCCAGCTCGAACCCAATCATCGGAATCGTCGGGAAGGAGCTCCCCCAGCATGACAACCCCATCCATCGACATATCCCGGCTTGTTTCCAGCCTAGCTCCTCGCGAGTACGATGGAGCAAGTGCACAAGAAGGCCTCGCCTTCGTAAGCAGTGCCGGGATGTACTACGGCATCCTGATTCAAGGCGGTGTGGTCAAAAACATCACCTGGATGATGGTGTTGAACTGGCTCACCGGTGACGCAGCTAAGTGGGCCAATCCTCACATCGTCACTGCCGCAACCACCGCACCGTGGACGGACGTGGCTGAGTTCGCCGACGCATTCAAGGCGCAGTTCTGCGCAGTCGACGACAAAGAAGCGGCCGTAGCGGAACTCGTCAAGTTGTGCAAGATGTCGCACAAGCTCGGCACAGTGAAGAACTACACAGCGGAGTTCAATGCAGCAGCAGCTCGTACCAGCTTCTCCGACAAGGACAAGCGAGAACGTTACCGGCAAGGGCTTCCATACCGCATCAAGGACGAGTTCGCGATCACGGCACACGACATCTCGACCCTCTCCAAGGCCCAGTCAGTCGCCTTGAAGATGGATCAGCAACTGGCGACCCGAGCAGAAGAGAAGCCACGTGTCTTCTCCTACCAAAACCGCGGAGGGAAGATTGCCGCAACGGACACTCAGGTCCCCTTCCATGGGACGTGTCACGGCTGTAAGAAGTTCGGTCACAAGGTCGCCAACTGCCCTGATCGTCAGAGGAACGGGCAGCAAGTCGCGTTGTCGTCCACTCCTCCTGTCCCTCCCCCAGCTCCCACCTCATCATTCAACTTGTCGGACGAGCTTGTCGCGCTTCGAGCGCAAATCAAGATGATGGAGGAACACATTGCCGCCTTGGCCGTGGCGAGGGAGCAGGAGGGTTTTTGATTCGAGCCGCACTCAACGCTGTGCGTGCGCGCTCTAGTACTAGTAGTCGATACGCCGTCTTGGAATCTCCATTTGTATATGAAGTAGATCACAGTGGGCAACACTTTCATATTCCCATCCGGCTAATCGGCAAGCGGCAACAGAAAGACATCACCGCGATGGTGGACAGCGGGGCCACCACCAAGTTCATGAATAGACGATTTGTAAGGCAGAATAATGTTCAGACGAGGAAGTTGGCAAAGCCGATTCCTCTGTACAACATAGATGGGACAGAGAACCGAGATGGGACGATCTCGGAGGTGGCCGTACTCGACATGGCTGTTGGGGATCACCGAGAACGAGTGGTGTTCGTGGTGACAGACATCGGGGAGGATGTTATCATCAGCCTGGACTGGCTGCGCGAACACAATCCTGACATCGATTGGGATCGTGGCTTGCTGCGCCTGTCACGGTGTCCCAGTATGTGCTCGGCCCACCGGAAACCTGCAATGCTCGAGGGGACAAAGGCGTGTGATACGGGGGTCAGGCCTACGGCACGTTCGAGTCCACGAAGAGCAAGGAAGGCAAAGCGGGTCGGCAGTATCCGCGCGGCAGTAATGGTCAAGGAGGTAGAGGAACAACACACGGAGAATCCGAGCGTAGCGGAATGGGATGGCCAAGAGACTTTGCTACTGGACACGTGGGCAGAGGGACGCACACTGCTCAACGCTCCCCAACTCTTCGTAGTGGCAGGCCACACGTATTCCCAGCAACTTGCAGAGATGGAGTACCAGAAGAGAGGAGCACCGCTGCCTGTTGAACAAACAATCCCAGAGCAGTATCACGAATATCTCCGCGTGTTCTCCAAGGAAGCGTCAGAACGGCTGCCAAACCACCGCCCATACGACCACGCAATCGAACTCGTACCCGACGCGAAGATGTTCCACTCTAGGGTCTATCCCCTATCACCTAACGAGCAGATCGAACTTGACAAGTTCATCAGCGAGAATCTCGCCAAGGGATACATCCGCGAGTCCAAGTCACCAATGTCCTCACCGTTCTTCTTTGTCAAAAAGAAGGACGGAAGTCTGCGACCGGTACAGGACTACCGCCGACTGAATGACATAACAGTCAAGAACCGGTACCCGCTCCCTCTCATCTCTGATCTTATCGACCATCTGAAATCAGCGAAGTACTTCACCAAGCTTGACATATGGTGGGGGTACAATAATATTCGCATCAAGACAGGTGATGAGTGGAAGGCGGCGTTCGTGACCAACAGAGTGTAAGCACGCCATGCGCGCTTACAGCGCGTGCTCTGTTTGGTCCAGTACTTAGCGCCCCTACATATACTTCCGCGAACCTTCGCATTGCGTTCCTCAGTCTCTTCCGAACGCAATCAGACTTCGTTCCTGTTACGTTCGAGTGTTGCCAGACACCTGGCTTCCACTTTTTTTTTAACACCAAACGAACTCGACTGCTCTTCAGCGCAACCCTCCTCAACCGCACTAGCCGTTCAAGGGATACAGCCTACCGTCGAGGAGCCAAGGCCCTCGGGAGCTACCCACACCGTGTCGTCACCGCCTGCTGTCCGTACGAGAGCGCGCTCCCGCGCACTTCGAGCCTCCGCCATCGTCGTCGAGCCATTCCCATTCGCGGAGCTCAGCGATAGCGAACTCACCCAACTGGTCTATCCGCGTCGTGAGTCCCAGGAGTCATCCCCACTGTCTTCCATCCCCATCTCCCTCTCCACATCCTCTCTCTCTTCCGTCTCCTCCATCTCCTCCTCCGAAGACTCGCAACCGTCAGAAGACGCGCATATAGTCCATAGTCAACCGCATATAGTCATCGCCCCTCGCCCACTGTCCCTTTCCTCGTCCTCTTCCGACTCCCACACGTCCTTGTCCTCTGAACCCGCATACAACCCGACCTCCGACATGTCGCACGTAGACGCGACTGTCACCACGCATTCAAAGGGTGTCCCGACCCTCTCCGAGGGCAGGATCACCATCGCCGCTTTGAACGCTTGGGAAGTGGGGTGCACGCACTACTTTTGGGACAAGGACATCGAGAAGGCCAACCAGGTCTTCAAGGCCGGTCGAGGGCTCGCGAACGAAATCGTCCTTGATTGGTATCTCAACGACCAAGAACGTTTCAATGAAATGACGTTCAAAGACTTCATGGTGGCTGTCCGCCAACGGTTCCTCCCCAAGGGGTGGGACCTGACTCTACACTCCGAGATCTTCGACACTAAGCAAAGCCGCGATGACACGTTCGACGACTTTGTCCTCAGCATCGAACGCCTCAATGCCCGCCTCCGCTCCTCTGACTTGAAGCTCACCGACACCGCTCTCCGCGCAGTGCTCGTGGCCAACATGCACAAGTCCCTTTGCATTCTCGTCGGCAATCCCGCCACAATGAACATCGAGGACTATGTCCAATGGAAGGTGTCCGTCTCGGCCGCCGATCAGGGTCGTCTCCAAAACCTTGCTAGCATCACCGAGGCTGTTGCGGGTTCCCGCATCGCCACCAAACGCCCCGCCACGACCACGCCGTCCTCTTATGGAAGCACCTCCAACACCGGCAAGACCTCTCTCCCCAAACTCACTCCGGAAGAGCGAAGGCTGCTCGACCGCCACGAAGGTTGTTACAAATGCCGCCGCTTCTATGCTGGTCACACCGCATCCGTCTGCAAGGTCGGCTTCCCCGACGCGGCCAAGTACAAGCCGCTCACCGAACAGGACGCTTCCGCGGCACGCACTTCAGGTGGCCGCACGGGAAAGGAGAACCTTAGGCCCAAGACGGTTGCTGCTGTCGACTTCTGCGTCGACGACTCCATCGACACAGCCATCGCCGCTGTGGGCACTCGCACCGTCTCTCCTCTCGCGTCTACCTCTGGGGTCTTAGGCAACGGCTCCGACTCTTCTGAGTCCGACGACTCCTTGTGCGTAACACCCCTCTTTGCAAAACACATGATTCTGCCCGCATGCGTCCCCTCCTCTTTCGATTGTCCGATTCTACAGATGCTGATCAACAGTGGATCTTCCGCAGTATTAATTAGAGACGACATCGCTCACCTACTCAAACTCCGCCGCCACAAACTCTCCGAACCTTTCCCGCTGGGCAACGCGTGGGGAGTGGGAGGCGAAACTGCGTGTGAATGGGTGAAGCTGTCTGTTGTATTGCCGGACAATTCTTGGTCCTCTGTCTCCTGTCGCGCCATTGTCGTCCCATCTCTCTGCACGCCTGTACTTTTAGGAAAGCCATTTCTAGAATCCAATCACATTGTCGAGGACCATGCCGTTCGAACTCTTCTTGACAAGAAGACCGGACGAGACCTACTCGCGACGCCCCCTCCCCCCCCTCCGGTCGCCCCCTCACCTACTGACCGCCGCACGACTGCACGCAAACATGCTATTGCCGCCTCCGATGCTGACCGCATCAAGCACCTCCACTTCCTACGCGAACTCGAAGACCGCACGCGCCTCCGCCGCATCGCCGCCAACAACTCTTGCCCCGAGTCTGCCGAGCGCGTTTGCGCAGCGGTTCGCGCACGAGTCGAGACCCTTGCCTTCGAGGAGCGATTGCTCCGGGAGAACCACGACTTCAAACGGGAGTTTGCCGACCTCTTCCCGGATGACATCCCCCATCTCGATGAACTTCCACAGGATGTATATCATCGCTTCGTACTGAAGGATGCGAACATGGTGATCGCGCACTGTCAGTACAAGTGTCAGAAGAAGTATCGAGAGGTTTGGAAACAGCTCCTCGAGCAGCACATCGCCGCTGGCCGTCTCCGCGAATCCGACAGCCCATACGCGTCACCTGCCTTCCTCATACCCAAATCCGACCCCACGGCAGCTCCTCGATGGGTCAACAACTATTGCGCATTGAACGCGAACACCGTACCCGATATGCACCCCCTTCCTAAAATCTCGGACATTCTCGCGGACTGCGCGAAAGGCACGATCTGGGGTAAGATCGATATGACGAACTCGTTCTTCCAGACCCGCGTACACCCTGACGACATTAAGTACACGGCGGTAACCGCTCCTTTCGGACTTTACGAGTGGACCGTGATGCCCCAAGGTTGCCGGAACGCGCTGTCCACTCATCAGCGCCGCATGTTCTCGGCTCTTCGTCCTTTCATCGGAAAGATCTGTCACGTATATCTTGACGACATAATCATCTGGTCTCAGACACTCGACGAACACCGCCGTAACGTCCACACGATCCTGGAAGCTCTCCGCACCGCTAAGCTCTATTGCTCAGACAAGAAGACCCACCTCTTCCTCACGGAGATCGACTTCCTCGGGCACCACATCTCCGCTCGCGGGGTCGAGGCTGACGGCAAGAAAGTTGATAAAATCTTGAACTGGCCGGCACCATCTACAACTGGTCAGACTCGAGCGTTCTTGGGTCTCGTACGCTATGTCGCCAACTTCCTGCCGAAGCTTGCCGATTACACTACCGTCTTGACGCCTCTGACGACTAAAGAGTCTGAGCTCCACTGGCCTGGTTGGACTGACGACCACCAACAGGCTTTCAATGCTATCAAAGAGCTCGTCGTCTCCCGTGAATGCCTCACAGTGATTGACCATGACGACCTCGACCGCAACCATATCTTCGTTAGCTGTGACGCTTCCGACCTTCGCACTGGGGCTATGCTCTCTTTTGGTCCCTCTCTCGAGGCTGCACGTCCAGTGGCTTTCAACTCGATGCACCTTAAGGGTCCGGAACTCAACTATCCCGTACACGAGAAGGAGCTACTAGCCATCATACGCGCTCTAAAGAAATGGCGGGTGGAGCTTCTCGGCGTCCCTTTCACGGTCTTCACCGACCACCGCACCCTCGAAAACTTCGACAAACAGCGTGACTTGTCTAGGCTGCAGGCTCGCTGGTCTGAATTCCTGTCACAGTATGACTTCCGCATCAAGTACATCCAGGGCAAGAAAAATGTTGTAGCTGACGCTCTCTCACGGACGCTCCTCACCGATCCCTGTGACCTCGTCAACCCCTCGTCTTGTGCCGCCATCTCTGTCCTCCGTGGCACTACGGTCGCTCTGCGCGAATCAGGTTCTCCTGCTCCTGCTGCTGTCGCCGCTATCATCAAAACCTCCCGACTCCGCGTGTCCGCCGACCCTAGCTGGCTAGACACGATTCGTTCAGGATACTCCGGCGACAAGTGGTGTAGGCGACTGCACGAGAACCTCGGCCAACTCGGCATCCGAGAAGAGAATGGTCTACTCTTCGTTGGCGACCGCCTCGCCATCCCGCGCGTCCCAGAACTTCGTGAAGGGATCTTCCGCTGTGCACATGACGAGCTGGGCCACTTCGGGTTTGACAAATCCTATGCAATGCTTCGAGACGCTTACTACTGGCCTGGCATGCGACGCGAACTCGAGGAAATGTACATCCCTTCCTGCGAGCATTGTCAACGAAACAAGTCTACCACCTCGAAACACCCCGGCCCTCTGCACCCACTACCCGTCCCAGACAGTCGCGGCGAGTGCATCTCCATAGACTGGATCGGCAAGCTACCTGACGATGGCGGCTTCAACTCACTCGCGACGATCACCTGCCGTGTCGGTTCTGACACGCGACTCATCCCTACCGCTGTCGACGCCTCCGCCGAAGACTTCGCTCTTCAGTTCTTCGACCACTGGTACTGCGAGAATGGGCTGCCTCTTGAGATCGTTTCTGATCGAGACAAACTCTTCCTCTCTTCCTTCTGGAAAGCCTTGCATCGCTTGACCGGGGTTAAACTCAAGATGTCCTCATCATACCACCCTCAGACTGACGGCTCGTCTGAGCGTACCAATAAAACCGTCATACAAGCCCTACGCTACTTTGTCACGCGCAACCAACGCGGCTGGGTTAAGGCTCTGCCCCGCGTGTGATTCGCGATAATGAACACCATGAACGCTTCGACGGGATTCTCGCGCTTCCAACTCCATCTCGGTCGCTCGCCTCGTCTGCTCCCTCCGCTCGTTGAACCCTCCCTCTCCACCACTCGCGCCAACTTCCCCAATGACTCTGCGGCCGTTGAACGCCTTCCCCGCGCGATGGAGGACAATACGGCTGAAGCGCGCGACAACCTGCTCGCTGCAAAACTCGTGCAGGCCGAGCAAGCCAACAAGTTTCGCGGCCCAGATCCGGAGTTCGCAGTCGGAGATCACGTTCTCCTGTCCACTTACCACCGTTGTCGCAACTACATGCAGGCCGGTTCTGATCGTGTTGCGAAGTTTATGGTCAGATACGACGGTCCTTATACAGTCCTCGAAGCGCACCCTCTCACTTCTACTTACACGCTCGAGCTACCCGACTCCATGAACATATTCCCCACCTTCCATTCTTCCCTCTTGAAACCCTTCCATCCTAACGATGATGTTCTTTTCCCTTCTCGCTCACGTCCCCGTCCCGGACCCATCATCACAGATAACGGTGCCGAGGAGTTCGAGGTCGATGAGATCATCGACCACCAGCGCCGCGGCCGTGGCTATTGCTTCCTCGTACGCTGGAAAGGTTACGGTCCCGGCTCCGACTCTTGGTTACCTGGTACGCAGTGCCGCGATCTTGCTGCCTTGGACCGTTATTCCACACTACATAACCTCGACTTCTAATCCTACTATAGTCTTTGCTTTAAAGTCTGGGAGAGTGTAAGCACGCCATGCGCGCTTACAGCGCGTGCTCTGTTTGGTCCAGTACTTAGCGCCCCTACATATACTTCCGCGAACCTTCGCATTGCGTTCCTCAGTCTCTTCCGAACGCAATCAGGTACGCATTACGATAGTAGCACTCTGCGATGTATTTACTGAGTCTCTTCCGAACGCAATCAGACTTTGTTCCTGTTACGTTCGAGTGTTGCCAGACACCTGGCTTCCACAGAGGCCTGTACGAGCCCAACGTCATGTTCTTCGGACTTGCGAACTCCCCTAGTACATTCTCGGCGTTCATGAACGACATCTTCAAGGACCTGATCGTGCAAGGCTGTGTTACCATTTACCTCGACGACATCCTCATTTTATCAAAGGACCTCAGGGAGCACCGACGAGTGGTTAAGGAAGTGCTACGACGCCTACAGGAGCACGATCTGTTCTGCAAACCCGAGAAGTGCAAGTTCGAGCAGCGTAAGGTGGAATACCTCGGAGTGGTTGTGTCAGAGAATCAGGTGGAGATGGACCAGGTGAAGGTCAGAGGGATTGCAGAATGGCCGGTACCAAAGAACGCGTCCGACGTCCGGAAGTTCCGAGGGTTTGCGAACTACTACCGTCGATTCATCAAGGACTTCAGCGCGATCTGCAAACCGCTCGACCGTCTTACCGGCAATGAGCCGTGGAGATGGGGCGAGGAGGAACAGAAGGCCTTTGATGAGCTCAAGCGGCAGTTCACCACGAGTCCGATCCTAGCGATGTACAACCCCGACCACAAAACCCGTGTGGAGGTGGATGCATCGGGATTCGCAACAGGTGCAGTCCTGTCGCAGGAGGGAGCTGACGGCAAGTGGCACCCTGTCGCTTTTCACTCGGAGTCCATGAATGACGCGGAACGGAACTACGAGATCTATGACAAGGAGATGCTCGCAATCATTCGAGCCCTGCAGACCTGGCGCCACTACCTGGAGGGTCTCCCAAGCACGTTCGAGATTCAGTCCGACCACAAAAACCTCGAGTACTGGCAGACAGCGCGGAACCTGACACGCCGACAGGCTCAATGGGCACTCTTTCTGTCTCGATTTGACTTCACCATCTCGCACAAACCTGGAACCTCAAACGGCAAGGCGGATGCCCTGTCCCGCCGGCCTGACTATCAGCGAGACGACTCCGACGATAACCTGGGTCGAGTACCCCTAACGCCAGACAAATTCCGAATCCTCGCAACACAGAGAGGGCACCTGTCGACAGCTCCGGACCGGGCTCTACTTTGATGCATCCACAAGTGCTCGGAGCGTGAACAGACGGTGGTTGAAGCCTTGCGGCAGATCGAGCAGCTGGGACCCGCGCGACTCCACAACGACCTGGTGGACTGGAATGCGGAGGGCGACCTTCTTCTCTACAGAGGAAAGGTCTACGTGCCAAAGGATGACAACCTACGGGCAGAGATCGTACGCATCCACCACGATCTACCACCGGCGGGACACCCAGGGCAGTGGAAGACGGTGGAACTCGTGTCACGTAACTCCTGGTGGCCGGGCATGACAAAGTTCGTAAAGGACTACGTCAACACCTGCGACACGTGCCAACGCGGAAAGGTATCACGCGGACCACCACAGGGCCCTCTCTTGCCTAATGAGATCCCAGAAGGACCGGCACAGGTGGTGACCAGCAACTTCATTGTCGGACTACCTCGGGTCACAGTACGTGGACGGAAGTACGATGCACTACACCTCATTGCCGATCGACACTCGAAGCTCATCCACTTGATCCCATGCGATGAAGAGATTGACACGAACGGGGCAGCAGACAACTTCATACGTGAACAGTTCCGACTACACGGGCTACCACGCAAGATCATATCAGATCAAGGTCCGCAGTTCGCCAGCAAACTCTTCCGTGCTGTCTTAAAGGGCATCGGTGTCGAAAGTGCGCTGTCAACCGCCTACCACCCACAGACCGACGGTCAGTCAGAACGCTGGAATCAGGAGATCGAGGCCTACCTACGGATGTTCTGCTCGAGGAGGCGCGATGACTGGGTCAGATGGCTCCCCATTGCAGAGTTCGCATTCAACTCGCACGTTCACTCATCCACAGGACACTCACTGTTCTACCTGACCTATGGGTACGAACCTTCATTCCACGTCCCTGCTCATCCGACAGCAGTACCGGCAGCAGACGAGCGCATTGCAGAGCTGGCAAAAGCACGAGAAGACGCAGCGGCAGCACTACGACTAGCCACAGAGCGGATGAAGGAGCACCATGACCGGCACGTACGTGGAAGTCCTGACTTCAAGGAAGGACAGAAGGTCTGGCTCAACACGCGGAACCTACGCATCACAGGCATCCCTCGCAAACTCGTAGATCGCTATGCGGGACCGTACCAGGTCAAGCGACGAGTCGGGAAGCTGGCTTACGAACTAACTCTGCCAAAGGACCTCTCCATCCACCCTGTTTTCCACGTGTCTCTGCTCCTGCCACATCAGCAGAGCTCATTGCCGGATCGTCACCCTCCAGAGCCGAGACCGATTGACGTAGAGGGCGAGGAGGAGTACGAGGTGGCAGAAATCGTAGACTCTCGACGTTACGGGTGGGGGAAGGCGCTGCAGTATTTGGTGCACTGGAAGGGTTGGGGCCATGAGCACGACAGTTGGGAACCAGCTGCCAACCTGACGCACGCACCGGACGCGGTGACACATTACTACAGGAAGTTTCCTAACGCGAGGTCGTGAGGACACAACCCTCGACGGGGGGGTAATGTTACAAACACAGACTCCCGGGCTACTCTTTTTCCTTTCCTAGGTTACCCTGTTTAGGCAACTTCCCCTTTTCGGACATCCTTTTGTTCTACTTACTTCGCTCTCACGCTATTGTTTCCCACACGCTATTGTTCGCTTCGTATATAGAGATCATGGCTGCCACCTGGAGACTCAGTTTCGACCTCTTGTCTCCAGGTGAGCCTCACTGTACTTCGCTCGTAGATACTCACCTAATACAGTCTTGTCTCCAGCCCTGATCGTCGAGCCTTGCTCCGCTCTCACTGCACAAGTGCTTGTCGACGCCCCTGCTCGTCTTGTGAGTTCCCTCCCTTCGACAATCAGTCGTAACATACTACAATAGAGACGAGTGAGTATAAAGTGCTGCTATAGTCTATCCTGGTCCTGCAGCCGACGACGAAGCTCATCAAACTGTTCATTATAAAGAAGAGTGGCCGCTTCTTCAGGTGCGAGTGGTTCTTCCTCTAAGTCTTCTTCACGCGAGGAAGGATGCACCAACACCTTCACGAAGGCGAGCTGTGAGTGAAAACCTGATAACCTGCAAGATCTCCATCAAAGAGCCTCCTAATCGCGAGCGGCGTGGTGTGTCAGTCTCCTTGCTTGACGAGAAGACGCGCTCGGATGCGACCGTTGTTGCCGGAACAGGGAGGACGTCAAGTACCACCCGGTATAGGAGCGGAGAAGTGTCCTTGTGTGTCTGCAGCGAATCAATGAGTCAAATATACAGAGAACATAGCAATAGATAGCAATTCGGGAAGACTCACCTCCCAGAACTCCATCAAATCAATGTCAGTAAGCCCGAGAGCATGTTGCTTGTACCTGTCGAGTTCGTCTCTGACTGTGGCAATATCCTCTTCATATTCGCGTTTGAGTCGTTCTTCGAGACTCTCTTGAGTCGATGCTGTAGTACCTGAGAGTGTGGCGGCGGAAGAGTGGGTGTCGGAGTCAGTACAGCGGTCACGGTGTCGAAGACTGCACCAAAGTCCGACGGTCTGATTAAACCCTTAAGGGGTCATGTGAAGTACGAATCAAAGTCAGCAACTAGTAGAGACAATCAAGGGAGATACCAGGTGAACATTAAATGTTCTAGAGTAGGGAGGAGGAGGAGGAGTAAGTGTACAGCGCGACGCGTTTGTGAACGTGACCGTGTTCCGCCTCGAGGTCACAACCAAGGTCACAAGAAGACATGTTTGGCACTGAGATGATACTAGATCTCGCTTGATATTCGGAATGACCTGGAGTGATAATACGCCGGTGATGCCGTCCGGAGTGGAGTGGAGTGCACTCCAGAGTACTCTGACTTCACGGCAACACTAGCTCGGATTAGCACCAACAAAAAAGAAAGATGAACAACCGTGTAAAAAGGGTAATTACCCCATATAGTTGGAGCCTTACCCCCAGATGGACTTGAGTTTTCTCGCGACAAGACCTGGACCAGACTTGAACTGTTCTGAAACACTAGTCGTGTCCAGGACTAATGATACCATGCCAAGTCTATCCCATCTAGCATAAACGCCGAGTGGCGCGCTTCAAGCACCTGGTTGCCTGTCCCACTATAGGTACAAAGACGAGCAGAAGATGACAGAGTTCGGCCGCTCCAGCATCTCGGAAGCCTTCTCGAACTTCTCCTGCAACTCGCTGTTGCCAATTACCTTCGCGGCCTGGGCCATCTGTCGTATGAGCTCCTGCAGGCGGCGGAACACGCGGATCAGACTGCCCTCGAACTGGTCTGTGAGCTGGAGGAGAGAGAATAGAAAACGTCTCAAAACACCGTTCAAGCAGAGCGGAAACCAGACGACTTGCCTTGCAGATCTCCGAGAACGATGCGCCTCTGCACCACTGGACGACGGCGTCCATGAGTTCGACCTTAAACGACTTGACGTAGTCGTCCTCGTTGATGGCCAGCTTCGACTCATTCGACACATTGGCGATGCGTCGCGCGATCTCCTGCATGACCCGAAGGGGCGCTGCGAGCTCTTCTTTGAGCTTCGTGACTTGTTCGCTCTAGAGAAGGCGCTAATCAATTTCGGGGTGCACATGCGCTACCAATGGGCAAAAGACATTTACCTTCTCGGTGAAAACGAAGCAGCTGAGAAGGCCCGCGCATTGCTCCGGAGACAATGGGTTGAAGACGCCATTGAAGATCAGCTCCGTAAGGAGCAGCTCGTCGCCAGTGCTGATCTCACATGCGACACGACCTTTCATGTCGACGATATCCGACGCGGTCGTGAATCCAAGTCGACGAAGAACGCGCTTGCGGCATTTGAGTTCCTCCATCTGGAGGACATCGTGGGTGGCTTGAATCCGCTTCTTTAGCTCCCGGATTTGCGTCTGGTGCTCTTGTTTTTTCGCATATAGTGTATACAGTTCTGGGAGCCGCGGATCCTTGTGCAATGGGCTTGAGAACATTTTACGCTCCATGGTGTCGATTTTCTACACAGGCTGCGCTATCAGAAGCGTAGTGACGTGACCTACCCATTCAACTTACCTGAACCAGTTCTGTGAACTTGTCATCAGTGATCTTCATGTCCGCGACAGGATCGAGCAACGGGACTCCGTCGGGGAAGCGGCTCTGCACTTCGAGAACGCTCTTCCACGTGTTGTTGCGTTGATCCAAAGAGCGCAGGTCCTTAGGCATGAAGAGACGAAGGCGACTCAACGAATCCACGGTCGACAACAGAACAGGGACGACGAGAGGCTCACCACCTCGTCCAGAGAGACATGGTTGGATACCACCGGGCGTGGGCGTGGACACGTTGCGGTCTTTTGGTAGAGTAGAACCTTTGGAGCAGTACAGCAATACGTCAACGATGTATTGCTCGTGTGCCGGAATATCTTCAACCTTCGGACCCGGTCGATTCTACGATGGAAGTCAGCGATCCCCTCTGTGTGACTATTCAGTGTCAATGCGCAAACCTTCGGCGGTAATCGCTTCTGGTAGTTCACGATCACACCCCAGCCAAAGTCGAGTTTCTGATACTTGATTTTGACAAGCCGTCCAGCTTGCAGGAAGGGCAGGCTGTAGTTGGGATGAGTGATAACTTCGCGGAAATCTGCTGCCATCTGGTCCAGCTGTTGGCGGTATTCGTAGTAACTCGCTACAAGCTCCTCGTCCGGTACGGTGATAGCAGCCTTCTTCGCCTCTTCTTCCTGTAGCTCTGTTCGCAGATTGTGTGAGATAATACACTGAGGGGAGACGGATCGGACTCACTATCCTCGATCAGAGGTACCTCGGCGTTGTTCTGGAATTGGTAAAAACACCGCTCGAGCATGAACTCCGGACTGATACCTTCGACCTTCATAAGGTTGAGGATCATGTTGTACCCCAGGTGAAAAGCGGAATCGAGCCTGTCGGCCTCTCCCTTGATCATCTCCTTCGTAGATGTGGGCTCCAGCTTCTCGTCGCACATCATGATGACGACTCCCCGATCGTCCAGACCACGACGACCTGCGCGACCGGACATCTGGATGTACTCTCCAGAGGACAGGTTGCGGAAGTCGTGACCGTCAAACTTGCGCGCAGCAACGAAGACGACGGTCTTGGCGGGCATATTCAACCCAATTGAGAACGTCTCGGTCGCGAAGAGGACCTTAATGAGTCCCTCCTGGAAGAGGATTTCAATGACTTCTTTGAGGATAGGGAGAAGACCGCCATGATGGATACCGATCCCACGTTTGAGGAGAGGTAGAAGGTTCGAGATCTGGGGAAGCTGGCGATCGTCTGGTGATAGATTGTCCATGGCGTTGGTGAAAATGTTCGTGATCATGTCCTGTTCCTCGGTAGTGTTGAATTCGAGCTTGGACAGTGTCAACGCGAGAGCCTCACACTCTCGCTTGCTGAATGCGAAGACGATAACGGGGTTGTAGTTTTTCAACATGATCATTTTGACGATCTTCTGGACGTCCGACGGGCCTGCCAGATGTCAATACCAACCCATTGCCATGTCATTTACCAAGCCGACCTTTCTTGTCACCGCCACCCTTCTTGATCTTGCCCTTTTTCCCCTTGCCGGCCTTAGAATCAGCGGGGTCGTCGCCCATCTTTTCTTGCAACATGCCCATAGCTTTGGTGAAGTTGTCTTCGCGAAACTCGCCCTTCTCGTTAACGACGAGGTAGATCCCCTCTCCCCCGGCTGGGAAGAGATAGTGTTGTAGAGGAGTTGGACGGAAGTCCGTGTACACAACGTGACATGGTTGCTCGTGAGACTTGCATATCCATTCGGCAAACTGCATAGCGTTGGGGATGGTCGCTGAGAGGAAGACGTAACGGACAGTGTGAGGGAGAAGGATGATTGTCTCCTCCCAGACGACACCACGTTCCTTGTCGCGCATATAGTGAATCTCGTCGAAGACGACCCACGCTACCTCACGCATAATCTCTGAGCCTCTGTATAGCATCGAACGCAGAATCTGGCAGTTGACGGTCAGAGGACATCTGCAAAGGATAGAGAGAAAGACGGACCTCAGTGGTCATGACAAGGCAGGTCGCGCTCGGATTGATAGTGACGTCGCCAGTCATTAGTCCTACATCGCCGAACTCTGCCAGCATTTCGCGATACTTCTGATTGCTAAGAGCCTGTACAACGAGAGGTCAGATATCAAGATTGCTGAGCAGAAGGGAGCAATACAGACTTTGATAGGACTAGTATAGATCACACGTTGTTTCTGTGACAGACATTGGGCGATAGCATACTCTGCAACGACTGTCTTTCCAGCACTGGTATGCGCGGAGACGAGGACGCTCTCGTTACGTTGTATAGCATGGACGGACACTTGCTGGAAGGGGTCCAAAGTGAACTTGTATTCACGTGCAGGCTTCTCTGGAGGGACATGGTTTGCAATGGGTATGTACGGATATCCCGGAGGTACAGCAACTTGATGTCGGACCTAAAGCTCGCAGTCAGAAAGAGGTAGCGTGTAAGCGAGGATGGGACTTGCCTGGTGCCGCAATTCGAGCCGCGAACCAGCTTCTACTGCCCCAGTCAACCCGGCACTGGCGAGAATTTCCCGTTTTGCCTCTATCTCGACTTCATCTAGAACGACGGGATTTGGAGAAGCGTGTCGCGTCTTTTTCGGTTCTGAAGGACCCGGCTCGGAGACGGTAGAGGGAGGCGGAGAGGCTTTGCGCTTCTTCGCGCGGGTACCATTTGTGTCCTTGGGTTCTGTTGCAAGATTAATGTCCCCGTCCGCATCTTGTGGGAGGTCCTCGGGGGAGCAGAGTCCAGGAAGGAGAAAAGGTCGTTGGAGTCCATGGGCAACCAAGACACAGCGAAGGGACTTGGTGCAAGTATGCGGAGTACAGGTAACCCAAGATACTGCCCACAGCTAGAAGCCAAGTAAAGAGACCGGCTGAGGGGGCAAAACAAGCAGCTGGTGGAGGTCCTGTAAGACCAGGAGGACGAGGGGAGAGGGAGGTGGATGAGAGTGCGACTCTGCGAGTTGAGCAAATCGCGGTCGGAGCGCCGGGCAGGAACACCCGGGCTTCCCAATATGGAGCCGCGCCATATATGGGAAGGGGCGTCCATGCAGTGCTCATCGCATCGATCGGGCGGGATACTCTGGGATACTTATTAGCTCGAAACCGCGGGCGAGGGAGAGCAAGAACCCCCTCCTCCTTCTCTGCCATCACCCACCATGCAGCGGCACTCCTTCACCGCCCTCAACTCGACCTTCATCGTCGACTCCGAGTACCAGTTCGTCAAGGAGCTCGGCCAGGGCGCGTATGGGTGTGTAGTGGCCGCGAAGCACCGTCGCTCCGGCGAGGGTTGCGCTATTAAGAAAATCACCAACATCAACACAAAGGTCCCTTCGTTGCTCCCATACGATACCTTGCCCTTACCCTCTCTCCTTGCAGCGCATCCTCACCAAGCGATGTCTCCGCGAGATCAAGTATACATCCCCTTCTCTCTATTGCAATCTAGAGTTGACACATACCCCAGGCTTCTCCACCACTTCCGTGGTCACAAAAACGTCCGCATTCCTATCTTGTCTGCACACTCTCACTGACATCAAGACGTTCAGATTACGTGCCTTTACGACATGGACATCGTGTTCCATCCGGACGGCAACTTCGACGAAGTTTACCTCTATGTATGTTCTCAATCAAACGAGCACCGATAGAGCTGTTGACCTGCCCAACAGGAAGAGATTATGGAAGCAGACCTTCACGCGATCATCCGCTCCCAACAGCCCTTGTCCGACGCCCACTTCCAATCTTTCATCTACCAGACTCTATGTGGCCTCAAATACATCCACTCCGCCAACGTTCTCCACCGTGATCTCAAGCCTGGCAACCTCCTCGTCAACGCCGACTGTGAGCTCAAGATCTGTGACTTCGGTCTCGCTCGTGGCTACAGCCCTGGAGGGGCAGCAACAACGCTCGCGGTGCCGCCAACCAAGGCTTCATGACCGAGTACGTTGCGACTCGTTGGTACCGTGCTCCGGAGATCATGTTGAGCTTCGCCAACTACGTGCGTTGCCGTCGCATACGTTCCTTGTTGTTCAACTCACGTCCATTCAGGGCCCCGCAATTGATGTTTGGTCTGTTGGGTGCATCCTCGCTGAACTGCTCGCGGGAAAGCCGATCTTCAAGGGCCGAGAGTACGTCTTCTCCCGTATATGTCCCTGTATATACACTCACTTCTGGTTCAGCTACGTCGATCAACTGAACCAGATTCTGCACTATCTGGGCACGCCTTCGGAAGATACTCTCCGCCGCGTCGGTTCTCCCCGTGTTAGTCTCTTTCCTCTGCTGGGTGTTCACTGGGCTCATCTGGGAGCATTGACCATGTAGGCCCAAGACTATATCCGTTCCTTGCCCATTAAGCCGCGCGTCCCATTCCAGACACTCTTCCCTCGTGCCAACCCTCTCGCCATCGATCTTCTCGGCCAGCTCCTCCACTTTGACCCCGCAAAGCGTATCACATGCGAGCAGGCTCTGAACCATCCTTACCTGGCGGTCTGGCACGACCCCGCTGATGAGCCAGTCTGCGCTTCGGTGATTGAGTCCTCATCTTCCCGCCAATGACTATGACTGATTGTTTCGTTTCGACCAGTCGTTTGACTTCGGCTTCGAGGAGGAGGACTCCGTCGAGGGTATGAAGCGTCTCATCGTTGAGGAGGTCCACACGTTCCGTGCCGAAGTGCGTGCTCAGGCCCGTGCAGCTGGCCAGATCCGCCGGCAAGAGAGGTAAGCGATCAGCTCACTCAATTAGCCTCCCCGCTGAGGATTCTCGTAGCCTCCCTATGCCGAGTCGCGACGAGATTCTCAACTCGCCTGTGACGGACCAAGCACCTGCCAACGGCGCGACGTCGCACTACGGTGGAACTGGCGAGGCGCGTCCCGGCAGTCCAATCATGGATGACCCGAGTGCTGAACTGGAACGCGAGTTGGCCAGCACCCACATTGCTCGGAGATAAGTGCAAACGCAAGCTGCTTCGTTTCTTTGGGTTCACAAATGGACATGTACCGGGAGAAGTTGTGCGATATAAATTGAGATCTGTATCTGTCGTTGCCTTTTGACGGGCTATAACGTGCGCAATGTCCTTGTAGTAGCAGTTTCTGTCATGTAGACGTATACCTTGCTACGCTGAGCTGGGGGTAAATTATTCACAATTTCTATGGCCACTCTACGTGCCTCCGGGACTCCGGACCGGCGTTCTACGCTTGTAGACGCGAGCGAGTTGCGGTTGGGTATATGCGCGCGTTTTACTTGCTCTGAGCCTGAAGGACAACGGTCATGAAAGATGCATCTCGGACGACGACCATCTCCAACCCACGCCGGCTAGCCACGCTTCCTGACATACTCGGGGCTCTGTCCGTGCTGCAGTCTCATGAATCCGACCTCTCTGCCTCCCTCGCCGACCTCTTATCTGCTTATGAACCCATCGAAGCCTCTCTGAACAGCTTGCAGTCTCTGAGCCCCCAATTGGACACATTGGCCCAGGACACACATCTCCTCGATCAGACTGTCTCCTACACCGCGCGCACGGCCCAGGATGTTGGCGGACGCGTCCAGTCCCTCGACGAGGAGATGAAGAGGGTCAGAGAGGCGTCGGAGCGGGTCAGCCAGATCATAGAACTCAAGGTACGTCCACAGACTGCGTCCTTCCCCGCCCTCGTCGTTGATGCTCCCTGTCTCGCCAGTCTTCCCTCGCCGCTCTGCACAATTCAATGGAGCAGCAGGACTGGGAGTCTGCCACCCGCCACTGTGCACGGGCGATGGCCCTCCCTTTGGACGTTATATCCGGTCCGTTCGCCGAGACCGCCGTCGTATGTCATCCACCTCGTCCCTCGTCTGCAGAGCATCGTTTCATGACTGTCTAGCCAACTGCAGAGAGCCACCTCCCTCCCGCGCAAACACTCGAGGCCGCCCGTGAACAGCTGCTTACTGTCTTCCGCCGCGAGTTCGAGAAAGCGTCCAGAGCGCGAGATGCGACGGCGACAAGCCGCTTCTTCAAGCTGTTCCCTGCGATAGGATGGGAAGCGGAGGGACTGCAAGCGTACGCGTCCTTCGTCGTCGAACTGGTCAGAGTCCGTGCGCCAGCTTCAGCCAAGAGTACGTGCCGCGTCCCGCCTTCGACTCTATTGCGCTAAGCACGCGCTGTGTCTACCAGCATCTTCCCCGCTGTACTACATAACTGCCCTGACTGCGCTGTTCGAAAGTATCGCCCTGATTGTGGACCAGCACCAGCCTGTGGTAGAAAAGTACTACGGGCGGGGGAAGATGGGCCTCGTCCTGGAACGCTTGTTACAGGAAGCCGACCGTGTCGCGAAGGATTTGCTAGAGGGATGGGAAGAAGAGCGATCAGTGAAGAGAAAGGTTTGTATCTTTGACCCCTTCGAGGGCCGCGCACTGATCGTAGCATACAGCTATCCGATATCTCCTCAACGCCACTATCTGCTGCTGTGCAAAAACAGGTAGCGGCACTGGCAAACGACGAGGATGACCTTGTGGATCCTCGTGAGCTAGACAAGGTCCTGGTAGAAGCGGCTGGTATGAGTGGTCGTTGGGGTTTGTTCCGTAAGTTCATGCATGATCGACTCAAGGTTACCATCCTCACTCGGATTAGAGCGTAACATCATCGTTGATCACTAGTCCTCAGGAGGAGTCTGACTTGGAAGAGGATGGCTTGGACGACCCCGTGACCAGCTCTGGACAGCCTCTGCAATCACGAAATACCCCGCAGCCGTCCAAGGAGTCCAACGAGGATGCTGACCCTTCCAACGGTATTCATGTCTTGGAGCATTCTCGATCGCAAGAACTTATCGAAGAGATGTTGTTCACTTATTACACCCCAATGGAAGTATGGTACGCTCGTACCGTCATTGACAAGGTGATGCAATTCCTTTCTGTTCCTCCTCTTCATTGCTGAATGGAGTCACAATATAGGCTCATCGACTGTCGACCTCCGACTTGTCCCAACTTCCAGTATCGACTACTACGCCCGACGACGCGTTCTACATCCTCAAGACCGTGCTGTCACGCATGTTAACCACCGCGTCCGTAGCGACCATCGAGCGGACCTCAGAACGCTTGCGCGACGTCATGGACAAGGACTATGCCCGAGTCATCAAACACAAGCTAGATAATGTCTACCGGGGTGCTGCAGCCCCCGGTGCCCGTGCAGAGAAGGCTGAACGCGAAAACAGACAATCATTCATCGCGAGTCCTGCCGCAATTTCCCTGGTCAAGGATCATTGACCTCCTTTCACAGATTCTGTTGAACGACCTCGACATCTCGTCATCGCATATGGAACGCCTGGTCAGGGACCTTTGCTCTTCCAACCTCGTACCCCAGCATTTCCTGGAGTCTGAGATTGAGCATGTGAAGGCGAGCCTCAACTCGTTCATGAACCTCGTGCCCAAATACCGGTCAACGTTAAGGGTTAGTATGAGACACCATATTGATCTGCCCTATTCTCGACGAGCTGATGAGTTCCGCAGGCTGGCATCGAGCAACTTTTCAACCAGCTCTTGCGACCGAAACTGCGGACCTTCATTCCTGACATCTACAAAGACGTATCGTATATCCTAGATGAGGACAGTTACGCCGCCACAGAGTTGCAAGATACGGTCCGGAAACGGTTTGTCAAGTCTTGGGAGGCCCTGATAGAGGGTTACAAGGTGCGCCGAACCTTTGACCTGCATGGGCTGCTCAAACCATTCTTCACTTGTCCTTACTTGTGTACACAGGATACCTTCACCGACAGTAACTTCCGATTGTTCTTTGGCCTTGCTCTCGACGTTCTCGTGCGGCCATGGGAGAAGTTCGTGATCAGTGTCAGGTACAGTGAGGTATGTCCGCAGCTTGCTGACTTGTCCACGACTCTCTCAAAGAGCTTCTCAGCTCGGTGCGATCCGTTTCGATCATGATTTGCGTGCCGTCATGGCGTACCTCTCGTCGCAAACGGTCTTTGGAGACATTCGGGAGAAGTTCGTGCGGTTACAGCAAATAGCGACCGTACTCAACCTAGACTCGGTGAGCAGGCACTGCATAACTGTCGTACAACCTCTTTGCTGACTCCCCTCCAGGAAGAGGACGTCGACGAATTCTACAATGGGTCCGGTATATCATGGCAACTGAGCCAGCAGGAGGCTCGCTCTGTCGCTAGTCTTAGGGTATAATTGTCAGGCGTACATATTCAATTGCTCTACTGTACACACCATCGTGAATCAATATCCAGACATTCCACAGAGATATCAGGCCACCTGTAATCCATCTCTACCCTCGCCGAAGCGCGTCAAGCCGCGCTTGAAGAGCATCTTCGTCGGACATCTCGGTTCCACCGCCGCCCGCCGCTCCTCCACCTGAAGCTACTCCCCCAGAAGGACCGCCTAGGGCAACAGCCTGCTTCGGCTCTGTCAGAGGAGATGAAACAGCGAGTCCGTTCGGTGCGTCGCTGAGCTGGATCGAGAGTTAGTTCCGTCCTCCCCTTCCCGGTTGACAACGGGGGCATACCTGTTGCGAAAGGTCGACACCGATCTCGTCCAGCACCTGCTTGAGGATTTTGTCGCCCTCCTCCTCTTCATCCTCGAGATCGTCCTCCATGACATCATCCACCGCGTCCGACATCATCTCCTCCTTCATGTCCATCGTCGCGCTCTCGCGCTCAAAGTCCATCATGATCCGCTGTATCTGCGGCAGGTTGAGGCCCCGATTCATCGCACCCATCGCCTGGGAGGCAAGCAGCGTCGAGCATTGAGCATCGAGAAAGAGAGATGGACGAGGGGAGAACGGAACGTACCCGCGTTGCGCCCCGCATCGCGTCCGCCATCTGCTGGTTACTCCGCAGCGTCTGTATTCGGAGCCCAACGGCCTGCAGCTGCGTGCGCATCTGGTAGAACTTCTGCACGTATCGCCGGGTGCGGACGAGGTCCTTCGCCATGACCTTGCAGGCGTTCTAGGTATGCGCGGGGAGCTCAACGAGTGCGGGCGGGCGCAAGAGCGGAAGGACGCACCATCTGGCCGGCCTTTGCGCTCTTCTTGATGTCCATGATGAGTTTCTTCTCCTGCTGCTCGAGTTTAGTGCGTTCACGGTCGAGCTCGCGCTGCGCCTTTGCTAGGGCGCGCTGGTGCTGGCGCAGCCGCTCCGCGGGAGTGACCGTGCGGCCAAACAGGGTCTCCTGTGGGCATGGTAGCAGTGAGTAAGGAGCGCGGTTGACGACGTATCGCAGAACGCGTACGATGATGTTCATGGGGATCGAGGATGGTGGCCGTTGTGAGTTGAAGTCAACAAGCAATTGGCTATGCGGTCATTGTTCACAAGGCGCCCATAATCCGCAGCCTCTCCGTCACTACTGAAGTACGATCTTTCATGCATTCGAGTAATGTATGTAGTGTTGGTAGTCGTATGAACATAGTGACTAGCGGGTTTACTCATCCTCGTCGCTGCCACTGCCTTCGTCTCCATCTCCATCGACCTCGTCTTGAGACCCGAAGTCCCCTTCCGCATCCTCGTCCTCCTCGTCATGCACCTCGCGCTTGCGCTTGCCGTTGGTAGTCGCACCGGTGTCGACATTACCATCGGCGAGCGCGAGACAAGTGAGACGGGTCCCCTTCGTGTCGTACTCGGCCACGGATTGCAGTTGCATTTTCTCTCCCTCCGCAGGCAGTCGGGCCGGTAGTACAGCCATGTCGTATAGCCGAATCTTGCCATCCGACGAGATTGTGCACACCAATATAGTGGATGCTCTTGAAGCGCCTTCTGGTAGAGCGACTTCGATGGTGTCGACAGCTTTCACACTGTTCGGGCAACGGAGTTGAGCAACGCCTGAACTGTGGCACGAAGAGAGGTGGACTGACCGGTTGCCGTGTCCGACCATCTCCGCGATGATAGTCGGGGGCTTTGTGCGATCTTTTGGTACATCGTATACGGACAGCTTCTTGTCCTCAGCTCCAGCCAACAACACCTCGCCGTCACCGGCAACGCGTTTGCAGAACTTGACATCATGCAAGCGAGAGGGATGCGTTATTGAGTGAAGGAGTTCCATGTCCTGAAACGAGATGAGCATTCGTAGCGATCGCACAAGATGCGAGCACACAGACAGTGGAGTAGATGTCGATAATATTTTGTGTTTGTACGGCAAAAATTGTGCCATCGACGGACCAGCGCACAAGTTCTGCCTCTGGATGATGTTCAGAATGTCTGTTCACTTCACGAAGAGTTGAAACGGACCTTTGCCAATTTTCGTGCTTGCAGAACCCTTGCCACGCATGAGATCCCACATACGCAGTGTCCTGTCTTTGCCTACACTCAGGGCGACTTTACATGATTTATGTACGGCCACCGAGTTCACGCGCCCCTTGTGACCTTTTAACTCGCGCAGAACAGCCCAGTCCCTTGCACGGAAGAGGCATAGCGTACCATCTTCAGAGGCAGATAGAAGATAGGAGCGTGAGGGGAACTCGAGATGCGTTATAGATCCTAGGGAGAAGAGTTAGATGGAAGCGGGTCCAGGGCGATTTGAGACATACCTTGGTGTTGCATGAGCCCTCCGATCTCCTTGCGTCTCCTGAGGTCCCAGACCTTGATGATCTCATCCGCACTTCCAGTAGCAAGCCATTTGCCTCCATGGGGAGAGGCGGCGACAGACTTGATGCAAGAGACGTGTGCGGGGAAGATGAAGATAGGATTCAAATGGAAGGAGCAACTGGACGAGTCAACAGAAACGGTTCCTTCCAAGCCATAGAGAAGTTTTTCGTAGGATCCCGCAATGAGCTTGAAGGACGTCGGGAGGGACTTTGACGAGCTTGGGTCCGAGACTGAAACCTCGATCTTTTTCTGCTTCTGAGCTGCAGGTTCTGGAGAGTCGACGGCTCGTTGCTTTCCCTTGACTTTGGCCAGGAGCGCAGGCTTTTTGGGCAGCGAGTCGGAGCCTGAGGCAGCGCGTACCTTCTTGTTGAGGCTAGGTTTGGGACGGAGAGAGAGGCGTTTGGCGGGAGGAAGAGACATGGAAGGCAGACGAGACTGAGCGGCAGACTGGAGCTGCACAATATTTCTCTGCAGCTCGCTTACCCGGGCCGAGTGAGATTAGATACATATAAATGAGACGCTCGCCTTCTAGTGCTCGCAATTGCTGTATGTAGGTGACTCTATCCAGTACTACCACCAGTGCTTGAATACTGTGCGTGTAGAAAACAACCAACTAATCAGTAGACAGGCCTCCTTGCCATGTCCGAAGAGATACCCTCGATCGGCACACAGTGTTCTCTGCCATCCTGCAACCTCAATGACTTCCTCCCCATCCGCTGCAGATGCCAGAACCTCTACTGCGCCGACCACATCGCCCCAGACGTCCACGACTGCTCCCTACTTGAACAGACCGCACAGTCTCCCGCCACTCCCGCACTGAAACTCCAGCGCTGCGCCGTGCAAAGCTGCAATAAACCCAGCTTGGAGTCCTTCATCGCCAACCCCTCGGACACCAGCAACCGCTCGCCCGCAGTCTGCTCTGGCTGCCAACAAGCCTTCTGCGCCCAGTAGCCGTCCCTCCAGCATCTCGTGTCCCACATACGGACTCACTCACAGAGCTCCTCCCGCAGGCACAGGGAACCACTCGCGCACTCGTGCGCACCCCCACCACTGGACACCTCCTCACCCGTCCCAGAGAAGAACGCGGCGGCGAAGGCCCTTCTCGTCAAACACTTTGGCACCACGACCGCACCGACCGCCGCCCGCCCAAGTTCCACGTCCGCCACCAAGCCCAACCCTAAGAAAGAAGCCCAGCAGCGCCAGGTCGCCGTCATGAAGATGCGGCACAAAGCCCAGCCAGGCGACCCCAAGGACACCCCCGCGTCCGTCCCCGTCGACCAGCGGCTGCACCTCCGAGTGAGCCAGGCAGCCGTGTCCACCTCCGAGCGCATCTTCTGGTTCCGAAAGGTGTCGTCCCCGTCCCCTTCTGCGCTAATAGCTTCCCACTAGATCTCGTTGGCGTAGACGATCGTGACGGGCAGAGCGCTCGACATGCTCGCCACTCACTTCAAGATGACCGTCAGCGACACTCAGGTGTGTGCCCTGCCAGTGGGCGACGTGCATGTTCTGATTGCGACCAGCCCGTCAAGCTCGTGTATGCCGATGGAGAGACGGCAGGAACTGCGCTCCGCACAGACCAGCCTCTCGGCGACCAAGCTCAGGACGGCTCATCTCTGGCTTTGGCCAGGTAGACGGTCCTCGCGTACGTACGTTCTTGTACGCGCTCTCGGGCGGGGTTCCAGAGAAGATGATTGGAAGGGTGTCGTAAATTACCATTACATTGGATCCCATAGCACAGAAAGATATGCAGAACGAAAGCCGTATCAACATGACAGTTCGACGAGGAGACCGCTATGCTACCAGAGCAGCCAGTCTCCGGAGATGTGGGACGTTGAGGTATGCAGGCACGTACGTCTCCAGCCCAGAGACCTCGCGAGGCAGCGGCAGCTCGTAAGGGCCGACCTCCTCGGTTTCTGGCGCAAGGAGCAGGTGGTCGTTGCGGTCGTTGGGCGATACCCGTGAAGCGACGACGCGGAGGATCTCCGGTGAGATGGGAGTCTATACACGCTACCGTCAGTATCACAGACACAGTACGCGGTGTACAACGGCGTACCTCGTAGTCGGCGACATAGTAGTTAGTACACATCCGCTGGATCTGAGTAGGTGTCAACATCCAGCAGACGTCGTAGATGATCTCCAAGTCCGCGGGCGTAGACTGCACCAAACAGATCCGCGTTAGACGCTCGGCAATCAAAGACCACAATGCCTCGACGAACCTTCTTGAGCTGGAGGAGCTTCGTCGCCTGCATCAAGTGCTCGAGCTGGAGAGTGCCCTCTGGCATATCGTGCGACTTGCACCACTCCTCTATACGAGTGATGTTGTACTGTATTTGCATTGCTGTGAGATGAGTGGTGTCAGTGATTAGTCTTGACCCAACCCAGCCATCATACTGACCTCGCTTCCATGACGAGAAGTTCCGCCTCATAAGAAGGTCGTTGAAGCTCGTCACGCCGATCAACTTGAGCAGCTCCGTGATGACCTGCTGTACCACGGACTCCTCCATGTAGTAGCTCTTCAAGCTCCGCCAGACCTTGTTCAACAAGTTCAAGATGTCGTCCATGCTGTACGCCGGCTGGGTGTTCGTGTTCAGCAAGCGATTGAACAGCCTGCCTCCACCATCGGTCGTCGTGAAGCCGGGCAATGACTGGCTCTCGATGAGCGCGGGTATGACCATCTTCGACAGCCGCTTCTTGGTCTCGAGCATCCATGTGTGGTAGATGTTGTACTCAAGACTGTCGAGATCATGCTTGACGACTGAGACAAGGCGCTCGTAGTCTGCCCACTCGAACGGACGGACTGCGTTCTCCTCGCCAGGACCGATGCCCTGGAGCATGTCGCTCTCTGCAACGCAAATGAACGACAACATCTCGTGGACGTTGGAGAGCCAGAAGATGCCGGGGATGATCGCATCCTCGCTCGTGAACGACTGCGGGATCCACGTGAGCTCATGAGTCTTTGACTCGTAATATGCATCGGACACTCACCATGACATGCGACTGGATCGTCTGCATAACGTTCGCCAGGAACCGCTCGCTCTCGGGTATGAGGCCGTACTTCCACATTTCGTTCGTGATCAAGCTGATCAAGTTCGCAGGGAACAAGATCTCCTTCACTGCCGCGGGGCTGGTCAGGCTGGGTGCGGGTATCTTCAAGCCACGGATGAGGCCATCGAGGACATCTGCATCCAGATGCTTGATGTCCTGCATCAACCTGATCTTCTCCTCGGCGGGGTCATCGTACAAGCTCGACCGGTCGAGCACGCGGAATTGCGGCAGGCCGTCCTGGCCGTTGTATGCGACCGACACGGCACGCGGGTTGGACGCCTGGCTGCGCTTCGCGTTGAACATGAGCTCATCCGCAGATGTGCGGTGGTCGGACGGGCTGATCGCATACACGCCAGCGGAGCTGTGTCGTCGTTGGTGACCGCGCGAGGCACCGATCTGGTTGCCGTTGGTGGGGACAGGGGCATCGGCGAGACGGAGAACAGGAGCGAATGTTGGCGACGTTGGCTCCGCACGGACACCCCGAGTGAGCGCGTTGAGGGCGCTGGCACGGTTGAGCTGCTCGCGCAGACTGCTGACTTCGCTCTTGAGCGTCTGGATGACAGAGCTGTCGTCCGCATTCCGTACAGGTTGGCTGTCGATCATCTTCTGCTGCGACTCGAGCTGAGCCGCTTGCTGAGCCAACTCCTCGCTCAGCTTCTGGACAGCAGCCTCCTTCTCCGCAGCCTTGAGGATGGCCTCCTCCAGCTTCCGCTCGACGTCCTCCTTTGCGCGTAGCAGCTGCTGGCTGCGAGAGAGCTCCTCCTGAGCGACCGTAAGATCAGACTGGATTTGCTTCGCACGAGAATCTGACTCTTCGTGTCGAGATACTGCTTGTGACAGCTGGACCTCGAGAGCCTGAACCTTGTTCTGCAACTCCTTCTTCTCTTCTGTGCGCTTCTGGAGCGTTTGCGTGAGCTCGACGACCTTGTTCTCCAAGCGATACGAGATCTCCTTGAATTTGGAGACGGAGCGAGCCTCGGCCTTGAGCGCTTTGAGTTCCTTGCGTGCCAAGCGCCGACGCATGCATGATTGAATGAAAATGACGTTGCGTACGTCCCGCTTGTGTGCCCGGCGGGTGAGTCTGCAAGGTATGGCTAGTCAGTACATATTGTTGCAGAATTCTGCCCGGCAACATACATTCCACGGAAGAGAGACTGGAGAGTGATGACGGCAAATGTCCGCTTGGAGTCCTTGAAGTTGCGCCGTGCAAGGGCACCACGAGAACCTGCATGCCTTTGTCAACTACAGGTAGGTAGAGGCATGTCGATCCATACTCACGAGCCTGAAGCGCAACGACCGAAGCACGGATGGTGAGGAAGCGCTTGCGCTGGAGGTACCGCCTGATTCCACGCTGCAAACGAATTGCAGCGACGTCCCGACGAACTTTCTCCACTAGTTGCCTCGCGAGAAGGCCACGCCACCAAGTCTGAATCTTGATAGTAGCTTCGCGAAGAGCCTTGTATTTCTTGACCGCCATGCGCCGCCGCATGTTCTTCTGGACGATGGTGACCAAGGAGTTCAGGCGGTTCGAGCGCAGCGACTCCAAAGCGGCGAGCATACCCGCACGGAAGAAGATCTTAGTGAGCCCAGGCTGGTACTTGTCGGGGTCGTTGATGGTCTTCTCAAGGATCCGGGCGCAAAGAGGCTTCAGCTCAAGGTTCTTGATCATAGGCTCCCACTCAGATGAGTGCACAAGCATATAGTACCTTGGGTGTTGAGGTCAGGGTCACGTTCCTGGAGCAGTGCATCAAGGCGTACTCACCGTTCAGCAAACTCCTCGTACGTCCACCGTGACGGATAACCCGCACAACTGATGCGGATAGTCTCAAGCACACCACAAGCACGGAGCTGTCCAAGGACTTGCTGAGGGGTGAACTCCCAGGCGCGCTTCTGCTCGTTTGGCTTGATGCACCGGATGTAGTGCACATTCGTCGTGTTCAGGGTATCCATGAGGTTGACCAAAGACGCCTTGAAAATCGATGCCTGTGTCGGCTTCTTGACGACGCCTCCAGGACGCTTGGCGCCTCCCCCCGATGCCGCAGACGACATAAGTGACTGTCTGCCGGGGTCGGGGATGAGAGACGCGCGCTTGTTCGTAGTGGCCGTGGACTCGGAAACGGTAGGCGAAGAGGGGGTAGCGTTGGCATCTGCTGGCTTAGTGGCAGCGAACGCGGCGTCGAGGACCTCCTTTAGGAACGCATTCTTTGTTCCCTGAAGGAGAGCCATGTGCTCATCGGGCACGGTATCCCTGTTCTTCTCCAAGAACCCCTCGACCTCGTATGTGACGTCCAAAGCGTAATGGGCGATAGTGAAAGCAGAGTTTCCGAACCGTGGCTTCTTGAAGACCTTGACATTCTCTGGCTTGACGAGCTGGTTGTTCAGTTTCTGCAAGAAGGACTGATCGGTACCAGAAGGAAGACGAGACTCTTCATCGAGCAGCGCCATGACCCCAAGCTTGCCCTCGATGATATCAATGCAGGGTTGGTTATCGGAGAACTCGATGAACGTCCAGTTGATCTTCTCCCGGACATACTCCTCCTGCTCCAACTTGAAGACGTGTTGGTTGAACTGTACCCGCCGTGAGCATAAGCATAAGCATGTCATCAAAGTCCCCATCCCAGCCTACCTCTTGCTGGAGCTTCTCGTTGGCGTAATTGATGCTGAATTGTTCGAAGGAGTTCTGTAATAGCACAAGTCAGGATGGCGGCGTCAATTTTTGCGCATTTACTCGCCTTCTTGAAGTGCTCGAAACCGTAGATATCCAACACGCCAATGAACATCTCTGCCCGGCTCATCGCCTCGCCGTTCTCTCCCGCCAAACTTTCGTTGAGAACAGCGACGACCCACTCGAACAGGCACGCATACACGAACTTCGCGACGGAGTCTCGCACGACAGTAGCCTGCGCGCCGTTGAGCGCAGTGACGATCTTCTCCGACCGCGTAGTGATCTGCTTCTTAACTGTCCACTTCTTGAAGTCCGCAAGTGGGACACCCAAGAACCGTGTGGAAAGTTGGAGAGCCGCGTCCGTGTCGTCGATGACCGCGTCGTTCCGCGTCTGGGTGATCTTGATGTTGCCGAGGTGGAGAAGCGCAGAGAGGAGCTTGAAGACCGCCCACTGCTTCTCGACCGAGATACCGATGGTTGAAAGAGCCGTCTGGGTTTGCCTGAACTCCTCTGCATCGTCAACGCCGGGGATGGGGGTCGAGGCCGGACCCCCCTGGCTAAGATACTGGAACTTGGAGACGTCGGTGTCGAGACCAAGGTCTTTCCGTTCCTTGAGCGGTGCGCCGGCACAGAGTTGGTAGAAGATGTGGTAGTTGCGTTCCGTCAGCGGTTGGAACACTACACGAGAGCGCTCAAGCAGGTATGTCCGGATACGTGCACCGACAATCTCTTGCTCGCCGTCAAACATAATCTACACGTTCTGTCAGCGGTGTTACAAGACAGCGCTTATTGTCGCCGGTGCACGCACCTGGATGTATTTGCCGAAACGCGAGGAGTTGTCATTACGCGTCGTCTTGGCGTTACCGAAGGCTTCAAGAACAGGGTTGGTGGCAAGGATCTGACGTTCGACTTCGCTGGACTCGTCCAGGGACGCCTTTGTCTTCCCTCTCGTTTTGACAGCGGGAGGGTTGACGGAGGCGAGATAGCGCATGATGAATTTGGCCTGGAGGCCAATGAATGCCCGTTACGAGCGGACGAAACGCGTACTTAATACTTACAGATTCTGTCTTTCCAGCACCACTGCGTGATGGTGAGGGGGGCAGCGGTGCGGAGATAGGTCGAGAAGACGTACCTCTCACCGGAAACGATGATAGTTTGACCTGTGCCATCTCTGCTCATGGCGGTGTAGGCGTCCTCCGCGATGGCGAAGAGATGGGGCTCGAGCTCTCCTCTCCGACGGCCGTTGTAGGCTTGAATGACTTCTGGGCCATAGAGGGCGACGCGTTGGAAGGGGTTGACGGCAATGAGGACGATTCCGGAGTATGTGTAAATGCTATGTTGTGCATAACGATTGCGGATGGTGTGAAGGACTACGGACACGGGATTACGCAAGGGTTTGGGACATGGAATGGTAAAGGAGCACACCTGAAGGTTCGTTCAAATGAGAGAGGGTCGCGAGGTCGTCAGCGGTTTCCAAGAGCGGAGGATTTCGTAGTGGTGGGAGGTCGCCCTTTCCGTCCTTGATCGCCTTGACTGTTGTGTCAATCTTGATGTCCTGTGTGAGAGGACGAGTAGGTGGTGTGAGAGGTAGATGAGGAGCGCAGTGGGAGAGCGAGGCCGACCTTTCCGCGTTCATCTACAAAGACGAGCTTGATGGCCTCGTCGGTTTTGGTGGCCGAGGTGACCTCGGCGGAGATCCAGCCCAGCTCCTTGTCAGGAAACCATACCCGGGTGCCCTTGCTGTATATGTTTTCGGCCATGAGAGAGAGAGGAGGGCCGGGAAGGGGGGTGGTCGTAACAAGTCGTAGCGGTACCGGTCAACGTTAACGTTGCTCTCTCCTCTCAACAGTTCCGTTCAGCCCTCCGTCGTCACGCATGATCTCCAGTCACATCTAGTCACACTCCCTCGTCGTTCCTCTGCTGGAGTTCTAAGTTGGTTGATTTCTCTTGTACTCCGACTTTGGTGCTATCAATTACTGTCCAGCCTGCGTCCTGCATGTCTACCAAGTGAGACCTCGGCCAGAGAACAGAGTAGATCGGGGGCGTGACGGCCACGTGGCCGTGATTGCGACGGGCGTCTGTTGTGGTCCTCTGAGTCTCTTCCACTCGGAGTCGCGAGCAACTACTTACATAGTCCCGTCCCGCCCACCACTCGTCTGGCTCCCGTCTGCCCTCGGTCTGTTCTTGTGGGATCTATGCTTGTGTCCGTCGCTCTGTAGACCCCGAGCTCAAGCTAACGCCAGAGCAGAACCAGGCAGCATGCCCTCCGTCTCAGTACTCAAGACATCCACCTTGACCATAACCACACCCAAGGTTTCTAGCTATATCCTCCCCTGTACGTCCTCTTCACATCTCACCCCCATCTCTAGGGCACCAAGATCATCACTCGCCAGAAGTTGCGCAGGGTTAGCTCACTGCCATTCCCCCGTTGTGGCTACAAGCTCTGCACTAACCATAATCTCTCAGTATTCATGGCTCCCGGATGTTCTTCGCCTGAAGGGTAGCGTGCGTGTATACCTCATCGTGCCCCTCCCCCCATCGACGCTGATTCAAAGCAACGCATCACATAGATCGTTCCCCGTGTCATCGGCCCTGTCTTGACGGTCACTATCTTTGCGACGGCTGCCGCCTATGCATGGTCCCGGGGTATCGACATATCTCTCACCAACTCTGTGGTTCCCCTCTTGTCCGTCGTGGTGAGTACTCACCGACTCTGTTCTTCGTCTGCGACCGATAGTAACACGCACGTGAAATCCAACAGGTCGGTCTCATTCTCGTCTTCAGGTGAGTCGTGTGACCGCACGCAGGGGATTCGAGCAAGCTTAAGTTATGACCGTGTCATCTCTAGAAACGGGTGAGTTGCTTCCTACTCGGAGCGACCGAACTTGGCATTAACCCTCGCCCAGAACTTCCTACGATCGCTATTGGGAAGGTCGCAAGGACTTCGCTACCATGCTCTCGCACGTACGCCTCTTCTTTTCCAACCACGCTCCCCCACCCAACCGTCCCCCCAGGTCCGCAACCTCTCCCGCCTGATCTGGATCAACGTCTCCGTCGCACCCCAAGACGACGCCGCGCGCGGCAAGTTCCCCGGCGCGACGCTCACCCCCGCCCAGCTACGGCGGCGCAAGGTCGACGCGATCAAGCTCGCGCTCTGCTTCGCGTACGCGACCAAGCACTACCTCCGCGGCGAAGACGGCCTCGACTGGGACGACTACGCTGGCATCCTCCCCGCTTCCACCGCGCGCCTCTTCAGCGGCCTCTACCACCCCCGAACAAGGACTACCGCTACCGCGACATCGCCCCGGGCCCCGGGGCCTCAACGAACGGCAAAAGCACCGCGTACACGAGCTACGCCGCGACCGAGCACACCACGCGCCGCGGGTCCCCCGAGGGCATGGGCACCGGCGCGAGCACCCCGGGGCTGGAGGGCAGCGTCGAGTACGACGTGGAGCGCGGCCGGCCGAGCGCGGACGCGACGAAGAGGATCCGCGTGAAGCGGAGTAAGGACCGGATGAAGGGCCCCGGGCAAAAGTCGACGACGCCGCTGATAAGCTCGCTGCAGAACACGATCGACTTTGCGACGGACCCGGACAGCCTGTGCACGCCCCTGCCCATGGTGTACGTCCGCTGACACGGTCCCGCGTGGGGTGTGCTGACCGGTGTCCGCCTTTGCAGCATCGCGCACGAGCTGTCCCGTTCGCTCTTCAAATTCCGTCGAGACGGATACCTGGAGACAGTCGGACCTGCTGGTGTGAACGCCATGAACACACTGTACGTCGCGTCCTCTCTGTCGGTCCACCGCGTTCATCAACCTGCCCACTCCGTAGCATCCAAGGCATGATAGATATGATGTCCGCCATGGAGCGTGTCGCGAACACGCCTATCCCGCGCTCGTACAGCATCCACCTGAAGCAATGCGTGTCGCTCTACCTCTTCTCGCTCCCCTTCACGCTCATCAAGGACCTCGGCTGGGGCATGGTCCCGCTTGTGACCGTCGTCGCGTTCACGCTGATGGGGATTGAGGGCATCGCGGACGAGATTGAGATGCCGTTTGGTACGGACTCGTGCGATCTCCCACTGGGTACGTGCTGCTCTTTGTGTAGTGTTCGTTATCCTGACCGTACTCAGAACGCTATTGCGAGGACCTCAGGGAGGAGATTGAGTGAGTCGCGCTGCTCGATTTGAATCGCATGTATGGCTGATACGGTATTCCCACAGGTTCATGGTGGAGAAGCTGCCCGAAGGCGGGGAGGGGATGGGCGGATACGACGACGGCGAAGGAGACGACTGAACGATGTTTATCACGACTCACGGTTAGTTACACCACATAGCACGCACGGACACGTCTGTACCGCATTATTTGTCCTGTTATCGCGCGTCCCAACATAGCTCTGCATTGAACATGGCTGCGCACGTCAAGCACGGTGTCTACTCTATGCAAACTCGGGCTGACAATGCTCTCCGGGACCGTAGGGCTGTGAGGGATGAAAGAGTCAAGGATATGTATTACGACGAATCGAATGACTGACCTTCTCAGTGAGTGCGGTGAGGCCGGCTGAGTTCTCACTCGTATGGCGGCCACTTTGCGGGCCCGGCTTGGGCTTCTCGCCCTTGTTGAATGCGTCGAGGACCTTCCGAGTCGTCTCCGCCGTCAGATCCTCCTGCAGCCGAGAAGTGGATGAGTCGGAGCAATGGGATGCACAACAGTGCGCAACGCACATAGAAGTCGTCTCCAACGACGATCATTGGTGCGTTACTACACGCGCCCTGGCACTCGACCTCGATGACAGTGAACTTGCCGTCCTTTGTGGTCTCTCCGGGCTTGATGCCGCCGAGGTGGCCGCAGACGGTGTCGAGGATGTCGTAGGCGCCGCGGAGCATGCAGGGGGTGGTGGTGCAGACCTGCACGAAGTGCTCACCGATTGGTTCTCTGCGGCCGTGGGCGTGAACATGTTGCGGAGGTGGATGGAAGAGCTCGGTCGGGACGTACCGGTTGAACATGGTGTAGAAGGTGGCGACCTCGTAGACACGCATGGGGGGCATCTCGAGGAGATTTGCGACGTAGTTCATGACGGAGATGGACGTCCATCCTTTGTTCTGGCGCTGGCCGAGGTCGAGGAGGGGGATGACGGCGGCCTTCTTGTACTGTGGGGGTAGTGGGAGATGATCTCTTGTGCCCGCTTGAGGTTCTCGGGGGAAAACTCGAATGGGATCTGGAGGAGGTATTGGGTGCTGGACAGACTGTGCTTCGCGGTGGTTACATACCTTGGGGTTGTTGTAGGGGGAGTCCCGGTGCTGGAGGAAGATGGAGGTGAGCGGAGGAAGGCGTGCAGCTGGGAGGACGAATACGGACGACGAAGAGGGCGTCGGAGCGCCTCTGGGCAGAGTATGAGAAAGGCCGCGCAGGGGCAGATGGGCGGGGCACGCGACAGTGTCTTGAGAGGGCGCGTGCGGCGAACATCGCGGGCAGCGAGAGACGAGGAGAGAGAGACGGAGGAGTTGCGTTGGACGAGTGGTCGACTAGCGCCGGCGGAATCCCAGGGTGACTACTGGCTGCCTGTCACAGCCACGTGGCCTGCCCATATATGGGAGGATGGTCGGTGTGGTTGAGAGTGTGCGGATAAGTAAGTACGCTGTGTCCTGATTCACTCAGCACTGGTCGTCAGCTGGGCCGTGATAGTTTGCGACGGCGGATGCAGAATGAATGCAGACAAGTCGCGTGAGGACTTGAGTGGTGGCAGAGGGCGGGAGGCGCTGGGGTCTGCTGACTGCGACGATTCCCGCGCCTGTTGCCTCCTCGCCCGGCGCCTCTCCCCGTCGTCTTCTCCTCTTCTCTCTTTCTCCCGCCATCCCTCTCCCCGTCCGCCCCGACGCCCTCTGCCCCCTGCCCCCTCCTCAGCCCAGCCCCGCCTCTCCCCTCGCCCTCTCCTTCTCTCTATTCTATCTCCCTCCTCACCTCGGCTTCTTCCTCCCCCACGCTCTCCTCCCCCGCCTCTCCCTCAACGATCCCACAATCCCTCTGTATCCGTAGCTTCATCCATTCTCTCCAATGGCCACTCACGGTCCCATCAACGGCGTCAAGATCTCCCGTATGTTTCTCTTTTCCTCTTCTCCGACCCGCCCCATCCCACTTTCTTCCTCCTCCATCCCTCTCCGGCCCACTCTCAATCTCTTGCATCGCATCCATCGCTCCCATCCCCTTCTCCGTCCTTTTCCGGATCTCCCCCACATGCTCATCCCATCTCTTTTTTGCTCCGTTTCGATCCATAGCCGTCGACGATCCTCGCAAGATCGTAAAGGTCGTCGCTTCCGACGGCAAGTCGGGTGACACTCGTGACCTTGTCTACACCAATTGCAAGGTCATAGGCAATGGCTCTTTCGGCATCGTCTTCCAGGCAAAACTCCTCGAAGACTCAGACCCCGTCTGTGACATTGCCATCAAGAAGGTCTTGCAGGACAAGAGGTTCAAGGTGCCTTTCCCCTTCCCCTTCCACTTCAGATCTCCATAAACCTTCTCGATCGAGCCCGGCTGATCTCCCACCCTTGCCGCTCTCACAGAACCGCGAGTTGCAGATCATGAGACTCGTCTCCCATCCAAACGTCGTTGGCCTTAAAGCCTTTTTCTATTCGAACGGTGACAAGGTCAGCTCCACCTATTTCTTCCCACACCTTCCCTTCTCTCTCCCGTCCGTGAGCCCCCCATCTGACTCTCGTCCATCGTCACAAAGAAAGATGAAGTGTACCTCAACCTTGTGCTCGAATACGTACCAGAGACCGTGTACCGTGCCAGCCGGCACTATGCCAAGCTCAAGCAACCTATGCCAATGCTCCAAATCAAGCTGTATATGTACCAACTCCTCCGTTCCCTCATGTACATCCACTCCATCGGCATCTGCCACCGCGACATCAAGCCCCAGAACCTCCTTCTCAACCCAGCTACCGGTGTCCTCAAGCTCTGCGACTTTGGCTCTGCCAAGATCCTCGTCGCCGGCGAGCCCAACGTCAGCTACATCTGCTCCCGCTACTACCGTGCTCCGGAGCTCATCTTTGGCGCGACCAACTACACGACCAACATCGGTTTGTCCCTTTCCCAGTCAATCCCACGCTTGACATGCGTTGAACCCGTTTGCAAATTGCGACAGACATCTGGTCGACGGGTTGTGTCATGGCAGAGTTGATGCTCGGCCAGCCACTCTTTCCAGGTGAGAGCGGCATCGACCAGCTCGTCGAGATCATCAAGGTGCTCGGTACACCGTCGCGAGAGCAGATCAAGACGATGAACCCGAACTACATGGAGCACAAGTTCCCACAGATCAAGCCTCACCCCTTCTCGAAGGTCCGTTTACCGCAGCTGGAGAGCGTGAATCGCGAAGCACCGCCACTCACTTACAATTGGTCTCCGCAGGTCTTCCGTCCGCGCACAGCGCCCGAGGCGATCGATCTGGTCGCGAAGCTGCTCGAGTACACGCCAGAGGCGCGGTTGAGCGCGGTGGAGGCCATGTGCCACCCATTCTTCGACGAGCTCAGGCAAGAGGGAGCGAAGATGCCGAACGGGAAGGAGTTCCCGCTTCTCTTTGACTTTACCAGGGAGGGTGCGTGTCGTCGGACTCTCCATTCTTTTTTGTGGTATGAAGAAAACTGACCCAGGCCGTGTTCCAGAACTGTCAGTGCGGCCGGATCTCATGCGTCAGCTCGTACCGTCGCACATGGAGGCCGAACTGGCCTCGCGGGGCATCCACTTGGACTCGTTCGTGCCCATACCACTGGAGCAGCTACGAATCAGCCTAGACTGACGGAGCTCGGGCGCGGGGCAGAGGAGCAGTGGGAGCAGTGGGTCATGTAGCCATCCGATCGCCTTTCGTCCGTGCGCGCGCGCCGCTCTCTCGTTTTCGTGCTCGCTGGTAGCCATCCGTCCGCCGGCTGTGGCCGCGCCTATGCGATGTACGTGCGCCGCGGCCGTAGCCGGTTCGCCTGTTTATGTCAAGTCGTGTCGTCTGATACACCAAATGTTTTCATCCATCACCACTCGTACCGTCCTGGCGCCGTGTCTGGTTGTCTTATATATCTTGAATTTCAGTCGCTGGGCTGCCGCTGCGCTCGCACAGAACCGTATATGTATGGTCCTTGTCCGCTCCTCGTCTGCGAGCTTCCTGCGTCTGACCAGTGACGAATATCAATCATTTCCATCGATCGATGCCGCGATAGCCTCAACAAATATTCTAATTTCCAGCCGGTGACATCACCACTAGAAGACTTCCCCTCGGCCAACGCCGCCATCGTGCAGGAGCGTGCAGTGCGTGTCCCTGGTGTGTCTCTCCCGTACATATACCACCACCACCACGATGTCCACCGCGCTCGCCCAACAGCACGCCGGCAACGTCCTCCTCGCCGTCACGCTCTCCCCGACCTCCGCTGCACACGCGGACCCGGACGCGCTCGTCGTGCACCCGCTAGTCGCGCGCCTCGGCCAGGTCGGCGCGCTCCAAGACGTCCAGCTGCTCGCCGTGCCGCGCGAGAGCTGGCCGACGGTGCAGGGCGCGGTCGTCGACGCGCTCCACGCGCTCCCGGGAGTCCTACGTGTCGACGTGCAGGACCCGCCGAGGCTGCGGGCGAAGCGGGGCGCGGACGAGTTGTGATCAGTCTGAAGGAGAATGAAATGAATTCGAGTGGAGAGATGGGATTCAGAGACGCATATGGGGACCCGGCCGCGGGACGTGGCGGGCAACGGTGCGTCGTGCGCGTGCGTTCCGAGTTGGGGATGGGCTGATGAACGCTCTCTGGGGTACTCAGCAGACGCTGCTGCGAGAATGCATCGTGCGTAAATGTGTACAACAATCCTGGAGAGTCATCCGAAGCTCTAATAGCCTGAGGTTCCTTTGTCGTGTATGCGCTTTGACCATGGTCTGGCGGTCGCGTCTCTTATTCTGGAAATCAAGTACAAGTGTTGGCGGACCAGGAATGTTGCTTGCCATCCAAAAAGCTTGCCCTCCACAACCCTCAACTAGTTGTATTCCGAGCACAACGCACCCACCATCACGGTAGCCCAAGTCTACGGTGATTGAAAGTCGGCAAGAGGAAGTCGCACATCTACAGGATGTCAAACAGTCAAGCACCTGGGGAACCTGATTGTACACCCATCGAGTCATACATGACCGGCTCAGATTCACAGCTTCTGCGTGATCTTCTGCTGCACCGCGGTGAGGACGTTCTTCGGCTGCTCTACGCGAGGCCAGCTTATGATCAGTCCCTCTTGTTCGTTCGGCTTCGGGATCACATGAAAGTGCACATGGAAAACGTGTTGGTGAGCGATCTTGCCATTGTTCTGTTGCAACGCAAGGCAGAGATCGTCAGCGATACGGGTACGATCCTACTAGAGCATGTCTCCGTCTCGCGAGGGCGTCACCTGAAGAACGTTGTAGTCCAAGATGCCGAGGGCCGTGGCAATCTTCTTTGCGAGCGGAAGGATCTCCGCAAGATACTCGTCAGGCACCTGGTCCATCCTCTCCGAGTGGTCTGAAATTCAAATACCCGCTTAGTGAGCGATTCTTCACGACTGCCACCTCACGCAGGGACCGCTCACATTTGGGAATGATCAGAGTATGGCCCTCGGCCACAGGGCCAATATCGAGGAAGGCGTAGCTGCAGGGCGGGGGCAACGTCCGAGTCAGCTGCGTGAACAGCAAGCGGCAAAATGTGTGGGGCAGCGCACTTCAGGTCGGTCTCCAGTATCTTGAACGACGGGATCTCGCCTGCACATTCGCTCTCAGATAGCTCCTCTACATAGCCAACCAGTCAATACACGGTGTGCTGACCCTTCGTGATCTTGCAGAAGAAGCACCTGCAGAATGTCGCGTCAGCGTCGAGAATTCTCACTCGTACACGATAGGTTGGCATACTCATCACTGAGATGGCTCGACATATGAGTCACTGAAGGAGTAATAGGAGCGAGGATACGGCGTCGTGCGGTGTGCACAAGTACAGTGCCGCATCGTATTATATACCCACAATCCCAGACGCCTACAAAGCACTCGTTCCGAGAGACGGTGTGGATCCACCCCGCAGCTTCCTAGATCTTGCGCCGGTGCTTCCATCACGAACACGGCTCACATTCGACTTGTTCGTGAGCGCTGATATCAAGCGAAGGAATCGCCGCCTCGGCGCTGTCCCAAGAGAAGGGCGCAAGAAAACAAGCAGCCGTCTTGATAGGTCACGACGACCAGGATCCGCATGTTTGAATGCACCATTCATATGCACGGGAGGTGTTCTATGGATGAGCGTGGTGCAGCCTCCATCTGCGAAGCGGTCTCGATGTGCTGGACGTCGTAGTGTTAAGGGCGGGCGGATTATGGGAGTTGGACGTTGGACGATCGGATAGACTTTCACTGTCATGATCTTCGTCGTCGTCGTGAGCAATGTAATGCGCTAGACAACCTAGGTCTGGAGAAAGCATAGGTGATCGTCCCTGGGAGAGCGTGGGCGAGCGAGTCAATGTTCGTGACGTCTCGGGAGGACGCGCTCCGTCGGGAATGATCTTGAGGGTCATACTAGCCGTTTCTCGTCCGTGAACCGGAGAGAGTGGTTGAAAGAAACGTCGAAGCCGCTGGCCACCGTCTCGTCCCCTGAACGACCTCACGGCTTGGGCTCACGAGAGTCCGGCGACCCCTTCGAACCATCCGACCACGGATGCGACCTTGCGTACTACCGCATCCCCCAGCCGGAGGTCTGGTCGGAGACGCGCGTCTTCAGACACCGACGGCAGCGCGCGATAGCAGATCTCTAGTTTGGACTTCAGATGGGGCGACGCCGACCCACTGATAGGCACGACACCTGCATTGTCGTTCTGTTCGGGCTCCCATGTTATAAGGACATCTATCCGGGCAACAGTCAGCGGTATGCAGAGACATGAATTGGGACCGCGCACGCACTTTCAAGCAGGACAATATCGCCCTTCTTCGTCCGCGGCGTTGGCACATCGAAATTTACCCCCGCCCAATCTTCGGCTACTTCGCGCCATGCACTAAGCTTGCAGATCCCGCCCGACTCGTCCCCCAGTATCATCTTGACAAGGGCTACTTCTTTTCCGGCGTCAGGCCCCCGCTTGATCCGTATGTAGTCTGGACCATCCATCTCGAGGATTGCCACAAGAAGAGTCACTTTACGAGATGCCTTCGCTGCTTGTCTGCCTCGCGCAGCATGCGCCTGGGCGGTGAGAGTGGCGAGCGAGGTGAGAGAGTGTAGACTGAAGTGAAACCCAGGGAAGTTGCCGATGGAGGAGGCATCAGAGTAGACATAGGACGCGGTGTCTTGCGTCTCTTGGGTCAGCAGCTGAGACCGGATGCGCGACACGCTGGCCGAAGGACGGAGGAAGGTGATATCTCCAACCGAGCGTGTCCTGTCGTTTCCATCGCCCTGTGTTGTCGCCGGCCATGTTATCACTGTCGTCTGTCCCTCTGAAAACCAAACCCCTCCGTTGGTCAGCAGTGTCACAAGTCGGAGGTATATACAGACGTGCCTGGTTGGAGCTCTTCGTCATCAGGAGCGGCATTGTACTGAGATAGCTCGTCTGTTTCATCTTGATTAAAATCATGAAATATCACGTTCTCATAGAGCATCGAAATACGCTGGTTCGCTGCTGCAAGAGTGGAGGGAGGAAGGGTTAGAGGGAAAGGAGTCGACTGAGGTTGATGTGAGCTCGATGCCACTTTGTGCCAGGAGTAGGACACATTTTGCGAGGCAAGGAGTTGCTTCGCGCACGGGATGCCGTCGAATACATGGTACCGGGACATGGTCGTCTTCAAGCTACTTGTTCAAGTTGTCGTGGTCAGCCTGACTCGGAGGTCGTGATCAAGTTTCAAGCACACCATGGCCAGATTTGGTACTCTAGACGCTCACGGGCCGTGTCACCGGACTACCATTTCGAGTATTTTCCTGAGCAAGCATCATTCTGCAAGCATACTCTCCTCTACGCTTCTCCCCCTCGCTCAGCCTGTTCACTGTTCAGTCCACACTTCTTCTGCTCGGCTCGACTTTGCACACAGTACTAGCATCACACGAGAATGGCTCAAGCGGGTCCGTCAAATCCCACGAAGCATAAAAAGGACAGAAGAGCGAAACCTGGAACCCCCCTCAAGTCCAAGAAGTCAAGGAAGCTCGAAGAAGCGAAGGCTCTGGAGGATTTGGATAATGCTGCGTTGCAATATGTGAGCTGATTTGCTTGCTGCCTCTCATCTACTCATGCAGATGTCGACCGTACCCAGGAACCTACCCCAGACCTCACGCTCTTCTCAGACCTCCCCATCTCCGACCTCACAAAACGAGGTACGTCTGAAAGCACCCTTGCTTCATCATATCTGATCACCCTATAGGGCTGAAGCGAGCCTCCTTTGTCGACATGACCTCCATTCAAGCCAAGAGCTTGCCAGTCTCGCTGAAGGGTAAGGATGTCCTCGGTGCTGCACGCACAGGCAGCGGGAAGACCCTCGCGTTTCTCATTCCTGTGTTGGAGATACTCTATCGTCGGAAGTGGGGCCCGCAGGATGGGTTGGGAGCACTCATCATCTCACCGACGAGAGAACTGGTGAGTTTATATGCTAATATTATCGTCGCTTGCCATAACACCTTCCATAGGCCGTCCAAATCTTCGACGTCTTGCGAAGTATAGGTGGCTACCATAGCTTCTCCGCAGGCCTCGTGATTGGCGGGAAGAACCTCAAGGATGAAAGGGAGCGGCTGTCCCGCATGAACATCCTGGTCGCGACTCCCGGACGTTTGCTTCAGCACATGGACCAAACAATTGGTTTCGATTGCGACAATGTTCAGATGCTTGGTGCGTGTTATACGCAGCAAACCTTGTACGTTTGATCTGACCCAGACCGATGATGCAGTTCTGGACGAGGCAGATCGAATTCTAGATATGGGCTTCCAACGCACGCTCACTGCACTACTCTCTCATCTCCCCAAGTCTCGGCAAACCCTACTCTTCTCTGCGACCCAAACTCAGTCGGTCGCGGACCTTGCACGCCTAAGTCTCAAGGACCCTGTACAGGTCGGCGTCGAGGAAACATTGACAGAGGGTGCAACGCCCAAGACGCTCGAACAACACTACGTGCTCTGCGAACTTGACAAGAAACTCGACGTTCTCTGGAGCTTCATCAAGACTCATCTGCAAACGAAGACGCTTGTGTTCATGTCCAGCTGCAAGCAAGTCCGGTTTGCGTTCGAGACGTTCTGCAAGATGCATCCCGGCATCCCCCTTCTCCATCTCCACGGCAAGCAGAAACAGATGACGCGCCTGGCCACGTTCCAGCGGTTCACCTCCATGAAACATGCCGTGCTTCTCGCCACTGATATCGCAGCTCGCGGTCTTGACTTTCCTTCTGTCGACTGGGTCGTGCAGGTGGACGCACCCGAGGACGCGGAGACGTACATCCATCGCGTTGGCCGAACTGCGCGGTACGAGAGCGCAGGGAAAGGGTTGCTCATGCTCGTGCCGAGCGAAGAGGAGGGCATGCTCGCCGCGCTGAAGCAGAAGAACATCGACATCCAGAAAATCAAGATCAAGGCAAGCAAGACGCAAAGCATTAGTAATCAACTGCAGAAGCTTGCGTTCGAGGACGCTGAGATCAAGTATCTTGGGCAACGAGTACGGTCTGCTTACGTTGTTGCCGATATATCGATCTTAACATGTTTCCAGGCATTCGTCTCGTACTTGCGTTCCATATATCTGCAGAAGAACAAGTCGATCTTCAAGCTCGACCAGCTCCCTGTTGAGCGCTTCGCAGAAGCCCTTGGGCTTCCTGGCATGCCCAAGATCAAATTCCTCAGCAAGGAGCTGGCGAAGAGCAAGAAGAACGCGTCTCGTGCGGTCGCACCACCCGAACCATCGAAGCAGAGCGGTCGCGGACAAGAGGAACAGCGCACCATGCTTGTCGACCACGGCAACGAGGACGATTCCGATGACGACTTCATCACCCTCAAACGCGCGGACCACGCACTGGATGACGACGTCGACGCCTCGCTCCCGTCGGGATACACGTCAAAGCGCAAGGAGAAGATGGCGCACTCGAAGAAAGCGCTTGCGAAGTATGGAGAGAAGGGCCATAAGCTCGTCTTCGACGACGAGGGGCGCGCACACGAGGTGTACGAGCTACAGGACGCGGCAGAGGTATTCAAGCATGAAAACGAAGCCTTTGAGGCCGGGCAACAATTCGCTGAGGCCGAGCGCGGGAAGTTGAAGGAAGCAGACGTGATGGACAAGGAGGAGGCAAAGGAGAAGAAGCGCGAGAAGAAGCGGAAGCGGAAGGAACGTGAACGCGAGGTATGCGGTTTGCTCACTCTGGTCCAGTAAGATCGCTCAACCCGGGTATGCTCCACAGGCTGAAGGATACTCCAATGGAGGGGAGACCTTTGGGGTGGGACCTATAGTAGCGGACCCAGATCTGGACGACGGATATGTTTCGCCGCAGTTCGACTTCCCGTCATCCGAGGAGGAGGGGAGTGATGTCGAGCAACCCTCCCGGAAGAGGGCGCGTAAGGCAGCTCCGAGCAAACAACGGTCAACGTTGGAGGAGGAAGAGCAGCTCGCTTTGCAGATGTTGCGCAGGAGATGATCATACTGTATTGACTGTTGGTTTTGTGGCCATCGTAATTCAATGCTCGACCGGGCATCCGACCTCTCAGCATGCTCTTGCATCCAATGACGTCCGTCCGCACGACAACACAAGGGAAATATCCCGATTGACTCAAGACTCAATCTTCCAATGATCAGTCAAGATGGAGATGTACCGCACACGCTCATGAGGCGTCGTAGCTACGGAGTCAAACGAACACACGATGACGAGAGGTAACGCTGTTTGCACACAGAGCGGCGTTTGACAGTGTCTCGTAGCGTTGACAAGGTCGCGAATGGAACGAAGCCTTGAGATGTGGCGGCATGCATTAGGTTGGAGAACATATGGTGGAAGGAGCACGATAGTCGTAGAGGAGCCGTTGCGTGCTCTACCGTTTTCTCGACATCCTCCGACTCTCCGCTGTACTCAAATGACGGATTGAGCCACCAGAAGTCTGCGTGACAGCAAGCGTAAGTCGTACCTGCTGACTTGGCCTTCTTGGGTGCACCCTTCCCTCTCCGCTTCTTCTCCTCGACATCCGCAAGCCGCTGGTGCTCGTCCCAGTCCCGAATCTTGAATTCGCTGCCCATGCGATTGAAACGAGCCACGGTGAGCTCTTCGGGGTAGTACTGGATCATGGATGGGCCACGTAGCCGTGCGCGAAGGTATTTGGCCCCGGTGCGCACAGATGTCGGGTTGTATGTGGTTTGGAAGATCTCACACCGGAGACGGGTGAGCGCAGCGAGCCGAGAGGGAGCGACAGCCGCCATGTCTCCGCGGGGTTGGGTGAGGCGGAGGTGGTGGTGGAGGTTGTGGTAGAAGGTGAATATGTCGATTTCTACATTTGGCAGGCGGGAGCTTCTCCGGACCGCTGGCGCGGCTTTCTCTTCTACCTCCACCTCTGCACTCGTTCGCGCAATTGTCAGGGCCAAAATACGCCAGGCTTAGTGGGTGTTTGTGACTGGAGGACTCACGGCTGAGGAAGGTGTTTAGGTGCGTCGCCAACTGAGCTCTGCGATTGCTCTGCTGACTCTACAGGACCGACGTGACATACGTAGCTTCCACTGCCAACCTTCCCGCCTGCACTGTCGACGCGTATGCTTCGCGTTCCACTATCTCTCCGCGCACAATGTCTACGCTCCCTGCGCACGCCTCTGGTCACCGTCAATCATGCCACACTCCGCGCCAGGAGCTTCAAGGCCGCCCGTAAGCCCGGAGGTGCGCCCTACGCCGCACGGCCCCGACAGAGGAGATCCGAGGCAGAAGATGACACCAAACCCAGCCTGAACATCCCCGCAGATGATGTGGAGGACTATCTGACTCGTAACATTACAACGTGGATCTCGCAACACGGTTCCAAAGTCTCAGACAGGCTCCTGCGGTTTGGCGTCCCCAAAGCGGCTACAAGACCCATATTGAAGACTTTCGCGAGAAATGTCCAGAGCGGTGCGGTCTTCGACGAGTTGGACTACGACCAAAAGCAATTGGATCGGATCGCTCATGACCTCTCCCATAATGTCACACAATCCCTGGACCGGTACCTCACGAAATTTCTCTACGAGTGGGCTAGTCTCCCTGGCGGCCAGCAGGCCCTAGGAGCTGTTGTCCCTCCAGACGTCATCTCCCAGATGCAGACCCTTTTCCATGCTGCAGACCTCACTCATGCCGGTTGGGAGTACCCGCACACCCGTCGCAATCCGAAACGCAAGTTCATTATGCACGTCGGGCCGACTAACAGCGGCAAGACGCACAACGCGCTCCGTGCCCTCGCTGCGGCGAAGACCGGGATGTACGCCGGCCCCCTCCGTCTCCTTGCGTACGAGATCTACGACCGCCTCAACAAAGGCCAGATTATCCCACTTGGGATGGAGCCCGACCCACAGGCGGAGCCCGACTCGCAAATCAACATCGACGTCGGCGAAGGTGCGGAGAAGAAGGACATGGTCGTGATCAAGACGGGCAATCCCAAATACGCCCGTCAATGCAACATGATCACCGGAGAAGAGCAAAAGATCGTTGACGTAAATGCCCCACTGCTCAGCTGCACGGTCGAGATGTCCCCTCTCGGCAGCGACTTCGATGTTGCTGTTATCGACGAGATTCAGCTCATCGCCGACTCGCAACGAGGCGGAGCCTGGACCGCTGCGTTGCTCGGACTGAACGCCAGGACGATCCACCTATGCGGTGAAGAGGCTGCTGTTCCTCTCGTCGAGGCGATCGTTCGGCAGCTCGGCGATGAGTTTGAAGTCAACTACTACCAACGTCTCACACCGCTCGTCGTCGCCGAGGAAAGTCTCGAAGGCGACCTTTCTCGGGTCAGGAAGGGCGATTGCGCCGTCACCTTCTCGAGGAGCGGCCTGTTTGGGCTTAAACAGAAGATCGAGGAGGCCACGAAGATGCGCTGTGCTATTGCCTACGGTCGTCTTCCTCCCGAGATCCGGAGCGAGCAAGCGGCACTCTTCAACGACCCAAACAGCGACTTCAATGTCCTGGTTGGGAGTGATGCTGTGGGCATGGGCCTCAATCTGTGAGTCGCAGTTTCGAAAGATATAGTCACTGTCACGAACGCTATGACAGGAAAATCAAGCGGGTAATCTTCGAAGCTGTCGCGAAGTTCGATGGTGCGGGCATGAGACCGCTCTCCGTTTCCCAGATCAAGCAGATCGCCGGTCGCGCTGGTCGGTTCGGTTTACACGAAAAGGATTCGGTTGGTGTCGTAACTACGCTTCACGCCGCCGATTTGGAGGCCGTCCGGAAAGCTCTAGCGACAGCTGCGCCTCCTGTACGGTATGCACGCCTGCAGGTGGACTACCGCCAGTTCAGCAAGATCGTCACGGCGCTACCCTGGGATTCCAAAGGCGCGACCATCGCGGATGTGTATCAATACGTGGCCAAGATGTCGCCTCTGTTCGAGTTCCAGGCGGTGGAGGAGCTGGGCTTGTGCTTCGCATTCATCGACGGATACGTGGACTGTTTGCCTCTGCGCAACCGACTACTCGCGCAGAACTCGCCCTGCCCGTGGCGCGACCAGTACTCCGTGTTCGGTGCGAAGTCGCTCATGGACATACACCGCGAAAAGCTCATGGTGACGGTCGAGGAGATGTTGGAGCGCGCGGACCTGCTCTCTCACCTGAACAAAGCGCTCGTGTTGATGGACGGGCAGGCTAGGATTCCTGACCAGCAGGGTATTGTCGAGATGCTAGGCAAGCTGGAAACGGTACACAAGGTTGTGGTGCTTTACCTCTGGTACACCTATCGTTATGCGATGGCGTTCCCAGACCAGAAGAAGGCGTTCGCCTTGCGGGATCTGACCGAGTTGGCGATGGACTGGTGCTTGGAAGTTCTTCATCAGATGCGCCTCAAAGCGGCCGATCCTGGCTCAAAAGCGCGAAGAACAGTGCAGGAGCGCCGACCGTTGATCCAGGATGAGAAGGAACCTGAAACCGCAACGGAAGAAACGCAATACCACAGATCATATGCCAGCCAAGTTACTCGTGAAAGAATGAATGCCGGTACGTCTGAACCCTCTTGTCCGTGTGTCTTGACATTGCTCACCGTCCCCCGCAGAGGTCTACCACGTCAATCTCGTCCGCTGAGGTTGTCTCCTTTCACCTTTCTTCACATCGGAGCTTCACGTGCTTGCTTGTACATCTTTGGCCGCTTGTCAAACCCGCTCAACCATCCGCGACCGAACCACATCCTTTCCGTTCTCCAACCATCGTGTTGCACCATTCCGTTCGTCGCGACGTCGCCCGTCTCACCCCTCTTTTCGCACTCGGCTAGGCTGGTCCGCCCCCGCATAGACACCTAACGTCGCACTCCAACACCACACCACTACTTCCGACGCTATGTTACTAACAATCCTAATCATCGCGCTCTCTACTATGTCCGCACCGCTGGCCTCCGGTCGCCCCACCACCCCATCCCCAGCCTCTCCGGACTCCCGCCATCTCTCCGCGGAGCCAGGCACCCTGCTCGGAAGGCGGTACGTCGTCCAAGAGCACCACGAGCCCTCTCGCCTCCCCCGTGCCAACTACGCGGGCTATGCGACGCCCTCGGGCTACCGCACCGCCGAAGCCCCGCGGCATTCGAAACCTTTCGCGCAGTTTCTCGCCGAGCGGTCGCGGCGGGCGGACCCCTCGTACCCGATCGTCGCGTGGAGCCCAAACTACGTTTCGCACGTTGGCCCGCCGCCGCCCCACATGCAGCCCGTCCAACCGGCTGGGCGCGCGGCGCCGCCCGTTGGTGCGGTCCCCGCAAGGAACGTCTCGCAGGTGGCCGTTGCTACGTCTGCGTCAAACACGACTTCAAGCGCGATAGTCGCCTCGCACACACCGAAGAAGTCGAAGGGGAAGAGCAAGTCGTTGAAGGCGACACACGATGGCGGGAAGTAGGAGAATCTGGGTCGGTGAGATGGACTGGAGGGTGGGCACTGGGCGTCGGTATGAAAGTACTGTAGTAATGTCTTGACCATGACCTACATAGACCTCCACTCTATAATCTTCTTTATATCGATACCCATGGAACCATCGTGCCCCAGGGCCGGATAGCTACGCGAAGTTACCAAAACGGGCCATACCGCCAATGTGAGCGCCGCACGTGACTCAACTGAGCCGATAAAACTTCGTCCCGTCCTGCGTCCTGCTGCTTGTCTTCTTCCTCCTCTACGTTTTTCCGCAGCTCCAAATGGCTCGCATAGGCTGAGAACGTGAGTGTCCCTTCCAGGTTTTGCTTTGTGATGAGAACGCTGCCGCCCCAGTCGTAGCTTCGAGCTTTGACGAGAAGGCAGAGCAACAGCCAAACAATTTGCACCACTGATTTTTTCTCCAATCTTCCCTGTCCTTCGCGACACGATACTGACTGCTCTTCTATAGGCCTTCGTGTATGATTATACGTGTCGGAATGGGAGTCGACGGAAGCTTCATTTGTGAGTCCTCCCTCCCCTTGTCTACCTGGACGCGTGCCCCGGCATGCTTGGGATGATCCCCAACCGAATGCAATTAGGAAGTGCCGTCTGAGAGCCAACTTCCTCTGGAAGTTGGTAACTGTCGAGACGCGGTTCTCTGATCCTGTCCACTTATGTCTTGTCCCTGTGCATTGAGACGATGCTGACCAAACCGTCTGCAGGGTTGATCAGGCTGTGACGAAAGTTGGCAATTGGGATGAGGGCCCAATGGAGGTGGGTGTGTTATGCTTAGCTGACGAGCTCAGTCATGCCATGTATCGCAATGTACCATATGAATAGAAATGTTACGCAACATATCCGATTGCATTGCTTGCGTGCTGAGTGACATGATCGTTGGAGGGCGAAGAGCGCCGGGCGATTTCTTGCGCCATGTCGCGAGCGACTCACGCGACTCGCAGAATATGGGCGTCTACTCAGGATCTTGGCTTGAAGCTCGCCTCTCCCAGCTAAGTATCCTCCTCTCCCTCCTCCTCCTCCTCCTCTCCCCCTCTTCGCTCCCAGTCATGTCCGCGCCCTCAATACCGGGCAACGCTGCCGCATATGTATGCGACACCCTTCCCCCTCCTCGTCTCGCAGCCTCAAAATCCTGTTCACGCTCCCCGAGTCCCTCCCCCCCTCCCTCTCCCGCCCCCGTCACGACTTTCGACGCTCCAATCATCGTAACCGACCCGGAGCCATCGGGCTTGTCGCAGATGTCCACAAGCAACGCTTTGAACGCGAGTCCGACCCTCAGGGAGGAGAGCCCGGTGCCTACACAACCTCCGGCGCGGAAACTATGCGTCCGCCACCAGCGTATGGCGGACGAAGGCACCAACTTGAAGCTACAGCAGGTGAGTCATCCGCACCATCTTACCCTTTATTCCACTTCCACCTTGCTTGTCGCGAGCATGCGCATCATGACCGGGACTGCACTCTGCGGGCACCCATCCGCTTCTCCCCGCGCTCCGGCAAGTACGATGCTTGTGTTCTATCTTCTTGACCGCGCCCATTACCCGATCCTCGCCCTAAGTTCTCCAGTCAACTGACCGTATCCTTCTCCTCGCATCGTTTCCGCGTCACTTAGGCTCTCGACGCCCTCCCCGTCGCCGAGCGCGAGGCCGTCTCGGTCATCTGGTCCAACTTCTCGTCCTCTCCTCACCGCCGACGCGCTCTCATCCTTCAGGGGCTCCTCACCATGTGCTGCTTCTCGCAGCTATCACTACTCACGGAACAACTCGCGCACATCATCCGCATCGACCCCTTCGCTATTCTCCCTCGCGAAGTCTCCCTCAAGATCCTCGGCTATCTCGACGCGACTTCCCTCTGCCGTGCCGCGCAGGTCAGCAGTCGCTGGAAGAGCCTTGCGGACGATGACATTCTCTGGCGCGGGATATGCGAGCAGCACATCGGGCAGAAATGCCTCAAGTGTGGTTGGGGACTACCCATCCTCGAAAAGCGTCGCGCAATCCGCCTCCCCTCATCGAGTGCGTCCCCTTGTCCCACCCCCGACGTCCTTTCCCAGCCATCAACATCATCATCCGCATCTCAATCACGTCTTAAGCGACGCTCGGAGGACGCACCGGACAGGATGGGCGCCCCCAAGAAGGCGAGGATAGACGTAAACGAAGTGCGGTCGCGCTCAACAACACCCGTCCCATCTCACTCGGAATCCATATCCCTCCCCGCGCCGGTGGCGACCGCTGCCCCAAATCCTCTTCTTGCACCTCCGCCGTCAGAAACACCGCCAACCAACATCCGTACACGACCATGGAAAGATGTCTATTGCGAGCGACTCACCGTCGAGCGCAACTGGCGACGAGGCCGCTGTACCGTTCGCACACTCCAAGGACACACCGACGGGGTTATGTGCCTGCAGTTCTCAGAAACCCTCACCCATCCCTCGTTTCCTGTCCTGATCACGGGCTCGTACGACCGCACGGCGCGCGTATGGAATCTGGAGACAGGCACAGAAGTGCACTGTCTTTCTGGTCACACGCGCGCGATACGCGCCTTGCAGTTCGACGAGTGCAAGCTCATCACCGGAAGCATGGACCACACGATGCGGGTATGGAACTGGCGCACCGGACAATGTCTCAAGGTACTGGAGGGCCATACCGAGGGGGTCGTCTGTCTACGATTCGATTCCAACGTCCTTGCGAGCGGGTCTGTCGACACGACCGTCAAGGTATGGAACTTCCGTACCGGCGAGTGCTTCACACTTCGCGGCCATTGCGACTGGGTCAACGCCGTCCAGCTATGGGATGCCAATGCGGCGTCGACGTTGTGCGAGACGGGACTGAACGCCATCGAGAACACGCCCCCGAGTTCCTCAAGCAGCATTGACCCGGGCAAGATGCTCTTCTCCGCGTCGGACGACGGCACGATCCGCCTCTGGGACCTCTGCCAGCGCACCTGTGTGCGACAATTCAAGGGCCACGTCGGGCAAGTCCAGAGTCTCAAGCTCCTCATGGTCGACGAGGAGTGCGATTCCTCGGCGACGACCTCCGACGGCTCCGACCGCGAGACGTCTGTCGAGCCTTCCGACTCCGCGCCCTCCTCCTACGCAGCACCCGTCCTGGCCCGGTCCTCGTGCCCACGTTCGTCCTCCTCTCCCTCTCCCGCGCTCCCTCCGCTCTCGCGACAGAGCACGAAGGAGCGCGCGTTGGTGGGCGCGAAACGCCAGAAGCCGGTGCTCATCTCGGGCAGCCTCGACAACACGATCAAGATCTGGGACATCGAGGAGGGCGTCGTCCAGAGCACGCTCTTCGGCCACATCGAGGGCGTGTGGGCCGTCGCGAGTGACAAGCTCCGGCTGGTGAGCGGCAGCCACGATCGCACGATCAAGGTGAGTTATGGTTATGTGCTTGTTTCGGTCGATGGATACTGACTGGGATGTCCTCGTAGGTCTGGTCGCGGGAAGAGGGCAAGTGCACGGCGACGCTGGTGGGCCACCGTGGTGCGGTCACCTGTCTCGCGCTCGGCGAGGACAAGATTGTGTCCGGCAGCGACGACGGAGATGTCCGTGTCTGGAGCTTCAGTCCATAGAGCCAGACACTCAGTTTTCGATACTCATGTTTCAGGATCGTTTTTCACGTTCGGTCTATCAGCGCACCTATCTCTGAGTCCCTCACGTTCAATTTCATGTCATGTAGAAGTTACGCAGTACTCATCCAGGACCTGTACGTTATTACTGTTATTGTATTGCATCGCGTATTTTCGGAACAGACACGCTCGTGTGCATAGTGTCACGAAACTAGCGCGTCGGGTCAAGAAATATTTCACGCACTTCTCTCGAGTACAAGCTCCATCTCCGACACGGCACTGTCGGGCTGCAAGCGAGACGACGAGAGGACCTCTCCCCCAGCTGCCAACGAGTCGATGAGCATCGCCAGGCGCGAGGTCGTCATGTTGGGCTCCTTCACACAACCATACCATGTCTCAGCCTCGGTCTGTGCACTGAAAAGAGCCACGCACACTCACTTTTCGTATCTCCTCAAGATCGTCCTTGAACGCGTCCGCCACGGACGCCATCCAGAACTTCCGGAACCGCTCCTTCAGCACCTGCTCCTCGCTGAGCCCGCCGGCGCCCTCGGGCAGGAAAGGCGGCACGGCGGACGGAGGGGGAGTGGGCGACGGCGTGCGCCTTGCCCGCGTGCGCTGTTGCTGTTGCTTTTGCGCCGCGTCGTTCGACGTCGACGCAGCTGCTTGGGGGAGTGCGCCGTCCGAGTCGGACTCGGAGTCACCGTCAGATGACGATGAGGACGAGGACGAGGATGAGGACGAAGAGGCGGCTGCGCTGGGTTCCGGTTGGGGACGAGCCTTCTTCGCGCCCGTCGTGACAGGTATACGGACAACGGCTTGGGGAGCAGAGTCGGACTCGGACGAGGAGTCGGCGGAAGAGGATTCCTCGGATGAGGACGCGGCGCGTCGCTTGCGCTTTCTGGTCCGTTTCCGGGCAGCATTAGGCTTTGCGGGGCCCGGGGCCATGGCTCAGAATGACCGGGAGGAGAGGAGGGCGTGGACGGTGAAGAGGATGCATCTGGGCGGAGGACTACAGAAACGGCGCTTGTGAAATCGGTGTCGACGGCCTCGCGCCGGACCGTGAGCCGCTCAACTCTCGAAGGGACGTCAATCGCGAGGTAGACAGGACGGGCTCACGCGGACTTGAGGAAAATTCAGTACGAACATTAGAGAGAATGCGCTCGATACGAAGGGAATGCGACTTATACATCCCCATATCGAGTTTCACAAGCACACCTCGACTCCATTCTGTTCGCAAAATCTAGGAGCAGACCGATACAGTTTCTCAGCCTTCAGGATGACAGTATTGCATAGACGTGGCAGGAGAGTGAAGGCGATGATTATACGAAAAGTAGTGTACGATGATGTCTACTTGGCCTTGTCGTACTCCTGCGTCTTGAACGCCAGAAGTTGCTGCGAAAGCCGTTTCCAGCGATCCTCCACAGCAGGCATCTTGGACAGCGCGGTCGGCGACAGGTATCCTCTATTCCTCCACGACGTGTACCAAACTGCTACAGCGTTAGCAACGTTATGACTGTCCAAACGGCGAACAGCTTACGGATGTCAATCTTGCGTGTCGGCGCCGCCTGGACGCGGTCTGTTCGACCCTTCACGCAGTCTCGAAGCGCAAGGTCGTTGTAGTACTTGCAGTAGACACTGCCACCCTTCTTCTCGACCGCACGGATCGCACTTTGCGAGGCCCGTGACGGCGTGATGTGTATAGCAGTCTTGACGTGTTCCGCGCCCTGCACACGATGTTTGGCATAGGCAAAGCGGGAGGACATGGATACACTCACACTCCCAAGCAACTTTATACCATCATGGACCTGGTGTATGCAGCCGCTGAGCAGCAACTCTCGCGCAGTAATCGGCTTGTCTGCGGAGGAAGTTAGACGGCCCTGGTCTATCCAGTGCTGGAGCCTATCCAAATTGACAGGTGCGTAGGTCTTCGCGTTTCTGTACGACCGTTGAAATTATAGGTAGACCATATGCTTTGCAGACAACTCACTGGTTGACGAAACCCTTCTTCGGGAAGAGCTTGACAATTGGTGTCTGACCTCCCTCGAACCCAGCCTTCGGCTTCCCGTTCCCCGCCCGAGCCTTCTGACCCTTGTGACCCCGTCCTGAGGTCTTTCCAAGACCTGAGCTCCGACCACGACCCAGACGTTTTTGCTAGAGCGATACTCAGGTAAGAGACACCGTAAACAAATGCCACTCATACCGTTGACGTTGAACCGGGGGCAGGGGACAGGTTGAAGAGGTGGACGCGACCCGAGGTCGCCTTCACGCGTGAGGCTACTCCAGACATAGTGGAGCCCTCAAGGTCTCTGCAGGCGATTGAGACTGTTGGCGAATGGCCGAGGTTGTGGTGTGGACGTCGAGGTCGGAGGAGGACGCGAGTAAGCGCTAGTGCTGGCGGACGGGTGGGCAGCGGGCCGGCCGCACCGTCTCGCGCGCAACTGTGCCACTGCAAGAAAATAGCGGCCCCAAACTTCGGCATCGACGACCATCTTCATCTGAGTGCTGCCTCAATCCCTCGTTGTGATGGACAAGGTCGTTGGTATACTAGGTGGGAGTGGGTTGCTCTCACCAATGAATCAGATACACCCGACACTAACTCCTCGGCTGTTCGTTCCAGGTCTCGCATCATACCTGGGATTCCATGTTTACCCATATGCATCCCAGGCGGAGGTCAACTTGGCCGGATGCTGGCGGCATCCGCCTCTTTGCTCAACATAGATGTTGTGGTTCTCGACGTAGGAGATAATGGCCCGGCTAAGCAAGTCGTAGCCCCGCGCGCACCCCGCCTGTCGCACATCGATGGCTCCTTCGCCGACCCCGAGAAAATTCGCGAGCTCTCGTCCAAAGTCGACGTACTCACCGTGGAGATTGAGCATGTAGACGTTGGCGTCCTGGAAGAGATCCAGAGCAAGGTCCCGCTTGGCGTCCACCCCAGTCCCTTCACGATCAAGACTATCCAGGACAAGTTCATCCAAAAGCAACACCTCCGCAACGCCGGCTGCCCCGTGTCCGACTTTCTACCCGTGGAATCTAAGGTGGAGTCTATCAGTGCAGCAGCTGGGCAACTAGGTCTTCCTCTCATGCTCAAGAGCCGGACGCTCGCTTACGACGGCAGAGGAAACTTCGTCATACGCGATCTTGTCCAGGCGCAGGACGCGATCACTGCTCTCGGAAACCGCCCATTGTACGCAGAGAAATGGGTTCCTTTTGTCAAGGAAATTGCGGTGATGGTCGTTCGCTCGCGCTCGGGAGAGGTTGTTTCGTACCCCGTCGTGGAGACCGTCCACAAGGAGAATATTTGCCATCTGGTGTTCGCGCCCTTGCGTTCTCGCGACCCTTCGATTGCAGCCCGTGCTCGTTTGGTCGCCGAGAATGCCGTGAAAACCCTTCAAGGCGCAGGTGTATTCGGAGTTGAGATGTTTTTGATGGCAGACGGTCCGTTCGCAAGTCACCCGAGGTGTTGACATTATACTAAGCTTCAACGCAGGGTCGGTGTATCTGAACGAGATTGCGCCGCGACCACACAATTCTGGTCACTACACCATCGAGGCTTGCGAGACCTCACAGTACGAAAACCATCTCCGCGCCATCCTGTCGCTTCCACTCGGATCTACCGCGTTGAAGGTTCCCTCTGCTTGCATGCTCAACATCCTCGGTGCATCCTCTTCACTCGACGAGATTACTTCCTTCACAAAGTTCTCGCTCACAGTTCCTGGTGCACGAGTGCATCTCTACGGCAAGGGCGAGTGTCGCAAAGGCCGCAAGATGGGGCACGTCACCGTCGTCGCAAACTCCGATGCCGAGCTCAGCACGCGCCTCCGCGCTCTCCTCACGCACCTCCCCGGCGGACACAATCCGAAGGAGCTCGATCTGTACGCGCCCCTCTTCCCAGAACGCGGATTCTCGCACCGACAGCCGCTCGTGGGCGTGATCATGGGCTCGGACTCGGATCTGCCCGTCATGCTTCCCGCCGCCGACATCTTGAACCACTTCAAGGTTCCGTACGAGCTGACGGTCGTGTCAGCTCACCGTACGCCTGATCGGCTGGTGGAGTACGCACGGTCAGCGGCTGCACGCGGACTCCGAGCTATCATCGCCGGCGCCGGCGGTGCGGCCCATCTTCCTGGGATGGTGGCCGCTATGACTGTCTTACCCGTGGTCGGAGTCCCTGTCAAAGGCAGCTCGCTTGACGGCGTAGACTCGCTACACAGTATCGTCCAGATGCCCGTATGTTCAATGATACTACCTTCCCATCTGTTATACATGACTTACAATCCCCGTGTCCCACAGCGCGGTATTCCAGTTGCAACGGTGGCAATCAACAATGGGACGAATGCCGGACTCCTTGCAGTGCGCATCCTCTCTGCGGGACAGCCAGAGCTCGTTACCGCGATGGATGATTATCTGAAGGCTCTGGAGAAAGAGGTACTCGGTAAGGTCGATAAGATCGCAGAAGTGGGCTGGGATGCGTACCAGGCAGCGAAGACGGCTCGCGGTAGCTAGACCTGGTGCATCCGAAGCAGTGTGAAAAAGATAGGTATCTTGTATCTGTACGTGTGTAATTGACCTTCCCTCCGAGCTCTGTCCGAGTCCCAGGTACAGCTTCATATCCAAAGAGTCGTAAAAGTCTCCGCGGGGACGAGAGACGCAGCCTCGAACTCGAGTCCCGCAAAAAATGCGAGTCCCTCCACTGCGACTCTGCCACACATGATGTGGCAAAGCTGGGGTCCTGCAAGATCACCACCTGTCAACAGCACGGTTCTCGGGCGGTGCTCAGTCACGGTACGTCTAGTGGTCCTGCGAGCACTCTGCCAGTCCAATGGCAGATGCAGACCAGTCACATTAGTGTGATTTTTTGGGCATTCTGCCGATCACTGCCCATAAGCTGTTCTAGACGCAGGCGGTAAATTGACCGGCTGGTCGGAAAACAGCCTGTGATCGTCCTGGCTTCATAGCCCTTAATAGCCTTAGGAGCTGGTATGACCTATGCGTATATCATGCTGTTCACTGCCTACTGACAAGCTCACACACAGGCGGTGATGGTGCACATGAACAAAACTCGTTCTGAAGATGAATGTCCACTTTGCAACTACACAATGCGCACCAGATTACATCGTCCCAATCCAGTCCCAGCGTCCCGCACAGACCACGAGCACCCCCGACGACACGCTACACAAAGTCGATGATTGTGAGTGACTTCCCATCATACAGCACATTGTGAAAATTGTCATGGTCGTTGGCAGGGAAGCCGCTCTTGTGGACGAGAGCGAGTGCACGATCACGTTCGTCTCTAGCACCTCATGCGGCATTCAGGCGTAGAGGTCCTTATGATTAATCCTACCTCTGTAGTTAGTGACAGAATGTGATGTATCCACAGCTCTAGTTACAGTGTGCTCTGTTGATATATCCACCGAGACACTGGGAATATATCAGCAGGGTACTGCCATAAATATATCCCGTGCAACTCGGATCCATCCCGCCTCCCGCACTCTGCCTGACTGGGATACACCTACGGCCTCCGCACTATTACCCTAATTGAGCTGTGGCTGAGAGAGATGGCTCTGTTTAGATTGTGGCTACAGTGCTCGGCCGGCTACATCCGGTGACTTCCGGTGTGTAGCTCTGCTTGGATTGTGGCTGAAAGCAACAGCCGGGCCATAACCCTCGTTCAGGAATCAGTTCAGAGATAAGTATATCTATTGCCTCCTCGTCTCTCAGGCTTCAGCTGCAGGACAATAGGAATAGTATGTCATAGACTGTATACTAGGGTAGTACTTGTAGACGATGAAGCCATTATAAAACAGAGTTGAACCGCTAGCTTATCATCCTACCCGGTTACCCGGTCACTGGCCTGAGCACAACTTGTAGACAGACTCGGATTTTGACACACAGCATAGGCAGATCAGGATGTATGCCGTTCAAAGTGCACATTTAATTCTCATTAATCCCACACGGCCCACGGGGCGCTTACATCTGGGCGCTTCATCTGAGAACTGACAAAGTCAGAAGCGCCTGCCCGACACTTTGTCTGGAACTGAATGTTTTCCATATGTTCGGCCGAGACTAGCCCTTATTTATGCATGTAAGCTTGCTTTATGGCTACTTTGGGAGCCTGAACATTGCTGGGCTGCAGCAGGATGCTAGACATAATGTATTAGGCATCTTCTTCGAGCATAAACATCCGCAACAACAGTACTAGTGAGCTTTCAGAACATTAGTAAAGCAGAAGTATTATAGCACAATCAAAGAGTCGATTTAGACCATCTGTGCCCCTCTGACATTGATAAGAAGAAGCAGAACATATTCCGAACGTCTGCTTTCGGACTAGCGCTGGATGGCTGGTAGGCGCTTACTGTCTCTTACCAAAAATGGTTCAAGCGCTTACAGGATTTGCTGGGGTAAGCCCCTTAAGCGCCCCGTGGGATTAATTGTACTTTCCGTGTGGGATTATACTTTTGCGTGTGGGATTGAACTTATCCGTGTGGGTTAGGTATAATTAAATGTGCAGTTTGAACGGCATAGGATGTAATGATACACATACTAATGGTCACTTGTAAGACTGTCATAGTCCGAGTGTATGAGTACGGTACCTTGGGTTTGAATACAGTGTGTTGAACCGGGCGGTGGGTGGACACTAGACCTTACGAGTAGTAGTACTTACACTCACTGTCTTGATATACCGGTGATGAACAACATACAACTAGCATATTCGAGACAGCCATATCATAGACACAGATACCCATAATCCATCTGTGCATGTATCTTTGTCTAACATAGTGTAGAACATGTTATAATCCATTGTTTGACATTTGTCGGAACTTCAGTCTCATCCTTATTCGGCCTGTGATTGGACCGCGCATGTCCGATGTTGAGACGCTCGCCCGCGGGAGTCCCATCAGGTCCCGTCCCGGTGCCGTCCATAGTCCATGTGAGGGCGTGTGCCAAGACAGAGTTAGTACTTACCGCACATATTGTGTGCGCGTGCAGGCCATGCCGCCGCAGCTCCTGTAGGTTATAGCATCACTCAGCATTGCATGATACCGGCACAGCCGCGCGCCGGTGGCGGGGTCTGTTTTACTGCAAGGCAAATAGGCCTGCGCGCGACGGCAGGCGCGACAGCCTGTAATATAATGAAGAATTGTTGCTACATAATCCCGGGAATATGGGTGGCGTGAGGGCAGTGAATGGGGGCGCCGGCAACGCGTACTGCTCCATATTGGGCGACAGAAGGCGCGAAGGCGTCAACACAGATAATGGAGGAACATTCCAAACGGGTCCGTGCCAGGAGGAAGGGCAGGTACAGCGGGTCTGTAATGAGAGAACTAAGATACATAATGGGGGACTGTAACTAGAGCCGTGGATACATAACAGTTTGTCTGTTATCAGAGAGGGTGATATATCACCCTGCCAGCATCTGGTGAAACATTTGCCTCTGATGTCCCGCGCGTCACAAACCATCGCGTCCTTCGAGGACTTCGGCTGGAAGAGTCCGAAGGAGATGTCGGGGCACGACAGGACCCCCGAACAAGCGCTTCGATCTTACATCCGGTCGGTGCCCCATTTGGTGTCTTTTCGGTGGTCGCTCGGAGGTCAAAATTCGGTGATTTGGACGTAACATCGCCGAACGACCTCAAAATTCGGTGGCTCCGGGGATGTGACATTGCTCCGGGCCGACGGCGCTTAATTATATTGGGGAAGGAGGGTGTTTTATCAGTAGTAAACTATGACGTTCAAACTGCACATTTATTCTTACCTATCCCACATGCATGATTTTAATCCCACACTCTGCATTAGTTGATCCCACTGGGCGCTTAAGGGGCTTACCCTAGTAAGCCCTAGTAAGTACTGTAAGCGCCTATAATATTTTTGTCACTTACTCTTCGCTTAACGAATTGAGACTGTAAGCGCCTACCAAACCATTCAGCGCTAGTCCGGATACAGATGTTCGGAATATGTTCAGCTTCTTTCCATCAATATCAGAACAGTGCAGATGGTCTTCAAGCTCTCCTAAAATGTACTTTGGTACTATCCTATATGTTAATGCTTGAGAACTTACACAGTACTAATATTATTAATGATTGTACTTGACTAATGTGATATGTTCGGCATCCTTCGGAGCTACAAGAATGATCTACCTACCAAATAGAGCATTAGGCTTGCTCTACACTTCACAACATGTTGGAGCCTTGAGGTCAGCCAAACATATGAAAACAGTCAGTTCTAGATCAGTGTTGGGCAGGCGCTTCTGACTTGACTTGTTTTACGGATGAAGCGCCTTGGCAGCGCCCCGTGGGATTAAGTGTTCGCTGTGTGTGGGATTGACAAGAATAAATGTGCAGTTTGAACGTCATAGTTTGAACGTCATACGCTGTCTCTCATGTACACCACTCACCCCCCACTGGCATCGCCGTGGGTCCTGTAGGAGCACGTCGTTGATATGCTGTACTCGAAGCAAGAATCATGCATTTGAGCCGGAAAAAAAGACATGCACATCACTGGTGGTCGACAATTATGACATAGGCCAATCTGAGAATACACCCTGGCCGAAGCGGAAGAAGCTGATCGTCCCGGCGTCGACAGCCGCAACTACCACCATCTTCTTGCCCGTCTTCAGTGACGGAAAAGGGTTTGTGAAGTGCGTCGGTGTCTTCGCCTTCTCGTCACATGGCGAGATAGGCCAGAGCCAACAGAACCATCTTCGGATGACAGATGGCTGCGCGACGAGGGGCGAAGCAGCGGGCTGTTTGGGAGTCTGCGCGGCACTGGCGGATGCTGCAGCTTGTTTTTGCTGTGCGAATGACATGCGTTTGCGAGGAACAGGTGGCGGCAGCTCAGGCAGCTCCCCGAAGAGAGCAGTCAGCTCAGCTATTGTCGGCATCGGCGTGCTCCGAGCGCTGTCGAACATCGTCAGAGTATGTGCGAACAAAGTACGGCAAGTACTGACTCGACCACTACGACCGAAAAGTCTGGCGGGGGCGGCGCTGTCTTCTTGAACGGCGTAGAGGGCTTATACAGGTTGTAGAAGATCTGATAAGGCGACTTCTCTGCCTGCGGGGCACTGTTCACCTGCAGCGGGACCTCGTATCCGGATGGTAGGAACCGTAGGGATTTGAGAAGCAATGCTGCCATGACGATCGGTGGGTCAACGATGCCCGAAGGCCTTCTCTGCATGAGCGACTCACAGTTATTCATGTTGTGGTTAAACCAAGGGCCGATACGTATTGGCCTCCACCAATCACGTCCGCCAGTAAAGATATGGACAAGGCGAGAGAACAAGGATGCCATAGTGGAGCATAGCCTGCTCAAAATTGAGGGCAATGACCGCGATGAGATAGTGGGAGGTGGCATCGGGTAATCAGGAGACGGAGGTTGAGCTCTTGTCACAACATATCCAAGTCGCCTTAGGTATGCGTACACCTAGGCCATTTGAACAATCAAGCCGTGCATCCAAATGCCTTCAACTGACCCTACCTGGTACTTTTCGAACGATAGGTCCTCCGAGCCGATCATTTCTGTATAGACTTGCTGCACCGACATGGGTACCCCTTCCATGTCGTCCAAAAGTGGTGTCTTGTGTAGTGGCAGGTCTGTCGGTTTCCAACAGTACATCGTACCTCGTTCGACTAGATACAGCGCCTCTTCTGGTAGCAGTTCAAGACGTTTCTGTGTCTTCTTCGCATCTTCAGCGTTTCCGGAGGGTCGCGCAACGGAGTGGCCCATTGTTGTAAAGTGAATGCCCCGCGCTACTGTGACATGGGCCCGCTTGAGCTTCGGGTACCAGATAGCATGGCTGACGGTCTTGCTGCGACATGGCTCGATGTTGGATACGCACTCAATTGGATTGAAATGATTGACTTACTGTGATATAGTACGAGTCCCTTTTAATGCCTCAAACATGGCGGAGCGGGAGCGATCGAGGACGTGTTTTTGGAGAACAGACCCTCCTTGCGCGGTGGGTTCAAAGTCCTTCTCGCCTCGCTTCGGTATCACCGGTCGCGCGACAGACAATCCACTGCCCCATCGTCCTTTCAGTAAACTAGACTCAAAGCTCGGGTTGTCACTTACGGTATTTTGGTCCAATCCGGTCCTTGGTCCTCGTCTCCGGACGATTGCTCTTCCTCCTCTCCGCCTTGAGAGGCCTCTGGTTTTGGCGTTGCGGTGGGTAGTTCCAGGTTATCGTCCATCGCGACAGTGACTTTAGACGTTACAGTATATACTTGCAAGACGCGCTTCGTGCGAGACGTCGGGAAGAGATATCGCGAGGTAGATGGTGGTGGCAAGAGAAATGACTCTCACTGAAGCGCCAGACGATGCGCGCGCGACCACGGCTGACCACGGCGCGACTTGCCAAATGGACTCTGTCGGAGTCGATGCGCCTCAGACTCACACTTTCTCGAGTCTGTGTCGCGCTCATGCGTGCTCTGACATCTAGTGTGAAACTCTAGCTATGTCCTCTCAGTCATCGCCAACATTCTGCCAGTCTCTGGTGGTGCGTTCACAGGCCAGGAAGAATCGCCCGGGCTGATGACATGAAACCCTGTAGGCTGGCGGAGTCGCCGGGACATCGGTTGACCTCCTCTTCTTCCCTATAGACACAGTCAAAACGCGGTTGCAATCCCCACAAGGCTTCATACGCGCTGGAGGCTTCAAGGGGATCTACAAAGGCATTGGTAGCGTTGTGGTAGGGAGTGCACCTGGTGGTATGTCCTCCGAGTCGTTCTGTCCAGCATAGCACCCTCTGATTACTTCGACTTGGTCGGTCAGCTGCCGTGTTCTTCTGTACCTATGACACGCTCAAGAAGAACTTGCCATTCTCGCCCGACTATGCATCCGTCACCCACATGCTCTCCGCGTCCATAGGCGAAATCGTACGTGCATGAGTAACATGCATGTGCGTATGCCTACTAAAGGATCCAGTGACGCACCTCACCAGGCAGCTTGTTCGATACGCGTTCCGACGGAGGTCATCAAGACCCGCGCACAAACGTCGACATATGGCCCAGCAGCACAGTCCTCGCTCGCTGCAGCGCGACTGCTCATGTCGACGGAGGGTCTTCGCGGTTTCTACCGCGGTTTCGGCTCTACCGTCATGCGAGAGGTATGCCGAACTCACCCTTGCCACCTTTGCGCTCTAGTATGCTGAAATCTGCACAAGATCCCGTTCACGTCACTGCAGTTTCCACTGTACGAACTTCTGAAGCTGCGTCTTGCAAGAGCACTCCATAGACCGTTGCACGCGTACGAAGCTGCCGTCTGTGGGAGTTTTGCCGGTGGTGTCGCTGCCGCACTGACTACGCCTCTGGACGTCCTCAAAACTCGCGTTATGCTGGACCTTCGTGTTCGTGCCGTGCCACATTTCTGATCTACCCAGGCTCATTAATTCGTTCCCTCAGGACCCAACGAAGCATGCTAATCCTACTCTTTTGGCCCGCTTCCGTGGTATCTACGTGAATGAAGGGATGAAGGCTCTCTTTTCCGGCGTCGTACCACGGACGTTGTGGATATCCGCAGGCGGTGCTGTTTTTCTTGGTATGTACGAATGGACAGTACAAACGTTGATGGGACGCTCGATAGAATAGCGGGGCATTTGTCCTACCTCAATTTGGCTGATCTAATCTTTAGAGTACTTCGAAGGGACTGCGGCACATAACAATAGTAGCACAGGCCCGACGCACAGTATGTATAACTCGACTCTCAGAGGGAGCCAAGGGAGGCTAGTAAGTCTTCGACTCGGTTGAATATCATTGTAGGTGAGACAAGCTTTGGGAGCGGTGGCGTGGCCGAGTTGGTTAAGGCGTCGGATTTAAGACTGTCTTGATTCCCGATGGGAGGAATCCCGCGCGAGTTCGAACCTCGCCGCCACCATTCATGTGAACCATTGTGGCAAGCATTTTGCGTCGTTGTGCCATGTACTTCTTGTTTTCATCCCACTATTCCGAATTGCGTACATATCTATCATGAAGTTCGAGCCCCGCAGTTCGCTGCCCGGACCTGAACCAGTAAACATGCACCCAATAGTCCAATATCATTCATACAATTGATGGCAACTGCCTGGATGTCGACCTCAGTACTCCTCAGAACAGCTGACAGTCCAAAATCAGTGACCTGCAGTGACTCATATATCGAGATACATACACCGGAGATGCTGTCTTTGCCTCCTGGCATCTCCCTCACACTGTTGTAATCGTGCGGTGAGATTTCCGTCGATGTCCATAGTCTAGACACTTACCGACGAGTAGGTATAAACACGGGACTGTCATCAGGGCCATCCCACAGACCCGCCACTCCAGATGTCGTCCTCCGCCTGAGCACGCCATGTCAACATGAGTAGAAGTACAGAAGTCTCATGGACTGACTTGGTTTGGGTACTCGACTCTTCCATCGTATGGTCTTCTTGAGTCTGAGCCTGGATACTGGCGCCGGTGTCGTTGAGAGTCTATCCGTTGACTGGTTCACTAGTGTGGAATAATCGAGTCTCTGCAGGGGCTTACTATAGCGGACTGCTTAGGCGGGGCGTTGGCGAGGGCGTCGTCGTCGTCGGCAGCACCCCCGAAGATGTCGTGGTGCGCGCCACCCGGAGCTTCGCGCACACGGCGGGAAGGCTTGAAGTCCGACGACGGTGCAGAGTCGGCTGAGTGCCCAGTGTAAGTCTTCAAGGCCTCGTGAGTTTCGTGAAGAGTAACTCACTCGAAGATGCAGAGGCTACCGAGGTAGTGCTCGCAGCGCTCGGGACCGCGCTGATGCCACCGGACAGCTTGCCAAATTGCGCGTAGCCTGCAATAATCATCGGTGTATATGATGATCGATTCAAATGAGGTCAGACGCACGAGGGAGCTTCTGGATGTTTGTGAAGTTCGGGTCAACCGTTACCCCAGCATATCTGCGGGGGTCGACTTCTTAGTGGGTGCATCGAGGTTCATTATAGCACGAGGTAGGCTCGACTTACTTGAGGAATTCAAGGAGAGAACGCTTGGTGAAGACAATGCTGGTACTGTCCCAATCGAGCATTCCTTGTGTAACGCGCGTTGATCTAACGTTGCGAGGTTTGGGGACGAATAGTGGAACGCACCAAGCTGAGCGGGCCAGTCGCGTTCTTTAGGGACATCGACGGCGGTGGACGGAGTGTAACTGCGAGATCCCGGTCAATTGTGAGATCCAAGCTGCACAGAACTATAGCTATTCACGTAGACATGACCGATGAAGAGATGGAGACTGGTGCGATGGGAGACAAGACAAAGACAGCGGCTGTGGTTGCAATGCGAACCTGCAGCCACAGACGCGCTCGTCCCCCGGACCGAATCGCGTGTTTTATGTAAGCAGGACTTCCCGATCAGGATGGCCTTCAAGGTCACCGTCCTTGACTCGGAGACTTGTAAAGCATCCGCATCCTACAGCATTCGCACTCTGTTTCCACTCTGTACTCTACTCAGCCTCATAATATCCGTCTAGACACCATGCTCGCAGCATATCGCGCAACATCACTTGGCCCAGTTCTTGTCTCTGCCAGCCGCACACTGGCCACCGCAGCCACCCCTTCCAGCATATATCTCGATCCTGCTCGCTCACAGGAGGCTTCAGTTACCTCAACCCCACACAACATTCCCCCAGCATTGCGCAATGAGCTCGAGAGCGCTCTCAGGGTAGATCAGGCGGGTGAGCTCGCAGCAAACTGGATATACAAAGGTCAACATGACGTCCTCGGCCGTGACGCAGCAACCGGTCCTCTTATCCAAGCAAGCACAGTGGTATCATCATCCCCTTCTCCTATTTTGACGATGTGATTCAGGAAATGTGGGATCAAGAGAAGAAGCATCTGGCGGTGATGAACAAGTTGCAGCTCCAGCACCACGTCCGCCCAACGTTGCTCTGGGAGCTCGCTCGCATAGGCGGGTATGGCCTTGGGGCCGTCACTGCTTTAATGGGCAAGGAGGCGGCCATGGCATGCACTGAAGCTGTCGAGACGGTCATTGGGGAACACTACGATGAGTGCGTCGCGTACCTGATTGTCTCCATTTGACGGCCCGCTGACCAGCTTTGCAGTCAACTGAAGGCACTGGAACAGCTACCGCAAGACCACCCTAGCGTGCCACTTCTTCGAGACGTCATCAAGGAGTTTAGAGACGACGAGCTTGAGCACCTGGACATTGCTGTACAGCACGACTCCCAGAAGGCCCCAGCACACGCCCTCCTCAGCACAATAGTTGGCACAGGGTGTAAGGTCGCGATCGAGTTGTGCAGGAGGTTCTAAGATGATCCGTGGATACACACTATACCATAGCATTTGAGAAGCACAGTTCCCGTAATGAATCTCTCCTCAATCCGAATCCTCCGCTGCTGGAGCGGGCGCGACGCGTGCCAATGATTCGGTCTTGCGCTTCCCTGTCCAGTCCCATTTCATCTGCGAACCAGAGCATGAGTGGCTGATGTGGCAAGGGAGGGAAAACCAACACACGTCTTGGTTAGATGAGAGAGCGTAGACGGCCACGGGGAAGACAACCATGCCCAGGATGGATTGTCGTGCTGTCCGGGTGTTGAAGCGGAAGTGCTTGTACACCGCCTCACGCTGCAGAATGAACAGGAGGAAAGATGGGAGGACAGTTGGATTGAGCAGCAGGTTCTGGACGCACCATGGTGTTCCACCGCTCAACGGCGGGGTCCAGCTATTCGCCATTGTCAGCTTTCTACTCTTTCTCTCACAGCTAAATCACAGTCGGTCACCTTCGTATATCCTGCATGATTACGATGAACGGTCAGCAGCTGCGAAAAAGGGCATGCGGGATATGCGCACCGTGTCCGGCCATGGTGGATGCAGTCACAGTCGTTGCCGGACTAGACGCCCATCACTTGACCTCTAACCACGACGATCGCCCATTCCGGCCTCCCTCTTCCTCCCTCTCCGCCTGCTTATCTCGTATACAATGGCCTACAACAGAGAATGGGACAAGGGTAAAGAAGCAGATTATGGCTCCTGGCAGTCAGGGCCTCGGCCTAACAACCACATGCGAGATGAGGAGTTTTGGGGCGACAGTAAGCGGCGCAAGTACAACGACGGCGTGAGCAATCATTTCATTGTGGTCTCTACCTCACACTCAGCACTGGTATGCCAGGGCTACGATGCGTCGCAAGGATATGACGACTCCGGCTACGACAGCCGTCAGTCTTACGACCAGGGAGGTCTTCACCAAGACGACCGCCAACAGAAGGGCGGAGGCGTATACAACAAGAAACGACTCGTCCCCAGTGAACCCAGTCCGCACGTCATCTTCCTAGGACTGGAACCAGACTTCACCGAATCCGACGTGAGTATTACGTCCTAGCTCATTGCCCCGTATCCCCGTAGACCTCTCTCCTGACGCTTACACGTACTGTAACGCCCGAATGCCTAGATGCAAGCGTATCTCACGAGCAACGGCTGCAGCATCGAGTCGGTCACCATAATCCGAGACAGATCTACAGGCACTTGCCCCATCCTCCTTCATAGCGTACCGCAGTGCATTGACGTCTTCTTTCTCTCCACCCCTTCCCGCCGCGACAACCGCGCGCGATCATCGCGTCGCCTGCTCAAATCACCGCTACAGGTGTCTCAAAAGGCTTTGGATTCGCCCAGTTCACAAGTACCGAGCACGCACGCGCCTTCGTCGACCCGCTCTTCCCATTCATCCAGATCCCGCCCCTGCCTCACATGGCGCGACCGCCACCGCTGCATTCTACCGCGCTCTTGAGTCCGGGAATCCAGCGCCGCCGGGTGGACGACGCATCAAGATTGACTACTCGCAGAGCGCTGCTCCCGCAGACCGGCGCGCGAAAGGTCCATTCCAGATGAATGACGGCACACGGGATATCGGTAACACGCAGGTCCCAGTCCTGCTTTTCCGTGGGCTCGATCCACTCTCAGGCCCTCAGGCTATCGCCCAGGCCATGAAGACGAGCGCGGGGCAGGGAAAGGAGGGCGCGAAGGGCATGCGGAGAATCATCCTCATCAAGGACAAGAACACAACAGCTAGTTGGGGGTTTGCTTTCGTAGAGTTTGTCGACGTAGAGGTGCGTATTGCGTCGCTATGAGGAAGAGACATCGTTCACAGCGGTTGCAGTCCGCGTCTGCGGTCCTTGCAGCTACCATGTCCCCTCAACTGCACCCTAATGGGTTCCGGATCTCGGACCGCCCAGTGGCCGCCTCCTTTGCCCACCCGTATTCCTTCCAACCCATTTCTGACTATGCGTTGCGAGATGACGCTTGTCTTTGGTCCTCCGTGGCACTGGGTGGTGCCGAGGGTCTGTGGGTGAGGTACTGGGATGAGGCATCGACTGCGGCGGTTCTTGAATTCAAGATTGAAGAGCCCGTCAAGCCCGTTGCTGCCACTGTAGTGAAGGAGAAGAAGGAGAAGAAGAAGAAAGGTCCGTCTGTCGCTCACTTGTTCACGTCAAGGTACTTATCATGGTGTAGACACGACTTCTCAGGACGTCGCAGCTGAGGCATCTACTCTCCCTGTCTCCGACAAGCCCGTCACACTCAGCTTCAAGGGCGGTTTGACCATAAACAAACCTGGCCAACCTGGGACGTCTAAGAAGGCTGTACCTCTATCGCAAGCGTTCTCTATGGATGACGCCGCTGAGGGGGATGCAGACGCGACGACCAACGATACGACAGCTGCCGAAGATCCGAAGGGTTTGTCGCGATGCTGGGAGACAAGTTTGTGTGCAAGTTGGCTGACCGTGTGCCGGCTGGTATAGTTGCTGCCTCTAAGAGAGTCGCCCCTTTGATTGCTAGCAAAAAGGTACGGCTCTTGCTCGGGAATCCGAAGGCGCGAATCTAACAGGGGCATAGACCGTTAACAACATCAACAAGTGGAATCAAGTTCAGGATGTCCTGCATCACGACGCACCACAAGAAGTACCTGCCCCTCAACTTGTCAAGGTTGGCCTCTCTTTCTCGTCGCGTAGAGTGGCCGTCCTGATATTACCCAGGTTGAAACCCCTGCCCCTGCGGTCGTTGCGCCCGTCCAACCCGTCGTCAAAGCAACCACACCTCCGCAAATAGAGTCAGAGTTTGAGTATTCCGACACTGTTGCCATGACATGCTTGCTATGTGCAAGGCAATTCAAGTCTCTCGACCAGCTCAAACGTCACAACAAGGAGTCCGACCTTCATAAGAAGAACTACAAGGACGCCAATCTTCGCGATGTCGCCCGAGAGAAAGCGAAGGCCGCACGCGCTAAAGCAGAGCAACAGCAACAGCCCAAGTACCGCGACCGTGCCTCCGAGCGACGGGTCATGCACAACCAACCCGACGTGCCTCGTCCAACAACCGCAGAAGTCCCGCAGAACAAACGCAAAGCCGAAGGCCCGCGTGCACCGTCGCCGCCTCCACCACCACCTCCGAACCCCGGGCAGGACGATTCCAATATCGGGAACAAGCTGTTGAAGATGATGGGCTGGAAAGAGGGTCAAGGACTAGGCACGACCGGTGAAGGGCGGGTGGACCCCATGTGAGTTGCTCCGATCTTACGATAACGGCACACCCAACTGACCACGGATGTGTCTAGCCAAACCGCGATCTACGCGGCGGGTGCCGGATTGGGCGCGAGCAAGGCGAAGGACATCACCAAGTTCTCGAATGACTACACGGGATACGTGAACCTCGCGAAAGATGCTGTAAGTGCTGTCAGACTGTCCGCCTTGCGTCCGATGTTGACTAGTGTCCTCACTACAGGCCCGTGAGCGGTATGGGAGTTGAACGTTGAGCTCGGAAAGTATTCGCCGCCGCGCGTCGTCCGGAAGGCAGTGTTCTCCCTGCTCCATAGTGGTCATTTGTTCTGTCATCTCGATGTACAGTACCCGTGCGCATAGCGCATGAATATATGCACTCACATCGCCGAGTTATCTTTGGCATGAATACAGTTGAGTCGGTCTCAGGGTTGATGTTTCTGGTATATCGTACACCAGGGTTGAAGTCCCTGACGTCGGACGCAACAGTCAAGCCTCCGTTTCTCATGCGTCACCGTCTGGTTACCTCAGTTAAGCCGAGCCAATCTTCATGATCATCATACAAAGCATAGATTTACTACATGGCGATGACTTTCTTCCTTCGTAGCGCATAGCACCGCGACTCAAAGCCCAACCCACGTGAATCCCTCATGCAGCACAAACTCTCCCTCGAGCACCATGTCCGCGCTGCTCTTGCCCACATGCACACCATACTTGCCCGGCACGGCCTTCCACTGCTGCCCGCGCGTGTCCCACCAGGACACGGCGTACTTGTCCAGCCTCACCGTGACCGGCGTGCTCTCTCCGGGGCGCACGTCGCGCGCCTTCGCGAACCCCCGCAGCTGGAGGCTCGGGGTGGTCAAACCAAAGTCGGGCAGGGCGACGTACACCTGCACGACTTCCGAGCCGGCGACAGGGCCGGTGTTGGCCACCTTCACGGACACGTCGAGGGCGAAGTCCGCACCGCTCTGGGTCGACGCGGGCGAGCTCGCGATGGCGAGGTCGGAGAACGAGAACGTCGTGTACGACAGCCCGTGTCTGCCCCCACTGATTCAGCGGCGTTTCCGACGAGGATGAGGACCGACGGCTCACGCACCCGAAGGGGAAGAGCGGCTTAACGCCTTTGGCCGCGTAGCCCTTGTAGCCGACGAACAGGTCTTCGCGGTAGTGTATCTGGCCGTTCTCGCTCTTGAAGTTCGGGTACGCAGGGATGTCCTGCACACGCACGGGGAGCGTGAGCGGGAGCCTCCCGCTCGGGTTGATGGCGCCATAGACGACGTCCGCCAGCGCATTGCCGACCTCGTTCCCCGAGTACCACGCCTGGATGATTCCGCTAACGTCGTCGACCCATGGCATCGCCACGGCAGAACCCTACGCACACACCGTCAACGTGGTTCTCGACGACGGATCCGGTAAGGCAGGAAGCGAGCGGCTCACCGCTTGCAGGCATACGATCGTGTTGGGGTTCGCCTTCCCGACGCGCGCGATGAGCTCGTTCTGTTTCCCAGGCATGTCCAGCGTAGGTCTATCGAAGCCCTCGCTCTCCCAGTCTGGCGACAGCCCTGCGACGACGATGACAGCGTCAGACTCGGCGGCGAGCTTCTCCGCCGCTACCAGCGCCGCCTCCGGGTCGATCTTCTCGCAACCTCCGAGACGCTGACCGAAAAAGCATCAGCGAAAGGGTGACGAACATAGAACCTCATCCAGGGACCCACCACGCCGCGCATCAGTGCCGGCTGCGAACGGTCACCTTCAGGTCCCTTTGGGGGCTTGGTGTTGGTGTACTCGACGAGGATGTCGACGGGCTTGCCCGCAGTCATGGAGATGGTACCCATCTCTTCCACGGTCCCTTGCCTAGATAGCATGCCAATGAGGAGGGGAAATGGCCATGTATGGCGACGAGTACTGACCCGTAGAAGAAGTCACCCGGCCGCTGCTTCGTCCAGTTATCGATGGTCAGCTTGCCATTGACAAACAGTTTCGCCCGGCCGGCAACGGTCAGACCAAGTTGGTACTCTCCAGTTTTCTCCATTGTCAAGCTTCCACGGAGCTTGATCGTCCATGTGGGCGTCAGGCCCACTGGCAGGAAATCGTTGAGCTTGACGCGGGTGTCTTGCAAGACGTAGTCTTGGACGGAATCTCCCACCGGGTTTCCGTTCTCGTCGTGGTTGTAGAATGAACAGAGCCATCCCGGTGCTCCTGAAGGCGTCTTCAAGAACGCTTCTAAGGTCGGAGTGTACTTGTACGCTGACTTGGAGGTTAGCTCGTGATTCCCGGAAGGAGTCTCCAAATCTCACCGTAGCAGCCAATCTCATACTTGAATTCAATGCCCTTCGGTGCGTTGTCCACGAGTCCGGCATATGGAGTAATGATGTAGGTCGCTTTGAGTGCAGCAGACCCGCCACCTGAGATGACCCTATCCTTGACGTTCGGCCCGATGAGCGCAATCTTCTTGACCTTGCCCGCCTTCACGGGAAGGACGTTGCTCTCGTTCTTGAGAACTACCATGCCCTCTGCGGCCAACTTGCGTGCGAATTGCCGCGCTTCCGGTGAGTCGCGGCTGCGCTCCTTGCCGTCGCCGAACACAATATCAGGGTTACGACGCGATTGGCGTTGGATGAAGTTCAGCATATGCGTGACGCGCTCATCAAATGTCGCGTCGAGGACCTTCTGACACGAGAGCATGTGAGTGACCAGCAGTGGGGTTCGCCACCGCGGTGGGCCGGGCATCTCCAGGTCCAGACCAGCGTTGATCGCAAGGTCGACGCTGTACGTGCCGAACCTAGAAATAGTCTCTGAGAAATGGCGGGAGATTCAGCGCCGTGGAGAAGACATACCAGTCGCTCATCACGATGCCGTCGAACCCCCATTCCTTCCTCAGGATGTCCTGGAGAAGGGTCGGGTTTTCCGGGCAATGAACCCCGTTGATTCTCCCGTATCTAAAACAGTCTAGGCTGAGAGGAAGCAGGCGCAGGTAGTAGAAGCCCCGTACGAGGTCATGAAAGCCCACGGCTGGGCCTTCTTCTGAGCGAGCATGAAACTGAAGAGGGCAAAGAATGATTGTCAGCTAGGAACATCCGTGTACTATGAATAGACATACGGGTAGAGATAGACTTCGCGCAGAGCACGGTCAGACATGACAGAGTCAGCAGCTGTGCGTTCGTGTTCCTGGTCGTTCCCGACGAAGTGTTTGATCGTGGATGCAACCCCTTGAGCCTGAAGACCTTGAACGTAGGCCGCGGCCATGGTACCTACGCACGAGAGTGCGATATTAGACGGACTCCATAGCTAGCGGCTAAACTACCTGAAAGGTGAGGGTCTTCTGAGAATGACTCAAAGGCACGGCCTCCAAGCGGGTTGCGCTGGATGTTACAGGTGGGTGCGAGGAGAATGACCGAGGACTTGATCTTTGCCTCCTCGCCGAGGAAAGCACCCACTTTGAAGAGGACATCGGGGTCGAAGGTCGAGGCCATGGAGGTAGCGCACTGATGTACTACCGATGAGCTCTCTGACGGCATCCAAAGGCAGGTAAACTCACCGGAAGGCACTGGGCAGGGGTAGAGACAAAGTGAGATGAACCACGGACACCCTGACGACGAGAGGAGTTCAGAGCGTGACGAGGACACCAACTGTAGGAAGACAGACATTCGGACCATCGCTCATGCGAATGGCAGGAATGCCGAGTCTCTCTATTGCTTTAGTGTTCCACCAATTAGGCCCAGAGAGAAGGGCGATCTTCTCGTCAGTGGAGAGCTTTGAGACCAGGTCAGAGACGGACGCGTCCAGGAAATCACGCGACATTGTGGCGGGTAAGAGAGCTAGAGATGTAGTCAGTTGTAGGGCTTGAGAGTCGGAGCTCTCAGAGCAGTGGTTGAGGGAGGTCAACTTGAAGAACACTGGTTATATGGGAAGAGAGTCGACGGAGAAAGCTCGGAAGAGTCTATAAGCATGACGCGGGCCGTGGAAGAAAGTCAAGCACAGGCGTATACCACGCTCGCCATGCCGTACGCTGCCACAGCGGTGAGTTCGCCGAACATGACCTCGCGCCAGGTCGTCGTCGACGGTCATGGGACGGGCCAGCGCGCGGCGAGGGCAGGCGCAGGCTGAGGACAAACCACTCAGACGCCCGAGCTGGATGAGATCGATCGGCGTTGGCCGAGTCGTTCTAGCATCGTCTTGAACGTTCACCTCCTCCCAATACAAATAGGTCCCATCCTGCAGTTTTTTCGTGCAGTTGACCTCCATCTCCAGCAGCCATGTCCTCAGACGGTATCTCAGACACACCCACAAATCTCACTCTGCCAAAAACAGACGCAACGCTCACCATCCGCGTCATCAAATCCTTCGAATATCGCACAGAAAAGAGTCTTGTGCTTCACCATGTCAACCTTGAGGAAACTACCGTCGGTCAACTCAAGGACACAGTGAGACAAGGTAACACTCGCAGTCGTCTCACATCTGCGTTATGGCACCGCGAACCGAATGGTTCTCTCAGCGATACAGACCCAACCTGGATGGAAGCCATATCGTAACGCAGTCCTCGGTAAGCCCACTCAATCCCCAATTGTGGCCTTGTCACTCACTGCGACTGTACCCTTGATAGATACATTGAAAATGTACACCAAGGCACATGGTGCCAAGGTACGTCTCGGAGGAGCGCTATGTGTGATCATCACTGAATTCGGGCACAGACTACCAATCTCATCATCAACCTGGATCATGATGAGTGGATATTCGAGAACGAGTCTCAGCTTCTTGTAGATCTCGGTCTGGGTGAGTATCCGACCCAGAAAGCCTCTCGACGCAAGGCGACTGAATGCTGTCCTGTTCAGAAAACGAGTCGGAAGTCAGCTTCTTTAACAGACAAGCATATGAAGATTTCAAACAGCATCCTGATGTGCGTAACAAACTTGCCCGGTAAGATGCCCAGTGCTCATGTGTCTGACTTGAACGCCAAACAGACCAAGTGGGAGAGTTAGCCGTAAACCCAGCGGATGTTGGGTGGATTTGACTCTTGGATGGGAACTGTGTTTACTGATCGTTCGGATCCGACTCTACGGATTGTGTCATGGTCTGTATTATACCTGTATATTAGTTGTTACTCCGGTACCCTCTGATGTTGGTCAGTCAAAGGTATATCTACCAGGTGAAACGGCCACGCTAGCCTTGACATGGAGAAGTCATGAATTGAGGAGTGATAACGTGACCGACGCGTGACGAGACGCGACGGAACGCGACACACGCTGGTGGCCCCTGGCACTTGACCTTTACTTCCACCATCCTCTCAGTTCGCGCCGGCACAATGGCTCTGGATTCGCAAAGAGAAGACATACCGCGTATCTCTGTTGAGACTCTCGACGACTGGCGACGCATCAAACGCAACTACACCCTCGCAGCCCTCTCAGCACTCGAGGAACAGCTCAATGGCAACAGTTCTGCCGAGGACCGGCAAATCCTCCTCACCCACCTGCACCGTGTGTGTTCAACACATCCATTTCGACGCGCGAACTCCTCTAATCTCAAGCTCATCTGCAGTTTATTGACAAGACGTTCGAGATGGCACGACCAAATGTGCGAGTGAATGGGCAGAACTTGTCCGATCTCAAGGAGGATGAAGTCGGCAAGTATCACCAACGTGTCCCAGTCCAAATGAACAACGGAGATGCTCATGCCGTCCATGCAGACACAGAACCCTTCGACGAAGGCTTTGACCGTCATATCTGGTCCCTATCCGACCAGAGCCTGCGCTGGGATTTGCAGATCGCGAAAGAGCGCCGCACCAAACCAGAGGAAACAGAGAAGCAGATGCGAGACCTCTTGTCGAGCCAACAGGAGCTCGATGCCGAAGAGGCCGCTGCTCTAGAAGAGGTGATGCATGCAGATGCCGTGGTTCAAGAAGAAAGTGGGTGGTCCGTTTACATCTTGCTCCTCCTTCCGCGATTCAACCTTGCCCAGTTCCAGCTGCTGCATACGATCGTATCGACGAAGTTGCGTCCCAAACCTTTGCGCTCGTGGAGGAATTGAAGCAGGTGCGTGGTTCGTTCGATCCTGGCAATGTGTATGAGACGTGCTCATATCTCGCTTCCAAAGGCTATTCCCGTACAACTCGAACGTACGGAGCGCGTGAAGACTGTTGCGGAGGAGATCAAGGCATTGAAGTTGTAACACCGCGTGTTGATACCCACTCTGTAGCCATATACATCTCGATCATATCGAACAACGAGTTCATGTCGAGCTTTGCGACGTGGAGCCTCGCACTGTCTGGCGAGGTACATCGAGAGGGTGTCGAGAAGGAAAGGCGAACAAGGTAGCAAAAGGAAATCGTACAACATCTGGCATGCACACGTACAGACTATGATCCCCAACCACGACCACCCCTGCCTCCGCCGAAACCGCGTCCCCTTGGTGCACCTCGTCCGCCTCCGCCTCCGCCAAAGCCGCCTCCGCCAAAGCCGCCTCCGCCAAAGCCGCCTCCACCAAAGCCGCCTCCGCCGAACCCCCTTCCTCTCGGTGCACCACGGCCCCCGCCGCGGCCACCACCCCTGGGCCCACCCCGACCGCCCGGCCCCCCGCGTCCCCTGCCACCTGGCCCGCCTCGTCCGCCTGCCCCTCGGGGCTTTTTGAAGCCTAGATAGAGATGAGACGGAACTGTAGAACTAGCGAGACCGTGCGGGCACTGACCGGCAGCCTTTGGTTTTGGCAAAAACCTATCGATCGGAAGCAGCTTGTCGCCTCCGATGTACACCTTGTCGCCCTTCTTGAAACTGCTCGCCACCATCCCCTCGCCCATCTTCACCGAGAAATAGACCTCGTTGATGGGACCGAGGATCTCGTCGACGCGTCCGATGACAGACTTGTTTTGCAGGTAGATGGGCGCGTTGAAGTACGGAACTTTGTCGGGCATGGACGACTGACAGAGCATCTCGTCCTCGACTGCGTGGATGAGCGAGCCCATTTCTATATGTTGCGGAAGCCTGAGTACCAGAGAGGCGAACGTGTAGGATAAGACGTACCGAGTACTGTGTCTGGAGGACCCATGTCTCGCTGCTGGAATCCGCCTCTGCCACCACCGCGGCCTCCTGAGGACAACATGTTCTCTCAGAGACATGTACTGCACACCATGAGTCCTGAACATACCTCCACCGCGGCCGCCAAATCCACCACCTCCAAATCCTCTACCTCCCCTGCTCATATTTTAGGCCCTTGTCCCAGGAAATTTCCCAGAGAGAATGAGTAGTCAGTGGCAAAGTCTTGCGGCCACTGAAAGATAGACCGGTCCCGGTTCGAGCTCAGACAGAGAGAAAACACGGGTGTCGGGGCGGGGCGAGTGGATGGACGAGCGTGAAAAAGTGTGCAGCGCGGGCGCCTGTCTGTGCGTCCGTCTACTCTCTGCAGTCCGCTATGGCTTTCTTGTTCCAGCGTCCGCCAGTCGCGCACTCCTCCTTCCCCGCGTTTCACGACGACGACACTTCTCGCGCGGATGTTGTGCGCGTGCCCCAGAATATATGGAACACTCTGCTATTGTCTGAAGGCGAAATCGCGACGCTCTCCGTCTCGCGTTGTGCAGGGAGCAACATTCCCGGTCCTTCCGGACTGCCGTCTATAACGTGTCGAAGTGTACTGGACCGGGATGTGAGTCCTCTGCTTCTTGAGCTGTATGTCGTATCCATAATCCTGGCCCTGTATACCAGGTCAAGGGACTCTCTGTCCCGCGGTCATGGCGGTCAGAGTACCCCCATATGTTCCCCACCGGACAGGGAAGTATCGGCAACTCCGAGCCCACTCATGCCATCTCTCCCATTCGTCCGGTAACACTCTCGGAAGTCATATTCACTGCTCTATCGCAAGATGCATATGCCGCGGCATCCGCAGACCCATCTATGCTGGAAGATTGGTTCCTGGACGGGGACATGGTCTTGCGCGAAGGCACGACGTACTCCTACACGCGCGAACACGGAACCTCGTCAGCAGCATCCCTCACAGGACATCTTGCATATAAGCTCGTGATGGCCACGCCAGTGCGACAGGGTGTCGCACAGAAGGGTGTCACGAAACTCTACGTTTCCGTCGGTCCCTACCCCGAACAGGACGGAGAAGTCCCCGAGGTCGACTCGATCCCCGACATGGTCATCGACGGCTCGGACTCTGACGAATCTGGCTCTGCGAAGGGCGAATTTGAGATTGGAGAGGACTTCCTCGCCGGCTCGGTATTGCGCTCGCTGCACCTCTCTAGCCCAAGTCCATCCCTGAATGGCCATCTCACGAACGGAGACCTCGCCAGTGTCAGTGAAGCAGAATCTACCTCCAGCAACCTGCATCTGTCTGCCATGGAGTGGACAAGTAGAGCGCATGCACTCTCGCAGCCAGTCTCGGTGGTAGAGGACCAATGCGCCGTCTATGTCCGCACATCCGACCTGAGCCGTATCGGTATTCTGGACGGTGACTGGGTAGGTCCCGTGAGCACTTGGTGTTATCGTGAGCTCATGAACATACAGGCCATCATACGGTCCAGCCGTTCTACTAACAACCACCGTCTCGTTCGCGTGCACGCACGAGATGACGTCGCCATCAGCTCGTGAGTTGGCCAAGGATGTGTTTGATCACTATAGCAGCTGACATTGATATGGCAGAGGCGTACATATCTCCCCACAGTTGTTGTACAACATACATCCGCAAAGCGCATTCGACCGCAAGCCCGAAGTTACTCTCCGCCCCAGTCCCTTCGGCTCAGGCAGACCGACAGTGCCCACAGCGAAGACGGTCACTATAGCTCGAGTCGCATCTGCTTTCTCCACAGATCGTGCCTATCAGCCGCTGTTCTTGCAAGCTTTGCAAGACTACTTCAAGCGCACGACTCGACTCGTGAAGCAGGGCGACGTGATTGGGGTCGGGATAGATACCGACACCCTCCTCAGGCAGTCGAGCTATGGTGTTGAAGAAGAGGGCGTCGAGGAAGTTGATCTAGAGTCTGTGTCTAGTGATTCACGCGATGCCCTTGGTTACCTGACCAATTTTTTTTAATTCTTGCAGTGTTCTCGAGGATGGTACTGCTGCTAATGCAGTCGTATACTTCACGGTCACCAACGTCGAGCACAGTGTTCCTTCCCGTCTCGGCGACACGGCTTCCCCGGACATGTACGTTAGCGCGACTGTCGGCGAACTCGGGTGTCGGGTGGACACTACGGTCACTCGGATGGTGCAAACGGGTATTGAACACTCCAGGGTGCCCGACATGAATCACTATCTCGGATCAGGTACGACAGAGCCTTTGCTATACCCCCTTTGTCCTGACAATTCGTTAGTTCAACAAGTGCTGCCCCCTGCAAAGTCTCTATCCGATCAAGACATGCCTTATGGCAAGCTTCTGGCTCTTTCATCGGCCGCTCTCAACCGGGGTGCGGTTGACTATCACCTACAACTGTCAATCCTCTTGCAGGGACCTCGAGGTGTCGGGAAGGCCACCGTCGCAAACTGGGTTGCACAACGGCTTGGCATCCATCTCCTGGAGGTGATATTCTATCTAGTGTCTATGTAGGATGCCTCGCTCAGTCTCAATATAGGTGGACTGCTACGACGTCATCGGGGAGACGGACGCGAAGATCGAAGGAACTCTCCATGCGCGTTTTGAACGAGCATCGTCGTGTTCTCCGTGCATCCTGTTGTTGCGGCATATCGATGCTTTCGCGCAAAGCACACAAGGCCAGGAGCCTGGCAAAGGTGATGCATTGCTTCCTAACAAACGTCTCTCTTCTGACTGATTCCACGTCTCCCAGAACCTGCCGTCGCAGAAGCTCTGCGGGACTGCATCGCTAGTCTACAGCCATCTTGGAACCTGACAGGATTCCCTGTACTGTTGTTTGGAACGACAGATAGCCATGAGCGCGTCCCGCCGAAGATTTTGTCCTGTTTCAAACATGAGGTTGTGTTCGAGGTGAGTACATGCAAAGCTTCAACTCCAATCCACAAATGCTTATCGAGAAAAGGCCCCTGGCGAGGCAGAGCGATATGAGATTCTCCGTTCCATACTAGCTGATCGTACACTCGCACCCGATGTCTCCGTAAAAGACCTTGCGGTACAGACCGCGGCCCTTGTCGCGGCCGACCTCGTTGACCTTGTCGCGCGCGCAACATCGGCTTCCATTCAACGGTCCATGCACGAGCAGTGAGCGATCTCCTCTGGATTTGCATCAAACAAGCATATTAACGGTGTTTCGTATCTGCAGAAGCGGCACTGTTTACGATGTCTTCTCTGCTGGCATCCCACTAACTGCCGAAGACTTCGAGTTCGCTCTCGGCAAAGCACGAGCATCGTACTCGGAGAGCATTGGGGCCCCCAAGATTCCTTCAGTATCGTGGGACGACGTCGGTGGTCTCGCACACGTGAAATCGGACATCCTGGACACCATCCAGCTGCCCCTCGAGCATCCTGAACTCTTCGCCGATGGTCTGAAGCAGAGATCCGGTCCGTCTCCACTCACTCATCTCCGTGAGACGTACTCACATGCGATCCAGGCGTTCTGCTGTACGGTCCTCCTGGAACCGGGAAGACGCTCATCGCCAAAGCCGTCGCGACGTCCTGCGCCTTGAACTTCTTCTCCGTCAAAGGCCCAGAGCTTCTGAACATGTACATCGGCGAGTCCGAAGCAAACGTCCGCAGAGTGTTTCAACGTGCGCGCGACGCACGCCCCTGCGTCATCTTCTTCGACGAGCTAGACTCCGTCGCGCCGAAGCGCGGCAACCACGGGGACTCTGGCGGTGTTATGGACCGCATCGTCAGCCAGCTCCTGGCCGAGCTCGACGGGCTGTCCGGCGGGAAGGCCGGCGCGGACGTCTTCGTCATAGGCGCGACGAACCGCCCAGACCTCCTCGATCCCGCTCTGCTCCGCCCAGGACGGTGCGTTCCATATTCCTCTCGCTCTCGCTCTTAGTCCCGTCTTGCTCCCATCGCACGCTAATGTTCTTCTTGCCCTGCAGCTTCGACCGCATGCTCTACCTGGGCGTGAGCACGACGCACGACGCGCAGCAGAACATCCTCCAGGCCCTCACGCGCAAGTTCAAGCTCGACCCGGGCCTGCAGCTCGCACGCGTCGCGGAGCAGTGCCCCTTCCACTACACCGGCGCCGACTTCTACGCGCTCTGCGCCGACGCGCTCCTCAAAGCGATGTCCCGCAAGGCCGAGGAGCTCGAGGCGACGATCGGTGCGTCCCTTCTAACCCCCACCCCCTGTCCAAGGAGGACTGACCGTCTTCCCGACCTCCCCCTCCTCATCAGCCAAACTGAACGCCGCCCCGCCGTCCGACTCGCCGCACCCGTACCCGCTCACGCCGCAGTACTACCTGGGCGAGCTCGCGACGCCGGCAGAGACGGAGGTGCTAGTGTGTGAGGAAGACTTCAACGCGGCGCTGCGCGAGCTGGTGCCCAGCGTGAGCCAGGCGGAGATGGAGCACTACGCGCGGATACAGCAGCGGTTCTCCGGCGAGGCTCTGACCGCAAATAGCACGGTCAAAGGCAAAGGCAAGGCCCGCGCTTGAGCTTGAGCTTGAAGCTTCTGTCTCTCTAGTACGAACAATTGATCTCCTCAGCAGCGAGCAATCCGGTTCTTGACTCGCATAACACCCCGGGATGCACACGACGAACGTAGAGCGTGAACGTGCAATGAAGTCTTCGTTAAGTGAATCACGTATCGTACCGTACAGAGTTCGTCACCACAACGCCCCCGCGAACTACCTACACACGCAACAACAGGCAATAACAGCACCATCAATGAGTACACGTCCAGTTCTAGCGGCCTACAGCTATCACACACCGGCAGGACTACTATCATTACACCATACAGAAAGCGCATAAGCAAGTCGTCAGCAGTCGGTATACTAAAGAGATACGGATATGGAATACGGAAACGAGGGATATATGTATGTCTAGGCAGCCTCTACGCGGCCTCTACGGCTAGAACCACTTGCTCGGCTTGATGCCGATGCGGTCGAGCATGCCCCTGAAGGACTGCGGGACGAGTGCGCCGAGCGCGGTGGACAGCTGCAGCTTGACCGGCTTTCCTGCGACCTCGAGCCTGGCGTGCGCGTCAGTGAAATGTCGCACATATAGGCACTTCGAAGATGTTAGACTTACTGGTACGCGGTCTTGCCGTTGATCATGATGTCGATCTTGGCGACTGGGTGCTGGTAGTCTCTCGTGTCGACCTCAATGGAAGACCTGTGCCATTGCAGTCAACGTACTATCTTTCGCCCGGGGCGGCCGATCTGTGCTCACCACTTGTAGTTACCGTCCGCGATGTACTTGATTACCTTCTCCTTCGGGACCTCGACAACATACCGATCGACGTCATAAGTGCCGTCCGCGAGCGTAATGACATCCTCGCGTGTCTTGTTGACGTATTCCTCGCTCCTCGAGCGCAGCGTGCGGAAGAAGGGTATGTAGAACATGCTCATCGGGCTCGTCGAGATCTCGAGCACGTTGTGTCCCCAGTCACCCGCCTCGAACTCGATGGCGGCGAACTCGTGGCGGTCGCCAGAGAGCAGGATGACGTTCGGCACGGTGTGCAGCGCGCTGAGAAGCGACGCCTTCTCCACTGGGAAGCCCGCCCATGTCTCGAACGGACCCTCGTATGTCCATAGCGAAGTGAAGGGGACGGAGGTCACGATGAACTTGAAGATGGCGGTGTTGTTTACCTACCAACAGTATAAGACCTATCAATTCTTCATGAATCGTGACAAAACATGCATACCCTTCCAAGCCAGTCGTACAGCGCTGTAAGCTGTTGTTCACCAAGCATGGTGTGGGTGGTGGCATCACCGACAGTGATGTCTGAACGGTACCTCCGGGTATCCATCACGAAGAAGGCGGTGTCGCCGTATCGGAAGTCGTAGTAGTACTGGCCCTCGTGAGGCGAGTCGAAGTTAGCTTCAGCATTGTACAGCTGGAAGGCGTCCGAGGCACTCGGGAATGGCGATTGAGAATCATTCCCTTGTCCGACGTAGTTGTTGATGATCTAAGAATACGTTAGAATCTTGAGGGAAAGGAATGCAAGATGTAGTTACCTCATGGTCGTCGTAAGTATGGAATATTGCTGTCAAAGGTATATCAGTCTGGTGTTGAGTTGCTAGCCATGAACAAACACGTACGCAGCCGCTCATACACTTTCCGGAAGCTCGGACTGTTGTAGTTGCGACGGTAGAAGCGACGGTATGCCTCTTTGTCGTCTCCGTAGTAAACTGGGACATCGGCGTAGATGAAATCACCCAAGAAGATCATGAATTCTGTCGGAGCAATAGACTTCTCAGCAGGAGCGGGCGCTACAGGCGGTGAAACCGGCTCCGGGATAGGAACGGTCACGTTGTCTGAGGGCGTGTTCTCTGCGGCAGGCACCGACTCAGAGGTCGAAGAAGGAACCTCGGAAGAGCTAGAAGAGCTAGAAGCCAACACGTTTGGCAAGGAGGCGGTCGCGGGCGCAGGCCAGAGATAGTCTGCCAGAAGATCGAACCCCTTGATCCTACGAGACTGGAAGGGCGCATACGGGAAATTTGGGGTCACGCATGAAGACGCTACGAAGCGGAAGTTGTAGCCACTGTAGAGGCGAGGGTCGGGGAAGGTGTGGAAGCGGATAGGTTCAGCGGGATAAGGAAGGACGGTGTTGTTGTCATCTTCAAGTCTGTCTGATATATGGCGCGAGGGGGTTAGAGTCGCGCGACCATGACGAGCAAGTGCACGTACATTCGTAATTGGTGTTTGGCCAGAGGCTAGAAAGACTAACAGTCTGAACCCAATCGTTGTCGGCCGTTAGGTTCGCGAGGGGACCTGGCCGCCATGGCGCGTCAGTAGGACCCTTTGTACTGACTTGGTGCCAGGAGAGGCGAACTAGGTTCTCGGTAGCATTGGTGGTAGGGGGGTAACGGATGACAATCTTGGCTGCGTCGGGGGTGAGAGCGCCGACGCGAGTGTAGACGACTGCGGAGGCGTCGTCAAAGTAGGGAACAGCGACAAGCTCGGCGGCAGCGAGGAGGAGGAGAGTGTTTATGAGGATATTGGTGTAGTGGAGAGCACGGACCGGGGAAGGCACAGAGAAGATGATTCCGGTCACGAGAGACTTCCACTGGTAGGAGGTGAGCGCGACAAAATGCAAGCGAAGAATAAGAGGACGCACATCTGCGGACTTTGTTACGGGGGCGACGACTGTCGATGCTGCGACAGTGACGTCCGTTACAGGCTCTCCATTCTTTTCGGACTTGACCTCCTCGTGTATGGCGACCGTCTCCTCTTTGACGACAACGACTTGGTGCACGGGTACGTAGCGTAATGTGATGGCATATGCAATGTATAGAGCTGGGAGAATGAACTTGAGCTCCGATTTTGGGATCTGGGAGGCCAGGGTGAGGACAGGAGGGCTATAAATGGGAGAGACCGTGTCTACTGACCACCTGGAGGAAACCATAGGCCAGGATGCGGTAGAGGGTGGAGATGGAAGAGCTGGCGATGGCCGCGTAGGCCTCCATGTTGCTCGCTGGTCGTGCGGTCGTGAGCAGAGCGAGTTGTGGGGGAGCGGGAGGGAGTGGAGGGCAGCGCTGAGGGTGATGTCAACAGCCACAGGGGAGCGGGGTGAACAGGGCGCTTACAGGACCCTGTCCTGGTCGCGTGGCTGTGCCCCAATATGGCAAGTCGCAACCGCCCACCGTCCCGAGGCCGTCTCTGCGAACAACCGAGCCATCTCTTGCACTCTCCCGACAACTGCCCCCTTCTCTGCTCCTCACGACCTCTCATGCGTCTCTGATCAGCCTTGCATGCACCCAACACTGTCTTCTAGCTCTACGACTCACCTCTGAGGCTGACTGGCGTCGATCAACGCGTCCTTTCGTCTACTCCTGCGCTCGCTTAGTCCCTCGCTCGCTACCACCCCCCCATCATGGAGACTCTGTTCGGAAAACGAAGAAATAGACCCAGGCAGTCTTCTATCTCTGCTCAAGATGCCAACGATCGTAACAGACCCATGTCAGGCATCTCCGTTGCCACCACCCGGACAGAATCTACCCGTGGCTCCCGCTATGCCGCCTCTCTCTCCCCCTTTGAACCCCACCATCATCATTTATCCAACCTATACAAGCATAACATGCCCCAAGATGAATTCATGTTTCCCCGCCCAGAGAACGACGAGGAAATCGAGATGCTCTTCGAGAACATCATGCGTATGCGTGGTATCGAGGACATGCCGCCGCTCAGCATCGAGCAGAAGTGGCACATCGTGTACAATGACGAGCAGATGCGCTGGGGCGAGGAGCGCAAGCGGGAGGAGCAGTCTCGCAGACAGACCGACAGCGGTCAAGCCGCTGCCTTCTCCGATGGCACTCCCGAGTGGTACATCAAGAAGTTCATGGACAGGACCATAACTCCCAAGCAGGCCTCAAGCCTGCAAGTTTCACTCAGGAGTAAAGAAATGAGGTCGGTCCTTATCTCGCTCTCTCTGAAGTTCAGTTGTCCGATATTCCACTGACCAATACATAGCTGGTTCCGTCATTTTGTTGAGATGCAAGGAACCTCCGTACTCGGCCAGGCCCTGCAGAATATCAGTAAGAAGGGCGTCCAGAGGTATGTCGCCCCACATTCTCACGCGAGGCGCAATCCCAACAATCAATCAGACGGAAAGAAGACATCGAGCTTGAGTACGAGATAGCCAAGTGCCTGAGGCAGATACTCAACCTTCAAGTACGTTCTTGAGCTACCTCTTTCAACCGCTCTCAACACCAATAAAACTCGCCACAGTTCGCCGCGACCGATGCTGTTAATCACCCCATCCTCCTGACGCAAATAACGTCGTCCCTCAACACTCCTCACCTGCCCACTAGGAAGATTCTCCTCGACCTTCTATGTTTCCTCGAGTATTTCAATGAAGGCCAGTGCCATAACATGGTAGTTAGCGCTCTTGAGGCTCTCAGTGCTTCCAACAACGAGCAGGCAACACCCTATGCATACTGGTTCAAGTCTCTTGAGGTTGCCCTCGCTGGGCGTGGTAGGATGGGTACACTCGTCGGCGCCAGCGAGGAGATTAAGAAGCACGGTGGTATTGATTCATCTTTGAACGACTACGCGGTATGCACATATTACGACTCGACCACCTCTGCTCTCTCTGACTCAGCTAGCGCAGATTACCAACATTATCTTCGTGAACGGGATATTGACACACATCGATGATTTGGATATCCGACTACACCACCGCGCGCAAATGGACGCAGCGGGTCTCTCGCGCATCATCGAGCATTGCCAGTCGTTCGGTGTAGCGATAATCGACAAGCAGCTACAGATCCTGCAGCAAGCGCTTGACGAGGACGAGAGCAAGCTCAAGGCACGTATCGACCAGGAGATCCTGCGCGACCTCGCAAATCCCGAGGATGTGTACAAGGCGCTTCGGGAGAAGACCAAGGACACGAAAGCGAAAGACCACTTCCTGTCGATTATGCAGCACTTGCTGCTCATTCGGGAGGAAGGGCCCGCGCTCGGGCACTACTACCAGCTCATAGACTCGCTCGTCGCGGACGTCGTACTCGACAAGAAGCTCGTCGGCGCGGAGCAGCGCCTCGGCCACTCGGTCGAGCGCATCATCGCACAGTTCAACGAGGCGGACCGGCATCAGTACCTCGAAGACGAGCTCAGCAAGGCTCACGCGGCCGCGCTCCGCTTCCGCCTCGAGAACGAGGCGCTCGAGGAGGAGGTCGCGCAGGGCGAGGGCGGGCTCGTCGGCTCGCTCAAGTCCAAGGTCGCGCGCCTCGAGGAGAAGCTTGCGATCTCGCGCGAGAACACGCAGAAGCTGCAGGGCCAGTTGGAGAACCAGAAGGCGGGCTACGAGGAGCAGATCACCCAGCTCGAGGCGCAGATCATGGAGCTCTTCCGCATGCTCAAGGAAGTCAGCAAGGGCGTCGGCAAGATCATTGACCATGCGAGCGCCGGTGGCATGGACCGCAAGACTCTGATCGAGACGTTGGAGAAACACCTCCAGCGTGACAAGACCATCGGAATCCTCGAGGGCCGTGAAAAGCCTCGAAGCGGCACGAATGACGGTGTGGACGAAGAGACGACTCCGAAGAAGAGCGGCAGCTTGCGCAGAGGACCGCCTTCCTCTATGAGGGGGAGGAAGCCGTCTCGCATGGGGCGCGTCTCCGAGGCGCAGAACGGGCGGACTTCTCAGTTCATGGATGCCGATGACGATATCGAGCACGAACAGATCCAGCAACAGTTTGCCGAAGGCGCAATGGTTGGTCGTGTTGTCGCGTGCCAGATATCGACGATCGCTCACTCAGTTCCCAGGGTACCATGCGTGATGGCGTGTCATCAAGTCCCCGGAGTGCACGGACGCCCTCACGGCGGAACAAGAACCTACCGAGGACACCGTTAGGCAGTACGTTTCCATCTCGGCTATCCCTCACTGCCAAAATTGACCACGCCTTCTAAGCTCATTTCGTTCCCGACGACGATAGTCGTAGCGTCTCGCAGGCCGAGACAGACGAGTTCGACGGCGACAGTGAGTTGCGACGCTCAGGTTCAACACGCAGTGAGTCTTCAGACCCAACAACAGCAGCGACCTCGGTCAGTTCTGCGCTATCCGTCGACACGGACAAGCAAATCTACTCCCCATTCTCGCCGACCGCCCATGGTTCGCTCGCCGAGCAACTACGGAGACATCTCACTAAACGAGGTCGTCCACCATCCGAACCCAGCCCTCTCAACTCCCCCATCCCCGAGGAAGCGATCCCCCCAGTCCCGCCTCCCCCACCGCCTCCACCTCCGCCCGCCGGCGCGCCCCCACCCCCGCCGCCTCCACCACCGCCACCGCCACCGCCTCCACCCCCGCCTGGTCCTGGGGCAAAGCTCGGCAAAGGGCCCCCGCCTCCCCCGCCGCCTCCTCCTCCCCCAGGGTTCGGCCCCCCACCTCCACCACCTCCACCCGGCTTTACTCCGCCGCAGTCCGGGCCCGGGTCCATGCGGACGTCCGCGCTCGGCGCGAACATCCAGAACCTGCTCTCGGCGCGCAAGGACCTGTCGATCACGCCGAGCACGAAGATGAAGCAGCTGCAGTGGGACAAGCTGCCGCCGCAGCAGGCGGAGAAGACGGTCTTCAAGGAGACGCCGCACGAGGACGAGTGGGTGAAGAAGCTCCAGAGCGACGGCGTGTGGATGGAGATGGAGGAGGACTTCAAGGCGAAGCAGCTCGTCATCAACCTCATGGGTGCGTCCCCGCCGGCCGCCGTTGCACGCGTCGGCTCCGGTGTGTGGTATGCGGGAGCGATCGGAATGCTGACGTCTTCGTGCAGCGAAGCAGAAGCGTGCGGAGTTGAAGAGCGTGCTCGACCCGCAGACCAAGAAGCGCGTCGGTGAGCACCCCGCAGCAGTGCTGGCGACGAGCGCGCTCCTGACCTACCTAACCTACCCGCAGAGATCCTCATCCAGACAGTCAAGAAGCTCCAGCCGGAGGTGCTCGCGATTCGCATCCGCGACTTCGACCACGACGTCTGCACACAGGGCTTCCTCAGCGAGCTCAAGCCCGTCCTGCCCAACCCCGAACAGGCGAGTCTCTTTCACCGTCCTCTTTCACGTCTTTCTCATGTGCCCACTAATGATTGTTGGGTGTGCAGATCGGAAAGCTCAACGTGTACCGCAACGCAGAGCCCGAGGAGCTCGCTGGGCTCCATCCTTCAGATCGTCTCATGGTGCAGCTCATCAAGATCGACCGGCTCGGGCCTCGCATCGAGGGCATGCTCTACAAGCGGGACTTCGACGAGAGGTGGGGTCTCCTCGACGACGTTAGTACCGGCTCCATCGTCATCACAGCTGCACGCTAACAGGGAGACCGTAGAGCGCGCGTAAGTTGTCCGAAGCTGGCAAGGCCCTGCTGGACGCGAAGCATTTCAAGGAGCTTCTAAGTGTATGGACAACAGTTCTGTGTGCGTAAGTTGTGAGGCTGACGATGTCCGGCACGCAGCTCATCCTGCTCATTGGAAACTACATGAACGGGACGGGTGTCAAGGGCGGCGCGTTCGGTTTCCGCGTGAGCAGTATCAACAAGGTACGTTCCAGATTGAAATCAGCGGGATGGCCATCCGAGACGCACAATTCTTCTTCCAGCTCGTGGACACGAAGTCGTTACACAATACCACCCTGCTGCACTTCCTCGAGCGGACGGTAGCGAAGCACTTCCCCGACATGGAGACGTTCCTCGACGAACTCGCCGCTCCTGCGGAAGCCTACCGGGGTAGGAACATCTATGTCGTGATGCTCGCACGGCTCACTGACCTCATGTCCACGCAGTCAACCTGCAAGACGTGCGGAAGTCGCTCGGCGAGCTGCGCGAAGGCTTGAAGGCCATCCGCAAGGAGCTCACGGAGAACTTCTCGGACATGGACTTGAACGACAAGTATGCCAAGCAGATGTGGTCGTTCGTCGGCAAGGCGACGTCGCAGCTGGAGGACCTTGTCGACGATGTCAACCACGCCGATACCACCTTCTCCGAGGTGGTCAAGTACTACGGAGAGGACGAGAAGAACATGAACTCGGCCGAGTTCTACGGCGTCTTCAAGACCTTCTTGACATCGTACAAGGTTTGCGGTCATCTCTACATCTCTGTCCACGCGAGTGACTGACATTCACCTTCTGCAGAAATGCCGCGGAGAGAACCTCTCTATGGCAGCAGAGCGCCAAGCGGTCGAGCAGCGCAGGCAGGCAGCCGAGGACGCCCGCGCGAACAAGCTCAAGGCGCAAGATACCGCGCCGGTCACGGAAGAGGAAACCGCGGCCCTCGACACCTTGCTCGCGAAGCTCCGGGACGGCGACACCGTCGGCCGCAAGGCGCGGCGCACCGCGCGCTCCCGCGCCCGCGACAGCATCTCCCGGGCCGGCTCCGGCGGCGCCCCCGCGCCGCTCACGCTCAACACGGACGTGCTGATGGCCGCCAAGTCGGGCGACGAGACGGTCGACATCGCGCGCGACATGCTCTTGCGCCTCAAGTCGGACGGCTTTGAGACGCTCACGCCCTCGACGCCGACGGCCGCGAGCATGCGACGCACGCGGCGGAAGCGGGACTCGGAGGGCGTCGCGGCGCTCGCCGCGCTGGGGGAGAGTATCACGCCGGGCGGGCCCGTGCGGGAGCTCGAGGAGGATGGGCAGGGGCAGGGAGAGGACGCGTCTGACACGCCTCTGAGCACGCAGCCGCCGATCACGTTGGACTCGATAGAAGAGCACCCTAGCCCGAGTGGTTAGCTGTATCGCCAGTAACGGATCCGTATCACCTCAGCATCCTCACTACCATTGTATACCCTCGACACTGTATAGCTTACTGCTCTCCACATTGCTGCCTAGTTTTCTTCGTCTACTCTACGTCATGGCCACTCTTGTATTCCATCACATCTATCGTCTCCTTTTTATCGTTGGGGCGATTAGACCGTGCATCTCTGCAGCACGTAGACTACCAGAACACATGAGCGACATACGAGATTGCCACGAAGGCAAGGAAGAGCCAAAAATTCCGTGCAGTGGAAGCATTTCACAGGCAGAGCCCGCGCACAGTTCCCGACCTGGCACATTCACAAACACAGCAGGACCACGCTGCGTTCCCCCGCATCCCCCGTCGTCCCTCCTCCGAGGGAGCCATTCAACCACGCACATCTCCCGACCTCTGCTCCTCGTACTTGCCCCGGTCGCCCGAGGGGTTCCGCCACCACACCCCGCCGCCAGACGTCTGCCCGCACCCGAGGGCCAAGGGCGACGTCGCATACGCATACGCACCGGAGACACGCCTCGCCCGAACATGAGACAACCCCACCAGGAACAGCAGACACACGACCCTCTCGCGAGCCCGCAACAGGCCGCGCTCAGAGTACCGCTCGCGGCGCACACGACACATCCGCCGCCTCCCCCGCCTTCCTGTGCGTGTGCACCCGCCAGCTCCAGCGCACACACGAAGCGCGCCGCGCACCCGGCTCCTCGCCGGCCACCCTACGCGTCACCCCCCACAACAACACACGTCCTCGCGCCGTCCGCGGACGGCCCCGGCCCAGGCGGCGCACCGCGCAGCGGCCGACTGACAGAACCCCCGCACGCCGGACGAACCGGAGCATGCGTTCCCCCAGCGCGCGCGAGAGCGAATCTCTGTTGGGGCGTCCCGCAGGAGCCGCAACTGCGCTGGGCGGGGAGGGGCCGAGTCTGGCGCCGCCGCGCGGGGTCCCGTGCCGGGCGCCGCGGACGGGGAGAGCGTGGGGGGGCGGTAGCGGGTGGCAGGGTCGGCGGAGCGGGGCTTGTCGCGCCTGCGCGCGCTGGGGCTCTCGTGCTGGCGAGGTGCAAGGAAGGGCAGAGACGAAATGCGGGCGGAATGTGCGTTATGCGCCGGTCTTCGCGGCCATACCTGAATGACGAGAGCCGGTCCACTGTCCGTCGGAGTGCCCAGAGGCCCAGGTGGGTGCAGAGGGCGTGTCTGCGCGGTGCACGTCGCCGCAGGTCAGAGTCCAGCCAGCCGATTCATCAAAAGTGTGGTGGAAGCCGAGATAGGTGCGCGGCGGACGAGAGAGCCCGCCTTCCTGTGCTGGAAGGGCAGGGGTTGGGGGCGGCCAGGCGGGCATGAAGGAGCTATACGTACAGCGAGCACGGAGCCCGCCGCCGCACATCCGCTCCCTCCCGTACGTATCTTCCAGGCCAACAGACAGACGTACCTGCCTCTCAGACACCGATGCCTGCACACATGTGCACCCGCCATCTCCCCTAGCCTGTCCTACGACCCGTGCTGCCTTCTGCGTCGTCCTGTTTGTTCTCTTGATGTCCGGGCCGACCTCGCGCACTCTGTTCTCCTGTGCATCTGCATTGCGAAGCCATGCTTCTTTAGCTGCGCGTGCCAGCGCTTCCAGGGACCTACTCTGCACGAAGGAGGTCCTGAGAGGGGACCGCGCATCGCGCAGAGTCTCCTGCGGCGAGCCAAAGGCAGCACAAACGTCGCCGGGGTTGGGGAACGGCCTTCGCGAGACCCTACGGCTCCAGACGCGTCCCCCGCGAGTGAGTCGAAGACTCTGGGCCCGCTGTGCTCCGTGCGGGATGCTCGGCTACTCCGTAGAGTGGGAGCATGGGCCGTGGAAGTGTACATGAGATGAGTATGGTAGAGCAAAGGCGGCACTGGTCGCAGAATCGAGGATGGGAGCAATGGAAGGCAAGAGGGACCTGAAGAGGTCTGTGCGTGGCCAACCTGTCGTGTCCCGCCCGGGGAACCTGCCAGTCCAGTGTGCGTGGCCCACTCGCCGAAGGGAAGTAGCCCATGATAGTCCCGCGACGCCTCCCTAGTGCCCGCGGATGAGAAGGGCGTCCTTGCGTCAGGAAGGATCTCGCGCGTGCCGGCGTCGCTTGCCCTCTCTGTCACTGCAAGCTCGTCCGCGGAGCACACACATGGCGCGGTGCCCTGTACGGAGCGGATACAGGAAGCGGCAGGATCAAAGGCGGGGTCCCGAAGCAACGCTAACGGAGATCTGTGCGTTCTCCCTAGGCACGAGCGACACTAACTCAACCGCGAGGCACGTTCCGAGGAAGCGATGAGGGATACCTCCCGATGGGTCGTTGCAGGCAAATGTCTGGATGTGGCAACCGGGACGAGGACGACACCATATCACAGGATTCAGAGGACGTGAGCGTGCGCACCTGTCTACCTAACCAGCGCAGTACGACGGAGTGGCATTGCCCGACCACGCGACGCTTCCATGGCGCATGCATCCCAGAGCAGAGGGCGAGCACAAGCGGGCGCCGTTAGAACTTAGGGTTAGATCTCACTCCGGGTTAGAGAGTGGAACGTGTGGCTGAGGCATTGCATCCACGACTGGCAGAGCGGCGAGAGTTGACTGGGACGAGGACCTGGAGCGTTGGAGGCCATCGGACGAGCACAGTGGCGAGCAGGGACGAAGGGGCTTGAAGTGGAGAGAGGTCAAATGTGTGGGCGATGCGAATGTCGTCGTCGAGAGCAAGCAGCCGTGCGCTCCCTCCCTGCCCTTTCCTGCCACTTGGCCCTCTACAAGCGCCCGACAAACAACGCGTAAACAGTAAACAGCAGCCACATGACGTGACCGTGTCGCGGCGTACTAAATGTGTTGTGACATCTGCGGCGACCTACTATGTAACATGCCTGCCATCAGTATGTAACTGCCGCCTTAGCTAGCTTAGGCTAGTAGCAATATGTACTCATCTCCACTAATCTCGTAGCTCGACGACGACGTGGGCATGGGCGCTCCGTCGAGACAAGCAGGGAAGACTTTCGGTAATCTATTCTTAATTTGTAACTTACAGAAAGCAGAGATTCGGACTCCTCTTAGAGAAGCAGCCATCCTGCTCGCTATACAGATGGCCGAGGGACAGAGCTGACTGAACCTTCAGTAGTCCGGTCAAACTCTGTTGTATGTCCGATAAATAGGGGGGAGGGGGAGTGGACACAGTGCTCAAGGGTCCATTTGAACGAGTCCACAACCAGAACCCGGAAATGGCACGTCAGACGCCCGCTGGCGACTGGCGCCGTCGTCAGGCCCTCCCGCACAGGGCGCGCCTGTTCCGAAAACGTACGTCCCAGCCACAGCAGGCGACAGCCTGCAGTACCGTCCCATACTCATAGCACCGCAGGCTATTTCCAAGTCTTCGGCTCACCGACTGCAGAATTGGTCCGGGAGCTCCACAGGGACATGGAAGCCTTGGGCTGCCAGCGGTACAAGCTGAAGAGCCTCCGAAACTGGTTCTACGAGCAGGCCAAACGGGCGTGACGGGTAGTCGAGTGAGCACACTGGTGAAGCAACTCTTCAAATATGTATCTTGCTCTACTCGACCCTGACCTTGGGGAAATGCCAGGATCAGAACCTCTTGACAAACAAAAGGTCATAACGGTCTCAGGCCTGCGGCGCGACTCCGATCTACCGTAGCACAACCTCTCCGCACTTTGCATCTTGTCGCCGTTCGTCGACCCCATCTAACCTTCCTGCTCCTACGGGATGCGCTCTTCCTCATGTGGCCAAACTGAAACGCGCCGTTTCAGGGTCGGCTTCTACTGTAGCACCCCTTCCTGATGAGTACGATTTTCTTGTGCTTTTCTTGATCAATTAATCGAATCCAGTCTTGTCTCGACCTATTGAACCTTCTCCTGCTATGGCGGTCAGCTGTCAGCTGTGCCAGTCCTCAATCGCGCGAGCATGTGGCGCGCCGTACTGTATGTACCTCTCGTTGTAATCTGAATTCCATTTCGCAATCCGTCATGACGTCATGATTCACTAGCTATGTTACGGCCGCGCCAACCACGTACTCACGACGAGTGACCGTCTCGCCAGAATGGCTGATGTCCACGATTCCTCCGTTTCCGATGCCTTTCGTGTGCTATCCGAACCCGACGGCAAGGTCCCTACGAGCAGCCTGCGCCGCACCGTCATCGCCGAAACGGTCTCTCTGCTCGACAAACTACCCCCGGAGCTCCTCGCCCACAGCTTCTCCCACCTCCGCGACAACTCAAGCAGGAGAGTCGTCAACGCGGACCTCGTCGCCGCCTCGCATGTCTGCAAACACTGGCGCGCCGCTGCGCTGGGAGCCCCCTCGCTCTGGACGTCCTTCTCGCTCCACCGCGCGTCCGCCCTGAAGGAGTGCATCGCGCGTTCCGGCCGGTGTCTCCCGCTCTCCCTTTCCCTCCGCCGCCGCCCACCCTCTCCCGCCGCCACGCAGCACATCCGGGCAGTGGTCGATCGCGTTCGCAGTGTGCACGCCACGGTCCCAGATAAACAGTCCGTCCATACTCTGGTCTCCGCTCTCACGCCCGCTGCTCCTGCTCTCGAGGACCTTCATGTGAAACTGGTGTCCGAGCCTGACAAGAGCTCGGAGTCGGAGGACGCTCAGCGGGGACCACCACTCGATGGCATCGCCCAGGTCCATATCGCGTCTCTCCGTTCCCTTGTCCTCCACGACGTTCCCATTCTTTTCCGACCATCTACCGCGCTCGTCCGCTTCGAGCTCAGCATGCACGCCATCGACCTCCCGTCGCTCACCGTGCTCCTCGACGTGCTCCAAGACTGTCGGCAGCTGGAGGAGGTCTCCCTCCACGGCTGGAGCCGGAACTCCGCCGCTCACATCGCACACAGACGAAAAGTCTCGCTCCCGCGACTTCGGACCTTACATCTGTCGCTCAACACCGAAGCGTCCGCCTCGCTCCTCTCCTCACTCGTTCTCCCCAAACAGACCAGGCTCTCGAGCACCGGCAAGTCGACACGGGCGGAAGGAGTCGCTGCCGGCCTCCCCGCATACGATCCCGCCACGTGCACGCTGGAGTGCCTCGAGGGCCTGCGCCGTCTCGAGCTCGGCCTCGCCGCCGGCTCCGCCACCCTCCGCGCCGACCACGCCCCCAAGGACACCACCTTCCAACCCCCCGCGCTGCACCTCGAGATCGAGCTCGTCTATCCCCCGCACGCTCCTTCGGGGAGTGGCGCTTCTGCACGTCCCAGATCGAGACCCTCGTCGTCGCCTGCGCGAAGGGCCCCCGGCGCAGCGACTGTACTACGATAGATGACTGTGACCCAAGCCCTCGCCAGCCCATCTATCTCGGCCTGTGGGTCAAGGCGCTGCGCCAGCTCCCCGCACTGCGGACGCTGCGCGTGGTGTCGCTCGCGCCCGCCGAGGCCGCCGCTCTCCTCCGTGCGCTCTCGCTGCCGGGACCGCGTGACGGTGACGAGCTCTGCCCGCAGCTGTCCGCGCTCGAGCTCGTCGATGTCCGGATGGACGACCCGCGATGCGTGGACAGCATCTCGACCCTCCTCCGCGGCGTGCGGATCTCGGCCGAGAGGGGCAAAGGGCTGCGGAGGTTGGAGATGTCGCGTTGCCACTACGACCTTGACGATTTGGTCAAGTACATGCTGGACCGGCTGGGCGTTGAGCTCGACATGGGCGGGGATTGAACGTGATGATCCCGGAAGGGTGTTGGTCCGTACAAATGCTTCCAGATCGTCAATACGTGTCTCTCGTACAGATATCACAAGTAGAAGGGTATCCCATACACAACCGGGGCTGCTCCAGTCAGGTATTTCAACTTGACCGTCTCCCTCGCCCGCGCAACCGCCTTCACGACCGACATCCTCTCAGAGCTGTCTGCGTCCGGCCGCCATCGCTTCACCTCCTCCGCAGTGAGACGGAGGTCGTCGAACACGGACTGCGAAAACTTATCCGTGTCGCGGTCGGTCACGTCCCACAGGTTCGCGACGAGCGTCGGGCTGCAAGTTCAACAAGAAGTGAGTCAGATCCGCCCAATCGCTCGAGACCCCGTGAACGAGCGGGACTCACCAGCCGGCAACCATGTAGTGGTACGGCGTCCCGGTGCGGTCGAACTCGCCCATGTACTTGAGGGCGCCCGAGGAGCAGCCCCAGAGCATCGTCGCCGCACATCGCGGCAGATGGCGGATCTTGTGCGAGCGCACGTACTGCTCTGCACCACCATGCCCAAAGTATCTGCATTCACGCATGCGTCAGCGACGGGCTATCCAAACAGGTTGTCGTGAAACGCTCACATCACCAGGTCCCGGTTGGTCAGCGCGTCGAGGAGCTGCTGCTCGCTCGGTGCGCGGCCGACGACGCCGTCCCAGCCCACGCCCTTCATCCCCTTGAGCCAGTCCGCGAAGCGGCCCTCGGTGCCCTTCAGGTCCCCGCTCGGGTTCAGCACATAATACGTCTTGCGCGGGTCGACGGCGGCCTGGTCGACGAGGCCCTCCTGCGGCCGCCCGTCCTCCCACTTGCGCCAGTGCGCGAACTCGAGCCGGTCGAGGAGGAAGTCCATGCTCGGTATGCGGCTCACGCTCTGTCCCCTGAGGACCGGGACGGACTCCCACGGGATGCCCTGCACGTTCTTGTCGAGCACGAGGAAGATGTGGCTGTCGTCGTCCTGCGGCACACGGCTCTTAACACGCCCCGCGTGCTCTTCGAGCGCGTTGCGGAGCTCGACGACGACCTGGTCCATGTCGACTTCCGAGATGGCGACGGGGATCCCGTGGAATTGGTAGAGGTCGAGCACGAAGTAGACGAGGTCTTCGAGCTCCTCGTCGCGGCATGACGGCGACAGCGTCGAGAAACATTCGAGCAAACCCTCGTCGAGCCCGACGCGCAGCTTGGGCTTCTTGTCCTGGAAGACAAGACTGCCCTGGAACACTGAATCCAAACGTGCTCGTAAAGCGGCGAGGTCATCCGCAGGCAGGTCTTGGGAAGGCGTGAATATTGTCTGGAACCACGGCGTTCAGTTACGTGAATTTTGCAATAGACAAGCATCGTAGCTCACCTTGAACGCTCCCAGCCAGCAGAACTCGATGTCTGCCAGCAGCTCGCGCAGTCGGGTATCGAGCTCCGTTCTGGCTTTCCACCATGCCACCCGGGCAGCCTTGTCTTCCTTTTTGACGTCCGCCGCTTGCCGAGTGCCTTCATCGCTCAGCCGAATAATCTCTTGTAGCTCCCGGATGGCGTCCTCGTATGTCAGGTGCTCGTCCTCCTGCCCCTCTCGCCGGCCCTTCAAGGGCAGGCAGAAGATCAGCGGTTTCTTCCCCGCCCGTTGCCGCGTCACGAACATCGTGTGCCTGTCCTCTGTGACACTGACATTCACGACCGTCCAGTGCGGAGGAAGGGAGTCCGCTTGGCTGACCGACATCTTCTGGGTGTCGAAGCATTGCGATTCGTAGCGTTTCTTCACCGCATCCCAGTACGACTTCAAGTCGACGTCGTCCATCGGCTCCTCATCGTCGGACAGCAAGGAATTACTGTAGCGTGTGACTGGCTTTGGTCTCAATGATGGCGGGAGAGGGGATCCGTTGGGAGTGATGAGTGGCCATTGCAAGTCGTCAGTAGCATTCATGTTCAGGAACTTGTGACGAATGACTTCGAGCATCTCACGACGCAGAGTGGTCACGGTCGAGGCATCTGCCGGTTGAATATCAGTGAAGTGTGAAACAGACGGACACATACATTGACTCACCAAGTAACTGCGCAGCGAGCACTGGAGTGAACTTGTCTCCACGCCCTAGACTTGTTCGGAAGGTCCTGATGAGCGCAAGGCAGACTGCTGCCTCGCGGACAGAGGAGACATGTCCACGGCGTGCAATGTAGCCCATGTGCTCCCAGAACAGTTTCTCCGCAGTCGCGAGAGTCTCAAGCATATCCTGTGATGCCGACGTAGGCACAATCTCCCCAGACATCCCCATCGGAATTGTCATTGCTACGCTGTTGTTAGCTACGCGCCCGAGCGAGCGAGCGCGACCTACTCACCAGATTCCGCGAGCGAGCTGAGGAACATATCGGCACGGAAGCGCGAGTACACCTCGTCCAGGGTGAGCTTCGCGCGAAGCGCAGTTTCTTCTGCCTGAGAAACAGTCCGTAAATCTGCCCGAACCAGGGGGGGCATGAAGATCATACCTTTGCATCCGCATTCTGAGGCAGCTTCGCGAAACGCTCCAATAGGCTGCTGTACTCCTCGCCGACTTCGTGCAAGAGCGAGACTGTAGACGACGTCTGAGTACGCACAACAACGGACACAAGCGGGAGCCTCACTTTGATGCCTCAGGACCCGTGCGAGCAGCGTCGGCGCAAGGACGCTCTCGGACATTTGCGTGTTGAGCGACCTCGGCGACATACCCAAAGACTTCCTCCCACTGAAAGCACGCGTGTCAGCCATGTTCAACAAAGGTCGTTACCTAACTCACGCGTTTCCGCCCTCGAGACTCGCGAACACGCTCCCCAGCTCGTCCAACAGGCCCGCCGCCTCATCGAACAAGTCTTTCGCGCCCTTCGAATCCGCGCTCAGCTGGCTGTAGCGCCCCAGCAGCCGCCTCACCTCGGCCGCGTCGGGGCCCTTGAGGTGCATCACGAGCTCGGCAGCCGCGACGAGCGACGCGTGGCCGTCCTGCAGCTGCCCGAGCTGGATCTGGAGCTCGCCTTGCTGCGCTAGCGCACGGCTGATCATGACCGGGGCGTGCAGCGCTTGCGCGAGGTCCTTGGTCTGCTGCGCGAAGAACTCGGCCTCGCGCGCGGACCCGCGCGCAGCGTATGCCTGCGAGAGCGAGAGCAGGGTCGAGAGCAGGCCTTCGGCCAGCCGCCAGCCGGCCGAGTCGAGGAGGACCTGGGAGCGGGAGGCTCGGGGCGAGAGAACTCGTGTTTCTTGGATTGCGGCTCTGGAGTCAGCTGCTTGAGTTGGTGGGGCCTCGAACGGGTTGTCGTCTGCGGGCGGCGTCGGGGAAGCTGGTTGTAAGCGGGAGATCGTGTCTATTGCCCGGTTCCATAGACGGAGGGATTGGAGGAGGCCTTCGATTGAAGAAGTTGGATCATCCTACAGGTACCAGTGTTAGCATAGCACGAGCCGCATAGATGTCCAGACTCACTCTTGCGTCCTGGATCGCTGCATACGACAGCGCAGCTTGGGCGGCGCGCTCGAGAAGGGCGGCCCGCACCCGGATTCTGCGGTTGGTCGGTAGTCCCTTTTCCTCGGAGACCAAGTCCGACGCCACTGCGACAGCGTCACAGTACGCCATCGACCTACACGATCAGATATTATCAGCGACATATTCTGCCTGCTGCAAAAGTTTGGCATCGTACGCTTTGAGTACTTCGCCAGTAGCAGCCAACGCCTCCGAGTACCGTAACAAAAACGTGATGGCTACTTCCTGCGAGAGAGAGCCGCTCCGGATCCCAGGCAATACATGCGCCAGGACGGACACGGCCTTCTCAGCGCGTCCAAGTTTCACGTACTCGTGCGCGGTGTCGATAGTGAGCGATACATACACTGGCGCAATGTGCCACAGTCAACTTTTTGGTACAACTGGAAACGCACAGCATGTGTAAGTACCTTCTGAGGTGACCCCAAGGTGTCGCTCGGTCAGCCGTCGCGCAGCATTTAGCAGCTGGACCCGCACAAGGACGTGTCCGACGAGTCCGATCAAATGCGACACCATATCTGACCAAGCGGATGAGAAAGTGATATAGGCGGCCGCAACACACAGCAACGAGGAACCCACGTATTAGCTGAATGAGCTTAGCAAAGTCATCGAACTCCATCTTGCCCTGCGCCCCCGTGCCCGAAGAGGTCTTCGGAGACGTAGCAGGGGCGGCCGCCGTGTTGAGAGACACTGGGTCCAACGCTGCATGTCCGATTCAGTTCAGCTTGCCCAGGTCCGATTGACCATGGCGCACACACCTCTACGCTTCTTCGGAGTTACGGGAGGAGCCTTGGCTCGTGTCGTCGCCGTCCTCGCCTTCGGAGCAGCTTTGGCGCTCCTGGTAGTCCTCCTTGCGGGCTCGGCGGCCTCGAGTCGGTCTTTCGGAGGCCGCCCGAGGCCGTACGATAGTCTCGGAGCGGTAACGGGGACCATGGCCCGAACAGTCTTACACGCCTCCTCTGCATGTGCGATGATGGTCGCAGAGTGCGTCGGGTCGCGCGTGCGGTGCGCATGGACTGCGAGCCAGAGATGGAGGGTCGCAAGGAACTCAGGGCAGAACTTGGCAAGGGGAGTGTCCAGTCCATAGTTCTGTGCAACGCGTGAGCCCATGCAACTTCCGTCAAGGCCACAGATGTGGACACACCTGTCGAGAGAGCAGGGCTTGCACCTCGTCACTCGCGCCCTTGATTTCTCCCTGTTCGGTGTGGTACGCGGCCTCCATCTTCTTTAGCAATACCCGTACATATCTGAGAGGCCGCTCTTCCGGATCGTAAACGAGTAGAGCGTCATCAATCAGCGCCTCGAGCACTTGTTTGACTCCTTGTTTCCACCTGCTTTCTTCCAAGCTCGCGATCTGCCTCTCAAGCAACACGCCGACGATGCACTTGCCACTTTGGTCGAGCTCTTCACCGACAGCTGGGAACCAAGACAGCGCGGATACATTGCTGGGTGTCTGGAACAACTCGCACGCTCCGATGTACGTGACGCGATCGAGGAGCGCACCAAGCTGTCTAAGTGCGGGTGTACCGTCGAACAGAAGGGACGGCGGCGTTGTGCGGGCGAGCTCGACGAAAGATTGCTGCGTAAAGGGAAAGGCCCTGACACTGTCGAGGAATGCTTGATGCGCCAGCTAACCAACAGATCAACGTATGAAGGGGCGATGACAAGTATGTGCGCACCTTGCGGTCACCCGTCTTGGCATGGCACACACCCAACAGCTCCCAGCGTCTGTAAAGCTGGTCCTCGAGCGTCTTCCATGCGTCTTCCTTACCCTTGGTCTGATCATCTAGATCCATGCTGTCCGCCCTGGTCTTCGCGGCGCGGTGCATCTCAAGTGCGCGCTGGCCGAGTCGACAGCCCTGATCGAGGAATCGGACTGTATGGTCGTACCGGCCATTCTGGTGAAGTTGCGCAGCGAAGTTGTGGTACACACTTGCGATGCAGCGCGTGTAGTTTGCTGACGAAGCTGAAGGGTGTTGGGACGAGGTTGAGATCGAAGACACCAGTTTCGCGGCGCGTGTAAGATGGGCGTCCGCGGTAGTGTAGGTGTCCGGGTTCTTGAAAACAAAAGATGTGCGCGAAAGCGTGAAGAGACCTTCTAGTGCAGGAGACACAATGCTCGATGTCGAAGTATCGTGCTAAGCAACGATTGAGATCACGTACAATGCAGAGGCCAAAATGAACATACCTGTGTGATCGTCTCGCAGAGTATGTCCACAATACGCTCCAAAATCGTCATTGCACATGCCTTCACTTCGGAAGGGACAGTGACGTCCGAGCTCTGGGAAGATTCGATGATCTTTGTTGTCGCGCGGCGAAGACGTTCAAGTCCCCTCTTCACTCGGTCATGGTCAGAACCACTCTGGACAAGCGAGGGCCCACATCGTCTGATCACACCCGCCGCCTCTTGTAGTTTGGATGCGAAGTCTCCAGCATACTCTACAGTGTTTCGGATGAGCACACATACTCCCCACCATCAACAAGAGTTATCATCTTACCTGACCATTGCTCGAACACGGTGAGTGCATGTGCAAGAGCGGTACATATAGTAGACGTCTCGATCACAGCCCGCTCTTCTGGTGGATGCACGTCGCCATCACAACGTTGGTTCAACCGACCGATGTGCTCGAGAGTTTGCAGGTCGCTAGCCTTGGCGCGGACATGAGTTGTAAATCAAAATGCTAGACGCAAATAGCTCACTTGTTTTGCGAATCTACTCCAGTATTCGCAGAAGCGAGCGAAAGCCGTTCCAGCCAGGAACTCTGCCCGGTCCAGCCTGCTCTCCGCACATGCGATCAGACGTGTAAAGGCTTCACATACAGACTTTGCGCCTTCTCGGGGAGCAGCGAAGTCTGAGTTAGCGAATACTGCAGTGAACTTGACGGCTTGTTCCCAGAAAGTGTTTGGTTTGACGATGGATGGTCGTGTATGTGCAAGACAGAGCAGTGAGTAGACACGCAGTGTATATGCGGACGCAGGCTGCGTGCTGGTTGATGCAAGACGAGAGGTGACGGTGTAGGTTCGAGTGTAGATGTGGTCTTGCTGCTTCTCAGGTAGGCGGGTGAGCACTTGTGACCAGGTTAACAGCGTTGGGCTGTCATGATCATACAAAGCGGCGGCCAGAGCAGGTATATCGCTCGCCGTATGCGTGATAACAAGGATGGAGTGCAAGAGATAGGTGGAGATGAGATTTAGATGGAGTTCTGAGATCGTGCCGTCATGCAGAGGCAGAGCAAGTAGTTGTAGTAGAGACGACCCAGATGGCGCAGGCGGATCGGGATGATAGAGTGCAACGAGAGGAGTATACATGTCTTGAAGGAGGCCGAGAGCCGCGTTGTACTAAGCGGCAGTGAGAGGTGAAGTGGGATCAGGACTAGAAGACGTACCATCTCTAGGCCGGAGAGTTTGCCTACTATACTCGAAGCAGCGCGTTCCACATCCACCTCCCCGGGACTAGAGTGACGAAGAGTATCCAAGTACTTGCGAGCAGCGGCGGCATGTTTGGTGACCGATGCAACGGTAGTACGATCAGTGGACTTGGCTTCTGAGGCCTTCCAGCCAGAGTCGAGTATGTTAGAAAGGGCCTTGGAGGCGGCATTAACGGCACGCATAGCATTGGCCCTGCGCTCGTCTGGAGTGAGTTCGAGGGCTTTGGCTTTACCCTTGGAATCGGATATGGTGAGTTTGGTGGCTAGTTTGTCTGCCAATTCGTCGGGAGATGTAGATGCGGTCTTGGACCTGGACGACGAGGTCGCCTTGGTTGTACGTCCAACAGGCTGACGTGCCTTCAATGGTGGCATCTTGAAGTCTTGAGGAGGACAAGGGTGGTAGGTTGTGGATGGGATGCTGGTACAAGGTAGCTTCAACAGCTACAAGCGCTGGCAAGGACGCGTCCAGCCACGTGACCGCGCTGCCACCTGCTGCCACGTGCAGGGAGACCCAGCGGGCGCTAGAGGTGCCTAATAGACCACCCTGGCGATGGAAGTCCGGAGGTCGACTCTTAAAACACGCATGCATGATTCGTGCAATGTTTCACTAGAGTTTGAGGTCGTTTGTGCATACTTTAGCCAAGGGTACGCTGAGCGGACTCAGGAACCAGTCAGGAGCCACGCTGTGACTCCTCCGCTCGAATTTGTTCCTGGCACATCGGCCATCGCGGATTGTACTGTATTGGCGCAGAAGGACGTCACCTCGAGGACGCACTCTAAATTTAATGGGTGTGGTTGTGGTTGAGAGGGTTTGTCAGAAATGGGATATGTTTAGAAAGCTCGTCGGGGAGGAGGATGTGTCATCGGTGACATAGTCAGGCCAATCATCGTCGGCGGCGGGCAGGGGCCGGCTTGGGCGCCCGGAGAGGGAGACGCCCGAGGCTGTGGGAGAGCCGAGGGGAGCGAAGGCGAGTGTCTGCCCGCCTCGGTCCTTGTCCTCCAGCCTCTCCAACGACCATCACCCCCTCCCTCCCCTTCCATAGGCTGCTCTTACGGTCGTCCTTTCTTCACCTTATCTGTCCCCTGGCATGTCTGCGACTCAGGGTGCCTCGTAAGTCGCCCTTCTCCGTCATTGCTGCCTCATCTCACATCCCTCTAGGAAGCGCATCAGGATCACAGGTACGATGACTCGCAGTCCCCCCCCCCCCAGATTTCAGCTCAATCGTCTCTAGTCGTCGCCGCCGATGGTCTGTCGAAGCGCGAGGTTTTCCGTCTTCCAGACCCTTTCGCCGTCATCACTGTCGATGCCGAGCAGACGCACACTACCAGTGTCATGAAGAAGACTCTCAACCCATATTGGAATGAGAGCTTCGACATGTACGTATCTACCATGTCTTGTTGTCTTCTATAGCTCATGGCTCCGTACCGTAGTACCGTCAAGGACAACTCCGTAATTGCAGTCCAGATCTTCGACCAGCGCAAGTTCAAAAAGCGTGATCAGGGTTTCCTTGGTGTAGTCAACGTGAAAGTCAGCGATGTAATCGACTTGGAGCTGGGTGGACATGGTGCGTTGGTATCTTTTCCCTGGGCTTGTCCGCAGTACTCCATGCGTTCTCTCCTACCGGATTCAACGTGCTATCCGACCCATTGCTGTGCTGAGCGGCCACCGACGCTAGTCCCCGGGTCCTAGGGCTTTCCGTAGCTCTGTGGTCGGTGTTCTGCAGGTTACGCATGATCAAAGGTTTCCGCACCTTCTCCATGATCCCCCAATCGCAGCAAGTCCTATTCGCCACACCTCATGATATACTTGCGGACAAACCCAGTGTCACGATAGCATATGTTGTTTGCTCACAACAATCCCTCTTCCAGAGATGCTCACCTTGGACTTGAAGAAGTCCAACGACAACCTTGTCGTCCATGGGAAGCTCATCATCTATCTTTCCACAAACGTCAGCCAGCCGATTAGTAATCCTGGCCCATCTCAGGTTCACGGTGTGACTGAGGCGCTCGGAAACCTGTCCGTTGGCCCATCTGGGAGCAGCTCCAATCTGGCTGCTGGCAGCTCTCTCTCTCGCACTCCCAGTGCGACCTCCCCGTCCAGCTCCGGCCAAGATAGCCATATCACTATGCCCGTTCCTCATGTCGCGCCCAGCACATCTGAGCCTGAGCAGCCACCGCCAGCCGCTACCCCTGCCCCTGCACGCCCGCTCAGTTCTGGTAGCGCTGCAGTCTCCACCCCTGCCCCAGCTCAGACCCCGACTACCACGAATGCGAGCGCTACCGCGCACACGGCGTCGAACAATAATGCCCAGACCCGCAACTTTAACCCTCATGAGGATCAGTATGGACCCCTCCCTACAGGTTGGGAGCGTCGCATCGACCCCCTTGGGCGGACGTACTACGTTGACCACAACACTCGCACGACTACCTGGCATCGCCCATCTGCCAATCAGACCGTCAACACTCATGCGCAGGATGGCGAGACGAATGCCGCTCGCAATCAGCACAACCGCCGTATCCTTGCCGACGACATGCTAGAAGCGAACAACACTGGCGTCACGCGTACGGGCTCGGTGACTGGGCAGGAGGCCCCGCCTCCTGCTGCAAATGCTGGCACTGCCGCGGGCGGGCTCGGTCCTTTGCCTGCTGGCTGGGAGGAACGCCACACTCTCCAGGGCCGGCCGTATTACGTCGACCACAACACTCGCACGACGACTTGGGTTGATCCTCGACGGCAGACCGTTATTAGGGTCATGGGCCCCAATGGCCAGAATTCTGCCCTCCAGCCCCAAACCATCTCTCAACTTGGCCCTCTACCCTCGGGGTGGGAGATGCGGCTTACTTCTACCGCCCGTGTATACTTCGTGGACCACAACACGAAGACAACTACCTGGGACGACCCTCGGTTGCCGTCGACGCTCGATGCCAACGTGCCGCAGTACAAGCGTGACTTCCGCAGGAAGCTCATCTACTTCCGCAGTCAGCCCGCCATGCGGAACCAGCCTGGCAATTGCCAAATCAAGGTTCGGCGTAACCATATCTTCGAGGACAGCTACGCGGAGATCATGCGTCAAACGCCCAACGACCTCAAGAAGCGCCTCATGATCAAGTTCGAGGGTGAAGACGGTCTCGATTACGGTGGTCTGTCTAGGTAAGCAGTATCGTGTCTGAATTTCGAACGATGCATCTGACAATCCTCACAGGGAGTTCTTCTTCTTGCTGTCGCATGAGATGTTCAACCCCTTCTACTGTCTCTTCGAGTACTCCGCCCACGACAACTACACACTCCAGATCAACCCGGCATCCGGTGTCAACCCTGAGCACTTGAATTACTTCAAGTTCATCGGCCGTTGCTTGGGTCTTGGTATCTTCCATCGTCGTTTCCTTGATGCATACTTCGTCACGGCGTTTTACAAGATGATCCTTCACAAGAAGGTGACAATCTCTGATTTGGAGAGTGTAGACGCAGAGCTGTACCGGGGTCTCAGCTGGATGCTGTATGTATCCATCGCCTCCCATATACATTTAATCGCTTACCATATTCCTCCAGTGAGAACGATATCACCGATGTCATCGATGAGACGTTCACCACGACCGAGGAGCGCTTCGGCGAGATGGTCACGGTCGAGCTCAAGCCCGGCGGAGCGGACATCCCTGTCACCGAGGAGAACAAGAAGGACTATGTCAGCGCTATCGTCGAATACCGTATTTCAAAGCGTGTCAAGGAGCAGTTCGACGCGTTCATGTCCGGTTTCAGCGAGCTCATCCCGCAGGACCTCATCAACGTGTTCGATGAGCGCGAGTTGGAGTTGCTCATCGGTGGTATGTCCGAGATCGATGTGTAAGTAGATCTGTCTGTCTTTCGACGCGCTTGCCCTGACGGGTTTGGGTTTGTAGCGACGACTGGATCAAGTTCACGGATTACCGTGGCTACGAGGTCAACGATGAGGTCGTGCAGTGGTTCTGGAAATGCGTGCGGAGCTGGCCGCCCGAGCGCAAGTCCCGCTTGCTGCAGTTCGCGACTGGGACGTCGCGGATCCCGGTCAACGGCTTCAAGGATCTGCAAGGGTCGGATGGGCCGCGTCGATTCACGATCGAGAAGTCGGGCGACCCGAACCAGTTGCCCAAGAGTCACACGTGCTTCAACCGCATCGACCTACCGCCGTACAAAGACTACGAGACCCTAGAGCAGAAGCTGACGTGGGCCGTAGAGTGAGTGTCTGTCTGCTGTGTTTGCATAGCCGGTTGCTGATCGTGGATGTTGCCACAGGGAAACCGTCGGATTCGGTCAAGAGTAAAGTATCATCGTCGTCCTAGTCTCCTTTTCTGTGATCTGCTTGCGATCTCTTGCCATCGTCTATACTCGTCTTGTTCTTTCTATCCCCTCCTTATGTCCTTCACGTACTCACGCTGCGGTTGCTCTCTTCCGCCTTCAAACGCCCCAACTCCCATGTTTGCCTGGACCATCCAGATTCCATCCCCCGACCTTTCCTTCATACACCCCCTGGGGTCTGAATCCTCCCGATCGCGCTCGCCATCGTCTGTTTCTTACATGTATATCCTTTGTTCTTCGCCGTGTCGTCTTCATAGTCGTTACGTTGTCATAGTGTCCCGCACCCCGGCCTGTGTACTGGGTTCACACAAGGCCGGGTGCGGTATAATGGACTGCGCTCACTTGCCGTGGACGGGCGCGGAGGACGTCGTTGAGTGACGTGTGACCGTGTACGTGTACTGCGGTCGGCATGCATACGATGTACCTAAATACTTGCTACTATAAATCTCAGGGCCCTTGCGTGTCTTCACCAGGTCTTCACTCATAAGTAGACCTTGCGCGTCAGATTTGGAGGTTCCGAGGCGAGATAATAAGCGACGAGATCTGGGAGTAGAGGAGATAGCCGAGTGCTATCGTTCCATCGTACATAGACACCTACATTTCCCCACCGATCGCGCAGATGAGGTCGTCTGCCCTCAGTCGCCGGTTCGCATCTCTCCCTTCTCCCCTCTCCCATCAGCCTCTCGCACTCTCCCCAGGCACACTTGCTTCTGCTATCCCCATCACAGCCAGGACTAGTGCCGCTTCTCGCACTCCGTTGTCAATATCCACACAGACACTATCCACACAGAAAAGACTACACATATTTCGTTCGCGCACTGCGCCTCTGCTCCAGCTCAGACACTGCTCAATCGCAACCCACCCGCTCACCATGACCTCCGCCAATGCATCCACCAATACACCACCCCAGGACTACAGGCTCCCAACGGACGTGAAGCCGACCCACTACGACCTCACCGTCTGGACCGACCTCGAGAACGACACGTTCGACGGCGTCGTGCACATCGAGTGCGCATCATCTCTCTTGAGCACTACTACCAGCGAGAGTCGGGTGGCACTGACGTGTACTATTGCTGCGACGTGGCAGCCTGCAGATCAACAAAGAGACGTCGAAGCTCGTGCTGAACACGGCCAGCCTGGACCTCGGGGACGTCTCCCTCCAGCGCACGGGCGACGGCGCGGACAGCACCGTGCACGCCGCCTCGGTGCGGGAGTTCGACGAGGGGAACGAGCGCGGCATCTTCTCGTTCGAAAACCCGCTCCCGGCGGGGTCCACCGCACGGCTCTCTGTCACGTTCAAGGGAGGCTTGACGGGTGACATGCTTGGCTACTACTATTCCAAGGGCGGCAAGGATGGTGAGATCAAGTACACGCTCACCCAGTTCGAGGTACAACTCCTGGGTCGCCGTACACCGTACCATCGAGTGCTGACCTGAGTTCCGTTGTCGCGGCCTACTGTAGCCTACTGCGGCGCGGAGGGCGTTCCCGTGCTGGGACGAACCGCTCCTCAAGGCGACGTTCGCGGTCACGCTCGTGTCGCGCGCCAACTCGGTCAATCTGAGCAACATGCCCGCCGTCTCGGAGGAGGTGTACCGCCCGGAGAGCGCGGAGAAGGAATCGTGGCTCGCGAAGAAGATGGCGACGCTGGCCGATCCTGGCCAGTGGAAGGTGACCAAGTTCGACACTACGCCTCCAGTATGGTTACTCTGTTTGGGGTCAAGGGAGGCCACTCCTGACGTTTCTTTTTTGCGATTTGTGGTGGGTAGGTGTCGACGTACCTCGTTGCTTATGCGAACGGGCCGTTCGTGTATCTGGAGAGCGAGTACACGAGCCCGCTCAGCGGGAAGGTCCGGCCGCTCAGGATTTACGGTGAGCAGGACCGTGTTTGCTGGGCCGGAGAAGCTGCTGAGGACCCCCGCAGCTACTGCCGACATCATCTCTCAGGCGCAGTTCGCGCTCGATGTCAAGCGCAAGGTTCTGCCCCTGTACGAGGAAGTGTTCGATATTGAGTATCCGCTCCCGAAGCTCGACACGCTTGTTGTGAGTAAGGACCGAGGAGAGGATTTCTGTACACTTGACTGACCGTCCTTCCAGGCCACCGACTTCGATTCTGGAGCGATGGAGAACTGGGTGAGTGTTATAACGAGCAGAGGATATCTGACCAGGGCATTGAGTTCTGTACATGGTCATCAGGGTCTGATCACCGGACGGACGCAAGCCTTCCTGCTGGACCCAAACTCTGCGGACACTCGTACGAAACAAAACATTGCGGGCACTCAGAGTCATGAAGTGGCGCACATGTGGTATGAACCGTTGTCTTTCGGTGGAAGCTTTCGGTCTCCGTTCATACTTCCTGGTCAGGTTCGGCAACATTACGACGATGGAGTGGTGGGATACCCTGTATCTGAACGAAGGTGACGATCGATGTGCTGGCTCTCGTGGTCTTTATTGATTCTCGCCAACTTCACCAGGATTTGCAACTCTTGTGAGTATATGATCTGGTAAGGGAAGCAGAATGACTTGATGAGTCCGCACACATTTAGATGGGCGAGAAAATCATCCTCGGTATGCATCTTCTTCGTGGCTACCCGCTCCTATGCTCACGTACCCACAGACAAGTTCGTGTTCGTGACTCGTTGACATACTTGCGATGCTCATACGCGTGGCAGAGTGTTCCCGGAGTGGAAGTTGGATTCCGAGTTCGTGTCGAGCCATTTCTACCCGGCAAGGAGCCTCGACGCCAAACTGTCGTCTCACCCTATTGAGGTCGAATGCCCTGACGCCAATATGATCAACCAGGTATACCCACCTGCCAGTGATTGATGCTCCCGTCGTTGACCCATTGTACACAGATCTTCGACCACCTGTCGTATGCGAAAGCAGGCTCAGGCAAGTCGATGGGACAAGTAAATGGAAGACATCTCTGACCTTTTGCAGTTCTTCGCATGCTCGCAAGCTACGTTGGAGAGGACCGTTTCCTAAAGGGCGTCTCCATCTACCTCAAGAAGCATATGTACAAGAACAGCGTGACGAAGGACCTTTGGGAAGGGATCCAAGCTGCTACAGGTCCGTCTATGTGCCCTGACAATCCGCGTCCGACTGTACACTCTGTGATCAGATCTTGACATCCCGAAGATGATGGACAACTGGGTAAAGAAGGTGAAGCTTGCCAAAGATCCTCGAAATTCGTCAGCATGCTCATATATTACTCCCCTCCTCCTCCTCTAGATGGGTTATCCTGTGATCACCGTCACTGAGAAAGAGGGCGGCATCCATGTCCGTCAAGATCGGTTCCTGGAGACTGGCCCTGCGGACCCCAAGGATAACGAGACCATTTGGTAGATCGATTCCAACTCTCAAGATATCTCAGGCTTACACTCCTCTAGGACCATCCCTCTAAACCTGTTGACGGTGTCCGCGGACGGCAACGCCGTCTTGAACAAGGACCTGCTCCTGGACGAGCGGGAGAAGTTCATCCCTCTGGACACCAGCAAGCCCTTCAAGCTCAACGCCGGCACCACCGGCTTCTGTGAGTAATATTCTTAGTACGTGCCCTCTTTGTCGCCGCTTAAGGCGCCCCCAGATGCTGTGCAGTACTCTACAGACCGGCTGGTCAAGCTCGGCGAGCAAGCCGCCGCCCAGAACTCGCCGTTCTCCCTGTCAGACAGAATGGGACTCGTCTACGATGCGCTCGCACTGTCCAAGGCCGGCTACGCGCCCGTTAGCAGCGCGCTTGGCCTGATCAGCGCCCTGCACGGCGAGAAAGAGCGTAAGGGACAGATTGGTTTGCATAGTGCGGCAATGTTGATGACCGGGATCTGGACACAGATCTGGTATGGAGCGCAATCGCATCGAACCTTAGCACAATCGTCTCGACGTGGTGGGAAAACGCGCACGTTGTCGAGAAGCTGAACGCCTTCCGGAGGGTAATGGATGGCTGCTTTGTTTATTGCCAGTGCGATGCTAACGAACCCGGGCCATCGTAGGAGCTGTTCGTGCCACTGGTGAAGAAGTTTGGCTTCGAGTACTCGGAGTCGGACTCGTATGATGTCCAGCAGTTGCGGACAACTGCCATCGAGCAGGCCGCAGTTGCCGGCGACCCATGGCATGTCCTGTTGCTTCGACAGCGCACATCAGTACTGACGGTAATGTTTTCAGGGTAATCGAGGAGCTGAAGGGTCGCTTCGACCACTTCCTCAAGACTAGTGACGACTCGAAGATCCCTAGTGACCTCACGGCGATCACGTTCAGAGTGGTGAGTGGCTCACGCGCACGATGCTGCATCACGATTGTAGACTCACGTTCGCTGATCTGGACCGGGACGTCAGGCCGTGAAGGAGGGCGGGCGGCCTGAGTGGGAGGCGGTGCGGAGCATCGCGTCCAAGCCGAAGAACCCGTCGCAAGGACTGTCGGCGATGCGGGCGATGGGCGCGAGCAAGGACCTCGCGCTTGCGGAGGAGACATTCAAGTTCATCCTGGACGAGGCTCGGGACCAGGATACGTTCTACTACGCTCGAGGCCTGCAGATGAACTACGGGACCCGGCGGTTCTTGGCGGCGAAATTCAAGGAGCACTTCGATACTGTGAGCGTCATTTACTTTGTTAAGGGTGTTTCTTCCTTCTGCAGGAGGCTGATCAGTATGTTGCATATAGTTCCAGAAGCGGTACTCTGGAAACTTCGGGCTAATCCGATGGACCGAGGTATGAGGGTGTTGTGTCTGGAGAAGATCAAGCTATCTGACCGTTCGTCCGCCAGATCTCCTTCAATATGCTCTCGTCCGAGAAGGACTACGAGGATACTGCCGCTTTCTTCAAGGTACGTATGATCATGCTCAGGCGATCGAAGACTACAACTGACCTACACCCATTACAGGAAAAGGACACGTCCAAGTTCGACATGGCACTGCGGCAGACGCTAGATTCGATCCGCTCTCGGGCTGCGTGGGTCCAGGTACGGGGTTCCCCACATCCGACTGTCGTGCTGTTACTGATCGCGGCGGCAGCGCTCGACGGACGAGTTGACGAAGTGGTTGGAGCAGCGTCAGTCGAAGCTTTGAGCGGCGAGCCTGTACCTGGCCTGTACTGTGTCGATTGTTTCTGCGACACTATGTACCGAAACTTTTGATCCGACTCGTCACCATCTCGAGCGGGCAGGAAGCCATAATATGGACTGACGTAGAGTCAATCAACAGCAAGGTTCGATAAGGCAGTCACAAAGGCTGGTCACCAAGCTTACATAGTTGCTATATCAACGTACATATTTTGCTACTTATATTACAACTGCCTCGGTGTTGAACGTTGAACGTTGAACTACAACGGGTGTAGCAAACAGTCGTAAGTAAAGGTAAAGTGAGGATTATCGACAAGCAGCCTGTTGTTCAATTTCACCGACATCCACGACACCTGGAACGGGACCTCCATAGTAGTTCGGTCAATCTTCGCCCCAGTCGAGCTCCACGCCCCGTCGTCCTAACGTCTCCTTCAAAGAGTCCGTCAAGTCGAGTCCGCAGTTCGCCATCTCCACTCGTTCCAGCCCCTCCCCTTCTTTCTCCGAGGAGCGCACCAGTAGCAGTTCCAGCACCCTATCCCTGCACTGTTCATGTTGCAAATCAAGGTCGATGAACTCGAGCGTGGAGAGCCGCGGACAGAGCATGTCGGAGCCCGTTTTCGAAAGCGCCTCCAAGAGGTACGCCGTTTCGACAGGAATGAGCGACACGACGCACAGCGTGCGCAGCTGGGACAGCTGTCCGAGCGCCGCGATCCACGGTTCCGGGGAGACGATGGGGTCGGGGACCACCGACGACCGCCTCATCGCATTCGCGAGGACTAGGCGTTCGATGTGAGACGTGCTGAAGCGCCAGTCGCCGAAGGCCGGATTGCGGAGCGGGTATGTCTCCACATCGGACGTCGTGATGTTCAGCGCTGGGGTCTGGAACGTTTCTTCGAGCGCATGGTCGGCTCGGAGGCTGATACGGCCGAGGGAGAAGCTCAATTCCAGGCGTCGCAGGCCTTCTAGTCCTCGCAGCACAGGAGCGGCGGGGACATACTCGGGCAGGATGCGCCAGAGTCCACCTGGCCCGTCGTCCCGCGTGTGGATGTGGATGCTTGTGTTCTGAGGGAGGAGGAAGGAGAGTATAGTGGCTGCTGATGTTGAGGTTGCATCCTGCGGTGGGTCTGACGGTTTCCAGAAGGTGTGTAGGGTGAGGGAAAGCAGTCGTGGGAGTGGTACCTTGTCATGTATGATCCCTTCGTACTCGGAAAGTTCGCAGTCTCCGCTGAGACTGATCGTCTCTAGCAGCGGACAGCTTCCGAACACGTCGAGCAGTGTGGTGAGGGATGGAAGGGAGAACCGTGTCGCCTGGAACTCAAAATTCACAAGTGTGGCAGGTGGGCGGAAAAGAAAGGGGACTTCGTGGAGGAGGAGGGAACGCAGCCTATGATTTCCGCCGAAGGTGGGCTTCACGAACTTGATGCGACTCCAACTATGGCTGAATATGTCGTAACGAATGAAATCATGCGGGTTCTTGTACTTGACATGCAACTCCTCGAGAGCCGGAGCAGGAACCGCCGTGAGCAGCGAGAACACATACTGTATGCAGTCTTTTTCGGAGGAGGTGATGTGTAGGCTGCGAATGCGATTGATGACTGGGCGAATCTGGTTGACGGTGCGGGAAGGCTCCAGTCCTATGAGGGACAGAGAGAGAAGATGACCTTTTGAGCGTTCGAGGTATTGCTTGACGGCCTTGGTATGGTGTAGCGAGAACTTTGACCATAGAGATGGGTCCTTGAGTGCAACGGCCCGCCAGTGCTTGCAGATATGAGTGGCGCGAATGAGATCCACGTTCTTGCGCGGAAGGTCATGGAGGTACGAGAAGACATGGCTGAGGAGCTCGGGAGGTAGTCTGTTGACCGTCGCGAGCGAGTTGTGCAGTGAACGAAGTTGAGATATCTCCTCGTAGGCGGCCCGAATCTGTTCCTGGCAAAGGTTCACTCTCCTCGCAACCAAGCGGCGTACGTCGTCGGCAGAGACAGCATCCTTGGATACGAGGGAGGAGTCAGATAGGATGCGAGCAACATAGTCGTTGTCGGCGGTCATTTTTGTCACCGACCACGTCTGACGGTGGTCGTTCAAGCTGAAGTTCAAGTTGCACAGATGGACGAGAAGAGCCGCCCGAACGAAGATTGACCACGTGACTTGCTTCTCGGCGGTATGCTGCAGTATGTAGTTCGGCGACGAGTTGTAGGACCGTCCATCCCTCACGTCAATAGCTCCTCATCGTCTGCCTAAGGGAGACTACGGCAACGAAGGAAGAGAGACAAAATTGGCGACCAATTGTAAGCTACTTACATGTCCTAGCAGTCAAGTACAAACATCCGTTACCTTCGTTAGAGTCCATGTGCGGGGGTAGCAGTATCGAGTCAATCCTCGTCTATCTCTACGCTCCGTCGCCTCAACGTCTCCTTCACGGAATCCGGCAGGCTGAGTCGGCAGCCCGCCATTTCCACTCTCTCCAGCCCATCTGCCTCCGGTTCCGAAGAGCGTAGTAGCAATAGCTTCAGCACCTTGTCCTCGCACAGCTCATTTCGCAAGTTGACGTCGATGAACTCGAGCGTGGACAACCGCGGGCAGAGCACTGGGATAGAGTCTGCCCCCATCTCTGAGAGTGCCTCCAGGAGGTATGCCGTGTCGATGGGCCTGAACGATACCATGCGCAGAGTGCGCAGTTTGCATAGTGGTCCGAGTGCCGTCATCCATGGTCGCACCGAAGAATGGATCTCACCCGGGGGACTCGGATACAGTGAAGGCAGGGCATGCGCGAGGACGAGTTTTTCAATGTGAGATGTGTTGAAGCGCCAGTCACCGAAGGCCCCTTGTCTCCCCTAGGCAGACGATGAGGACCTACTGAACGGGGGGATGGACGGTCCTTCAACGAAGGCCCCGTTACAAAGCGGATATTGTCGACGCTCACGGGCGTCGATGTTTAGCGTTGGGGTTTGGAGGGTGTCCTCGACGGCGTTGTCGGCTCTGAGCCTCACGTTGCCGCTCGCAAAGCAAAATTCGACTCGGCGCATAGCTTCCAAGGACAGCAATGCGGGGGCAACGGGATTATAAACGGGCAGGATATGCCAGATACCATCTGGTGGATCATCTCCGCCCGTGGTGATATGGATCTTAGTCTCTTTCGGAAGGAGCAGAAACGATAGGATGGTGGCTGCGGAGCTTGAAGTTGGTAGGTGCTCTCTTCTCCAAGAGGCAGTGAGCACCGTCAGGGACACCAGTCGCGGGAGTGAGACCTTGTCGTGTACCACGTCAACGTATTCGTCGAGTCGGCATAATCCGCAAAGACTGATAGTTTCTAGCCGGGGAGAAACCTCGAGCACATCGAGCAGTGCCGCGAGAGCTGGGAGGTTAAACCCTCTGGCACGGAACTCGAAGTGTACGAGCGTGGGGCCTGTTGGGCAGATGAGAAGGGGGAATTCGTGGAAGATGAGGGTCCGTAAAGATGGGTATTGACCGCCGAACATCTGCCCCAATTTCGTATTATCGATGCGGGGCCACTCGAACGTACGGTCAGTGTCCGGAACCACGTATTTGACAACCATGTCCTCGAGAGCTGGTGCAAAGATCGTGAGGTTGAGAACCAGGGCATGTATACTCTCTGCCTCGAAGACTGCGACGTGTAGGCTGCGAATGCGGTTGATCACCGGCAGAATGTGCCTAACGGCGGTGTCGGAGGGCAGTGCGTGGCCAAGGAGGGTAAGGTATATGGGGAGTGTCTTTCAGGGCGACCTCCCGCCAGTGCTTGCAGACATGGGTAGCGAGGATGAGGGCAGCGTTATTGCCCGAAGCATCGGGAAGGTAAGAGAAGATCTGGCTGAATAGCTCTGGAGGTAGTCTGTTGACCGTCGCGTCAATGGAGTTGAGCAGTGAACGATGCATGGCTATCTCCTCGTAAGCGGTCTGGATCCGTTCCTGGCAAAGGTTCACTCCTAGTGAGTGTACGTCATCGGCACTTGGCACAGTGGCTTTTATTACCAGAGCGGTGTCGGATAGAGCACGAGCAACGTTGTCGTTTCTAGCTTCCATGTCTGTGCGGGTGTAGTCGTTCAACTAAGGTGAGTGAGTACTGGTTAACTGAACTTGTGATCTGCTTGAGTGGTGTCAGCCCAACAAGTTAGTTTCGTAGCCCCCTATAGAAAGGGTAAACAATTGGCTAGACGTACCACACTTTTGCATCAACCTGTCCCTGGAAGAGGAGAGAGGGAGGGAGGGATGGTCGTTGGAAGTTGGAAGTTGGAGGTTGGAGGACAACGTAGCAGCGCCTGTCCACTGCACCGGGCGATAGGCGGGTTATAAGCGTGCAGATTTCTCGAAAATCACCTATTGCACGCCCATTGACTGCCTATTCGTCGTTTGTTGCCTATTGGTCCGCCTATAGACCGCCTATCGCATGGTGCAGTATGCGCCTTCGTCCGTTGTGTGTCGCCGCCTTCAGCTGCAGCACGGTCAGCGTCCATGCCAGCGCTTGTATCCGGCTCAACAAATCCAGACAAATCCTCTGATTCTCATAACTCGATAGTACACTGTATCGCCTTCCCATATTATCTTTCCTCTACCTTTAGATATCAGCCACACCATGTACTGTACTAGCGTCTGCCTCAGTGCACGCCACCAAGCTCTGGGATTGGGAGTCAGGCGAGTTGGAGCGTACTCTGAAGGCGCACACTCGTGCAGTTACGGACTGTGATTTCGATTCGTCCGGTTAACCTTTAGGTCAGTGTTTGATTTGTCTGACCACTTGCCCATTTACGAACCTCCCGTATACAGCTACCGCGTCGAATGATTTGTACATCAAGTTTTGGAATGTGCACGAAGATTACAAGAATTTCGCCACTCTCCGTGGCCACGAGCATACCATCTCGTCCGTCCGGTTCTTCCCTGGTGATGCTTCGCTGGTGGTCCTCGAGTAGAGATCACACTGTCCGGGTATGGAGTGTTGCCACAACGCCAGTCTATCTCGTCTTCTCTCTGAACAGGTTACTCGGCCTTGGTTTAGAAAGTATCAAAGTTCTGTGACCTCATGAAGGATGAATATGTAGTGTTGTTCCGAGTCCCGATGGACGGCTCTTACTGACGGCCTTCAACGACCATGTTCGTTCTCCTTGTGCTATGTCATGCATGCCACGCTGATCTCGTGATACCTCAGACTGCATGCATCACCGAAATGGAATCCTCCGCGACGAAGGTGGAGATGAGAGGTCATGAAAATACCATCGAATATGCAGTGTTTTTACCCGCTGCTGCTGCTCCCTCGATTCGAGAGCTAATCTCACAGGTATGTCCTATGAGTCAGTTCTAGTAGATCGACTCGGAGCAACCTGATCGAATCACGACGTTACTCATCCAAGGCTGCCACATCACAAATTGCGAAAGTGGACGCGCTAGGCTTGTCGTTCGTCGTTACAGGCTCCCGGGACAAGACGATCAAGCTGTGGAATGCTCTCCACGGGCAATGCCTGTGGACTTTCGTGAGTTGCCAACGTTTCTGATGCTGCCAACCAATAATGATGTCGACACTATCATGCCAGAATGATCATGATAGATGGGTACAAGCGTGGGCCTTTCATCCGTCAGGTCTATACATGTTTTCGGTGGCTGATGACCACACAATGCGTGTCTGGGATCTCAAAACCGGCTATTGCAAAACGATACAATAAGTTGATACAATAAGTTGATTCAGTGTATCAACGGAGGAGCTCATACTACCATCCCTGTTCGTAGTCCGAGTCGAGGCCAATAGTCCATTCACACAGTGTCTGGTTATATGTCATACTCTCGCCAAGCGTGACCAGGAAGAACCGATGATGAAGGCCATCACCACTGGTGGAACTGATCACGTACGTCTATACTCTGTGGATTTGTCCTTGGAGGTCACTGAGACTTGCAACTTTGACAGGCTGTGAAGATATGGTGGCCTTAGATACTCTCAAACTGCCGTGGCATCTAAATTATCGCAACGCTTTCTCGTTCATGCTCCTGCTTTCGTATTATACCGACTCTCGCATCGCTCTTCCCTTGACCGTGCTCTTCCTGCCTCTATACTATACGAATACGTGTATCTTCTCCATGACCTGCTCGATCCGCCCGCGGCCCAGGGCCATGTCGATTCAGGCCTGCAGTGCATTAGTTTTCGCCATGCATCGTTTTCGCCATATATATGTACCGAACCGTTGTCGCCGAAGTGTGATATATAATGCGCACTAGTATTGAGTCTAAGTATCTTACCATTCTTCCCTCCGTCCATAGATCATATAGAATGTCGCCTAGTGAGGCGTCAAGTACGCCTTGTATTACATTGCACGTAGGCGGATCAGGCGCAGAGATTGTTGTTACTCGGTAACCGTACCGTACGAAGATGTTGTAAGTCATCTGCAAAATTACGGGGGAATTGTGATGCATTGCAAGACCTTACAATGCATACAATACATCCAATCGGGTCACTGAGATTACAAGGTCAGCTGCAGGACCTTGCTAGTATTGCAAGTGCAAGCAATCTGGCCGCTCACCTTGCAATGCTGCCAATACATGACCGAAAGGGGAAATAATGCTGAATCTCGTAGGCTAAAATCATCATCCATTCCCCCGCATCCACACATCCTTCCCATGACATCACTTTATTACCCCTACCATTTCTTAATGATTAACCAGAGGTAGGATTGAACCGAAGACCTCACCGCAACCCACACTGATAACTGACCACACTTGCCACCCCACAATAGTGCCATTGCAAACATACGGAATATATGAACTATATCACGAGCTCACTCACATTATACTTATGCTTGCTACACTGACAGTCTCATATTCTAGCTTCTTGAAATCATAGAGGGATGATTGACATTGCATACCATGCCTTCCAATGAGGCCAGCTGATTGTAATCACTTGCAATACAATACTCTAATTATAATGTATTGGGTGCATTGCAAGTCCTCACAATCTGGGCGGATGATTACAATACCCACAATCCCAAACAAGCAAAATGACTTTTTGCAGATGAAATACAAGGCAGGATTTCAGCTACCGTAACAGTTTGTTTGTTTGTTTGTTTGTATTCCTAGTTTACCGCCCTCGAGGGCCTAGCCCTATGGTAGGCAGTACAGTACAAGGTAGCTACACGTTCGCCCAATAAGCAAGAGAGAAGTCCACAGATCAGTAGCATACCGTAACAGTGGCACCGGACGACGACCAGGGCGGAAAGCAATATGAGGAACAAGACATGCGTCTTAGTCCGCCTCACCGTAGTGCAGGAGCACAAGGACGTTCGGATACAAAGTCGCGAGGACAACGATACTCACTCTGAGGCCCGAATCCCGACTCACTGTGCACCTGAGCCACTCTGCAGGCCTTTCTGAGACAACTCGAGAACAACAGCCAGGTCAGTCGAGAACAAAGAGGGCATGTGCGACGAAGATGATATATATTCGACAGCAAAAGGACAGCAAACTCCTCGAAGCCGCCAGCGGCTCGTCCACTCCTTCAAAATCCTGCCACATCTCGCACAATTCCCTCGTAACGACTCTGGCTTCCTGAACGACATTCGCCTCTACTACGCCTCTTTGCCTTTGTTGACAACGCTGATCCGCACACTCGCGCCCATCGAGGACGTTCTCCTCAAGACGTCGAGCGAGAGACTTCCTCCCCATAGTACCTACTGCTGGAAGAACACGTGGATCGATCCGTCCGCTTCGCGCGATTCCCCCGTCCACTTGTCTAGAATTCGATTCCAACGGCATTTCCTCTTCCCTCTCTAACATCCGTCCGGGACCGTCTCTGGGAGGACTCTTCCTTCCGTAGTCCGAGGGCCAAGTGCCGTGGGGTCGTACCAGGTTCCAACCTCCGCGTCGGACGCATACCATGTGCAACATCACATGGTGCCCGTCCACCCAGCCCCCTCTCCGTTCGCTACCACTGGATGGGACGGCGTTGATCAGTACGCGCCGGTCCAACTTCCCGCATGACAAAAGAACCGTCATCCTTCGCTCAATCGAGCCAGGGGTCGCTGCCCCGCGGCCTGCCTTTATGCGAGCCCCCGTGCTCGGCTGAGGTGTGGGGATGTCCGTCTTGTCGGCCGCACACGTCGTCGGCTGGCTGCACATGTGGCGGTAGGGGCTGCAGGGCGGGGGATAACGGTGACCAGTATCGCAAGGCGGACTGGTTCGTCGGAATTGTGAGTCTCGACACGGTCGACTTGGGGATGGACACCATCGTTCCGGGGCTGTATGGACGTCCATGTTCACATCGTCTCACGGACGCCATCGCTGAGATGGTTTAGCAGGTGAGTCTCGCGGAAGGGGTGGGCGGAAGGGCCGAGGCTTACCTGAGACGACTCAACAGGGCATTTCTCCAGGTCCACAAGGCGTTGGCTGAGGACCGTTGAAGGAATTTCTTCTTCAGCGCGTGCTTGTCCAAGCGGGTGATTTCTTGCGCGGGAAGACCGATGGAACTGCGTCCTGCGGTCGACGGGACATCGGAATTGTTCGGCTTGTGGTGGTGTCTGCTCCGCTTGCGGTCCAATACGGCTGGGAGGGTGTTCGGATCCGGCGTGGAGTGCAGGTGTCTCCGTTTTGCAAGTGATAGAGGATGGAGGGATATGGGCGAGACTTGTGGCTCTCCCAATACCTTGTAAACGACCGGCCAGTCGAATGAGGAATTGCTTCTTTCTGTCTTACTTTTATACCCGTCATCTCAGCATGCTTTTGCTAACGGCTGGTGAGGTGTGTCAGAGCATAGAATCAATTGGCGATGCTCGGCAGTCAAAGCGGAGGACCTTGCTGACGCGCTTTGACCTCTGCTTTGCCTGTAATTCGTGAGGACGTGAAATCACCGCGATATTCCGCAATATGCCCATCAGCCGGTCTGCAGCTGTACGCTCAGCCCCGACATCTCGACACCGTCTTGGAATCATTGCCATTGTTCTTGTGTAACCCCGGCAAGCAAGTGTAAAGCGAAACACCGTGGTGAACATTGGATCATTCGGCGTGGTCATCGTCATCTACCCTTCGAGAGATGAGCCACTCCTTACCAGATAACAGGTTCGCCTGACCGCGAGTCCTCGTCCGAGGCGCAATGACTTGATAGGAACTCCGCTCGGTAGATAGAGACGTTTTTCTGAGCGTGATCCATAAGATATGTCTAAAACTGAGCGCCGCCAGCCAGAGGAGGAAGCGCTCAATAGTCTGCGAGCAGACAGGAGGTACTCCCAAGCTGTCGTCGCATATCGTGATAGTCTACGTCGTGACCTGGAAGATGAAGTTCTGGTTCATACCGATGCTCGTCCAGTCGGCAAGGGAGAACTCACTGTCTTCTACCTCGCCCCAGCGCTCAATCTGGCTGTTCACTTCTACATGTGCAGCCTGCGCCGCTTGGTCAACATCTATATGACGCTTCACTAGAGCCAAGCCGATGAGGAAAGACTTCGACGTGTATGTCGCACGCTCCATAGCTGCATGTCAAAACGCAGAGGGTCAGTCCGAGTCAGTCCGCGAGAGTCACTCAGAACATACCGGCCATTTCCCAAGAGGAGAATTTTGAGAGCACCCCATCGAAGGTCTTTATCGTTTCGGGTGACTGAGTCGGTACCAGAAAAGAGTCCGAGACCGCGATGTCGACTCCGTACGTTGTTCGTACCCAATCAATGATAGGCATCCAGTGCATTTCTTGTAGTTTGACAAGAACGGCGGGGCTATCGGCATGGTAGCTGTGTGCATCAACCGCGTGAGTTCCGACCAGGATATGGGAGTCGTAAGGACGAACCAGACAGTATCCGTCTCAAAGTATTTGAGCAGCTGCGCGCGTACCTCCGCCCGAGTCGATTCGTCCTCGAACGCATCGAGTGCTCTTGATGCCAACGAAGTCTACGGTAAAGGTAGGAGAGAGGTTGGCATCGGATACAAAGTGCGAAGAAGCATCACGCACCATGGGAAGGGCATGGGGCTTCAAAAGTGTCTGCTGATTCTCCCATTCCGAGGCGATTAAAGCAGCAACAAGCCTCTTCTCCGGAGGGACGACGAGGGGTTTTCCGGAAGGAGCCCTTAGTTGTCGTCCATCAAGAGTGACTGCGTAGCCTCCACCACGTTTCTCAATTCCAACGTCCTTCCAGAACCGCTTGAGAGTGGCCTCAGCACCTGTTTCGCGCATCAACATTGCCTCAAGCTCAGTGAAGTCAGTCACACGTACGGTTGGTAGCAGTCGCAGCTGGTCCAGAGTCCGAGACTGTTGCATGCGTTCTGGAAAGCCATGTTATCCGTTGCACAGGTAGGGTCCTGCGTACGTTCTGGCGAAAGCGAGGGACGAGAAAGCGAGCAGGGCAGCGGAACATGGACGCGGACGGCGAGCAACACAAGATGCTGGCGCCACGGATGCTCGGACACGTGAGATGACGCGTGATAATGCATGTCACGAACGCGTGACTGACGCGTTATGACCGATCGCGGTTGGCGCCACATACTGCGTTTCTTGCCCAGTCACTCGTCTCGACGTTCGTGCCATGGTCGGCTCTCCGAGGAAGGCATCTACCGGCAGCGGCTCCCAAGCAACTATCTCCTCATACTTCTCCCAAAACACCAATCCCGCCGGACCCAGCACCCCGCCAGCACGGAGGAAGAACAAGAGGGGGTCCTCTCCTATCGACTTGACGTTCGACTCCGACGAAGAAGACCGGGCACCTCTAGCAAAGAGGGCAAAGACAACGAGCAGCTTCTTTAGTGCGAAACAGACTGCCCCGACATCTCCGGAGCTAGCCTCGCGGGCCACAGGTGGAGGACATGCTGAGCAATGGCGTTTTGACCCCACTTCTCCCTCCAAGCGCCCTCAGGAAGCGAGCCTCGACAAGGCCCAGCGCAGTGCACATGAGAGGGCGAAGAAGATTCTCCTAGGCAGTAGCAATGTCTTCCACAGGAGGAATCAGCTCGACGATGTGCCGCCGTCCACTGACGCAGATGAGCTTGAAGAGGAGGGGGGCGCGCAACCCATGGATGTGGATGAGGCAGACGATTCTGAGAGGAAGTTTGGTGAGCTCATGGAGCTCTTCTCGAGCTCAGCTGCGAAGAAGAAGAGTAGGAGCATTACGAGACAAGCGAAACCAACCGCCACCGGTTCAGGCCGGTCGAAGAGTCAGAAAATAGAGGTAATTGGACCAAGCGGTTTACCCTACACTCCGTTCGAGCTGCAAGTGAGTGATGATATGGCCCGTCTCGTGTACTTGCTGAGTATATGATAGGTACGAGAACTGAAGACGAAGAATACGGGTACTGTACTAATGATTCAGTCCGGCTACAAGATGCTGTTCTTTGAGGACGATGCAAAGGTATATTCCATCTAGCTTCTGTACTAAACACATCGACTGAATGTATACGTCGTATAGATAGCCGCTAAAGAGCTCGGAATGGTCTGCTTCCCCAAGCGGAATCTCTTGACTGCGATGATACCAGTGCATCGCAAAGACGTACATCTCAAAAAGTGCGTCAAACGTGTGATCTTCATAGCACAATGGCTAATTGGTCGTCACAGGCTACTTTCGCAGGGCTACAAGGTTGGTATCGTCGAACAGACAGAAACCGCGGCTCTCAAGAAAATCGGCGAAACCCGCAACGAATTGTTCGAGCGCGAAGTCACCGCACTATATACGGCTGCCACGTAGGCAATCTGCTCGGTGCATAAGGAGATATTGCTGAATTCTAAAATAGGTTCGTCGACGATCTAGAGACTGCCGATGAGCTGGACTCGAACTCAGCGCCACCCTTAATGTGTTTCTCGGAAGAACCCCGAGGTGGTATGGGCGCTGACGAGCGGGTCCTCATAGCTATGGTCGCAATATCCCCCAGCACCGGCGATGTGGTTTGGGATGAGTTCGAAGGTTGGTTCAGAACGTATACTCGAGTACAGGAGTACACTTTCATCACTCTTTCCAGATAACCACATGCGCAGTGAGTTAGAGGTCAGCAACGGTTTGTACCGCTCAAGAGAGGACGCCAACTGAGATGTCCTGTTCAGACTCGCCTGGTTCATACCAAGCCATATGAGCTGCTGCTACCCTCGAAGAATGTCAGTCAAGCGACGGAGAAACTGATCAAGTACTTCACCGAGTACGTCTTCGTGGCATGACCGTGCATTGCCTGCCTCACTGATCTTGGAACCTCAGGCAGTCCCATGTGGAGCATGGCATCCGTATCGAAAGGTTTTCTAAGCAAATGGCTTATACGGAAGCATTTGCTCTTTTATCAAAATTTTACACCGAGAAGTATCCTAACGCTTCAGAGAGCTTCAACAAAGGTGGTCCTTCTTAGCGGCCTAACCGTGGCAGCTCAGATCTGATATAAAGGAACAGGAGACCTCATGGCGGCAGTCACAGACTTTTCCAAGCTGGTCGTGATCACATTAGCACAGGCATTGAAATATCTAACTGCTTTCAACATCGCCGACGCCTTGAGGGAAACGCGGTTCTTTGCCAAGTTCACAGAGAGAAAGCACATGTTACTGAACGCGAACACATTGAATAATCTGTATGTATCCAGTCTATGCTCTTCGTTCCTCGACTGATGATGAGACAGTGAAATATATCGCAACGACACGGACTACACTACGAAAGGGTCCCTCATGTGGATTTTAGATAGAACGACGACGAAGTTCGGGGCGCGACTTCTCAGAGGATGGGTGGGGAAGCCTCTTGTGGATCCACTGTGCGTATCTGATGCTCGCGATTCAAGTGGACTGCTCTAACCAATGTTGTAGTGCACTACGCGAGCGAACCGAAGCCGTCGAAGAGATCCTCTCGAACAAGTCGATGAAGCTCATGCAGCTGCGAGATCTGCTGAAACGCTTACCGGACCTTGCACGGGGTCTATGTCGGATACAATACGGCAAGTGTACCCCGCAAGAACTCGTGGTCCTATTCAAAGCGTTTCAGCGTATCTCTTCTACATTCATTCCTCCACATCCTAGCCAAGCGACGCAAGGGACGGGCCTCAAGTCGAAGCTGTTAACTGACATTTTTGATGCACTACCGAGACTGAGAGAACCGGTTAAGGAGATATGTGATGCGATCGTCTTCGAGGAAGCCACGGCGGGACGGAAAGACACGATGTGGAGGGATGTAGACAAGTACCCGGCGCTGGATTCATTCACGGCCGTAAGTCCAATGTCGAACATCATTGTGGTCGCACAATCTCAGCCAATCTGTCAGTCAATACAGGTCGTCGAATCCGAGCTGGTCGACGAGCTCAGAGAGATACGCAAGATGCTGAAGAAGCCGGCGCTGAAGTATACCGAATGGTCGGGCGAGGAGGTGAGTGGTAACTCATCGTTGACTTTCTCCTTTCCATACCTGAATCACGAACATTTCAACCTCAAGTACGTGGTAGAGATACGCAAAGACGAGCGCCGCGAGATTCCTCCGCAATGGACGCTTCTTACAAGTACCAAGTACTTCAGGCGATACCACACCCCGGTCGTCCGCGCGAAGCTGCAGGAACGCGCACAGTACAAGGAAGCCCTCGCCCTCGAGTCGCAGAAGGCGTTCCTGTCCTTCCTCACCGAGATCAACGAGAAGCACTACACGCCTCTGCGGGACGCGGTGAACAAGCTTGCCGGCGCCGACTGCCTCTTCAGCCTCGCCCAAGTCGCCGCGCAGGAGGGCTACTGCCGGCCCGAGTTCGTCGACCGTCCAGAGGGCGAGGGCGAGGAGGACGTGCTCGAGATCGTACGGGGCCGCCATCCGATGATCGAGGCGCTCCGCACGGACCCGTTCGTACCCAACTCGGTCAAGATGGGCGAGGGCGCAGCGCGGCACAAGATCATCACCGGGCCGAACATGGGTGGCAAGAGCTCGGCGGTGAGGATGACGGCGCTGTGCGCGATTGTGAGTGCGGGGGCTTGTGCTACGTTAGCAGTCAGCACTCATGCTTTTCGCGGTGGCGGTAGATGGCGCAGGTCGGCTCGTACGTCCCCGCGGATTCTATGCGGCTGAGCCTATTGGACGGGGTCTTGACAAGGATGGGAGGTGAGTGTTATGATGGAAGCTGGCGTGGCCGGCGTGACGCTGACGCAGCGCTTACCGTCAGCATCGGACGAGCTCGCTCGAGGGCATTCGACGTTCATGGTCGAGATGCAGGAGACGAGCGACATACTCCATATGGCCACGTCGCGGACGCTGGTGCTGCTGGACGAGCTTGGCCGCGGCACCTCTACATTCGACGGGGTGAGTCTAGACAACAGCTCGTTTCCCGGCCTCCTCGGGCCTGCTGCAGTGCTGAATGACTCGCGCTTCCGCAGATGGCCATCGCGGGAGCGGTGCTGCAGCACCTCGTGCAGAACGTCAAGTGCAAGACGTTGTTCATCACCCACTACCCACAAGTGGCCACGGACCTGGAGCGCAAGTTCCCGTCCGATGTGGGGAACGTGCACATGGGGTTCGCCGAGGACACGCGGATCGACGGGACGAGGGAAGTCACCTTCCTCTACCGCCTCGAGCCGGGGCTAGTCACGGAGTCCTTCGGGGTCGAGTGTGCGCGCCTCGCGGGGTTGCCCGAGTCGGTGCTCCAGGTCGCCAGTGATAAGGCTGCGGATATGAAGCAGGTCATCGAAGAGCGGCTGAAGCGGACCAAGTGAGTTTATGTGATTGTCTTCCCATCCGTCCCTCAGATCTAACGCACTCGTATAGAATGCGCAAATGCGGGCGGCTCGTTCGGCAGTGTCTCGCGCCAAACGCTCATGTGATCGAGCGACATTCTGCTCTCAACGACCTGAGGGATCTTCTAGAAGCGATACGTACTACTACCTAATGTCACGCAGCGATGTACATGATATGGGTGCACTCGACTAATCGGCCTTCACCTTGCGAGCCTTTTTGTGCTTGGCCTTCTTGCCGCTCCCGCTCTCCGTAGCGTTTTCCTCCCCACCCGACTCCGCTGTATCCTCGGCTTTTCGCTTCGCCGCCGCCGCCTCTTTGCTCTTCTTCCCTACAGCTTTCGAACCTGTCTTGTCGTCCTGTAGAAGCCGAACGATTTGCTTGCACATCGCTGGAAGGCCGACCGACGACTTGAAGCGGTCGCTCGAGGCGAGCGTTGTCGAGAGCTCCGACCAATCTGCGGGCTGCCAGGCGGAGGAGAGCTCCTTCGAGTCTCGGACGACGCGCTTGGTCTGGCGGACGACGACCAACGCAGCTTTGAGGATCTCCTTGACGTTCGAGGGTTGGAAGCTGGTTGACTCTGCGTCGCACGCCTTGGCGATCGTCTCGACGACGGCTTTCCGCACACCGGGGGCGAAGGATAGCACCTCTGACTCGCGCTCGCCCTGGCCACCTGTAAGCTGGCCATCCGCAGGTTTGCCATGAATATGAGTGAGACTTACGAGAGCAGGCAGCTGGTTGGCCAGTGTCTGAAGCACATGGAAGCACTGCACTTGCCGGTAGCCGTTGAGCGCCTCGGCGGACCCCTCGACGAGGTCCTCGCGGAGCTCCCAGGCCGCTTGCGGGTGCCGCTTGACAAAGTCGTCAAAGAAGGCGGTGTTGAGCTTCGACGACTTGCGGCCGACAAAGTCGTGCAGCGACTCCCGGTACGCGGCCAGCACCGCGTCCGCCGCGCCCGCGCCCGCATCCGCGTGCAGGAGGACCTTGGACAGGTACAGGCTGCACTGGTTCAGCGTCGCGAGCACGTCCGGGCTCGCCGCCTTGCGCGCGAGGGTGTGCAGCTCCTCGAGCGCCTTCGCCGCGTCCTCGGCCGCGGCGGGCGCGGTCGGGACCTCTTTGGCCTTGGCGAGCCGGTTGCGGAGGACGCCCGTCGCCTTGTCCGCGAGCTGCCGCTCGTCGGGCCCGGTCGCGACGATGAGCTCGACGAGCGGGAGGACGAGGCGGACCGCGAACGGGCTCGTCGGCTGTCTCTTGACGAAGATGTCGAGCAGGTCGAGCACGCGGTTCTTGAAGTGTGTCGCCTCCCGCTGGGCGTCGACGTCTGTTCGCCGAGGAGGTCAGCACAAGCGAGGAGCGGGGAAGTGCGCGCTAGAGGGTGTGCTCACCCTTCCCGTTCCCTTTCTCAGCGGCGCGTGCCCTGAACGCGGCGGCGAGCTGCTTGTCTATCGCGAGCATCTGCTCGTCGTCCATGAACTCCTCGTCGCTCGAGTCTTCGTCCGAGTCGCCCGTGGCAGCTGCGATGCCGTTGACGCGCAGGGCTTCCTCGATCTTGCGCCGAAGCTCAAGGTCTTCCTCCTCGTCCTCGTCCTCGTCCTCGTCCTCATCCTCGCCTTCCTCGACCGACGATGACGCCGAATCAGCGTCATCCCCGTCGTCCTCATCTGCGCCGCTGTCCCCGCTGCCGCCCATCTCGACATCGCCCTCTTCGTCCGCGACGAGCTCGTCGGGCTCGCGGCGCTCCAATTGCTGCAGGGGAAGAAGATTCGCGCGGCGAGATAAGCTACTGCACACACACAAGGCGCGTAAAGGAAGGCGCCGCCTCTAAACCGGAACACTCACGCTCAGAACGAGATCGATCGTGCTCGCCTGCACGGAGCCCGATAGGAGCGCGAAGACCTGGTTCGCGGCCGCGCGCAGGTACGCCGTGCCCTTCTCGAGGAACCCGATCGCGGCGTCGACGAGCACGTCCACCGGCGCCGGGAGCTCCTTCTCCTCGCCCGTGGGCATGCGGCCCTTCTTGCCCTTCTTTGGGGGCTCTGCGGGAAACAGGCGCGAGGCGCCGTCCAGGCAGTTCTATCGCGCAGCGGGTGAGTGAATGGGTGCGTGATAGGCTTTGAATGGGCCAGCTCGGGAACGAGCGGCGAACGCGATCGTGCGCACCTCGAGCGGTTCCGCGTCCGCGTCTCCGTCTTCGTCTTCGTCGCCGGCGCAGTAGGCGTGCAAGAGCGTGGCCGCGAGGAGAAGCTCGACGCCCCGGGCTTCCTCGCGACGGTCGTCGGGTGCCTGTCGCCAGCGCGATCAGCATTCGGTGCTTGTCTCAGCTCTCTTCCGGACGACGACCTACGTCTTTGAACCGCGAGATGATTTCGCGCGTCTTCCGGCGCTGCTCCGCCTCCTCCTCGTCGGGCTCGTTCAGCGCCTTGACGTGCTTCGTGTCCTTCTCGAGCTGCTCGACGGTCGCCAGCACCCTCGACACCCAGAAGCGGCCATCAGACGCGACCGCAGCGACCTTGGACGCCTTGCTATCGTCTGCTCGTTCCCGCGCATCAGCGTCCTCGTCCGACGGTACCCAAAGGACGCATGCTCACCTTTGATAAGGGTGCTCTGGCCGGTCAAGTCCGCCAAGCACGCCAGCAGCCTCTCGCGGCAGTTCTTCCGCAGTTCCTCCGAGAACGCAGGACTGGGAACGCTCCGCAGCTGGATGACCACGCCCGGGGTCAGTAATCTGCAATCTCCGCCCACCAAAAAAAACCTAAACCACGGTACTGGCAGGGAGAAGACTGTCGGAAGCAGAACACCAACGCTAGCTCACTCGTGGCCCGCTCATGCGGTCGCGCAATTTTCAGCGCAGGGCACAGGGCAACGAAGGCAAGGAACGGCGAAGCGGAAGCACGCGCAGAAGCAAACACGCAAAGTAAAACCGCGCCAGGAGCAGAGAGTGCTTACCGCGGCAACGGCTGCCTTGTCCGACTTCTTCGCGATGATGAACAGGCCGTGGACCACGAGCCAGTCGAGGATCGTCTGTATCCACGCATCGCTTTTGGGGATCGCCCCGTTGCGGACGAGCGCACTGAGCTGGTCGATGATCCACGCCCTGCGCGTGTTCAGAGCCTGGATGTCTGCCTCGGCGCTGTGCGTGTTAGCGGGGGTACAAGAATAGCGCGCACGGGAGGCAGAGATGCGCGATTGTGGACGATCAGCGGTGCTGGATATGGGAGGCGCGGGAGAAAGAACTCGAGACAGCTCCCGATGTACGTACCTATGCTCTTCGTCGACCTGCTTGAGGAGGTAGGCGATGTAGCTCTGGATCCCGTCGTCGTCCATTGACGTCAGTATGGACTCAACCGTCTTGGTCTTGGTGAGCTTGTCGAACTGGCGGCTGCCGTTCACTCCTGTAAGCTGAAGGATCAGCGAAAAGCCAATCTTGGGGTTGTTCTTCACGGCGGTCTGTATGTCCGTGACCTGCAGGTATCGACATGAGACAATCGTGCATTCATTGCGTTCATTGATCTGAGATGGGTGCTGCGCGCAGACAGGCTAAGTTGAGAACGTACCACTTGCCGGGCCGCCTTGTGCAGATAGCGGTCGCTGTTGGACAGGTGGTTGATCCACGAGCGCATAAAGTTCTTCGTGAAGAGCATGGGCATGTCGTCCGCGCGGACACGGGGCAGCGCCTTTTGGAACACCTGAAAGCCCCAAAATTTCCGCTCTGAGGAAGATGTGGACGAGAAGAGGGATTCTGCGATGGGAGGCCGATTCAAATTAGCCTTGCCGAAGCGCACGCTGCAGGGACGCGAAGCGATGACACAAACCGTCGACGACGATCCGGAAAAACTCAGGAAAGGACGCTTTTGCCGCCCGCTCGCCCCGAGGCAAGACCTGATCGAGAAGCATGTCCCAGACGAAGTGCACCTGCGGCTTCCAGGATCCCGATTTCGGCAGATCTGCCTCCACGTCTTCGTCCGCATCGGATTCCTGGATAGAATGTGTGGCTCGTCAACGTCGGCTTCCCGAAAATTTCGTATCAGCGGCGGAGAGGCGGATACGCACCTTCAATATCCGCGCGATAGTGTTGAGATTCGCCGTGCTGAGCAACTCCGGGTGCTTGAAGGGCGGACAAAGGAGCTTCTTCCAGTTCCGAGACGGGTAGGAGGATTGCAGGTTGAGCGTCAATGCGACTTTCTCGGGCGTCCACGACTTGGACTCGGAATATACCGCGGCAATCGTAGCATCGAGGGCGTCGTCCTTCCACGAGACTTGTGATGCTTTGAGGGCGTCCACGGCGAGGCATATCGACCACCATGCGCTCTCGCGCAGCCAAGATTTCTGCTCTCCGAGTACTATGAGTTGCACAAGTAGCTCTTTATAGCTAGACAAGTCCGAGGCAGCGGTTGATGAAGAAGGGAGGGTCGAGTCTCGTAGAAGAAGTCCGGACTGGATGACAGAGGTAAGACCGAACAGACGAGCGAAGAGGACGTCGCGTTCTTCCTGACCCGTCATAGATCCCTGAGTCTTGGACGAATCCAACACTAGCTGAACGATCTGTGAGCACGTTACAGAGTCTAGGCGTGTCAGCAGCTGTTGAGATGTGTCAGTGCGTTGCGAACACGAGGCGTGATAGACATGGAGATGGAAAGGATTCGCGAAGCAGTCCCTAAGCATGACTGGCCTCAATCATAGTCCAAGTCTCAGGACTGACCTCCGTCAAAGCGACCGCGAACCCAAGCCTGCTGCTCTCCCTCGGACTCGCCAGTCCACGTATCAGCCTCCGCAGCGAGTACGACACGTCCTGCGCGTTGAGCGCATCAAGCCCGTCCGACGTCTTGCTGTCCCCGCCCTCGTCCTCATCTTCAGATGCAGAGGTCTCCGGGGAGTCTTTTGGCACAAAGTTCGCCTGGAAGTGCTCGAGCGCAGACACGAGTTTCACAGAGGCATCTAGGCGTTCCTTCTTGTTGGCCGAGGAGAGGTGCCAGAAGAGCGGGAGAGTCGTAGACATGGCGGTGTCTGCGAGCTCTGCAACTGAGCGCTAGCGTGTGAGAGCTTCAAAAAACTGGAGGCGCCACAGGGTGATCGGGTGATTAGATAGAGGTCGGTACTCTAGGAGATCTTATCTTATCTGGACCTTCCGTCGGCAATTCCCTTATCGGGCTCCTCCTCTCAAGTTTGAACGCCTGAACAGAAAGGGAGCTATGTGATGTGTACATTTCCAGTGACATAAAGATACTCCAAGATCACATTGAAAGCCCCAACACCCCCTCTCAGCTATACAGTTGAATCTGAATATGCCTTGCGAACAGGCTTGGGCTGAGCTGACCAGGTATAGATAAGCTCTATCGAGTCCCCACGCGGGCGGAGTCGAAGCAGCCTTGGAAGTGTTGGGCCAGGGGAGCATGACGCAAAGGCTACGGCAGGCGGTCTAGGCCGTCTTGCGGGTTGTCTGGACCAGGACGATAGGAAGAGCCCAAAGCGGGCGGCGCACATCATCGAGAACGATACTCACGGCGGGCCATTCTGCGAGCGAAGAGACTCTCGCGCGAGTGGGGGCTTAACGCCGTTGCGTGTGCACGACCGGGTCGGGTCGCAGAACGAGGATGCCGAGAGCGAGGTTGATAACAAAACAGTCGGGGCTGGCGTTCGGGTTCGCGGCGTTGCAATCGGGGGCTTCGCTGTATAGAGACGGGCTGCACCGCACTTGGGCCCATCGACGATTCCCCATCGCCATCGGGTTCGCGGGATGAGCACGACGTCATGGCCCGATGCATATATGGCGATCCTCGTTCCATGGCGTCATCGTCCTTGGTCCACACCGTCCAGCGACGGCTCCCCGCCCTGCGTTTTCATGTGCATCGATATCTGCGCTCCGCTCGACGCCGGAGGACTCGGGAGGGGCGGCATCCCGACGACGCAGCGGGGGAGGAGGAGCGCCAGCGGCCGTGTTGGGCATAGCGCCGTCGACCCCCGTACCCTCGATTGGCTCAACGTGCTCGAATGCGCGCCGATGTCAGCGGCCACTCCACACGCTCGCAGGTAGGAGACTTGCCTCGCGCGATAACCACCACCACCACCGCCGTCTCTTCCCCGCATCCCCGCGCCCACCGATACTTACCCCGCGCCCCGCATCATCCATCTGCACCCCATACGTCGTGCGCGGCCTAGCAGAAGCGCGTGCCGAGCCGGGGAGAAGCGTGTTCGACGTCGCTAGAGGCGAGAATGTGCGGCATTCAAGCAGTTCGACTGTGGGTGTTGTGGGGTAAGAGGCGATAGCGGGGGGATGCCCTGCGGGGCCGTCGTCCGAGGGTCCTCTTGACGTTCTCAGACTCTGACAGACACCCGGATTGCTCTCGCTGGTCGCGTGCGCTCGGAACTCCGGTGCGTACCAAGCACTCGTGGAACCGAACGTCTCTGCCAGTACGTGTCCTCGAACAGCGCTCCGTTCGCATGTTTGCTGACGTCGGCAGTACGTGTGCATGGCTCGGACGAGACGGCGTTTAGTAGCGAGAAGCATCCAACGATTCGCATCCGACACGATTGGTCGAGGTATGTTCCCGATCAAAAATGTCCACCGAGCGTGTGCTACTAACGCCCGAATGTTCTCGTCTGCCAGCCCTACGGTCCTCTCGCGCGCAACTATGAGATACGTTCTCATTGCAGGCCATATTTACGGCACAGGGGCTCTCAAGCTCGCCCGGAAGGTGATCCAACAGACAGCGTGAGGTACAGCCTTCACCTCGTGCTCACCCGTATGAGTCCATCGAGTGCACGGTATCATATCCGCATGTGGACCGACAACTGAACCTTCCGCCCAGTCCTCGCCACAAAGGTGTCCTCGTTTACATACCCCGTCACTGATGGCAGCCAGGATTCCGCGCTATGCGTGTTCTCGTCGCAGGATCCGAGCCATGGATTGGGTAATGGCGACATGAAAACCGAGCGCAAACCAGGCGCAGACGTGGCGGATAAGACGGTCAAGTGCAGCCATCTCTGGCCTTGTACGTCTCACGCAGCACACGCATTTGGCGTCTTGCCCAGCTGCCGGTCGGGGGAAGCCTAATGGCAAACTTGAAGCGACAGCGCAAGAGACACGCCTTGGTCAGGTGCCCAGTTCGCTGAAGCAGTACCGTAACGGACGGAACCAGGAGCCGCAGACATGAGAGTAATCGTGCTGCTCATGCAGCACGATACGGACCTGTATTCCGGTGGCCAGTCTTCTTGTTTCCCATCCTCGACATACCACCATCTCCATTGTCGTTGCACAGAGGTCGCTTGTGGCATGTCGCCTCATGGTTTACACGAGTAGGTACAAATTGCTCGCTCACGGACAATGCGAGTTCTGAGTGATCTGTAGTTAGTTCTATTGTGCATAGCACTTACATGCAAGCCCGTTCAGGTAACACAATTGATTGTCGCCGATGCTGCAATCACGGCGGCGTCCGCACACGACGCTGCGAGACGTTCCGCCCTCGTTTGGATAATTTGCGGCGCATTACATCCTCGCGTGTTCCAAGGATAGGACGGGGAAACCTGGGTGATGCACATGGGGGTGAGCATCAACAGTGTAGACGAGATCTGCGATGGGAGACGTTGTGGAGCAGCCGGCGTGGCAGAGGCGAGATTGCGATATGGGGATCGAAGATAATTATCATATGGCATGTCCCGGGCGGGCGGGCGGCGGACGGCCAACCCCTCGGGGCACACCTGACGAAAGCGGCGGGAAGAAAACATGTGACTCAGATCGCAAACGCGACCGCCCGTGGACCGTGGTTTCCCCGGTCCTCGACTCCGTCCGCTGGGCGTCGGCTCTTTCCCGCTCGCTCGGGCTGCGACAACCCTTCCTGCTCGCCCAGGCGATCCCGACTTTTCTTATTCTTCATGACTTAAATACGACCCCCACCCTCCCTCCTCCGTCCATCCTACCCCGCATTCAACTGCCCTCCTCACCCGAGCTCCAGCGACCCGACAACTCATCCAACTACCACCTCTCTATCCAACTGCTCATCATGTCCAACTCCGTCCTCTCCTCCTTCGACCCGCTCGCCACCCACCCCTTCACCAACAACTCAGGCCTCCTCCCCAAGCCCGCCGCACCATCCCAGTTCCCCCACCCACCTTCCGCGTCCAAGGCGCATCCCGCACCAGGGAACATCATCCTCACCACCGCACCCGTGCACGCACCCCAACCAAAGCGGGCATACCCTGCGAAGACGAGCTCGTCCGGGCCCAAGCCCGTCTTCGTCCCCTTCCGCCCAGAACGCTCCTCGCCAGACCTCGAGGACATCCTCCTCAGGAAGAAGTTCGCCGACGCGTTCCAGGGCAAGGCCAGCTGGGGCATCGACCAGGTCGCCGTGCCCCTCGCACCCGCCGTCCCGTCGGGGAGGCAGGGCAAGGCACAGTGATGTAATTGCTCTCAATACCCCCGTGTGATGTTTCTATACCCCTCGTACGTCCTTCCTCCTCTCCCTTCTGCTTCGCGCTCCCCACCCCCGCTCCGCGCCCCTCTCTTCGCGGCTCCCAGCCGTCCGTCACCGGGTCGCAGCACGCTCATTCCGGACTGTGCAGATCATCTCTCCGATATCCCCCATTCATCATTCACTCACGAACTCACTCACGACTGTGGCGGAGAGCCTTTGGGCCGAGCTCGAAGCTCGCCCATCCCGAAGGCGTCACCCCGGCGGACCCGGACCCAGACTCGCGATGTCGGGCCCTCCTTGGAATCGAAGCAAAATGCCGTACGCGTGTGGTGTGGCGGCGTTGTACTATAGGGATAGTGTTTATATCTACATGGGGTAATGGGTCAGGCAGGGGTATCAGCGTCACGCATCGCTCTGCTTCAAGTTTCTACGCACGTTCCGCTCTTGCTCATCTACCTACATAGTACCCGTACACTACTTGTCCGCATTCGCACTTGCAATCACTATCCATCCTCATGTCTTCTGCACTCGTCTCGACTTCTAGATCTGCGCGCGCGTCCAAGGCCTCAAGCACACGCCCGTCGCCCGCTCCCCGCGAACAGCGTGTACACGTCCTGCTACTGCGAGGAGAACGTCTATCTGCTCGCGAGAGCGTTCAAAGCACAGGCCGTCGCGGCCGCCGGGGCCCGCACGGACTGGCCATGGGAGATCTGCGTCGTCTTCGTCTCCAACGGCGCGAAAACGGTCCGCACATCTACTTCGCGTTCCCTGCGCTACTTGGCGGTCCACACTAATAGTAAAACGCATCCCTTCGCGTCGACGTCGACGTCGCATGCGTGCACACGCGTATAGGCTGCGCTCTGGAGCTAGAGAGCCCGCGCGGGAGGCGTCGCGGTGTGGGACTACCACGTCTTCCTGGTCTTGCGACCGCTCGCGCTCCGACCGCGCGCTGCTGACAAACACACTGGCCACGACTCGGACGTCGATCACTGTCAGGAGGAGCGGGAGGACGAGGGGGAGGGACCCGGACGAGTGGGACCATGTGCCAGGCCTAAAGTTTCTGCCCCTTCCCCTTCCCGTCCCGCGGCCACTTCCCCGCAAACTGAACTAGTGCCCCGCACCGCTTGCGTCCCATTCAATGATGCAGACTCAGACTCGCGAGTCTCGGACTCGGAGGAGGACAGAGGAGGACTCAGAGGAGGAGGGGGGTTCCGACTCCGACTCCGAGGGCGATCGGCCACTGCTGGCGCAGGCGTGGGTGTACGACTTTGACACGACGCTGGGCGTCCCATGTCCATGGCGAGGTGCGTCGTCGCGTTCATGATCGTTCATTCCCCATCTCATCCTACCCCCACTTTATCCTATCCCATCCCATCCCTCTCGTGCTCCTGGCGGATACTGTGCGCTTTCTTCCGTCCTACATTCCGATCCGCAATCCCCTATCATCATGTTCGGCGCAACATCCTGATACATACGTACGTGCGGCGTGCGGCGTGCGCATCGCGGCTGCGTGACCGTCCATGATTTATTATGTATATGATCCTTCGCCGCCCTGCGCGACGCGACGCGTCGACGCGACACCACGGGATATCCGCAACCGCGCCGTTCTGACCCGGACGACCGCTGTGGCGGCTGGCCACGCCCCTACTCGAAACGGTCTACATACTACATCCATTCATTCATTCATTCATTCATGATCCTATCGCACGACTCGGGAACCCAAATCCAATGCCCACTGCTGGGCCCAAACTTCAACGACATATGACTTGCGCTTGTGCACCCGCCTCGGACCGGCCGTACGTGCTGCCGCCCCTGGACCTGACTTGGTTCATCTCGATTCTCGACCCCGACCTCGGTGTTCGATGTCGGACGTTGGCCAATGGACCGCCACGGCGGACGGACCGGCGTACGGACACTCCTTGTTGTGCGCCCGACTGGTCTTCCTGGTCGACGTCGTGCGTATGGGATCTCGGACGCGGCCGACAGAGTACATCGCGAGCACCTTCCCGTACGCGTTCGACGACGGGCTCGCGCGGAGGCTCGACGCGCGGTTCCTGAGGTGCGCCTTAAAGTTATCATGCTCTGCGCTCGCCGTTCGGTCCGTACGCGTGGTTGGGCTCGCCTGCTGCCCCCTGGACGTGCACTACGACACGTCCAACTCGGACCCCTGCTAGCGTTCGAGCACATTCCATTCCATACCCTGTCGCGCACACGACATGCTGCGGGATGATGGTCTTGCCTCCGGGCAGCGGGCGAGCTGAGCTTCGCGGAACGGACGGCCACCCGCGCAGACCTTCGACTCGGAACGAAGCTGACTGACATGATGCTTTTCACCCTTCTCGCACCCGCAATTGCACACTATCCTCTATTAGAAACTGGTAATCGTCAGCCTAGACGAACTCAGCGGGATAGTACAACCAACTATGTATTAACCTGGTAATCGTCAGCCTAGACGAACTATACAAGTGTATCAGTATCGTATCGTGAGGACTGGGACTGACGTCCAGGATACTCACCTCAGCGGGATAGTACAACCAACTGAGGTGAGAGGAAGGAGGGGCGAGGGAGTATAAGTATGGGCGCCAATACCACGCGATGATCTCGTGACTACTGTCACTCTAACATCCTCATCCGGACGATTTTGTGGCCATGGGACGTACGACGGCCGGGACCCCGGGCGCATACACCGATCACCCCGCTCGAACTCGAACTCGGGGCACTTGGCCACCGACGCACCGGGCCCCTCCCTCCCTGCGCTTCTGCAGTCTGTTCAGAGTCATCTCTGCAGACGTCTATCTCGATCACTTCGCCTCCGACCGGTCGCATATGGTCAGCAGACGTCCTTGTTTTACACGTTACACGCTAAGCGTTCCGGCTCTTCCTCTGGTCTGCGCGCGTTTGCGGCATCGATGTGGCATCGCACGCGGAGTCTGCGAACACGTTGGCACTTGGGGCTCGTACGGGTCTGCGTCGACTCGCGGGGATTCTGTCGGTGCTTCCCGCTCGGTGCTTACTAGTTACTGCCGAGTGGTTCTAGCAGGATCCGTCGGAGAGATCGCGTCGACGCCGACACGCTGCGATTATCTTCCGGCATCGGTAACAGTGGTGATTGTTGCGCAACGCGCAGGGTTGTCGGATAGAGCGACTTGTGCGCGGTATGCGACAATTATCCTTGGATGTGAAATAGAGCTAGATGGCTCCCTCTTTGGCTGATGCAGGCCTTGAAAGCAGATATCGTTAAAGTTGGGGTCATCTAGCCGTCAGGCCATCTATCAGGCCCCCACCATGAGATCCCAACGCGTTTCGCGAGAAGGCCAAGCTTTGTATATCGAGTACTGGACCCGGGCCTTTTCGCGAACTAATACTCAACTTCACGATCAGTTTGCTCGTGCTGACCCTTTGTTGCCTTTTGCGTGTTTTTGCCCCCACAATTGTGGTCGTGTGCCGTTTCGGTGCTAGGTTGTATCCAACACGGTGGAGACATCACCCCAGATGCAATTGCCCATGACCGACGGGTATACAAACGACGTGGGGACTGAGGGAGCAGTTGACGGTGTGTGCAGCCCCACAAGTCAGTTCTCAACATAAGTCTTCTTAATCTCAGCCGCTTCGGACGCTGTAGGAGCCGGGGCATCGATAGGACCGCAGTACTCCATGCCGCCGCCGCCATACCCACCGCTCTGTGGCGCGAAGGCGAAGGCGATGGGCGTCGTGAACAACCTGATGGCGTCCTTCGTGTCCATGGCCATCAAGCCGGCTTCTCAGCAGCCCGCGGCAGAAGACATCCCCCACCCCCACCCGGCGTCCTTGGTTGTGGGGTCGGACGGCGAATTCGCAGCCCCAGTTGATGCCGGAGCGGGCCCTCGGAGCGCGACTGCAGGAGAATATGGGCAGGTGATGGACATGGGAGGGTTCGTGCGGTGGATGGCGATGTCTGGCACGGACTCGGACAGCTTGGGGTGTTGATTGCGTGTGTACGTAGTTTCGTCTGTTCCGAACCTCCGAACGTACAGACGTAAAGTGCCCATGGGCATCGGGCGACGCATGAGAAGGCGACGGAAACCGTGTGCGCTCCGTTGCGGGCATCGCTCGAGCGCAGTCGACCTTCTATGTATAAGATGCGGGGTAGCATGCGTCGGTGCCCTCTCGTACATCCCCCATTCATTGCAATGTCTTCTCGTGTGTGGCCTTCCTCGCCTGGCAATGCCATCGAACTTCGGACTACAGTTGACTCCCTTGTAAGCCATACCTGGGATAACCCATAACCCATGATAACCCATAGCTTCGGGGCCTTCCCGACTCGGGAAAGGGGCCATAACCCATAACCCATTATACCCCATAACCCATGCCCCATCGGCCAAAAATCCCGTACATTTTGATAACTTATATAGACAGTATATGTTAATGGGAGCGCCGTTTTGGCGCCATTGCAATCATCGTCTCGAGTCTCGACCCCTGCTTCCCACTGCGTGCTTCTCCATGGCTTCTCTCTCCCTCGATAAGCTCAAAGAAGCCCTCCAGCACCTTAAGCGTCAGAACGCGCCTCGCCGAGAGCGGCTTCAAGCTGCATTGGCCCATTACTGACTACTTTACTCGTTCGACACAGTAGCAGTAGTTCACTTAATGTAGCCGATGGAACAGCCGTGCTAGGTGTCCCGGGCGCTTATACTACGATGTCGTGTTGTCCGACGGGCGCTTAATGCCACCACCTCACGTACCCCATATACCCTGATAACCCATATAGTCTCGCCCTTCCCGAGGGGTATGGGTTATAAGGGAGTCAACTGTAACATGCTCATGCACGTGTCGGTCCGAACATCCGCGCCGAAGCGTCTGTCCCGCACGTGGCTGAGGTCACTGTCACGCACGACGTGTCATCATCACACAGCCGACTCGTGACCGTGAGTCCTGCAGCGAGCGTCAAACGTCTTTGTCTCTTCCAGGAGGTGCACCGGTAGGCTACTGTCTCTGCTGCTCTCTCTCTCCTACTCCTGCCCAACGACATCCAAGCACTCATCACTCACAACGATACTACGCCTCGGAAACATGAACGGACACTTTGGATCCAGCAACGGTGTCGCGACGTCGGGTACGGGTACGGGCACGGGCACGGGCCCGGGTGATGCCTACGCGAACCAAAACGGTGCCTCCACGAGCACAGAAGTCGCCACTAACGGATACCCGCAGTGAGTAGCTCTTTTATGTTCTTTGATTTGTCTTTTGCATGAGCATGGATGGGGTACACGTCTTTGAGAGGGATATCGTAGTGGCGCGTGCAGAGTTTGACCTTCGTCTATACCCCCCCCCCCCCCCCCCCCCCAACGTTCGCGAACGGAATACGATGCTGCCGAGCACTCCCCATGTATCTTTGGCTGTCAGAAGATGCTGTTGGCGTGACGGACTGGACAGTTGGTGTCGATCATTCACTTCAGTTTCACCTGGTTGCTTGTTCTACGCCCTAATCCATGGCGCCTGTCTTCCTCTCAAGATACGATCTCGCGATTCCGCGGTGACATGTGATGCTGATGCTCGTGGTAGACCACCATCGCTATATCAAGTACACAATGAAGACATAATCACCCATCTCTACCAGTCAGGATTTATGGCCGGTGTGAGTATCTTCATATACAATTTCCCGCATTTAGAGCTGATGAATCTATGTAGCACTATGCTGATACATTATTGGTACGTACTCACTGTCATGGAACTGACAATCATCTGCTGAGCTCCAAGTGCAGCATGTCCGTGCAACTGCATATCGACTACACGCTCTCATCTTGTCTCGATCACCATACCTCGCACATCTCATGTCCACAACCCCACCGCAAAATAGCCAACATATAATATACGTTAACCTAGACCATGAGCCTGAGATTACTGATGAAGTACGTGTATCTTGTGGCTCATCGCAGACAATTCGCTAATGCAGTCGATGTTCAGGGCTTCCACCATGGTACAGTTATCGTTGATGTTTGCTCCCGACTCACACTCACAATCCTATTGTGTATAGCACTGGGATACCTGTATTCAGCTCACGCACTCGCTAATATCCGCCCCGAAAATGCACGCAGCGTGCTTGCCGCAGCGTGCCTCCTGGGTCGCATGGACGACCTGTGCAACTATGCCTATGAGCTCTGTCGACAGTCGATCACTCTCGACACGATCCCTTCGTGGCTCGAATTCGTGGACTCGATCCCTACGCCCTCGGACGGCTCATCGACTCCAGTCGTGGAGCAGAACGCCCGAACTGCGGTCTTCGGGCCGTACGCGCAACGTCTGCGCGACGACGTCTTCAACTTCCTGATAGTCACGCTCCCGAACCTAGTCAACTTCGGCGGACAGGCAACTCCGACGACGCCCCTGCCTGAAGGGGCGAGTCAGCACTCCGACGCGGGCCGCGAGACCCTCGTCCAGGTCTTTTCGCGCGTGCCGTTCGACCTCTTCAAAGCCGCGGTCGAGTCCCCGTCGTTCCAACTCGGTACGTCACCGACTCACGCGCGGGGCACTCACGTACTGATTACGTTACTCATCCATTGTTGCGCAGGGTCGACGCATGCCCGCTTCAAATTCGCCAAAGACGCCATCGAGTTGCGGAAGCAGGGCATCGCGCGTGGCCAAGGCGCCGAGGAGACGGTTGTGCTCGCGTTCGGGCAGAGCACGAGCGGGTCGACCGGGGTGCTCGTCACGCGCAAGCTCCGCAGGCGACAGCTCTGGAAAGTCAACGGCCCTTGAAGTTTGAACGGGCCCGGAGCTGTCGTCTTCAGGAAGGCCCCGCCTCCTGCCAGGCTGCCCGTCGTGCCATTGCCCGTCGCATGCTCCCTCAATCTGCTCCCGTCTGCTGCTGTGATCTGATGTCCGTGTTTGTTGTGCCTCCCCCATCCATCTTGCATTGTCGTCGTACCCGTTCCCGTAATCTCACGTTGTTGTTGTGTCCATAGGCTGGTGAGCGTATCCCATACCGATGTTTGTACTTGGATCGCGTGCTTTGGGTCCCTACTCTCCTTTGTCGCATCGTCGCACTCTCTCATCTACGGTACGTTGATTCAGAGCTCCCATTCAATAGTCAAGGGCCCAAGTACTTTGCACAAACCAGTGAAATACTTGACAGCGCTTTGCCATCGAGTATCTGGCTGGTTAGTACAAATCGGTGTAGTAAGTACAAGGTTTGACGTGGTAACTGCCGCTTCTCTAGCTTTCAGGCGCCCAATACGTTGAGCCGAAAATGGTAATCCCTTTCAGAGTTCATCAAGGCGATGGTATGTTCCCGTCGCCTAAGAACAAGGGAATGGACAAGAACGAGCGACGGGACCTCGGTAGGGATATATAGACCACAGCGGTCAGACGTTATGCTCCTCGTTCGTTGACCGACTCCTCCACGACCCCTCTAGTATCCCAGCTCTCACCAGACTCTGAGCTCGCCCCTCCATCACGTCGGCTCGAATCACGCACACCCTCATCTCAAACTCATATACCACGCATCTGTGATACCAACGCAACTCCAACGATCATGTACGCTCGTGCCGTCCAGACCATCACGCTCTTTGCCCTCGCATCGTTCTCCCTCGGTTTGTTTATCAACCTGCCTCGACAAAAGGGATTGCGACTGACCAGTCGTGAAACAACTTACAGTTGCCGCATCTCCAGCACCCATAGACGTACAGCTGGCCAACGTCATCGCCGAAAACCATAACGCAGCCTGTTCCGGCCCGAATGGGTGTCTCGGAGTGAGTCTACAGGACTGCGCACTCCCTCTTTCTGTCCCGTTCTGACAATCTCGCAGGCGGACGGTGCCGTTGCTGTAGACACCACGTCCGGAGCGTCGCGCACGGCTGTCTTCTCCTCAGGCGCGCTCGCGGCCGCCGTCGCGGTCGCTGGTCTTCTGTGAAGCACGACGATGTCGTACCCGTAATGCCTGTGAGGTCCTCTGCTGACGAGATTTGATGGGGGACCATAGACTACGATTGTCCTTTGGGACTGCAGCTCGGACTGCCCGCCATTCGTTGACACTGTATCGATATGTATTCACTATTAACCACACGGCATAATGTAGCCCATCTTCACTGGCACCGACCACATTGAGCTAGTATACGGGGGTCCCTGTTGACCATCTCAAGACGAGATGGATGGATGGAGGACTAGTTCACATGCTGGAGCAGTGTGTGGTTGAGTTGAACTCGGTCACCTGAAGGTCCTGAACAACTACGGGAACGTCCAGATCGACAGGGGTGTCACACGTGTGACTGAGGAGACGGACGAGGAAGACGGGCGCTCCGCTGAGCTGTCGTTGTGGCCCCGCAGTGCAGCACGTCGGCGACACTCGCGTCGGCGCCATCCACCATGTCTAAACTATCGCGGCAACCACGTCCACACTATCCGTCGAACCCTTCCTCGGGGTTCATACAAGCTCCCCAGTATACCGCTTCTTCTAGATCATCCTATCCGACCTTCCTCTCGCTCCAAGAGACTGTCTGGTTACAGCTACAATGCGCGGGACGTGGGTTTATGGATGCGTTTCGATGGGATATGGTCTTGAGGCTCGTCGCGAGGTGCGTCAGTATGTTCTCTGTGGAGAACTGAACGTATATCTCTTTGTGCAGCGACTCGGAGGTCCGATCGAACGTGTTCAAGTCTCTGATGTTAAACACACTCTCGCTGGTGTCTATCTACTTCTTTGACTGGCTACTTCTCCCATTGGCGCAAGGCCAGCAGAAGTGGTTCCACCGGAACCTGGGCTGGTTCTACCAGGTCCTGTGGCTCTTGCCTGTCGTCGGCGTGTCGTTCTATCTCAATGTGAGTCCTCTGTCACTCGAGCGGGACTGTGCACACGAGCGTATGATGCAAAATCACGATCCACATCCTCTCGATGGATGCCACCAAGCGTGCGTCCAAATGAGAAATACTCTTCCCTATCACTGAACATCACACTTGCAATGAAGAGTGGCGACACGTGCCATTCACTACTCCTCGGATGGGCTGTTCAGCTGCTTATGCTCTTTGCGATCATCGTAGAGCTCATGGTGCACACTCATAGCCAAACGCACCTTCACCCTGCAACATGGTACACGAGCAGCCGCCCAATCGCCGTCGACGTATAGCGGCATGCTCAACGCTCTTGCAACGTCTGCGTACCGCGGCGTGATGGTGTTTACCTCTGTCGTCATCTCGTTCGCACTTGCATACATCCCATACATCGGATCCGTTGTAGGATTCGCATTTCTATGCTGGGTAGATGCGTAAGTCGTACGGAACCCGACGTGTGTGATATTTTGCTCACAGGAAGGCTTCATAGGTACTATTGCTTCGAGTAGGCATGTTTCTGTCTGATATGGATGCGTCTCTGACTCGGGATAGGTTCATCTGGATCGCACGAGGACTCTCCTTATCCCGACGTGTCCGCCATCTGGAAGAACGGTGGGCGTACTACTTCGCATTCGGTGAGCTGTTCGGTCGACCTCACCTCTTAGACCTCCTCTTTGATACGTTGTAATACTAGGACTTCCCTCCGCGGCGCTGTGCATGTGGGGCAGCAGCCTCGCTAACGTCGCACTGTTTGCCCTCTTCTTCCCATCGGTGCGCTGACATCAACCTACTCATTGCCTCGCGCCATATTCTCACCGGGTCACACAGTACATCATCATGGCGATATACGCGCGCCCTATTCCGCTGGATCCATATAAACCCACGACCTCCGCGCGCACCGCCGTTGGCGCGAACGACGACGTCGTCCACTATCCCTCGCCGCTCGTGCCCATACGCATCCCGGTCTTTGCGCCAGTCATATTCCTCAACGACTGGATCGTGCGCATACTTAGCGTGGGTACTGGAGGCAGCGCGAGTGCGGGATACACCGGCGGAGGCGGGCGAGGCAGCGGCACAACGAGGCACCAGAGAGTCCCAAGTGACGATGTAGACAGTATGGAGGAGGGTGACGCGGTGGAGTTGGACACTATGAGCGTGAGGGGTGCGTTGAGCGACTCCGGGAGAGTGCGCATCCGCGGAGCGGTCGCTCCAGCGAACACGGCGAGGTCAGGCCGCAAGTTCGACTGAGACGTACAGCTTGCATAGGACCGTGGTCGTCAGCAACATTCCCTTTTATCTCTATAGCACACCTATTTCTTGCATTGTTGACACATTTATGTCATGTTGACCTCGGGCTTGGCTCTTCCTCGGAGTAGTGTTGGCGTCCTCGAGGGGCGTCCTCGAGGATTTCACCAGCAACAAGCATAAACGCAGTCCACACATGGCGGCAAATCCGTGTATGTATTGTTGCGTAGCACTAGTCCAATGAATTCAACCGTCCTACATGCACTTCCCTGTGGTGCCTTCACGTACATCAGGCCAGCGGGAAAGTTAAAATTGTCGCAAGAGCGTTCGAAGAAGATTCGACTTTGGGCCTCAACCTCACCAACCTCACCAAGATCGACGTGACGGACGGCGACGTGCTCCAGATCGTGGAGAACAACATCATCAAGTCGACCATCTGCCGGGCCACGGGTATCGTCGCTGATTGGGCGTATGTCCACACTATTCTGGATCATTATGACTAAGGCAACATTTTTCCTCCTTGAAAAGCGGAGACCGTGCCCCGGTAGCGTTTGCCAATGATATGCTATGTTGCGCGATGCGTATTGTAACAGTATATAGACGCGAGATGACTGTGATTGCGAAGATCAGTATAGAGCGGCCGGAAGACAACAGAGACCTTGCACCTAGCTGTAACATGAACCCCGAGCAGTAAGAACTATTACGGTGTGCGTGACGTGTAGCTGGGCGTAGTAGGGAACGAGAAAAGCGAGCAGCCCGGAGTCTATCGTATATGACGATGCGCGAGCAGAAGTACAGTCCAAGTCCGTGAGTCTCAGAGGTCAATCGAAGTGCATATAGTGACCTTTGACACGCATTCGGCACATCTCACAGTCCGCTCTCGGGCCCATCGTAAACCGTTGCTTTCGTGTGGCGGTCACAGCTTGAGGGTACAGCCGCCGCTCTTCGCTCGGCGAAGTGACCTCCGGGGTGGAGAGAGACGCCTGTTCGCCATGCGTGGCGAAGACGGATTCTGGCACAGACGTTGACATAGGACGAGCATCCAGGGGTGCTTGCGCGAACATTTGCACGGGAGATGGGGTGGCAGTCTGGATTTGTATAGAGGGAATCCGTAGGTGGCCAGGATTGTGATACAACGGGTGGGTCGAAGATTGCAACGAAGAAGGGACGTGGAAGGGCTGGACTGATGATGTCTCGGGCAAAGTTGAAGGGGGCCGTGGGGGCGACACGCACATGGAATTGTCCTCACCCTATTGTGACATGTTGGCAAGAAGACCCGAGACCCATACTGAAACGCACCATTGCTTCGTCTACCATCACATCGTCAACCAGTACGCCCGCCTCCGGGTGGCTGACAGGCGTGTTGAAGCCACTGCCGTCCGATAACGGACTTTCGAGGCGCAAGCCCTGCGTTTGCGATACCCAGTCTTCGGACTTGCCTCGGAAACGCGTGACGAGTTGCTGGTATGGAGGAATAGAGATAGGCACACTGGTGTCGAGACCGCTTGCAGCGCGTTTCTGCCATTGCGGACCATCGGACACGTCTGTCAGCCGCTAACCACGGACATCTGGTATCACGCGAGAGAAACGTACCGAAGGGCGATCATAGTGGGTAGGAGAAGAGGGTGAGCGGGCGCGTTTTGTGGATGACCGCGTTCGATACGGCGAGGTTGACATGTCGACCTCCATTGGGTGGATACTTCTGCGTGAAATTGGCTAGGTAGTTCGCGATGCCGTGGCGCAGAGAGGACGTGCAGGTTAAGGAGGCCAGAGAGGAGCGGTGGAACTGGGGTCTATATGGTAGTCTCAAGACCGTTGCCTAACGTTGATCAAAGAACAGTAAAGCTGTTCAGGCCAGCAACAAACGATTGAACAATTGGTTGGGAGGACGCTTTGTGGGAAGGATTTGGTGGTGACAAGAGAAACAGCGCGTTTGCCGAATTCCTTCACACTAACGCGCTCCGGTGGCTGTGCTATACTTTGGCGGAAGCATCCCGGGCCGACGATCCGCTACGATGCTGGCATCGTGAGTGCCTTTCTTCATTCACTACCGTTCACCAACAAGACGGCCACTGTACGTAGCTCGCCGCACAAGCATACTGAGCTTGGCTCGTGTGCTTCATCACCAATCAGGTGAGTCTCTAGGAAAGAGAAAGAACTTTAATGTTCTGTACCAAGAATATTGACTCCGAGGATAGCATCTTGAAATCGGGACTACCAACAGTGCATGGATTCTGGACAGTTGCAATCTTGCGTAGGCCTTAACGCGCCAGACACGAGTCCGCTTTTTAAGCAGCGACTTAACTCCGAAGCCCGCATCAACAAGTTTCCGAATGAGCTGCTCGCTGATATCTTCGCTCGACTATTGCCGTCGCCTCGGTCGGACAGAAAGTGGGAGATCGCTCCCGACATCCTGCGGCTGACACATGTCTGCACTCGCTGGAGGGCTTTGGCACTAAGTCAACCCGAGCTCTGGACTGCAATCCCCATTGACCACCTCGATATCGCCCAAGAACTCGCCGGGAGAAGCGGCACCCTCCCCATCTCCATCTCGCTACGCGAGGTGCCCGCTGTGACTCGTCCGATCGCCGTCTTCGTAGTCTCGCAGCTGCACCGAGTCCGCGAGCTGCGTGTCTCACTCACAAGCAGCAAGCGGCTCTACGCCTTCCTCAGCCATCTCATCTCGCACCCAGCGCCGATCCTCGATGATCTGGTTCTAGAGCTCCAAGACGGCGAGGTTGAGCCCGACACGGAGTACACGGAAAACGTTTACCTCCAAAGTCCTCTCTTCGCGGGCACCGCACCACCCCTGCGCGCTCTCACCCTCACCCACGTCTACCCCACCCTCGTTCTCCCCTATGAGCTCAGCGGACTTATCCATCTCGAGCTTACACTGCCGCGCATGCCATCCACCCGCCTCATGCAGATGTTCGCATCCAGTCCACGTCTCCAGACGATCACACTCGCGATCCCGTATATCATCTTCGGGCAACGCTCCTTGGAGACAACCGGCGTTGTAGACCTGCCCGAGCTCCGGCGGTCAATGATCACAGTGTCTGCGTATCCTCAGGGCATCCGCGCCCTCCTTTTTCGCCTCGGGATCCCGCCACGGGCCAACCTTCGTGTGGCCATCCGCAACGAGATCCTAGGATACGATGCAGTCCCACGTGTCGCGAACCTGGGCTGTCTGGAGGGGATTGCGCGCGTGGAGTGCACGCTCACCTTGGAGGACAAGACGTTCACCATGCGCGCGTTCCGCGAGGCGAGCCCGCCTTCTCGTTCTTCCGCAGAGCCCGGGGAGCGCGCGCCCGCGCTCGAGGTCTCGCACCATCTCGTGGCGGCGAGCGAGGACCCGCGGCAGTCGCTGGAGAGCGTCCTGCGCAACTTTCCGATGGACGTCTCGCACGTCGAGGCGTACACTATCACCGGCTTCCACGGTGCTCATCGCACTCGATGGGGCGGTGGAGGGTGGCGGGACGTGTGGCTCGAGCTCCTGCGGCCGTTCGTAGCGCTTCGCAGGCTGCGCCTCGCCGAGTTCGACAGCAGCACGATGGAGCCGGTCGCAGCCGCGCTGGGGACGATGGACGGCGAGGAGTTTTACGCCCTGCCGGAACTGCAGGCGGTCGAGCTTGTGCGGCTCCCGCCGGCAAAGGACGGATATGAGCTGTTGTATCAGGCGTTGCTCAGGCGTGCGCGTGTTGGGAAGCTGCAGGAAGCTACCCTCGAGGATGTCGCTGGGTGGGACACGGAAAGGGCAGCTCGTTTGTCGGAGGAGGCATCTGGCCGACTGGTTGTCCGATGCGTGCCATGATTGCGGCGCTGAACTGTGTGAGTAATCTCGATGGTTACCGGTTGTTTATCGATTCAGGGCTTTTCAGGGCCGGGTCTGCCTGGGAGCCTCCACGTCCCACGATAAATAAGTATTCGGGCAGCTCTTGCCACTCCGCCTCCACAACTTCGTCAACGTCGCGAACTCATGTGAGTTGCCATGTATGTACCACTATCTACGGCTCGCGTTGCCTCAAGCGAAGGCCTTAGAGACACCCACAGCGCCCCCCACACCGTCCAGGGATTGACGGATCCCGACAGCAATTGGCATTAGAATCATGACGTCTGGTGCCGTCAGCTTTTACAGCGACGATTAAGGTTCATACCATCGTGTGCTGAGTCGCAACAAACATTGTTGGCCCTGCATCTGACCCTGCTATAGGATAACTCAGATCCAGCGACTGTCGATGATATACCACCCGTGGTTCTGGTTCACATCTTCCGATCGCTTCAAGATCTCTCCGGCGAGTGGACGAAACTCTGGACGGACAGGAAGACCAGGACCGTTCCGTGGGTTCCAGTGTCCTGGGCATGCAGACGTTGGCGGGCGATCGCGCTTGCCACCCCGGTCCTTTGGAACAAAGTCGCCGACCCGTACAGGATTCTTGCTTTCGACTGGACCTCAGTATTTCTGTCGCGGGCAGCCGGCGCGCCGTTCAATGTGAACGTGAAGGTCAACAAGTACGGGACCGCGGTAAAGCTGAATCTGAGCCGTGACAGCCTCGTACCACCACATCTGCCATCTTATACGTCCTCCATCCGCTACTTCCGTGTCGACGTTGCAGGCGATAACATCTCACGATCTCTCAGCCCCTCTTCTTGCAGGAGATGTGCTCGCTGGACTCCCTTCATCTGCAAGATCATCGTTTCAGCGGACCGCATGCTGCCCATGGAACCCCCGTCACGAGCTTCTCGCAACTTTCACCCGAGCACATGCCGCAATTGCGCTCCCTCACTCTCGTCGGTGTTTGCTTGCCATGGTCATCCCCGGTGTACACAATGGGACTGCGCCTTCTAGCCGTGAAGTCATGCGGCGTCTCAGTGTCTACATCCGAACTGACTCATATCTCACGGTCATCCCCGGACCTCGACACTCTACACTTCGAAAATCAGTGCCTCCTAGTACTACCCAATGGAGCCTACATCGTGGACCATCCCCAGGTACCGCGACACCCCCATCCTGCTGCCCAAGCTCGGATCATTGTATATTTACACGGCCCGCCTGAAGCCATACGCTACATGTGCGACAGTATCCTGCCAGTGCCTCCCCTCCGGACCGTCCAGTTCTACCACAGCCTACCCCCGACCGAGCCATAGCCCATGTCGATGTCTCGCGGGAAGTCGTCCCCAGCCACCAGCTTGTTTATCCCCTTCTCACGCGAGCAACCCGTCTATCGCTCGACGTCAAGCCTAGCAACGCCGTCCGCCTCGCGCTCCGCCCAGCTCAGGACGCGGACGTGAACAGCGAGCGCGAGCGCGACGAGCCAAACGAGAACGGCCCCGTCACGGTGTTGGCCGAGGTCACACGCGAGGTCCACGAGGACTATGCCGCAGGCTGGGACCCGTTGCTCGACGTGCTCGAGGCCGCCGCGCTCCGCCGGCTGACGTCTCTCACCCTCCGCCACATCCCCCGCGCCGGCTTCACGCACTGGCAAGAGATGTGGCAACTCTTCTTCGCGCACTTTCCCCTCCAGTCGTCCACGGAGACAGAGACGGGGACAGAGACGGAGATGCGGACAAGCGGACTCGCGAGCCTGCTCGACCTCCTGCGGCGTCCCCATGATTCCGGGCCCGAGCCACACGCTGAGGAGCCTGAGGCCAGCCCTGTGCTGCCCGCGGCTGCGCGTCCTGGCACTCAAGTCTCACCCAGTGTGTGCCGCCCGTCGACGCCGGCATCGCGGACCTCTTCGCTCCTGTACACAAATGGCGCGCGTCACAGGGCGCGCCGCTCCGCGAGCTCGTCTTGACACTCACAGACCCCCGCGTACGATGCCCGGGGAGCGCCGCCTTCGCGCAACGCTTGCGGGGTCGGGTGCGGGTGACGATCAAGTACGTAGACCGGGATTGTCATCATTTATCCATTCTCGCTTCTCCCCGGCTACACTAGGGGCATCGTGAGCTGATGGAACTCAGATCCTACAGACAGCTGCTCCGCGACGACGACGACACATTGACGACCCTAGGCTTCCGGCAGGAGTAGCTCTGCGCATGTCTCAGGCTTTCGTGTACGACATTGGAAGACTGGAAGGGTGTAGCTTAGCTGACGGTTGGTCAGTCCGGACATGATCACCACAAAGTCGCGCAGGGCTCTCTGGCCGTGAAGATGGAAATGGGAGCAAGCAATTGCGTTCGGAGGCGATCTATCTCTACGGGTTTTCTACATGTGACTGTAAGCAAACGCGAGCAGAGACGCTATAGTACAAGACGGGGACGGCGGAGTACGTATACACAAATCGGGCGAATCGGATGAGAACGGGGGTCAAGCACGAGAAGCAATCGACATCAACGGAAAGCGAGGGCCCTCCTCCACGGAGGACGGGATGTGTGTCGTGTGTACAGTGAGAGTTTTCACCAGCCACCAGCCATCAGCGAGCGAACGTCCACATGTTCAACAGCGTTGTCAGCGCACGAGAGAGCTTGCGAGTCGCGCAGGCTTGAGTTCAGCCCTGTACGTTGAGGCCCGTGCGCGGGAGCTGCGGCTCGGCGGCCTCGTACGGCTCGCCGCACTCGGCGCGCATAAGGTCATTGATCCACGCGCCCTTGGGCTGGAGCTTGACACCGCGCGAGACGTACATGACGGCGAGGTACATCCACGCCGCGGCGTTGCCAACGGTTGAGACCTCGTCCGAGACGTGCGTGCGGGCGTACTCGGACATGGTGTCGAACAAGTCTTCGTCCGTGGTGAGGTCGAACATGTGCTTCGCGACCGCGGCGTTGTCGCCCGGCTCGCACAGGTAGCCGCTCTTGCCGTGCACGATCTGGAGCGGGATGCCGCCCGTGCGCGAGGCGATGACGGGCTTGCCGGCGTGGAGGCCTTCGGAGACCTTGACCTCGAAGCCCTCACGGGTGGAGAGCTGGAGAGCAAACTTGGAGTTCTCCATGAGCGCGTTGAGGACTGTGACATATGCGGGTCAGATAGGGTGGATGGACACGAGTAGGTCAAAACGTACGCTGGTCGCTCGGCGGGCAACGCATGACGACGAAGTCTTTGGCATACTCCGCATACTGGCCGTGAATGAGCTGCATAGTCTGGTCGTAGATGATGCTGGCGTCGGGGTCGTCGACCGCACCGTGACCGCAGATGAGCATCTGAGGGGGCTCGATGTCGGGCTTCTCCGCCGCCATCATCTTGCGGAAGCGGGCGTATGAGTCAATGACGTTCGGGATACCCTTGGAAGGATCGAACCGAGCAATTTGGACGATGTAATCACGGAGAGGCCAGCCGAGCTCGGTCATCTTCTCCTTGACACAGAGCGAACGGAACTCGCCCATGTAGTACTGAAGATCCCAGTGGTCGAGAGGCTTATTCAGACCGTCGAGCCTGTGGATCATGCGGTAAGCTCAGGCAATATCGTAGAATCAAAGAACAGATTTCACCAGTCGGTGGCCGCACCGAGCAATGCGAGTTTCTCGGGCGGGACATCACTGGGCACGAACTTGTTGACCGGGTGCGAGATGAACATATCAGAGTGCTGGATGTTGTTCCAAAGGTACTTCCAGACTTCCTCCTGCGGAGAGCCTGCGACGTGCACAAGATCACTCCGGATCTCGATGTGAGAACGGTAGACGATCGGCAGGTCAGGGCGGACGCGCTTGATGAGCGGGATAAGGCCAGGCATCTGTGGGTCATCTGTGGCATCATGATGAAAGCGGTCAGTGCTTGACCATCTTCGCAAGGTTACGACTATCTTCACCGATGAAGGCGATATCTACACCGCCTGGGGCGAGAGGACCGTTCTCGGCGGTCCAACGGAGACCGTTCTTGAGGATCCAGGCATCGAAGTTGTCCTTGGCATCCTGAGTCAGGCGGAGGCTGGAGTCGGCGACGCCTTGCAAGATGTTGTGGTTGTTCTTCGTGGTTCGGAAGACGCTGGGCGAGGGGTTTGGTACATACCTGCGCAATCGCGTTAGCACAACTCTCACGTCGATCACGATCGCCGGAGGGGTGTTGGCCGGGATAGGGTTGCGATTACGTGCGCCCCGTCGAGATGACAAAACGAAATCCCAGCAGGGTGAGAGATATTGGACCATAACTCACCAGGCACAGTCGACATCGAGGAGGGTGAGGAAACGGATGAGCGCGTGACGCATCTACGAGGGCATTCCCAGCATGAGCTACGGTGTATTTGCACGTCCAGGGTCTGCACTTACAAGAGCGACACCACCTGTAAGCAGCAAAAGCCCGATCAGATAATGCTCGGCATAATGAACAAATTCAATCGAGATTCTATGCGCGCTAGAAGCGATCAAATGCGGGGTAATCACATGTCGAGGAAGCCTGCGACCCCGCATTCATCGGGAGGCGACTAACTGGCAAGGAGCATCCCACGACATACACGCGGTCGTGAACGGAGATTCCGAAAAAAGCACTCACCGCCCTGCGGCGTCGAGGAGAAGAAGCCCATCTTGATTTTCTTCTCTCGGAGCTCATCCGCGAGCTTGATCACCGAGTTCCAGGTGCCCTTGCTGACCGACTTGCGGTAGACGTCGATGTCGTCAATGAGGTGAATCTTGCCGCCGGCGTCGACTGCGACTTGGTTGCGAGGACCAATCGACAGACGCGGGTTGTTGCCAGGTCCGAAGTACATGATACATTTGCGTGCAGCGGAGTCAGCCTGTTCGTCGACCGTGCGGGGGATCGGCAGCTTGTTCTGGGTGGCGCCAGCGCTGAGAGCCTGGTGGCCGGGAAGTTGGGCGGGGTCGTAGTAGACAGTGGGAGTATCCGCACCCGACGGAACGTAGGAACCAGTCGTGGACGAAATGCGGTGCTTGATGTTTGGACGCGTTACGGAGTCGGTGTGGTAGGGCTTGATGTTGAAGACGATAGGAACGATGTCCATATCGAGCCATAGACGTGTGCAAAGGTTCGGTACCTGAGGATAGCGATGAGATGCGTCGGTATAGCTTTAGCAAGCGCCAGACTGCGGAGCAGTCGGGTCGATGGAGACCAGCTTGTAAGTCCGCGCAGCTCAGCGCAACTGGTCCCACCAATCGCGACCAGGTACATCCTTTACAGACTACCATATCCAAGCATTCGACGATCATCCCGCGCTTCGCAGTGGAAACGGAGACAGCCAGGAAGACAGAGAATGTCTCGAGGAAGCTTCCAAATGACAATCTAGCTAGGCCTCTTTCGGGTTTTCGTACCGCAGGTCCCGCCGGAGGACAGAGCATAGAGAGACGGGCACGGACGATCTTGCCCAAAGCGCGAAACGCGCATCGAGTCGTGGGTGCAATGGAGCGTTCTAGGACATGCAAGACAGCGCTGTGGACACTCACCTCTCTGAGGAGACTGACGGTGACACCGGCCCCAAGGAACTTGCACATGTGCTCGGTGGAGAACTTGCGGAGGAGATCGAGGATGTGTTTCTCGATGGCAACAGCCTGGGCGTCGGGATCATTGGGGTTGTAGGGGATGGTGGAGGAGGCGAAGTCGGTGTTGTAGACGGAGTCGTGAATGGAGATCGCGACCTCGTAGCCTGTGTTGTTGTTGATCGCGGTGCCCGCGATACCTGCCCACATGGGCTGAAGACATATGAGGAGCGGATGGATGAGTACTAGATGTCGATGGAGACAAGAGATGGCATCAGCGCACCGTCAGGCTGGAGTATGCCTGGACATTGGGCCTGGTGGAGACGACGCTAGAGAGCCTGCGCCGGATGACGTCGGAGGGCTTGGACTGAAACTGGTGGGGTTGACTGGGAGCCATGGTGGGGAGGGATGGTGGACGGGGGGGAGAAAGAAGAGATGGGGAGATGGAGAGGCTTATATACCGTCGAGAGAAGGAGGGCGTGGGGGCGCGCAAGGAACCATGAGTTGGAGACAAAGTGCGCCGGGGGAGAGGGAGCCAGAGCCAGGCCTGGAGTCCAGTCGCGACCTGCCGGTGCACAACCATCGCTAGACGCCCGCCCCCTTGGACGCGCCGACGCCTCATCCCCGCGTAAGCTGTCACGCACAGTCACGCATCTCCTCCTCCTACTACGCCTCCTCTCCGCCTCCCCTCCGCACTAGGCTGGCTCTGCGCGTATACTCGCACTCGGGCGCGGCCAGCCACACGGTGCACGATTGCGTCCTGGGATGGCAGCCCACGCCCGCCTTCCTGACTGCTTGAGAACCCGCGCGTCCATCGCTTGTCGACCCCAGGTCATGCGTCCCTCCTGCCTCCACCCTCCTGCTCATCCGTCCGACCCTTTCTCCCTCGCCGAGCACCTCCTTTGTCGGCATTCCACCGGTCTCCGTCCACGCCTGGGAACCCTGCGACTCGCGTTCTATCTCCCCGTCCATCCTTGGCCCACCTCGCATCGCGAAAAGGCACACACAGGCCTTGTCTTGCTCCCAAGAACCGTCCTTTGCCGACCTTCCCTCAGAAGCCCTCCCCGACTGCCCTCTTCGACGAGCTTCTCAAGCTCTACCGCGCCCGCCCAGCCTTCAAGCCGACACCGTCCTTCCACGGCTGGTCTGGTCCGTCGTATCCCCACACCCGCAGTGCACGTCGCCCCGCCGCACGCATCAGAACCCCCTTCGAAGGCTTGGACGCAGGAGCGTGCTGCCCACTTTCAAGGTCCGTCAGTCGACATGTCGTAATCCGTCCAAGCGAGTCATTCTATAGCGCAACACATGTCCCTCGTCCTGCGAGCGTGCCTCCTCCCGCGCACGAATGAGAGCGCGGCCATATCCTCCCTTGACATGGGCAATTCGGAATCCTGGACGGAATCGCCGTCTGCGCGGCCCAGTGCCAGGTGCCCTACTTAGCCGCGTTGGAAGCTTGCAGGCACTGGGCAGCGACTTGGCCATTGGCTGCAACTCAGGAGGAACGCGTGACGACATCGCGCAACGCGTTATGTCACAGCGCGTCTCGGCTGCCTAATGAGCGCGTCGCGTCGTCTAACTCCGCCTCCGCGTGGATCGTCATCAGGGTCCATGGCCAGCGATCTGGCTATAGCCAGCCTCGCTAGCGATGCGATCTAGATATCATCGCCTGCTTGCGCTCGTCCAACGTGTCGACGGCGTGTTGATATGTGCGTATCTGGGTTATGACGTGCAGTTTGGAACCTGGTGGTACCCAGGTACCGGTGGCGTAGGCATTGTATCATCTGTATGCGTACGAAGAACGTTTGGCAGGTCCGGAAGAGGGCGGACCGATGGAACGGCACTGAGCTGGCTTCTGCTCGAGACTCGAGCTGGTTTGCTGAGCTTGATGGGGAGTCCATGCCATCTGCCATGGTTCTCGAACGGACGCCGCGTGCATGCAGCTTGACGCTCCTACCCACATGTACAGTTGTACATCAGTATGAAAAACATACTCCGTTTTGCACCCCTTGACGTCGTATCGTGTTAACACTGGGTGCAACCACCGGAATATGACGGTCACAATGCGGTCAGAATCTCGAGAATATGACCGGATTATGGCGCGATCACATAGCTAGTATGACCTGTCCATAATCTTGCTGTAATAAGAATATTCTGACCACATTATATCTGGATTATGACCTCCTGGCGCGCCTAAAAAGGCCTCAGGCTCGCGTCCGAGTGCGAGGGCAAACGCGGACTTCACAATGTTTCTTCTTGACCATCACCACCTACCACCACCTCGGCTTCTAACTCGCAACTCCCTCAGTTCCTCTGGATGCGGTCCTCTCCAAACTCTCTTATTGTTTGATCCCTCAACTCGAGGTGAGTACATACTGTTCAGGCCTGGCAAGGACTCCTCTCGCAAGCTTCAATTATCGTACGGCAGCCCGTGTATCACACCCAGCATCAGACGATAGATGGTTACTGTGAGATATGTGTGCATATACTGCGTGAGTCATATCTTTGAAACCACGTACTTAGTACGACAACAACTGTCACTGATAAACCTTCACATCCTGTGCGGCCTCGGAGCTTCACTATGTGATCGTGCAGTAGCGTGCACAGAGTGGTGAGTCCTCTTGAATGCATAATCTCTCGTACCACTGACTGATCGCGACCTGTGTACGCACAGGATGCCCACTAACACGTCTCTCCGCGCCACGCTGCTGTTGATAGAAGTAAAGTCATACATGGGACACGATCTCGTCGTCTGTCCTTATCTTATCTTACGTTCCAGCTGCGCCCTTATGTCAGAAATGGCCCAAAACATAGGTGAGCCTGTTCAGCGGTGCATGTATGCAACTGCTACTTCGTGTATGCTGACGTCTGATGTGCAGCATGTACCCCGCACACCCGCCAAGCTGGGTACTAGTCCCGGAACCTGTTTCTCCCCCAAGCTAGCTCCGACTTTTGTGAGTCGGACACGTCGCGCGCTTCCACCACACTTCTCGACGAGAGTCTCGTAAGTAAAGCTAGTTAAGCCTCGAGCTTTTGGAACGGAGATGTCGGTCATGCAATTATGGTCATCTATGTGCGTGTACGATTTTTCCAGTCTGATCACATTCGCATACTTGTATACCTATCGAGAGAATATATAGTACGGGCCCTCCGGGCAGACCTGTACACGAATGCATGCAGTGCCATTGGTCCATGTTTCAATATTCATGAACTGAACGTATGTAGCTTGTTCACCCAGCGGCAGTTATATCATATATGAGACCAGAGGCGCGGCGCCTCGGGCAGGCTTCGCCAGCCCTCGGCCAGCGGCGCCGAGCATTGAACTACACACTTCCCGGGTCATATTTTGGAATCGAGGCACAGTATACAAATGCTCACCAGCAAACTTCTAGTGTCAAATCATTTGCGCTCAATACTCTTCAAAGTATGTAACAACTATTTTGGATAATGTTTATTATCCAGGGTCTATGCAGCGTTACTCGTCACACCCACCGGACAATGCGTCCTTTGTCCTTTCCGGTATATAGTCCTGGGTTCCGCACCCAGTGAGCTCTCGTCCCCTCCTCGCCCGGCAGCTCGTACTCGACGTCGAGCTTACTTTTTGCACCCGCCCTGCCGCATTCCCCCTTTTCTTCTAGTCTCTACTTAGCTACATCCCATGTACTAGGTACATTCGCTTCCGCCGGCTTGAGCTCGGCCCACCGGTCGCGCGAGAGAGCGGTGGCGACGCGGTCTCGGTGGTCACGCGCCGCTTCCGCAGCGCGCGCTCAATACCATCGTCTTCCGCCCTGCCCGAGTATAGCGTGCATAGAAGTACTGTAGCAATGCACGTACGGCCAGATTTGAGCGCTGAGAGCTGGGCGCTTGGTCGTGGAGAAGTGTCACGTGAAGTTACCACGCCACATTCGTGTCCAGGAATCTTGCCAACACCCTCTATAGTCGCTGAGTACTCTCCTCTTCGCGAGCTAGTAGTAGTAAGGAATGCGTCAATTGATCAATCTATGACTACACGCGCGGGGCTGCCTAGATTTGGACATGCAAGCAGCTGAGTGCTTCTCCTCAGGCCAGCCACGCAAGCCCTCCACTGTGCGTGATGCAGCCTTCCCATCGCGCACCACGAAACACATCTCGTCTTGCGAGCACTATTCGATGCGATCATTGGTTGATTGGGACGTATGTAGGGACGTATGTACGTCTATGTACGTACGATACTGTACACTCAAGTTCGATGCGATCATTAGTCGATTGAGGCGTATGTACAAGTAGTATATACACAAACGTCTAGCCTATCAAAAGTCATACCACTCGTCAGCGAACCCGCCGCCCCCTCCAGGCGACATCGGCCGCCACTCTTCCACGACCTCCTCCTCAGTGTCCCCAGCAGCGACGGCACAGCGCATGCTGGGCATTGCCATCCCGCCGAGATCTCGCTCGCTCGCCGCTTCCTCGCCTTCCCCAATCCCATTCTCATCCCCGTCCCAGTCCTCTTCGACGTGCTCGGAACCGCCGACGCCACTCTCGTAGTCGAAAGGGTCCTCCGCGAGATGCTGCGCGAGGTCGACGTCGAGGTCCGCGTCGGGGTCCAGCAGCCTCGCGAGCGCGTCCATGTCAATCTTTTTCGATCCCCGCGTCCCACCCCTGCCCGCGTCGGAGGACTCAAGGCCAGCAACGTCCAGTTCTCGCTCGTCTCGCTTCCGCTTCTTCCCTCGCGCTCTCGACCCCAAGCCTTCTTCGGGATCGGGGTCGGGATCGGGGTCGCAGTCCCAGCCCATGGCGATGCGCACGGCTTCGGCCTCCTCGGGGGAGCGCATGAGCCCCGCGAGCTCACCATCGGCGAAGAGCTCGTCGTCGGCGATGTGCTGCTCGTCCGTGCCCCGCGCGCGGAGGCGAGCAGCTGCAGGCGCGTCGGCGCGCGCAAGAACGCGTGCGGGAGCGCAGCCGCGTCTGCAGTGAGCAGGTGTGTGAGCAGATCGGGCGCGCGGTTTGAATCGGTGTGGGAAGGCGACGGAGGAGACGGGGAAGGGAGGGCTGCTGACAGCGGTCTCAGGAGAAACTGTGACGCGTCGAGCACAGACTTGGGGTGGCGTATCTTCGTCTTCGCTCTCTTTGCGGGGTGCGACGGGACGCTATCGTCGGTCACCGATGGGGTGCGGGACGACTGCCTGCTGCATAACGTGCTGCTGCCCTGCTCGGTGCCGTCCCACTCGTCCTCGGCCGCGTCCGCATCTTTCTCGTCTATATCGAGCTGCAGTAAAGGTCGGCCACCGCCCTCGATGCGTTTGCGCCATAGCTCGTCTTGGAACTGTACGACGTCCTTCAGCCCGCGGGCGACGACGACGCGCTTGGCGACTTTGGACCGTCCCGCGCCTTCCTTGCCTTTTGCTTTCTTCCGATGGTGTCCGTCCAGCCAGGGAACGTCGCGTATCCATTCTTCCACGATATCGTATATTTGCTTGTATCGCTGCATGACCACACCCTTCCCCGCTCCGAAACGGGCACCAAGCGCTTGAGCGAACACTCCAGCATTTGGTAAGGACGAGGCCAGCTCGGCCTCGATCGCGAGCATGAACAGGGCGCATGCCGTTGGCGGGGTTGGAAGATGGGCGAGGGTGGCGTTACGCGCGAGAAGAGCAGACAACGCGCTTGCAGTACACGTAATGCTCGCAAGGTGAGAGTTGAGAGGACAAAGGACCTTCGCGAGTTGTGCGGGGAGAGGGGGTGTTGCCTCGGAACTCGAGCCGTCCAGCAAGGACACTAGGTGCGTGCGAAGCATCGGCAGATGAATCGTTGGCTCAGCCAGCGACAAGTTCAAGCAAAGGATTTCCACAACTTTCATGAATGCGCGCGAGAGCGCTGTCGGCGACTCGTCGAGTAGGTACTATGAGGAGACACAGCGGCACGTCAACACATGCTCATACACCCTGGGATAGCTGAGATACGAGCCAAAAACGGGTCATAAGGGGATGACACTCACTGCAATATCCCGAATAGCATCGCTCTTATGCGACTCGCGCAGGGCAATAGCGAGGGCTGCGCCGGCCGTAAGTTTGGCTTTGCGGCCCCAGCGGTACTGCCCGACACGCATGGCCTGGTCGAAGATGCCCTGAGCGCGAGGCGTCACCCCGGGGTTTGACAGGCGGACTGCAAGGGTACGGATGAATTCGTGCATGGCAATCTGGGTGCCGTGCTCAGCGGCCGCAGGTTGACCAAGCAAACAGGAGACCCACGTACCAGGTTTCTACGGTTTCGAGCCTCCTTCTCCTGTCCTGCTAGCACCCGCCCATTCCTGCCGTGCAAGGTACGCGCGCCCGACGCGTCCAGGTGCACTGGATATTCCCGCCCAGAAGTGTCCGCATACTCGTGGTGCGAGACGAGGACGCTCTGAGTAGGGTCGGCCAGGGTCCCGCATTGTGCGCAGATGGCTGAGCCAACGTCTTGGTCCCAGACGGTATTTGCGCCACATTCCTCACATCTTCCGCTCATCCCATATGGCCCTTCCCAGCCCGACAAGAGGTATCGGAAACAAGAGAAGACAACCCTAGCGAGGAGAGAACGGTTGGTGGTGGAGGAGAGGCAAGATGCGCTCGCAGTGTCGCTCGCGCGCTTCTTACGTTCAAGTTGTGTGACGCGCTGTGACAACATGTGACGACAGGGCAGATGCGTCGAGCGCTTATAGGCAACGATGGCCTCTGACTCGGACAACGACCGCAAAATCCAGCTTCGCGTCTCCAACCAGAAAGCGTATGTCTGGGATGTGGAAGGTATGCAACGCGCGTATGGCATGCGCGAACTTATAGCTAATCTGGAGCGAGAAGGACAGATATCGCCACATTGCGCGCGAAACACCACATTTGCGGCGTCCTAACCGGGACGCTGCCTCACCTGTCGCAGCAGAATGTATTCCTCGGACTGCCGCTTGTCCTGCTGCCGGAGGAGGTCGTCTTGCTGATGGAGAAGCGTGCGTTTGAACACCTTATCGCGTACTGTCCACCTCCATTCATCCCGCTCCAGGACTCGCCGTCATGGTCGACGATCCCAACGCGCACCTAGCCCCGTCTTCCGACGCGCTCGCGAGTTGGAACTTGGAGAGAGACGCGTCGGCGAGGCACCAAATGCTAGCAGCGGAGGCTGAGAGGTCGTCGGAGAAGGCCGCAAAGCTTTCCATGTCGGAGGAGGCGATCCGGAAGCGCAAGGAGCGCGAGGCAAAGAAAGCCGCAGCTGCGCGCGCGAAGGCCCTTGCGGAAGGTCTTCTCGTTGACGAGATCTCTACTCCATCCCCGCAACATCTGTTGCTGTAGCAGAGGACCGACCATCTACTCCCAATAAAGCGCCGCCTCCCCCCTTCACTGTCACAGTCCCAGCTAGTTCGTCCGACTTGGCGTGGTACGCACCTGGTCCAGCAGCCGTGTACACCACCCTCGAAGCCACGCGCGACGCAAATGTATGGGTCTACCCAACGACTTCGTTTGAACGCGCGAAATGCCGTGTCTTCCGGGATCTATGGCAAAAGGGCAATTATATGGGCGGTGGCATCCGATTCGGAGGAGACTTCTTGGTCTATCCCGGTGCGTTGTGTTTGTGACTGTGCGGGCTGTGTCTTATATGTCTATTCAAGGTGATCCATTACGATACCATTCGCACTTCGTCGCCTCGGTGATAGAATCCCCGCGTGCGCCGCTCATGCCTATGGAGATCGTCGCGCACGGCCGCCTAGGGACCGCAACCAAAAAGTCGCACCTGTTCTGCGAATGGGACGAGGGAACACAGGAGGTGACATACTTCTCTGTGGAATGGGCCGGATTTGGTTGAAGACGTCCGTGGGTGCTGCTTGTTGGAACACAGATACCTTCGTATGTACATGTGATGTGAATGCGTGCAATACATGGTCGAGTGCGCCTACGCCTCCAACGTAGCACATTACCGATTCCGTATACGTTTAGGGTCACTACTTACAAGTTCCGCAGGGAGCTTGCTCCGTCATCCCTCTCGTCTAGTCCTGCATCTGGAACTTCTTAAGCTCAAACAGTGTTCCCTTCTCCACGCGCCTGGCAAAGGTGGGCCGATGAGTGTATCTCTCCTGAAGGCCTGAAAATGAATGGTTATTGATAGACTAGATGGTCAACTCTAGACATTCAGTGGGATGTTGTTCAATCGCTCCCATCACGAGCTAGATCGAGTGTCTCGATACCAAATAGCCCAGAACAAGTGGTTATGGTCATGATTGGGCGGCTTAGATGTGGTAACCTCACGCTTCGAAGATAAGTGGTAATCGCAGGGCTCATGAAGCTGATTCGAATATCTTCATTGAGGCCTGTAATCATTTCAATCACTTCGCTTCCTGTCACAGCACATCGGGCATGCAGGGCGATGGTAAAAATAACCGTATATTGGGGCATCATCATATTCGATACAGAGCATATGTGCATGATATATGGATCCGGTTCAGAAGTATATGGGGGCGTATAGTACTTTCATGTATAGCTACGCGGCGTAACCAAAGTCCGTTCATAAGTCAGCCTGCAGAGAATACAATCAGCTGGACAGGCGAGTCGTTCTCGTTTCCGTTCCCCTGAGGGAAAGCGAAGGTACCGTCCGGAGCACCCTGTGCCTCGCCCACACGCACCTCCCGCAACACCCCCGGCGCGCCCCGCCACCTCTCCGTGACCATCCTGATCATCCCGCGCTCGATGTCCGTGTGCCACGCGAAGCCGCGCATCTCCAGCCTCTCGAGTGCAGGACAGAACGCGAGCCTGAATGCGTCTGCTCCCCCGGGGCCCGTCGGCGCGGCCGTGCCTTCCGCGAGCGTGTCCAGCAGCGAGACAGCCGTCGGCACGTTGGGCTCGCGCAGGCGCAGCGTCTTCACGGCTGGGAGGTACCGTAGGAGGTCGGGCCACTTGGTGAAGCCCCGTTCTTGCGCGCCGCAGGCGCTGTTGACGACGAGCACCTCGACCCCGGAGGCGTCGAAGGGGAGCTCGCCCTGCGGGACGGCGTCGAGCAGCCGGTCCGCGCCGCGGACGGCGATGTCGACGTCCGGCACGAGATGCTGCTCCGTGCTGTTGCTGCTCCGCGAGCCGCGGATGGACGCTGTCTGCGTCGTGGCGTCCCATGTGAGCTCGAGCCGGCGGATGCCCGTCGCACAGGGGAGGTCGGCGAGGTCGGGCAAGACGAAGTCCTCGTCGAGCATGCTGTCGACCTCGATGCGGAGGACAGCGGGCTCCGGAAGACTGATATGGGACACGAGGAGGTCGCTGTCGGAGATCGGTTGCGTGTCTAGCAGGAACTCGCGGAGCGATGGTAGGTTAACCACCCGGTCGGCGCTGACTTGGTCCTCGTCGCCCCAGAGATGGTAGCCATGGATGGTGAGGATCTGAAGGTTCGTGCAGAGGTCGAGGATGTCCAGGATTGCGGGTAGCGGGATGGAAGTGTTGCGCAAATGGAGCTCCACCATCCCACTGGTGAACGCCGAGGTGGTTGAGAGGGCAACGTTGTCGAGATCGAGACAGCGTAAGCTGGGGGTGTGTCCTGCAAAGACGGAAGGAATGACCAGACGGTCCACGCTGACGCGTGTCGAGTGGATGCTTAGGGAGTGGAGGTTTGGGGCCGCGACGTTCAACTTGCAGAAAAAGTCCGCGATAACCAGAGCGTTCGAGTGACGAACATGGATGGACTCGATACGATGGGAATGCGGCGCGAGGGCGTCGACCACCGCGTCGACGTCGCATTTGGCATCTTGCAGGACGATGTGGAGGCCTCGGTTACGGCTCCTCTCCGCGGAGGCCCTCGCGAGAGTAGGGTTGTTGGCGCGGATGCGCGTCCAAAAGTTCGCGTTACCAGTAGCAACCCGGCGCCACCATCGACAAGTTGCGACGGCGTTGCAAAAATCCTGTCCTGGAGGTCCACAGGGCTTGAGGAGGTAGGAGAAGACCTCGCAGATGATCTCCGGCGGAAAACAGCCGTAACGTTTCAACATATTCTCCATCTCCCTCATATCTGCAATATTCAGTTGCAAAAGGTGTACGCGTTCGAGGTCCTGTGCGCAAAGGGCCTCGAGGGATTGACACACCGCCTCCGGGGAGTGATGCTCGGTTGGTGAAGGACGACCGGTGCCAGCGTTCGCCTGCTTCTGAAGAAAGGTGGTGGCAATCGACAGGTGTGTATCGCGCCAGGCGTCCATGTCGAGCTGGAAGGAGAGATAGAAATGGTGGTAGAAGGTTGAGTTCACAGCCGCCAGAGACGCACCCGTTATAAGGGCCTGCACGTGTGGACGGTTTAAGCGGAGAACCACAATGCGGCCCCCGTGACGGCCGCAGCGTCCATTGTAAAGGTGGCCAGTCGCTTTGGGGGCCGTACTTAGCGGCCGCTTATATGGCCACGATGTGTACAATGCCCTATTCTTTATGTGGCCAAGTTGGACTTGAATCAATTGTGCTCATGGGGGACTGGGATACAATGACTGGTGTTTGATCACTCATCCTCCTGGTTTGGTCTGTCCTGATGGCCAGCGTATAGAGCATCTTGCTACTCTAGCATCGAGAATGTTGATCATAGGTCCATTCAGCTAGATATACTGAAGTAGAAGGCTAAGCTGTTTTCTGCGACGGATTGAGGCGAGCGCTGTTGACGTTACTGAGTCAAATCATCGACATATTCTATAAAGTCTATTCACGCGTACCTCTATGAGATTGTCGATAGGATTGTCGGATGAGAGAGAGCGTACGAAGGCGTACGATCGCGAGGTGCCAAGACTGGTTATGGCGAGAGGGTATGATGGAAGCGCTGAGTTCTGCGAGCCGAATGAGCGGATCAGGTTGGCCGGAGATGTCCAGGGTAGATGCCACTGTTACCGAGTGTTACCGCCGCGGCCGGCTCGAGTAGCGCTTGTGATGGGCGTACCTTGCAATGAACGATCATTTCGAACAAGTCTGGACAAGAGTTGATGTTGTCTGTGAGTCCACAAGTTCGCGCCTCCAGCTCACGTCGCTCACAGGCAGCAAAGATCCGGCGTGCGCAATGCCGCTGATGAATCACACAACTGTCGAGCTCAGACCGAGTCCTGCGCACAGATCTCGCGCGCGCACGCGGGGAGCCTTTGTACCGGGCTCGCGGGTAGCTGTGCCTCGCCAACCATCATCAAAATTTGAGAGCGACAGAATCAAGAGCCGGATGCGAGAGGGTGCTGGATATGGACGTCTCGTCCGCTACGGTCTGCTGATTCCGCGCGCCCCGCTCCCCCTTTCTCTCTGGGTTGACCCTCATCTCCATTTCCCACTTAGACTAGGCCCACGTCCACGTCCGCTGTACCCCTCCGACGATCGCTACCATATATCATCTATTCGCCCTCGAGCCCACCCACGCTCCTTTCGCACCCTCATCATCTCCCACTCAGTCAACGCACGGCCTCGGACGACTGCCAGCTAAGCAAAGTACCTCCCCGCAGCACCCGCCCTTCGTTCATGGCACCCAAGCTAGCCCACGCATCCGAGACAGCAGGCTTATTCTATCCGCGCCTCGGCGTGTCCTCGCCCTTCGACGCTCGCCACGACTTCGTCACCTCGCCAGTCTTCTCCCCGCTCGTGCTCGCGCTCGTCCGCCTCACGCTCGGCACGTACGCGCTCGTCGTCCTCCTCTACCATCTCATCTACGAGGCCGTCAAGACACACGATGTCGATGGGTGCGTCGATCCGCTTCCGCGCCACGGGCACGCACGCGCCCACTAAGGCACACGTCCTTCCCTCCGAGCGGCACGCTGAAATGAATGGAAACCCAGGTTCTTCTCGTACTTCACCCACCTCTCCTACATCGGCCTGATTGCGTACCTGTACGCGTCGGGCGTCCAGACCCTCGTGTATGCCGTGACGCGGAGAAAGAGCTACCCACTGCAGCGCTGGCCGCGTCCTCTGCAGTTCCTCCACTACCTGCTGTACTCGACCATAACCACCTACCGTGAGTGCTCCCGATCCCTCGCTCGCTCGTCGGAAAGGCTAACCAAAGGCCGACCTCCAGCCATTGTGGTCACCGTGATATTCTGGGCCCTGTTGGCAGATGCAGAGACTCTCTCAACGAAGTTTAATGGTGTGTGCACCCATCACTCTCATCGTCCGAGGCTGCCGGTAGTGACTTTCTGCCACTGTTAGCATTCACCAATATTTCCGAGCACATGATGAACACCGTGTTCGCCGTCGTCGAAGTCACGCTCACGAACGCCAGCCCAAGTCCATGGCTCCATCTCCCTATCTGTGTGTTCATGCTTGCATGCTATCTCGGCGTCGCGTACATCACCAATGCCACGCAGGGCTTCTACAGTGCGTCACATGGTCCCCTTTGCCCGAGTTAACTAAACCCTGACCGACTTTATCCGGCAGCCTACTCTTTCCTAGATCCCGAGAAGCAAGATGCGAAGCTCGCAGGCTACATCGTCGGAATTGCCGCAGCTGAATGTCTCGCATTCTTGCTCGTCCGCGGACTGACCTGGCTGCGGATGAAGCTCTCGAAGCGCAACTCAAGCACACTACCCGATGGGACCGAGGACGGCCGGCCCAGTGAAGAGTGGGAAGAGGTTGAGCGACCCACGTCGTCCATCGCGCATGCAGTCTAACACAGCTCGCGTCTGCAAACGCTCTGAGCTAACTGCAAGACCGCACGCAAACTTACGAGCAGGAGTAGTCTCGGGACACTGCTGCACGACGATCCAACGACACATGAAAAGTGGAGGCGGAACAGTGGGACGGTGGGACCACCTGTGGATCTGTGAATAGATTACTTGGATGCACAGCGCGCTGCCACTGCTGGTCGGTCATGCCCTGGGGTGTATGTACAACATTTCTTGTTTTGGGCCTATGTAATGGGAAATGCATAGACGGTCTTCCGGATTTTCTACTCGGCGGATGTGTGGCATGCCGAGCCGATGGGCATACGGAGATCTGCAACACACCTTCTGACCTGCGCCGCCAACGGTTGCTGTCCCATATCCAGCCGGATCGTCCCAGACAGACCAGTCTCGTCGGCGGGGTTTAATATTGCACACGAGCTGCTTGTCGGTTGACAGTTTTTATGAAAGACGGACGTCGACATGTCGGCAGCGAGCTTCTCCGAGGGTGCGTGTGAAGCGTCAGCGAGCACACTAGAAGCCGGGCTTTCTGAGAGAATTCACCCGACAGATCTGGGAGGAGTGGAGAACAAGGCAGGGATGGCGAATGAGAAGCCGGGGAAAGACGTGAAGCTCGACTCGGAGGAGATCTGGATCATGCGTGGCCTGGACGAGCGTGACTTTGTGCCTGAGGCCCAGTATAAATGCCGCTGAGTGCTCCAAGACCGGGCCCAGCGCTGTCCACGAGCGATGATTGTGAGGTGGCAGAAGGGGAGGGTGTTGGAGGACGAGAGGGAGAGGAGAGAGGGAGGCAGAGGGGGGAGGCCCGATAGGCATGAGTCGATGGCCCGAGTGGGCAAGCAGAGCAGCTCGCGCCTGCGCACAACGCCCTTTGCCACTCTCCACGCTCCTCGCGCCGCCCCCCTCGCTGCCTCTCCTCTCCTGTCCGTTTTCCGGCCTTCTTCGCGACTTCTCGCACATCCTACCGCACCTCTGCGCACGCACGGCCCCCCAGGAGCGGCGGAGAGACGCGGATAAAGCGTCGTCGCAGGCAGATCTGCTTGCCGGGTGCGCACTACGAACGACTATAGCGGCCGTGCTGTCAGGCTTCGAGCCCCGCGCGGACTGGGACGCACCGGCGTGCAAACGCTGCTCCACGAGATCGCCAACGCAAGCAGTCGTCCATTCCGGGCGCGAGCGAGCCGAGCGGCGGCAAGAAAACGAGAGGGAGCGAACCCGAGAGCCAAGTAGTAATAGGGAGTGCGGCGTGCTGGGATGCCATGCCGGCCTTCGACCCAGTCCGCGATGCTGTCCTCAACTCTCCCGTAGCCTCCTCACTCCCACTCCCCCACTCCGCGCGCATGCTCCCCGACGCTGCCCCCGCAAAGTCCCCACACCCGACGCCGTCCGCCCACCCCCGTTACGCCCACCCCTCCGGTATGTCCATCGTCACCTCCCCCACATCCATCACCCCGTCCCCGTCCGATGCTAGCCTAGGAGCAGCTCTTGTCAGTCCCCTCACCCGTCGTGCCACGGATCTGTCGATGCTCCTCAATTCCGACCCTCCAGCCATGGACACGCCGTTGTTCACCCCTACCACCCCTAGAGCACACGTACCAATCTCCCAGCTGCTCATACCTCAGTCAGATGACGGCCCCGAGGTCGAACAGCTCTCCTCCTTCACCCCGCTCCGACGACGGTCCTCCGCCACTGTATCAGAAGCTTCGGTAGGCGCAACGCGGGAGGCGCGCGAAACCTCGTATTTCAGCCATGCTGGTAGCATAACCGCGCGGTCATCTTTCTCATCGGCGGCAGCACCGCATACTGGGCCGTCCGAGACGATGATCTCGAACAGGTCGACGCAGCGTGAGCCGTTCGGACTCGCATTGCCAGGGGCTCCAGGTGCGGTCGCACCCGTGATGGCCAGCTCGTCGTTCGCGTTTCCATCAAGCTCAGGGTCCCGGCCTTCGACGGCGGTGTCGATCAGCTCAGGAGCTCCCACCTCGAGGCCGTCTACCGCAGGCCAGCCGCCTAGCGCGAGTTCGAGCACAAGTCCCGCGCCCACATCCATGCCACCTCCGGCACAGGCGCCACAACGCTCCCCGGTTGTGCCAACTCCTTCCCTTCCTACCGCTTCCATGGCCATGGCGCCTCCACCGTCCCAGCGTGGTGCGCACCCGGCCTCTCCGAGCAAGCCAGACCCGTCAGCCGCCAGCATGCACCCGCCTGCACCTGCACCCGTCACTGCACCGGTGACCACACCCACACTCACTCCAACCGGCTCAACTGCCACCCCCGCCCCCCAGAGACCACCACGACAGAGGACAAGCTCAGGGAACAGTAGTTCTCAGAAGGCCCCGTCTTCCCTCCCACCACCTTCCTCCAGCCTTCCGCCAAAACCCATGCCTCCCCCGTCGCCACCGCCCTCTCAGTTGAGGCGCAGTGCTATCCCGTACGCCCCGCGGCGTATCACGCCAGCGGGCTCCGTCCTGGTCCCGCTCTCCCCTGCGGAAATGGAGCGGTACAGGAACTACACGGGAGGGGTGGGCACGATGATCCTTCGCAAGCAGAAGCGTGTCGAAAACCTACTTGGAGACGGGCCCGGCAAGCGCGACCGCGAGCCGTCCGAGTCCGAGGAGGGCCCGCGGAAGAAGCGGCGCACAAGCGATGTCGCGGCCGTCGTCGAGCACTGTGCGTCCTCCTCCCTCTCCCGTTCCCACTGACGTCATCGTTTTTGTCCTCTCTGCACGGTCGGTCTAACTCCCTGATAATACCAGACAACGCCCGGCCAGACGTAGGCGTCGCGCAGAGGCAGGACTCGCCCATCATCGGCCTCAAGAGCTTTAACAACTGGGTCAAGAGCGTCCTCATCACCCGCTTCGCCCACCCCGCGCTCGCGGCCTCGCCCACCGCGCAGCGCAGGGGCAACCGCATGCGCGGCCGGGTGCTCGACATGGGCTGTGGGAAGGGCGGCGATCTCACCAAATGGGCCAAGGCGAGTGTGGCTGAATACGTCGGCCTCGGTGCGTCTCTGTCCCCTCTCCGCCCGCCCCGAGGCCCTTCTCACGCTGACCTGCCCTGACAGACATTGCCGCGGTGTCCATCGAACAGGCACAGGCGCGGCACGCGACCTCGCGGGGCGCCCGGTTCACCGCGTCGTTCTTCGCGCTCGACTGCTACGAGCACAAGCTCTCGGACGCGCTCCCGCCGCCGCTGCTCGCGACGCAGTTCGACGTGGTCTCGATGCAGTTCTGCATGCACTACGCGTTTGAGAGCGAGGCCAAGGCGCGGACGATGCTCGAGAACGTCGCGACGTGGCTGCGGCCGTCCGGCATGTTCATCGGGACGATCCCGAACGCGAAACAGCTCATGTGCGTGCATGACCGTGCCGAAGGGGCGATCACCACTGACTGGCACGCTCCGTGATGCTGATTGGATCATCTTCCTCCAGGGACCACCTCGACGCGCTCCCGCCGGACGCTGACGACCTCACCTGGGGCAACAGCGTGTACAAGATCCGCTTCGAGGACCGGCAGAACCGCCCGGTGTTCGGCCACCGCTACTGGTTCTACCTCCAGGACGCGGTAGACGACGTGCCGGAGTACGTCGTGCACTGGGACAATTTCGTGCAGTACGTCTCCCAGCGTTCCCATATGATAACGCCAGCTGACGGCCCCGGCCCCTGTACCTTTGTTATGTGGCAGTCTGGCCTCGGAGTACGGCCTGGAGCTCGTGTACAAGAAGGAGTTCCACCACATATTCGAGGAGCACCAGGACCACCCCGAGTTCGCGCCGCTGCTCCAGCGTATGCACGTCGTCGACGCGAACGGCGAGAGCGCGATGGACGAGGACCAGTGGGAAGCCGCGAGTACGTCCGCCCCCACATCTGCGTGTCTTCTCCCCGCACCGACGTCTGATCTCTTTGCCTGCAGACGTCTACGTCGGGTTCGCCTTTGAAAAGGTCTAATCGCGCTCGCCGACGTATAAGTATATACATATATACACATACCTTGGCCCGCTTTCCTCCCTGCCCTGCGCTCCACTCGCACACCCCGCGTCCTCCGTGTCTGCGCTCTACCCTAACCTAATGCCTAACGCTCCACGCCTCCCGCACTTGATTTTGCTCACTTCTCCGTCCGTCTGCTGTTATCTCCCGTCTCGCAACTGCATCCGCCGGGCGTCCGTCCGTCTTCCGGGTCCCATAAGTACCGCCGTCTGTCTGTACATGTCCGTGTATCAACTACAGCTTGTTTTTTTTTTCGCCTTCCCTCCCCTGCATGCTGCGTTCGCGTTCGCCCGATCGTTAGATGTATAAAGCTCTAGTTGTGTCGAGGATCGAGATCTGGACCGGGGTATATGCCACAGCGGAACTGGTGCAGAACGTAAGGCCGCGTAACCGCCAGAGGCGCGGCTGGGCGAAGACAGGAGGGTTGCGACTTGCGGCCGGCGTGGACTGAAGTGCAACGTCTGAAGATATGAATATGAATTACTGTATCCATCACACTGAGAATCCGATGTATGGTCACGGTATTACACGGTTGCGACTGCGACATGCTCCATGTTCAAATGGCTGAGCTCCGGCATCGTTGAATCTCGCTGTGCCCATTCCGACTCCGAGTCGAATTATATGATGCCATTTGAGGACACTGCCTGGGACTGCGACTGTACAGGGAGTCCATTGTCCGATGTCAAGCTGTAAGATGGTCACCTTCAACTGTCCTCAGAGCCCCAGTCATCGTCTGATTCTTTGTCTAATATCGGAAAACTCCGGTGACCCTTATGAAGTAGAAGATATATTATAGCCCTGATAAGACCCTTATGAGGGCTATAAATAACCTTGCTAGCCAGAAAATGCCTTATAAGCCCTTATAAGGGCTTTATAAGGCCCATGATGTTTTTTGTTTTCTCATAAGGGAGTCTTACAAGGCTCATAATGTTTCTTGTTTTCTCATAAGGGAGTCATAAGGGTCACCGGAGTTTTCCGACATGATTCTTCCTCATGCTCTCCCCACCTCCTTCATCAGTTCTGTTCCGCCAAGGATGCGCTTATGCTTGTCTCAGAGTTGCGCCCGCATCGGTCGCTATAGGTATCTTCTAAGTTTTCGTGCACCGCCGAAGTGAATGAGCGAAACTCTTCGGTCCCAAAAGTTAGCGGCTCTCTAACTCAAGACGGAACCAAATCGAAATGGGCTATCAGCCTGCCGCTGCATACTCTTCCACCACCTGCACCCGTACAAATCATGTCCGTCATATTCACTCCAGCTGCATCCTCATTCTCGACCATCACGATACACTTCGCAGTACCTGTCGTACACTCTGCCGTCGCCTCGAGCACTCCCCAACTTCCAGGGTTCATCCCGATCCTGACTTTCAACTCTTTATTATTCCACCGCAACTTTGACTCTCTCGTCAAGGTGGAAGATCCCTTTGCTCTCAATCATACTCCCATCAACGTCTGGTCCTCCAAGCACGGTCGGGCAGGGATGGGCCAGATGGGCCATCTGGTCGAGATGGCTTTTGCAGTCATGGGCGCGACGTTCCAACAAGGCGACCGAGTGGTTATTCTCAACAGCAAGTCCGACTCTCCCCATACCGCAGACTCCATCCCCCTCGAGCACCCTATCACCCGGGAGGATGGCCAACCGACCGCGAAGGATATATTCGTCTATGTCATCAACGACACAGGTATCATCTTCCTCTGCTTACCCGTCGTCTTGCCATGGCATTGATAGCAGCTCCTAACATATATAGACCCGTCACATGGCTGTGGAATTTACCCCATCTACATCAAAGATGCTAAACCTGGAAGAGCGAAATCGGACCTCCCCAAGGGTACCAGTCAGGCCACAAACCGCTTCAGCTCCACTACGAAGTCTGAGTTGCTAGCGCGAGACTCCGCCAGGTTCGACTTCCCCTCACGGGGTGTGAAGCCGCCCTACCAATGCGCGCATATAATCCCCGCATGTCGTTGTGAAATGGTGAGCATCGTGCAAAGTGCATGCTCGCTCAGACCCCTGAACTCCGCAACCCTAATCTAGATATGCCTGAACCTGCTGCGAAACCGTAGCAAAAAACGGCAGAGCTTCGCCATCACGTCGGTGCAAAACGGGTTGTGCCTTCCGACTGCTCTGCATCGTCACTACGACGAGAATTATCTTGGCTTTCTTCCAGTCAGTCTCACAATCCATTGCTGTACGTGCAGCAAGTACTGATACCGTGGAGCAGGTCCCCAACCACATGATGGACCATAACGGTGACATGCGGACGATGATCTGTGTGGATCCTCAGGTAGAGGTTGATGCGCACAGTATCCGGCTCCTCCTCCCTGTAACCTACGGCTATCGCCGCTCACCAGAAGGCAACGCCGCCGCGACGTTCCCCATCGGTATCCCTTTGCCGTCCTCGACAAACCCGCTTTCGAATCGCTCCAGCAGCAATGAAGACGTCTTGTGGACGGCCGTCCATTACCGATATGGGAGCTACCTAGTCAGCATCTTCGGGACCGAAGAGTTTCGCGCGTTCGCTGCGGCGGTGCACGAGAAGTTGGAGAACCACTACAGTGATCGTGGACGCGACTGTGAGACGACAGCGAGTGCCTCCTGGGCCCAAGACGAGTCCGCTGATGAAGAAGAAAGCGATGATTCGGACGTGGAATCACCACACGGCCTGAACGAGGAAGTACCACTCGCGGAACAAGTGAAACAGCACGCCGGTGTTGATCAGTTTCCGCTCCCTGTGCCAACCATCGCCTTTGACGGTCGTCTTCTGCGCAGCATCTCTGAGAGACGTTTCCGTGAGCGGATTGTCGAGTGGCTTCAGGGCATCACACCCTGATGTTGGACATCGGACGTATCATGTCGTACTACTCGCAGCTGCGTAGTATATCTCCCTCGAAGGACACCAGTATCTCATTACACGCCACACAGACACTTCCTGAGAGCTTATGTGTTTGAATTACTTGTATTATACAACTCTTCGGATGTACAGCTACAGACTGTTGAACGCTGTTTGAACGACTTCGACTTCGACCTCGTCCGCGACTTGTCTTGCTTTCAGTTGCCGCTGGCGGCGAATGTTTTGAATGTCGACGACAAACCACCAGCCGAAGCTCCGCCTTCTTGTAGACAGCGGATGTACCTTCATTGGACACGGTCTCTCGCCGAAGGACTTCCGGATCATCAGCCTTCCTCTACTGAAACTGTGAGGGACGTCTCCATTCGCTTGTGCATGCATCTTTCCCAGATTGGCCGCACACATGTGGTATGGGCCCGGCCACGGGGAGCCGCGGCGGCGCAAGGTTCGCGGGTAAGCTAGCGGTATGGGTGCGTGTGTGCGCGTCGCGGAGATGACCATCTAAGTCGTTCGCTTCCGCGATCGTACTCGTGCGTGTGTCAGCTGTGCATGCGTCGGGTGCGTCGGTGCCAATAAGTAAGCTTGTCGTCATCCTGAAACACGGCCAGGTGCGAGGGCACGCGGAGAAGGGCAGGCGGCCGCGGACCGTATACGTACTGTCCTGGTCCAAGTACTTTCGAGTCCGACGCCACAGTGACCACAGGCTTTGCAATAATATAATATATGTGCGGGCGGTGGGAGCTTGGGCAGTATATAGACGTGTGGATTTACCATGCATGCGAGGAATGCTACGAGACTTTACGAGAGACTTTCGGGACGGAAGAGCAGTTGCTGTTCGGTGTGTGTGGGGTGTGTGCTGTGGACGGGGTTGGGAGGATTCGAGGAGAGTGAGGGGTGGGGATAGCTATGTCCATGAACGAGAACGCAAATTCAATCAAGTACAAGTCCGGAGTGACGCCGACGCCTGCAGTACCGGTCCCCACCTTGCGCCTCAAACGCAGCAGGGGCGGGAGAAGGACCCGGAGAGACGAACGGGCGTACAAGGATGAAAGTAAGAAAGTGAGAAAGTGGGGTGCAGGAGACCCGCGGGGAGGGAAAACACGTAGGCGATAGATAAACGCAATCACGATCAAAGTAGAAGGACAAAAACCGGACGGTGGATACGGACGAATGAGGAACGGAGAGGATACAGGAAGAGAGAATAGAGCAGAGGCTAGACACGACAGATCAGGTTACCGGCCGTTGGTTGACCGTCCGTATAGACGTACATACATGTTGACAAATTGTGTGGAAGATGGGACGCGGGCGAGGTGGAGGGAGGAAAGTGGGCGGGGGAGAGGACGCTGAGGATGAGATCGATGACTTGAAAGGGCTGCATATGGGCGATAACGGAGAGATTGCGCGGGGAACATCCGAGTACACAGCTTGGGACGCGAGCAGCAAACGGACCTATATCAAAGTCGAAAGCTCCACCGACGCTCGTAGCTGGTGTGCGGACAAACAAAGCGTGGAAACGGCACGAAACGGCGCGACGCGATCCACGAGCGACCAAACAGGGGCTTGACATGGTTTTTATTGGGTTTTCTGACTGAAGGAGTCTCACGCCTCGGGCTCACTCACCCAAGACCGACTCAAGTGCGTGAGCAGATGGCCTGCCATAGAGCGGAGCGACGAAGAGCGTGGCAGAGGAGAGGACCAAGGCGACGAGAGAGAGAGCTGAGCGCGTTGGCGCACGGGACATAACGAGCGGCATCAACGAGAGGCGTTCCATAGGGCATAGTGGGGCTTGCGGAGGGATTCATGTCCTTGCGCGCGGGGCGTGAAGGAGTCTTCCATAAGTGCTACAATATCAGGAGCGTGTGTGACATTCTTCTCAGGGGTTTCTGTTGCCACTTGTATGGCAGTGTGGAATCTGGTGGAGGGTTGGAGGAGATCGACGGAGAACGCTGTGACCACTCCTTAGTAGCCCATCGCCATGCGCATGGGGCCGTAGGTCTCTGCTCGCGCGAGGGGCGCACGCCCGATCTTCTTGCCTTTGAACACCACACCCTTGCTGGGCGGCGGGCAGGGACTGTCGCCGATGTCGGTATCGTCTCCGTCGCTCTCTTGCCCTCCGCTGCCGTCTTCCTGGAGCGTGTGCAGCCCGCCGCGCCTGGTGCGCGCAGCGTTCGCAGCTGCAAAGAGGCCGGTGGGGCCGCCGCTCGGCGCCGTGTTGCGCTTGGGTGCGATGCCCTGGACCTGCTGCACTGCTGACGTCATAGAGAGCATTTTGCCCTCTCCGTACGCGTAGGACTTGGTACGACCAAACTTGCCCTTCCTGAACTGGTCCAAGTCCTCGCGGCGCGAGGCCGCATAGTTGGGGTCATCCATGCGCACGTAAGCCTGCGGCTGGCACCGGATACCCGATTCCGAGTAGTACTGCGAGTACCCACCCTCGAGGATGTACACCTCCGGGTAATGAACTCGAGGGTAGACGTGGTTGTTCATGGCCCTATCCTTGGAACGAAGATGCTTAGCGCTGGAGGTTGTCCGCGGTCAGTGCCCTTACGCTCAACAGAAGGGGGCACGAGGGAACTTACAAAGTCGGGGCTCTCTTAACGCTGAACTCACAGTGGAACACAAGGATCGTCTTCTTGCTGGCATCGCCACTCGTGGATGGCTGAGGCTTCGTCGCGGACATGCCGAGGAGGAACTCTTCGACACCCGCAGTAGTGTTGATGTTGATGGCGCCCGGGATGTGGCCCCCGTGATACTCGTAGTCGAACCTACAATCAATGATATGGAACGTCTCCAGCTGAGAGGTGTAGACGCCGTCGAGCAAATCGTTCAGCTATACAATATCCCATCAGCGTCCGACCATTCATTTTCGACATGAACTCAAGCACGAACTGTCGTGGGGTTGATTCTCATCAGACCGTCCTCGCGCACGCGGTGGCACGGGAGGATCTTCCCGTGCGATTCGTTGTCGCCGAAGCCGCCCAACCCAGGCGCGGCGTTGAGGTACTTGCTTCGCGGGGTGTCACGGTCGGCGACAATCTTCATCCGGTCTTCGCGCTCCTCGCTCCGGCGCAAGCCACGTCCCGACGCAATGATCTCTGTGTCGCGTTTCATCAGCGCTGTCGCGCCAGTAAGAGGACGGAAGTCGTCTGTCCCGTCGCAACGACGGATGGTCTTGACTTGCTGGCGCCTAGCGTAGGCTTGCGCCGGGGAGCTCATGTCCGGATCATGGTCGAAGCTCGACTCGCTTGAGAAGCTCTGGTCTAGCAAGTTGGGTGGTAACATAGCAGAGAAAGCGCGGCGGACCGGGGGAAGGCGGTGGTGCACCTCTTCGCTTTGCTCCTTGTCTTCCACGTTGGTCATGACGGGATACGCGGTCTGTGGAAGGGGCGAGCTCGACATTGGACCTTCACCTGGGGCAATCATTGCGCTGAGGGCAGGGCGACGAGGACGCTTCTTGTTCGCGTTCAGTGCAAGCGTAGCAGGCATACCAAGACCAAGACTAGCGGGCTTCTTCTGGTTGGCGAGTAACGAACTGCTCGGCATACGCTCAAGCTTGTGCACAGAAGGCGAAGGTTGCGCGGGCGATGAAGAGTATCCATGATCCTCATCGTCAAAGAGGTGCTGATGGCTGCGTCGGAGACTCAAACTCTTCCGGTCGGGAGACGAAGAACGGCGCTTCTTGGGGAACGGTTGGCACGGACTCTCCGTGAAGCCAGAGATACCCGAGATGTTCGCGGCCTCTTCAAGTCCATTTGCGTCCCTGGGGGGCGAGGCGACGTCGTAGAAGAGATTGTTGAATGTGGACACCGTGGGCGCAGCAGACAGCGGCACAGGTGTCCCGAACGAGGAGGGACCACCAAAGTTGAACGCGGTGATTGTCGGGGCGGCAGACAGAGGTTGCGAATCAGGCGCCGAGGATGATGGAGCGAAGTTGAACGAAGTATCGATGTCCATACGGTCCGAGGGGGACGAAGGAATATCCAGTGGCTGGCGTTCATCGTCAGCAGGGGCTCATTCATGCAATGCCAGGCACGCGTCGACTAACCTGACTGAAGGAGTTCTCGTCTTGCTGAGGACGCGCCGAAGCAAGCCACTCTGTGGGCAAAGCTGCGCGTTGCAGACGCTTACCACTGCTGGTGCCGGTACCCGACTTCGAGATCGAGTATTGAGGACTTGACTCGTGGCCGTTGCTCATGTCGCGGCCGAACAACCTCGTCGCGCTGGTAGTGGCTGCACGCGGCCTTCCCATGATCGCCTTCTGGTTAGAGGTCTGAACGATGGGAGATGGCTCCAATCGAGGAGGGGGGATGGGAGAGATGTCCATGGGGACGTAGTTCGGGTTCTCCTCTGGCGTGAGAGGCTGGGACTCTCTTGCAGGCGAGTTCAGAGACATGGTCGACGCGAACGAGAGTTCGAGGTCCAGATCGACGTCAGGGACGGTGAACTGGAAGTTCTCATTACGGGGCGTGGCATCGCGTTTCGTGCTCTTGCCGCCGAGGAAGGACGGAACGGCTAGGTGGGTGTTGAACTTGGAATTACCGAATAGAGACATGCGGAATTGACGGTGAAGGACTCGTGTCTTGAGGTCCGGAGGGTTTCTCTTCTGTTTCTTGGTTGGTCGTTGAGGAGTTTCTTGGTCTGAGTCTGGAAAGAGTCGTCGTCGAAGGGGAGGAGGCATGAGGAGGAATGTACAGGTATGGTACAACAGCACGCAGCGATACAGTGGTCGTGGTTAGGGTCGTGGTCGATCGTTTGAATGGCGTACAGTGAGAGGAGAGACGAAGAACACCAGGCCAGGGACGTTGTGGTCGGAGGCAAGGTGGAGAGAGGAGAGGTGAGCGAGAGAAAGCAAGGTGTTATATGAACTGGAAAACGAACCAAAGACGGATCGGGCCAAAGACTCAGATGGCTCGGGGCGGCTTTGTGCACGGAGCTCGGCAACTGTGGGGGCGAGATGAGTATCGGCATGACAGGATTGATGGATAGCATGGACGGACGCTCTCGATCAATGCTATTGTCCGCTCTATGAGGGCGGCGCAGGGACCGAGGGATGCGGAGAAATTGTAGCGGATTGTCCGCCAGAAAAGGTAAACGCATGCGGGGTTGATGTCAGGACGGAAAGATCCTGCTATGCGAAAGTAACAAAGCAGGACGAGGTCTGTTCCTTTGACCGCTCTCTTGTTGCGGACTGGACCGCGGCTGACTCTCAACTGTCATGGACTCTGTTACGTCCCCTCGCAACGAAGAGCGTAACTTTGAGCTAGACAGCGGTCAAAGGAACGGGTGCGTCATGGGCTTTGGGACGCAGTACTGACATCAAGGACCTCGTCGCAGAAAGTACGCACGGCGAGTGCCTTGCACTACTACTCCTCTACCGCCAAGGAGGCGTCATGGCCAGCCCACAGATGGCAACCTGGCATCTCCCGCCGCATATTCTGACGTGCTGTCCTCCCGTCCACAAGGTTCTCCGCCGGCTGGATAACAAAGGAAGGGTGGAGGAGAGGAGACGGACCTTGAATCGAAGGAGTGTGAGACGGAGGAGGCCGCGCCTTCAGAAGGGACAAGAAAGGTCAGCAAAGAGACTCTCGGACAGCAAAGCGGAGTGCTGAAGCGGGCGGGATTCTCACGAGAAGTGAACAGGGAGGTCGGGCCAAACAGACGTATAGTCGATTGTGGGTCCACACCTTCCGGGCGCTGAGAGTCGTACCCGCGGTTCGCTCGTCCGGAGATGGGCGGTGAGCTCTTGAGGGGTATCTGGGAGGTGGTCGCCTGGAAAAAGAAGAGAAAAAAGAGGCGTCGCACGGAACAGACGGCCAGATATGTCGCAGCGGGAGAGTCGAGGACGGGGCCAAGCCGTATTAGTCGCCCGCCTTTGTTTGCGCGTTATTTGTCCCATGTTCGTATCCTGACGTAAGCCGCGACACGATCGTGTTGTCCGTGACCGCGTTTGCTTCAGGGCAGGCCTGTGCGCGTCCTGTTTGGCGCTCCCAGCTCCATCGTCCCTCCCAGTCCCTCCCTGGAGTTGCCACCTGTTTCCACTCAACCACCACGGCGTTGATTGTGAACCATCGTGACGCGTGTGCTGTCCTCACCGAAACGTCATACATGAGTATGCTCCTCACAAGTTCCGAGCCACGCAACTATAAGTATGACGGAAGTGGCTCTGCGCGACAGACTACCAATCGGCTGAAACATTAACTCGAAACCAGCATGGCAGCCACTACCACATTCGTGGGAAAAGTCCTCATCATTCTCTCCGACGCCAACCAGTTCGCGCTCAAAAAGCCAGACGGCTCCCTCTCTCACGAGGACACCGGTGTCTTCCTCACAGAGCTCGCAAAGCCGCTCGGACAGATCCTCGATGCAGGATACGAAGTAGTGGTATGTACTCATCTGTCGTGATTCCTTTGTCCCGACGGCTTATATTGCCTGCTTGACGTCGCAGTTTGCCTCACCCACCGGGAAGACTCCGAGCGTAGACCCGCTCTCCGAGTCCCTCTTAGTCTACTTCGGAAAATGGTGGGAGAAGCGCAAAGACCAAGAGCTTCTTCGTCGCACGGACATCGAGGTCGGCTTCCGCTCGCCTCGCCCGTTCAGCTCCATTTCAGACGAGGAGCTCAGGTCCTTCGACGGCGTCTTCATACCAGGCGGACACGCCCCCATCTCTGACCTTGGCGACAATCCGGAGCTGGGCCGGATCCTTTGTCACTTCCACAACGAGCACAAGGCGACCGGTAAGCATCCTCCCCGGATTATAGTCTACTTTTTCGGTGAGCCGAGGGCACCACTCGCGGACCACGCGATGCAAGCTCGTTGCCTCCCAAGCGCGATGTCTCGCTTCGCCGACCAGCCCGACCGCCGAGATTCAAACCTTCCCTTAGCTTGACGTTTCATTTCTAATTGTCTCACCCACAGCTGTCATCTGCCACGGGCCGTACGCGCTCCTCTCGACCAAGTTCGCGCCCAACTCGGCGGGCTTCGCGTACAAAGGCTACAAGCTGACCTCTTGGTCCGACGCCGAAGAGAAGCTTGTCGAGAAGATGAAAGGTGGCGAGGTCCCGAGCAAAGTGGAGACCACTTTGAGGGAGGAGGGTGCCGAGATGCTCACCGGTATGGGCAAGAAGATGGGCGGCATTACCGTTGACCGTGAAGTCGTGTCGGGCGCGAACCCTATGGCTGCGAACGCGCTTGGCACGAAGTTTGTGGAAATGCTGAAGGCGCACTGAGTGACAAGTTCGTAACGCAAGGAATGTACATCCCGGCCATGTATCGATAGCAAACCCATATTATGAATTTCCGTGCGGCATCTACTTCTCAAGGCACGTCGCTTCGCGCTGTTATCTAATCCTGCGGGAAGGCGTTCCTCTTCTTCAGGATCTCCTTGTAGTGTTCGAGGTCCTCGCAAATCTCGTTGAAGCTTCCCAGGGGTTAGCGGAGCTCGACCGTGATACGAATCACTTACAAGACGAATACGGGCTGTAGGTTATCATGGTGGTACTTCGGGTACTTCTCTGCGATCGTCTTGGTGAGCTCGTCAAACACAATCTGCGGCTTCGAGTCAACACATGTACAAGCTCCGACGATCGGCAGAGGGAAACCTACCGAATAACCTGCTTCATTCAGATGCAGGCCATCCGTCAGAAATCGGCTCAGTTCCTTCTCAACCCTCCCAGCAGCATCGTAGATCTTCGTCCAAACATCCACCAGGGCCACCCCCTCCTTCGCTGCTACTTCCTTGGCAGCCTCTGCATATGTCCGCGTTACTTCGAACTCCCTATCTCTCGGGCCGGGAGGGTCCTTGGACGCCTGCCGCGCCGCCCATTGGTCCGCATTCACAGGTGGGGGCGTCATGATGACCACACGAGTCTCGGGCGAGTACCGCGGGGATTCGGGAGACGACACATGCCAGATCAGTTTGGAGAGGTTCGCTTTGAAGCGGTCGAGCGGGACGTGCTGGTCGCGCACGGGGAGGGCCGCGTCGTTTGCCCCGAACCAGATCACGAGCAGGCGCACTTTCGGGACGTGCTGCTGCTCGTGCTGCGTTGCAAAGCACTGACATGCGTGCCATGTCAGGATCGGCCAGCAGAAGTTCCCTATCCCTTGGCAAGAGGCTCTCGCACCTGCTCGAAAACGGGCAGTATCCAGTCGGTATTATACCCGCTGAACCCGCGGTTGATCACATCCATCTTGCGGTTGTAGACGTCTGCGCGTGTGTTCAATCAGAGGTGAATGTGGCAAGGTTGCTGATTGCAATCGGCGTGGTTAGTGCAGTGTGCACGGACGTACGTGCAAGCCTGGCGGCGAATCCGTTCAACTCGAAACCACCCTGCGTTAGCGAGTCGCCGAGCAGCATGATCGCATCTTGTACGTAGGCTGCCATGGTGATATAAAGACTTATCGAGAGTTGAACAGGGATTACTGAGTAGGTACACTCAATCGTCTGGTGAGGCCTGAGGCCAAAATTGGCAGCCGCGGGAAGGAGATATGGGAGGTCGGGCCGGCTGCCGATGCAGGAACAAGCGCTGGAGATCCGATCGTTGCCACGTGGGTGAATTCGACCACGCGAGCGCGGCGAGCGCCGGCGAGACTCCGCGAGACTTGAGTGCGCTGGCCTCGCGCAGCTCAACTCTCTTCGTGCTCCTCTCTTGTCCCTAGGTCTATGCTGCGAGCTCAGTGTACGCTCTGAAATAAAACTCCGTGTCTGCGCGGCGTAGTACAATGGCGCAGGAACAAGCCATTCGACCGCGCGCACTTCCCAATCTCCTCCTCTTTACACTCATCCCAACCGCGTCCTGGTTTCTCCTCCGTCCGCTGATCGACCCTGCACCACCTTTGCCCGCACTGCATGCCTCTGTTGGGTTCTCAATACTTGCGTTCTTGGGGTCTCTATATCTCGTCCCAGCGCTTGGCCAGACATTCATACGCGCGAACCTGAAAGGCAGAGACCTGCTGAAGACCTACGACACGCCGATGTAAGCCGGTTTCACTATACGAGGGTGCATGGTCTCACGTTCACGTAGCCCAGAGAGTCAAGGGCTTGTCTGCGCCTCGATATACATCATCCTCCTTATCCTATTTATCCCATACGCGTTCGCAGACTCTGTCACCACCCGCTATGACACGGAAAGGAGGTCGCGCGAGGGACTAGTGGCGGACGAGTTTCCTGATAACTTGGTGAGTACTTTTCATCAGCTATGACGCGTATCACCCATGCAAGCATTCCTGGGCCGTTCCAAGCTAGCAGTGTACCTATCGTCTCTCCTCTCTCTCCTCATAGCGACAATGCTTGGGTTCCTGGACGACGTCTTCGACATCCGGTGGCGGCACAAGCTTCCTATCCCGATCATCGCCTCTATCCCACTGCTCATCGTCTACTACTCAGAACGCGGATCGACCGACGTCGTAGTGCCTCTCCCACTACGGTGGCTTCTAGGAACACTCGTCAATCTTGGTATGTTTCAAATCACCTTTCGCGCGACAGACACCTCTCATGCTTCGCTCAGGCCCACTCTACTATCTATACATGTCTTGTCTATCCACCTTCTGCCTCAACGCAATCAACGTCCTCGCTGGTATCAATGGCTCAGAGGTCTCCCAGGCGGTAGTCATCGCCGCCTCCATCATTCTCAACGACCTGCTGTTCTTGCCCTGGCCTTTTGGTTTTCGCATTCCGCTCCCCTTGCACGTCACAGACGGTCTCAAGGTCGGCGGTGCCTGGAGCGCAGGAATGGCGTATGGAAGCCGTATCCTCGTCGAACGCCATCTGTTCAGCCTCTACTTCATGCTCCCGTTATTGGGCGTGTGTCTCGGCTTCATGTATCACAACTGGTAGGCTTTCACTCAGAATCTGGAGAGCTACCACCTCATCAAATGGACAGGTACCCTGCCCGTGCATTCCCCGGTGACACATTATGCTACGTCACTGGGATGGCTTTCGCGGTTGTCGGCATTCAGGCGCACTACTCCAAAACACTACTCCTGTTCTTCCTGCCACAAATCTTCAACTTCGTGCTGTCCTGCCCGCAGCTCTTTGGCCTAGTCCCATGTCCAAGGCATCGCGTCCCGCGGTGGGTGCTCATCCATCTCCCTCCCGCATGGCCTTTCTGAATCGCTTTCTTTTACCACGCAGGTTCGACCCAGACACGCAGGTTCTGCATCCCTCACGAGCGGAGTACAAGGAGAAGCCCCCGACAGCGCTAGCCACGTTGGTGCTCCGAGTGTTCGCCGCACTGGGCTTCGTCGACCTCGAGCTGGACGAGAAGACGGGGACGATCACCTCGAGCACGAACCTGACGATCTTGAACGTCTTTCTGCTCCGCTTTGGCCCGATGCGGGAAGACAGCCTCACCCAAGTGCTGATCGCGACGCAGGTGCGTACCAGTTCTGCACTCTTCCTTGCCTCTGCGCTCGGCGCGTGAGAACGTTATGAGGTGACATGCTGCTGATGACGCGCGCCTCTGTTCCAGGTTTGTGGAAGCTTGCTTGCGTTCTTCGTGAGATACGGCCTTGCCGGGCTCGTGTACGACGGGAACAGGCGATAGCGTACGGATTTACTGCATGTGCCACTTGTACCACTGGGCCAATTGAGAAATCTCGTAAGGCAAGTGTGATTGGTGGCACATGTCCATGTTGGATAAGTATGTCCTGCTCGGCGAGGACCGCAGTCGTCTCGACTCACGATGTCCCTATGTGGTCAGTATCAATGTAGCTCTTCAGTGTCGGCGTGTGATGATGCTGCCATACTCGTTCAACAGCTGCATCAAGTATGGTCTCAGTCTTTAACCCAACTGCCCGCTGAGCGAATTCATCTACTTACTACAATCGACCAGTCCTGCGCTTTCAGTCACGGGAGTCTATACTTGCGCCGGGTCGCGACCGAACGATCTACGTAAGGAGTTCACGGTATACCTGCTATCCACCAGCATTCATGTTGGGTATGGCACAAAGAAGGCTAGTAGACTTTACGGCTCAGAGATCTCCCTCTTGCAAGACCTAGTAGGCACGCTGAAACCATGCCACTCACTCACTCTCCATGATATTCGCCACTCTCTCGACACCCAGCGCGCTGAGCGGCGTGCAATAATACGTCGCATCGAGCAAGAGACCACCTGTCTCAACTCCATCCACAACATCTTTTTCCCTCCAGCTGCCCGCCTCGCACCGGAGATTCTCTACGAGATCTTATCCTACCTATATCACCCCGACCCGCCACCACGAAAGAAGAACGACTTCCTAAACGCTTCGGCCACCTGCAAGCGGTGGCGTACCGTGGCTCGCAGCATATCGCAGTAACTGGTCACGAATCAATATGAACATACCTTCCCTCATGCAGGCGTGGATGGAGAGATCCCGAGACCGGCTGCTATCTCTTGTCCTGCTTGAGGACTCTCGTCCCGATCCCTCCATGATGACCGACATCTGCATACCACATGCGCATCACATCAAAACGCTCCAAGTCACTTATCCCCTGTCCGAGGTCATTGACTGGTTCTTCCGGACCATGTCAATCGCCGCTCCCAACCTCGAGATCCTTCATATCGACAATCAAAGCGAGAAACCCTGGACATCCCTCTTGTCTTCACTGGCCATACCCCTTCCTTGCGGTACTTATACTTGCAGAACGTCACGCTGCGCGCACGGACGACTCCTGCTCAACTAGTCGTGCTTCAGATGGAAGACTCCCTCCCTCTCCTTCCCGATTTGCTCGATTTCCTGTCGCAATGCCCCAAGCTCCAGTTCCTCATTCTCAGCGGAACTGTGTTGAACTATACAGTCGAAGTGGCCCCCGAGCGAATGGTCGACATGCCCTCGCTCCGGCGGGTTACCGTGATCTCGCTCCCAGTCTCGACGAGCGACGCCCTGCTGTCGCGGCTTGTCCTCCCGGACCGGGCCGTGCTGCACATCGTCGTCGCCGACAACGAAGACGTTCGTCATCAGGCTCGGGGTCCAGGACAGCGTAGAGCCGGGTCGCTGGCTCCACATTCCTCGGCCGTCTGCCCAATGCGAAGGCGCTGCGCGTGATGGAGGCCAACACGCGCACGATGGCGTCGCTCTTGAGGACTCTGACCTTGCGGCAGGGTGTGCCGGCGGACGCGGGGGCAATGTGCAAGGCTCGTTCGAAGTGTGTCCGGCACTCGGGACGCTGGAGCTGTTTGACTTCACGTGGGATGAGGACGTTCTGGACGCGATGGTCACGATGGATAAGGACAGGGCCTGGAGCTCGGACGCGAATTTGAAGGAAGTGCATGCGTTTGATGCTCAAGGTTACGGTATATAGTATACCGAACCTTCCCACCGGACCCATCGGTGTGGAGGACGTTCTTTTGCTGGTGCAGATGACTGTCGAATCTCAGTAGATTGAAGGTACTCCATGATGTACTCCATGAGCTCGAGGAAATTTACTTTGCACATGCAGTGAGCTGTAATGCACTTGACCTTCTAGATGATCATCTCCGTGCCGCTCCCATTACAGGTAGCTTCTAGGAACACTCGTCAAACTTGGTATGTTTCAAGTCTCCATTCGCGCGGCAAACACCTCTCATGCTTCGCTCAGGCCCACTCTACTACTATCTATACATGTGGTTGTGGCAGCATACAACGGCTCGATTCCACATGAACTGTGCAGTATATTGTTCTGAGATAACGGAGCATTGAGTCCATAGATAGAGCGCTGCAGGTAAGTCTTGCTACGCAGTCGTAGTCCGACCGATTGTCTTCCCGCTTCCCTGCGATGCGTTCTTGCATCACTCGGGCGGGAATTACCGCTTATTCGAAGGTGATTCTATGGAGGACCTTCGCCGCCTCACAAGTGAGGTCTCTATGAGCATAACCGTATATACCTGGTCAGCAAAGCCTATCTACTACGACGCAACGAAGTCAACTTACACTTTTGGCATATCACTGCTCCACACTCCCTGATGTACAGCCGGTACGTACAGGTGGTTGATCTGAGCGGATGTCAAAACCAGTGCCCGCTTCATGCGAATGATCTACTCACCAGCTCGTGCAGAGCTAGATACTTCGGTCGGCTCTCGTATTGAGGGAAGGGGTCTTCTCCACAACTACACACCGGCCGCCCAGAGCGCACCAACGCGTCCAGCTCTGCCTGTGTGATGTCTTCGTCCGCGCCGATCGCCTCAAGTAAGCGCGGTATGACGTGGATGTTCTCGGTATCAGTGCGGGCGAACCTGTACCAGGGAGTGTCCGGGTGGGGTGTCTGCCAGTGCTCCAGGAAGCCGATATAAGAGTAGTGTTCTTGGTGGTCGTAGGTCATGCAGCAAAAGAGAGCATAAGGGCTGCTCAGCAACGCCAAGTCGGCGTCAGGGTTTTCCGGGGCTGCGCCCATGTACAGATGTGGGAGCCTGAGCCCATTTCCACTTTGGCCTTCTCCCTCCAGTAGCGCGGACAGCTTGGGAGGGAGCCCGCCCATTGCCCACCTTGAGCAACTCTGGCGGAAGATAGCTGCCAGGGTCGCTCTGGCCGTGATGCGACGCTTTTCCGCCTCGGTACGGATCGCGCCTTCGATGGCTTTGAATTGTTCCTCACTGATCGGGGCGGTCGGTTCCTCCGAGGTCAGCAAGGTGTCCATGGAAGGGAGCGAGAGCGCATCCCTGGAGTTCGGCATAGTGCGTTTATCCAGATCGTGGTCGCTATCCGTTTTGAGGAATGTCTCATAGTGGCAACAGAGCTCCACACGCCTCTTGTCCCACCTCTGGTAGTGCGCGATCTCCTCCCTCCGTTCACGCTCCTTCTCCAAAATGGCAACCATCTTCGGCCGTATAGCGTTCCAGACTGTAACAGATGATATGAGCAGGCGTGTAGCACCTCATAGTAGGCACACAGACTTCGCGGCGTGAGCTTGCGCGGCTGGTTCAACATTTGGAACCATTCGTGATCATATGCCTCGGGATAGTCCTTGGGCTCGTATCCAAGCTCACGAAGCTTCTCTTCGATGCTGAGATGGAAAATGAGCAATGTCCCGTGCGGAGAACAACATTTAGAACACTCACGCAGTGCCTCGTTCGCTTCCCGCCTCCGCACTGACCGCTTCTTTCTTGGAGAGCCATTTTCCGTACCAAGTGATGGTAACTCTTCGAAACTACGTCATGAGTTATAATCTGTTTGAGTGAAACAAGAAACCATGGCATGCTCACGTTCAGTCGTTCCAATGTGAATTTTTTACGCTCCTCAATGAATTTCTCCAGCGTGTTCTCATCACCCAAAGCAGGCGTGATCTGCCGAAACTGCTCGACCACCTCGACGAAGTCGGGCTCGTAGAACGTCGCGGTTGGGCTTTGGTTCACAGCTTCCAAGTGAACGCCCCATCGGTCTGCCGCAAAACAAACAATGAGCTTCGTGATTACAAGGGCAGCGCGACCACTGACCGAGGTTGTCACGATTAGCCACCGGAAGCATGTTGGCGATCAGCTTTATGGTTTCCTTGTCTTTATGAATACTGTAGCCCATGTCTTTGGCGATCCTATTGCCTTTCTTTACACTAAGCACAATGTCAGCATGGTTAACGTTGAGACACGTACAAAGAGTACCGCCGTACGTACTTGGCTGCCCAGCATCCACGGCAAAGTCTCGCACGGCCTGCGTAGTGCACGTTCACCGCGCGTCCCGCACCGCACAGCTAATATCAGTGTAAGCGACGGAGTGCAGCAGGCGATGTCATCGACTTACCATGCAGAATCGTTCGAAGAGGAGGTACGCGTATTCGGGCTCGCTGACATACTCGGGAGGATCGGGAGGAGGCGGACTGATGTTCTTGCGCGCGGCGATCCACATATGACGAGAGGCGCGTGAGAGCAGCATCGTTCGCAGATGTCGAGAGGTGCGAGCAAGCTGCAAGATGTCCACAGGGTAGAGGTGCGAGGTGATCTATAGGGTTGGCAGGATCAGCGCCGACTTTGTGTTTTTTTGCAGCGTTCACGAACCTCGAAAAACACGTCCATTGGGACGTTGAGTAGCTCTGTGAGCTTTCCGACATTGCGGCCCGTAGGCTTCTTCCCTTTCGTATTCACATCCTTGGCCTGGACTCGGCAAGACTGGTTAGAGCGAACTCGGACGCCGCCGCTAACCAGCGCGGCGACTCTAGCTCAGGCTGGGAGTGGCTGGACATGTGCGGCACTCACCTGCCCTTTCCCCATGATGAATGTTGCGTTGTGTAGAGTAGAGTGTTCTGATGAGTCATGGGTCCTGTCGCTGCTTATATACTTCGCGCTTCGGCTGCGGCGGTGACAGTCCGCAACAGAGGTACTGCAATGCCACGTGTTATCTTGTGATCAATACCTTGCCCAATGTGAAATTATGAACCAATTCCCGTAGTTCCGCAGACCCCTTCAGGGACGAAAGAGATCGCGCCCCCCCCGATGACAAGGTCGAACCTACATAGTACACCTGGTAGCGATGCTATTGTTCTCGAGTTGTTCTGCAGACTGGCTCAGACTTGAACGAAAAACTCGGCAACCACACGGTCGCTGCGCCCATTTACCGATGTAACATGTAAATCAGGGCATACTTATGTAAGGCGGAGACTTCAAATTGAAGTGGTATGTGCAGAAACGCCCGCGTTCCGTAGTACGCATTGCTTGGTTGTGTGATAACTCCATGTTCATCCCCGAAGTCAACGGACCCTCCCACTCACTCCATCCAGCGGTGGTATTCAACTAGTACTGACGAGACAGATGAACCAGAGCAAGACGAGGATGAGAGAATTGAGGACAATCATTGCTATGCGATTCCAGCAGCTCAGCACCAGCTTCACCTCCACCCTCTCGATGCGGGCAATCATCTGTCTCGTCAATGACACAGATGAACTAGTGCATATCAGCAATGAAGGGAGATGACGTACCAGAGTATGCGATGCCATTTGGGTTCTTGCTCCTCAACACCCAGCTTCACCTTCACCTGCTCGATCAGGTCCGGGTCCAAGGGCACAGTCATGTTTGCACGCGTGCCATTGTCCCTCAGGATGAATATCCAAGGAGGGTAGGTATCGCTGTTGTCTACGGGCAACATTCGATTCCGGACGCGGGGGAGCTCTGGGATTGCGAAGTAGATGATCAGTGGCACCAATCTTGGGACGGTCAGCTTTGACGCTTCTAGCTCGCGTTCGAACTCGTCCGGAGGAAGTTTGAAGACCTCGTCAGCATCTTCCGACAGCTGGAGCAGGTAATGGGCCCAGCGACGGCGACACTCGTTGTCGAGGATGAAGCCGAATGCGGCGGTGGGTCGAGGGCCGGGACGACGGACGGGTGGTGAGACAACGTTGTCCAAGTACGCAAGGCACGCGTCGAAGAAAGATTTTTCCTTGTTGTGATACAAGGCGAGCGAGTTGGTAGGCGATTGCAGAGAGGATGCCATTGGTGCGGAATGGATGGAGGAGACTGAAGAGGCTCACTCAGACTGACGTTCAGCTTAATGGTTGGAGTTACGTAAGCATGCTCCTGTGACATGAGTGACTGTTTTGGGTAAGTTTCGGTATGGGTTGACCTCATGATCGGTGCACATTCTCAACGTATCTGACTCGCAATTGTTGTCTTATTATCCGATGAGCATCGACGGCCATGCTCAGGGATGCTGATGTTTTCACAGACCTTACTTATATAGGATGACTCTTGCTCATGCCTTCGTAGCTTGACTCGGAACTGCCGCATCGAGGCTACTACTATGCCTGCTGGATCCTCCTGCTCCTCCTCGTCTCATCCAACCGGAAAATCTTCCGCCATACACAACATCTATGCGGGTCTGTCACGGCCTCGCAGCAGCCTGTTCCACTGTCATGAACCCAAGGAACTTGGAAGTTGACTACTACCACTGTGCGCCCCAGAGTTCGCGATCACGTCCGAATAACAAGGTGAAAAGTCCGTTTCACCAAGATAGTTGGGACTAAGTTGGGGATAGGAAATGTAGTAGGGAAAACATACACTCACCAATTGATCATTTATCATGGGGGAAGTCCACTTGCATCTCCCTTGCGGACATCAGGCGCCCAAGCGCTCAATCCCGGGCTTGATCTCGACTGTTCCGGGTCCCCTCATGACCGTTGCTGGCTTGACTCTCACTGTACTCACTGAGGACTCTGCATTGCTCCAACATTGCTCTACTTAGCTCTCTCTCCCACTTGCGTCTGGTTTCTCTTCGCTCTACGTCGTCTACTGGGCCTGCTCCGTACTGGCGACATCCTTCAAGTTGCTTGGCATCTGCTGTTCCTGGGATCACTCGAGCTGAACGCGGCCTTCTCTTCTGTGGTGCTCGCTGTGGTCGTCGGTTGGTGCCCCTCCAGTGGAGTCTGGACCTAGGACTCGTGTGTACTCTACTGCAGCTGGCCTCTACTTGATATCGCCTGGCTGGCTGCTGACAGTCTTCCATGGGGCTCGCAAAGCTGCAACCGTTGGTGTAGAGCAACAGAGATGATCGGGGCACGGCCGTGACCCGGGTGTATCCCGTCTGGTGAGTTGCTCTCCCCAAGTCAAGTCCATGGCGGCTCCACTGAGCTCATCTGCAAGAACGTGTTCGTCATCAATCACGTCTCCGGCACCGTCGCCATGGGCAAGGAGGGCGATTCCAAGGACATGCTCAACCACGACCTCAACGTCAAGGGCCTCAAGGGCCTCCACGTCGTCGACGCGACTGCCTTCGTGTACGTGCCCTTTGCCTCTCTGCCGTGTCGAGTGGGTGGGCGCTGACGGACACTTTGTAGATGCATCCAGCCGGTCATCCCCGCCGCGCACACCATGGTGCCCACGTACATCTGGTGTACATCCTCGCCGAGCGTGCTGCGGACTGTTATGTATACCCAACCTCTGCTCAACAAGGCTGCCGGTGCCTCATCCGCTGCAGCGGCAGCTGGCAGGGATCTACCAGGTCGACTGGGGTTTCGAGCGGCTGGGAGTCCATCTATACATCTATATACCATGTACATCCCATCCCGTGTGTACTCCACATGTAACGTATATCGAGCGGGCCGAATGACCATCCTCCTCCTCCACAATACCCCTTATGCTAGCCTGAGAATCCACATCCGCACGCAGTGAAAGGCGCAATGCCTACGAATACGGTTGAATAAAGTGTGTATTCGCCCCGGCAGCATATACGAGGACCCCGGAACCGCTCCTACCGCCCGTAACTTCATAGTGAGTTATTGCAAAGTCTCGTTGAACCTGAGCATGTTATCACCACTCGGTGAACGACTGAGGCGCCCGGATTCTGGGGACCATCAACATCAAAGATCTTTGTTGTCACGTATTATTCCCGAAGAACTGCTGGGTGAAGTTCACTCAGAGCAGGGCGCACAGTGTACAACCCATACAACTGCACATACGCCGAAATATGTGACTCCTTCGCGTTCGATGGGATCCTCACGGTTTGCCAACAGTATGATATCCAACTTAGTAAGGCCACTCTCGACCTTGCCAACATTCCTCCCCTTGCCTTTGACGCGGCGAACGAGCCTCCTCCTCCTCCCTCTCCCCGGGGCCCCTTCGCCGCCTCTACATACATGCACAGCCTGACGGGCCGATCGCTGCTCCCTCCGAAGCAGGAGCATCATAGCAGAACGTCGAGGTTCCAGCGCCGAGTGGATCTGACGCAGAAGGGAATACTGCCAGTCAGTGCATTGTTTCACCGAAATATATATTGGTCCGTGGCACTAATCTCGTATGATATCAAGCTCGACCTCAGCGCGTTCGGCGAGCTGCGCCAAGATCCTTGACTGATTACATCATAACCGACGCCGCTCGAGAGAACTTGAATCCGAGCCAAGAGCTCACATCCGAAGAGCTAGATATGGCTCTTGTGAATCTGTCCAATCGCCAAGCAAGGGTTGATAGTTTCGAGGATGATCCCTCAGGCCTCAGGTTCGTCCATTCATCACTATCCATGCATGACAGAGTGTGCACTCTTTGTCTCAACTGTTATACGGCACAGATGCTGCGTCAGCAGACACCTCGTTCACAACTATTGCGACAGTGCCCGATGATGAGGGCGAGAACTACTTTCCAGATCTCGTTGTCTGTCATACACATACCCTTGAGATGAAGCAACCAGCTGCGGAAGATGATAAATTGTTCGGCTGAGAACATCGGAGGGGAATCAAGATCTCTCATCACTGCTTTCCTATCATCATCGAAATCAAACCTGCCCCTCGCCGCGGACTGCGGGGTCAAGAGAAGGATCAGAGGGCAGCCGCCTTGTTAGCCGATGCAGAAGAGGACCTGTACGCATACATAAACACTTACTTCCTCCGAGACCAGCTTGCGGCCTCTGTAATCGCGGTATCCGCTGCAGGCCCGTATTGGCGATGGATGACAGTAAATCGACGTGGACTGGGGGCTCCGAATACAAAGCGGACCCACGAAAGGGCCTTCGCCGAAAGGTTCGCTCTTCGGGAGGTGTTTGAACTAGGGACGGAGAAGTCCGATGAAGAGCTCACGAGGTTGCGCAACGATGCATTGATCCCTCTCATGAACACTCACCAGAGATACGCCTCGACCGCAGTTCCCAATCCGCCACGTTGAAGTGTGTGTATATACATGTATCAGTTGTTGCACGATATATATATCCCTGGATGGTGCACTCAAGTCTCGTGTTTCTTTCGCCGTGATATCCAAAGCCTCGCACGCACGCCTTACTCGCCTGCGAGTCTCCGTAGACGACCCGATGGAGTACGCATTCCGACGACCTGTCTCCCGCTAAAGCAAGTCTGTCTTCTTTGCAAAACCCTGGGTTTGGCACAACATCAATGACGAGCAATCGCGACGATGCGCACCGTGACAGCTCTGGCCATTCTCTCTATTTACGGTGGCTGGAAGAACTCCACTCCGAGATCGCCGCGCCTTGGGTACACTGGGGAAATCTGATCCAAGTAAGCCCGAGAAACCCAGAGTGGAAGCACAACAAGGGCTGTCTCCAGGATGGAGATTGTAAGCCTTCCTACTCTCGGGTCGATCGACTACATAAAACTGAGGCCAACCGCTGCTCAGCCCTAGGCCCGAAGAACTCGAGCAACGCGACTAGCTTCAGACATCTTGCAAACACATGCATATCTGACTGTGGCAGATTGCCAAACAGCTCGATCCCCATAAACATACGTGTTGTACAAATTATTGGTCTGAGAGAGGTAGCAGAGCAAGTTCATAGGTAGAGCACTGAAGGCAAACTCTGCTACATAGTCGTAGTCTGACCAGAGTCTGACAGATCGTCTTTCCGCTTCCATGCAATGCAACGTTCTTGCATCACTCGAGCGGGACGCTATCAGCTACAGCTTATTCAAAGGTGATTCGATGGAGGATCTTCACCGCCTCGCAGGTGAGATCTCTATTCGCAGTGTGATATGCCACACCCTGTCAGCAAAGCCTACCTACGATGCAACTCGGAAGTGCACTCACGCTTCCGGCATATCACTGCTCCACACTCCTGGCTGTGCGGAGGGTACATGTAGATGTTTAATCTGAGCGAACGTCAGAAACCACCGCCCACTGCATCATGTCAACGAACCACGTACCAAATCGTGTAGAGCCAGATATTTCGGTCGGCTCTCGTATTGAGGCGAGGGGTCCTCTCCGCACGTACACACCGGCCGCCCAGACCGCACTACAGCGTCGAGGTCTGCCTGGGTGATATCTTCGTCCGCGCCGATCGCCTCGAGCACGCGCAGCATGACATGAACGTTGTCGGCGTTGCGGACGAGCATGCTCCAGGGGCGGTCCGAGTGAGCTACCTGCCAGTGCTCCAGGATTCCGATGTGAGAATAGTGCTCTCGCATGTGGTCATAGCCTATCATGCAAGAGAAGAGAGCGTAAGGGCTGTTTAGCAAGGCTAGGTCCGAGTCGGCATCCGGGTGTTCCGGTGCTCCTGGACCATCCATATACAGGTTCAGTCGGCCCGGGAACGCGGACACCTGTTCGCCTTTGCCTTTGCCCTCCAGGAGCGCGGATAGCTTGGAAGGTAGCTCGCCCCCCCATGCCCAGACTGCGCATTCCTCTCGGAAGATGGCCGCCATGTAAGCTCTGGCCTTAATGCGATACTTTTCCGCCTCAGCGCAGATCGCGCCTTCGACAGCTTTGAACTGTTCCTCAGTGATCGGGGCGGGAGGCTCCTCTGAGACTAACAAGGCGGCCATGCAAGGAAGCAAGAGCGCATACCTGGAGTTCGGCATAGTGCGTTTGTCCATATCGTGGTCGCGATCCGTTTGGAGGAATTTCTCGTAGTGGCGACGCAGTTCCGCGCGCCTCTTGTCCCACCTCTGGTAGCGCGCGACCTCCTCCCTCCGTTCACGCTCCTTCTCTAAGATGGCAACCATCTTCGGCCGTATGGCGTTCCAGACTGTGACAGATGATATGAGCAGCGTGTAGCACCTCATAGTAGGCACACAGACTTCGCGGCGTGAGCTTGCGCGGCTGGTTCACCATCTGGAACCATTCGTGGTCATAATCCTCGGGATAGTCCTTGGGCTCGTATCCAAGCTCACGAAGCTTCTCCTCGATGCTGAGATGGAAAGTGAGCAATGTCCCGTGCGGAAAATAACATTAGAAACACTCACGCGGTGCTTCGTTCACTTCCCGCCTCCGCGCCAACCGCTTCTTTCTTGGAGAGCCATTCTCCGTACCAAGTGATGGTAACTCTTCGAAACTACGTCATGAGTTAGGATATGTTCGAGTGAAAAAAGAAACCATGACATGCTCACGTTCAGTCGTTCCAGTGTAAATCGTTTACGCTCCTCGATGAACTTCTCCAGCGCGTTCTTATCACGCAAAGCAGGCGTGATCTGCCGAAACTGCTCGACCACCTCGACGAAGTCGGGCTCGTAGAACGTCGCGGTTGGGCTTTGGTTCACAGATTCCAAGTGAACACCCCATCGTTCTGCCGCAAAACAAACAATGAGCTTCGTGGTTACAAGGGCAGCGCGACCACTGACCGAGGTTGTCACGATTAGCTACTGGAAGCATGTTGGCGATCAGCTTTATGGTTTCCTTGTCTTTATGAATACTGTAGCCCATGTCTTTGGCGATCCTATTGCCTTTCTTTACACTAAGCACAATGTCAGCATGGTTAACGTTGGGACACGTACAAAGAGTGCCGCCGTACGTACTTGGCTGCCCAGCATCCACGGCAAAGTCTCGCACGGCCGGCGTAGTGCACGTTCACGGCGCGTCCCGCACCGCACAGCTAATATCAGTGTAAGCGACAGAGTGCAGCAGGCGATGTCATCGACTTACCATGCAGAATCGTTCGAAGAGGAGGTAGGCGTATTCTGGCTCGCTGACATACTCGGGAGGATCGGGAGGAGGCGGGCTGATGTTCTTGCGCGCCGCGATCCACATATGGCGAGAGGCACGTGAGAGCAGCATCGTGCGCAGCTGTCGAGAGGTGCGGGCAAGCTGCAAGATGTCCACAGGGTAGAGATGCGAGGCGATCTATAGGGTTGGCAGGGGACGAAATGACCCAAGTTAGGCTTTTTAGCGTCGCGTTCAATGTGATTGTTCAAACTTCAAACGTTCACGAACCTCGAAGAACACGTCCATTGGGACGTTGAGTAGCTCTGTGAGTTTTCCGACATTGCGGCCCATAGGTTTCTTCCCTTTCGTATTCACATCCTTGGCAGATACCTGGACTCGGACTGGTTAGAGGCAACTCCGAGTCGGACGCCGCCGTTGACCAGCTTGGCGACTCTGGCCCAGGCTGGGAGTGGCTGGAGATGTGCGAGCCCTCACCTGCCCTTTCGCCATGATATGTTGCGTTGTGTAGAGTAGAGTGTTCTGGTGACTCGTGTGTCCTGTCGCTGCTTATAAGTATACAAGTTTGCGTCGGCTGCGGCGGTGACAGTCCGCAACAGAGGTGGGGGTCGGGACCTGGGGCGCGCTTGACAAGCATCGCCCGTCATATGACTCCCGCCCCTCGGCGCCCCGCCGTCCCAAACGCGGTCCAACGTCGGCTTGCGTGGAAGATTTGAAATTTCACACTCGTATATGACTTGGGCCCGCCGCCGATCGCGAGTACTGTCATGACAGACCGACTTCAAAAACACACAAACGACGCACAGGGAAGTTCATCCATCAAAGACAAACTCTGGTCACCGGCAACTGACTCGGCTCATTTACGCTCGTTACGCTCCTGAGCCCGACGCAAGCCCGACGACCAGTAGGATCTTGTGATAAAGTTCTACTACTTACTAGTGATGATGGCTCAAGCCAAAGAATCCTTGCCAGCCTACGGGCGGAGCTCTTCTGGTCCTTTCACGCCGTCTGAACCGCACTAGATGCCACCGACGACCGTAGCAGCGTAGCGACCCGACTCACACGGCCATACAGATGATGAAGTTCTGTACGTCCCTCGGCGCTGCGAGTCACACCAGCACCTACTCCAGTATCCAGTTGTGCACTTGCCCAACCATTTTCTGAAGACACGATCGCGAGGTTCTTGGACGAGTCACCGACTAGATGCTGCCGGGAGGACTCGAGCTCTTACTATAAGGTACGCAAAACGAGAGGCTGCAGCTGAGGCTGGCAAGCGAGTGTAACTATTGCTGTTTCTGCCATGATATCCTCAATGACACTGGCAGTCTCCCCTCTCATCCAGACTAATAGTAACCTTGAACCAGCCTTGATGAACACGACAATAGTGCCTCAATGCCGCTGCCATCAAACTCCACGGTGACTGATGTACATTGCGCTCCTGATAAGGAACCCGACAGCAAGATAGAATACAACGTAGTGGGCGATATGTACAACGTCCATATCGCAGCATGGGGAGATGAGAACAAAGACCGCATCGACAACGAATGATGGGTATCGTTACCCGAACGGACAAAGGAAAGCCGACTTGGAGGATATAAAGACTCCTCGAAAGACCCTCCTTCACCCCATTACCTTTCACCCCTTCTCCAAGTTCGCAGAGTCACAGACTTCACTCCCCAGCTCAGTCATTGGGCTCCCCGCCTCTTCGGCGTTCCCCTGTCCGCCTCCACTCCCTTCCCCTTGTCCTTTCGAATCACCAGCGGCCGTGTCGGGAGTTGCGCACCGACCCTCGAGCCCGCGCGAGCCGCCGGACCTGAGCCTCTCCCCGCGGGAGTGCTCAGCGCAAGCTGCTCCTCCTGCCACGCCCTCGCGCGCTCCAAGTCAAAGTCGCCGATCTCAAGCCCGAACACTTCGACCGTCCGCTTCGGCCTCGCACCCCTGTGCGCCTTCGCCGCCGGTTCCTTGCTCGCACTGGCACTCAGGGCGGGGTTCGCCGCCGTCCTCGAGGCGCTGCCCCCCTCAATCTGCACCCTGTGCGACGCCGCGCGGTGCAACCCCGGGTCAGACACCTGCACAGCACGGGGCGCGGACGACTCCTTGACGTTCATGTTTGCCTGCAGCTTCGCGACCACGGACGGCGTCGCGACCGGCGCGGGCGGGATGAGCATCAGGGAGGAGCGGGGGGTCTCCGTGTACGCGCTCTCCGAGGACGCGTCCGGCGAGACGTCGTGCGGCACGCCGCGCGGGAGGGGCTTCACCTGGGGCAACAGCTCGGGCTTCGGGTACGACGACGGGTTTCCTCCGGTGAAGATAATGGAATTTGGTGGCACGGGGAGCTCTCCCTTCGGTTCCGGCTTGGGCGGTGGTAACGTGCGAGGCGAGAGTGTCCGCTGGGGCCTCAGGCTGCGCTCTGCCTCCCGACGTGCCTCCTTGTCGGCGGTACGCTCAGGCCGGTACCGCGAATGCATCGGCGGAAGGTTGGCCTCGCCCGACGAGGACGTCCGCCTGATCGCCCCCTGCCTGCGTACCGTCGCTGCACCTGTCGAGCAATACACGGACTCTCTCAAGGCGCTCCTCGGCAGCGACGCGGACCTCTCGAGTTGCGGCGTCCTCTCGCGTGAGGGCGAGAGGGTCGGGAACATCCACACATCGGCCGAGGCCGGGGTCGACGACCCGGCAGGTGGTTTGGCGCTCCTCGAACCGCTTGCTTTGGGTTGTTGCGCTTGTGAACTGGACCGCGCGAAGGGCGTGAAGAAGGGCGTTCTCGGATTTGCAGGTGGCCGAGGTGGCGCAGGCGACGCGTCCCAGTACGAAGCCGATGGTATGGGGAATGGTATTGGCACTGGCTTCTCCTTCTTCCTAGGATCGCGCGACGAGTGTCCCGCCTTCAACCTATCCGGGACCGTGTTCGCATGCGGCAGACGCGGCCTGTCTTGTCTCGAATTCGACGATGAGGGTGGCGGTATGACTATCGGTGCCATGGGCCTTCGGGGACGATCCTCCAGACTGGGATGCGGTCGATGCAGTTTGTGTGGTCTAGATGGTGCGGGAGTCGAGCGGTACAGGATGTCGTCCATGGAGCTCGCCTTTCGGTGCACGCCGTATATATCGTCTTCGGGCTTGATTATCCGGATATCCTCTTTGGATACCGGTTGACCATCGCGCGTCGACGGCCTGCGGCGTGGCTCGTATTTTTCCGACTTGGGAGCCACGACGTTCCTGTTGTGGCCATCAGGTGAGCATATGCGTATGGGCTCTCGTGTGGAAAAGCTGACCTGATCGTGTCCGACAGCTTGCGCAGCCTAGTCGATGTCTTGCGCTGGAGTGACATGGGGTACGGGTCGAGTGGCTCTCGCGATGCCTTGCTTGTAACGAATGTCGTAGTTTGTGTGGAAACGAGCTATCCATATCGTTGAGCAAGGACTTTTATACCTCCCTGTGGGCCAGCATTCGTCAAAGCGTGTGGCCATTGTGGCTCACTGGCACACTAAGCCACGTTCACAGCCACTGCACAAAGCGTGGGTCAATGCGACCCAGGCATGCAGTGATGGCCAGCCCGCGGCTTTGGTCCAAACTCCTACGGGACTGAATTTCAGACAGGTGAATGTCATGCTAGTGGTGTGTAATCATGACGGCTGAAGATGGGCAACATACCTTCTGACGTTCATGATCAGTATTGGAACCGACACTACTAGACTACTGGGAGCCTTTGCTGTCGTCATGCGATAGCTTTTAGAGCGAGCCCCATCAACGTGTCGAGATGGTTTGTATACGATGGGACTATAGATAGGATCTATGTACTGCGCAGGGCCGTGGCAGGCGACAAATCAGAGCCGGAGGCCAAGAAAACTCAGCATCACTGAACTCCGACCGTAACCACTCCTGCATCGCTAACTGCTCAACTACACCTGGCTCTAGGCGTTTCTCGTGCAATGACATTTTTCGATGAGAAGGCATAATCGTGGAAGTTCTCAGACAGATTCCTAGTACCAGGGTGGCCCACACCGCAGTGACGGAGGTCACTCGGGATTCGGGCGGAGTCACAAGCTACCTGACTCCTCTCGGGAGTCGGAGGCTATCCTCTGCAGCGTGTCAAACCTCCTGGTCCATTCTGTTTGGTTCCCGCTTTTGCGCGAGGTGCAACCGCGCTCTCCAACCGATGTCCTCCTACGGACACTTGTCTTGAAACTACACCTCGCCAAGCTCCCCTGCGCGTAGAGGAACCGCCTCCTCCTCCTGCATGCAATGGGTTCCGAGTCCGCGCCCTTGTGCTCATCGTGAGCAATGATATCGATCGGCCAGCTGAGACTCTGAACTCTGTCGACGCTGACTGAACATGGCTTAACACATGTAGACTTCAGAGTTTGCGCGTCGCATCTCGAACGCCCGTGGCTATAGGTCAAATTTATAAGCATTCACGAATTGCAGAGGGATGCGCGGTTGTCCTACCATACACGGTGCACCCCGCTGGGAACAGCGTGCGGTCGCATAGTATTCCGGTCGCTCGATAGCTTGAACTTTAACAGCAGCTACACTTCGGACGTTCACAATTCATTTGCCGCGCTCGACCGCGGCGAACTCGATAGGTTCAATGCAGCTATTGATACATTCCTATATCATACACAGGTTTCCAAGCACGCGAACAACGGGCTCAAGCGGAAGACTCCTTGCCCGCCTGACGACTCTTCGGGTCGCCTGCGACGTACCCGTACGCAGTCTGAGCGGCGCTAGACGCCATGGTCGCAGCGCCAGACGCGACCGACGTAGCCGTGTTATATGCGCCCTGAGCTAGTCCGCCGGCGCGGTCGGTCACGCCTGCGCCAGTGCCCGACTGTGCGTTCGCCCAGCCATCGTCTGGCGATAACGATGTCGACAAGAATGGATCAGACAATTGCTGGGATTATACTTAGGGAGACGAGGACATACCCTTGTTGGAGTTCTCGTTGAGCGGGTCGATGTTTGTCGACTCGATGATGCCGGGACGACCCTCGACCACACCGGCGGTCTGGCTGAAGTTGCGCGCAGCGTCGCGCGGGCCGGTAAAATGCGGGCCGGCTCCTGCACCGAGGGTCTCGTCGGTGGGGTCCGTTACCTACAGAGCAGAGTTGTGAGCGACAATGTCAATGAGGGGTAGGAAAACAATACGCACGAAGTTCGCCTTCAGAGGGTCGGCGTGCGTGGAAGAGATGGTGGGGTTGGCGACGCCGGGGTGAAGGTCAACGCCACGGTTGCCGCCGAGAGTTTGGTCGGTGTCGTTGAGAGCCATGATGGATGTTCGTAAGTCGTAAAGAGAAAGGTGATGAGATGAGTGTGAGTATGAGATTAGGTGGGGTGGATGTTCTCAGTTTTAGAGACTGGTTTTGTTATATATATGTACTTTCCGACAGGAAAAGCGCGAGATCAAATGACGTCTGTGGAGGAGCAATACGGAGATGGGTTGGTGCTACCTTTGGCGCAATGGCCAAGCGAGAGGACTCTCCAGGGAGCGTTGGATGCGTGACGTCATCTGGGTCTTGGAGTTAGTTACCGTTACTCCCACCCACTCACTCCAGAATACTGGCAACGCTCTTGGCGCATCAGCTGCGATGGCGACGTTGGTGGGACGCCGTGGATAGGGGAATAACCATACACCATGTGCAGGCCTCGGGAGACTCGTGACGTCGGTGGTTATACCCGAATTTCACAGAGCGACATCTGGAGTCTTGGTACGACATGGCGTTTGAGCGAAACTAGGACGCAGTACTACACCCGTCAATCGCACGAACACGCACACTCAAGCTCAGAAACGGATGAGACTGAATGTTTAGAATCGAGATCAGCCAGACACGAAGCCAGGCAGATAGAGAGCCTACGTGAGACAAAGCGGTGGTTTGGACAGCTACAAGCATGGGAAGTCATTAGGGTAAGCAACTGGCCGATGTCGACGAACTTGAAGCGTTTGAGTAGTGTATTGTACTCTAAACCAATTGTCAACGCGAAATGTGACGCTGGACGACGATGGCATACCTCATAGCCCCTGTCAGGCAATCACCAATCTCTCCGATCCGGGAAGTACTTCTCTCTCGCCTCCTGACTGAGGATGTGGACTGCAAAGTCGCCAGCATCGATCATGGCCCAGCCACCGACAACCTTCCTCTTGTTGTTAGGAGGTAGCGATACAGGTGGGTCGCCAGTGAGGAGCTGCAATAGACGATTACGATTGTGAGCGACAATATGGAACGAAGGGACGCACAGCCTTCCTGACTATGCGTATGACGGATTCGATAGCACCTCGATTCTCTGTCCCTTCCTTCACCTGGATAGTAACACATGAGTGCTACAGCGCTGAGATATGCTACTGACACGACACACCTGCGCGATGACCAGCCACTCCCATAGCCCGGCCATATTTTCAGCAAAACCCTCCCCGACATAAGTCCTTCCTCTCTTTCTCCGTCCTCTTGGCATAGACTCGGGTAAGGGCGGTCCCACTGCAGTGGGAATTGGCTCTCGTACAAGCAGGGTCCCAGGCTCAAGATGAGGCGAGGCTTTTAGCTCAGCATGGAGACGGGCAATAGGGTGGTCGGCTGGCAGCGAGGACGGAAGAGGAGGAAGCGGGCGTGAAGGTGCCTGGGGTACGGAGACACGACGTTGGTATGGTGAGGGAGTGGACGGCTCTGCTTCAGAAGGATCTATGAACCAAGGAAGAGACGAGGTTGACGGTGCGTTTGGTGAGGATGCGCCTGAAGGCATCGAGCTCAGTGTGCGTTTTGCAACATCCTGAGCTAGAAGTGCGCGACAGCGTAAGGCATGTCCAGCAAGGCCCTGCATCTCCTTGCGAAACAGAGGAGGAAGCATGTTCGCGAAAGTTTGCAGAGTAGAGCAAACAGGCCAAGAACAAGACCTCAGTGCGCGTGCGCGAGACGGAGAGAGCAGTCGTTTGTCGTCGATGGAGGAGAGAGCAACCTACAGTGTAGGCTACAGTCGCGTTGGCTGGCACTGGGCAGTGGAAGAGCAGCGGGCCCGGGCGGGCCGCCATGCCGCAGGCCGCGTAAATTGAGTTCTCAGACTTGAAATCACAAGCGTTCCCCGCAGACAGAGACACTGGACAGCGCAGGCACTCAGATCTCAGACCGTTCTCCTCCCCCCTCCTCCCCCCTCCTCCCCGCCAAACAGCCAGCACGCCATGGCTGGCCTTCGCATGAGCGTCGTCATCAGCGCGACGGCCTTCCTCCTCGGTGAGTTCCTCGTGAAGTAGCGCTTCTCATCCTAGGGTCGCTGACTATAAACATCTGCCCATGCTCTCCTACCCATGGCCATGGTACACGGCCATCCAATTCTCTTTGCTCCAACCACGCACACGCATTCACAGGCCTCCTCTTTACCCACTGGATCGCGGACTCGCTGACGCTATGGAAGTCGCCCGAGACGCAGACGGACAGCAGGCTCTGGACGGCCGCGACGTACTACGCCATCCTCATGCACGGCCCCCCGCAGCTGGCGTATCTCTACGGCGCGGTCACTCTCGTCGTCGGCGTCACCATCCTCTGGAGCCTGCGCGACGGCCGCGCTGGCAACCTCATGTTTGACGGCGGGAGCATCTGTGAGTCCTCCACCTCCACCCAATCCATGTCGCCCTTCCGACGTCGTGCGCTGACCGCGACCGCACACGCGCAGTCCTGTACTCCACAGCAGTCGCTGTATACATGTACTCCGTCCTCCCGAGTACGCACACTCAATTCTGCTTTCCTTCCGCTGCGCGCTGACTGCACCGCACGTCCCCGACCGTCCCCTACAGGCCTCTCCACGAACTTCTCGACGCTCCCACTGCCGTTCACGAGCTCGACGCCCGCCGCGAGTCTGCCAGACTTCCCGTCGTCGCTGCGCGAGCCCACGCTCGAGCTCGCGTCGTCGCACCTCGTGTGCAGCGTCGCCCTCACCGGCGTCCTCGCGCTCCAGGCCGGCCGCTGGTGGGCGGAGCAGGCCGACATCGACGTCGACGATGACGACGCGGACGAAGACGCGGACATAGCCGGGGGCCAGAGCGGCGGAGAGACGGATAAGGAGAGGGAGAAGGAGAAGGAGCCGCTCCGGCGACGGGAGAAGACGCGGGCGTGATTGACGCTCTCCGTCCTCCGAGCCTCCGCCCGGAGACTCTCACAGGCGGCCGCTATGTTATATATTATACCTCCCACCGACCTCGCCGCCCGCAAAAGTGCTCACGACGCACGACGAATGATGACGATGACGACCGTCCGATCGGACGTGCATGTTGTACGCGTGCCCTCACGGACCTGACCATGATGTATGCCTAGGTACCTTCCTCCGAGAGCCTAGTATCTAGGCTCATACCGCACGCTACCCTCTGCCAAGATAGGTGCTTGGGGCTGCTGTTCGTGCTTGGTGTCGCTTTGGTTCAGTCTGCAATGCTATATGTATCGGTAGGCTCAACCCTCCATCTCGCCACAATCGCGCATGTGCCCGTTACGCTCGCACTCATGCTCGACAGCAAGACAAAAAATACGGGCCACGGCCGGAAGCTATTGGATCCCCGTCGAGTGCATTCCCAAGCTCCGGAAAGCATCTGTCATTTTGCCGCGCAGGTTTCGCGGCGACGCGGTCGCTGTCGAGCGAGCCCCGTCATGTCTCCCTGGTGGGTCAGCTAGTGCGATTGGAGTGGCGCCCTACGCATCCTCCGGAAGTGGTTGTTCGCCGGAGATTGTGGATGTGGTCTCCACATGTTCAAACGGGATGCTTGTCATACATGCCGAACGTAGAACCCGCAAGAATGTGCAAGTCTTCGATGGCGTACGCACAACGAGGAAGTACCTAGACCTAGAGATGATGGCTCGAGGTCTGTTCAGTAGACGGTAATCGGAGATATGTCGACGTCGCTGATTTAGTCCGTACCGGTCGCACGAGTCGTCGTCATCCTCCCAGACGTACCGTGTAAGTACGGTGATTTGATTGGGAACGTCTTGGCCCATAATTTATATACAGAACTTAGCTCGTAGAAGCAGAAGAGGAAGAAGATCTAAGAGGAAGTGTCCATACAGTACGCGTGTATACACGGGCAGACGTCCCGACGCAGTGGGTGCGTCTCGGTGTGGCCAGGTGATACATCATAGTACATGAGGCGCGGCGCTGGTGGGGGCTATATAGGGCCCGGGACCTATGTAGAGTGGGGACGGGACGAGGCGCACATAGCGGGGCATACATACATGATCATAGAGGGCGGACAAGATTCGAGGAAGCGCGACAAGATGGACAGGACGAGTGCACGAGACAAAACGAGAACGAGGCAAGACAGGCAGAACTTGGCATAGCGTTGTGATGTTGGCGTAGCTATCTACTTCTTCGCAGCCTGCGTGGAGTCGTCAGTGAGGGAATGCTCAACGCATACTTTGCATTTGTTCATACCTTCGCAGATCGAGAGGACGTCTTCGTGCTAGCTGCACGAGAGGACGTCTTCTTGGCTGCGGGAGCCTTGCCGGTAACGGACTGCAGATTTCTCGTTTAGTAGACCTCCTGTGTCAAATTGTGCGGTCTGAATTTACCTTCTTCGCAGAATCACGTTTGCTCGCTGTAGAAGTCTTCTTTGGAGCAGGGGCCTTCTTAGCAGGGGCCTTCTTAGGAGCAGCGACGGCGGTCTTCTTCGCGGGGGCAGCCTTGGCCTTGGTTGCTGCGGGTTTAGACTTCGCGGCGGTCGTCTTCGCCGGAGCGGCCTTCTTGGTGGCGACAGGCTTAGCGACGGGCTTCTTGACGGCAGTTGACTTCTTGGGAGCAGCGGACTTGCTCGCGGGGCTCTTCGCAGGAGCCTTCGCAGGGGCCTTCGCTTTGGCGGGGGCCTTAGCAGATTTAGAGTCAGGCTTGTTCTGTCAACCTGATTACTACCGAACGACACAGCCACGAATTATCTATGCACAAACTTACCTCCTTGGTCGCAGAGGCCTCAGCAGGACGCTGCGTCTTAGGAGGCAGCTTCACGCGCCCAGAGGGACCTGGGTAAATGCTATTACATCGGGACCGCCGTTTGATAATGAGCGCGGGAAACCTACCCTTCGGCAGGACGAAGACACCCTTCTCAGCGCCGTTCGTGATGGCCTTGCTGAGCTGAGTAATTTGGGCATTGCCGATTTCAAGCTTGTACTGGTCCTCGACGTACCTATGAGCGAGAAAGAGTCAGGAAAAACAAAGGAGGTGGGTTTGTAGAACATACTTCTTGATCTGGGGGCGTGAGACACCTTGCCGAGCATCATCCGGGTGAGCAGCGATACACTCCTGCAATTTGCGAAACAAAAAGGTCAGCACTTCTGTATCCTACACAAGATGCGCTCTAGAGCATGACAACACGAGTTTGCAATGTCGCCAGGCCGGGAGTAAAGTGGATGTCGCACGACGGGAAGAGGTGGCGCGTGGGGGCGGGCGATGCCCTACACCCTGCCCCTTTTGGTCGGGATATCAACCGCGACCGACTCGACGACGTGTGCGAGCAAACGGGACTGCACATCGCTAGAGTATGCTCCAGGCTATCGTTATGACCAACCTTGATCATATCTACCCAGCTGGGATGAGTGGGAGCGGCCCTGGGGGCAGACTTCTTGGTGGCAGCCGATTTCGCAGTGGAGGTCTTCCTTGCAGCAGACATTGCGCCTAGTAGTGCTAGAAAGTGTGGAGATAGTGTTAGGAAGCTTGAGGGAGGCGCGAGAGGGCGAGGGACGAGGGCGGATTTAGTCGCGCGGAAGGGGGGCGGGGGATGGTGGTGGTACGGGTTAGAGAGAGGTTGTTCAGACTCCGAGGCGCGTCCCAACGATTCAACAAACTGTAATCGGGTGTCACGTGAGATCCTATCTCAGGAACGCGACAATCCACGTTTGCCACGAGCCCCGGGGCCCTCTGGAGGCTTCAGAGTGAGAGAGAACACTCGCTGCGAGAGAGTGGTACGTTTTCTGGGACGAAGAGATGGTAAAGGCGTCGGAGACCGTCTCTATGAGGGTTGCTGCGGTTGTCGGCGAGCTCCCGACTTACCCTGTGGATGAATTTTTCTGCTTCAAGCACGTATACGCGTCATACGGAGTATATAAAAGCCCTCTGCAGTCGCTTTTTTATTCTGGGGCATTACGGGATTATAGCAAGAGCCAAAGTGCGCCGTCCCCCCACGGCGACGTTCCACAGGAACTACCATATATGGACGCGTCTCGCGCCCAATCTCGCGCCAGATCTCGTGCGATCAGCACGTGCCTGTGACGAATCGGTGACATGCGCGCCCCCGTGCAGCCAAGTGCAGCCCAGCTTCGCCCTCACCAGACTCCTCCTGCGCAGGCTCCCGACATCATGAGCAACGCCTCAGCTCTCCTGGCATCGGCTCGTGCAGCGTACCGTACAGCGCTGCGGGCGTCAGCCTCGACGTTCTCCGGTGACACGGCCGTCCGCAATGGTGAGCGTGTTTTGTGCGTGCGTGTCAAGGTGCTTACCACGTTGCTCCAGCATTTCGCCTCAAGATTCGTAATGAGGTCCTACCTTACGATTCCAACATTGACCCGAAGCAATTCGAGGAGAAGGTCACGCTGGTGAGGGAGATCGCTGACGTTCTTCGGAAGAATGTCGTTCAGGCTCGGAAAGTTGACGGCACGGCGGATGCAGAAGAGAAAGAACGTTGGGGTACGTGGTGCACTTGTTCGCCAGTGTTGGGGTGCTGACGGCACGCAGAACTGAACATTACTGAACATACTGAGCTCGGCTCGAATGAAACGATCAAGCAAGAGAGGTCGAACTCTAGCAGGAGCGCGAGGAAACGGGGTGATCAAGTCAAGTGAGTCAATGTCGATGTAGACCTTACTATGGGCTTGACAGTTCTGAACCAGATGTTGCCAATCATGACCAGCCCAGAGCATACCCAGACTGATTCGAGCACATCCTCGCCGACCGTTCCCCGGTACTATTCCCAGCTGAAGAAGGCTCATAAGGAACGTGTCGTACCAGAGCTCAAGGAAGATGATCTTGAGGAGTCTTTTGTTAGAGGTGCTAGGTCCTTCGTGCTTGTATCGTATCTTTTGTTAATGCATGAATTGCCTCCTCATAGGGAGCGGACCCGGCGGGCAGTCTGTGAACAAGACGGAGAACAATGTCCAGATACTTCACAAACCAACCGGTATTCGTGTTGCTTGTCAAGAGACCCGTTCTTTGACACAGAATCGGAAGTTTGCAAGGAGGATTCTGCTGGACAAGGTGCGAGAGTTGTGAACCATCATGTGCTGAGCCAGTCTTTTACGCATGGTTCTCAGCTCGATGCGCTGTACAATCCAGGATTGTCGAAGCAAGAAATGCAGAAAGCCAAACAGATTGAGCGAGAGCGGCGACGCAGGAAGAAGGCGAAGAAGCAGCTTCGAGACAAGCAGAAGGAGGCTGAACCTAATGCGGAGGAGGACGAGGAGAGCTGAGTATTGGGCCTCGCGATACATGTGCAATAGTTACTATTAGTACTTAGTACTACGCACCGGTGGTTGGCATCAATTGGTCGACATGCTCGGTGTCAATCTCTCTGTGTGTGCATTCTCTGCGTGCAGAACGAGTTCAAAGCCTTGGTAGAACTTAGGACCGCTCTTCTGTCTGTACGCCTGAGTCTGAGAGGAGAATGAGCGGTGAAGCGGGGTCGTGGTCGAATTCGAAGGTGCGCAGGCGCGTCGGCACTCACAACGAAGGCGCATTCCGATCAAAGTCGGTCTGTTCCGGTCTCGACCTCCGCCACGCGCGTTGCACGGCGGACAACTGCACCCTCATCCGCCTGCTTGCACGCAGCCGCATCCCATCGCTCGCAGATAACAGCCTGTCCGCGGCGGATCCAGCATACCCCACCACGCAGTCGCATCTAGCTCCCACAATGGCGTCCGGCGGGCTGCACTCGCTTGCCACCATCATCAAGAGGTGCGTCTCCGAGAGCTTGCGCTGTCGAGTCTCTCAATAATGACCATCGGTGCAGGCTTGAGGCGACGACCTCCAGGCTTGAGGACCTCGCGTCACTTGCGTCGTCCTATCTCCCACCCACCGCGCAGGCTGCGGCATCTACGGTCACCTCACCCGCATCTGCGAACACCGAGCCGACTCCTGTTCCTCCCCCACCACCCCCGCCACAAGCGGCACCGCCCGCAGATAACCCCAGGAGCGTGGTTGCGTTTGATGACCAGATTCTCGAGGGAAAGGTCAAGCCGTTCGTCGAGCTCACGAAGAGCTTCGCAAGCCCGTCGGTCATTGAAGTGGTACGTCGGATGCTTCATCGATCTCGGGGCGCGCCATACCGATACGTCTGGCATGCGTCGCGGGGACTCGCAGGTCGGCCTGGTCGAGCAGGAGTTCAAGGACCTCCGCGAGCTGCTGCTCATCGCTGGGTCGTGCAAGAAGCCAGACCAGGGCGAATTCGGGAAGCTGCTCGGCGGGCTGCAGAAGGACATCGAGGCGATAACGCGGGCAAAGGAAGCGAATAGGAAAGATAGGGAATGGTTCAACCACTTGTCCACCCTCGCGGAAGGCGCGCCCTGCGTCGGTTGGGTTACTATCGTGAGTGACTTTGCTGCGTGTGTCAAGTTCATTCGGCGGAGCAATCCCTCGTAGTCACCAAAGCCCGGCCCGTACGTTGGAGATGTCAAGGACTCGACACAGTTCTACGGAAACCGTGTCATCAAGGAATTCAAGGACAAGTGAGGTCATCTGCATACGCTATACGTTCTGAGACTCATGAGCTTCGCCAGGGACACCAAACACGCGGAATGGGTGAAGGGTTATCTATCCCTTCTGGAAGAGCTGCGCAAGTATGTCATGGAACATCACACTACCGGTCTAGTCTGGAATCCCGATGTGAGATTTCTGCTATATGCGCTACTGATGACACGCTGAAATGTGAGGGACTAGGGCGTAGCAGTGTCACAATTCAAGGCATCATCCGGTGCACCAGCGAGTGGCGCACCTCCTCCACCACCTCCGCCTCCTCCTCCGGTTGCTCCGCCCCCGCCGCCAGCCGGCGCTCCTGCACCCCCTGCTGGGGGTATCTCAGCAGTGTTCGATGAGCTCAACCGAGGAGAGGATGTCACCAAGGGTCTTCGCAAAGTCGACAAGAGCGAGATGACGCACAAGAACCCCGCACTCCGAGCTAGTAGCACCGTCCCTGCTACTACTTCCTCTCCAGGTTGGCTTTATCCTTGTCCGTTTTGCTTCCAGGAGGCTGAAATGTGACCTCGAAGCCGCAAAACGTCCTGTCAAACCCAGCAAACCCCAAGCGCTTATGGGCAAGAAGCCAGCGAAGTTCGCTCTAGAAGGCAGCAAGTGGATGATCGTCAGTCTTCTCTTCGTATGGTGCATGAAGGTCGTGTTGATTGTGTGCTTCTTGTACCAGGAATACCAAGAGAACCAATCCGCCCTGACCGTAGACAATGCTGAGCTGAACCAGACCGTCAACCTGTTCGGGTGCAAGAGTTCGACCATTGTCATCAAGGGCAAGGTCAACGCAATCACGCTAGGTGAGCTATGCGATTATTCTGACCGTTGATGCAGTTCCGTTCTAATCCACGGAATGCCCGCAGTCAACTGTGTGAAGACCAGCGTTCTCGTCGAGTCCGTCATCTCTTCCGTGTCGGTTACGAACTCGCCATCATTCGCGCTGCAAATCACTGGGAAGGCGCCAACAATTCAGCTCGATTCGACAGATTCGGGCCAGATCTACCTCTCGAAAGAGTGCCTGGACGTCGAGATCACGACTGCCAAGTGCAGTGCCATCAACGTCAGCTTGCCCGTGGAGGATGAGGAGGACGGTGTGTTCAACGAGTCCCCCGTGCCAGAGATGTTTAGGACGAAAATCGTCAACGGCAAGCTGGTGACGACTGTGGTGGAGCATGCAGGGTAGGCGACTGTAGCGTCAGGCCTATAGCTACGCTATGTGTTCCGATTCGATTGGGTGGTCAGACTCGTAATACTCATGTCCATCTGTACTGAGCATGGTTTAGGTTTAAACTTACGAATGAATGAGCAGCTTTGTACCGGAATATGAAGGGTGCTGGTCCTCGGATGATGCAATAGCTTTGAGGCGACCGCGCAACACCCTTGAATATGCGAGATAACTTATAACTGCGGCAACGATCGAGTGTTGCAGTGCCGAGGGCGCTTATACTGCCGAGGTCGCTCATCAGCTCATCTCGAGTTCGACGTCGCCCTCTCTGCCCGCTTCATTCCTGACCTCCATCTACCCTCGCATTCTCTTCCGCATCAGCACGTCTTCCTTCTCCTGAGCGATACACCCGCGCGCGATACACACAGCAACGCATGGATAACCCAGGATGGCACGCATGGCACCGAGCGAACAAGGTCTGTATTTCCATGACTTGCGCGCTCGCGAGCATTTCACCGTTGACGTCGGTCGCGCCCATCGCTAGGATGAACAACGCTACAGAGGGCCCGACGGTCGTTTTCAGCCCGTTGAAGAGGTTGGCCCCATGGCTGAGCCCTTCGTCGGAGGGTTCCTCCCACCTCCCTCTCCCGCCCCATCCGTCGGGCGTGCGCCACCGCCCCTTCCGCCCAAGGACCAGTCATGGTCGCGCCTCGACGCGCGTGTACCGAGCAACGCCAGCTGGTCGCAGGTCTCACGCACCGACTCTACCCTGTCCGGCGCGAACAACCAGACGTACTCGATGCTCGCGAACATGAACGCCGTCGAACGATCCAAGCTTCTGCGCGTTGCCCGCATGTCCCCTCATTTGCAGTTCATGGCGGGACCACTTCTGCGCTACGACACGGTGGACGAGCGGGGAGTCTGGCGCGGTGCAGTCCTCATCGTTAGTGAGTACTCGCCTTCTCTCGCTTCTCCGCGCAGCGCACCGCTATGTGGCAGTTGCTGAGGGCCGCGCTTGCAGCTGCGGACGCGGGCTCCGTGTACGAACCGCTGCCGACTCTCAGCTACCACTGGGACCCCGACTACACCCCTACCGGAAAACTCAAACGACATATGTCCACGCGCACACACGGGCAGTCCTTCGATCTCGCGCCACACCCAGCTGACCCCATGTCCATTGTTGCACCTGTTTCCCCGGAAGTGCTCAACGCTGGTGTGGACCTCAAGCCGGAGGCAGCGCGCGTCGACTCTGAACAACGGCGCGCGGAGGGGAAGGAGCTGTATGTGCATTACGGCAATGGCGGGTAAGACGACACTAGTCTCCTCCCATCCGACCGGTTGCTCATCAATGCGGTAGGACGTTCACTTTCTGGCGCTTCATGATTGAGGTGCCGCTCACCTCACATGGGATGCGAATCAGCTATACCGTCAACAATGGCATCGAGCTTAACTTCCACGTTCCTGGACGTAACCAAAACATGCGCTGGGCAGCGTACTCTGTAAGAACATTGACATGCTTCGGTGTTGTAACCCCGCTGAATCGCCTGGAATCGCCAGTGCAATGGGTTTAGTGCGGGTGTGAACCCCGATGACTTTCGGGGACCGGGCTACAAAAGCGGATACGATCCTGTGTGGATGGATCTCCTCGCCCATCATGCGGAAGACCCATTCCACGCGCTGGTGGGAGGCGGGGACCAGCTGTACTGCGACAGCATAGTGCGCGAACCGGAATTGCAGGACTGGGTGAACCAGTCCAAAGCCGAAGCGAAGAAGGCCTATGTGCTGACGGACGAGATGCGCCTCGCCATCGACCGATTCTTCTTCAATCACTACTGCCAAGCGTTCCGCAGCGGGGCCTTCGCCCGGGCAAACAGCACAATGTACGTATATTGATGTCATGGCCTCCGCATTTCGAGTCAACTGATCCCGATTAAATGCTTTGTAGACCGATGTTGAACATGCTTGGTGCGATGTCTACCCGATCCTGACAACTACTGGCGCTGACACCAGATTTTTCGCAGATGATCATGGTGAGCTGCTTGGTAAGGCTGCTGTGTTGGACACGCTGACGAGACTTGTGCAGACTTGGTAAGCGTCACTGGAAGAGTTCCCAATCAATGTGAACGAACTGACCACTTTTCACCGCCAAGATCGACGGATTCGGGAGTTGTGAGCGTGTTTCCTCATGCTCGCTTTGTATGTTGACTCATGGGTGACGATATGCAGACCCTGATGACCTCATGAAGTCACCAGTATTCAGCTAGTAGGTCGCGCTCTTCAGTTCATGTGTCTGCGACTGACATTAGTGACACTCCGCTGTTGCGATGACTCAGTATCGGTTCAAGAGGGTACTTCTTCTTCCTCTTGTTCCAGTGTTTCATCAATGGTACGTCCATCACTTCGAAGCGCTAAATAGTACTCAGCTTATCCGTTAGTCGCCGTCGACGGCAAGGACGACATGCGACACCCATTCAAGTCGTTGATCATTGGCGGAGATGGTCCTTACATTGCATTCCCATCTCACTCCTTCCTGGCATATCTCGGCCCTCATGTGCAGATGCTTCTTCTGGATTGCAGGTATGTTCAACCACGGTAGACCGTCAAAACATCTTCTCATGTGGTATGGTGATGCAGAGCAGAGCGTAAAAAGAATCAGGTCTGCAGTCCGCAACAGTACAAGGCGGTATTTGCTCGTATGCACGCGCTACCGCGAACGGTCGAGCACATGATCATACAGACAGGTGAGCGCGGTGATCTGAGATTGTCTAGCGGTACTCAGATTCGTCGTCAGGCATTCCAATCGCTTATCCTCGCATGGTTTTCCTCGAGACCGCTCTGGACTCGAAGCTGAACCCACTCGTGGCATTGGGCAAGAACGGTTCGCTAGGTCTCTCAGGCTTTGTGAACAAGTTCAATGCCGAAGCTGAACTGCTTGACGACTTGGTGTGTCCATACCTGTCAGCCCATCTTCGATCACTCAACAGCCTGTTCAGAACGACCACTGGACAGCGAAGTCGCACAAGGTCTTGTCTCATCTTCCGTATGGATGCGCAAATACTCATATCTATCTATACGACAGAGAGAGCGCAACTGGTTCATCGTCGAACTCCAGCAATACGCGCGATCGACGCACGCACGTGTCAGCTTTGTCTCCGGGGATGTCCACTGTGCAGCTGTCGGGCTGCTCAAGACCCACGTCAAGGAAAAGAAGAGGCCAGACATTCCTCCGCCGCTGGACCATCGCTACATGGTCAACGTTGTCACTAGTATGTATTCGCATGACCCAGAAGCTCGCCGAGCACGCCACTGATCGCGAACTGGCAACAGGTGCTATCGTCAATACACCGTGAGTGTCATTGCGTCTCTTTGACCACTTGCGCTCACATAGTCCGTCCAGGCCACCAAACGGCGTCATCGCCATGGTGTCAGCACTGTCCACCAAGACGCATAAAACACTCCACCATGAAGAGACGGATGAGACCATGGTCAGTGTACTACGCAGGGCCGTTCGTGTCAGCCAGAAGTGCTAACATACAGCCGTAGATACCCGCTTTTGAGAAAGACACAGATGGTAAATCATCGCCCAAGAGCAAGTACATCATGGGCAAGCGCAACTGGTGCAGTGTGAAGTACGACGCCACCTCTGGTGAGCTCGTTTGGGACATCCGGGTCGAGATCGCGAAGGGAAGGGGCGAGACGACTGGGTGAGTGCTCTCGTCCCCATTTCAGACATTTTGCTGACAAGCATCCACAAGCTACGTCGTGCGCTCCCCTCCACCTCGGTGGAACTGATGGTCGCGTGCTATTATGCAGCACATTGCGCCAACTATCATTATGTTCCGGCACGTCTCCATCGTCCACTCTTATCGCGAGCCCAGGTAATGCTTGAGCTTGCGCTATACCCCCACTGTATCTACTATATCTGTTCCTTATAATACGCTTACAACATTTTGCCAACCATACATAACACATATATAAAGCTACGAATGGCGCACACCGTAAGAATACGAAACGGCCTCCTCGATAGGGTCCGCCTCCACAAACTCGACATCCCCGTCCGTCTCCACCCCTTCATCACGGTCATGCGGTACCAGATCCTCCTCATAGTCCGTATTGTACGCGCTCGTGTCGTTGTACCCAGCCAGCCCCGCAATTTGCGCATCTATGCTCGAGGCGACCGTCGGCGCTGGGGACGGGATGCGCTCGCTGCCCTCCCCCAAGTCGGGCGTCGACACGTCCCGGAACGTCGGCGCGCTGGCGCTCGGGATGATCATGGGTGGTGCGTAGCACTCGGTCCCGCCCACGGAGGGGTCGTTGCGCGAGAACGCGCCAAAGGCAGGCGAATGCGTGCGCGAATGATCAGCAGTCTTCGCGCGCTTGTGCAAGTCCATCTCGTGTGCTCTGGACGCGCTCTTGCGCTCGCGCTTGGACGCCGCCGCTTGCGCTTTGCTCCGTTTCGCTTTGAGCTGCTCGGCCTTCTCCTGCTTCGCGAGCTGCTCCTCTAGCGCAGGCTGCGGTGGGCAGTGTCGGCGACAGATGGACGGAGCGGGATGACGGAGGGGAAGGACGCACCTGGTTCTTCTTAGCCTCTGCCTCTTCTTGCTCGTCTAGGGCCCACTGTTCCTTCATGAACTCGCTGTACCGGTCGCATACAGGCCGCCACGTCCGCGGGCTATCCGGCTTGGGCTTGATGTCTGCGGTCGGATTGGCGACGACGGCGTCGATGTCCGGGGGTGGAGGGTGGTCGAAGTGGGGGCCAGGGTTGATGTGCACCTGCGCGCCGTTGAACAGGGAGATGAACGGGTAGTATCCAAGCGTGCCGTCGTCGAACGGGTTCTCCTTGTGCTCCCGCAGCCCCTCCTTGTTTACGCGCTTCTTCTGCTCCGCCTTGCTCGGCGGGGTGCGTAGAGGGAGGTAGTCGTTCAAGTCTTGGAACGCGATCCCTTGGCATTCTCCGTTGATGAAGAACGCGATGTAGGACTCGGAGCCAAGCGTCGGTATGTGACGCATAGGCGTCGTCTCGGGAGCCCCGGCCTTGCCGCGCCCAGTCGAAGGGAGGTTCTTCACCGTCGCGCTTTTCTTCGCCGCGGACGGCAGAGACTTTGTGTCTGTGGCCTTCGAACGATCGCTCGCGTCCATGAGAGCAACCATCTCCTTCGACTGGGGATACTCGAGCGACTCGAAGTACTCCTGGCCCTTATACTCGATTGCGATCCGCTCGCGCTTGATGTGCGCGGGGTCGTACGGGTCGCGCTTCTGCGGTTTTCGTCGCGGGGGCAAGCATATATACATACCTACCACGTCGCCTGTCTTGAATGGACGTCCGTAAGGACGTGGCCTGGACAGGTGCACCTTCTCCCCGCTCTTGTCGCGTACGGCGTAGCTGTAACCATCGTACCCTGCAGGGGCATTGAGGGGAGCCTCGCGCCGTGCCCATCCGAGGCGTACGTGGCTGCCTTCCTTGCGCTTCAGCCCCGGAGGCTTGTCTCCTGCGCCGAGCTCGATTTTCACCTCCATGTACCAGCGACCCTCCCGCATTGGTGCGTTGCAGCGCGCGCTTCTGAAGCCCTTCTCGCCCTGCAAACCCAACCCATCCTGCGTGACTCTGATGAACGGACTCCGGTCTTCCCATGAGACGCGGAACTTGGTTGGGTTGGATTCAATTGTTCGGAAGGGTACGGCGGATTCGAGTGGAGAGACGCCGGCGGGGGTGTAGCGGAAGTTGAGACGGTTGAAGCACAGAGGCTCTGTGGTGTTGAATAGCGATCCTGGAGCGACTGGGACGAATGCCGGGTGTCGGGAGATGTTCAGCCGTGGTCGCAACGCGAGGTCAGCGTGCCGGGCACTGAGAACGAGGTTTTCTGGTGCAGGGGTAGCACCCGGGTCGGAGGGAGCTGGGGACGATGCGGCAGCGTGGGCAATTGCTGCATGCTTGCGTTTTCGGCTGGATAGTGGATGGTGGTGTGGCTGGTGGACGTGAGGCGGTGTGGCGGCTGCTGGGGGGGATGTTTCGCGCGATGCGGATAGGATCTCCATACCGCGGTCGTCAAACTGCCTGTTGACAAAATCCTTGTATAAGGTCGGACTGCACTTACGAAATTCCCGAAGATACCTGTTCTACTTCTGCGATTTGCGCGTAGAGAATAACGAAGTACGCCAGCAACACCTTCGAGCTGGTAACTTTGACCGGTGGGAATGTTGCGAGTCTGAAATGTCCTCAGAGTAGCGTCTCTAAGGTAAGCAGCCGCCAAAGAAACGAGTAGAGAAACCGTTGCGCAGATTGGTTGTTGGTCGTCGTCGTCGTGGTCGGAGAGCAGGCAGAGTGTGTAAGCGCCGCGCGATATACCTCATAGCTGAGCGTCAGACTCGCGTGAGGTGCCTCTTGTCCGCGCGACCACCACCACTTGATTGCGTTACTGCTCACTCATAGAATAGCTCAAGATGACTGCATTGCGGTACGTGGCTCCCACGACGGAATCGCTCCATTCGACTGAATAGCGTACAGTCGTATCCAGAAGGTGCCACTCGTCCTATATGCATGCATCCTCCGCTCGCTCATGTAATGAGCTGCCTACATAGGAGCTCAAAGATATCACCACGAACCCGATAGATGTGAGCGTACTTGCGCGAAGTACGATTAACTCACCTAACGAAGGCCCAGGGATTAATTGTAGAGCCGGCGGAGGACAATATGTTCCAGTGGAAGTGTGCGATCAAGGCTGCGGTAGGTCTCCCTTCCATCCCCTGCCGCGCTGTAATCGCCTGATGGGATATGTACCGACGCATGCATACTTGATAGCCAAACAGTCCGTACAAGGGAGGCACATTCCACTTCACGCTGAGCTTGCCAGAGAACTTTCCATTCAAGGCTCCTTCTGTACGTCACCATATTCCTATCGCATGTGCAGGTTGTTCACACATAAAGGCCAGGTCACATTTACCACGAAGATCTACCACCCTGGCATCAATGAGGAAGGCCATATATGCGTCCCAGTCCTCCGCGATCAGGTCAGCATATGTTGTAAACTTCCTATCCCGGTTGTTTTCTCGTACCCTACCAGCAGCAAATTGAATGATATTCTATCATAGTGGAAACCCACCGTAACACTATCGTCAGGTGAGTATCGGCTGTAAACTACATATATGTAGGGTAGAATGCTGATCCTTCTCAAACAGTGCTGGCGACGATCTCGGATAAGGTGAATAACCCAAGCCCCGATGATCCATTTGAGCCTGACATCGCTGCAGTGAGCATCGTATACTGATTATCGATTATGCATGTCGCTCACAAAGTGTCGCGTAGCTCATGAAGAACGACGAGGCGAAGTTCCTTGCCACAGCCAAGGAATGGACCAAGAAGTATGCTCAGCAATGATGAACAGACGTCGTTCTCAACACCGAGGTGGCATGCTATGCAGTTGGTTAGCGGCAGTGGTACCAAGAGAGCCGGGGGAGCGAGCTGCAACTGTACTTGAAGACTGTATTATTTCTGAATCACTGTGGATCCTGTACTATTCAGTGTATGCGAGGTTTGTTCTCTCCTCCCGTACGACAGCTGTCGCGCTTTTATGGATGGATGGTTCATGCTGCATAATCAGCTACGGTTTGACATGGCAAGATATGCATACACGACAACGTACTCTTGTTGAGGTCGCGATCAAACATATTCAGTTCGATGGTCAAGTGTATACATAATGATGAATGTCGATCCTGCAGCTGGAAGCCACTGTACATAATGATTCGAATATATGGTAAAAATCGTCAACGTATATACGAGAGTCGTAGAACGTTGGCCACCGGTGTGATATCGCGACAAGTATACTGGATGCAAAGCTTAGTACTAGTTGTTATAGTTTCTGCCACTGGCATCGGGATGAGTGGCCACTTACTCCGAGGGTAAACTCTCGTTGAAGAAAGGATCAAAAAGTTCGAGCAGCGTGATCCAAGAGCGAACCAGACTATTCAGATCAAACGCAGTGACCAATTATCGGCTCGATAGTTACTCGCCGCCTCCGGAGTCGAATCACATCCTCCACAAATGAGTCGCAAACGCTTCTAATTCTAGCAGGCAGCTTGACTACAAAGATTGATGAGTAGAACTGTTACCCTGCAGAGGCATCTACGGTGTATGCGCTCTCCGCTGTTAGCAGTGTACTTGAAGGAGCGACGAACAACGACACCTTCCAAATATGTACGAGTATCGTCAAGGTGGAGATCAAGATCGTCTCACTGGTCCCACCGAATACCAGCGTGCATAGTGCGGTTCAACCATATGATATATTTGGAACGCACTCTTAAGTCGATTTCTGCTGTGGTTTGCGTCAGAATCTACATATGCTCATGATCAGAAAAGGTTGCTTGGAGCCAAAGGAGGGACCCCGGAGCCCGCGCGGGAATTGCCGCCGGTACCTTGACGGCGAGACCGCAGGCTGCGGGCGAACTGTTGTCCCTGGCGTCAGGGGTCGCGACATATACTGGCTTCAAGAATCATCGCCAACAACCTGAACCGCAACGCCGACCTCAACCGTCGCCGTCAACCCCCTCGACCTCGCTGCTCTCGTCAGGCCCCAAGCTTCAGCCTACGTCGCGCCGTCGCGCTCCTTACGGCAACTAGAAGGGCATCAAGAATACCCTGATTAGGCTTCGCACCTCCAACTCGTGCCCAACACGTTGCTCGCTCCTTCCCCCAGTCCTAGTGCACCGCCAGCTCGCACATTCTGATCGTCTCATATTTGCCCATCTTTTGCCGATATATCCGCAACCAATTGCAACACAACTTAAACACACGCATACAGGCTCGAATCTGTGTTCGAACTACGCCGCAACATCCCGCATCTTACGCGAAACGTCAGAACGCGCTCTTACCGCATCACGCCCGTTCAACGTGTTCTCAACGAGGCTATCGAATCGAGGGACCTTGCCACTAAACAATTGCCATGCATCGCTTCCGGTAAGCATGTCGCGACGCTTCTACACACTCCAAGATTACAGCTCTGAGTGCTTCTTCGCCCAATCTTCATCTCTCCCACTCGTGTTTCTCGCTCCCTCAGCAAACGATCTGACGCGAGGCGTCCACTGGGCATTGAAGGCTCTGTCTCCATACACACAGAGACGGATACGCACGACATCCTCCCCTCCTTGCCCCCTGCGAGCGACTTCCGGACATCACTGATATTACCTGAGTGCGTCCCGCTTCTTTCTTCCCGCGATCCTATTCCTGCTCACCTCGCGCACCATGCTCGTATGGTATAGCCTCACCCGAAGGTTCAGCGTGCTTCGCAACTCGTCTGGAGAGCCCATAGGGCTCGATGAGCTGAAGAGCAAACTCGCAGAGCAGCGCGCGCGGGGTTTCGAGACCCAAGTCACAGAAGAGGAAGAAGACATGATATTGGAGGCGCTGGGCAGGTTTCACACCAGGAGTCGGTCCCGAGGGAAACAACAGGCGAAGCAGAGCACCTATGATGAGGGCGAGGCGCGGGAGGCCAGTGGTGATGCAGATGCAGATGATGCGGACCTGGTACGTCAGTCCGTTCGCTCCTCTAATTCTGCGACGACCCCTTCCCTACACGGCGCGGCCTCAATCACGTCCATGTCGTCGACGAAGGGCTCCCAGACCAGCAGACGGATGAGCAACAACCTGTTTGGGTCGGGCAAGTTCCGCGACCAGGCGTACTTCTTGCGCACGAGCCCGCGTCGCAGCGGACGTGGCACAGGTTCAATCGCGCAGGCAGACTCCAACACGAGTATGAGCACGGTCGGCAGCGCACTGGTCGAGAATAGCACATCAATGTACTCGGACAGCCAGAGTTTGCGACCCGTCACACCAGAGGGCAGTACCTACACGTTCTCGGGATCGGCGCCGTCCAGTCCGGGGAACACTAGCATCCTCTCGAAGGACCGAGGGTCGCGATCTATTACGGGGGACCAGCACTCTGAGTTCTCGAGTTCGCTGAGCAAGAGGCTGTCCAAGACGTTGTCTCCCGACGGACTGAGACGGGCGTCGCTTGCGTTGGACCAGGCGATCAGAGAGTTGGAGGAGGAAGGAGACGATGAAATTGTCATGGAGCGGTCACCCATCACGCACGTTGCACCGAGTCTCACGAATGGGCTATCAATCTTGAATACTGCGGTGAGTACCCCTCAACATGACCTCATGCCTCATGCATCTTCTAAACAATTCCCCTGGTCTGAAGGTCGAGCTCGACTGGTCTTCACCTGCTACAGCTCCAAGTGAGCTCGAAACGGGTACTGCCGTGTCTTCTGATGATCCTATGTTGGTCGACGAAGGCCAGCGAACGTCCCCTTACCCTGCTTCCCGCACCACGTCTCCGACCCCCCGTCTGCCTGGTTACATCCCGGGAATGCCGCGTCCAATGACACCAAGAGAGACTGCTAGCTTTGACATCGAGGATCTCACACCATCCGCTACGCCGCGTGCGACTTCCCCTCGCTTGCCTGGCATAAATACCCAAGGTCCCCCCTGATGTCCCAGAGTTTCGCGTCCAGCATGTACCGAAGCAATTCAAGTGCGTCTTCTTCTTACCAATCGACCCGACCCATATCCCCTGCCACTACCAACACCACCGCCCCTCTTTTCTTCAATCGCTCCATGAATGGACGTTATACACCCGAAGAGCGTCAAAGGAATGGGAACAAACCCTCTTCGCCCACCTCGGAAGCCGCGGAATCTCCTGTTCTAGGACGACGGCGACCCATCTCTCCTCTGTCTGGACCAGCCTACCAGCCACTCACGACCCCTACGTCCCGCCCTTCTACACCATCAAACGTGACGTGGAACATGTCCGCGAGTCCGAATGGTACGCCACAGAAGGCTCACGGTCGTAATGGTAGTGTGTCTGCCCATAGCCGCAGTGGCAGCACAACGAGCATCAATGAACAAACCACTGAGGCTCTCGAGAGAGCCAAGTCTGTAACCCGCTCTCTGCGATCTCCTGCGTTGCCGGACTCTCCATGGGTAGACAGTGGCCACACCAATGGCGCCGCGGCCGGTGCCTCTGAGTTTCGTCCTCCTTCTGCAATGTCAGGCATGGAGCTTGGCTCTCCCATACAAGTCCACAACATGCTCCGTTCACCCACCCCCACCTACAACGGGAATCGCTCACCAATTTCCCCAACCTTCACCGACGTCAACGGCTTCAACGACGACACGCGCAGTGCTAGTCGGCGTTCTTCGAAGCAAACACAACCGACAAACTCGAACACCTTCTCTTTCAATCAGCCCAACGCACTCCTTTTCTCACCTATAGCAAACTCGTCGCGCTCGTCACTCGAGTCAGCCGGGTCTAGCTACCACTCATGGGACGAGGACCACAAGACGGATCGCCTTCATGGGCTATTCACCCGCCTGGACCCTGATAGCACTCCCTGGCACGATATTTCCCCTGATAAGTCGGGTACATCAACTGCTGGCACATCTCCGTACGATGCGACGGAGACTGAGGACGCTGTGCGGATGGAAATCGGGCTCAGCAAGGTTGACTTCGTCGCAATCCAGGACAAGCTTGTCACCGCAGCGCTGACGAAGGCTGCCACCCCTGAGAACCGTCGTCCTGGTTCGATCAGGAAACGAAGACCGTCAACCTCGCAGTCGAACTATTCGTTTACTGGAGAGAGCAGGGTACGCTTACTGTTGTAGCATATATGCGATTCCTTATGCTGACAGCTGCTTTACAGGCCGTTAACTCGACTCCCCAACCCCAACCACAGACCCAAATGCAGTCATCGATTGCGTCTCCGCGATCAACGACTAGTGACCATGTGGCAAAGGCAAACGCTCTCCTCAATGCAGTCGTCGACAGCATCGAGTCTCCTAGAATTCACCAGCTGGACATGCTGCCGCCTGAGGAGCCGACTCTTACTGTACCCGCTCCCGCAGACATCGAGCAGTCCAGCCCGATGCGCCGTAATAGGGCGCTGGCGGAAGCACTCTTTGGGTCGGAAGAACTAGATGCAAGGTCGTCATCGCCCCCTCAGATTTCCATCATGCCGGACATGGGGTCGTCTGATCCTGACGAAGACGAACCTTTACAGAGCGTAGTCTCACCCACCCAACCTCTGCATATGCCGAAGCGTTCAGACTCTCTCCGCCGGGCTGCGAAGGTCTTGTCTCCCATCTCTCCTTCGACCGCGACGATGCCACCAAGTCCAGGAGGATTGATGTCCCCACTATCGCCGGCGTCTAACCTGAGCCCTGTCCAGTTGGCTTTCGAGGTACAGCGTAGAGCGGAAGCTGCCACCGCTGCCTTGCGCAAGTCGCCATCTATCCCGAAGATGAACGACGGGCATGGCACGCTTCCTCGGAAGCGTATCAGTCCTAACAAGATTTCCGCGCCCACGCTCGTATCGGCCTCTACCAGTGTCGATGCTATTCCGCTGAGATCGCCCACCTCGACACCGACACCGACGTCTGCGGCACAACAAGGTTCGAGCAAGATCGGTTCCCGGTTCAAGAAGCTCCGTGGCACAATTCGCGCGAAGCCTCAGCTGCCGAACGGAGAGGAGATTACTCCCTTTCCTCTAGAGTTGCGCAACCCGAACCAGGAGGCACACCCGCATCCAGCTGGTAGCTCACACAACCTGGGACTTCGCACGGATCCTATCCCTATTGTCAACTCGGCAGGAGCTGCAGAGCCCACCAGATTGAAAGCGCCGGCCCCCTTGCCCAGTCCGCCTGCCTCCGCGACGCCTGGCCTCAAAGGGTTCATGGCGCGCTTCCGCAAACAACGCGCTGCTGCTCCTGAAACGCTCGGCGCGCCGTCGTTGGTTGTGCCTTCACATCCAGAGCCATATATGCCCAGCTCTGCGAAGTCCACACGGTCCATCGCATCATCAGGTTCCTCACCAGACCATCCCTACGGAGCCATGCCTCATTCTGCGCCGGCTCTTCAGACAGCGTTCAGGAGCATGAGTCCGATTGATCCACCGATCCCACCCGCCCAGTCTCCCACGCCGAAACCTCCACAGCTTCCCCAGACCATTCCGCCTCTGCAGCTTCACTCTGATGAAGATGCGCTCAAGCAGCTCTTCGACGCCGCTTCCAACCTTGGATTGGATCAGGCTGCTCTCAACGACCTCATCGCTCGTTCGCCTTCAGTTACGTCTTCGAAGTCCACGGCATGGACGAAGCTCAGGAGGGCGACCTCGACCAACGAGAGTCGCAGGACTCAGGTGCCCATCATACGGGAAAGGGCGACTCCCGACAGCGTTCGTTCCCCGCCCATGTCCGAAGGCCGCCCGAGCGTGGAGACATACTCTCCAAGACCCTCGACTGAATTGAAGTCGCCGCCTCGGAAGAGCCAGGACACCCCTAGACGGTCGCCCCACCAGGAGATCAACCCGAAGGCGATCGTACGGCGGACTATCATCTTCCCGTCCGACTCGAGGATATCGACCGTGGATATGAGTGCGCTTATGCGCAAGCAATCTACCTCTCGCCGCCGTGCATCGGTCGGCTCCAACCGCTCTGTGCATGACCGGGTGCCTACTCCTCCACCCCCACATCGTGGTGGCGGCCGTCGGTACTCGACGGACGTGTCACCGCCCGTTCCGCAGCTTCCCCAGGCCCTATCCGTGCATAACGAGCATATGCTGGCCGTGCCCAGCCCTATGGACAAGTCCAACTCTGCATATGATTCGCTGTGAGTCGTCGGCCAATGGCACGTAAAATGCAAACTTCCATTGACATTTGATGCTGTGCCTTTTTAGGTATGAGATGTATTCTGGAGATAGCAAGGGACAGTTGCTGAGTGCCGATTCGCCCGGGGCATCAGGCTCCCAGGTTCCCGATGGACTACCTGAGGCCGGACAGGCGCTTGAGGTTATAGAGATGGCCAATGGAGAGACGATTTGGTACGACATGCCCATTACCAAATGGCGTCCCCGAAGCTTTCCTGACACATTTTCTCAGGTCAATCGTGAACGGTCTACGCGACGACGATGGCGAGTCATTCTACGGCGATCGCGCCAGCTTCTACTCCGAGTACTCCATGAAGGAGGAGAGCAACGTGAAGGTGTTCTTCAAGGAGCACGAACGCAAGTCGTCCAAGGGCAGCGTGAACTCATTACTCTCTCGGAAGAAGTCCCAACAACAGCCAAAAGGTACCGCCCGACCGGAGACCAAGGTGTGTTGTTTCCCGCGCCTATAGCATTACGTGACTAATCAGTTTGACAGGTCTTCTTCAGTTCGTCTGCGCAAATTGGTCGCCTCATAGAGAACCTCTCGCGTGGCACGGACGCTGGTTCCTTCAACATCACAACAAGTCGCTCCCAGGCTCATCCTGGACATTCCGTCTCCTCCTCCCTTGGCTCGGAAGCCGATATCAGATGGACAGTCGAGGAGAGGCTTGAGCATATGCTCGGGTCCATGGGAGCGGCATAATTTTCCGCTTACCTCACGCTCGCTTTGCTGTCCGGACTCTGTGTTGCTGTGATTTATCCCTTCCATTGTGGTCTTGACCCATTACTATCCCTGGGCTCGTGTTTATCTTGCATCTCTCTGTCGTACGATCGCTGCTATGCTTCCCGGTCCGTCTGCTCCCTCTCTACTACTATGCTTAATACATCAATTTGGTCTGTCGCATCTATCACATGTTGCGTCCGCCACGTTCGCTCACATTCCCCGCCAGTCGATCCACCGGTTCAAACAGAGTGCTACGAGGGCGTCGCGCAAGAGCACATCTTCGTGGAACGTGAACTTGAGGTACGCGTAAGCCCGCCCCATCTTGGGTACCTCCCTTGGGGTAGGGTCGTACGTTGCGATTCTGGCCGTCGTTTCTGGGGTGATTGAGATGAGCTGGAACGTCGTGTCAGGTAGGCGTTGCGCGTTCTATAGACCCGTTCCATCGCACCTCGTACGCGTAGGGGTGTTGGCTGCCTAGCCGCCGCCATTCAAACTGCTCTCGGCCGTTCGCACTAGTCTTGAACCGCCGGGCGCTGCCAAATAACGGGTGAGTCTCCGAGGGCCTGGCTTGTTTGTGTGTGAACGGTACTGACGTATTCGTGGAACCGCGGGACACAAAGTCCGCCATCGGAGTCCTGTCCGAGCCCCGGATAACGGCCCCAAGGTGGACGCCCATCGCCCAATCGAGGTGCGCGACGGGTGTCTGCTCGTTGAACGTCATCTGCCGGGTACAATGGAACACGCGTGGACGTGGTTCGAGTCAGGGATCTCCGCGCACTGCGTCGGGGAGCAATCGGGCGAAGCGCACCGTTGTTCGAGTCCCTTGTGGCAGGTCGACGGTCTCGAGCTTGTACACGACCGGCGTGTTGTTGTGGAAGCCGATGGCGACACATTTGTGGCGGGGGTCCCCGTGCCCGCTGAAGAAGAGCTCGTTGACCGGGCCAGTGGCAGGCTGATTCATCGGAGTAGTCGAATGTTACAGTCGTGCGGTGGCAGGGGTGTTCCTCGAAGCTACCGACTCGACAGCCTGCTGTCGATACCGTTTTATACTGCAGGGAGAATGGGCATTACGAGACGGTGCGTCATCACGAACTTAATGGCAACAATGCCTGCTTCACTTAACCTCTTTACAGGCTGCCATCGATGTGGGATCGTGACTGTAAGCAGCATATGCAACGCGTATGGCCTTCGCACGATTGGAGTTTGCTGCTCCCGCGATCAGACGCACCGGTGATGCTGCGTGGCCGCGGAACTCTGGGGCAGAGTATACATCGTCTGACCTGGTCGTGATCTCCGAAACAACAGCACCATCGAGGGTACGGTGGGGCAGCAGCCCGTCCGTAGTCCACCCCAGCTAAAACGGCTAATATAGGCGAATCCCGGTCCTCTTAATTTCCAAGAGGCTTGCGAGCATATGTCAAAGGTACCGCGCCCTCTTCCCCATGCACCCTCGCACAGATGGCAAACTCTCCCGCGTAAGTTCGACGAGATATTCTGGTCGAACCCTGGTCTGATTCACCCCTGTCAGGACCCCATCACTGGGCTCGGAGCCTGGGACGCTCGCACAGGAGTGGCCTGGCCGTGCAAAGGACCATGTGCTCGCCTAGCCGGCGTCGACATTGCCGTTATGTCTGTTATCCGCAGGACGTGAGCTTGAGTCTCGAATGAATGCTGCAACGCGGCCCCGAGGTCTGCCGAACGATGAAAGGCAGGAAAGATGAAAGATGACGTCCGACTAGGTAAGTTCCCGAGGCCGCTGGAAGAAGGGCGGTCTGAACGCGCTGCTCATGTGCCATTATCGCAGTGCATCTCCTCCCCCACGACCACCCATTTATCCATCCACCCTTCCCACCCTCAAGTCCCCCCGAACGCTTCTAACGTCCCATGTCTGACAAGAAGACGAACGCAGTCGCCCCGTCTGCGGTTCTCGGGGAAAGAGGGGTTTTAAAGCTGCGTCCGTGAAGAGGGGAATCACGAATGGGTCTCCGACGGAAGGGGGCGTGCGCCTTGGGGCGCAGGGCAGGCCACCGGGACATGCACCGTGCGCTCGTTTCGATCAGCGTCGCTGGGGGCTGGAGCTGACATGGACATGACGCTGATCTCCTGGATTGATGCGTAGCGGATTGAGTGGCCACCTCATGGGCTCTACAGCATCGCCCCCGATGTGTGCTGTCTCCGGGAAGGGTTAGAGCCTGAAAATTTGCCCTAGTGGGAGCCTGCGCTGACATCGGTAGCGTGGCAGACCGGTTACACGGAGTTTAGCCCATAGCCAATGCACGCAGACAAAGGTATGTAAACGCCTCGGCCTCGCCCCTTCCGTATAACGGGCTGACATGTTATCAGTACGTACACAGTCCGCGAACGAACCTGCCTTTGAATGCCAGCGACGGGGTGACACGGCGGAAGTCGAACGTTCGGCGGCCCTCTGTACAAGGCTTCGATGGAAGGCAGCCGCTTCGGAAGTTCTCACTGGCAGGCCATCGCCGAGTAACGATAGGATTCGATGACCGCGACCATTGGCCGAGGCTGAGGCTGCGGGGAGGCCGTTCACAGAGACACCGCATTGTTCTGTCCTGGCGTGTGGAACGGGAATGTCAATTACCAGGAGCGGGGATGGGCTCTACAGACCCCGCTCGCCCGACTGCGCCGTGCCTCAGATTGGGTGTACTGCACACAGCGTACGACGGTCGGGGCTCCCATCGGACAACCGCAAGCTAGGTCGAGATCCGAACCGTGTAGCTCGGTGTTATATGAAGACACGAGGCCAGGACTAGAGCGACACTCGCCGTCGGGACACTGCAGTCGTCCGTTATCGCCCGAATCGCCGCACGCGCGGTCAAAATTTACAATAGGTTGAGTTTGACGAACATCGAGGCCGTCGTGCCCGGCGGAGTCTTTTCATTGGCTTGAGATACCGTCTTCGACCGGGCGCGTGATGGCGAGGTGCGTTCCTGTAACTCGTTGCGCGAATCAGGGCAGAGCTGACGTCTGGAGTGAATATACCCGCAGGAATGCACGATGTTTTAATCGTGCTTATGACTAATTGGCAATGATTGCGCCAGCATGGAGGAGAATCCGTGTTGGTAGGCTCATGCATGGCGTGGAGCTTCCTAGGCCGGAGGTCTGAGAGCTAGGACCTCTGAGGATGCTCGGACTGGATGAGACCAGCCCGTGTCGGGCGATCTCTACCTTCAAGTTGTCGCAAATTCCCCTGCGGCACTAACTTTCAAATGTAGCCGCCCGACTGTTCCTGTTGTGGATTACTGCGGTGAGTGTCGGTGAGGGTGAAAAGGTGTCATTTATGAGCTTCAAGGACGCATTTATTGTGGCACAGGAACGACGTTCTCATGTAGCTCATGATTACTTATAGTGGTTACGATTAAATGCTCGACCCCCAACGAGGCGGAACTAGGCCCTGACGATCTTGCGCTGAGTCACGCTGTGACAGGCGCGAATACGACACACTCCATTGACAGTTGAAGCTTAAGTCGTTCCTCGGTAGCAGTATAAGTCTCCTCCTTACATGACAAGAAAGGTCAGTCTCTATCCGATTTAACCACAGCCTACTGCGCCCACAGCGAATCGCAGTCTTCTCCCGCACGTAGCGGTAGAAGCACGACGACCGTCCGGACCGTGGCGGATGCCAAACAAGGCACGACGATCTGGCGGCGATCCCACTTGTGCAGAAGAGCTATAGGTCCCCACTGACGTGCTGCAGGGATCATACAAGCCAGCTACGTCCCCCTCATGCTGAAGCTGAGGCGCTGCAAAGGTCGTGACTCGTGGACGCCCGTCGGAACTGAATTCGACTTGAGATCTTTCTCAGGTGAAGCGGTAATTGACAGCTTGTATTGATTCCCTTGCTTTCTTGCGACATGTAAGCTGTCCGCCATGCCTGATAAGACGAGCTTCACCACCTTGTACATACATATGTACAACACACACCGCGCACATATGTTTGTGACATGAGGTTTCGATGCGCGCTTGGAACATGATGGGGACACAGCTTCTGACATAGGGCGCTTACCTCTCGCCGTGGGCCCAGCGCCGGCGCGGGCAAGCGGGCTCGTCGTTTGCTCGTGCTCTTCCTCGTCGCTGGCCTGGTGCTCTCGACATGGCGGTCCTTCCGATGAGCATGAAGGACTCTAACGGATATTCTGGAATGTCTGACAATGCCCGCCTATGCTTACGCTTCGCCGCCAAGCGCTACTTGGTCTTCTGCTTCACAGGCTTCGTCGTCTTTACTCTTCTTCTTCGCTCGCTCTACTTCCATGATCCCCAAGCGACGGAGACTATAGCTTTGGAAGACCCAGAAGAGAAACCAGCTTTGGAAGACCCAGATGAAGAACCGCAGGAAAGATGGCCTGGTGCAAGACTTCCACCATTGTACTCCCAATACCACGAGTACGAACTTGGGCTTCCGCAACACCACTGGCACGCCACGCCGCATGAAGGGGAACCGAAAGTCTTCTTTATGGCAGGCCACAATTGGGGTACGTCCATCATTCGTGTGTCTAGTGCAAGTGCCAATCTGTCCATGAACAGGCAATGGATGGGGCAACGTCTTTCAAGAGATCGTCATGAACGCCTATGTCTCGTACAAATCAAATCGAGCGTACGTACGTCCATCAGCCCCGTCCTTCCGTCAAATTCCCAACCAAATCTGCAGATTCGTCTTCTACAATTATACCTGGAGCTACGACGGAGACTACGCCGACTACAACGGGAAACCAATCCCGTCCCGTATCCCTCTGTCTGCTCTCGTTCGAGGTCAGAGTGACAGCATGAATGTCATCCGCAGCTCGCATCCGGACGCTCATCTCCGTCTCCGTTGCAGGTCCCATCGTTGGCGGTGCTTTCCCTCCAGGACTGCACTCACCCCCAGCGATCGCCGAACAGTACTACCGAGAGATCTGCACCGGTCGCATCAAATACCTCAATCGCGACGAGGTGCACAAGAACCTTCCAGCGCGGAACATGGATGCGACGTCCAAGCGCTGGGTTGCCACCCTCGGTGCTCTCGACGACCCGTGTGTCGAGGTCACCAGCGATCCCGGAGCGCCGTTCGACTGGGTGTGAGTGACCGTCGCCGTGCTTCGAAGACCATGTATTGAGCCCCCACCGTCTACGCGCTCTCAGCGTATTCGGCGACCGGAACGCGATCCACGAAGTCTGGGCCGACCTCGCAGCCTCCCCCGTCCTGACGCACTTCGGCTGGTCCTCGCTCGTCGAGCTCGCCTTCGACACGAACCGCGAAGTGATCTCGCCCACGAGCGTCTACGAGCCCCCGCTCTCCGCGAGCACGTACACGGCGAACGCGGAGCGGTACACGGAGATCAAGGGCCTCCTCGTCCTCCACGTCCGCCGCGGCGACTACGAGGGGCACTGCGAGCACCTCGCGCGCTGGGCGAGCTCGTACCTCGCCTTCAACGCGCACCGCGCGCTCGAGCAGTTCGATCCGCCCCCGGGCACCGGCGGCGGCGAGGCGACGCCCGAGGGCTACGCGTTCTACCGGCAGCATTGCTACCCATCCATCGAGCAGATCGTCGCGCGCGTGCGCGACGTGCGCGCGGGCGAGCACGCGCAGGGCCTCGAGCACGTGTACATCATGACGAACGGGCCCGCGCCGTGGGTCGCGGAGCTCAAGGCGGCGCTCGCGGACACGCTGCACTTCAAGCACGTCGCGAGCAGCCGCGACCTCGTGCTGAACTGGGAGCAGAAGTACGTCGCGCAGGCGACGGACATGCTTGTCGGGCAGCGCGCACAGGTGTTCATCGGGAACGGGGTGCGTGTCCCTCTGCTGTGTGCGCCGCTCCATGGGTGAACTGACGTGCGGGTGTTTTTCTCTTTCGCAGTGGTCGAGCTTGACTGGCGGGATCGTCCTGATGCGCATGGCGAACCGCTTCCATCCTGAGACGACACGCTTTTTCTGATTGGCCGCGAAAGGGCAACATGGCCGCCAGATTGGCATGGCTCCACAGCGGACGATGTAGCACATTGCCGCTGTAATGCCGCAAGGACCAATCGCGGTCCGTGGAGGAACAGACTATAACACATACCCCTGCACGCCGCACTGCGCACTAGAAAAGCCTCCGTGTCGGGGTTAATTGTGTAGGCACTACTTTATGCTGCTAGTACAAGATCGGTACCTAATGGACGATATGCAGGGGTACAGCGCCGCGTTTGTTTTGTAAATATACAGCGTACAGCGTGAATGCGATGCCTGATGCCAGTGTTGATGTCAATGCCAATGCGATGATGGGATGTAAGTTAGGGAGGAATAGATGAGGCGGTAGATGATATGCATAGTAGATAGAGGCCAGTCAGTCTATCGGTTGTTCCCGCGAATCCTGAATGTCACACTGGTTCCGGACAGGACGGCGTGAGGGTGTGCACAACCAGCAACGTTCCAGACGACTCACCACGGGGATCACTCCACGATCCCACTTTCATTTCCCCGCCGCAACCGTGGGGTCTTTCCAGTCCTCCACCTCGATTCCCATGTACTGCGGGAGGTGCTTCCACACGTCTTTGCGCACCTCCATGTCGCGCGTGTGGAGCATCGTCCGGCACGGCTCGCACAGCGGCCAGAGCTCGACCACGTCCTCGATCCAGTGCTCCCACGAGTCGAGCGCGGCGTAGCCCGCGATGTCCCCGATCGGGTCTTTCTGCAGCCCGTCGAGCATCATGCCGAGGATCTCGCGTAGCGCGCGGTCGCAGCCCTTGTTCACGCACTGTGCGCTGGGGTTCGGCTTGCAAATGCTGCAGGCGCCGCGCGTGCTCGCGCGCACGAGCTCCGTCCGGCCCCTCAAGATGAGCTCGATGTCGCGTTGCTCGAGCCGCTCTGTCGTGCCGTCGGGGCGCTCGACACCCATCGTGAGCTCTTCGTCGAGCTGGCAGCAGAGGTAGAGCGCGGTGGGAAGCACGGAGTCGGTGTGGGTGAGCCGGGCGAGGTTGACGGCCGCGATGGCGTCTGGAGGTGTGATGTGGAGGAAGATGTTGCCGTCTGCGCCGGCAGAGTCCCAGGTGGAGAGATCGTTGGTGAAGTAGAGCTTGAAGTGGTGCATCGCTCTTGAGTGGACGTCCTCGACGTGGTATTTGTGAGACATTCGAATGAGGGCGGCGAGTTCTGCGAACTCCATGCGTTCACCAGGGATGATCGGAAACCTGCGGTAGAGAGGTCAGTCGAGTGTTCAAAAGAGCTATTCATGTGTGCATTGTGTCACATGCAACACACAATTCAACGAGCCGTACGATGAGCTATGTATCGCGAAGGTGCATACGAACCAGCTATGAGGCCTCGAGGACAAGTACCTCTGGGGCTCATTCCCCGGTTCAGTCGCGACATCACAGCCTCATTTAGTCGTAGACATGCATCTACGGATTTCTAGGGAAGCGAAGCGATGCCTAGGGGAGTAGCAGAAACAGAGATGCAGGACCAGCGTCCGATGGCCATTGCCCGAAAGCAAGGAGGACTTCTACCAGTTGAGAGACAGAGTTTCTACACAAAGGTGTGCAGGGCGACTGGAAAGAACGGTTCGTGCCGCATATATGCGGTCCAACAGACGTCTCCGGGCCAGTGATCTGTCTCGCCTCTCCTCCGTGGTCCCGCATCCGACTCAGAACTCATCACGCGCGGGAGAAAACACTCACTTTCGCAGCCCGCACAGGGCACGGAGGAGGAAGCGGAGGTCGTCCGGGGGGTCCGAGATGTGCACGACCGGGCAGCTCTCCATCGTCTCCGAGTTGGACGGCTGGGCCATCGCGAAGAGGTCGCGGAAGATGACCGAGTGGCGGGTGAGCAGCCCGCGGTAGACGCGAAACGCGGATTCGCGGGCAAGAAGCACGATGTTCCCGTCCTCGAACCACAGCTCCGGGTCGCGCTTGACGGTCCCGCTGAGCGAGACGGTCGCGAGCTCGGCGGGGAGCGCGCTCGCGGTGTGCTCGGCGATGTTCACCCGCCAGCGTTTCACGACGCCGCTGCCGGTCATCAGCTCTCTGTCTCTGCGGGTGCGCGTCGTGCGGAAGGCGGCCAAGGGATGGGGGAGAGGCATCAAGGTGGGAACGTGGTGGTAGGTGAGAGAGGATGCACGTACGGCGTCTTCGTCCTGCTTGCGAGGTGTTCGTCCGGTGCGGGCAGCTGGTGGGGGTCCGGGTCGGGCTCGAGGGGGGACTGGGGCCAGTCGTGGGGGATGTTGGGCGACGGCGTCCTGCTCGGGAGGGGCGTGATACGCTGGAGGACGGCCTTGCGGAGGCTCATTCGAGGATGCTGGACGGGGGACGACGGCGACGCGGGCGGCAGGAGAGCGCACAAAAATACGGTGAGGCGCGAGTCCACACAGCCTCCCTCCTCAACCGCGTTCTTATTGTCCTCTCCTCACGTGATCGAGTTTTGCCCGCATTAGGAACTCACAACCACACGCGTCGGCCTCGGGGCACCCCGATGTGCCACCCGGCACAGTCTCTCGCACTCCACCAAGTCCCGAGCGGCGTGGAAGTGCAATTGCAAGGTGCTGTCTACGCAACGTCTATGTAAGGGTGTGTGGCATTCAGCTAATATAGAGGCTGTACGATAACTGTAGAGCGACGTAGTGTCCAATTACTCCTGTACGATGTCCTCCTTGCGAGGCTTCGAGTTCTTGATCTCCCGTCCCTGTCCAATAAGCCTCTCTGCCTCGTCGTCCAATAAGATCCCTATGTCCTGACATCAGCTAACACTCGTGCCGCGAAATGCAGGAACGAAACGCACCAAGGCCCTCCTCGCGCACAAGGCCCAGAACGTGCTCCAGCTCGACGTATCCGTCCTTGTCCACATCCAGCTTCTCGATGACCTTGTGTCCGACCTCCTCATCCGGCTTGTGTTTGATCACAGCCAGCGCCTTCTCCAGGTCCTCCACCGAGATCCGTCCGTCAGGGTCGCACGAGATCATCTGCAGCGACGAGCCGACGCGCGAGTCGTACGCGTCCAGTTGCTTGTCGATCTTCTCCAGCATCGTCCGGATCCGTTTCGTCAGAGCACCCGACGGCGACTTCGGTTCCTCTTCAGCCTGAACATTCTCCTCCATGAGAGCACGGAGCTCGTCGCGCTCTTTCAGTACCGAAGACTTGGTCGATAAGACAGACATCGCTTCTGCGAGCTCCTTGAGCTGCTCCGTGGTCATGCGTGCATCGGCCTCGGAGACCTCTGCCTTCTCGGGCTGAAGCTGTGGAAAGAATGTGAGCGTGCTGAGATACCGAACGCACTAGGGGTCCTCCAGCCAGCACATCACAGCCGCGCCTCCATTCTATAGCACTAGAAAGGAAGTCTGTAGGGTTTGCCCTTCACACGAGACTGGCTGGTGGAGTCCGCAGCCCCGGCGAATCAATCTCAGGCGTACCTCAGATTCCGGCAAGAGGGACTCTGCCAGCCTGGCCTCCTCCTCCTTCTTGGCCCGGCGTGCGTCCTCCTCGCGCTGCTCCTGTTCCTGTTCGTCCTGGATGAGCTCTTCCTGTTGTTTGAGTACCTCGAGTTTCTGCTTGTAGCTCGCTTGGTCGTCAACTTCGAGCTCGGCTTCGTTCAGCTGTGTACACGACCTCAGTACCATGTTTCCCTGTGGCGCAAGATATGGCACGGCATACCAGGTTGTCAGGCAGACCGCAGAGTACGGCCTCAAGGCTTTGAATGATCGCCGTTTTCCCGTCTTCATCCTCACCAGGTTTCTTGTCGAATTGGAACGCACGAGCAAGAACCAAGAGAACGCCGCTGACGCGGTTGTGCAGGTGCAGTGAAATCCAGGTCGAAAGTTCTTCACGAAGTCGAGCCGGCGACACGCCGAAGGTCCTGATACCGCGGCTCTGGCACGCAGCCTGGAGCTCGGCCGTGCTGAGCTCATCAATGCCCTCGCGCGCGATAGCCTCGTCGTCACGCCTGAGTTGGAGAAGCCGTGCCCGGATGTTCCCACGCAAGAAGTTGTCCGTGCCGAACGCGTTTATCGCCATGTACCTGCACGTCGACACTAGCTGCGGACGAGACAGGTTGTCGAGGGTGAGGTCGTCGTCGAACAGACGCGCGACGTTGATGACATCCTGCGCAGAGGGCGACTCTCCCGTCGAGCGAACTTTGCGGAAGAACTCCTTGAACGCGTCGCTGCCGACGATGTGCGCATTCGCCTTCAGTCCGGACTCGCGGAGCGTCTCCTGCAGGAACTTGGCCATCTCGAGGCGGACACGAAGCAGCTTGCGCTGCTTCTCCTCCTGTTACGGGTAGGTGTATTGGCATCCAAATCCAAATGAATCCATCCGTGCATGCACACTTACAGCCGCAAACTTGTCCTCGAACGTGGATGGGAGCGCGTTCGGGAACATCTTCAGGACGACCGGGATGAGTAGCTCCATGAACGGCACGATCACGAAGACAGCGAACGGGATGAGCCGCAGCAGGTCTTGCGTCGTACGTTTAAGCTGTCGGATGTGCACACATGGGCACAAGTGAGCGATTGCGCGCGAAAACCGCGATACGCCTCCGGACGCACCTGTCTCCGCTCTCGGCGCGTCAGGCTCTCGCCGTGGAGCAGCTTCCACTGCAGCCGCCCGGAGATGCGCACCTCGGCGGCGAGGAGCTTGCTGCCATGCCAGTAGTGCTGCGCCTCGTGCTTGACCTTCTTCCAGACGCGCGTTGCGAGCGGGGCTTCCTCCTTCGGCGCCGGCGGGAGCGGCTTCTCGCTGTTCGCGGCCGGAGTGGTATCGTTTTGCGGCGATGTTGAGTGCAGGTATCTCTGTGAGACTACTTGCTGTGGGAGCTTCTCATAAGACCAGTGAGATAGCGGGAGGGGAGGGCGCGAGGCGAGGGATGCAAGGGCGTAAGTGCGGACGTTGACGAGGAGGTGTGGGTGTCGGCTACAGGTGCGCAGGAGATGAGAGGGCGGGGCGCGCGGGAGCCATAAGGACATGGGGGAGAGCGAAGGTCAAAAGAGTGCTGCCAGCGTTGCCAGTCGTCTCGTCGTCGTTCAAGCCGTCCGGGTTAGGTCTCAGTCAGTCAGTGCGTATATAGAGAGCGATGACGCATGGGTGCGGCAGCCCGCAATCGAAAATGCGTGTGTGGCTCTGTTTGGTCAGGCGGCTAAGTCAGAGTAGAGCGGGCGCCTGGTGCCTTGACCTCGAACGAATGTCAACTTGGCCACAGAAGTATCTTTGACTCGGAATAATGCATACTCAGTGACCATGAATTGTAAAAGAGGCAACGCACAAGCTCTAGAAATAATCTGAAGGTGTGTTCTTGACTAGTACTGGTTGTTATTTTCTCCACATCATACGGTAACTCAGCTCGCCGACAGATAAGTGGCTAAGTAGTAGTCGTGTTTATGACAGCGGAAGTCATCGTGCCTGCAAGCGTACGTCAGGTACAAGGCCTAACTGCTCGCGACTCATACCAGGGTATCTCACGAAGCACTTGTAAATTGCGAAATACCACACTCCCGAAGCACGGTCTAAGAGTTTCGGTATGCTACCTGTTTAGATTTGCTGATTTTCAAACAGGCTACATCATTCGAGTGTGTCTAATAAACTTCAGGGGCGATACTTATGCCTTCCAGAGGACTGGATCTCCCCGGTCAACACAGGGCCTTCCCTAGGCACATATTCTGCTCTGATCGGGAGCTCACATTGGTTTGTTTGCTTCATCCCTGATCTTGTATGCTGAGCCTGCCGAGAGGGTGTTATATAAAGCATGAGGAGTATGGAGGGGATACCAACGAACCACACGATCTGCAAGAGTGTTATGATCCTCAACGCGATTCAGGGTGCTCAACGTCAGGAAATGGAAACAAGATCAAATCCACATCAACGTGGATCAAGACATCGCGGTTGATAAGGAGTGGGACGCTGCGTGAGTTCAATGTCGCCTTCAGACGACGAAGCATACCTGACGTCCAATTTGCAGGATCGCCGAGAAACTACTGGAGCTTGGCTACAACGAGTCGGATCACCCACCCAGACTGAGTGGTGCTCGGGGCGAGCTACAAGGACTCATTCGGCCGAAGCAAGTGCACAAACTGACACCTCGCCGTGAGCACTCCTCCTCTTCGATTACATCACGCTCCGTCTCATGCAGCACCTGACAGGCTGGTACACAATTCGTCCTAAGATCGTACAAAATCTCCAGGCGGAGCGCAGCCGGCGCGCTGTGTCTACCCTGCGAGACGGCTTCTCGATGCGCAAGAAGCAGCTCCGAGCGATTTCTAGCCTCTGACGGGAACCGCAGCCCGGAGAAGCTCATCCTACCGCACTTCAAGGACGCGCTGGATCTGCCGTGCATGCACGCGCTGCTCACTGGAGGCGCGAGAAAAGCCGACATCACCGAGGACGAATTCGCGGCCATCGAGAGCTTCCTCTTCTTGGATGCGGACGACTACGCACAAGCGGGGACGCGCGAGTCGCGGACGCAAGGGGAAGGGCAGAGGGAAGGCCGCGAGTCCCGAATCTAGAGACGACGTGCTGTCCGATGCCGACTTCGCACCTTTAGAGTCCATCGAGGCACTCTTCAGTTGTGGGGGCCGGGTGATGGTGTCCGTCGGCGACGAGATCCCGGCTGTGACCGGGTGCTTCTGGACGACGTTCTTGTACGTCGGCCTGCTCGAGCACTGGCAGACGGAGCATCCCGCACTCGTGTGGTACAGTAAATGCGGACACTTCTGGACCGGGTCCAATGGGTGCCGCCCGCCACGGCTGCGCGAGAACGTGTTGGTTGCTCTTGGGTTGACCATGGACGCGACGCAGAGGGAGGTGCATCGACTTGTCACGTCTGGACGACCGGTCCGTACGTGCGGGAAGAAGGTCGTTCCAGAGAGTACGCGGGTGCTGAGGTCACAGATGCTGCATAACGTGGTGCGTGTCGGTGAGACCCCGCAAGAGGATTCTTGCTTCTTCTTCACCTCGCGAGGTCGTACTGACATGATATACAGATTGAACATATACACGACCCGGAAAGCGGTAGACGTCCTAGTCACAACCGCCGATGCTCTACTAGTAGAGATGGAAGCAAGTGAGTATTTTCACCCTTTATCGTACTCTCCGAACCGCGAGGATGCTGATTCTCGTGTGTTGATAGCGAGGGCGAAGCGTCGACTGTGTCAGCCGTTCATCACATTAGCTTTGTTTAGCGCGCCGTATGGGTTCGAGATCTTGCCAACGTACAAATGCTGTCTGAATCTCCCTGGGTCGTCACCTTCTTGCGAATGAGTGTTGTAATCATATTGGATTGGTCGAGTCACTCTGATGAGATGCACAAGTTCTATGATGTAGCGTGTTCGAAAGGTTCAGGTTGTGTGACCTTGGGGCGGCGTGGCACATCATGCGCCCACGCCTTGAATGTTCTGAACACTCTAAACTTGGTGAACTTTGTGCGTACTCTATAATTGCCACTCGTTCATTAAACGCCGATATCACTCAGCCCAGTACTAGTATCTAGTATCTACACGGACCCCAACGCCAATACGAGGGCGGGCGCGAGGCCTCCCGCAGCAAGTTCAGCCAGACGACCAGTGTGGTCGAGTCGAAGACCTTCCCGACATATATGTCTAGTCGTCCAAGACCGACTCGCTCAACGAGAACTTCAACAAGGGTTTGTCCTACTCTCTCCATGAAATTGTCGCAAACTAACCAGTCTCGGGATCGTGTCTTCAGACAAAGGTTGAGCGAGTGCGCAACTGGATACTACTAGCGTGGGCGCAGGTGTGACTGGCCGCGTCGGAGGACTCCTCGCTCAGGCCCGACACGGCCATGTGAGTAGCAGAGTCGAGTCAGTCGCCGGTGAATGGAGCGTTTCCTTGACGGAACAAAGTCTGCGCTTCCAAGTGTAAGTATCTTGGTGAAGTCGGTCTGTCATGACTCGGCGGGCCCGAGTCATTTACGAGTGGGAATCTACCGCGCTGGCAAGCCGACGTTGACCGCGTTTGGAAAGTGGCGGCGGGCGGCGCGCCCAGTGGCGGGAGTCATATGACAGGCTGTGCTTGTCAAGCGCCAGGTCCCACCTTTGTTGCGGACTATCACCGCCGCGGCCGAAGCGAAGTATATAAGCAGCGACCTGGCAGGACCTAGTGACCCTACGACTCACCAGAACACTCTGTTCTACACGACGCAGCACTCGTCATGGCCAAAGGGCAGGTGAGGTCTCGCGCACATGTCCAGCCACTTCCAGCCTGAGCCAGAGTCGGCGAGCTGGTTAGTGGCGGGGTCCGACTCGTTGGCTCTAACCAATCTTTTCGAGTCCAGATATTTGCCAAAGATGGGGGTATGAAGGGGAAGAAGCCTATGGGCCGCAATGTCGGAAAACTCACACAAGTACTCAACGTCCCAATGGACGTGTTTTTCGAGGTTTGTGAACGCTTGGACAACCACAACTCGATGCTGACTTGGGTCTGTCCGGCGTATTCTTGGCAACCCTACAGATCGCCTCGCACCTCTACCCTGTGGACCTCTTACAGCTCGCACGCACCTCTCGACAGCTGCGCACGATGCTGCTCTCACGCGCCTCTCGCCATATGTGGATCGCGGCGCGCAAGAACATCAGCCCGCCTCCTCCCGATCCTCCCGAGTATATCAGCGAGCCCGAGTACGCGTACCTCCTCTTCGAACGATTCTGCATGGTGAGTCAAAGTCCAATGACGTCACCTGCTAACACCGTCGCTTACACACATATTAGCTGTGTGGTGCGGGACGCGCCGTGAACGTGCACTACGCAGGCCGCGCGAGACTTTGCCGTGCATGCTGGGCAGCCAAGTACGTACGGCGGTATCCTTTGTACGTGTTTCAACGGTGATCATGCTGACATCGTCCACAGTGTCAAGAAAGGCAACAGGATCGCCAAAGACATGGGCTACAATATCTATAAAGACAAGCAAACCATACAGTTGATCGCCAACATGCTGCCAGTAGCTAATCGTGACAACCTCGGTCAGTGGTTCGTGCGTTCTGCCCTTGTAACCACGGAGCTCACTGTTTGTTTTGCGGTAGAGCGATGGGGCGTTCACTCGGAAGCTGTGGAACAAAGCCCAACCGCGATGTTCTACGAGCCCGACTTCGTCGAGGTCGTCAAGCAGTTTCGGCAGATCACGCCTGCTTCGCGTGACAAGGACGCGCTGGAGAAATTCATCGAGGAGCGTAAACAGTTCACGCTGGAGCGACTGAACGTGAGCATGCTAGGATTTATCTTTCACTCGAACGGTTCTCAAGCCCATGATTTAGTTTCGAAGAGTGATCGTCACTTGGTACGGAGAATGGCTCTCCAGTAAAGAGGCGGTGGATGCGGAGGCAGGAAGCGAACGAGGCACCGCGTGAGTTTTCGTGCTGTTGTTCTCGGCGCGGAACGTTGCTCACCCTCCATCTCAGCATCAAAGAAAAGCTTCGTGAGCTTGGATACGAGCCCAAGGACTATCCCAAGGATTATGACCACGAATGGTTGCAGATGATGAACCAACCGCGCAAGCTCACACCGCGGAGTATGTGTGCATACTATTAGGTGCTACACGCTGCTCATCTTGTGTCACAGTCTGGAACGCCATACGGCCGAAGATGGTCGCCATCTTGGAGAAGGAGCGTGAACGGAGGGAGGAGGTCGCGCGCTACCAGAGGTGGGACAAGAGGCGTGCGGAGTTGCGTCGCCACTACGAGAAATTTCTTCAAACGGATCGCGACCACGATTTGGACAAACGCACTATGCCGAACTCCAGGGATGCGCTCTCGCTTCCTTGCATGGACGCCTTGTTAACCTCAGAGGAGCCTCCCGCCCCGATCACTGAGGAACAGTTCAAGGCTGTCGAAAGCGCGATCCGCACCGAGACAGAAAAGTATCGCGTCACAGCCAGAGCTTATATGGCGGCCATCTTCCGAGAGAAATGCGCAGTCTGGGCACGGGGGGGCGAGCTCCCTTCCAAGCTATCCGCGCTCCTGGAGGGCGAAGGCAAAGGCGAACAGGTGTCCGCGTTCCGACTGGCCTTCTATATGGATGGAGTACCGGAACACCCGGATGCCGACCTGGCCTTGCTGAACAGCCCTTACGCTCTCTTCTCTTGCATAATAGGTTATGACCATATGCAAGAGCACTACTCTCACATCGGAATTCTGGAGCACTGGCAGGTAGCTCACTCGGACCGTCCCTGGGGCATGCTCGTTCGAAACGCCGAAAACGTCTACGTCATGCCGCGCGTGCTTGAGGCGATCGGCGCGGACGAGGATATCAACCAGGCAGACCTCGACGCTGTAGTGCGGTCTGGGCGGCCGGTGTGTACGTGCGGAGAGGACCCCTCGCCTCACTACGAGAGCCGACCGAAATACTTGGCTCTACATGATTTGGTATGTGGATCGTTGGCATGATGTGGGAAGTGGTTCTTAACGTTCGCTCAGATTAAACATCTATATGTACCATCCGCACAGTCGGGAGCGTGGAGCAGCGATATGCCGAAAGCGTGAGTACACTTCGTTGCGTCGTAGATGGGCTTTGCTGACCACTATATGTACGTGTTATAACACTGCTCATAGAGATCTCACTTGCGAGGCGGCGAAGGTCCTCCATCGAATCACCTTTGAACACGATAGTTCCCCGCTCGAGTAATACATTCGTGCATCGCATAGCGGGACAGTCTGTTGGACTACGACTATGTAGCAGATCTTGCCTTCAGTGCTTCATCTATGGACATGATCCGTTGTCTCACACCAGTATTTTGTACAGTCAATGTAGAGTTGAGCTGTTGTAGCTACCACGGCCACTGAGACGTCAAATGCCTCATACCGGATGCGCACGACCAAGGCGCGTTTACGCCTGTATGCGTGAGGGGGCAGAACGACTAGTGCGCGGAGGTGCAGCGGCTGTCGCAGAAGATGTGTATGAGTTACCCTTGATGACTCGGTGAGGATTGCCCGTGGCTCCAGACATGCGTAGGCAAAAAGCGGTGCCACGTCGATCTCTTTGTCACGTGGTACACATGGCTTTAAGCGGGCCTCCCGGAAACACCAACGTGAGGTTCAACTGGGCCACCATTGTTTGACAATGCACACCGTGCAGCCGCCCCTGCCGCCCCAGGTGATAGGCATGTTATAGGCGGCTCATAGAGTTTAACTATTTCACAAATATAGCTTAGCTATCGCACCATACGATTGGTTGCCAATGGCACCTGCATTATGCGACCATTGCCCTTTGTGATAGGAAAACATTGAAGCTATCTCATAATGGGACCAAAGGTTACCTTTAGCCTGCCAATACAAACGTGTCATATTGATATTGCTGACAGTTAACCTATAGAAGGTCCATAGCGCACCTATCGCGAAGAGTTATATGTTACATAGTTGCCTTGACGTCCATAGGCAAGTTATAGGAAATCCAGAACAGAGCCTATAAGTGTTTGTTGCGGTTTTTCCTTTTCCACTGGGTTATAGTCGTGTCATTTGCATGTGATCGGTAGCCTATCCTTGAGGGAAATAGTCGAGTTATAGCTTAGCGAAAGTTAAACGCTACGTATCGGCTACGGCTCGATACCGATACCTGTGCGTGGAATTAAATTAATCCATATACGAAAAATACGAAAAAGGAAAGAGGGGAGGAGGGAGAAAGAAACCAAGGGTACGAGGCCACCATACCCTGTTCTTATTATTGAGAGCCCCTATACGAGTGAGTTCGTCAGATCTAACTGTCCAAGATGGCTCGATAACCACCCTCTTACCACTGGAGAGCGCGAGGTCGAACGCGAGGTTCTCTCACTGATCTCAGATACCGCTCCGCTTCGAGAGCGTCCGCGCGCCGGAGGCGCGCGGATACAGATACCATTGTCTTGTTCCCACCTGCTGGATCTGTGACCGAGCCGTGAGCGGCATGATAGCCGTCAGCAAGTCCGTAGTGCGATTTGTGCGGTTGAATTGGATCAACTCGCAGGGTCAGCATTTAGTATCTTATGATTCAAGTTCCTCCGGACTTCAAACTTACACTCTCTGCACCCATTCCGACTTGCCACATGCTGTCAAGTGCTTGGTATTGAGGCTCAACTGAGGGAAGAGCATACGAGTACAATTCCATACATCAATATTGGCCCGGGTGTGGTCATTATATCTCAGTGGGCCCGGGAGTCAGTTATTAGTTGCCCACTCCTCGGGCTAGCCTCGGAGTCCTAGAGTATAGCCATTGAGTGTTCAAGCCTGATACAGAACACAGTGTACAGACACTAGTCTCTTAGCTGTCCTCGCGAGCTCTGCTTGAATGCCTCACCAGAGTAAATGTAGAGTTGTGTTGCGGACGGTCGATATCAGCGCTTACGAGCCTTCCGGAAAAGGCACTTCATTACGTACGCTATCCGCTATCACTATCTCGCACAGGTATCCCAGGCGAGCCTCGGCTACAACACGCCAATAACATGGTGCAAAATCGAGCGGTGCACGGTGTGATGTTGCCTGTTCAGTGCTGACGACAACCGGCGCATTAGACAAGATACTCCTCTCCCGTGTTTGCCCAGGGAAGACAAGCTCAGCGCGATAGCCAGCTTACTTATAAGCCTGGTACGAGACCGAGAGGAATACCACTGGTGCGTCACCAACTTCTAGGTCGAGGAGTACCAGGAAGGTCGGGGCAAAGCCGCGAGGTCACTGAAACGAATCATCCATCAGATCTCGCAAACACTCTGTGTCGCTCTGGAACGACGGCCTGGTACCTGTGTCCAAGCCCCAATGGCATCCTCTTCGCAGTCGCCTACCAACTCGCTCGCCTTGTACCACAACAGGGATAAATCTTTCTTCGATGCGTGCCTTGCGTATTTAGACTCCATGGACTCACTCCCCGTCCGTCGTCCTGGCCCTCGACCCACCGCCGCATTCGGCTTCATCCTCGACAACGAGTGTCGCCGTCGCTGGGCCCATTACCTGCTCCAGCTGTCAGAAGATGCTGACGAGGTCTTCAAACTCCCTCCGGACGAGTTCGAAGACGAGCTAGAAGGGTCAAAGCTGACTGTCCCCACTTTGTTGCCAATTATCATCTACTTCGCAATCCCAGAGCTCCCCCGCATCCGGAACAGAATGTTGCCCGTAGAGAAAGCCGGCGCCATCTCTCCTCCTTGGATATTCATCCTGAGGGACAATGGCACGCGTGCAAACATGACTGCACCCTTGGACCCGGACCTGATCGAGCAGGTGAAGGTGAAGCTGGGTGTTGAGGAGCAAGAACCCAAGTGGTATCGCATACCCTGGTACGTCATCAAGTCCCCTCACTCCTGTTATGAACTAGTTCATCTGTGATTTGACGACACAGATGATTGCCCGCATTGAGAGGGTGGAGGTGAAGCTGGTGCTGAACTGCTGGAATCGCATAGTCATGTATGTCCTCAGTTCTCTCATCCTCGTCTTGCTCTGGCTCATCTGTCTCGTCAATACTCGTTGAATACCCCCGCTGGATGGAGTGAATGGGAGAGGCCGTTGACTTCGAGATGAACATGGTTTTATCACATTAACCGAGCAATGCATACGGAACGCGGAAGGTTTCTGCACATACCACCACAATCTGAAGTCTCCGCCTTAAGTATGCCTTGAACTACATGTAACATAGGTAAATAGGCGACAGAGACCGTGTGGTTGCCGATTTCAAAGGTTTTCGATCAAGTCTGAGCCACTCTACATAACAACTTGACTCTTGAGAACAATAGCCTCGAAACCGGGTGTACTATGTAGGCTCGACGTTGTCGTCATCCGAGTTGAACCTGCGGTCTCTTTGTCCCTGCAGCTTGACTCGGAAGGGCTCTGCGGAACTACGGGAATTGGCTCATTGCGGGCGGGTCTGTCTTCGCGCTCGTCAGCTATAGCTAGTGGCGCAACTGAAAGAGACCATATGCGACGACATTAATGTAGATTCGATGTAGACCGCGTATCCGTCTACGAACGAGCGGTCTATTAGGCCAGCCTTGTCCGACGCTGTGCGGTACTGTTGTAGTGTCCAACTGAATGAGAGAGGATATCTTTGATTGCAGTCTATGATTGTGGATATGCTGGAAATAACAGGAATAGTCAAGCAGAAGAGGACAGAACCTGAGGTTGGCAGGCAGAGGCTAGTCAAAGATCACACACACTGTGGGTAGTAGGTGCGGTCACGTGATGAGGTGCGGGCGAATGCCACAACGGATGGGTACGAGACCATATTTGACCTTGTTCGAAGTATATCAGACCACTGTCAAGACTTGGTCGATGCAGTTACCAGCCGGATATAAGTCATCATAAGCTGAGGTCGGCAAGATCACAAGATAACACGTGGCATTGCAGTAAGTGTTAGCGCTCGCGCAGACCTACGCGTCTATGTTACCGCTTTTGTCATTTGAACCACTGTTCGCTTTGGCCTCGACTCTCAATCGACTCTCGCCTCGTCATCAGTTAACTTCAGGTTTACGTCTCCAATCCTTCAATTATCTCGCTGTTCTGTTGGACTTCTGTCATGTCTAGACTTCTTGCCTCCGTTCGACGCTCGATCTCTCGTCGCATGTCGTCCTCACAATGGGCGCTTGTCGTGCGCCGCAATGTAACGCCTGAAGACCATGAGCGCTACCAGCCGGGCGGGTATCATCCCGTTCATGTGGGCGAGCTGTATCGAAATAGCTATCATGTCATGGAACAGCTTGGCTGGGGAAGATATTCCACAGTTTGGTTGGTCCAGGATACGCGGTGCGTCGTTCCCTGTCTGGCGCCTTCCGAGGCGAAGCTGACGCTTGCCCATCTTCAATTGCAGGACTCAGCGCAATGCTGCTTTGAAAGTGCTTGTTGGAGACTTGTCTACTGACCGAGCAGGCCCTTGGGACGAACGTGGAATGCTGAGGATCGTGCGCGACACCAACCCTCAAGCTCCAGGCTACCAGAATATCTGCCACCTTCTAGATGAATTCCCCCAAACGGGTCCGAACGGCAGCCATATTTGCCTCGTTTTTGAACCCATGGGTCTCAATGTACGAGAACTGACAAAGGAGGTACCCATGGCGATGATCCTGCTCAAACGCATGACCAAGCACGTGTTACTTGCCCTGCGCTATGTCCACGACTGCGGCATTGTGCACACAGGTCAGGCTTGTTAACCACTGTCCTTGTCGTATGCTCACATTACCCGCTCAGATCTCAAAGGCGATAACATCCTCATAACTGGGGCTCCTGTCGGCATGACACAGACGGAAGTCCGGCTGAGCAAGAACGATCTATTGAATGCTCGCTTCAAGCTTACTGACTTCGGAGCCGGTAGGCTATCTGGCAATTCCAGGCAAGACTATGACACTCACACCCAGTCTACATGCAGCAATCCCGCTGTCCCGCCGCAACGTAGACATGGCAGTACAGCCAGGGGCACTCCGTGCTCCCGAAGTCGTCCTTCGAGCAGAATGGGATACGAAGATCGATATCTGGAACTTAGGATGTCTTGTGGGTGACATCCTGCGTCATCCACAAGCCAGTACCTGACGCTGTCTTGTTGCGAAGATTTACGAGTTCGGATGGGGACAGCCGCTTTTCATCCCGCATCACGATGTCGGAAGCAGCGGTATGAACCCTGCCCAGACACACCTGACCCAGATGGTCTCTCTCCTTGGACAGTTCCCGCACACACTCTTGGACAGAGCGAAGCGCAGCCAGTTGTTCTTCGACAGCCAAGGTCGTGTGCTTTCCTCGTCTGCGTGATTACCTTCATTGATTTCTCGATGCACAGGCCGGCTCTTGGAAGGCGCGGACAAATATCCGCCCAACTCTATTGATCACCTGTTATCGGCCGGAAGCGTGTATGACTCCGACGAGTTGCCTCCCTTGGCTGACTTTCTGACTCGCGCCCTCACCATCGACCCCGAGGAAAGGTGGTCCGCAGCTCAATTACTAGAGCATCCGTGGCTGCAGGATGTCATTGAATTCTGATGTCGATTGTCCGGCTCTAGGTGATTCGCGAGTGTCTCAGTCGCCGAGTTGCTCTCCTATTATCGCTTATTGCATGTCTATCCTGCTCTTCTGCAACTGTAATGTCCGTGTTCATGTCCTCCTGTCCGCGGCTTTGTCTTGATCTCACTCTGTTGTCGTCGTCTATTGTACATGTTCATATCGGTAATATGTATCGAAATATATCCCCACTCCCCCTGAGTTCTGCGGCTGCATGCCTGGTGCGTACGCGGTCTTCTCACATCACGTTGTGGCGATCCCTAATCCAAGATATCCGATTTCTCAGCTAAGACAAGAGTGGCAGCGCAGGTTCTACCACGCAGAGTTCGTCGCTGTGGTGAGGCAGCTGTATGTCGACATCTTTGACGGCGCGCAAGGTGTACTAGAGGCCCTCGTACAGCTCAAGAAGAATCGCCTTGCTCTCGCTGTGGCCTGGTAGAATCAATAATGTAAGTTACAATCACGTACCATTTGATATGAGTGCCTTGCATGGGGACAGACATCGAAAGTCATGAGTTTCAGGTGATATAGTATTGATGTGATTCAACTAGCTCTCATCTTCGATGTCTATCACTTCATCCCCGGTTGGTGACACCAGCTCGTTTCCCCCTAACCGTGAACCGCGATCCCCTGGGTCGCATAGTCGACGTTCATCCAGTGAGGCGGATGTGGTCGGGACAGACAGGGACACATTATTATCCGCGTGCTCGCGCTTCTTTGGACGCGCTGCCTCCGTGAGCTTCGCAAATGCTGCCTTATTCGCTCTCTGAAGGTCCAGTCAGCACCACTATCCTGGAAGAATAGGGTGTAGGGGAACCCACCTGATACGCGACGGTGTCATCCACCGTCTCCTTGCCACGGCCTTTCGCGCCCTGCTCCGCTTCCTCTAGCTTGAGGTCCGCGCGGAGTTGGTCGAGCGTCCGCCGGTGCGAGGGCGCGCGGTCGACATTCGCGTTGTATAGCACGACCCACCTGGAGCCCGAGTGCCCGTGCACCACACCGCCGATCGAGGATTCAGTCAGCGAGCGAGCACCTTGAGTGTGCAGAAGACTCACGCACCGTTTGTGCCGTCTGACGAGCGCCGCCTTCTCGCCTTGCGTCGGGAGGTCCCACTCTGCGAGCATATCGGCGATTCGCTTCTGTGGGTGGATGTCGTACGCGACTTTCGGGAGGTGTTCGAGCTCGTCGTCATCGTCCGGAGTCGCTCTGCGTGCTGCCGCGTCAGAAGGAGATCGTACTTCGCCAGCTAGGTCCTGGTACTACGCGCGCACAGAGAGTAGGTGTACGAACCGTGTTTTGCCCTTGCTTCTCAGGAACTCCTTCTCCTTTCCGGATCTGCCTTTGGCAGAGGCGCTCGGTGCACCCCTGAACAGACTATTCCATTGTTGTTTCTGCTTGCTCCGAGTGCCGTTAACGATCGCTGTACTCTTGTTAGGCACGCCGAGGTGTTGTTTGCATTCGCTGTCCAGATGGGCGTTGATTGTATCAAACGGGACGTCTCTTTGACAGGACGGACACGATACGAGGTCTAAGTTTCAGGTCAGTACTGTTCAGTGATTTTGACCATTCACGCGTACCGGTTGGGGTGTCGGAGGTCGCTGGGACAGAAGACCCAGATGGGGCGGGGCTGGAGGGTATTATCTGAACGTCGGAGTCGGAACCAGCAGGAGGAGATTCGAGCCTTCTTCTCTTATGTATTCTTCTCTCATTTGAGCTGCAATGAGAGTGCGGTGGCCGAGCAGGTTGCGCTTTGCGTGCCTCCTCTTCTCGGGCGAGTTGTACGATGTATGGCCTTCCGAACCGGTTGGGATACGAACATTTCTAAGGAGGAGGGCGGGACACACCTAGCAGCTTGCCATGCCTGCACCGCAGTCTCCATCGCTATATCCTTGCGTATGTGCACCTCCGAGGCGGGCTTGCGACACGTCGGGCATGTTTGGTGCTCTGGTAGAGCTGAGCGGATACACTACCGGGTTGGTTTAGTACAGCACCAGGGTGCGTGAGTTAGACGCACTCACGCACCGCAGAGCAGAAGCAATGACCACATGTGAGGGTGACTGGGGCATCGTAGAAGTCTCTGCAGATGTTACAACGGACGGCGTCGTCGAAGGAACGGAGGCCAGGGGCGGATGCGTTGTCTGGGAAGTCTGTTGGGTCCGAGATGTCGGCTGCGAGGAGTCTGTCAAGCATCGAGGCCATGTTGTTGGCCCTCAGCGGTCAGGGTATAGAGAGAAATAGGGATGGTCCTGAGTCAAGCAAGTAGTACCTGAACGGGCCGTGGCAGAGGAGCTGAACGCGATCGGTCGGCGCGCACCGCATGAGTGTGACAGGTCGCGTTTTGGTGTGACAGACGCGTCGTCGCTCGAGCGCTTGGCCGCGCGGCCTCCTGCCGGCCGCGACAGAGCGTACCTTCAAGTACAGGTGGATACTACTCAAAATCGTTGATCTCCATGACTTCTAGTCAATTCTTAGGAAGTAGTTGTAGTAAGACTAACTTTGCGATCTGCGGCGGAGTCATTGATAGCACTTGATCATGTTTACGGTCGGAGCTAGTCGGACCTTGAACCCATGCAAAGCGTCTGCCTAAGGCAGATTAATCATTAACTCAGACCCTACCTGATCTTTCACCTCTTCCATCCAACCGATCCGTACAGTGCCAGTGCGGTTGCACGCATCCGAAGACCACTATCGCCTGCTTCATCACTCGATACACCTCGAGCCATGACGGTGACAACGGCAACTCTAGCATCCTCTACTGGAGACATACACGATCCGACGAGTGCAGCGTATAAGAAAGCGCGGCGGAAGCACTGGAAGTCGACCCGGAACAGACCCGAGCACAGCGAGACCGATTGGACACCGTTTCGCGCCGCAGAGAAGAAGTATAAGGCTAGTTTCCCTCCTCCAGACCTCTCAGACGTCCTCGATGTTGCCGCGGCGGACGCGAAGCGCGACGAAGAAACGGCGCGCGGCGGATGGAAGGGGCGCGCAGACGCGGTCGAGCACACCGGAGTACCGCTTTGCACACAGGACGGGCAGACCGAGCAGAAGGCATATCTCTTCCCGGGCACACCTGGTGCGCGATCTGCTCTATGGGGGTATCAGGGATGTATGTGTTCATGTCCTCATTCTTGCGATTGCTCTTTCGAATGTATCAGGATTGGTGCTCCTCCCTACGTTTGTCTCGCCTGCCAAGCAGAGACATCTCGTGCGATGGGCCCTCCGCGATCATGCACGCGAACCCAATGAAACGAACCTCGACACGCACTATGTCCTTCCACCAGATGGCCTCTGGAATCAGTATCTCCGGGTGCGCAATGGCGATTGCGAGGACGTTGAGATTTTTCCTCGAGCCGCACTGCAGTCCACATCTTCAACCGACTCCGATAAAGTTACTTCTGCGGAGCAGAACCATGCGCAAGTCGAACTGCCCGGCCCGCGCAAGCTGATCGCCAACGAAGCCGCGAGTCCAGAGAACTTCTCTGACCTCGTACACACACCGAAGCTTCCCGCACCTCCGTCGCAGACCCTCCGCGCACTTCCGACATCAGGCCTTGTTCCGAAACTTCGGTGGGCGAACATTGGGTGGTACTACCATTGGGGCACGAAACAGTACGACTTCACCCGAGGCCCGGGGGAGATCGCGGGGCTTGTGAGAGATGTATGCAAGAGCGCAGTCGACAAGATACCTTGGGAGATGGCGTTCCAAAGCGGAGAGGGTGCGCAAGGAGGTCAGATGGATTGGGGACCGGATGGTCCCGATTGGATGGACTGGCGGACAACATACGGTATGCTGAACACTTTGACGCACCCTTCGAACAGGAGATGCTCACCATCGGACAGAACCGGACGCTGGGATCGTGAACTTCTATCAGACGAAGGTTTTTATGCCCGCCCTGACTGCAGCAGATCGAATGCTTACCAGAGTAACAGGACACACTCATGGCGCACGTAGACCGTTCAGAAATATGCGCAACCTCACCGCTGGTGTCTATCTCGTGAGTTTGACAGTCGCCACGAGTTGCAACGCCAGTCCTGACTACACACATCTAGACTTGGTTGTGCGGCGATTTTCCTCATCGGCGGCCTCACTCGAGACGACCCTCCCACCCCCATTCTCCTTCGCTCAGGCGACATCGTCGTCATGTCGGGACCGGCCTGCCGACGAGCATACCATGGTACGCAAATTGCAGACCTATTGCTTCGGGCACGGTTGTGACAATTGATCACATTCTGTTAGGCGTGCCTCGTATACTCGAAGGAACCCTCCCACCTCACCTTGAGGGGACATCTGACTCTGAGATTGATTGGGAGCTGTACGAAGAATACCTCCGCTGCACACGGATCAACGTGAACGTGAGGCAGGTCTTTCCAAAGGGCTTCGATCCACAGTCGCATGGTCATGGTGCCGGCTCGCAAGACGTGAAGGCTCCTCGGTCATAACAGTAGTGTGATGCAGCCATATACATGTCAGGTAAACTAGATGTATTGATATCAAGACTAACATGTGCACGAGTCCGCGGTCGAGCTGCGAAAGACTGTCTTGCAAGATGTCGAGCGAAAGTACGTGCTCCTTTCCCCCGTCGGATGATGCAGCCTGCTCAGCGCGTCTTTCAGCTTTCCCGATATCACCTACTTCCGCAACGCTGAAGTACAGGTTGAGTTAACGAACATTCTATCCTTACTCAGACATGCATCCGGACATGGGTTACCGACAAGGCATGCACGAGCTCCTGGCTCTCCTGTACTACTCAGAGAGTGCATCGTAGTCGACTGCAGATGCCGACACCGATCCTTCCCCCAAAGAGTTCTGTTCGAAGGCGTGGGTTACGGAAGACGCATGGTTGCTGTCTACCGCCGTCGTGAAGGGTGCAGTCTTGCAGATCCGTGGTACAAGTGGCAAGAAACCCAATCCCAGCCGGAGTCGAGCCCTCTTCCTTCGCATGTCCAGCTGAATGTCTCTGGAGACGCACGATTCAAGCCGTACATCGCGCCGCTTGTGGAAGTTTGTAGCCGCGTAGAGTGCGTCCTGCTCAAGGGCGTCGAACCCGAACTCCGGAAGGCGAAGCACACTGCGGGCATTGGGCCTGTGGAATGTATGTGCCTTGCTATCTGCGCTCCGTTTGTCTCGCTGACGTACCGGGAAGTCGATGGTTACGTCTGCTGTTCACTCGAGAATATAACATAGAAGACGCCATGGTCATGTGGGACGGTGCATTGCCGTCCTTCGATCTATCTCAATGGATCTACCATTGCCATGCTTGTGCGCATCCGCGACAAGGGTGCGTATACTGTTGCTTCGGCTATGACTTCCCCTGATAGGATTGCTCGCAGTGATTCCTGCTGACTACTCCGCTATCCTTCAGACCCGCTTGCGGCGAGGTGGGGGGGTCAAGATTCCGCCAGTGTCCACCACATGTCCGAACTACTAGTATACGACAACGGAAGTCCCACCGCCGGTGTCGCCGCCGGTTCATCGACGATCACGGCAAGGGCGCCGGTCGCACAGAACGTCTGGTCATAAGACTAAATGTGATATTGCGCAAGCGATGTGAATGACATCCACTAGGCAAGGTGAGCTATTCACCTAATGTAGCCTTACATGTGCGCGGGATGGCCTCACTTGACCTGACTCTAGCGTTATCTCGAATTGTCATCTCGGTGAAAATGACGCTCCGTTCAGGCGTCATATGCCGGGGTGAGCCCCCACGACTATAACTGAAGCGAAGCTGGTCGAGAGCTTGACAGGTGAGACGGATAGGTCTTCTCATCATCAATGTCACTGATGCGGTTCAATCGGGTATAGCAGAGTACCTACATACATAACTTGCCTGACCATTCTCTCGGATTTCTCAGACTCCGAGTCCTGTCAAGAAAATACGTACAACTTGAACCGGAACCTCGGAACTTTAGTACTCAGTGCTCATGACGGACTGACTGATGGATGTTTCACATGGACTACTGGAACGCCCAAGCGATTGATACCAAGCTCGATTAGCCTTCGACTGCCCACGAGAATCAGGTCCCGAGATCTGTACATAGGACGGGGCGCGCAGTCTCAGGACGCCCCTCTGCCTCCTTCTGCCTCCCGACACTTGCCCAGTCTACCGATCATCTAATGGCTCCCTCGAACAATGGACAACCCGCGACTCGCGTCGCTATCATCACAGGAGCGGCCCAAGGAATTGGCGAAACCATAGCTCTAAAGCTGGCCGACGACGGGATCGATCTTGCGCTCTTCGACCTTCCGCAGAAGCGTGACCAACTGGACGGGGTCGCCAAGGCCGTCCAAGCGAAGGGACGACGTTCAGTCGTAATCGTTGGGGACGTCACCGTCGAGGCGGATGTTGTCGCCTTGGTTGACAAGACTGTTCGAGCGTTGGGCAGCGTTGACATTGTATGTTTGTCCGCTTGTCTTAGCCTGGCGTGAGATGCTGATCTTGCATCCTCCAGATGATCGCAAATGCGGGTCTGTTTTGGCAGAAGCTGCTGCTCGATGAGACGCTGGAAGATTGGGAGAAGATGTTCTCCGTCAACGTTCGCGGTGTCATGTTGTGTTACAAGTATGCCGGCTTGCAGATGGTCAAACAGGGTCGTGGTGGGCGTATTGTGGGTAAGCGCCTTATCTCTGCCTCGACGTGACCGGGATCTCACCCTTTTACAGGCGCATCCTCTATTGCAGGGAAGACAGGTAGATTGATCAACAGAACGGGCTCACCAGCTACCGCTATGATAGTCTCTGATCATGGTTCTCGTCTCTGACAGGCTTCAGGAACTCAGCTGCGTATTGCGCGTCCAAGTTCGCAGTGCGCGGTTTGACCCAAGTTGCAGGTGTGCTGTCTCTCGTATGGCATTCAACTTTAACTCAACAGATCGTTATAATTCAGCATCGGAGCTGGCGGAGCACAACATCACAGTCAACGCCTATGCTCCAGGCGTGATCCCGACGCCATTGAGTTAGTCGTGAATATGTCTACGAAAATCCATGGTCGCTCAGTCTATACTTGCAGCGATGGTGCCTGAAGATGAAGCCAATGGTGGACCGTGCGCGACGCTTTTGAAAGTACGCTGAGTTCCATCCTACATCTGAGTTAAGCAGAGATGCAAGGCGGCCTAGTCTAACGCTTTGATGACTTCGTAGCTCGCCGGTTTCCCCCCGAATTTACCGCTGGCTACCACCTCTGCCATCGCGGACTGGGTATCCTATATCGTAAAACCGGAGACGGTCTTCGTTACCGGTGTGTACATTGACGCTTCGCTGCCCGTATGCCAGTACACTTAACTCTGAACAGGACAAACTTTCAACATTAACGGAGGAACGTACATGGATTAGCATGTGCTACTGTATTCTTGCATCATTTTGTAGTATCTGTCTCCACGCATGTAAGAACATCCCATTCTACACTGTCTCATACGTGTGGGCGCGTCAAGATGTCATCGTTCAGTATATACGTGAGTGCTAATGAGGTGTCATGCTGGAATGCATTCAGATCAAAAAAAGGTGCTGTGTTGTCAACGACATAGTATCGGCGACAACTTGATCGTTTGAGTACATCAGTCGCGACGTCAGGTGGCAAACACGCCAACCACACTTGCAGGGCCCGGACTGTGTCATGACAAGCCTGAGTTACTATACTCCTACCGCGCTGCGGTGCTCGACTGGCCTTTGGAGTCTAGAGTGAACCGATGCCTAGACAGAAGAGAACATCGTCAATACCTGATGTGAGCAAATATCACGATGACTATACTGACGACACTTTCTGGAGAACCCCCAGCATGAGGAGTTCCTGCCACTGATATGGCCGATCTGACGTTGAAATCACATGAGTACACGTCTGCACCCTTGCAGATCTACCCACCAGAAGGCCCAGAGTTAGAGGTACATCACGCCTTGGCATGAAGCATATCGGCCCCGGTCGACACTGGCAGCTCGTCGCACCCGGGTCGCACCCAGAAATCGTGCGATGCAGCTCTGTGAGGCCGGTATTGTGTGAAAACCCGAGAGCATCGAGCACAGTGCGCACGTGTCCCGGGAGTGCGTCAGCGTCGGATTCCATGATGAACGGCTGCTTCGATGAGCCCCACGCCTCGCGGGCATGGTGTGTCTGCCAGTGTTCGAGAACCGCGTGGTATGTGAGGAAGCGATGTTCGTCCCAGAAGCAGTGTCTGCACCGGAACAACGATGTGTGTCGGTCCAGAAGGGCGAGCTCGGCCGCTGCATCGTCGTCAACTTGGGCCTCTTCGTCCGACTCCCCCATGCTCGCATCAGACTCCGACTCTTCGTCCGAGCTAGTTTCCGCACGCTTCTTGCCTTTGCGCTTCCGTGTCGTAGCTGTGCGCTTGCGCTTGCTGCGCGTGCTGCTCTTCTTGCTCGACTTCGCGCCAGAAACGTCCTGGGCTTTGAGGATAGCAACTAATTCCCGCCGCATCATCGCGCGATGTGCCTCCGCATCCTTCTTGAGGCGTGCCTCGATGGCGATGAACTGCTCTTCGGTCACGACCTCCTCCGGATCAGCGGAGGTTAGCAGCTCGTGCATGCACGGCAGTGCGAGCGCGTCTTCGACGTTAGGCATGATGCGCTTCCACTGGTTCTGCTTGCGGTCGTTCTGGAGGTAGACCTTGTAGAAACTACCAAGCTTGGTTCGGCGCTCTTCCCACTTGCGCACGAACGCGTTATGCTTTCGCCTAGCATGCTCGGCTTCTAGAATCTCGACAAGCTTGGGCCGAATGGTGTTCCAAACTAGCGAACGACGGTCGAGTCAGCAACCGCCTGCATGAAGAAAGTATCGACAGTGTGCTCACTTCGTGGGGTGAGAGGTCGAGGTTGCGACACTATGCCTTCGAACTCGGAGTTATATCGCGGATAGTCGGTCTCTTCGTACCCGAGTTCTTTCAATTTCTCCAGTATGCTGCAGGAGAATGAGTGGGCTCAAAATGAGCCAACGAGGCAGAAGGGACGTACGCGGCTTTGCGATGTGCCTCAGCGCGGTCCTCTGATTCAATCTTGACTTGAGCTCGTTTTTCGTTCCAAGTCAATACGGCATGCTGAAACTGAAGAAAAATCAGCCAGAGCAGCCTTCCCAACACGAATGCAAACGCTCACGTTGACCCTGGAGAAAGCGATAGCTCGACGGTCTTCCTCGAAAGCTTCTAGGGCCTCTGCGCCTTCCGCGTTGAATATGTCGTCATACTGCTTTACTACGGCAATAAACTCTGCCTCGTAGAATTTGCATCGCGAGTTTTGGGCTAGGACGGAAATAGAACCGTCTGCGTTGTAGCCGACTGCAACTATACGTGAGCAAATCGTGTGCACCGTCGAGTGGGAGAACCCGCGTACACTTCTGTGTGGCGGCTGGCAACATGTTGTAGATGACCTCCATGAGTTCCGGGTCGTTCTTGATCCTAGCTTCCTTGGCTAAAGCATGGCCAGCTTTGACGCTGTCAAGGTATTAGCTCGCTTTATACTCGTAGGGCATCGATGTTATTGACGTACTTGGTCTTCCAACACGGGCCGCAGAACCTCACATAGGCTGCGTAACCAACCTTCACGGCCCTTCCAGCCCCACATGCCTACCGTTGAAGTAGTCAGTCAGACCGTACAAAGAGTTCAGCAATTCGAGGTAAGCACACCATGCAAGAAAGCTCAAACACCAGCGAGGCATACTTGGGCTCGCTGAGGTCATCCGGGCAATCGGGCAATGGAGGATCGTATGCTTTGCGAGCAGCGACCCACAAGCTCCGCGTCTGCCGCGACATAAGCATGTCTCGGAGCTCGTTCGAAGCACGCGACAGCTGGAGAAGGTCTAGAGGATGCAAGTGCGACGCGATCTAGAGCCACGTCAGCACGGTCAATGTAGTGGCACCGTAACCACGGTGTATATGCATGAGCGATAGAGACATCAACACAATTCGATAGTAGTATACGTACCTCCAGGAAGACATCAACAGGCAGTTTCATGATAGACACGAGCTTCCCAACATTTCTACCCGTCGGCTTCTTGCCTTTCGTATTGACTGCTTGTGGTGAGGCTTTGCGATGACCTGAACTCCAATATCTCATCCGAGAGTTCTCGCTGATTTTGGGCTTATCCATCCTCAAAGTCCAGTTGCCCGAGAGACTGTGATGGAAAGAGGCAAAGCACACTAGGCTCGGACTGGGTAGTGAGTTGTTGTCGTCAAGGGACAAGTCAACTGCTCGGCTACAGGGCCCTGACCGGCGGCGGGTGTATCCGAGACCTAGTACACAAGTGGGTTACCGGCGCTTCATCTGTTGAGGTCGTCCAAGTACTGCGCAAACTGGGTATGTAGGTGCCGGTGAATGATGAGTACTGGTTAGGTATGACATTTGAGCTACTCGTAGAATCGAGCACATAGAATATCGTAGCGAACATGGAGCTTGGGGCATGATGTTGAATTAGAATCCTCTGAAGAGCATGAGAACGACGTCAAGAACACGATGTATCTGTATTGTAACAATTTCCTACACCGCCGGAGTAGTAGCGGCGATAGGAGTGAATTTATCCCGGTGCCTTTCGAATTCGTGCCTGTCATTGAACGTCGACAGGCTGATATCGTCCGGGCAGTCAGGCATGGGAGGATTCATCCCTTTCCGAGCCGCTATCCATACACTCCGCATGTGCCGTGACATGAGCATGCCTCGTAACTCGTTCGAGACGCGGGCAAGATGGAGAAGATCCAGAGGATGCAAGTGTGACGCGATCTGACAGAGGCGCGTCGTCGAAGCGGAAGATTAGCAACAGCTTGAAAAGTCTATGAGCAAGATTGTGCTAGTACCGTACCTCGAGAAACACGTCGACAGGCAGGTTCATGACGAGCATGAGTTTTCCAGCATTCCTACCTGTCGGCTTCTTGCCCTTCGTATTTTTATTGGCTTTGGTTTCCGCCAAGAGGCACGGGAGTACTGGCTAATCTTGGGCTTTTCCATCCTGCGCGTAAGAGATCTGACTGTGAGAATAAACTTGATACGTTAAGGTGAGAACCAGACGATGGTGGTTGAGAACGGAAGAGTAGCGCTGGTGGCTCGACGCGTCGCCACAAACGCGTTACCAGCGCCAAAACTGCTTATGTCTGTGATTGATCTCGAAGCTACTACTGCCATTACGAGCTATAGCTAGCCTTTGCAAGTCTTTTAGAGCCGGATCGAAGCCTTGTCGCGCATTTATGAAAACAATCTGAATACATCTCGTTGAATACAGCTCTCGTTCAGGTGTAGTTCCCCGCCGGGCGACTCCGCGGACCCACTGCGCATATCATACATCGGGAAGGCTCAACACAAGTCTTTCCTAATCGCTGGAAGGACATGACTGAGACTTCCGTGGGTTCATCCTGCCAAGGAGATGCGGATTGGCATACTTGTTCCTAGATGTTCCTCTCCTTTGATCATGGGAATCATGGTCAACCCGACCGACGTCCGCTGTATCTCGACTTCCTTCGCCGGGGGCGCAAAGTGAAAATGTTCCATCAGCTCGGCTAGAATGGCTTGCATCTCGATGACGCTGAGCGCGTCTAGTCAGGACATAAGCATACCGAGTCCAATGACAATGATCTCACGAGAAACGCCATCCAACGCAAGCACGGACGCCAGCAGCTGTCAGTACCGGTGAGCATGATGAAAGAATGGTCAGAACCCAATCCAAGTCTCACAAAAGGTCATCCTGAGATAAAATGCGCATTGGTGAGTAGAATGATTGAATGGAGAACGCGGTTCTAGGACTTACAAATTCGCGAAGACGCCAACGCTCACTTGCTTTGGGACGACGCCCGTCAAATCGCAAAACCGGTCTGGGTTCCACACCGCGGCGTCCGCCCCCAGATGTCAGTGAGCCTATGTTGCCGGAGCCCGGGCCAATGTTAGTGTTGGTCAATCACGTAAGTCACCGAGAGCGAAAGCGAGGAAGGTACGCACTGATGATATGCAGCAAAAGAGCTGATAACCACTTGACCAGCGCGTATCGGGATCTCGGTTACAGTCTCCCCATGAGTGGTCACAATCGGATAGGCGAGTGGAAGTATGTCGTCCTTTGACGCTACACGCGGGAGCTGAGATACCACCGCGTGTAAGCGTAGGGTTTCCTGACATAATACATACTAAGTCCAAAGCGCATGACTCGAAGGAAGTTCAGGTATTCTGACTACCTTGATTGCATTCACCGTAAGAGACAGTGAATCTAAGTCTTCGATAGTGAAGTCTTGGTCACCTCGTTCAGTCACCCGAGCTCGTATGTTCTGGATCTCCTTGCGCATGCGTTCCTGATAACGAGGGTGTCGTGCAAGCTCATACAAGAGGAAGGACAGCGTAACTGCAGTAGTCTCGTGGCCTGCGAATGTCAGTGTGGCCATTTGCGCCATGACTTCCGCTTCTGTCAAACGCATCTTCGGATCGGTAGAGCAGTTTGCCTTGACTGGAACAATACGCCATGAGAATGGCCGTTGAAGGGAAGTGATCGTAGAGTCAAAGATCAGAACGCACTGAGCAGACTCATGAGATCCTTCTCGTTCCCATGCTTCTCCGCATCACCACTCTGAATCTGCTTGTCCCGCAGCATACGTTTTCCATAGTCAGCGAAGAGGCGCTCCATGTTGCGGAGGCGTATGAATGGTTCGAAGGGGAGGAATCGGAAGAGCTTCAGAATGCACTGTGGAGTGTAATCCCACGTCGCTCGAATGAGCAAACCGGCAGGAGACGTGTTGTGCGCTACATCTTTCCTGTGAATACCGTCGCCGGAGATCATAAGGACTGTACGATAGAGGACCACGGATCACTCACGCAAGGTTATGATACGATTCCGAGAGGGGATTACTGAGTCCTCCGTCAAGAGCGCCGAAGTCGTACTGGAAGGCAGCTACAAGAGATGTTCGAACATGTTGACAGTCTGTGAGGACTCCACTGCAACACGTACCTTCGCCAATAATGTCAAGGGTGGTATGCGAAAGCCATTCATTGATCATCAGTTCCATACCACCCACATTCGTGTTGGCGAGTTGCAGCTTCCATTTCTCGGATAACTATCGTCAGGACTAAAGTGAGCCATGGAAGGGTAATGTCGGGTTCGAGAGTCGGCAGGTACCTTGCTCCCGATACGTTGAAACAAAGGTAAGAAGCTACGTAGATGTGTGGCACTGAATGCCGGATTCATGCTCTTGCGGTGCCGATGATGATCATGAGCTGAGAGGGACGTTAGACGGACGACGACACGAGAGAAGAATGATCGAATATCTACCATTGGTGGTAATGATTCCAGGGCCAGTAGCAAGGTAGGCGAAGTGATGCAAGAATGGCCTCTTCACGTAGTCGTACCCAGCCTTCTGGAAGATGTGCTGCAACGCCTAGAGCCCACAGGTGAGATTGACTGATACAGCACGATCGAACGAGTATGCTGCACGGACCTTTGGGTCAGCGGTCATGATGATATCGGTCTAAGCGGCACACAATCAGTATTGGAGATCGTCATCCAGAGTTTGGATCGTACCCCGAAACACCCTCGAATCTTCCAAGTAGTGCCATATTGTTGCATCCACTTGAACTCTGGATCTCCGATATCCTTGCGGTTCTCTAGCTCGGATTCGTGTCCTGCAGTGGAAGGGGAGAGTTCGGAGAGTTCAACGACGAGCGATATTGGGTGGTCCCCAGTGTAGGATGCTTACCGAGTAGAAAGGAAGGCGACGGAGGGCCTTGGATATATTTGAGTGTGCTTCGAGCACATATTCGAGGAAGGACGAATACCACCACGAGGATAGCTGTGGCTCCATATGCAATGAGCAAGAATGCCATGTCTGTGACGATGTACCGTCGGGAGAGCGGAAGGATTTGGGCAGACGAGCTTGGTACTTTCCGTGCAAACCCAGTAGCTTTATAAGGGCGAGTCGTCGACATGCAATCTGTTGCCGCGAATGACTCCATGTCAGTTTACCAGGATACGCAAGGAGCAGTCTCATAGCCGTGCGAAGGCATATTACACGTACAGCAACTAGGGATTCCACATATTGAGACTAGCAGCTGGACATCCTGTTCTCGAGCGGTTGTCTAAGTTGTCAATTAGACTAGACCAGGGTGACACACGTACCGGAACTACATCCTTTGAGTTATCCCGATTAAGAACGCGACCCTACCAGCGGGCCATGTGATTCCCAGCTGTAACAGTGGTTGGTGCTCTGTATTCACCTGCTATGGAACCACAACACGTTCAGCCAACTACTGCGAAACCGTAGAATGGTAACACGAACCGCAAGCCGTGGTGGTACTACGAGCTTCCACGAGTTAAAGTGTCAGTGCAGAAAGCAAGGGTTGCCGGAGCGCAGGGCTCCGGGAATGTTGCTCGACAGGAGTACTAGTCATCCCAGGATTGAGGATGCTATACTCATCTGACGGTCCCGAGGACAAGACGAAACTGGCACAATATCCATGGAAGGAAACTCACGCATAGGGGTTTCGTCCTCGGATGACCGGGCCTGCACTGCAGTCATGTATGATGCACTCACCGCTCACGGTTCGCCATCTTCGAGCGACGTAGGCAGGCGGTGCGCCTGACATGCCGATGAATGCCTTGCCAGGTTGGCGGATATCACACCGCTGTCATCATCACATGCTGTCAGTATGAAGGGACTGAACATTGCGCTCGGATGTTGGATCTCACTCGATTTTGACTATGGCTGTACATACCATGCTCTGTAGCGAGAACGTACTTGTTGGGAGGGTGCACTTCGGTTCATCACGGACAACTACACGAGTGGATGGGTTAGCAGGTATGAAGTGACCGAGTATGGAGAACCTACCAGACAAGAGCGAAGATACGCCGCATGACATGCTGTAGTCGCTTTGAGCACAGTCAGAATCGAAGGCACAGAACGATTATTTTGTGTTGGGGTGGAATCTATCATATGGTGTACATCGGGGTGTGTGCTTGACTCGTGCCATCTGCGTCTTCTCAGTAGTCATCGTGCTCGTCCGTCGGCCTCAGCACCTGCAAGTTCTGCATGACCTCCCTCAACTCCGCCTCCACAAACTGCGCCGCCTCCCTCGCGACCACCAACTTTTTCTCCAGCTCGTCCGCGGACATCGCTCTTGTCTCCCCATCATCCTCAGTCACAAATCCGATCTGATCGAACCGGCCGAGGGTGTTGCCGAGACGCGGAAGCGACCCGTGCGGGTCCCAGCCGTTGTCGTTGAACGAGAGCACTGCGCGCACGGCAGCGGTGTTGATGTCGCGGTGAAGCTCCTCGAGCTTAGACAACTGCACCTCCATCCAGCGCGCGCGACGCTCAAGGGCGAGCGTGAGTGCAGCAACCTCATCTTCCTTCCCGGATCCGTTCTGATCGTCTCCCCCATCGTCAAGGAAATCGTCACCTTTGAGCATGTCGCGAAGAACCCCATCGAACGAGGAGCTGTCATCCCAGGTGGTACGGGGGAGGAGTCGGAGTAGGTCGGAGATCGTCTGCGTCAAGGTTTCGAGCAACTGCTGAAATGAGGACACGGCGTTGTCGATAGAACCGGATGGCATGTTGTTCGCGAACGAACCCCGCCAACCGAGAGGGCAGAGAGCGCATGGACGAGCGGTCCATACTCGAGAGGGACCTTCGAGCCGGGGTTGATCTTCGACATGTCGAAAAACGGGTGTTTCGACAACCCGAGCCATGGGAACTGAACGTGAAGCTCCTCAAGCATCTCCTTGACCTGTGTAGGTTGGATGGGCGGCGTCCGGTCGACGGAGTGTGCACGAGAATTGTTTGAGCTGCTGTCCGGTCCGCGACCATCCGGTAACTGCGGAGCGTCCGAGGTTGCGGCGGAAGGCAGGGTAGAGGCGGCGTCTGCACCGTGCTCTTCTCTGGGTATTTTGACAGGCTTCGTCGCAGGCTTGGTTTTCTTCGGCATTTTGGCTAGGATGGGTGCCTGGATAACCGGATCGGGAATGGCGGAAACGACAGGGGACGGTTTGGGAACTTGCACCTTGCGTCCGCCCTTGTCCGCTGCAGTCGGGGTCGTGATGGACGGCGGAGCCGTCTTGCCCGTCTTGCCACCAACGGGTTGCTTTGCCGCCTTCGCAGCTGCGGCTGCAGCCTTCTGTGCCTCGGCGATACGCTCGCGTTCAACCTTCTCCGCCGCCTCCTTCTCTGCACGTTCCCGCGCCGCCTGCTCGCGTTCAGCCCGTTCCCGTGCGGCTTTCTCCTTCTCCGCCTTCTCTTTCTCCGTCTTCTCCTTCTCCGCCTTCTCCTTCGCAGCCTTCAACACAGCCTGGCGCTCTTTTTCCGCAGCTTTCTCTTGAGCGATACGCTCTCTCTCTACAGCGCGCGCGGCAGCCCTCTCCTGGGACAGACGTGCGCGTTCGGCCGCGCGCTCGGCGGCGGCAGCTTTCTTGGCAGCCTTGCGCGCCGCCTTCTCCTGCGCGGCGCTATCGAGCGGCGCAGCATCGGCCACGATGGCCTCGTCAGCCTGTGGTGCATCGGAAGGAGCTAGTTGCTCAGCAGCCGCGGACAGCGCAGGGAAGTCTGAAGAAGACAGAGCAGGAGATTCGGGAGCGGGAGATGGAGCCGTCGACACTGCACGACGGTGCACAGAATAAACAAAGGGGGAGGGGGAGCAGACGAGATAACACGACAGTGACAGGAATGCAGTGGAAGGAGACCCAACAAGAACAAGCGTGTGTCAGCGTCAACGTACTTTCACAGATACCCTACCAGTGGGACAGGCATGCAGCGAGAAAGCGCGGGATACACGGCGGCGGAAGTGACGAGACCGGGCCGTTGAGATGGTTTAGATCAAGGCCGATGATACAGTTTCCGCACTGAAAGTACGGCAGCTCGGTACACTGACCTGGGACGCCCACCCCGCGAAGCAAGGAAAACTGTACTCACCATGCGCAGATCCACTTTGCGACACTTCTATGCTAGTAGACGGTCCGCTTGCAAGGCCGTAGGCATGTTGATTGGTGAGGGCAGGACTTGCTACACTGTCTTCCGGAAAGGACAATCCAGGCGGAGGTCCGAATGCCATGGGATGAGACTGGAACGTGTCGATGCCTGGAGGAGCGAATCGACCGTTTGGCATAACTTGACTCATGCTGGGAGAAGCCAATCTCGCAGACATGATTGCTGGGTCGTTAAATGGCTGGCCAGTATTGTACTGCGTCTGATCTGCAATATCGAGTATGTGGCAAAGGGATAGGCTAGTCAACAACAGATTACACATATACGGCCAAAGCAGTCCTACCCATCGTCGGGCCGTTCCTCGACACGTTTGCTCGCTCGCGACTCGAGTTGTTAATCAGCTCCCTCAGCTGTTGCTCACTGACGCCATTGTCGTATGATTGATACCGATTCAACTGCGGTGGTGGTTGTGGCGGTTGATATGGGGGCTGGGCGGCCTGCATGTGCTGTGCAAGCGGCGAGCTCATCGCGGAGTTGGCCTGGTAGTGCGCGGCGAAGTCGTGATGACGTGAAGGAAAAGGCCATTGCTGATTGGCATGAGCGGAGTATTCGGCAGGGTTGTGGTGATGCGCAAGTTGCGAGAGGCTCTCAGCATTGCTGAGAGGCGACGACGCATGGAGAGAAGACGACGCGGAGCCCTGACGACCACGCGCAAAACCGAACCTGGAGACTTTCCGTTCCTCGTCCATTGGCGAGTATTTTCGTGCAGAGCCGTCGTCCGCGCCATCACCAGCGAACGGATTGAATGAACCCGTGTAGCTAGAGCCCGTCGTTTGCCTCTCCAAGGGCCCCTTCCCTGTTCGTGGATCAAAAACGGTGCGCGGGCCTTGCGACGCAAACGGTAGTCCAGGTGAAGGCAAGAGTGGAGTAGCTGCGGCTTGACCACTGGGGCGCAATGACGGAAAAACATCGAAGAACCCGCCGTTGAATGGCACGGCAGGATCTGCATCGAACTCCGGGAGGCCTATCGAGTCTGCCTGAACGTCTCCTGCAAGCTTAGGGTCGAGGTTGAAGCTGAAACCACCAAATTCTGTGTCGTTCCCAAGAGACTGAAGCATACGGTCAAAGTCGGGGAAGGGATTCTGCACTGCGGTAGTGGTGTTGGACTCGCGGCGTGCACGGATATCCTCCATGAGCGCTTGAGCCTGCGTCGACATCTGATATGAGGAGTGAGAGGGCTGCATGGACATTTGCGGCGATGGAGCTTCCGAAGAGGTTCTCGATGACGGAGGAGGAAGACCAGGTGGCGCGACAAGACCTGGTGGCACCGCTGGAATTAGACCAGGCGGAACTGCTGGGAGACCAGGGGGAGCTGCCGGGACTTGTTTCGGCACGGTCGGTGACTGGGGAGACGCGACTTCCGGTGCAGCAGACCCGGCATCGGAATCTACAGCAACAGAAGACGTTGGTGATCGGGGAGCTGGAGGTACAGCTGGGATTGCGGGTTCCTTCCCCTTGTGAGTCTTCGCAGCCGCAGGTGTGACTGGTCTGTTCGGCAAAGACGAAGGCGTTGCAGGACGAGATGAGATGGCTTTGGCAGTGCTCTTCTTACGGACTTCCACAAGCGCTGCCACAGCTGGTGATGTTGTCGAGCCCGATCGTTGCTGACGGGTAGTTGTACCTGTCCGACGCGTCTGGCGAGCCCCTTGACTGACAGCATTGGTGGTGTTATGCAGCGCCGCACTGGCGAGAGTCGTGCTACTCTTGTTCGCCCAAGATGCTGCGCGAGGGAGACCTGGAGCGTGTAATTCGTGCCGGATGCGAGATCGAGGAAATTGTATAGGCGCACCTTCAGCCTCGTCACCTTTCTTGATGGTAGTAGTACGCCGCGTCTCGGTATCCTTCATCGTGTGTTTCCTGCAATAAACGTCAGCATCAACTCTTTCCTCGCAAAGTAACTTGCGTGCATACAATGTCGTAAGGTCCTCCTTCGTGAAGCAATCCTTCTCATCTCCCCATTCGTGGAGGTTCAGACAGCTGTGATCCGTGCAAGTCACACCGCGAAGGAACGCCATACAGTACTTCGTTGTCCCGTAACTGGCCCGCATGATTTCCCCTCCTCCACCAGGCGACGGCGCGCCGTCTACGGCTGAGATTGCGCGAGCTGCATCTTCACGCCGGTGGTACGTGATATACAACCCCACAACAGGCGCGCGTCCGCCAGGCGGGGTACGTTTGGTGATCACAATCTTGGATATCTTCCCATATTGCCCGAAGTACTCATTTGAACGCAGAGTCGGTATGAGCTGCTGTAACGTGAGCTCGATCTTCTATCAGATGAAATATTGAGCACGCACCTCTTCTTTGGCAAACCTCGGCCCTAGCCCAACCACATAGACAACGTTCCTCTGTACGACTCGTACGTTCGCAAGTTGGCGGCGACCGAGAGCATCGAGCTCCTTGCGTTCCCGTTCACGTTGCTTCTTCTGCTGCGTGAGGCGCTTGTGGCTAAATTAGACCAAGTCAGTGTCACCCAAAGACTGAGTTCAATCAGGCGATGCCGGTCATGCAGATGAACGTGAAGCGCGATGGACCGCATGCCCGCATAGGTGATGGACCGGCCTTGCATCCCAAAAAGACACCGCCTCGTCACGGGGCCGCATATACTCATGGGCACTTCCAGGGCAACGCTAGGACAGGCGCTAAAACTGAACAATTGGTGACAACGCAGATCGACAACAACTCTGCGCGAGGTGCGATATGATGTATAGAGTCGAAGTCGATAACCTGCAGGATGGGCCCAAGGGTTGCGCAGCTACCCCGGAGTGACAAAGAGTATGGGTCGCGTTCATGAGACCATCTGACCAAGCGAGCATGGTGATTTATAGGCCACCCGCCCATTGTCGAAGTGGTCATGCCATACGACTAGATGTGTAGGAGGAGATGGGGGGAGTATGGCGGAGGTCTACTCACTCTTCCGGGTTAATCGGCTTGAATTGGACAGCATCATCGGTGTACTCTCTCCGGCACGCAGGGCAGCGGCTGTTCAGGTTTTCCTTGATGTGGTGCCAGCAGAACTGACACACCTGAGAGTACCCAGACTGTGAGAGAGGGCAATGCTCGTCTGGACTGGCCAAACGCACCTGGTAGCCACAAGGACACGGCTTGAAGTTGAGATCAGATATATCCATCTCCTCGAGGCATAGAGGACATTCCGCGTCCTCCTATATATTCTATGCATTCAGAATCATGTACATATCAATCACAGCAAGTACTTACCGCCTCATCGTCGCTCCAGTACGCGTCTTGCACACCTGCAAGGACGTGCGACTTGGACTGTGGTAGTGCATGTGTGGCGTGCATGGCCGGAGCGGGCAAGGGTGAGTTTGTGTGAAGTCGAGTAGCCATTGAGCACGCCGATAGTATTGGACGCGATCTGAGACGTCGATGAGAGGGTTGAGGACAGAGAGAGTCTTGCAAGCAAGGGAGTGAAATGGGCTGAGGGAGGAGGCGTTTGCCGAGTTTTGCGCCATGTCAACAACACGAACAAACACACTGGGCGTTAAGTTGGGCAAGGTATCTAATTGAACCAAGGGTTAGAATAGGTTAGAATCCACTGTAAACAATGACTAGCGCCCGTCCTACTCTACGGCGTACGCTATTGCCACAAGATGCAGGCACCCTCCTTAAAGTTACCAAAAGACTGTAAACACAACCTGGACCATCGCGATACCCTTTTCAGTACCTCCCGCCAGTGGCTCTTAGCAAGCGCCTCGAAAGTTGCAGTCATTCCGCTCAACACTGTGCTTATTTTTCCACCGTGACTTTGACCTGCCAGTGCGCATGTGGCACGTCCGTGTGACAGAGCCCGTCGATATCCTATTCTTAGTCTCCCCTAGGCAGACGATGTCGATGAGGACCTATTGACGTGAGGGATGGTCGGTCCTATAACAGCTGTTCTAGCGAGTCTTACAACTCATTGCTCTACCGTATGAAGCAAGCACTGATATTGTATGTAGAGCAACTAGCAGTCACTACCAGTGCGGCTTTGAACAAAAATGATAGCGATACAGCTACACAATATCCGGCATCATGTCCAGCGTACAGCGAAACCAGGCCGAACCGCTACAGATACAGAAAATACCCAAGAAATACGAAGAGACATAAAGATATCGCTACACTGTTCAGCAAAAGTATGCGTATGGATACAGTTCATGTGGAACGTAACAGATCATCAGAAATGTCCGGACGTCCAGACGTCTGGCAAGTCCATATGAATCGTGAAAAGTCTCTGACCGTCTCGTAGAGTTGCCTGAGACTCATAGCAGGTGTGCAGCGAGTATCGCTATCGCAGCCAGTAGTGCACCAGCACGACGAGGTGCAGATGACCCCGCAGCAGCATTCGTTGTGGGGTTCGGGCTGGCTTGTGTCGCGATCGGGGATGCGACCGCTAGCGTGCCCGATGCCGATGGCGCAGCAGGCGCGGTCGTCGCGACTCCCTTCGCATTTGCGAGGAAGGCGTCGAAGGTGTTGCCCGTCGCCGGAGCGTTGATCGCGAACACCATGCCTTGCTTGCAGTGGTTCGTCTGCCTACAGTAGCCCCAGACAGGAGCGGTCTGTGTGCGAGAGTTAGTATCTTTTACGATGGGGCAAGCAGAGTATGAGATGAGCGCACATCATTCACGGTGATGGTGAACTCAGGGAAGTCCGTTGAGTCGCCCATGACGGGCATGCTGGGTTGCAAATATGTTCAGGGACGACGGACATGCACGCATGCAAGCGGATAGAACTCACAATCCCGAGTCGAAGCCGGCCTGCCCATTTGCGCTCGTCTGCGCCAACGGATCGCACGGACCGGCGAAGCTGCTCTGCGTGACCGTGTGGTTCTTGCTCATGAAGCGGAACGTCACCGTATCGCCGACGCCAGCGGAGATCGTGTTGGGCGTGAACGCAATGGTACCGTCCAGGCCGACAGTCACGACATGGGACGCGGCGGAGCTGGTCGCGGTCGCAGTGCCGCTCGCAGTCGTCGCATACGTCGTCGTTTGAGTTGCACCGTTCACCGTCACCGTCTGGGTGACGGTGACGACATTGGCAGAACCGGTGCCCGAAACGGTCGCATTGCCTGTACCGACGGCGTTGGACTTGAAGGCGTCGAACTTGTCGCCCGGGTTGATGGCGAAGACCATTCCCTGCTGGCAGTGATTCGCCTGGCGGCAGTACACCCAGACGGGCTTCGTGTCCGGCACGGTGAAGCGTGCAACAGTGAAATTGCTCGTCTGCTCGTCTGGCACAGGTACACTATGACGAATTGAGAAAGGGAAGTATGGAAATCAGGAGCAGGTATGACTTACAATCCGGAGTCGAAGCCATCAGGGGCTTGAACGCACGGCGAATCCAGCGTCGACTGGGTTACAGTGTGGTTCTTCTGCTTGAAGATGAAAGTGACAGTATCTCCGGCATCGGCAGTCTGGAGATACAGTCGATATGTTAGCGAGAGCAGCGGTGCCATATGACGGGGGCATTACGCACGATGGACTCCGGGTCATACTTCAAGATACCAATCCCGCCGACCGTTACCTGGTGGTCTGCGGCCCGCGAAAGGGGGATAACAAGGCCAAGCAGGCCAATGAAGGGGAAGAGCAAAGCGAGGTGCATGACAAGCGTCGAGAGTGTGGCGGAGCTAGCTGGGTATTATGAGGTCGTATAGAGTCGATCCGATGATCCGTGCCAAAGCTCTGTCCCGCAAGAGTGTAGTAGTACTAGTACGAGCTGGGAAACTTGAGAAACGAGGACTTGGTGGGTATAGAGTAGGTCTATGGACGGTGGTGGTTTGTGGCCAAGGAGTGATGAAACGCGCTTCGCCACTGTAGCCTTATGTACTTGCGTCGAGGCAGACATGGTGGCTGGAACAAAAGACCTACGACGCGCCTTGACGCGCACCATTGTTCGACGCGGTCACGTGTGTTGTTATTGTTCCTTATGCGTTAGACGCCCGTAAATGTCAATTGTCTCTCCTTGGTCTTTCCCCTTCTGTTTCGCGGAGGTAGCGAGTGACTAGAATGACTAGAAAAGTAACAGGCATAAGTAGTGTGTTCTTTGTGACTACAAAAATGTCCAACTGCGGCACGATCGCGGAGATAGATAGTACATGTTCGAGACGTTACATAGCGGTGACGAGAGCAGATGCAGGAGGAAGGAGAGCGATATAGAGACACGCATTCACAATGTTCTAGGGGGAGAATACAGAGTGCTCAAACATATGCGGCCACGAACCCTCCCCACTTCTCGATAACGGGCTTGACGATTTCCTCCCACTCCTTGCCCTTGTATCGGCCCTTCGCGCGAGGAAAGGAGAAGATCTCCTTATGGACCGCATTGCCTACAGAACTGCGTCAGCTCGCTACAACGGGATCAGCTTGAAACTTACAGTCGGGACACGGCTTCCTGGACACAGCCTTGTCGTTCCCATTGCCGCTGACGTTCTGGACGTCGGGATAGTTGGGGTCAAGGTACGGGGCATTAACAGCAAGGTCGGCTAGCTCAAGATGGACGAGTCGTTCAACTTTGTGACAGTACGGACCAGGTGGGCCCACTTGTACGCGTCCCCGTGCCAGGTTCCCGTCGTCTGCGTCCTTCGTGCTTGGCCAGTATCCTCGAAGGTGGGTCTGCTTAGACTGACACTGCTTGTCCCACTCGGCCAACCGTTTCGTCAGCTTGACAGCTCGTCCAACCTTGATGTGCACAAACCCAAAATTGCTATCATCTACACAACACTTTGTCAGCGGAGCATGGGACCTGCTCGGGACACTCGTCATACCGTCAATCTCGAAGGCATAGATGTAGCCGTCGACATCGGAGGCCGAATGCTTCGTCCTCATGGCCTCCCGGAGAAGCTCCTTCGTCTCGTCCTGCAAGTATTCAGGTATCCAATCTGATACAATCGTCAGTACCAACTCGACCATCCTGGACGAACCGCCCACCTTTGTATTCCACCCATACACTCGAGTCCTTATGAGAGCAAAACTTAACGTCACTGAACGCAGTCTTCATGTGCTGGTGGCAATAGTGCGGGAGATCCTCTCCGTCCAGACGCGAGAGCGGCGCCGTCGCGACGACCATACGCGTGCAACGCTTGTCCAACTTCGTCGTCCCGCTACACTGCACTCTGTTCCCGCTCTTCCCCGCTGAGGCGGTCGAGGAGGTAGGCGACGGCGGGGTGGACGCTGCGCGAGGACGCTTCGTAGGCGTCTGCAACGGGGACAGACGTGAATTCGGCGCCGAAGAGGCAGGCTTCGCGGGTGCAGAATTCGGTGCTTGGTGCAGTGTCGGTCGCTGCGGCGTGATCGGGACATGCAGCTGGTTTGAGTGCGGGAACGCTCCCGAGTCGGAGTGCGGCCGTCCCGATAATGAGGGTGGTCGCAAGCCCGTCTTCGGTGGCGGCGGCGGCGGGATCGGGTCCAACGCGTACTGCATCGTCTTCGACGTTTGAGGGATGGGCATGGGCATCGCAGGGGGCGCGGGCAGGGGCCCTGGAGGTAAGTACTGGCTGGGTTGCGGAAATGCGAGCGCAGGAGTGCTGTGGGCGCCGCCATGCAGGATGGGTGGGGGCGGGATGGCGGCGTGTGCGATTGGGCCGTGGATCGTGTCCGGATAGGGTGTGAAGCCTCCTACCCATCCTCCGGACGTACGGCGCGCACCTTGTCTCCCAGATTCGCCGAGACTGAGCCTCCCAAACGCGTCCGCGACGTGAGTGGGGTCGGAGGATGTCGAGGTGCGTCCGCCGGACGTACTAGGAGGCGGTCTGGTGTACATGGCGTCCTGGGGATCGACCTGGCGATGTTTGGATTTCTTGAAGAACGCGAAGAGGTCTACGGGCATAGCAACCGCGGCATCCACGCGTCCGCTCGTGGCAATTGTGCGCAGTGTTGCATCCGCGAGGGGACAAAGGCCGTCCAGCCGGAGGAGGGATGTTCTATGGCATGAGGCAGCGTGGGCGTCTGGTACAAGGTGGCAATGGCGAGCACGATGTCCCTTTCCGAACGACTGTTTCCCTCGCCGAGTCAGCTTCGCTCAATCCGTCTTGCTTTCTGTCAGTCGCATCGCCATATTCCATCTTTGTGCGTAGACACGGCCTGCCTGATTGCGCGATCGTGACTCGTCTGGTCTGAGCAGTTCGGGCATCTTCGCAACTTCACAGCACATTTGACTTCAAAGGGCGGACATGGAGGATCCCGAGTTGGCGGCGATTCGTGCAGCGAGAACGAGCCAGCTGCAGAAGCAAAGTGGAGGGGCGCAGGGGGAGGACGATGGTGGGAAGCAGGCAGCAGAGGAGCAGATGCGGCGGGATCTGCTTGCAACAATCCTGGACTCTGCTGCACGAGAGAGGCGTGAGTGCTAGCTTCCACTCCCATTCATGCATCCTCCATCGATGCCGATGTGCAATAGTTGCTCGTATCGCCCTCGTAAGTCCAGACAGAGCGCGACAAATCGAAGCAATCCTACTCCGCATGGCTCAAAGCGGTCAATTACGGGGCCGTGTCTCCGAGGAGCAACTCATCGGACTCCTTGACCAGGTCAGTATGCCCATCATTCCCCCGGCCATCTTGCTCAGACATCATGCAGATTGACGGAGCTCAATCAAAGTCTGCGCCTGCAAAGGGCGCGATCATCGTACGTGACCTGAACTCATGGCAGTGGACGCTCTTGACCGTCATATCCGTCCAGTTCCAGCACAGGAAAAGGGATTTTGACGACGACGACGATTTCTGATCACGAAGTGAACTGCTGTATATACGATGGCCGTTGTGACAAAGTTGTGAGTTGAGTTGAATATACCGTCCGTCCCACGAGCTCTCGACATTCTCAGTCATCGAAGCCCTTTCCTCCTCTACCTCCCCCTATCTTCTCTGAATTCAATCTTGTCCTTCCACGCATCTGAGGAGCAGCATACAGCTCTCCATGGTGTATTGTATACGCACAAGTCTCTGCGGGGAAGTCCGAAACACTAGGTCGGGAGAAGCACCCGGACCATGGACGTCTAAAAAGTATGACGTCTATGCATGAACTCATCCCTACCGTCTCTGAACCTCCTCAATGTCCGAATTTGTTACTGCACATGTCGACGCTGCTATTGCGGCTGTTCAGGATTCCACCATCTCTCCCCACGCTGTCTCGAGTACCATCCTCAAGGAATGCAGAAAGGCCGTGGACGCTGCTCCAGAAGGAAGAAAGGTGGATCGCGACGGAGACACCCCAGGACTCTCGTCATTTCTCTGGTCATTCTGGAGCAACTACTTCTCCTTGATCAAAGACGACAACTCGTCGCACGAACGCTTTCTGCAGATTCTGATCGCTCTCAAGCGTCAGAAATCGAGTGGCTGTCAAGGCTGGCAGATATGGGGAGAAGGAATGGATTGGTCTGACCTTCCCCTCTTCGGTCCAGTGTCCCGGGAGGAATTCAACGGTGAGCATCTAATCGCACGCCCCCTTGCCCTTGAACCATGACTCGACCTCATCGATCGTTTCTGCAGGCCCCTTCCCGCGGACAAAAGATGGCCGTGAACTGAGCTTCAGCAACCCACAAGGGCGAGATATCCTCGCTGGGGCATCATCCTTAGACGATCCCGACTCGCGAGCCTACGCATCGATCCGCACAGGCTGGCTCAACCTCAACACGTTCCTCGCACGCGTCTGGGCGCTCGATATCCAGGACGAGTCGCTCTTTGCCATGTTCTTGATGCGTGACAACATCGAAACGCTCACGCTCACGTCCACGACGGAGCCTATGCCTGTTTCCGACGGCAACGAGTCGGAGCCCCAGGAACTCAAGATCGAGGCTGCTGCCGCATGGATTCGCTACGCTGGCGCCCGCATGTTTGCTTGCAGGGAAATCATGGGTCCGAAGGGCAATCCGGATTGGCCGGCGAGCCATGGGCACCCTGGGGCGAGCGGGGGTACATGGGACGGTGTAGATGGATACCATTCCGACCGGTGGGCGCACTGGAAAGGCATATTCGCCGACATCGCAGATGGGAAATGGCGCAAGAATGTGAGAGAGGCGGCGCAGGTCAGTGGATATGCTGAGAGTCGGCCGCAATGCTCATATGCATGCGATTCTGCCAGGCTGCCGTTGAGGCCATGAACGAGTTTGAGAGAGAGACAGTTTCAGGTTGATTATGTCAATCGAGGAGTGACTTACTGTCGAATCCTGCTCCGAACATATGCTATGTGCTGGTCCAAGAGTAGCAGATGCATTTTGACTTGCCGTCTCAGCCGCGTCCGTGGCTCTGCTTCATGCGTTTTTCGGATGAGATATGCTCACAATCTGCGGTAGAAAACTCATGACAGCCCAAATGTCGATGTGGTCCACAGAGCAGCGCCATCAACCGGTCATGGTAGGTCACAAGGGGCTCGCGCGCAAGGACTTCGGACTGGTAGAGATCATCATTGCGCGCAGATTGTCCCCCGCTGGCACGAGGTTTCCGAATACTCTCGACTCTGACAACATCATTAGGTAGCGCAACATTCCAGAGACGACAATCCGACTGCAAATATCATCATCGGCACAGGAAGGATTCAAGATCTCCGCATGTCCGTCGCTAGACGTATCAAGTCCATCGGGTTCACGGTGAGCGAGCTGGACTCACTCAGCCTGACCGTGAATGCGGTCTTGGTAAGTTGCATATTTGGAACCACTCCGTTGACATCTGACAACGATTTATACACAGGAGACAAGTACCATCTCATCGTTCCTCAACTGCCTCACGTCGCGGTGAAAGACGACATCCTTCCTCTCGCATATCCTATTGTGTCCACTCTCGGCGCTGGAGAAATCCTGATCGAGATTCCGATCAAAGTCAAGGTCGTTCGCTGAAGTCTGGGGAGAAGATGCCGATACCTGGAACCCCAACCGGTTCTCTCGACCGGATATCGCGAAGCAGTCCAACGTAGGTGTATACGCGAACCTATGAGTGTTGTTCACATCCTACTGCGACGTTCTCGCCGACAGCACTTACTGGACGATGTCGATTGGTACGTGCAACATTCCACTCCCGCAGCCATTTAGACGCGACTCACAATGCACTCTGGTAACTGCCAGTGTCCGCGCATGTACCGGATGACGCTCGTAAGTATATCATACCATTCGATTCAAGCCTTACCACGACTAAATGTGATGCAGGCTACCATAACTGGGCTGCTCGAGGACTTCCAGTTTGCGCCACCCGAGGAGGAAGTCCGGATACGACGATCCGTAGGCTTGACCATTATTCCTGTCGTCCTGGAGCAGGAGACGGGCCTTGCTTGTACCCAACAGTGACCTTGGATAACCCCAAGAACCATGATTAATTGTCGGCTTGGACTTTCGCCGAACCCAGGAATCGTCTTGAAAAGGATTGCATGTACTACTCTCTGTATTTACTCCTTCGATAAGGATCAACGGCTATGTCTCCGCTACTTATATTCTATCCTCTACGCTTGTTAGAGATTGCAAGTATCACGGCGGAACAACGTATGTACGTGCGCCGCTTGATCACGCGACTCAATTCCTGTCAGTCGCGTGCTGTAACAACCACGGGAAAATGGAACGCGCGGGAATTGCACCACGCGCAACCGTTGGACTACCCGTCCCATTTATCCCTGATTATTACCCTTTCCTCAACCTCACGGTGGACTAGGCCGGTCTTGGTGTCTCGGAAACTGTAACGCGGTCACTCCGTGACCCGTCCGTTACACGTGCCCGGCCGTGCGAAGAGAAGGCAGAGGAGTAAGTATAAAGCTCGCCTGTCGAGGTCAGTTCTCTAAAATGCCCCCATCACCTTGTCCCCGTCTGAGACGCCCTCGAGGGGCTCGCTGAGCTGCTCATCGGTGAGTCTGAGGCCTTTTCGTTATGTTGTGGGATGAAACGCACTGGGCTCTGACAACCTGAGATGTCATGCATTACGCTCGATAATATTATGAGCGGCGGCTTAGAAACCCGTTAACTGATCAAATTTCAATTCTTTCAACTCCCATCGGTAAAATTGCTCACAAACTATTCTCCCCAGGTTCTTCATCCACATTCCATCTCAAATCTCAGCTTCAAGCTTCAGGCACCCCATCTCTTCATCGCACATGTCGACAAGTGTAGCGGCAGCAAAAACTCCCACCGCGCCAACGCCTCCAAGCGACGACAATGTGCACGCCTTCTGTGAGCTCCTCGACCAGATGAGGGTCAGTATGTCTGCAACGAGGGACATCGTCAAGTCTGTACGAGAGACGTAAGTACCGGAATAGTTTTAGTGGTCCTGATGCTCACCATCTATCGCAGGCAAGGCATTACGTCTGAACTCGACACGCGAGATGGCATTTCTCTACTCTCGCTCAAGCACCACATGATGCTCTCCTACCTCCAGTCTCTCAGTCTCCTTGTGGCTCGACGTACGGTTGGCGACACTCTCACGGAGCGTTCGCCACCACAAGCAGCCTTCAGTACGAAGGATCGTCCCGCGCGCGGGTCTGCCGCAGGCGACCGCGTGGACGCCATGGTCGAAGCGAGAGTCGTGCTGGAGAAGGTGAAGGTGCTCGAGGGCCGCATGAAGTACCAGATAGACAAGCTAGTCCGCATCGCAGAGGAGGGCACTACAGAGAAAAACATTGTCAACGGTACGTCTTCGTCACCGTCACTCCGTTCCCGATATCTCTCCTCACGCGAGCGTGCAGACCCCCTCGCGTTCCGTCCCAACCCCCAAGCCCTCATGGACGAGGCCTCCGGCTCCGAAGACGAAGACGGCGGCAATGTTCAAGGCGACGAGCGCGACGGCATCTATCGCCCGCCCAAGCTCGCCCCCGTGCCCTACATCGAGCCGCGCAAATCCAAGGACAGGTCGCGGCGCGCACCAGTCCCCACCGCGCTGTCAAGTCTCGCGCACCTCGACCCGTCCAGGCCGTACATGGAATCGACGTCGGGGCTCGGCTCGACCCACGCGCAGTCGTCCGCGCGCGCGCGCGAGCTGAAGCGCATGACCGAGTTCGAAGAGGAGAACTTCACGCGCCTCGTCATGAAGAAGAAGGACGCGCGGCGGCGTGCACTCGACGAGGCGGACATCGCGCTCGGCGGAACGGGCACGACCTCGGGCCGTCGCGGACGTGTGCCCGGTGTCGGGCTGGACGACGAGTTTGGCGACATCCTCAAGTCGGTGGGCCGGACACGGCAGGGCGTTTTGGGAGACGGGTACGAGGAGCTCAGGCAGAGGGGGAAGAAGGAAGGTGTGCTGGCGCGGTCGCGGGCCAGGCCGAGAGAGGACGCGTTTGACGACCTGGGCGAGGATGGGCCCAAGCAGAGGAAACGCAGCAGGTTCGAGAAGGAGGTCAAGGCGGCGAAGAAGAGAGCCCCCTCCAAAAGTAGTCGTAGGTCATGATCTATGCGTAAGTCGCTGAGCTGAATACGAGTTGGCTCGCCTGATTGAGAACCCCGTGCCTGTATGAAGACAGATGCAATGAGCCCTTTGGTTGTCTCCTGCTGAATCCCACAATGCACCAACCATCATACATCATATATGGTTGTATTCACGCCGTTCTAGGCTTACTTATGCCATATCGCGCGGCCATCCCACCGAACCGCTTCCGCACCGCGTCGACATGGCCCAAGAGGTCTCCTAGACGGTCTCCCTCTATCGATACGGCACCTACCTGGCCAGGCGAGCAACTTCTGCGTTCCACACGTTCGCCGCGGCGGTGCATAAGGAGCTCGAGGGTGTAGGCTACTATCGTGCTGAGGGTTCGGCCTTTGAGATCCAGTTCAGATGGTACCATTACCGGATAGTTGAGGGCGTACACTGGAATATGAACTTCGGTTTGCTTCCAACACGAACGGCCCATGTCATTGACCCATCGCGCGTAGATCAGAAGGCAGTTCACTCGGCAGATTTCCGAGACATCTAGGTCTGAATTCTTCCTGAAATCACCATGGCACGAAGAATCTATAAATCTCAAATGGTCTCCAGAGTCAATGCGGACGCAAGAGTGTCATGATCGGTGCCACCGGCAAGGAGACACTTAGAGTGGCTCATGAGCATGTTTCGAGTCGATTCGATGCGAAGCAAAGCCGTTTACAACAGGTGAATGAAGTTGCCTGAATAGTGCTACGAGTAACAAGTAACTGTGAATACGAGAGATCGGGGACCTGTGAGCGCTCACGTCGACAGTTGCCAACTTCGCCAGGTATAACCATCATAACAGGACCGAAGCGGTCGTTTAGTAGACACGCTTGAACGGCGGCACCGACTTGCACTCATTCTCGTCGAGCGTGCTGTGGATCACCTTCCGGTACTTGATCTCAACCTCGGGCGAGTTGACGTCGTGCTGCCACGTCAGGGTGTGCTTCATCCAGTTCTCATCGTCACGCTAGATATATGTCGTGGCGTCAACATGCGGCATCACGCAAGGAAAGCAGGATTACTGACGTCAGGGAAGTCCTCGCGAGCGTGTGCTCCACGAGACTCCTTGCGGGCAGCCGCGGCAGTAATGGTCTGGACAGCACACTGGAGGAGGTTGCGGAGCTCGAGGGTCTCGACGAGGTCACTGTCAACGGAATCCCATCAAACGAAGAGTTCCCGGGTTACAGTTCGGTAAACACTCACGAGTTCCAGATCATGCTCCTGTCCTTGATGCCGACCTGCTCGAACGTCTTGTAGATCGAACGGATCTTCTCGACACCCTCATCAAGAGTCTCCTGCATACTGCACGGAAGGTCAAAGACTCAATCATTCAACACATAACGCTGCAGACGTACCGGAACACAGCAGCATCGGACTGCATGGCCTTCTGCATGTCCAACCGGATCTTCGCAGTCGGAAGGGGGCCGTCGGACTTCCTGATCTTGTCCAGGAACTCAACGCTTCCGAGACCGGCCTCATCAGGGATCTTCTTGTGAGGCTTTCCGGGGGTGAGGGTCTCCTTTATGTGGTGCGCGCAAGCGCGGCCGAAGACGACGATGTCCAGGAGAGAGTTGGCGCCAAGGCGGTTCGCACCGTGGACTGACACACAGGCAGCCTCACCGGCGGCGTACAAACCGGGAACAATCTTGTCGTTGCCATCCTTGTCAACGGTCAGGACCTCACCGGTATACCGTGTCGGGATACCACCCACTGAAGACGAACGTCAACAGGGTATATGCTGTCTGCATAGCGGAACCTGCTTACTGTTGTAGTGAACGGTGGGCAGCACAGGGATGGGCTCTTTTGTGACATCGACACCGGAGAAGATAGCCGCAGTCTCTGAGATACCAGGGAGACGCTCGTGGAGGATCTCAGCAGGAAGATGGCTGAGCTGGAGGTAGAGGTGGTCCTTCTCAGGACCAACACCGCGCCCCTCACGAATCTCAATCGTCATGGAACGAGAGACGACGTCGCGCGAAGCAAGATCCTTGGCGGTCGGCGCGTAACGCTCCATGAATCGCTCACCTTCCGAGTTGAGCAAGTATCCACCCTCACCACGAGAACCTGAATCCGTAGATGTGAGCAATATGCTTGAGAGATACTCTTGGGATGTCCACGTACCCTCGGTGATGAGGCAGCCAGCACCGTAGATACCGGTCGGGTGGAACTGGACGAACTCAGAATCTTGCAAGGGGAGACCAGCACGCGCAACCATCGCGTTGCCGTCGCCGGAGCAAGTGTGCGCACTCGTGCAGCTGAAGTACGCACGACCGTAACCGCCAGTGGCAAGGACGGTCTTGTGCGCGCGGAAGCGGTGGAGCGTACCATCTTCCATGTTCAGTGCCATCACACCGACGCACTCGCCATCCTCCATAATCAAGTCGAGCGCGAAGTACTCGATGAAAAAGTTGGTGTTGTGCCGGAGGGATTGGCCGTAAAGTGTGTGGAGAAGGGCGTGACCGGTACGGTCGGCCGCGGCAGCGCAACGGTACGCTTGGCCGCCCTTTCCGAACTTAAGCGACTGACCACCAAACGCACGTTGGTAGATCTTGCCTTCCTCGGTTCTTGAGAAGGGCACACCGAAGTGCTCAAGCTGGGGAGGAGTTATATATGGGCGCAACTTCCGTATTATCCGGCTCGCGCACCTCGATGACGGTGTGAGGAGCCTCGCGACACATGTAGTGAATGGCATCTTGGTCACCAAGCCAGTCGGATCCCTTGACCTGCAGAGGACGTCAGCAACCGAGCCGCGTATGAAACATGCATGGTCAAACTCACTGTATCGTACATGTGCCACCGCCAATCGTCCTCGGTCATGTTCTACCGCGTCCATGTCAACATCTACACAACCGTAGCCCACGACAATCGCTCCGACTTACACCAAGCGCAGCGTTGATACCACCCTGGCGCATATATTAGGTCTGACGTCAAGACATACACATGTGCAGCTCGACGTACCTGGGCAGCGACAGTGTGACTCCGGGTGGGGAAAAGCTTCGTGATACACGCGGTGTTGAAGCCGGCCTCCGCCAGACCGAATGCTGCTCGCAGACCTGCACCACCGGCTCCCCTGAACGGGCATGCGGGGTTAGCTTGAGAACGCTACCCGAACAGCGCACTGGAGCAACTCACACGACGATGGCATCATATTCGTGTTCAATTAGGGGATACTTGCCAAAGGACTACCGCACCTCCGTCAGACCCTCGACCACGCACTACGGGAGCAGGAAACCTGGAGTCGAGCACATACCTGAACCTCCTGTGCCTTGACGGGGCTCGTCGCGACGATTCTGCGCGCGGGGGCGGAGGACGAGAAAGACCGCGTCGCAGAGGCGCGGAGGCCCTTGGCGAGAGATTTTCTGAGCATGGCGGGGACGTCGCGGGGGACAATGAAGAAGGGTTGTAGGAGGACGAGGAGGCGTCTGGGTAGCGTTTGTGAGCTCAGGTCGGCGTCACGACCAGCTTGCCCACCGAAACCCCGTCTCCGGCCGAAACCAATCACAGCCCTGTGATTTTGCCCCGCCCTCCAGCGCCTATTCCCCGCGATCGGCCCTCCGATATTTCACGAGCCTCTTCCTGGTGCCGCAGGTGGGAGTTAGACGGGCTCAAAGCTCAAATTCAAACTTCAGAGTGTAGCACGGGAGTAGGAGGTATGTACCAAGAGAGGTTCGTACATTCTGAATCTAGACTATACAATCACGGTATGGCACCCAGCGGGTCGTGCGACACATGCTTCGGCTTTTGATCGCGCGAAACAGAGCTCGCATTATCCGAGGCCGAAGAAGGCACAGACGAGGCCACTAGTGGGTTTCTAAACGATGGCGGCAGCGGATTTGCACGGGGGAGCGTCGTGGACGTGCGCGGGGGCACGCGAGGGAGCGTCGCTATGGGCGACTCCGAGCTCGAGAACGCCGAACGCGTGTAGTTCCACGGGGCGTTGAACGTCGGCTTGCTAGACAAAGGTGTCTTGAGAATCGGCGAGGACATGGGTGGCGGCAAGGAGACGGATGCGGAGATGGACGGGAGCGGTGGAGGATGGGATGCGTGGGTAGAGATGATCGGAACAGGCGCGGTCTTCGTAGGAGGGCTCGAACTGGACGCGTGAGGCATGAAGTAGTCCTGAGAACGACGTGCTCCTGGACCTTGCGGGCGAGCCTCGATCGGTATGGCCGCGGCAGGGATTGGAGGATGCGGTGTCGAAGTCTTCCTACTCAAAGCCTCTGCCGCTTCCTTCTCCTTCATTTCTTTGTCGCGTCTCCTCTTCACTTCCTCCTCGCCAAGCAAGCGGTCGTTCTCGATCTGTGCGACTGTGCCTTTCAATACGTCACGGACGTAGGCAAGAGACTCGAGAGCTTCACGCTTCCTCTTCGCTACCTTCTTCTTCGCGGCATCGTCAGTGATGTCGCCATCGTCGAGTAGAAGGGTGTCGACAATCCAGCCAACGGCGTCCCCAAGCTTTCGCTGCACGGCAACCGCTTGAACGACCTCGCGTTCCATCTCGCGGCGTGTACGGGGCTCCCATGGCGGACGCTCGCCGGTCGCTCGATCTGGGGACATCGGATTCAACGCATTCGCAAGCTGGGACCCTGGTGTCAGAGGTGGCAACCGATTGAGAGCAGTGGAGAGGTCTGGGAGGTTTTTCTGCTCGACCGTGCATGGTTAGAATGTGTTCGTTGCGGTTCGAGTAGGAACATACCTTCAGCTCAGACATTGCGTTCATCACTGTCTTGTTGATACCCAAGCTCTCTCCCCTCTCGAGCAATCCACGAGCAAACGTTTCAGGAATTCCCATAGGGCTCGAAACTTGCCGAGTGTGCACGCCCTTGCTGCTACCGGGCTCGCCGGGGGTGTGCGACCCATTCGCAGCCGTGTGCGACCGACTCCCTTGCCGTGACCGTCGGTGAACCGGCGGCGACACCGGCGGTGGGACTTCCGTTGGGATACCCAGCAGATTCCTGTTCTCGTGAATGACGGAAACGCCGACCGTCGGGGTAGGTGACATCTGCAACATTAATGCTTGTCGTAATAGTAGTGACATGTGGTGGACACTGGCGGAATCTTGACTCCCTCCTGCCGCAAGTGGGTCTGAAGGATAGCGGAGGAGGCATGTGAGTTGAGTGCTGTAGTCAGCGGGTATCACTGCGAGCAATCCTGTCAGGAAAGCTATAATGAAGTAACAGGTGTACGTACGCTTGTTGCGGATGCGCACAAGCATGGCGACGCAGATCCATTGAGCTAGATCGAAGGACGGATCGACGGCGAATAAACCATCCCACATGACCATAGCGTCTTCCATGTTATATTCTCGAGTGAACAGCAGACGTAACCAGCGACTTCTCGGTTCGTCAGCAAGACCAAATGGAGCGCTGATGGCAAGGCACATACATCCCATATATTTGAGGCTCAATGCCCGCAGTCTGCATCGCCTTCCAGAGTTCGGGATCGACGCCCTTGAGTAGAACAGACTGTACGCGGTTACAAGCTTCCACTATCGGCGCGATGTACGGCTTGACTCGTGCGTCTCCAGAGACGTGCAGCTGTACATGGGACGGGAGGGGGGACGACTCCGGCTGGGATTCGGTTTCTTGCCACTCGTACCACCGACCCGCACCTTTCATGACGGCGGTAAACAGCAACCATGCGTCTGCCGCGACCCATGCCTTCGAACAGAACTCTTTGAGGGAGGGATCGGTGTCGGCCTCCTCAGAGATTGCATCGTAGTCGACTGCATAGTACAGGGGAGCCAGGAGCTCGTGCATGCCTTGTCGGTAGCCGATGTCCGGATGCATGTCGGAGTAGAGGTATAGAATGTTCGTTAACTCAGCCTGTACTTCTGCGTCGCGGAAGTAAGTGATATCGGGAAAGCTGAAAGACGCGTCGCGGTGCGACTGAGCAGACTGTAGCACTCGACAGGGAGAAGGAGCACATACGTTCGCTCGACATCTTGCAAGATAGTCTTTCGCAGCTCCACCGCGGTGAACCATTCCCGCCATGGATTCTAGGCCGCCGTCGATCCGAGAATCTGACGGCATAGCGGGATAGACGTACCTCATCGTCCAGACTCAAAGGGTTGTTCTTCTCCAGATTGCCGTGAGATCCCTCTGTCCGCGGCGGTGATGCGCCCGAGCCGGGCACGATGAACCCTTCCTCGTATCCACCATCCGGCGCGCGCATCTTCTCCATGAGCAGCCTCCGGTAGTCCTCGCGCGCCGCGCGCAGCCGCTTCAAGGGCGGGGTAGCGTCCACGTCCGCCATCTCTTGTAGCGGCTCGTTCGGGACCAGGAATAGCTTTGTGGACCAACATTAGCATCAGATGAGGACGTACGGTACGAACATAACACCTTCCAAGCCATGCTCCTCCCTGTGACCCCCGCTCCATTATCGGCAGCGTGGAAGAGCCTTCCACCGAGCGCAGCATCCTTCAGTTTCGTCACCTTGCTCCGCGAGTTGAAGAGATAGTCGTAGGCATCCCTGGAGACAAGGGTTGAAAGGTTACAGAGATAACCGAGCCCCAATCAGAGGACAGACTTGATTTCTTTGACGTCCGATCTGTGTTGTCTTAGTTCGCTCATCTCAATGAGACGAAGAGAGAGCTCGAAAAGAGGGTCGCAGGGAGTAGGCGAATAGGCTTCAAGAAGAGACGGCAAGTTGCAATCGGAAGCACAGGCTTAGGCTACGAGACGGAAGCGCCCATAGTACGTACATTTCAGGCACCAGTCGACATTCCACTGAGACAGTGCACAATGGGATGTTCTTACATACATGGAGATAGCTACTACACATATATACGGAGATACAGTAACACATGCTAATCCATGTACGTTCCTCCATTGATGTTAAAAGTTTGTCCTGTTCAGGTTTGCGATAAGCGTACTGGCATACGGGCAGTGAATCATCAAGCACACACCAGTAACGAAGACCGTCTCCGGTTTGACAATATAAGACACCCAGTCCGCAATGGCAGAGGTGGTAACCATCCTGAAAGTCGGAGGCAAACCGGCGGACTACGACATCAATCAGGGTAGGCCGCGTTGCTGTCTAGTATGTAACGTAGCGTACCTTCAAAACCGTCGAGCACGGTCCACCATTGGCTTCATCTTCAGGCATCATCGCTGCAAGTATAGACTGAGCGACAAGGATCATCGCAGTCATCATCACGACTAACCCATTGGCGTCGGGACCAAGCCTGGGGCATAGGCGTTGACTGTGATGTTGTGCTCCGCCAGCTCCGATGCTGGGTAGTAGCGATCTGTTGAGTCAAATTTGAATGTCATAACAAATAGCACACACCTGCAACTTGAGTCAACCCGCGCACTGCGAATTTGGACGCGCTATACGCAGCTGCATTCTTGACGCCTGTCAGAGACGAGAACCATGATCAGACTATCATAGCGGTAGTCCGTGAGCCCGTGCTGTTGATCAATTTACCTAATTTCCCTGCAAGAGAGGATGCGCCTGTGAAAGGGTGAGATCTCGGTCACCTCGAGGCCGAACTGAGGCACCTACCAACGATACGCCCACCACGACCCTGTTTGACCATCTGCAAGCCGGCATACTTGTAACACAACATAACACCGCGAGCGTTCACGGAGAACATCTTCTCCCAACCTTCCAGAGACTCATCAAGCAGCAGCTTTTGCCAATACAGACCCGCATTCGCGATCATCTGGAGGATGCGATATCAGCATGTCACGCCAGGATAAGATAGGCGGACAAACATACAATGTCAACGCTGCCCAGTGCTTGAACAGTATTGTCAACCAAGGCGACAACATCCGCCTCGACGGCCACGTCACCGACGATTACAACTGAACGTCGTCCCTTCGCTCGGACGGCCTTGGCGACACCGTCCAGTTGGTCACGCTTCCGCGGGACATCGAAGAGCGCAATGTCGATTCCATCGTCGGCCAGCTTCAGAGCTATGGTCTCGCCGATTCCTTGGGCCGCTCCTGTGATGATAGCGACGCGAGTCGCAGATTGTCCATTGTCCGAGGAAGCCATTCAGATGATCGGTAGACTGGACGAGGATTAGTGTAGCAGTGACGGGAGTCTTGTCCTCACAAGGGAGAGGATGACCTATTATATATACAGGTGTCCACACCTGGTCTTCGTGGGCAGTTCGAAGGCAGTTCGAGCTTGTCATCAACCGCCTGCACGTATTGAAATGATGTGAAACGAGATGCTGTAGATTCGTCAGATAGTCCTTGATAGTCCGTCATGAGTTCATGGAAGTTTCGGAGGTTCGGCAAGTGCCAAGAGGTCAGTTGTACGAGCTTGTACGTTTTTCTCGATGTGGGTAGATTGGACTTGCCTCGACCGGCTTCGCTCAAGTTATAGTGGCGGGAGGGCTCTACCCCACGCCTGAACGGGGTGTCCATATGGTTTTTCACCGAATTTATAAATCGAAATGTTGATATCAGGTCAAGTGAGTCACGCATCGCGCGCACAACAGCACACTAGGTGTACAGCTCACCGTGCCCAGTCGATACGTCACTGACACCGTCTGCGCAATATTACATTGCCACCACGATGTCTGTGAAGATGCCGCTGTCGAGTCGCCGTTCATCGAGTCCATTGTGCACTCTTTACCCATAACTCATGTCATACCGTAACACACCACAGATAAATTTGTTTCGGAGCGCTTGCGGCGCGCCGACATTAGTGCGCTGAGTCAATTTCGCGGTGAACAGACCGGCGACGGAGAATGTAGACCTACGCCGTAGATGTACCTGTGCTCGTCGTGCATACGAATATTCGTGAAAGGACCCCATCACATGAACATAAAAAGGCTCACCTCATGTTACATTGCTTGGGGACTTTGAGAACGTCTGTACAGGTCTGCATTAACATTAAAGAGTCTATAGGCTGTGCGAGTATACAGTAGCGGTGAGTAGCATAGCAAAGCAAAAAAAAAACATCAGGAAGCAAGATATCAACGCGATATGATAGAGTTCAGGCCGTTCAGGCGTCTACTGAGTCCTCTTCACTGTTCAGTGTCCTTCGAGCTCGCACCCTCCTTGACTTCAGGCTTCTTCCACGATACGAAGTCATCCAGCATCGATGGCCACGCCTGATAGATGTCAACACGCGGTCTGGAGAGTGTTGTGAAATGTAAAACCTACCCCGTCAGCTTCGAAGTTGGACAGATCTGGTTTCACACTGCGAGCGAACTCCAGTACCTGAGATCCGCGGAAGCAATGGCAAGTTTGATTAGAAACTTTCCCTTAGACGATGCCGGTCAGGAGAACATGACCAGCGCCACGTCGGTTGGCACCGGTCCTTGTTACTGACTGGCGTGCGAAGTAAAGCGTCATGCAGGTCTTTACACTTACCATATTCCACAGATCCTTGTTAACTCCCTTGTACGTCCCCTTCTCCTGTGATAAAATGACAATGGTTCATCAGGCACAGAGGTACAAGAGCGGAGTACGAACGTTGATGAACTCCAGGATGTCCTTCATGATGGGGTACTTGGGGGCGACGAGAACGGACCAGAATGCGGCCGCAGTCTACGACGATGAACAACACAGAAACGTCAAAACATTTCACACTGAGGCAGCGCATGGCAACGACGTACATCCATGTCAATGTTCCTGGCTGTTCTGCCCATGCGCAGCGCGCACATGATGTTAGTGACAGCGTCAATGAGCTCGAGGTTACGTACGGAGGCTTAGCCAGAGCAAAAGAGAACGCGTAGAGCTCGTTGAATGCCTTCTTCGTATCTGCGGCGTAACGGTTGTATCTGACGCGGCTGTACGGTTCCAGGGTATCCGAAGCTACATGTCCTTTCTTCTTCGAAGCGATGCTACTACCAGAGGACTGTGTTGGTGCCTTGTCCAGAAGTAGAAGCTGCTCGAGGTCATGGAGTACAAGGGATAGCGATGGGAGGTTAGATGCGCTAGTGTGGCGGGAAGTGGCGAGTCGTTTGAGCTCTCATACCGACCATGTCTCCACGATACGCGGAATATAGATCTCATGACTTACCGGAGCTCTCTAACACCCTGCATCCATTCACTTTCCTGGAACTTCGCCATTTCGGTTGCATGCAACTGCCATGCCAGCACTAGCGGCAACGCTCCTTCAAGAGAGATGTCCAGATCCGTGCATAGCTTCTCGAAACCTTCCGGGCCTATTTGTCCTGGTGTGTCAGGGTCTTCGTATGTCTTGAACAGTTGCTTCGCACGATCCTCGGAGTAAGGCTCTGGCTTGGTGGACCCTTTGCTTGGCGCAGATTTGGCCGAGGCTGCTGGCACGCCGCTGCTAGGTTTGTCGTGATCATGATGAGGATCCGAAGAGCAGCAGAGGAGAGAGAATATGCGCATCAAAGAGAGGGGCTGAAGGGAGGGATATGGCGAGCGCACCTGTTTGCCGTGCTGGTAGACTGCGTAGCTTAGTCAGCAAGAATGTTTACTCATAATGGCAAATGACATGCCTCATTGGGGCTAGCAAGGCGCAGGGTTAGGGTCCTTCATACACATGCTGAACGCACGAAACATACCTCGTCGCCTTGTCTGCCTTCGCCTTCGCCCCCTTTGTGGGTGCCTTCTTGGCCTTCTTCGCCGGGGGTTCGGCCTGGAGATGGAAAGAAGGGCCGTTCTAGGCGCACATAGTGCCTACCAAAGGATGGGGATACTCACAGGGACGACGGCCTTGTCTCCTCCAGCTTTCTTAGTAGTCGCGTCACTCGATGAGGCTGCAGAATTCTTGAGTCGCGAAGACGTACGGGTGGCACGCGGTGCCACTTCGACCGCGGTATCTTCGACGCGTTTTCTCTGTCGCAGCGTGTTGATGAGTGGAGACCATGGGTAGTAGTGGCTCACGGTCGCACCTTGGGAGGCATTGAGGCGGAAAGGGGTAGTAGTCGTGACTGTGAGTGGAAGAAGGAACGCGGTCAACCCGTTATTCGCGACGAGTGGCGGATTCACTGACGGCAAGTTCCGAAAAGACTGATTCGGGCGTCTAACCGCTAAAGTCCCGTCTCCATTGCCGGCGTCTGATCAAGTACGACTCATCTTCGACCATGTCCACCGAGATCTTCAACCCGAATCCTACCGTTTTTGCCCCCATCAAGGCCAAGAAAGCGTCTCATGCATACGCACGGGCACACTCACTTTGGCTTGATGATAGTGAACAGCAAGGCGACGACGAGCTTGATCAGTCGAACGATCCGGAGGCCATTGACCAGGATGAGATTTTCGGTATGAGGACAAAGTGTAGAGATCTTGGGTGACCTCTGACAAGGGCATAAAGAGCTGATACGGTCAATATCTGATCCGGAGCACCGAAGCATGTCCCTCGAGCAGCTTGCAGTCGTTTCGGCGCCTCAAGTTACTTTCGATCCAAAGCATGCAGACAGGATCACCGTCGAGTTCACGCCAACAGTGCCCCATTGTGGGATGAGCACATTCATTGGTGTGTGTCCTTTACCGTCACGTCAGATTTCTCGTTGCTATTCAACTCACTTACGCCCAGGGTTGTCTATTCGCGTGCGATTGCTCCGTAGTCTCCCACAACGCTTCAAGATTGATATCCGCGTCAAACCCGGCTCCCACCAGAGCGAACATGCGCGTACGTGCTATGATGCATGTCGCCCTTCTATTGCGCCACCTAGGTGGCGCGCTCACCCATCTGTCCTTTAGTCAACAAACAGCTCAACGACAAGGAACGCGTCGCCGCTGCACTAGAAAACCCTGCACTTCTCGAGGTACTCGAGCAGTGCCTCTCCACCGCTGGCAGAATTCCGCATGAGGACTGACCGCCCGAACATCCGATCTCATGCCACACCGTTTCACGCTTCTTCCGCTATCTGGCATCCGTATGTAGCTCCTATGTTCCTTGTGTATCCTCACGCACAGCACTGTAACTATAGACATCCCGTGTTCAATCCCTCGCCCACCGTATTCATATCGCGGACCGTCTCCACGTGTGCCCGTCGTGTTTTTTCAGCAAAGCGCACTATCTGTCCAACTAGAGCACGCCCACCCGGTATCTGGAGCTTCTTGTATCGTCGGACAGCAACCTGACAGTCTGACATCAGGGAAGGCTGCTCCCGTTCTCATGCCCACCGCGAGCCCTGGCGCACAAGCCTCTACACATCAACTGCACCCGCTGCCTTCGCCGTCGTGCGCATCACCACGGGTGACATTTACCAACGCCGCACGACACCGTCGCTTCGAACCGACACACAGCGCCCCGGTGTTGGTCGGTGTCTCGACGTCTCTCAAACAGCTCTGACGATCGTCTCGTCGAGCCTCTCAACCCTCGCTGTCAGGTACCCGTTCCGCGACCTTAGCACTTGTCATTGGGAGAGGACGGCAATGAGTACTCCTTCTCGTCATCGACGCGCGCCCGGCGTTCCCCTACTCACCGCCATCATCCATGCCATCATCCCTCTCCCCTTATCCCCCGAGTGCGAACGTTGCATATCTATCCTTGGGGTGATGACCTTCCCCTGCGAAATGAAGCCGCCCTCATTGCCTGGTCGTCATGTGCTCACTACGGGTCGGTGATACCCTCGGGTAGTAACATGGCAGTCGTGCTCGCACTAACCACACTGCACTGTGGCATGAACATGAATATGCTTGTGGACCGGACGAAGACAAAGGATCGCACCTCAGACATGGGTCAATGTGAGCATGCTACGCTGTTCTCTCCGACGGCAGAGCCTGTACTGAGGTGTCTCGTACAGTGAACTGTGCCGCAGCGTTATGCCACCCGCAGCGGTTCCGCCTACCTCAATATTTACCCAAAGCATGTCGACGCCACCGTATCGGGCAGGAAACTTCCGCAGCCTCATCCTGTCCGGCACGATCGCAGACGATCGCACGAGTCTCATTGTCCACCATCGCCATCATGGCGCGCCTCACCCAGAGTGCATGAACAGCCATGTGTGCGCCAGAGGACTGGAGTTACAGGTTGGGTCAGGGTCTCGATATCGAGTCATGCTGCATGCATCCTGTCCGTAGGTGATCAATAGCGTCGCGACTGCCAAACCGTCCAGGATCAATCGGAGTACCGCTCCGAGTCGGTCTCAGGGTGGCGGCGGATGTCCTGCGCGGTCCCCCGCTGCACGCACTGGGGCACACCGAGCTTCAATCCCGTTCTGTGGAGGTCCTGGAGCCTCGAGGGCACAAGCGGGTGTTCGAGATTGCACACTCTGACGTCGCATCATCGCCACAGTGCATCTCTCCGCAGGTATCGGAGGCAGGGACAACCTCCAGACCCTCCGAGCAGCTCTGCAGTGTGAGATGTCTGCACGTGTGACGTTAGTATGTATGTAGTATGTTGACGTGCCATTCCAAATTCACATTTGCGTTCGAGTAAGACACACCATTCTTCAGGCTATCATTCTTCTCTCTAGCTGCGTCCATGAAAGCTTCAGCCCACATCCTTATCTCCCAAGTTTCCCTAGGGTTGCTGACATTCATCGCTATGTATGACGCGTGACACTCCCGCATAGGGCCGGTCGTCCGAAACCATGGTTCGTGGAGTCACCTCAGAAGTCGCACGGAGACACCGTCAGTACTTATCACCCGTCAAATTTAACCGTCACGCACAACGAAATGCATACTCGTTTCAGGAGACCGGTATCTGGACGACGATAGACGACGGTCCCGGTTCAGACTCCAGACACCCGCGGAGCGGCGCCTAAGCGTCGCAGATCCGCCCCTCGGAGTCGTCGGCAATGCGATGAGATACCGGGAGGCTGTTGAATTTAAACTTCATTCCAGACGTCAGGTGTGCTGCATTGGGATCAAATCTCGGGTACGGCTCGCATGGCCGCCACATCGGGCCTCGTTGGTACAGTATACATATGTAACATAGATACTGACGCGTGCAGCGGGAGGCAGCGGGATGGGGCGGGACGCTGGGACTGGAGCCCGATGGCCTGTCGGACAACACGAGACGCTTGGCCACCTCGTCCTGCTCCTGCTCCTGGGCTCGGGAGGACGACGAGGCCATTGGACCATGCATTATAAGAGCCATACGGAAAAGGAATCACTGAAACAGAGGGATGAGTACTATGTACTCCATCGGAATGAGCTCACCGCTGACTGCCAGACTGACTAGATTGTCACAGACGTCAGGAACATACTGTGCTGATACAGTCTGGCCGAATGTAACACATTCTTGTAAACACCGTGCTTTATACTTGGTGCATCGCATATCCCGCTGGCGGCGCAGCGTATGTAGTATGGTTCACCCTTGACCGCAGTAGGCACTCCGTGTGGTGACCTCCTGTGCATTCTTTCTTCTGACGCATCTGTTCTGCGTCCTGAGGACAAAACACCAATATTCAAGCTCGGCAAAGCGGCAACCAAATTGATTTCTTGCTTACCGTCTGGAGGTCTAGCCGGACAGTTTGGATGAACGCTCATACAAGGGGTGCCACACACCTTTTCTGGCCGATTTCCCGGCGGAATCATCAATGCACCAAGGTTTCGAGCGCCAGGAGTATTATCCGGCCTCGGTACTCCGGGAGTACTTCTTCCGGGCCACGGTCCACAGACTGCGCCGTGTGGATGCCAGGTGGATGCAGTGCTCCTTGCATGCGTTGCCAGCAGGTAACACGGAGTACCGGCAGAGCGCTCAGGAGAGGCACCGGGACCGTCATGTGGATGCTCGCCGGGTCAAGGAACATAGGCAGGACTGTTGTTGGTTAGTTTGGGTTGTACATTGTTGGCTTACCAAACACGACCGATCGTGGGATCTCTTTTGTCCTCCCCGCTGCGGAAGCGTTGTGTAGGCGTCTCCGACTCCGAGAAGACCAGCCATGCCGCTCTGGCGTGGGTTCACGGACCTTGGAGCGCTGACACGCCTTCTATTGTTCTGTAAGTATACGACGCCGGTCGATCCGCGTTGTAGTTGTATTTGGAGTAAGTATTGACTGGGTTAACGAGGAACCAGTCACCTTGCGAACGGGCGGTCTGAGACGGTATTCGATCTAGATCAGTGATGCGCATCGGGGAGCGGCGGGAAGGGACGCAGCGAGATGTTACACCGCGCCATGAGCGCCGCGGCGGGCGTGAGCTGATGGCGGAGACGAGGAGGAGGAGGTACAGCAGCGTGTCAGCAGGAGGAGCCCGTTGTTTTCCAAACACGGAACACTGACTATAGGCGCCCATAAGGCTAGGACAACAGTTGCCATATATGGGACAAGGCAGTATGAACCTCATATACCGCCTCCGTTTCTTCCACCTGGCCACCAGATCCTCCCCCACCAGCTTCCCCCTCGAGGTCGTCCATCAATCCATCACGTTCTCTGCTACGCCGGTATCAAGTTTCATCAACAATCAACATGCCCTCCTCTGTTTGCTCACATGTAAGTCGCCGCCGATATAAATGTCGGGTACCTACCGTCCATGTTCCCTAGACTGACTCGTATCCGGCAGGGCTCGTTTCCAATGAGCACAGACAGCTTGCTTCTTGAACAACCTTGCGGCTCTCACCGCGTCAAGTACCAAGGAGCGGGCGACCGCGTACCGTACGACTTCGCTCTCGAGACCGACGATCGCGCCGTCGACGTCTCTCTCGTCCTTCCTCACTACCGTGCCCATAGCCAGCCGTATGACCACCGGCTCAGCATGTACGTTGGCACGGACTCGGACGCTCCCATGAAGGTCAAAGTGGTATGTCATATCCTGTCCTCTGTCTGATGCACTGGCTGACTCCTGTGATTATAGTGTCGCAAATTCACGCCCACACGCACGACAAAATTCAAGCTCGAGGTTCACTCTGCATCGACGTCCGAGGTCACCATCTGGCTCCCATCCGACTTCAAGGGCCACATCCACCGCTCCTCCTCGTGCAAGAACGTCTCCTTCTCCGCAGGCTTCACGAACCGCATCATGCGCAACGTCTGCCTCACCCAATCCCGCCGTCCCTCGGTCATCTCCATGTCCGACCACTCGGCGTACCGCTTCTCTGAGATCTATGTCTCAGATGGTCGATTGCGTGCAGACAACAACGAGAAGTACCCCGCAAGCGGCGCAGTTGGGTCTGGCTTGGGGCCCTGGGACGAGGACGAGGTGGTCGTCGAGACCGCAGGCCCCGTCACGTTCCGCATGTGGGACATCCAACGCGGCGAGCCCGAAACACGTTGCCGTGAGGTCTGCAAGCGCGCGTTCGGCCTGGGCTGGTGCTCGAAGCGCAGCCCCGAGGTCGCCATCGACTGGGACTTCCTCCTCGAGGACTGAGCACGCGACGCTCTAAACCCCACGCCCCTCTCACGCCTCGACTCTCTTCGCTTCGCTTCCCTCGCTGTTCCGTCACGTTCCCCGCCTGTTCGCAGCTGCTCTCGTCCCTGCATCCACACTGCTCCGCATTCTTCGTTCGCATCTCCCATGGCCCGCCGGGACAAGACCGTGCATGCTTCCATATCTCCACACACACACGTCCGAGCGCACTTCACATTCCCCGCCGATGGCTCTTCATTCATTCTGTGACCTCACGCTTCCGTCCATTGCACACACTGTAGCATCAGCATCCCTAGACACATCCACGCACTGTAGCATCAGCTCTTCCCATCTCATCATTGCCACTCTTAATTCTATCTCTATATCGCGCCTGGTGGCGCTTGTCCCTATCATACCCATCCTCCGGGACCATGTTCACGTTATTTCACGCTCGTACTACTACGCTCGTCCTATGAATGCACCTATGACCATCCCATCCGGTACATGCCATGTATCGATAGCTATGAATACTCTGCAGACGTCGCCAACTTCCGATCTTCTAGAACGACAGCCAATGGAAGATCCTCGGATTCGCATGACAAGGATGCCCATTGCGAGTAACTACAAGGGCGGCTCTCGCAGAACAGCTTCCATACTACACCTGCCCTTGTACTCCGAGTTGTGTGCGGTCCGCGTCGTGCAAGTTTCGGACCGCGCGAGCGTGAACGGCCCTGGAATTGTGACCCAGTACAACGTAGAAACGAGCAAGGGCAGATCTCCGTACCTTATGGGGTTCTAGCGCGTGGTCCGCTCGCTTCTGCAGTGTCAGATAGCACGGCGTTTCGTGCCCCGGAGTGGCACTCAGGTCAGCACTAGCGAAACCTGCCATGTTCCATCTATGTACGCTTGCGTGTTTGCTGAAGATCGCGTCGTTCAGATCGTTCGAATGTCGAGACGAAGCCGAACAAATTTGGCAACATATATACTTAGGGTTTCCCGGAAAACAACGCAGAGATGCGCACCATGAACTTGCCGCTCGGCACACTTGCCGTTAACATTACCGTGCCGTTCAGAACGTTCGTTCGATGTATGTGCCCGTCGCTGGTCGGCTGCAATCCATGACCAGAGTCCAAGACACTAGTACTACTCATCACGCACCGAGTTCAGCAGACGAGCTGCGCGCACCCAATATGGTTTCGGTTTCACTTGGGCTCAGGTCAGAAAGCACGGATCCAACACGGTGGTTGGTGCCCCCGAGGTGGCACTTTGAGTCACGTTGATCTCATCCTCTGTTCGTCTCTTCGCCTGCGTTCCTAGCTAGAACACGCTAGAACCTGTACAGTGAGTGATTGCTCAATCCCCATTTATGGCCGTTGCGCTCGAGGCCTGAGGGCCAGTAAGCATGGCCCTTGTGGCCAACAGTTGATTGAACATCTGAGTCGTAAGCGTGAGGGCTATCACTGTATGAAACCGCGCTTGCGGCATATCGACCAGCGACCTACCATGATCGAGATCCTCGGCAGACCGGACTCGTGACGACGAACACTTGTCCTATAAGACGTACGCCTCGTCGGTATGATTCGTTATCTGGGGTGTGGTCAGCAGAGGTCATCTCAACGATCGAACAAACTGAGACTCCTCATCAAGACATGTTCCCTGTCACGGACTCGGAGAGGCACCGGCGAGTACCCAACGCAAAGAGCTCCGGTTCCTTCAGCACATCCGCACGCGTTCTCAAAGCTCTGTAACGACAATCGTGAACAACCATCAAACCGAGTAACGAATACGCATTGGTGACCCACCTGGAGAGTGCATCTCGATAAACTCCGCGGATCTGCTCCCGGATCCTTACCGCATCGACACGGACGCATCACCGCTAACCGCACCCACTAGCATCAGATGGGTGCCGGGAGAGAAGACGACATCTAGGATACGCCAAAAGGGAATGTATACAGGAGGGTATTGTAGAGTACGCATATGCAACACGAAAGCACACCGGAACCTGTCCTGTCCGGCTGCGCCCGCAATCCGGAGCCGAATCCTGACCGACGCCGGCCCTTGAGCTTACACACTCGCCACGATCCTGGTGCGAAAAGAAAAACATGAGACATGACCGGGTGTGGTACGAGGAGAAAGAGGGTAGACATACTCCTCGGCCTTGTTCAGCGCCTGGATCATCGACACCACCTCCTTGCGGCGGTTGACAACGAACTCGGACTCCTTGAGAAGGTCGTCGAGTACCTCGGCCTTGTAAAGTTCCTGCAGGAGCTCGCGCTGGAGGTTCTCCTTGGAGTGGTTCACGAGCGTGAGCGATATAGCCTTGGGCACCATATCGATCATCTCGCGCTTGACGATGTTAAAGTACGAGTGAATGAGGAGCTCTGCACGGGGTGAGAACCGCCGGTTAGCTTGCATAGACACAAGGCGTGATTTCCTGAAACGCACTGATGACCTCAGTTTCCATCGTCTCACGCTCGTTGAGCGCAGCCTGGGGCTTGATGATTTGGGGAGGCTGACAAGACAAGATCAATATCGGCTCTGGCCGCACATCCCCCACTCGCTCGGACTCACAGCCTCCATAGCCGCAACGCCCTTCTTCTTTGGCTGGTTCTTCGCGAAGAAGGATCCGAAGAAGCTCGGTTCCTCCTTGACGTCCACGTCGAGATCGCGGTTGTTGTTCAACTGCGCGCCCGTCACCTTGCCAGTCTTAGGGTCGAGCTGCTGCTGAGGCTTGTTGGCATTAAGCCGCTCGGTAACAATTGACATAGCCTTGTGTCCGTTGAGGAAGTCAGGGTGTGTCGTGTTAACATAGCAAGCTTGCATCCTGAGCGCATAATGTAAGCGCAAAATGCGTGTTGGAACACATGCTAAACACTTACGCGACCATGTCGGAGACAAGCTTGGTCGTTGGGTTCATGGCGGTCTTGAAGAAGTTGACAACCACCGAGTTGAACCTATCCCGAAGGGCAGGGAACCGCCTGAATGCTTGCTAGGAGGAGGTGAGCAAAATCACTAGGAGCAGGTTAGCTGGGTACTGACAATCTTCTGGAGCAGCTGACTAAGAATGCGGATGAGTTCGTCGTAGACCAGTTGGCAACACTTCAACGATGGATCCTCCAATCTCCGGATCTGCTGCTTAACGATCATCTCGAATGCTTGCGTGCCGACAAAGAGCGAAGGCGTCGATCCCGAGGAATTGTACAGAACAGTGCGGATATCACCGTCCTTCACCTGGTCGAACGGATCGATCGTCTTGACACCGTTGTTGAACAACTCATGGAATACGAAGCTGATACGAGCACCACCAGAAAGCTCGTTCAACGACAGGTCGTTCGTGTTACCGTCAATTGTCGTTCGGAACTCCGCGCAAAACTCAGTGATCACGGCCAAGACGATGCTTGACGAACTGCTGTCGCCCAATGCGCCACCGAGCGTTTGAAGCTCTGCGTTGTACTTCTGCAGTTGTTGCGAGATACGAGCCTTGATGTCGGGCAAAGTGGCCCGGATGTGGGCCATGAGAATCTGGAAAACGACGTGAACGATTCGCCATCTTGTCCCAGACGACATATACGTACGACATTGAGCTTGCGGGCGAGGAAGGGTGTACCACAATACTGCGCCTTGTTTGAATAGGATGGGTGGGTCTCGAAGTATTTCCGTTCCGCCTCTAGGGCAGCACTGATCGCCTTGTGCTGATCGATATCGCGCTGTCCACGGTTGACGACTGGCACGTAGCCTAGTCGTAGAGGGATAACACGACCGGCCAGAATGTCGACAACGTCAGTACCGGCATCCCTAGAGTTCTTGTTCAGCGAGCCATCGTCTTTGGTCGGACGATAATATACGCACATCAAATCAACCTTGGTCAAGACACCGATCGTTCGTTGACCCTCAGGATCCACCTCCCGCGCGAGCTTCAAGCCATCCGAGTTGGCTAGATCTGTGTTCGCAGCTGTGACGGCGAGTATGATACAGGCGGGCCTTGCGATATACTTGAGCAACATGTCCCTGATCTGCTTCTCAATATCCCGAGGCTGATCTCCAACTGGTACTTTGGTGAGACCAGGCAGATCTACAAGCGTAAGGGTGAGGACGTTGGGAGAGAAAATGCGCAAGTTGATAGGAAGAGGCGAGATGCCTGCGTTCTTGCCGGTCTTGGCTTCTGTGTCGCGTACAATCTCTTCTCGAATCTTGTTGAAGTCGTAGAATTTCTGGCCAGGGAGATGCAAGAACTCGCCCCATTCATCAGGGTTAGCATTCGCGTCACCCCCGGATTTCAAGTCCTCGCCCTCAGATTTGGCTAAGTCTCGATTAGTCCACGTCCACAACCCCGACATCAGGTCACATACCAGCGCCATTTGGTTGAGGGTGAGTGGGTTTCCGGTTGATGAGTTGGAGAACCTGAAGTGTTCGCGTGTGAGCAATAAGTATGTGTTATCACAACCAGAGTCATGTCGCCACCCCATTTTGCACGAACAGCATGCTTGGATGACATCGATTGAGTGCACCGGCGTCAGACATGAAACTAAGCGTAGGCGTGACTGGTTATAGAAGAAAGTGCGAATGCGGGATATTGGTGTGAATGCAGCACGACAGGTGTGCGCCGATCCAGCTAATCGGCGATACGTTGGACGTGAGCCATGTTGTAAGCTGCAAGCGGATGAATGGTCCTTCATAGTGCTTGACTTCGGCTCAACAAAACCACGCATTGACACGGCCGCATGATCTCCAGAGAGAGCACTCAAGAAGCCAAACAAACAGGACTCCGAAGAGAATGGAATGTGTCTGTGTCCGATCGGTGGCAAGGGGTGTAGACTGGCCACAAAGCTGATTGTATGCAACTCACCAGCGGTCGCCTGGTCACAATACCCGTACCTCGGGGCAGGAAATCCCGTCCAACAATGTTCTACACAGAAGGGTTTGTCTGAGCGAGCTACTCGGTGATTGACTGCATTTACGACGCACCTCCAGCACACTACTCTTCCCGCTACTCTGACTTCCGAGCACACATATCTGGGGAAGGTCTATTTGGGACGCGGACGTGCCGACGGCGGAGAACACGTCTTGAAGCTTGTTGACGACGTTGACAATCTCTGAGCCAAGTCCTGAGGTTGCCATAGCTGAATATTGGGAGAGGAGGACGGAGGGTGATGAAAGGAGGAGGAACGATGAGTACACCCGGGCCACTGCGTGCGGTCATTAAAGACGCGCGTCGTGCGGTGGGCGCCCCCTGTGCACAGCACCGCAGCGTCCAGCGCTCCGTGGCTACTGAGCTCTGCGCCCTGCTGCGCCGCGACCGCAGTGTCCTCTACCCTGGACCGCACCCCCGTCTCCGACTCGAAATGGTCTCGTTTTGGGAAATACGAAGCTCTTTCTTTGCTGTGTAGCTGCGGTAGGGACTTTGTGACTCGCTGACAAAGTTAGATTTGAAAGGACCCGTCTACTATCCTCAAGAAACTCACAAAAGGGTTACGGGGTCGTTGGCAGCATCTATGTCAAGGTTAATACCCGATACATAATGGTAGTCATTGAGGGGAATACGCCTTTTCCTATGTGCCTTCCTCCCGCCTCATAAGCGAGCCCGATGAGTTCTACCACTCCTTCTCTAGTTGACATACTCACCTCTCGACATGAGTGAACCTCTGACCACCCTGGAGAAGGCTCTAGTGGCCTCATTGGATCCTGGCAGTTTCCAAGACGTCTGTTTGTATGCTTTCTCACGGAGGTTATCCAACTCCGATGGGACCGTGACCATCGGTCATCCGTCACCTCTGTTCGCTGTAGGTTCCGTCTTGAAAAAGACAGAGTACTTCGCAAATCGTGAGTTCCCATCCGATTATTATAGTTAGTGATGGGCATTTGATTCACTCGTTTGCAGTTCTGGACTCAGGTTTTTCTGAATCCTGTACGTTGAGTGGTGACGACAACGATTCAAAGATCCCACAATCCGCGCAAGAGTCCGACTATGACTACGACTCCGACAGTGATCTCGACGACGACGCCAATCTTCCTACGAGCGCACCAGATACAGAGTCTATCATATCGGACGGGAACCGTTCTGCTGGACTTCCGACTGATAGCTGTCGAAAGATTGTCATCCCCAACATGGCGCACCGGACGTGAGTGTAGAGTACAGACAATCGGTATCTATCGCGAGGCTCACCAGATCCCTGCTGGTCATAGGTTGCGTGCGCTTGTGTTCTTCATGTACACAGGCAAGGTCATCTTTCTGCCCCTACGATCACAGGGTCTCGAGCAGGGGAAGCTTCAAGTACGCACAACGCAGTCGCTAGGTCATCCCGCTTGCTCGCCCAAGTCCCTCTACCGTCTTGCGGATGCGGTCAGTAGATCAATCATCTGTGGCATGCCATAGGCTCATTTCACAATGGCATGTAGTATGGGATGAAGGGGCTCCAAGACCGCGCTCTCAACGCAATCATGCAGCGGCTGTCTGCAGACAACGTCGTCCAAGAAGCCTTCTCTAGCTTTTTCTGCCGGTATGTCGGTCGTCTTCCTGGGTGAGTTCAAAATATTCACTGTGTCCGGCAAGATACGAGGTCCTGCACGAACGCGCAGTCGGTATCGTTCGACTGTTCTATGGGAGCCCGGCGGTGCAAGAATCTCTCCGCCGCATCATCCCGGGGCTCGTTAGGGGCGAGTACCCCGACTCTGCGCCCACTTTGGAAGCTCTACTCCAGCTCCATAAACTCGAGCCCGGGAAACCTCAGCGATGGATGGGCTCGTCCGAATCCACGGAGAACGCGCAGTCCACCCCCAAGTCTAGTCCTCAACGATCTTCTGGCAACGGGGTGGCCCAATCGTTTGGATGGCCGATCGACAATCTCGGGTCCCCGCCTCGTAGACCGCCCGGCCCATCCCCGTCGCCGAGGCCGAGGAGTAGTGCATCGTCTACTCGGCGACTCGCGTATGCGTTCAACGCACCGCACGAGACCGGAAGTTCTGGTACAATCTCCTTTGGCTCATTCTCTCCAGCCACAAGTGGTTCTTTATTCGACTTCTCAACGGCGTCCAGCTCCGCGAGACTACGGGGGGACGTGACGTGTGGTGAGTGCTTCGATTGAAGTGCTCCTAGGAGCCATCCGCGATCTGGAAGTATTGACAGCTTCTAGATTTCTCCTGCGGGTCTTACAAAATCTCGGCAATATGTCAACGTTTCTCGCTAGTCAAAGGTTCGCTGGAAGAATCCGGATATCCTGCTCGTGTGGCTAGCTTGCTTCCAATCGGTTCATATTTTCTTTTGCTGTGTACTTCACATTCTTTGAAACGCCTGCTCAGGCTCGGTTAGTATCAGTGTCGGCAATCCCCGTCAGCTTGAATATGTCGTCCCATTTCAGATAACGCATCGTGCACGAAGCTTCATGGTAACTATCTTCTTGCAATTGTACGTAACAGCAGAGTGCCGGCCTGCAGCTTGTGGTCCGATTACACGTCCGAACTTCGATGTGATGCGTCTCACTACCGCAGCACAGGACATGAACGCACGGGCGTGTCAGCCTCGAGCCTGCTGACGAACGCTCACCTATCAAATCCTCATATATAAGTACGGTGCCAGGCTCGCTGTATAGAGCGCGCTCGCGATGGCTTCGGACTCTCCCAAAACAATTCCCCAAACGGCTGGAGACCCCCCCAAACCGAACCCTCCGAGGTTGGCAACTTCCAAATCAGCGGGTTTGACTGCTGCGGAGAGGGCTCTCAAAGCATCACTGGACCCTCGGGAGTTCCGCGACGTACACCTCTACTCCTTCAGTCGACGAACGATCTTCCCCGACGGCTCTATCAGAATTGACAAGCCTCAGCCCATCGTCGCCATCGGCTCCATCCTCAAGGACACCGACCATTTCTCAAAGCGTGAGTGCTATCTGCTGCACATGTATGCGCACGATCTCACGCAAGAACCTCGTTATGCCATGATCCGAAGTCCTGACCTCAGGTTTCTCCGAGAGCGCGCAGGATCCGAACGACGCGTCTCCCATTCGTCAGTGCGCACTCGAGTCCGACTACGACTACGAGATGGACAGCGACCTCGATGAGTTCGAGGAAACCGACGGCAGCGCGCAGGATACCAGAGTCGCAAGCCCATCCTCGTCGAAAGGGAAGGGGAGGGACGATAGTAAAGATAATGTGAATGCGCCCAACCCAACCCATCAGGACTCGAAGCGCCGCCGGATCCTTCTTCCCAGTATCGCTCATCGAACGTGAGTCTTTCGACCACCAGGCAGTATCAAACGGTTGGATGTTGATCGTCGTGCCAGTTTGAAAGCATGCGTCTTTTATCTCTACACCGGCAAAATCAACTTCCTTCCTCTCAGCTCTGAAGGTGCCAACGGGAAAAGATTCGCGCTTCTCACGACATTCGATAACGCAGCCCCTGCGTGCTCTCCGAAGTCTATGTACCGCCTGGCAGAATCAGTAAGTCGTCGCAAGCTGGTGTGCTTGAAATGGTCGGCGTCTCATCAGAATCCCAATCATTTCTGACAGTATGGCATCCACGAGCTACAAGATCTAGCCTATAAGGAGATTGTCTCACACTTGAGACCTGAGAATATCGTAGAAGAGGCCTTCTCGAGCTTCTTTGCGAGGTATGTTCTGTTACGACATCCGCATCAGGGCTTGCAGTGATGAGGAGTTGGCTGACGCAGGTACCCCCGTCTGCGCGAACACGCGGTCTCGTACTTGTCCCAGCACTACGCCGATCGTGCCATCCAGAACAACTTGCCAGATGCCATCGAGAAGGTCGTCCTCGGATATATGCCCCATGCTGGAGACGTCTTGCGGTCCCTGCTGGGCCTGCGAGCCGCCGTCGCTTCCCCGAAACCCATGTACGACATTGCTGGGACTTCGTCGTCTACGGCGCTAGGCCCTAACATCCCTATTTCAACTCCACAGTCTACGACGCTCGGCCCTAACATCCCTGTTCCTCCTCCACAGTCTATGACGCTCGGCACTAATGCCGTAGTGTCTCCCTCGTGGAGCGCTGATCCCAGTGAAACTCCTTGCAAGTTGCGAGAGAGTGATCCCAGCTATAAGGATGCCTCAGATACTGCCGAGGAAACCGAGGATGGTGCTTTCGTCTCAAATAGCTTGAAGAAAAAGAATAAGAGTTCCACGAATCGGAAAGGCCGTAGAGCAGGCTCCTCCACACCGTCGCTGAGATTCCAGGGCTGATTTCACGACAGAGGGATGAGGAGATAATATCTAGTAGCGTACACGTAACCTAGATTATGTACAACGCTAATTCAGTCTTATTCACATGATCTATAGTTGTTGTCCCTCACACGGCAGGCAATCCCCAAATATCTGCCAAAGAAAAGTCAGTGAAAAGCCACGAGTTGTAGTCATCTATTCTCTTCCACGTGACGAAAATGGCGAAAAGGCATTGAAAAGGCCGTTCTTCGAGAGAATAGGTGACTACAAGTAGCGCCTTTTCTGTCGCAGAAAATCGGGCTTGCCTGCTGTGTCAACTCTCAGCGACGGCTGCCGCCAAACACAGGTAAATACACGGAGCCCGGCCACGAGACGCCCAGAAGCCCCCCATTTGGTCGGTATAGAATTTGTCGGCTAATCGATATATAGGAAATCAAATCTCTGGTACCGTAGGTATCTACTCATGGTCAGGACGGTAACACATAGATTCGGATAATACTCTCGAGTTGTTCAAGGTCTTGTACCCTTGGTAATAGATATGGTCTCGTCATCCTGCTGCACTCCAATGGGGATATCATCTGAGTCGGGTGGGATACTGAGCCCATCTATCATCGTATTGGTCTCGTACCCAGACGTGAAAGTCTCGCACCCGACCACCGCAGATAACACGTCTGGGGCAATTGAACCGCGCCACCCCCCATGCCAGTAAGCGCCCCGAGGCGCTCGAGGTAACGGTCACATTTTCAGGCCCAAGCGCGCGAAACAGATTCAGTCCGCCCGATCCGTCCGCTTTGGGCAGGCGACGCGTCGCGCGTCCCGCCTCGCACTGGCTCTCCTCCACCATGTCTGACCTAGTTCGAGTGACTGGTACACGTGTAGACTATATACCGCTACAATGCTTATCATGTTCTATGCCCCAGGAATCTACTCTCTCTTCCGCTCATGAACATCCAGTCTGTCCCATCCGCTCAGGCCGGCAGTTCTAGTCTCGGTCCTATGGCAGGCATACACCATGCCCTTGACCGTTCCCGTCCTCCGACGTCTCAATCTCCACTGTTCTCAGACGATGATGAGCTAACAGATGATGAGGCCGATCTTCCGGAGCTTGAAGAGCTTGATTACATGGAGGAGATTGCTGACTCGTTCAACTCATCTCCGTGGCTAGAACCTGCAAGTCCGGATGATCCCTCCCTTTCGGGTTCGGCATTGCCAGATCTTTCCTCTTACCTCTCTTTTGACGACATGATGGAGGTAGATGATGAGAACAGTACAGAGATTCACGGTGGTACACTCACTTTTCCGAGTATATAAAATTCATGCTAAACTTGAGAGGCAGACGATAACTCAGATATTGTCAATTCAGTGCTTCGGGTACTACAGGCAATCCACGATGAAGGCCTGACGCTAGGCCGGTTTCTTTGGGCCTTCAGCTGGGGAGATAAGGCTTGTGTCTCCCATCCTGTAGTCAAGAACACACGCACGGCATTCATGAAAAGCCGCGAGCTTCCGGACATCTTAAGAAACTGGCGGCTTCCACCGCGGTCCAGCAAATCCCACAAATCCAGGACAGACGCAGGTCGTAACCCTCTCGAGACATTCGCTGTCGAGGCCGTCGAGAATATGCTTCACACAGAGATGGATCTCATTGATCCGCTCCTCCGCGCATCTGAAGACCGTCTTACCAAGGATGACCTCACATCCTTGGATATCAGTGATCTCGAGGCTCGCATTCAAGAACTAGCACCCACTCTCTGGTCCCTGTTCAACAATCTCTGCATGTCAACGAAGGAGCGCAAGCAAGGTATTTCCAAGGACTTGGGCAAGGTGTGTGTACTAGGCTCGGTAGACGGTCTATATGGTGGGAGTTCACGCCGGCATTGACATGACTTTATAATACTACAGAGGGTTCTAGGTATAGTCGCTGTACTATTGTACTCCCGGTCACAGTTGTGCAATCGCTTCCAGTGGATGCTTGCTGTGTACTTCAAGTTCAAAGGGCTCACGGCAAAGGGAGGTGACACTCTTCACGCACTAGGCCTGGCCATGAGCTCAAAATGGACCACAAACGCTGTCGAAGCCATGTCTGCAGAGGCGATGGCCGAGGTCAAGAATCTTATCAAGTGCTGCGCTTCATTCTTCTCCTACGACAATGTCTATGTGACGTTTCATATCTACTCCCAACGACTTGACAAGAGTCAGGATCAGTCCGCGGGAACAGCAGCTACCGTGTACGTCAACAAGAACATAGCCCAACTACCGGTGTCTGTAATGAAGGAGCTGCAATCTTCGTGGCGGACTGGAATGGTCAATCCGATTACTTCTGAAGATATAATCTACCTACAGCAGAAGAGTGCGCTCCCAATCCACGATGCCGAGGTGTTTCATGTCCTTCAGGTCCTCATCGACTCTCCCGATTTCTCTCTGTCGACATACGAGCACCGTGACAGCTCTCTTCTTTCCCCGCCTCCTCCTGTTACCGAACTCCCATGTGGTCCGGGATATCGCACATTACAATACATGCTAGGCAGTCTCCCTATACCTGAAGCAACATATGAAGACAACGACAAAGTAATCTCTGAACTTCTCGATCAACTCGGCTACAAGTCTCAGGAGATGCGGCACCAGATGGCACGGGAGCGGATTCAATTTGTCGTTGGGGACCAGCTTACCGTCGAGCGGATTCGTGGGCTGCAGCAGCTTCTCTGTCAAGAGCTCAACTCCTACGAGCGACTCGACTACATCATCCCGGTGTTTGGGTGGCTTCATTTTCAGATGGCCTTTGCTAAGTCACTACACAAGCAGTACTTTGGCACCGATGCCGGCAAGGGTCTCAAGCATGCTTTTGCAGTACTCGTGCGCAAGGGTCTTGAACGCCGTGTCACCCAAGGGCCATTCCACGACAATCTAGAGCATGCGCTCTATGATATACTGGAGGCACATCTACGTGCATGCTGGCTGTCTGTGGCAGGGGTTGATCAGCTCAAGGACCTGCGGAAATATACCCCATCTCAACTCCGAGGGTTTGCAGAGCACGTCGTGCGTGACTATGCGTCCTCAAATGCCATGGTCCACTTGAAGCGATCTCACCCAGCCGACACTGTCCGTTGGCAGACCATGATGTTCCTCCGCAATACACTGCTCTATGTTGTTCTTGACCGCGCTATCAAGCATGGAGATGTTGGTATGATGGAAGGGGTACTGCCTCATGCATTGGTGCGGTTTGCGGGTGGTCAAAACTCAAAGTACACGGTCGAATGTCTCGAGCTGCTGCAAGGTCTTCATCGGGAGTGGCCGCCCGACGTTAGGTAAGCCAATTCCGTCCGAAGTCTGTATTGTGGCAGGTTTTAGATGATATAATACTATTCAAGAGACTTTGTGCGGCGGAACTGCTGGGTAGTAAACTCGTCGGGAAGAAGAGATGGGCACACAGCTGTTGATCGAGCTCAGGAGAAGCGAATCAAGGACATCAAGGTGACTCCTAATGCATCATCTAGTACTAGTTGTTGTGTTTATCTAACATTCTCGAATGAGGTAACACATCGACCTCAGGGTCCAAACATCGACTGGGGAAATACATACTCACACACCCGAAGCGGGCGCTGAGAGGGGCGCTAAGAGGGTAACGTGACGCAGCACGTCGCGTCGCGCCTCAGTATTTAGACGGAGCTTAAATGTGGCCTACCATACGATCTGTTATTGTAACATTGCTTATTGCATCCCCCTTCCGTCCTTGCTATCTAGACAATGATCTCATCTACTGAATCACTCGAGAACTTGGCAACAGACCTCCAGAACAAATGTTCTCAGGTTCCACCACTCCGGAATGCAAAATCAGATACTATATGCGGTGCCCTGAAGCTCTCGGATGACCGGCGCTCGGCTCTGCAAGCTCTTCTGCATGCTGGTTGCTTAGATAATGAGGGGTTTGGACTGAATGAGGCTGAGCAAGGTGTGTGCTATAAAATTTAAGGATATATGCTGGTTTTTCAATCCTTTCATGGCCCAGCTCGGGCCTTAGACCGCATCAATGAGCTTGGACTGCACATTCCCGAACTCTATGCCCGGGATGTCTCCTCCAAATGGGCAGTTCAACATTCCAAGAAGACTTCGCTTCAGAAAGGGTCCTTCTGGCGGTATACTTTTCTATATCAGTGCGCTTGTGGCTGCGATCACACAGCCGGCTCAACACCATCAATCAATCGACAAATCGCATACTTAGATGTCGGCTGCAATGCATTCATCAAGCTTGTCACCACTTTTGACTCATCCTCCCCCGGCCGTAACCTACTTGCCATTCACAACATATCCGGCCTTCTCACCCACTCCTCCGCTTGCCTAGAACAGAAGACTGCGTCTCGCGATGCTAGGCTACCTCTCCACCCTGAGATTAGACTTTATGCTCAATCACTCCTCCAGAAAGGCGTGTCTGGGCCCGCTGTGTACACTCAGGCAAATACTTGGTCTAAAGCTACATATCCCCCCATTCAGCATGCATTCAATCCAGATCCGCACTACCGGTACACATACTTGCCCCATGATACAACTTCTCTTTACCGCTCACTCAGGCTAAAAAAGGGAATCTCTCAGCGCTCAACTGCTCACGAAAACATACACACATGGTTCCGCCAAGATAATCCATCCCCTCCCTCCCCTGAACTCACTTCCGCTTGTCTGTTCTATCAACCATACATTCTTGACGAAACCGACCGATTTATCCTGATTCTCTCCACTTCCGAGCAACGCACAGCAGCCTGGAATCATGGCCATCACCGAACAATTCTGGCTGATCTCACTTTCGGCTTTTGCTCGGCCCGGACCAATCTCTGGATTCTCATGGTTGTGGATGATCAATTCCGTGGGATTCCGGTTGCTTACGTCATCTTTTCTGCCAAAGCCAACACTTCTGAGCGCGGAGTCCACGGAGACTACAACAAGGCCTTAGTGGAGCTTATCCTGGGAAAATGGGTTGATGCTATGGGACTTAATGCTGCTGGCGAGAAGTTTTGTCCGTTTCTGGGTGTCACAGACAACGATGTCCGGGAACGGCATGCAATGTCAACAATCTGGCCCAACATCCTCCTCCTTCTGTGCCTGTTCCATACTTGGCAAGCATGGAAAAACGGCCTCAATCGCTCCTTGGCTGGCATCCCCATCAGTGAAGCCCGTACATCTGTCCGGAAGCGCCTGGCTGCGTTCTGCATGCAACTGTATGTTATCCATGATGTTATTAATTATTAATTATTTACCCATATCTAGCCTAAAACATATTATCGACTACTCTGAGGCCACGGCTGCATTTCGTGCGGAACAGGACTATTTTAAGACACTCCAGCACCCTGGGCGGACCACTTTGGAGAAGAAGCTTGGCTCTGGCGGTCTAAAGTTTCTCCAGTACCTCTCCAGCTACTTGGCATCTCGTGACTTGTGGCTGCAATGGTCTCGCGCCGGTGTTATCCAAGCTGCAGAGACCCTTGGGATACCCGAAAAGTCTGTCCCTCGCACCACCAATCACCTCGAATCCCACAATGGCCATATTAAGAATGACTACTTCGCTCAACACCAGCACGGTGGACAGCTTCCCCGTGCTGATGTATGGATCATTGCTCTTGTTACCGAAGTCATTCCTGATTTCTTCTTCCGCCGACACAACACTCTATGCCTCCAGGAACACCGTGCCTGGCTCCGCTCCGCTCCGTCCACACGCCAGGCCACTGTCCCATCAGATCCATCGGCCCGGATTACATCACCAGTCAAACCTCCTCCCCATCTGGCTGTTTCCGATGATGACCTTATTGATAGCATGTGTGCTGAGCCATCTTCATCTGGGTCTGGACCTCACTCCGACTCAGACAGCTCTCATGAAGCCCTCGAGTCCCTAGACTCATGGATGGATCAGCCTGAAATTGCCCTCGATTCATCTCAGATCCTGGCAGATATCTCCTCGGAATTTCCCGGTTTGGATTCCCTTTCTGAGATAGCACTGGCGCCTCCTGACACCCCACCATTCGCACCCAACACCCGGACTGGCCCTCTACTACCTGGATCTGCTCCTGGCAGCCGGAATCAGCGGGCTGTTTTGCTTCAAGAGCTTCTGCAAGTGTCCGACATTTGCGCTGATCTCATCCGTCGCCTTCGTGATCTTGGCACAGATCCCGATGTTCTCACGCCTTATGTCAGCCCATACAACGCCTCAATCCTTACCGGCGACAGTAATGCACAATCATCCTCCATTTCGGACACACCATCCTGCGACTCGAAGGACAGTAGCTGGGATGGTGAGCAGCACATATCTGGTACATTAGTTCCATTCGATAGGCAGAGGAAAGAGGTTCGGAAAACTAGCTATGCACAACGTTGAATCGCTTATGTAATACAAGAGCGTCTAATGTCTATATCCGGCTACGGGTGTGTGAGTTTGGCTTCCATCGACTGGGCGTATCTCAAGAAACTCCACCCTGCCATTCCTGTTATCCAGCACGTCTCCGAGCACGTTGAAAGTCAATTCCGAACATGGACACGCTATACTCGACACTCGCGCCCTTACGATGCTAACAGCATTCTCAAGCTTCAACAGGACTACATGACAGCAGGTCTACACAAAAGCAATCCCCACCGAGCTCCTATGTCCAGCACAGATCAGGCAGTCGACGTCTACAACCGTGGTCAGTTGAACCTTGGAAGGACAATGAATGGGTGGATCACTCGGCGCACCCTCTCCCAAAGCACATTGGAGATCACATCATCACCTCCAGGTGGGGATGACGATGATCACTCGAGCCAAAGTGATCATGGCAATGTGGATGAAGAGTCGGATGGGGCAGGCTCAGGGTCTGAAGGAGGTTGATGGTTTGAACATGGGCGGATAGCTGGCGGCAACGGGTGGATAGCCGGCGGTGACGGAAGAAAGGGAAGGGATTGTAGTAAGTTGAGACTGTACTACCGGAGCGGAGGGCGGCAAATTCGGAGCTGCGGATCTTACTGCACGGCGCATAAACATCGCATCCAGGAGATCAATCTCCTCCTTGTGTCGAGGACAATGTCAGTATTGGTGCAAGCGGAGGCGAGGTGACACAATAACATACTTTTCTCGAGAGGGCGTCCCAGTTGACATTCGACATGCCTACTATGCCTCCTTGTGTGCGCCCGGTGCGTGGTCGGGGCTTGATCGCAGTGCGTGAGGGAGTCGGAAGTGCATCCTGTGCAATGTGAGGAGCAAACAAGTCGGGCCCCACCTCATTTGCCTGGCCTGCATTCTTTGCCAAATGTTCGTCATCAGACACAGCCTCTTCAAGGCCATCTGGAGGCGGCGGCATATTCTCCATGTCTGAAGCAGTCGCTTGATGACTAGCACGAGAGCGCCGAGTCTTGCGCACAGGAGGCTTGAACGGGAACTGCGCATCAACGCGGCGAAGGGCTCGAAGAACCTCCTCGCCATGTCTGTTGAGAAATATCCAAGGGGGGTTGACAAGTTTGGCGCGGATGTCGTCAATGGAGGCAATGGTCGCATCATGAGCCAAGGAGTGAATCATCTCATCAGAGAAGAATCCCTCCTCCGTGTAGGATGAGTGTGTGTAGCAGGAGACGATGATGTTGAAACACCATGTTTTCATTGCTTCCACAGCGGCGTCGCGATGTGCGCGGGTCCGTATCTTGCGAAAAGGTGGCACTGATAACGGATCCTCACCGCTAGTTGTGCCCTCCAACGAAGCCTTGCAGTGACTCTGGCCAGGGGTAGTTCCCTGACTTGAATTGCCTGTGCCCAGTGGCATGGTGTTTCCGCAGCGACGCTTGCTTGGGAACAAGACACCTGCCGACGACGAAGAGAGAGAGCGAGGTCGCTTACGGGGCGGTGAGCGGGGAGTGGGAGGAGCTGCAGCGTCAGTGGACGTGGGAGTTCCTCCAGCCTGCAGGGAAGCCTGAGAATCAGCGCCGTCACAACATTTTTGATCTTCTTTCGTGCATGTGTCACAACACCACCCATCGGGGTGGTTTCTGCGGCCGTCTGGAAGGATATACCATGTCAATTGTATGTAGAGTGGCTGCACAACATCACAACGAGAACCTACTGCTAGAGCACGTTGGATTATTGAAGAAGTCATCAGCTGCACGCCTTCGGCATCCGGGACTGTCCAGCCACAGACGTAGAGACTGGTCGACCTTCTTGCGGTACTCAATGGAGCTCTCAGCTGATCCCTGACCATCTCTTGCGGGATACTGCGGCACCTTCTTCGGCTTTGGCTTCTGAGGTTCCTTCGGCACCTTGCGCTGGATCACCTCGAACACTGATCTCTTGAGCAGAAGTATTGCAGATGCCAACAGACCTGGTGAGCGTCCTGCACGGCCGCCACGTTGGATCCATGTCGTCAGCGAAGGCGGGGTCCCAAATTGGATGACAGTCTCGAGATCTGGTATATCTGCGCCTTATAATGTGAGGACAGTCAGCATGGTCTCAATACACAACATAGGACTGCTTGCCATGCTGGCAGCTTCTGTAGCTATTAACACTCGGATCTCTCCCTTCTCGAACCGGTCCATGACATGTTGTCGGGCCCTTCAGCGTCGGAACGCATGCAACAAGTCGATCGGGGCCAGACCGGTGAACGGTATACGTAGTTGATGGCTGAGATGACGCCAAACGTACATGGTGGCTTTGCAAGTGTTGGTGAATACAAGAGTCTTCGGGATGTCGGCAACAGACGACACATTCGCCAGAGGAAGAACCTTGTCTAGAGCAGCGTAGTCGTCTGACCGTTGCATCATTGAGACGCTCTGGTAGATGTTTGCTCGATCGTTTCCCAAATTGAGATAGAATGCACTAGCGTAGTCGATCAGGAGACTCTCCTCGACCTCACTGAGGACGCCCGGCGCCATCGTAGCTGAGAAAGCGGCAATTGGACACCTTTGAGGTGTGAACGTGCGTAGCTCGCCTAGGTTGGAATAGTGCGGGTGGAACTGTCCGCCCCACTGCGAGATACAGTGTGCTTCGTCGACTACAAAGCCTGCTATCCCTCCCGCCAAACCCATGGCTCGCAGAGTGTCTCGCGCCTCAGCGTGCCGGAGACACATCTCTGGACCTAGAAAGACTGCCTGATGTTTCATAGATGTGATGTCCTAAGAATATCAGTTGCATGCACGAGTGATAGCATCAGCATAGTCACCTTGCGCAGCGGCTGACACCACGTGTCTCCGTTGACGGCCCGCGCACGGACCCCAAGTTTCTTGAAGCGCTTTGCCTGTGGGTGGGTTGAGTTAGAAGAGTCTATGCTTTGGATCGTGTACTAGAGCCACCTGATCACGTTGAAGAGACTTCAGAGGGGAGATGACTGGGATCATCTTCTTCTCGTTCTCGGGTAGCAACAACGGCAGCAAGTAGGGAATGGTCTTCCCGGAACCTGTCCCAGCGATCACGATGCAGTCGAGACCCAAGTGGAATGCCTCAGCAACATCGAGTTGCCACTCGTACGGCTTTTTACCGCCTGAAGCAGTCCGAAAGCGTGTTGTCATAGTGTTTCGGGTCGTGGCAGAGTTATAGCCCTTGTCCGTGGCGGCACGCTGCCGCACGGCCTGTAGGTTGCGCATACTCAGCTCTTGACGCTTCCTGTCAGCTGCGGCATGCCTCATATGAGCCTCAGAGTACGCCATAGAGGCCAGACGTTAGATGCATATGGTGGAGGAGAGCCAGTGCGAGGCGGGACATGGGACGCGTCGCCTGCCCAAAGCGGACGGATCGGGCGGACTGAATCTGTTTCGCGCGCTTGGGCCTGAAAATGTGATCGTTACCTCGAGCGCCTCGGGGCGCTTACTGGCATGGGGGGTGGCGCGGTTCAATTGCCCCAGACGTGTTATCTGCGGTGGTCGGGTGCGAGACTTTCACGTCTGGGTACGAGACCACATCATATGAGGCCCTATGTAAGGGACGGGCGCTCCCATTACCGCTTTCGGACGGACAGCCTCGACTCGGCTGTCTCACTTTTAGTCTCCATTCTTTTGCGGTTCCGGTTCGTTCGTCATTCGATTACTACGTATGACTCACACTTCGTTCTTATTCCACATTGTTGCGCTATCTAGATACAGGTCTTGTTAGCTACAGTACATAGGTCATGTACATTAGGGGACAATGCCCCAGGTTCTCTTGAGATACAGTCTCACCCACTCATCTTCTCGAGGGATCCTCACGTGTTTCGCGACCAGCTTCAACCCAACTTCAAGCCTCTCAGCTCACAAGTCTCTCGAAGCGTTCGCGTACCTCACATTTTTTGAGTGTTTTTTTTTTGTATCTCTTTGCGAACGGGCTGATCATCCGTTCGCTGACCCTAGAAACCGGTTATGTCGACAAACAATATGAACCATAGCGTAGAGCGGACCTCGAGGGAGGTGGCCGTCTCCAGCGCATCTCTGAGCGGAGGACTCTCTGGTGAGTACCCGAGCTCGATCTCTTCCGCGTCAGCGCGACTGGACGTAGTCCGGGCGCGCCCGACACCCAAAGTCAAGATCTCCGAGCTCGAGCTAGCGAGCTGGTGGGGTGTCTCGGATATGACGCAGCTCTCTGGCGAGGCGGCCGGAGGGCGCATGACCCGCAAGTGAGCACTCGCTCTTCGAGGGGATATCTCCCCCTTGAGAGAGGAGGGCGACGGCGCGGCGGAGCCTCCAGAAGTGTGCGTGGATGACGCGGCAACACACGAGGCAGACACCAGGTGCGGAGGGGCGCAGCCTGATAAGGGCGTGGAGGGACAAGGAGAGCCCTCGGAGCTGAACGCTGATGCGAGCTCCTCATCGAGTGCGGCCGAGAATGGCGACTCGGACGACTCAGAGGTACAGGAGGGCTGGCTGGTGACCACAGCAGGTGCTCATAGCATCGGGCAGGTTCACATACCTGCTATCCTCCCAGTGCAACCTCAATTCTTCCCGGACTGGTTTGATCTATGTGACGATGAGGACCAGTTGGGTCCTCTTCCAATCAAATGGATTGGACAGTCTGCAGAACCTCCACTACTACCAGATCTTGAGGGCTTGGACAGCTTGTTTGAGGATGAGTTCTGGCAGGAATGGGAATCAGTGAGCAAGGATGAACGGGAGGTAGCGTCGGCCTTAGAGGACGACTATGATGCACACGGATATGTGATATCAGTCCACTCGCCGCATCCCCAGGTGGAGGCGGTGTCGGTCATGGCTGTCATAGTAGAAGTCAAAGAGGAACCGACAGGCAAAGGCAAGGGTAGAGCTTACAATGCCCCTGCTTATCCCCATTCTAATTCCAATCGATCCAACTTCGGACCAGGACCCTCTCAGTTTCGTCGCGATCCGTCACAGATTCCGGAGGGTGGGTGGTTCTGTGCGACGACCTCGAACGGGAACAGTGATGCTGGGACTAGTGGGTCTTCGGACTCTTCTAGTCCATCCTCCTCTTCCAGTGAGACGTCGAGCTCTGCAAGCTCTGACAATGGTGAATCGTCTAGTGAATCGAGCAGCAGTGTGGACGAGAGAGAGGCTAGACGTAAGGGGAAGAATGCCGCTGAGCGTCGTCACCGTAGCAAGCAGAAGAAGGATAAGCGCCTGCGCACAGCACTCAATGGAGTAAAGATCAAACCTCCATTTGTATGGGATGGTTCGCCTAACCTCGACGAGTTTGATCAATGGATCTACGAGGTGAATACATGGCGTAAGATACATGCACTGTCTGAGGATGTGGCCATGATGATTGTCGTTCAATTCCTGGATGGTGAGGCTAGCAAGTTTTATATGAAACACATAGCTACCGGCCATCACCACTGGATGTTCACGCAGTTATACAAAGCTCTTTTTGATTACTGCTTCCCTACCGACTATAAGGCTAAGCTACGGCGCCGCTTGGAGAATGCCTATCAGGGGAAGAGTAAAGTCCGTGACTTCGTGAGAGACATTGAGCATATGAAAGAAAGATTTTCGGACATTACCTCTTCTCAGCTTGTGCATATCTTTTGGGATGGCTTGAATGCACACCTGCGCATTGCTCTCGTCGAGAAGGGGATGAGTCCGGAGCGCACTAGCCTCGAAAAGCTGGTGAAATACGCCACCCGGAAAGAAGAGGCGTTAGCCGAAGCCCGCCGTGAGGAGCGAGGTTTCGAGGGACAACTGTATGGTCGGACTTGGGGTCGCTTTGCGTCCCGAACGACCGGTCCTGAGCCTTTCCAGTCCACTGCTCCGTGGTAAGGAGCAGCGGGAACATCCTCGTCAACGTGTTCGGGCAAAGCCGCCTTTTCCGGGCATAGTGCTCAGGCCGCTCCCTTGCGTGACTCTGCTCAGTGGCGCAAGACAAATGACAAATCTGAAAAGAGTCGGGGTCAGCGTCGTGAGCATGTGAATCCACTCAAGGATGACCTTGACTGTCTGCAAGCAGAGGGGCGGTGCTTTAACTGCCGGGACACCGGCCACCTGAGCAGCGCCTGTCCATCGCGCAAAACGGCTAAGGCACTGCACATCAGTGTTGGAGCAGCATCAATACCGTTTGATGAGCTCGAATGTTTGTCTGAACGCGCACAACAGTCAACGGTGGGCGCAATTTATGTTGGCAGTGTCCGAGTGCTAGTTCCAGATGCAGTTGCAGCGCCGTTTTCTCTCTGGGCCCGAGCTCACCCAGCGGAATGTGTCAAGTACCTGTTGACATTGCTGGTCAGCTACTATGACTCGGGTGACGTGCTCAAGGCAGGAATGCAGCCGGAGGATCGTCTACCATCCGTACCCGCAAGTGTGAGCATGACGACGACGTGTTCTGGATTGTTGACCACCTAGTGCCGGCTGAAACACCTGATGAGTTTGAGGTCAGTCGGGAACAGATGGATGATCCCGAATGGGGGATCCCCAACATGTTACAAGCCGCTTGGACGGAGTATGCAGCTCTGCCGCCATGCCAGGAATGGGGTACCGGCTTCCCTTGTCAGACTGAGCCTGACGACCGTCATCCAGCTTTGTATTGGCTACGAGCGAAGTTTGCGGCAGCGCTGCAGGCCAAGTATCGCGAGCTCTCCGAGCAAGGTGACACTGTACAAGTAGTCCCTGTCACACATGGCTATAGAGTTGGATTGACAGGTGGTTGGATCTCGACTCACATATCCCACAAGGAGGTCCGCTCTCCTACATTCGACACTTGCCACATCCTGTGCTCGTTGATTGATTTTGACCAGTGGACTGATGTCCACGGTTCGGATACAGACTCTACCGACGACGGCAACCAGAGCCAAAGGCAGCGGCAATTTCAGTTGATGACATGCGGAGTTACTGTGGGAAAGAACGGTTTGGGTCAGTGAGCTCATGCAAAAGGCAAGAAAATGAATGAGAAACCCGCTAATTGGATCCCGGCAATCGAGCGCACCACATCCAAAGTCAAAGACGCGACACGAACTATCCCGATGCCTGTCATCGTCACTGCGTACGTGAACGGCAAGCCCGTCTCCGCTATGCTTAACACTGGCTCTATGACTGACATGATCTCTATGACGGTAGTAGATCAGCTGAAGCTCCCGAAGGAGGTCCTCGCGAAACCACTGCCGTTGCAGATGGCAGCGCACGGATCACGTTCAAATATTAACTGTTCAGTGACGGTTGAGTTTGGATACCAGGATATAGCATGTCAGCATACCTTTGATGTCGTAAATCTGGACAATTACGATATTGTACTTGGGACACCATTTCTTTTCCAACACCGTGTTGCGATTGGCTTCAACCCGACGAGGGTCATCGTTGAGTCCTCCGTACCATTACCCATCAAAGGGGAGGCGGTGGCGGTAGTGTCTTCGGCTGTCACGGACCTGCTTGAAGGACACCTTGATGATCTGCGTCATCAGTTGAGTAATGAGGCAACTGACTTATGTCAGGATGGAGCGCGAGCAGCATTACCGCCTCTGCAGGACATCAATCATGAGATACCGTTCATTGACGAGCATAAAGTATATTCATGGCGCCCCTCGATATGTCCGGAAGCACTGAAACCTCTATGGCACGAGAAGAAAAGGGCTTATCTGGCGTTGGGTTGATGGCAGCTCGCATCAGGCACAAATGCGTCTCCTATGTTAATGATTCCGAAACCAGCTTGTGACGACGGTGTGCTGCGGCTGCGCACTGTTGTAGATAAGCGGGAGCAGAATGCGAACACGCGCAAGCTTACTGCTCCGCTTCCAGACATTGACGGAATCCTGCGGAATGTAGTCAAACATAAGTACCGCAGTATTATAGATGGCAAAGACGCTTACGAACAGATCCGGGTGGTTTCTGATCATGTCCCGCGTACACTCTTCACGACACTGGACGGTACAATGGTCAGCCTAGTACTACAACAGGGAGACATCAATGGTCCGGCAACTTACCAGACTGTCATGAATCACATATTTGCTCCGTATATTGGGGTATTTATGGACGTATACCTGGATGACATTGTCATGTACTCGGATACCATTAAAGCACACATGCAGCACGTACGAACCGTGTTTGATGTCCTGCGTCACGAACGATTCTTTCTTGGCGCAGATAAGATGGATTTCTTTGCGTGAAAGTTGAAGATTCTTGGTCACGTCATTGATGATCTTGGGATTGCAATGGATCCACATAAGGTTGACTCTGTGCGAAACTGGAAGACACCTACAAATAAGGGTCTGCTCAGTAGCTTTCTCGGGGCTGTCGGCTTTCTCGCACCTGACTGCGAGGGCATCCGGATTCCTATGGGAGTACTAGCACCCCTTGACGGGTAGCACACGTGCATGGAAATGGTCGCATACTCATCAGCGTGCCTTTGAGCAAGTCAGAGACATTGTGTACAAGTGGTGCAACAACCGCCGCATTGCACTCGACTTCTCCATGGACGCACCAGCCATCAATCTCGTTACAGATGCATGCTTGATGGGAGCTAGCAGATATGTCAGTCAAGGTGACGACCTCGTGACTGCACACGTAGTTACCTTCTGCTCGTGCGCAGAATTATCTGGTGCACGAGCAGAAATTGCTCGCTATCGTGGAATCCTTGAAACATTTTCGCCCACTGCTATACGGGGCGACTTTTCGCATATGCACAGACCACAAGGCGCTCGAATTCTTGATGCGCCAGAAACATCTGTCGCCACGTCAGCACCGCTGGATGGACATCTTGAACGAGCTCAAGTTCTCCATACACTACATACCAGGACCTACGAATGTGCTTGCTGACGCATTATCGCGGATCTATAGCGATGAGCCCCTTGGAATTGAACGCGCAAACTCCGAGTATGTTGGCGCGGCAATGACGACTCTGCAGTAGTGGCTCCGGTCCACAGCGGTGCAGTGTCACGGCCGATCTTTACAGTGGCCGCAGTGTTGAATGACTTCGCACCTCGCTGTTCGGCTCGTATTGCTCTCCATCCTAAGGCAGCCGGTGATTACCGACGCATGGCAGGACTGGAGGGTCCCAATACCTCGACAGAAGCTTTTAATATGGACACAGAGTCGCCCTCGTTGCAGGAAGACGAGGAGCCGCATATCCCTGCTCCTGAGGTCAATGCCGATACAGCGTCTCGGCGGAGTCCAGTACTACACACATTGCAGGAACTGAACGCACCCACATCACAGCCGAGGGGTAGCATGGTCTCGACAGCGAGTGAGCTGGGCATGCAGCTCCCGGCCTGTCTACACGGCTGCTACACCAAGGATAGCTATTTCAAGAAGATAGTCAGTGACCCGGACACATTTCCCCATTTCGAATACCGGGATGGGCTGCTTTACAAGCAGCACAAGGGCAGCTATCAGCTATGCGTACCAGATGTTAGTATTGGCTCTCAACAGGTGCGTGAAGTGCTTCTGCGGCACTCACACTCTATTCTTGCACATCTCGGTGCTCGAAAGACACTCACGTACGTCCGCGATGAGGTTTGACGGCCTACTATAGTTCGGGATGTCAAAGCATACTGCGGTTCATGCGGCATCTGTGCCACTACCAAATCCGCGACTACTAGACCTCTCGGTTTGCTGAAACCTTTGCAGGTTTCTCGACGTCCTTGGCAATACATCGGGATCGACTTCGTTGGCCCTCTTCCGGAGTCACATAATCGGAACAGTGGTTTCGATATGATATGTGTGGTTATTGATCACCTCACGTTGATGGTACATTTAATACCTACACGACAGACGTACGGTGCCTCTGATATGGCCGAAGTCATATTTGACCATGTATATAAGTTGCATGGCTTACCAGAACGTATTGTGAGCGACCACGACAGTCTCTTCACTAGCGTCTTCTGGCGACGACTTCACGAGCTCTTGAATACCGAGTTACATCTTTTGTCCTCTTTTCATTCTCAGACTGATGGCGCGACAGAGCGAGCCAATCGTACCATGACGCAGATGCTCCGCCAATGTGTACGTCCGGATCAAAAGAATTGGGTCCAGCGTTTACCTGCTATTGAATTAGTGATGAACACGGCTTGTTCAGAGACGACAGGTTTCTCACCGTTCTACTTGAACTACGGGCAGACTCCCCGCAGTCTGGTCTGGTCAGCAGAGACAGAGTATTCGGGTGTACAGCGCTTTGCAGAACGCATGAAAGAAGCGATTCTGGCCGCTCATGACGCCATCATCACTGCGCGCATCGGACAGACCGTCTCCGCCAATCGCCATCGCTGTCCTGCGGAATTTCGAGTGGATGACCTCGTATATTTGTCGACTCGTAATCTCAGTCTACCTAAAGGGAGAGCTAGGAAACGCGTACCTAAATTTCTTGGTCCTTTTCGAGTCACGAGGATCTTAGTGGACGGGGCGATGTATCAGCTTGATCTTCCTCGCAAGCTTAAAGTCACGGGCCTGAATAATGCTTTCCATGCGTCCCTTCTGCGCCCGCACATCGCGAATGATGATCGACAATTCCCCGGTCGACAGTTCCACCAACTTCCTGGATTTGGCATTAATCCAAGCGAATGGGCGGTCAACCGCATTCTTTCGCATACTGGGAAAGGCATGAACACTGAGTTTGAAGTTCAGTGGTCGACGGGAGTCATTACCTGGGCCCCGTATGCAGATGTGAAACATTTGCAAGCCCTGGCAGAGTATTGTGAGGCGATGGGAATCACTAGTGTGCGGCAGTGGGGCAATGTCGCGACTCACCTTAGCACAGTGCCTGCGTCGATTGAGGCAGTCCGTGCTTGTGGTGTTCATCTTGTACCGACGGTAGACTCAGGCGGCGATCCTTGCAGATATATATCTAGGGGGATGACGAGTCAGATCCTGCATCCTTCGCACCTCGGGGGACCCTTTCACTATCAATGATTCCCTCTGCCCATTATGTCGCGCGGACCCTACCTCGCCGAAGACAGTCTCCGTTGGGAGCAGTACGCGGCAGCCTTCATGCTCTGGCTGGCCAACCCGACTCCGGCCACCTACCCTGGCAACCCCCCGAGGGTTACCTCGAAGTCTACCGTGCGGCACACCCCGCTGCTCCGCGTCTTGAGGATTATCAAGAGCTCATTGCACGTACCTTTGCTTCTGTCCCTGTCCAGCCCCAGCCCTTCTTTGGGCAGAACCCCCACTCCGACGTCAGTCCTGACGTTGCCATGTCGGCACAGGTGTTCTCTGCTTTCTTGGCGCACACCGCGTCCACTCAAGGCCAGATGGCGCAGGTCGCAGGGATGGGCGGATATCGTCGCAGTTCGGCTACTCGTGGCGGACGGGGGGATATCGCGGCGGGGGATGTGGCGGACGTGGCTTCCGGATCAGCGCTCGTGTGGGTGCGCAGCCTCTTTCCGGATACGGCGTGGGCCTTCACGGTCGTGGATGTGGAGGTGGTCCCTTCAAGACTGGCGGTCTTGCCGACCATATGGGACCTGTGAAAGACAAGCCTCGCGGGAAACGCGGTCGTCGTGCTGCGAAGAAATGCGATTTGCGTGATGAGGTCGATCAGGCCCGCCGCGCCGATGAGACGACCGCCAAGGACGACGAACCTGTTCCAGGCCCTAGCACGGTCAGAGACCAGATGGATGTTGACCACCAGGAGGGGTCTTCCAAGTGGTCCGACAACGACGAGGAGGACGGTATGGGTTTCGGCGATGAGGATGACTAGTGCGGTCGGCGTGAGCGCGTTGAAGAAAGGACTCGTTTCTCTCACGAGTCCTGGAGGGCGGATGTAAGGGACGGGCGCTCCCATTACCGCTTTCGGACGGACAGCCTCGACTCGGCTGTCTCACTTTTAGTCTCCATTCTTTTGCGGTTCCGGTTCGTTCGTCATTTGATTACTACGTATGACTCACACTTCGTTCTTATTCCACATTGTTACGCTATCTAGATACAGGTCTTGTTAGCTACAGTACATAGGTCATGTACATTAGGGGACGATGCCCCAGGTTCTCTTGAGATACAGTCTCACCCACTCATCTTCTCGAGGGATCCTCGCGTGTTTCGCGACCAGCTTCAACCCAACTTCAAGCCTCTCAGCTCACAAGTCTCTCGAAGCGTTCGCGTACCTCACACCCTAGCAGGACATAATAAAGGTACTAGTAGTATAGCATCAGACCTTCATAGCTCAGCTCAGTACACCCTAGCAGATAGAGAAGTGCATTTGTGCTGCCACAGTACAGCTGAGCGGCGCTGAGTACTGCATAAGGCGCTCGGCGCTGAGTATTGCAATCCCAATATGGTACACATGAAACACTCACTTGCAGGTATTTTCTTAGGCGCCTTTGGAATAGCTACCTTCCCGAAGGGGGCCTCTGGGCGTCTCGTGGCCGGGCTCCGTGTATTTACCTGTGTTTGGCGGCAGCCGTCGCTGAGAGTTGACATGACAGGCAGGCTCCGATTTTCTGCGAGAGAAAAGGCACTCGTTGTAGTCACCTATTCTCTCAAAGGCCAGCCTTTTCAACGACTTTTTGCCATTCTCGTCACGTGAAAGAGAATAGGTGACTACAACTCGTGCCTTTTCACTGACTTTCATCACAGAATCCGCCGTCAAATTGTATAGATAGCAGGGGGTGTACGGTTGGCTGGAAGTACATGAATGAAATTCACACAACTGCTACCCAGACGCCGGATCCGGTGATACGTCAACTGTAGATCTAAGGCTGATACCAACCAGAAGACCACAGAAGAACAAGAAAGGAGGTGAGTCCAGTCGATTCCCAATCACAGCAGCGAGCCGGGAGAGCGCCGACGAGTCAAGGGCGGACAGGAGGCGGGTGACGTCGAGGAGACCGCCGAATGTCGGCGCCGCGCTGAAAGTCGGGAACGGGTGGGTAGGAGTCGCGGCGGAACGCCGGGCAGGTTTGCGTGAATGGAGACGGGCGCAGAGCGACGAGACGTAGGCGGCCGTAGAACGTACAATACAAACTAGAGAGAGCACAGCGTAGAGGCTGAAGAGCGCGTTGACGACGACCGTCGGCGTTTCCGACATCGCCGAAATCCGAACTCTCGAGGGGAAAACAAAAGCTGGATTTTTCATACACTACTGCGCGGTTTAAGTACCGCCGCCGTGACAACCCGTCGGTACCGCGTGCTACCACCCGTCGCCTGACTAAAGAACCCGCCGCCATCCGAGACCCGGCGTTCCTTACTGCTAAACCTCGCTCCGGCGCTCCCCAACCTTCTCGTCGTGATGGTGGCTGTGCCCCCGCGTCGCGCTGTACCAGCCGCGTCCCCGAGCTGCGGGTCGTCGGGGTCGCGCGCCCCGCCGTCGGCGGGGTGTCGGCGGTGGTCCTACTGTCGTGGTGTCGGCGGTGGTCCTACTGTCGTGGTGTCGGCGGTCGGTCTGTCGGCGGTGGCCGCTAAGGCGCGAAAATACAGGGCTGGGCCTGTGGGGCACCCAACACCGGTGAGCCAGGTGTTCGATCCCCGATGTAAACATTATTCCATACGTGTCATTCTCAGACATCTCTGGCTCTATATATAAGCCATAGTATCCACATATGCCTCTGAACATGATCCACAGGCATTGATCTCCTCAAAAACACTCTGGGAGGTGGTTTGGACACGGTAAATAGTGTGAAACCGTATGATTAGATAAGATGTATCAAAGTGCTAAGATTTAAGTCGTAATATAAGACCTTTGGCTTGACTCATATGTCCGTAAACATGCACAATACTTTACTAACTCCTTCTATGGAACGTTTGGAAAGCAGACTATGCGATAAACTAAGCTTACAGTATAGGGATTACCTCTCTGATAGAAGCTGACCCTCAGACTTCGCCGAGGTTATGCGTAAGTATAAGTACAGTACTACTTACTTATCATCATTTGGTTGAGCTTAGGCGCCCGCTTTCGAACCCCCTCCCAGAGTGTTTTTGAGGAGATCAATGCCTGTGGATCATGTTCAGAGGCATATGTGGATACTATGGCTTATATATAGAGCCAGAGATGTCTGAGAATGACACGTATGGAATAATGTTTATATCGGGGATCGAACACCTGGCTCACCGGATTCGGCGTCTGGGTAGCAGTTGTGTGAATTTCATCCATGTACTTCCGGCCAACTGTAGGGGGTGGGAGAATTGATTTGCTCACTATGCGCTTAAGAGGTATCCTCAAACATCTCAGAAGCGCTGTGATTCTTGTATTATATCAGAAATACCTTATATGGTGAGCGGATTATTGTACTCCTTCCAAGCCTCTTGGGTCAATTCTGTCCAGATGGCAAGTCAATTACATCCCTCTTGCATAGACCTTGTAGCGTCCCCGCTGCGTGTTCTCGGTCGGAAGCACTTGGACATGTGGTTCCGACTGATCCTCATCATAGGCGTATAAGTTTTCGTCAATGTGTCTCCCCACCGTGACTCCTACTTTCTTCCTTCCTCCCTCTCTCGCCGCCGTATACTGATGTCCTCCCATGCAGCGATCCCGATGTCACAGTCATTGAACGTGCAAGCGGCCACATTATGGCGCCTCCTCTCCAAGCCCGGGACTCCTGAACTCCCCATGTGGAATCTGTTGTACAACCTGCCAGTGACTTGTCCGGATCTCGTGAGGCGTTACGCGACTCAAGCTCACTGGGTGCAGGGTTGTTCTATCATAGCTCGGTGACTAGTCTTATCCTGCGTCTACTATGGCCGACGATCTGGCGCTCTAGTCCATCTGCACTGGTTGTCTATCTGGTCCTGCCGTCATTCCATGCTGGTCGCTATCCATCTTGGTTGTGTTGAAACTTGCTCCTTGCTCGCCGGTCACTTGTCTTGTTGCTTCGTGACTGAACTCTGGGACTCTGGGCACTAGTAAGAGCTATGTCAGTTAGAGTGCTGGCAGTCTTCTCAAGCTTCCATGAACTCCGGGAGTTTGCATCACACACTATCACACGTCGATGTCGCTCGCATTCCTTTCCACTCGTCATCTGACATTCAACTAGACTAGTACTAAGTACATCATATCATGTAGCCACATAGGCGTGTATATAGTTGCATAATATCAATCGCTACACTTTGCTAGCAACTTCATCCCTCATTTGCATTGAAGCAGCTGGATCCAGCTAGTGACTGTTGCCCATGCTATTAGTTGTATTCAATCTCATACTTACAGTACTTAGAAGGGCCGAGATAGTTGTATCTAATGCAATGCACTTGCAATAAACTCGTAGAAATGTTGCAATCTGGTTGCAATAGTATTACGAAGAGTGCTATAGCAATGTGGTGGTTCCACATCTTATATAGATTGCGACGATTGCAATCAGGTTGTATCAGCATCATATTAGCTCACAAGATCACGGCGGGATCTGTGATGTTTCTTTGGCAGAAATTTGGGGATTGCCTGCCATGTGAGGGACAACAACTATAGATTACGTGAATAAGACTGAATTAGCGCTGTACATAATCTAGGTTACGTGTACGCTACTAGATATTATCTCCTCATCCCCCTGTCGTGAAATCAGCCCTCAACTCTCAGCGACGATGTGGAGGAGCCTGGCCGTAGACTCATCCCCAATCAGTAGGCGAGCGGACTTTGAATGGGGAACACTCGCCCATACCGACTGGGCAGATCGTCGCCCTTTAGTCGGGGAGGGGCCGTGTGAAATCGTACTGAGGAGAATTCGTGTACACCTCTTGGAGCTTTTATGAGTGTAGCACAGATTTCCGTATCATCAGGGAACCTGCACGCCGAAAGGCAATGAATGTTAGTTTTGAATAATACATTGCCATGGTCAATTACAATGACCACAAGGTGATGGAAGTCGGTCACTTTGCGCAATACGTGGGCATGGATGCTCATTCGCAGGGCAAGAGCTTACAGCATATGGCAAGCTCTAGCGTTAGCTGAGGTCATTCATGACCACTGCTGACGATGTACAACGGAGACAATGGCGGTACACGGCCAGAGTAACGGTGGAAGCTGACAATGTATGGTAACTTCATTGTAAGGTGATGACCATGCATGATCATCACCCAGTGAGATATGCTCATATCCATACTGCGAGTTTACATACCATTACTTCACTACATCCGATAGCGGGGGACCGGATCATACAACTACTACCCTTACTCAGGTGGCAGTTGGACTGTCCGGCTTTTGAAAAGCTGATAGACATTCATTTTCCAATATAGTGCAATTAGAACACTACTAAATTACAACAGAATATTATATAGGGACATGCGAGAGAGATCACTCAGCATGAGAGAAGGTTTGTCATAATCCGAGCAGCAAAGCAGGTGTATTTACATTAGAAGATGATACATGACGGGCAAATAAGTACATCGGGCGTTGCCACAGCAAGCGCCCGGTCGTGACCATAACATACTACGTGATAGCGAGTAAGAAAGGCGGGGAAAGACTCTGATAACGTCGTAATGAGCGCTCAACTCATGCTGGCGGCGAGGGCGGTGGCGGCAGAGTAGCGACAACGTGAGCCAGAGATGGGCTACGGTGACAAAGTGGAATGGCAGAAGAGGAAGTGAGTCGTAACGGTGGTGGAGAGAGAGACAGAGATACTGGCGAAGTCGGAGAAGGTGCAAGCTATCTAAACTGTTGATGCGCCCCATCTGGTGCTGAGGCCCGAGTGCGCCTTTGTCACGCTTCACAGTTGCCAGTCGGAACTCACGAGTGACAGGCCCACAGACACCTTCGAAGCTGACCCACAGATCACGGACCTCGTCACTTCCCAGGACGACCCTCATGAGCGCCAGCTGACGCCCAAGTCGCCAGATCGGGAAAGAGGCCAAGCGCTCTTCGTCGATGTGCCCCCAGCACTTCATCCACCGCAGAACCCTTCTCGGGGCACATCTCCGCTGACCAGTTGTCCTGACGAGATGACTCTCCACTCTCTGACTACTGCCGAGGTTGATCGCGCCAAGGAGGTCTGTGCTTGGGGACGAGGCTCGCGAGGATGGTGAAGACGCGGTCACGTGCGTGTGTACTCGCGTGTGTCGGCCTCCTCTCTGTCGCTGGCATTGAGAGAGGACTCGTCCGATAGGTCCGGGCAGGAGTGGATGAGCAGCGGGCCGGCCAGAGGTATGTCAGCCGAGTGTTTAGAGATCGCGAGGGACGCGGTCAGCGGTCAGCGGATCGTTGTGATTGGGCAATGAGAGTTACGGTCTTCCCGAGGTCTCCTTTCCGATGTACAGTACAAGAACGAGATTCCAGAGTACCGAATAGCAGCAGAGTCCCCCCCGAGTCCGAGTCCGATGTTACGAACACAGGCTCCCGGGCTACTCTTTTTCCTTTCCTAGGTTACCCCGTTTAGGCAACCTCCCCTTTTTGAACATCCTTTTGTTCTACTTACTTCGCTCTCACGCTATTGTTTCCCACACGCTATTGTTTGCTTCGTATATAGAGATCATGGCTGCCACCTGGAAACTCAGTTTCGACCTCTTGTCTCCAGGTGAGCCTCACTGTACTTCGCTCGTAGATACTCACTCAATACAGGCTTGTCTCCAGCCCTGATCGTCGAGCCTTGCTCCGCTCTCGCTGCACAAGTGCTCGTTGACGCCCCTGCTCGTCTCGTGAGTTCCCTCCCTTCGACGATCAGTCGTAACATTAGGTCGAAACTTCAAACACGAGCACTGGCGTACCCTCCCCTTTTCCCCCACTTCCTACCCTGCGCAGAAAGACTTTGACGTCCCCTGCTGCTCGGTAACCCCACAGAACTTGGTGTTCACAGTGGTGCTTCATCCTGGCTCCCCCACGGCGCTGCAGGTACTGGACACACGCGTTCCATCACGCAGCGGTCGAGGACCACGCCTACAACCCAGAAGAAAAGAAATTCTACATCTGCGAGCAGCAGCCGTGTGACAATCAATACGAGTCATTCCTTACCGCGCCAAACGGCCCTTATCGCAAGCCCACCCAGGAGAACAGTGAGCTCATCGTACAGAGGAAGGAACATCCTCCCCCACCTCCCACTCGTGACCCTTCCAGACCCCCTATCCGAGAAGCAGCTAGCCGAGCAGTCAGCCAACCCGGCAGCCGACACCCTACCCCGCCTCCCGCATCTCCAAGCCTCCCAGGCCTTACGCTCGTAGCAGAAGGTCTCGAACAAAGACGTACATCACTACCACGTGAGCCCACCCCTCAACCTACCATCTCCCTCGACTCTCCACCTCCCATCCCCGCAAGATCCCCAGCTCGAACCCAGTCATCGGAATCGTCGGGAAGGAGCTCCCCCAGCATGACAACCCCATCCATCGACATATCCCGGCTCGTTTCCAGCCTAGCTCCTCGTGAGTACGACGGAGCAAGTGCACAAGAAGGCCTCGCCTTTGTAAGCAGCGCTGGGATGTACTACGGCATTCTGATTCAAGGCGGTGTGGCCAAAAACATCGCCTGGATGATGGTGTTGAACCGACTCACTGGTGATGCGGCTAAGTGGGCCAATCCTCACATTGTCACCGCCGCAACCACCGCACCGTGGACGGACGTGGCTGAGTTCGCCGACACGTTCAAGGCTCAGTTCTGCGCAGTCGACGACAAAGAAGTGGCCGTAGCGGAACTCGTCAAGTTGTGCAAGGTGTCGCACAAGCTCGGCACAGTCAAGGGTTACACAGCGGAGTTCAATGCAGCGGCAGCCCGTACCAGCTTCTCTGACGAGGACAAACGAGAACGTTACCGGCAAGGGCTTCCATACCGCATCAAGGACGAGTTCGCGATCACAGCACACGACATCTCGACCCTCTCCAAGGCCCAGTCAGTCGCCTTGAAGATGGATCAGCAACTGGCGACCCGAGCAGAAGAGAAGCCACGCGTCTTCTCCTACCGGAACCGCGGAGGGAAGATCGCCGCAACGGACACTCAGGTCCCCTTCCATGGGACGTGTCGTGGCTGTAAGAAGTTCGGTCACAAGGTCGCCAACTGCCCCGATCGTCAGAGGAACGGGCAGCAAGTTGCGTCGTCGTCGTCCACTCCTCCTGCCCCTCCCCCAGCTCCCACCTCATCATCCAACTCGTCGGACGAGCTTGTTGCGCTGCGCGCGCAAATCAAGATGATGGAGGAACGCATTGCCGCCCTGGCCGTGGCGAGGGAGCAGGAGGGTTTTTGATTCGAGCCGCACTCAACGCTGCGCGTGCGCGCTCTAGTACTAGTAGTTGATATGTCGTCCTGGACTCTCCATTTATATATGAAGCAGATCACAGTGGACAACACTTTCATATTCCCATCCGGCTAATCGGCAAGCAGCGACAGAAAGACATCATCGCGATGGTGGACAGCGGGGCCACCACCAAGTTCATGAATAGACGATTTGTGAAGCAGAATAACGTTCAGACGAGGAAGTTGGCAAAGCCGATTCCTCTGTACAACATAGACGGGACAGAGAACCGAGATGGGACAATCTCGGAGGTGGCCGTACTCAACATGGCTGTTGGGGACCACCGAGAACGAGTGGTGTTCGTGGTGACAGACATCGGGGAGGAGGATGTTATCATCGGCCTGGACTGGCTGCGCGAACACAATCCTGACATCGATTGGGATCGTGGTTTGCTGCACCTGTCACGGTGTCCCAGTACGTGCTCGGCCCACCGGAAACCTGCAATGCTCGAGGAGACAAAGGCGTGTGATACGGGGGTCAGGCCTACGGCACGTTCGAGTCCACGAAGAGCAAGGAAGGCAAAGCGGGTCGGCAGTATCCGCGCGGCAGTAATGGTCGAGGAGGTAGAGGAACAACACACGGAGAATCCGAGCGTAGCGGAATGGGATGGCCAAGAGACTTCGCTACTGGACGCGTGGGCAGAGGGACGCACATTGCTCAATGCTCCCTAACTCTTCGTAGCGGCAGGCCACACGTATTCCCAGCAACTTGCAGAGATGGAGTACCAGAAGAGAGGAGCACCGCTGCCTGTTGAACAAACAATCCCAGAGCAGTATCACGAATATCTCCGCGTATTCTCCAAGGAAGCATCAGAACGGCTGCCAGACCACCGCCCGTACGACCACGCAATTGAACTCGTACCCGACGCGAAGATGTTCCACTCTAGGGTCTACCCCCTATCGCCTAACGAGCAGATCGAACTTGACAAGTTCATCAGCGAGTATCTCGCCAAGGGATACATCCGCGAGTCCAAGTCACCAATGTCCTCGCCGTTCTTCTTTGTCAAAAAGAAGGATGGAAGTCTACGACCAGTACAGGACTACCGCCGACTGAACAACATAACGGTGAAGAACCGGTACCCGCTCCCTCTCATCTCCGAACTCATCGACCGCCTGAAATCAGCGAAGTACTTCACCAAGCTCGACATACGGTGGGGGTACAACAACATTCGCATCAAGACAGGCGATGAGTGGAAGGCGGTGTTCGTGACCAACAGAGGCCTGTACGAACCCAATGTCATGTTCTTCGGACTTGCAAACTCCCCTAGTACATTTTCGGCATTCATGAACGACATCTTCAAGGACCTGATCGTACAGGGCTGCGTTACCATCTATCTTGACGATATCCTTATTCTGTCACAGGACCTCACGGAGCACCGTCGAGTGGTGAAGGAGGTGCTACGACGCCTACAGGAGCACGATCTGTTCTGCAAACCCGAGAAGTGTGAATTCGAGCAGCGCAAGGTGGAATACCTCGGGGTGGTTGTGTCAGAGAATCAGGTGGAAATGGACCCGGTGAAGGTCGCGGGAATTGCAGAGTGGCCGGTACCAAAGAACGTGTCCGACGTCCGGAAGTTCCGAGGGTTTGCGAACTACTACCGCCGGTTCATCAAGGACTTCAGCGCGATCTGCAAACCGCTCGACCGTCTCACCGGCAACAAACCGTGGAGATGGGGTGAGGAGGAACAGAAGGCCTTTGACGAGCTCAAGCAACAGTTCACCACGAGTCCAATCCTAGCGATGTACGACCCCGACCGCAAAACCCGTGTGGAGGTGGATGCATCGGGATTCGCAACAGGTGCAGTCCTATGGCAGGAGGGAGCCGACGGCAAGTGGCACCCTGTCGCTTTTCACTCGGAGTCCATGAACGACGCGGAACAGAACTACGAGATCTATGACAAGGAGATGCTTGCAATCATTCGAGCCCTGCAGACCTGGCGCCACTACCTGGAAGGTCTCCCAAGCACGTTCGAGATTCAGTCCGACCACAAAAACCTCGAGTACTGGCGGACAGCGCGGAACCTGACACGTCGACAGGCTCGATGGGCACTCTTTCTGTCTCGATTCGACTTCACCATCTCGCACAAACCTGGAACCTCGAACGGCAAGGCAGATGCCCTGTCCCGCCGGCCTGACTATCAGCGAGACGACTCCGACGACAACCTGGGTCGAGTACTCCTAACGCCAGACAAGTTCCGAATCCTCGCAACTCAGAGAGGACACCTGTCGACATCTCCGGACCGGGCTCTACTTCGACGCATCCGCGAGTGCTCGGAGCGTGAACAGACGGTGGTTGAAGCCTTGCGGCAGATCGAGCAGCTGGGACCCGCGCAACTCCACAACGACCTGGTGGACTGGAACGCGGAGGGCGACCTTCTCCTCTACAGAGGAAAGGTCTACGTGCCGAAGGACGACAACCTACGGGCAGATATTGTACGCATCCACCACGATCTACCACCGGCGGGACACCCAGGGCAGTGGAAGACGGTGGAACCTGTGTCACGTAACTACTGGTGGCCGAGCATGACAAAGTTCGTAAAGGACTACGTCAACACCTGCGACACGTGCCGACGCGGAAAGATGTCCTGCGGACCACCACAGGGACCTCTCTTGCCCAATGAGATCCCAGAAGGACCGTCACAGGTGGTGACCAGCGACTTCATTGTCGGACTACCTCGGGTCACAGTACGTGGACGGAAGTACGATGCACTACATCTCATTGCCGATCGACACTCGAAGCTCATCCACTTGATTCCATGCGACAAAGAGATTGACACAAACGAAGCAGCAGACAACTTCATATGTGAACAGTTCCGGCTACACGGGTTACCACGCAAGATCATATCAGATCGAGGTCCACAGTTCGCCAGCAAACTCTTCCGTGCTGTCTTAAAGGGCATCGGTGTCGAAAGTGCGCTGTCAACCGCCTACCACCCACAGACCGACGGTCAGTCAGAACGTTGGAATCAGGAAATCGAGGCCTACCTACGGATGTTCTGCTCGAGGAGGCGCGATGACTGGGTCAAATGGCTCCCCATTGCAGAGTTCGCATTCAACTCGCACGTTCACTCATCCACAGGACACTCACCGTTCTACCTGACCTATGGGTACGAACCTTCATTCCACGTCCCTGCTCATCTGACCACAGTACCGACAGCAGACGAGCACATCGCAGAGCTGGCAAAAGCACGAGAAGATGCAGCGGCAGCACTATGACTAGCCGCAGAACGGATGAAGGAGCACCATGACCGGCACGTACGGGGAAACCCTGACTTCAAGGAAGGACAGAAGGTCTGGCTCAACACGCGGAACCTACGCATCACAGGCATCCCTCGTAAACTCGTAGACCGTTACGCAGGACTGTACCAGATCAAGCGACAAGTCGGGAAGCTGGCCTATGAGCTAACTCTGCCAAAGGACCTCTCCATTCACCCCGTTTTCCACGTGTCTCTGCTTTTACCGCATCAGCAAAGCTCATTGCCGGATTGTCACCCTCCAGAGCCAAGGTCAATTGACGTAGAGGGCGAGGAGGAGTACGAGGTGGCGGAAATCCTAAACTCTCGACGTCACGGGCGGGGGAAGGCGCTGCAGTATTTGGTGCACTGGAAGGGTTGGGGCCATGAGCACGACAGTTGGGAACCAGCCGCCAACCTAACGCACGCACCGGATGCGGTGACACGCTACTACAGGAAGTTTCCTAATGCAAGGTCGTGAGGACACGACCCTTGACGGGGGGGTAATGTTACGAACACAGGCTCCCGGGCTACTCTTTTTCCTTTCCTAGGTTACCCCGTTTAGGCAACCTCCCCTTTTTGAACATCCTTTTGTTCTACTTACTTCGCTCTCACGCTATTGTTCGCTTCGTATATAGAGATCATGGCTGCCACCTGGAGACTCAGTTTCGACCTCTTGTCTCCAGGTGAGCCTCACTGTACTTCGCTCGTAGATACTCACTCAATACAGGCTTGTCTCCAGCCCTGATCGTCGAGCCTTGCTCCGCTCTCGCTGCACAAGTGCTCGTTGACGCCCCTGCTCGTCTCGTGAGTTCCCTCCCTTCGACGATCAGTCGTAACATCCGAGTCCGAGTCCGAAAACGAGTCTTGCCTTCACTGCTCGCTTCCTTCCTCGCTTTTCCAGTGCCTGTCAGCTTCCCTCTCCTCTACCTCGCGCTCGTAGGTCGCGGTGTCCGTCTGGACCTCGTGAGAGTCCTGTAGAGCTCCCCGGGAACCAGATCGCCCTCGCACCCTTCGGGTAGAGTCTATCTAGGGTTTTGTTTGAGTGTCTTTTGCCCAGCGACCCGAGAGCTACCCCATCACCGTATTGGATGTTCTAGATGAGGGTCTTGGGGGAGGCATCATCGACGCATCATCGATGGAGCTTGAGTGGAGCAGAGGCACAGGGTGGTCGACTCGATTCGGACTGGAATATGTCGTGCCTTTAATGTGTCCAACTGCAGGCTGCATACATAACATGGTCATTTGCAAGAGCGCGTATGCTCACACATGGTCATCACTTGTCTGTGACACATTTATATGATAAAGCATGATAAAGCATGAGAATGTCAACCTCGGTGGATGAGCATACAAAACCTACACAGACAAGTGATGACCACGCACGCTCATCTTGCAGCAGGCACCGCGCACGATGATGACTGTCGATCATTCAGCGGCATCAACCACACCAAATGGTAAGTATTGCCCATTCTGCACCATACATGGGCACGCATTGTCGTAAAGTGCTCGGTTCCCTGATGATACCCTTCCATCTATAAATTTTTAGCGATAGGTAGCTGCACTCTGTCAGTCGTATTTTACATGCTTAGCGTGGTGAAAGGGGCACAATCTGCTTTCCTTCTCGTTGAGTATGAGTCTGGAAGCACACAGGCAACTACTAAAGGGTGCCAAGCTCTCTATCAGGCGCTCCCAAGGTTGACCAAGGTAGCTTTGCATGTTATTGAAAACTCTCTTGCCATCCAGCATGAGGTAGAGGGGGCTGTAATCAGTCATATAGCACTCAGTAGTATGAGCACCAATCTCCAAGGCCACAGGACATGACCACATCTACCAACAGTATCAATTCATGTACCACTTGGTACCAGTAGGCAACTGGCTCAGCCGTCAGTTATCTCCCTTGTAGCATCCGGTGGTTGGTAGATCGAGCTAGAATTCTACCAGTAAGCTCTCGTCGCATGTTACACTCATCTGACGCTATATGTTATATACAAGTCCCCTCCACACGGACGAGTACATGGTGTTTTTCTCAAAGCAAGAGTCGGGAATTCGTTGAGGACAAATTCACACGGCCCCTCCCCAACTAAAGGGCGACCGATCGGCCCAGCCTGTTCGGTAACCTCTCACAACGGAGTCTAAATTGTTACCGAACAGGCTGGGTACCAGCCTAGAAAGGCCGCTATAAGAAGAAGTCAGCTAAGCATAAAATACAGACGCCACCGCCTTTTGACAACGCGTACGAGTGATGCTTGCTACGTACTCTTACATACTTACAGTACTGCCTTAGGCCTACTGTAACCGCGTCTCAAGCTAATAATATTAGTAATAATTAGGTTGACGTGTTGACTTCACTGCCTTCGTGTGAGCGTTTCCTCAAGCGCGCCTAAAGATTGAATAGAAGTCCACGCACAGTCCACGGCATGATATCTCGACCGGTATTCGTTGAGACGGTTGCCCCATACTATACGTCCGTCGTATATATAGTGCAGTCGTTTCACTGTGAAAGATGATGGCAGGCGCGAGAGCAGGGATTGCTGGTTTGCGAGTAACCGATGGACTTCTATCAATGTTTTGAAGTCAGTATGTGCTGTGTGATGCCTCATTTCCGAGGATGGTGGCCGCTCCAACTCAGGGGTGACTAAGATACTGCATATATGAACTTTGTGCGTTAGTCAGTCGTATTTTCTGCAATCAGTGGCTTCGTCTGGAATATATTCGTTCACGTCATCGCATGTCACGGCGTAGCTAGCAACTGGTAAAATGCCGCGAAACAAACTCGTTCCCGGCCTTGATAAAATAGTAGTCACCTACACACCATCCGTGCATAAGTAACATGTCATTTGAGGAAGACACGATGACATATCATTACGCACCGTAGACGATACCGGTGAGGTTGTTCCCCACAGGGTTGTTCACCGTCCCGTTCGACAGCAAGCTCTCCCACGACGGCGCCCAGGCGAACTTCGTCGTATCCGCCAAAATCTGCGTGCCAAGCTCGTGCATAAGCGCACATGCCACCCTTCGCGTCGCGTGTCCTAGACTGACCTTCTTCGCCGTGGCCTCGTAGTATGCGGACCCAGTGAAGTTCAAGACCGCCTTTTCTCGGTCCGCGAGCAGCAGCAGGCCGTTCACCGCGATCGTCGCGGCGGAGGTGTCCGCGGCCCGCGGCGCGGGCACGAGCGGCGCGTTGAAGTCCCAGGGGACGATCCCGTCAGACGGGATGTGCGTGATGAAGTACTTGGCCATCCGGCGCGCGGTCTGCAGGTATTCGGGCTTGTTCGTGTGCTTGTGCACTGCATGCGGAGGTCAGCCTTCCGGATGCACGAACCCCGATCCGGCGAGCACTCACTGTTGGCGAATCCATATATTCCCCAGGCCTGGCCACGGCTCCATGTGCTGGCGTAGCGCGGGCGGGTCAGACGACGGGCGGGCGGGCTATGAATAGGCGGAGGAAGGCCTACCTGTCGTCCGCGTAACCCTGGGAGGTCCGTTGGCGGATGACAGCACCCGTCGCCGAGTTGTAGTCGACCACGTGGTACGAGGAGCCTTTTCGAAACGCGTGAGAACGGGCGGATGGACTTTGAATGCGGAAGGACAGACCGTCTGGACGGATATGATTGTGCATCGTCTTATCCGCATGGGAGTTGGCCATATCTATCAGTGTCTGGTTCCCAGTGAGCTTCGCGGAGGCGAAGAAGACCTGGCAGACATGGTCGTGAGCGGTCTAGAACAGGTGCATCCCGCATGTATGTGCCCACCTCGAGGTTCATCATATTGTCGATGATCACCTAATGCGCAACGTCTGCGTCAGTACACCGAGGATGCGCGATTTGGGTCGCTCTGTCGCGGTACCTGGAAGTCGGTGGGGTCGCTCGCGTCCCAGCTGCGAGTACACCCAACGATCGGGCTGAAACGGGCAGCAAGGTCGGCGGCAAACGCGTTCACTGCTTGTTCTGCTGTCTCGTTACGGGAGTTCCTACAGTACCAAAGAAGCTCGCATCAGCATAGCCAGAGATGCGCGGGATGACAGCAGGACGAACACGTTGAGCTCGTCCATGAACGGGAAGCTGAGGAAGCCGACATCGTGGCCGACACTATTGTGGCTCTCCAGTGAGATCTCGCCCGTCGCCCAGGTGCGCCCCAGTTCAAGCCACTGAGCCGCGTTCCCGGCCGCGTTGGATTTGTGGCAAAGCTTGGTCCGCTCGTACATCGCGTACAGAGTAGCAGGGAAGAAGCCCGTGGTCCACCCGTCAGCGTCAAACCACTGCCACTCGCCCTTGACGCGGTCGGTCAGTTGTGGGTACTGTGGCGGGCTGTGGTGCTGGAACTCCAACGCGGTCTTCAGGACCTTCTGCGCCACCAGCGGGGAGAAGAGCTCGCTGGGAACATGAGGGCTGCCGTTGACAATCGCAGCTATCTGGCCGACGATGGCGAGAGCGACGAGGTTGGTGGCGAGCATTTAGAGCGTTAGTCGGAGGCAGGGGGGGAGGTTCGGAAGGTGACCGCGGTGGACTTTATACGCTGAACGTCACGCAAGGCACCCGCGAAGGCGCACCGCTCGGTTGGTATGAGCGGCCTATGTTCTTGGAACGGACTCGGACTCGTGATGAATACTCTGACGAGATGACGTCCAAAGGCGGACCTCGCCGGCGCGGCCGACCGTAATAGTTAAGAAAGAACACTTGTTGTTCGCCTGTCGCCGGCATGGGTGAAACGTTGTCAACACGCAGCGACGCCTGAGCCACGACCATTTCGCGCCGTGAGCGAGCTCAACTGTGCCAGGTGTGGGCAGCACGGTCATGGTGATGCGCGGCTGCAAGTGAGGAGACATTCCACAGGTATCTCTCTAGTGAGCACTTAACACTGTAGCACGTACCCGTTTGAGTATCCTACCATAGCAAAACGTCCACCGGCAACGGATCGGAAGTTTTTGATCAATAGTTTCGTTCCCATCACCAGAATTCGAGACATAGGAACAGCCATAAGCGCCTCCGCTATGAGTTGACGCAGATGTTACAGACCTCGACAACCACGCCGGATCACTGGCACGTATTAACGCAGTGTGAGCACCGTGCAGAGAGGCCATAGAACGTCTGCCAGAGGCGAGAAGGACTGTGCGCATTGACTTGCGACTCGCGAGTCGTCCTGTAGGCGCATGATCGATCACGTGACACGACACGGCGACAAAGAATCAGAAAAAGCCACAATAAGTATGCCTCCAGCCTCCAATCTACGTGATCCGCCACAGGTTGTAGGGCCAGATGATTCCAAAGGTCAGCGTGGTGGTTGGATGGAGATCGAGACGCGTTTATCGAGAGCAGGTCGAAGTTTGGAGCAGGTCGAGCCTGAGAGTACGGAGAATCGTTTAGGCGCCTATTACTGGTGTCGTCTTGTTATCTAATCGCTACCAATAAGGAAACCTAGACGCCGCAATGCCAAACCTTGAACTCCAACCAGCTCCAACCCCGGGCACGGTCTGAACTGTGACCGTCCTGTCACTTGTCGCGACTGTCACTATTCAGGCTGTCCGTGCGAGAGACAACCCAAGAGAAAGGCTTTGGTCTGGTGAAGTGTACTTTGACTCCCTCTGGACTACCTGACTCAACCTCACTGCAGGGGAATAGAAACTTGAAAGTCTTCAACTGAAAGGAGCAGCTTGTTGAACCGAGTTCATGTAGGTGGTCTCATCGTTTAGGGGTTTTCTCTGCACCCACCAATACATTACTACCATAAGAAGTGCGAAGATCGTACGTTGCAAACATCTTTATCTGCTTGACTCATACCTGATATCTGCGTTAATTGCCGGTTACTCACACAAGGGACAAATGCTCTCGTGGCAAGGGCCCTGACAGTCACGGTGCTCTTGCGGAGCAGAGTCTGAGCACTGGCCTGGCAAGCTGAAGGTTAGGTCAACCTTGATAGGTCCAACCTTCAGCTTGCAAGCTGCTCACAGACAACCTACTCTCGCCAATCTACTCTCGCTTGTCTTTGAGATGTCTCCAAAACTTGTTTGCAACATAGCTCATTACTCGTGCTCCCCTTACTGGACAGCTCTATCAAAACACGGCGTAGTGAACGATATGTCAATCTCGGGACCATCCACGGACGCATCAACGAAGACTACTCTACACCCAACGATCCTCTCCGCGCTTCAGCCTTTCACGTCACCTGAAGTCCTCGCGTCACCTGGCCTACATCCGTTTGCATCGTCACCAGAGGACACTGCTTCCACTTTGCAACGTATCATAGAGACCACTCATCAAGCCGCGCTCTCTCTCAACGCGCATCTCTCGCTACCTCTCTCGAATCCCAAGCTGCTGTCCCTGTACAGACAGCATGCATCCATATTCCATACAGTGCAGCAGGTTAGTGAACTTCATTTTGCTCAGCACATAATGCTCACGCTCGTACCATGTAGTCTGAACAGAACGCACAACACATAGTCACTTCCCTCCGGAAGCGGATAGGTATCACTTTCGGGGAGGACATTCCCATCGAGAGACCCCGCATCATCGAGTGGTTCCTGAGGCGACTCCTCGAATGGGGCACGTCTGCCGGCATGGAGGCCTTCAACGAGCCCGAGCGAGACGGCCGGATCACCGTCGTGCTAGGGGGCAAAGTGCTTGTCGTAGACATTGACTTTGTGGTCGATCGCACCGACATAGCAAACCCCTCTATCGACGTTGCGACCCTCAAAACCGCGTACGCTATCCCGAACAGCACGGCGGACTCATCTTCAGGCAATTCAGTGTCCATGGACGGGTTTCTCGCGGAGGCGATCCGCGCCTTCCTCAAGGAAGTGCAAAAGGACGACGCCGAACGGGATAGCGTCGAGGCCGCGAGGCTGGGCATGTTATTGTCCACTTACTTTTCGTATCTCATGAAGTTGGATAACCTCGCACTGAGTGAGGGCGACGGTGGACTCCGATGGTTTACGGTCATCGACAGGATGTCGCTCGAGATCGAGGCTTTGGCAAGCAAGGAAGCAAAAGCCGTCTTGCAGTGCGTCGCTACCCGCACGATCATCAGATTGACCCATACTGACTACGCAACCTAGATCAGAAAGAGGCGCGTCCGTCCCGCCCCTCGACGTCTTCCTTCTTCGCGCGCACGCTCTCCCCCTCCCGTACCTCACAACTCCGTCTATATCTTTCCTAACCTACCTCTCCCCGCTCGCCTACCTCAAGCTCCTCCGCACCGCGCCACGCACATCCCCGCCCGCCCTGCCGCACCTCCCGACACTCGACGTCCCACTGCAGCACATTCGCGCCTCGCTCAAGACCCACCCGCGCCTCCCAGGCATCACCTTCGCCACCGTCGTCCTCTCCCCGACATCGCCGCCCTCGCTCCCCGAGATCGACCCGCAGCCGGCGGCATACTCGATCGTGCCCGACGCGGACCGCGTCGACTTCATCTTCCCCGGGGCGCGCGAAGTGCAGGCGCTGCAGGGCCAGCAGTACAGCTGGATCCTCGACTTCACTGAGGGCGGCAAGTACCCCGGGGTGGTGATGAGCCAGAGCCGCATTCGCGCGATCGAGTTTGTGCTGAACCCGTTCGGGGCGGAGAACATGCCCGAGATGCCGATGATGTCCTTCGGGACCGGGAGCTGGCTGGACATGCTGGTGGGTGCGCTCCCCGTCCTGCGTCGCACCGAGTGCTGAGTCTCTCGCGGCGACAGTTCAACGTGCAGACACACATTTCGCCGGAGCGGTACGCTGCGGTCTACGTGAGCGCCTCTGGCACGCACGCTATCCTTGCAAGCTGACGTCGGGTATCTAGACTTCTCCTACGTCGATACACCCGCCGCTCCAACTTCGTCTGAGCACCCCCGACGAGCCCGGCTTCGTGCTGGAGACCATCCCAGTGCGCACGTTAAAGGAAGTGTGGAGCATCCTCGAGGTGGGTTGTCATCTAGCCCAACGCGAGAGAGACCGTGCAGCGGCGTGCGCGCTGACAAACACCCTCAGATCGTGCGTGACCAGTGCTGGCTGAACGAGATCCTGGGCAGCTGCCAATGGATCCCAGAAGGCCTGCAAGCGAACACAGCGCCGCCCGAGCCGGACGAAGTCGCCGTCACCGACGACGACCTGCAAGCGGTGCTCAAAGGTGAGCCGCTTCACGCACGCATCCTCCTTATCGCGCCCGAGTCTCCGGACGGCGCCGGGCGGGAATGAAGTGCGCACGCTGACAGCCATCGCATCGCGCAGGGACGCTCAAGCCGCGCAGCATCCCGGTCAACATCCACCTCCCGCTGCCGCCGCCGCCAGACAGCCCCTTCGCAGAGGCGGACATGGACCCGGGGCCCACGCGGCGCGCACGCATCACGATGACCACCCCCGAGCGGCCGCCCATCTCGGGGCTCGTCGAGATCGGGGTCACCTTGGACCCGTCGCGCCCCAGAGGCGTCGCGGTCGAGATCACCGGGGCGATGGGCGTCGACGTGAATGTTGAGGCCCTGGAAGAGGCGTGCCGGCGGGGCGGGTTGCTGGGCTTGCCAGGGCGGGTGTGGAAGAAGGCGCACGAAACGTGAATGCGACATCAGATGCTGGTCGTGTCGGCTTTAGTATGCATAGTATGCAGAAATATATGCTTCCTGGATGATGCACCTAGCATACAACCCTCACGATCCGTACACGATCTAGGTCTACAACATGTTAGATTGTTTTCTTCAAGATCCCTCGCTCCCCAAGTTCCTAATGGACGGCCATTACTATTGCTATGCGGCTGCTGGTGCCGTGGGTGCGCCTTCCGCTGGTGTCTGCGTGGCTGCGCTCTTCCCGTACGTGGGGGTAATCTGGCGGCTGCCATCCATGAATGCTTTGATCTCGTCCTCTGTGACCTTCGCCTTCGACTAAGACATGGGGGCTGGGTTAGCAACGGAACACGAGGAGATCATCAGCGTACATACGTCCTGGAACCCCTTCACGAAGTCCTGCAACACCTTGATGCATTGCGCCTTGAGCTCACCCGTGAGCAAACGTCCCGCGCGGTACTCCTGCATCCCCGTATGACACTCCCATGAGCTCCCTGTCTCCCAACGACGAGGTGGACTAAGAGACGTACCTCACCCATCTTCTTCCACTCCTCGTCGTCATCCAAGAAGAAGCCGAGATACTGATACGCAACATCTACGTCCGGGTTCCCACCCAACCGCCTGTGCTCCTCGACTGTCTCTTGCCCGCCCGAGAAGCCGTGCTTGTTGATCTTGCTCTTGATCTGCGCGGGGGTGTCGTTCATGTATATGCTCGAGTTCGCGTCCGACGCGCTCATCTTCGTCTGCGGGCCCTGCAGCGCGGGGAAGAACTTGGCGTGGATGAGCGCGGGCTTCTGGTACTTGAGCTTGACGGCCACGTCGCGCGTGAGGCGGAAGTACGGGTCCTGATCGATCGCACAGGGGATGAGGCAGGGGATGTTGGACTGTGTGCCGAAGATCTGCGGGAAGGAGTTGGAGAAGGAGGGCGCGGCCTGGATGGACGCGAAGTGAATCTTCCCGATGTTGTCTCTGCACGCATAGAATGTCAGAAAGGAGAGCGGATTATGGGAGGTCTCCCCGTTGAGTATGGAGTGGAGAACGGAGAGAAGGACGAGCGCATGTACTCATGATCAGGAAGGGGACTCACGAATCGTTGAACCCAAATGTCGCCTTGGCCTGGTTGATGGTGATCTGTCGCGATATTTTGGAGACATTGCGGTAGAAGGCCCCTCCGACAAAGTCGTAGTCGCTGAAGATGAACGTCTTGTCGAGCTTGAATCCGACCGCGATGATGTCTCTCGCGTTCCGCTTCGCGAACTCGTACGTCTGCTCGACCTTCAGCTCGTGCTTGAACAAGAACTTCTCATCGTCCGTCAGCTGCACGACCAGCGGCACGTCGAAGACCTCCTGCAGCCACCTTCCTCGCGTCTCTTCAGCGCGCGCCCCTCGGACCTCCCGGTGTATGAGTACTCACTTGGTGAAGACGAACGGGACCATGTGCCCCAGATGCATGCTGTCGCTGCTAGGCCCCCGTCCCGTGTACAGAAAGAACGGCTTGCCCTGTTCATACCGGTCTAGGATCTTGTCCAAGTCTCGATGCGAGAAGAACATCCCTCTTCTGAGGAACACATGCGGCTTGTGTCCTGTCAGTCGCTCGAACCGCTCCAGGAGCGCAGCGTCGATTCTCCGGGTCCCGAACTGGTCGATGAGCTTGTCGTAGTCGATCGCGAGCTGCTTCCCGTCCTCCGAGACCCCGCCCTGAACATCCCATGGGGTGACGACCTGCCCGTGTGGGTCGGTCGTCGCGGGTTTGACGGCCGATGTGTCTGCCTGCTCGGGGTGTGGCAGGACAGTGGAGGTTGTTTGTGCTGGTTCAGCAGACATGGTGGTAGATATCAGAGGTCCAAGATATGAACGCTGACTGACTGGAGTCACTCGACTGACTCGACTGACTCGAAGGCAGGGCTGTTACTCGGACATGATTTATCCACAAAAACGTTATCTCGATCGAGCCCGCGATCGCTGGCGCTGGAACCTTTCCTCTGCCAGCAAAAACCCACGACCAAGCCTATTCATAGCAAATACTTCGTAACGCACGGGGCGAAATAAAATGTATAATGATATTTTGCATTGAGTCGACGGAAATTGTGTGGATGTATGGGTACAGATTGCTACAACGGAAAGTCAATAAAGGGCCGCTATGTACGTGAGTATGAGGGTTATATGCTAGTCTGCGGGGAAGAGATTGTGAGGGGGTGATGCACGCTTCAGCCTTGCCAGGTGTCCATGATTTTCTACAGTTGCGCCCCCGACCCCTGTCGCCAACCCACAACCAGTTGCACCCTTGGGCAACGTAAACTTCCGGACAAACAACGGGTGGCGGGATAGGGGCGCACCAACGTCCGCGACGTTGGGGGGTACGATCACGGCTTGCGGAATTCGACAAGCACAGTGTAGATCGTGTTGAACGCAGTGTAGATCTCTTCACGGACCTGGACGGCCAGCGCGACGTTAGCAAACACGTAGGGTGTATCCGATGGTTGTGCGTCTCCTGACGGAGAAGAGGAAGAGCGATCAAATATGAAAGATACGTTACCTTTGCACCAGTCAAGACGATCTTGCCAGACACGAAGATGAGCAGCACGACCTTCGGTTTGATCATGCGGTATATGAGACCGGGGAACAGCTACAAAAAAGTGTCAGTGACAACAAACCCTGAACAACAGCGAACATCATACCTCAGGCTCATAAGAACTGAATTGACCGTGGCTGTACGCCAGACCCTCGAGGCGGATGGGGAATTTGACATCACACGAACCCACGATGTTCTGAATCTTGAATTCAGAAAACTTGGCGTCGAAGCCAAGTTTCTGCACGATGCGCGCGTACTTGCGCGAGGCCAGCCGCGAGTCGTCTTCGGACTTGGCACCCGTGACGACCATCTTGCCCGACGCGAATATAAGCGCGGTGGTCTTCGGGTCGCGGATACGCATGATGACGGCGGCGAAACGCTAGAAAGAGCACGACGGAGGGAAGTCCGACGGCTACACATCAGGAACGTGAGGTACCAACCTTGGGATTGTACTCCGCATTCCTCGCGTGCAGCGCGATAGTCTTCAGGTCCAGCCGACAGTCGAGATTGACTGTCGCTACGATGTTCTGAAGGGTGGGTACAATGCCCTCAACGGCAGTGATATGTTGTTGCTCGAGAGTGAGAGGCGCGGGGGTAGCTGGGATGGTCGACTGTGGTGATGATGGTCCAGCGACGCTTGACTGGGTGGCACCGACCACGGTGGGCGACTGCGAGGACTGTGGCTGCGACGGCTGCTGTGGCTGGGCAGGTTGTGCAGCCTGTGCCTGTTGTTGAGGCTGGTAGGTGGGTGCCGCACCGGGAAGTGCGAGCCCAGTAGGACCGGGTAGGTAGGGGTTGGAGGGGTAGGGGAGCGCGAGGCCATTTGCGGTCTGGGGTTGCTGAGACTGCGCATACGGTTGAGGTTGACCCTGCTGATACTGCTGGGTCTGGGTCGGGACGTGAGCAGAACGGCCGAAAGTGACCTGACGAGTAGGGAGGGCAAAAGACATGGTGATAGTCAAAGGCCGACAAGGAAAATAAACCGTGGGAAAATACAGTCGGGGAGCAAGAGGGGTTGGTCGACGTGACCCCAGGGTCGTTATATACCTGTGACTTCAAGCTCCGCCCCAACTGCGTGATCGTTTATAATCACATCCGCACCACGATCAATCCTTATCATGACTCGATCCTCTCCATCTCCACGTCGACCGTCGCGCTCATCGTCTTCGGCGTCGTCCAGCCCATTGAGCCCAGTTCGGACGCCGCCGCTCCTCCTCTACTCGCTTCTCGCAGCTTGAGGCTTGAAGTACTCGTCACTGGCAGGCGCATCCATGGATGATGGGACGAAGGACACAGGACAACTGGCGCCTGGTTAGCGCGGGGACACCGGATCCTGTTGATTGTGCGACAACCGGCGCTGGCGACCACAATGGGCTTCTGGACTCTTCCCCATCATCGCCTTAACGTCTTCCTCCCTTTGTGCTCCCATGCATGTGCTGCGGCTATTCTTGAGAGCTCTCAATAGGCTCGTATGCCAGTGTGAGTCGCCTTTCGTACTGGGTGCGATCTTTTCTATGGAGCAATGAAAACGAGTCACAATCGTGCCGAGCTGGGAAGAAAGAGAAAAAAACAGAAAGGGATGCAAGATAGCGAGAACGTGAAGATCAAGGCGTGCTCGGTCGCGCCGACGTGTGCATCGCGTGCAAAGATTAGTACTAGATAATACAGCAACATACACTATTACATAGCGCTATAAAGTTATACACGCCGTGCACTCAACGTCCGTGAATGGTTCCAGCAAGAGATCAGTCGAACTCAAACGTGTCCCTGTGCTCATCCGCGACAGATACGTGTCGAAGGAGAGGATCTAACGATGCCAGCTCATCCTTGATCCCAGCACGCGCACAGTCGTCGAGCTCCTTCAGCAGGAGGGCAATCAATTTCTGCGACAGAGAAGCCAGAGAATGACAGATGAGTTGATTCCAAACATGAGAAGAATGATGACGACAGGCGCACCTTGAGCTTGTTGTCGATCTGCCTGACGGTATCGCCTAGTGAAGACGTCCAACTCGGCGGTGGGCTTCCGGGACCACCGTTGTATATCGAGCTGCCGCCTCCCGCAGACCCCAGCATGGTCGCATGCGCAATGCCCCACAGGCTACCGTCGCTCTCGGTGACGGAGGCAGATTCGGCGCCCGAGAACAGGTACGATACGCCAGGATGCGGCGAGAGCAGCCCGAGCGGTCCCATCATGTTCTGGCCGGAGAATGGTGAAGGACCGAGGATTTTGGAGATCTTGTTGTACAGTTCGGAGAGGACGTCGAGGAGGGAGAGGAGCGTTTGGTGGTAGTCCAGTGGGAAGGGCTGTCGGCGCGGATATAGTCATGCATCGCGTTCGCAGTTAATGGGTTACGCACAACGTGGGGTAGAGACATATACGCCTCGGACGGGTCTGTCGACGAGAGTGCGTAGTCTGCGGCTCCTACGGGCCGTTTTGAACCTTTTGCGCCTCGGAATAATCGCTGTACAAGGAGTGGATGAGTGTGAGGCGGCTCAATACATCATGAAGGACGTACGATCTTCGGTCGGTCACTGTCCTCCTTCAACAGCTCGTACTCTGACAATACATTCGAGAGCCCGCGAAGGAGATCTTGCGGGTCCTTTACATCGAACTGATTTGCCAATGCCATACCGAGGACGGCGAACCGGTATGTCCTGAGCTAGACTTGTCCGGCGCGTGGTCATTGGAGAATCGAGGGGACTCACCGTTGCTTCATGGCGGCATTGGGAAACGTCCTATCCAGTTCCGTGCGTGTAATCATGATAGTGTGGAACCAGTGACTCCGTCTGGCGTGACGGGCTTGTCGGCGAATGTTGGAAACGGGACAACATGGGCGACGCACCCTTCGTGGACGTTCCGCAGATAAGTCAGGGTGATGATCCTCTTCTTGACAAGCTCCCTCAGCACATCCACCGATGTCCCTTGCGGGAGACTGCCGTTCGTCTGGAGCGACGTTCCTGCAGACGACCCGACGCCATCGCTCTGGAGGGATTGCACATCCCACTCACGGGGCATCGTGGCAGTTGTCGGCGTGGGCAACGCTGTCGCATACGGGAGCCCTGCGGAGGGCACAGGGCCGGTAGGGAACGAAGAGGGTGGTGCGCCGCCGCTGGAGTTGTTGTTGTTGGACTTGAAGCTCGCGAGGAGGTTCTGTGCGGACGACTTGCGCCGCATAGCGGGTCGTTGGGCCTCCGAGATGGGCGCCATGGACATAACGGGATTGAAGGCGGCCATGGCTGATTTCTCCCTCGAGGACTGCGCCGAAGCCTGGCAGTGATGGCGGCCCAAGCGATGAGAACTGGAAGACCAAGGCCGTCCTCAGATACAGTACCGGCAGATACTTACCCGCCTATCCGGTAAGCGCACCGTTCTATCCGGGTATAAACAGCCCTTCTTATTCGGTAAGATCCTTTGCAAATGCGCTGATCTAATACCACAATCTAATCAACGATCGCGTCTTTTTCCTCTGGGCAAGGGTTCTAGCTGTTGCTCTTTGTCCTCCTCCTCCTCCTCCTACCCTTTCGTCTGCTGTCAGACGCACAGACCGCACCATGGCAGACATTAACGCCATCGCGAAGCAGTTCACCGACTTCTACTACACCACCTTCGACACGAATCGCGTCGGGCTTCAGAGTCTCTACGTGCGTCTCACACCCTCTCCGGCGGCGCGACACATTCCTCCTGATATCTGACCCCCATCCATGGCCCTGCATGCAGCGCGACGTGTCAATGCTCTCCTGGGAGGGAACCCCGATCTTGGGTGCTAGCGCCATCTCTGAGAAGTTGACTGTGAGTTTCATGGTCTCTTTCTCTTCCCTGCAAGAGCCTCACGGGAACGACCACACTACCAGTCGCTGCCGTTCGAAAAGGTCCAGCACCAGGTCACCACACTCGACGCCCAACCATCTTCGCCGTCGGTCGCGAGCCTGATCGTTAGTGTGACGGGGATGCTGCTGGTACGCTTGGAACTATCCGACGAACATGGGCCTAGATGTTGACAGCCCCGTGTCGCCTTCCAGATCGACGACAACGTGCACCCGCTCCAATTCAGCCAGATTTTCCACCTCATCCCTGATGGCGGCAGCTACTACGTGTGAGTACCGATCGCGTTTTCTGCGCAACACTTCGTTGCCTCACAGATTCCCCCACCTCTCTCAGCTACAACGACATCTTCCGTCTCAACTACGGCTGATCGAATCCGATGCAATTTACGCGCGTGTTTCACGGTCTCGAATCAGGCTCTCGATATGACGATAGTATTGGCAACATTGCAAGAAGTCTTGTTAGGTGTAGGAGGAATCGTCAGGCGGGTTGTACCTCATATTTTCCGCACGTAATGTCACCGGTTGGTCAATTGTGCTCGAAGAAGATCGCCAACCCACTCAACTACCACGCCCGACCACATACCGCCTTACATGGATGGACCTTCTCCGGTGCTACAGTGAATCCGGCAGTGGCCGCGACTGATATGTATTCTTTGTCCGCAGCAAGTACGTACACTCCCATGCAGTCGCACCATGCTCGTTCTCTTCGCTGCCATCGCTGCCCGTTCTACTCGTGAACCAGTCGAGTCAGACCAAGATCCGGCCATACGACATCCATGAGTCATGATCACCGGACCCGGTGCTGCTCAGGCAGTTTCGACGCGTGGCTCACGCGCGCCACACGCAACATTAAAAGGATGAGAACACCCGCCGGGAAGACACTGTCTCTAAAATCTCTCCGCCTTTCAACGTCAACATCAAACTCGCCATGACCGCCGAGCAGCAGCAAGAAACGCGCGCAGTGACCGTGTTCTGTGGCTCATCAACCGGGACACATGAGGCGTTTGCGCACGCCGCGAGATGTGCGTCTCTCCCACCTTCGTCGTTTTGCTGAAGTCTTACCGATGCCTGCAGCGCTTGGACTCGCACTGTCCAATGCAAACCGGCCGTTGGTGTATGGCGGAGGCTCGAAGGGCATCATGGGCATCGTCTCAGGCGCGGTCCTGGACGCTGGCGGTGATGTCACCGGCATAATCCCCTATGCGATGGTGGCAGCGGGCGGCGAGGCCGACATAACGAAGAGTGTATACGCGCCGCATGTGCAGGTGAAGGAGAAGGGTCGCGAGCAGGTACGTCATGGTCCTGCAGGCGTTCTGTGCCACCCCTTGCGCTCATGATGTGCGTGTGCGCTCCCATCACAGGCGGAGACCGTACGTTATCCTCGTTCCCTCCTTCAGACACGCGAGAACGAGTTCGCTTATAGTTGTGTGTCTCAGATCGTCGTGAACTCGATGCACGAGCGCAAGGCGGAGATGGCGAAGCGGTCATGCGCCTTCTTCGGTCTTCCCGGTGGATATGGCACGTTCGAGGAGGTGCGTCTCCGTCAAGATTCCTTCGATCAACAGCTCAAGGCTTCTCTGCACCACAGGTCCTCGAAGTCGTCTGCTGGTCGCAAATTGGGATCCACAATAAACGTGCGTCTTGCACATTCACAGTCATTGCCCAATCCTACACTAACGCTCGCGCCGATAACAACCCCTAGCCGTCATCGTGCTCAACGTCATGAACTTCTGGGAGCCGTTGCGCGAGCTCGTCCGCAACAGCATCAAGAACGGATTTATCCTCGCGAAGAACGAGCAGCTTCTCCTGTTTGTCGACGGCCCTACGGAGCTCGCAGAACACGAGACTTTTGATTGGGGCAAGGCCGCGATGGAAGCGCTTGACAAGTGGGAAGGCGTCGCAGCCAGCCACGTGTACAACTGGACGCTCCGCAAGGACGGTAAAACAGACAGCGACGTTCTGGGCGCGTCATAGACATTATGTGCAGACACGGATACCCCTTTGTCTGAGGAATCGTTACTCAGATCCTGCATCGGACTCGGACTCGCAGCACTGCTAGAGGTTGAAGCACGTGGTCAAACTGGGGATCATAAACACGACCACGCCAGAAGGTCGGTCTTGAGATTCTTAAGTTGTAGGCACCAGAAGCTACCCCGCCACGAGCGGGGTTGGGAAATCGAGAAAGGTACTACTGCTAGCGCGTGCGAGACACGGCGGCCCATATGTCCCAGCACGTCCGAGTGGTGGTCCTCTAAGCATGGTCGGGCAGCAATAAACCAGATTGGCTATCTGGCGCAGAAGCATCGTGCAGATTGTCTTCCGCCTGTGCGTATCCTCGCTGTGTGCCTCGCCTCTGCGATACGTTCCCGTGAGCGTACCTTCGAATGGCTTGAAGGTACGCCACCTAGCATTGGACGGTGGACATGGACGTAGTGGTCGCAGCTATGTGTGGTATCCGCAAATGACATCTGTTAGCATGACAAACGATAAAATTCCAATCGACAATGCTGAAAACATTGAAAACATGATGGCACTGTACATCAAACCGTGTCCGATGTTGCACTCCAATCCGTAGCTACACCTCTGCCGTCTTCACCCTATCACGGCCATCCCTCCTCCCCACTCATTCTCCCCCTGAAGTTGCACTCGACCAGCAGTGGAACAACATCCGCAGGCTCGGAATAGAAGTCGAGCATCGCCCACCCGCGGATGCGCACGTCCGCACCTGCCGTCACGGTCTTCTCATGCTCAGCCATGCCCACGCCGCCGAACTCCGAGCTGTCGCCGCCGAGCTGGTCAAGCAGCCACTTGCCCAGCCGCCCGTTGACGCCTTCCACGCCGAGCCCGAACTTCGGCCAGCCGAACCCCTGGGAGACGGTCGGAGGGAAGGCGAACGGGAAGGACGCGGCGGAGAAGAACGAGATGTTCAGTACCGGCGTCGCCGGGTACTCCGTGGGCGGCAGGAGGTTCGCCGTCGCGAGCTGCGTCTTCTCGGGTATGGAGAGGAAGGAGGGTATGTCGTACCTGCACACAGAGTGCGTCAGTGTCGGCGTCGGTGTGCTAAGCATGCACGCACGTACCAGTCGTGCGTGCGCACGAGCGTGCCCTTGAGCGTCCACGTGAAGCCCTCCCTCGCACTGTCCGGCCAGGCGGTAGGATGGATACCGAGCCCTTCGAGCCCGTTCTCCCAGCCGGTTCCGTCCCCGCCGAAGCGGCTGAGCATGACGACCTTCCCGCGCACCTCCCCGAGTGTCGGAATCCTGTTCTCGAGGAACCACATGCCGAACCCCCCCGGGCCGTTCATGATCTCGTCGTGCACGGTCTGGGAGAAGAGCGGCAGCGGGGTGGTCGCGAAGTCCTCCTGCTTGATGGACATGACGATTGCCTCGCGGGATGTCTCTGGCGCGGTGAGGAAGTCGTGGATAGCGGACAGCATGTCCTGGAAGGGCGTCCGTTGCGGGTATATTCCATGGTAGGCGATGAGGCGGCCGTCCACCACCGCTAGCCGAACATCTATCACGCGAATGCCGGAGTTCAGCTGCGTCGCAAGCGGGGTGGAACCCGACTGGCATTGGGAAATTGGCCACCCGTGAAAAGCCATCCTGTGGGTCATGCAGGTGAGAGTGAGCTTCAGAGCGTTATGTAAGCAGCTGAAGCATACGTGTCGTGTGTACCTATGATATGTTGCTCAGAGCCTTCCAAATCGAGCGAATTGGGAGAGAGAGACGGACCTGGAAGCAGTAGAGACGACAGAGGAACGGAATCCGGCATTTGCGACAAGAAGGTTGCCATGTCCCGCCGCGGAAACACAGATATCCTATACTTTCCTTTCGAGACCTAGATTTCTCCAGTCATATGATGCTGGTGATACTCTTGTGAATGCCAGCACTGACCTTACTGCGGTATATTCGCCAAGGGCAGTCGGAGGGAACATTGACAACTTTCCACTTCGCACCAAGCTTCAGAGGTAAGGTTGCACAAAAGCCATTAGATATTCCGAGAGACGAGACTTGTTCTTTCTCAGAACTGCTCTGCTCGAATCGGATTGATGTCGTAGCTTTAGAGGCCGTCGTTGCAACCGACCCACGTGGTTGGATTGTTGTGGCTTGTAGGGAGCTGCCTGTCGAGCTGAGGGTGTATAAAAGAGGTTCAGCTGTACTGTTGAACAGAACCAGCTTCATTGTCTGTGCTGAGATTGCTGGAAGAATGCCGAGTGCGCCGGTGGTGATGGTTGGTGGTAGAGAGCGTGTGACAGTTCACTTACCACAAATGGCTTCCTTGGTGGCGGTGCCCCACGTAGCGTTACTGTCACGATCTTTTACCGCCTCAAGAATCTCAAGCGTCTTCCTCAGCCTTCAAATATCCCTCAGCCACCATGACTTCTTGTGAAGTCATAACACCTCCATACTTATAAGCGATGGTGAAGAATATGCACGCCTACTTTTTGGGTGGCAACTTGGCGTACTGACTTATATTCTGCCACCAGCCTCCTGAGCATTGTTCTCCGACAACTTGCTGCTGGCGGCGTGTTGTGCTTCCCTGAACATCGACAGCATATCGCCAGACTGAGGTACGCTCTCATTTCTATGAGAGGGATTTTTGTCACGACCCGCCACGGTTGCACAGCCTTATATCCTGCAGGCGCCGCGCCATGACCCCGATCGCGATAGTGTCCCTCAGGATCGCTGAGTAAACCAAGGCGAGTCGTCCACATCACCGACGTCGTATAAACTCTAGGCTTTTGGCTAGTATGTAGTCGGTGTGTGATCTGTACTTGGGGTGGTCTGCAATATCCCGAGTGTTTAGTGAGCGATGAAAATCAGCTACGACTCTCAAAAGCCACCCACCATGCTAAGTTGCCAACACAGCGCGTGTTAAACATAGTATGTACGTTCCTTGCGTACATCGATGGATCAATGTTTACCCAGGAATAACGGTATGTGATACTAACTTAAGCTTGGACTAAGCGTCGTGGGAGAAGTTGAGTCGGAGTTTCGCAGCCGATGATGTTATCGCCGGAGTCCTACTAGAGCTCATACTTATTACTGCCCTTGACTTTCTGAGCTTTCAGCTCTATCCACAAAAGATGAGCACGCTGCCGACGGTTGAGATTGTCTGCGCTCCTGCCACCGATGCTGTTCGTACCGATCCACACAATCGAGAACTCGTGAAGACCACCTTCTCGATCCTACAACAGCAGGAGGGTCTTCAGAGGTGGGCCGTATTCTTACTTACGCATGCACGTAGTGGACCGATTAAGAGTCGATCTTGACTTTCGGCGGTAGAATCTACTATGGTCTCCAGCTCGAGGATCAGAAAACCTGCTATCACTTCGTCGGTGAGTTTCCGAGGGCCGGTCAATGCCATGTACACTTCCACTGATATGTGGGCTGAATGCGCACCGGCACAGTATGGGAGACCTTGGAGCACCATCAGAAGCTCATGTCCAACCCAGAGACATACCCAAAGCTGACCGGCTCCGTCGGCCCCATCTTCGAGGGCGGCGCAAGCAAGATCGAGATGATCCATGTCAAGCCAACGACCGAGCCTTTCAGAGCATTCGAGGCTCCGGCCCTCGAGTTAGCGGTCTTCACGCTTCTCGAGGGCCAGCCCATGTCTGCGCTCGAGGAGATCGTGGGAGACCTCGTGAAGGCCGTCAGCACAGGCGAACCCGAGGTCATACACGCATCATGGGGACATGTGGTGGAGAAGGCAGACCAACTCGCGCTTTTCATAGGGTGGACCAGCGTCGAGGTAGGCTCGTTCGCTGCGACAAGGAGCCACAGAGAGCTGATCTAATTTCAAGGCCCACTGGTCGACTGTGAATGGCAACCCGGCGAAGTACGCTGGGATTCGTGAGAGATGCAAGCCGATCGGCACCGTTACCGTACAACACATTGCCCTGGCTGTTTATTGAGCCGGGAGGCTCTTCCGGTGTGCTGTGGGTTCATTGCATAAGCCGCCACGCTATGTCTATCTGAGGTGTCCTCACATCCCAGACATTTGGAGTACTATACACGATGCAATACGATTGTCAGCAAATGCGTGCCATGGTGCTGATACGGTACAGTAAACTCACGAGCCGCTCAGGTACCTGTGTACAAGATCATGGTTAGTCCGGTGCGCGTCAAGAGGTGAGCGATAGAAATCTAGGCACCTTCAAGAATAAGTCGCATGTCTTCTGTCTTGCAACAAATGGTAGACAAATCCTTGAAGCGCCCCCAGAGAGCGCGAGGGCTGAGACCTGACTGGTAGCCTGGAATGTGCGCCTGAACCATGGGATTGAAGTCGTCTGTATCCCAGCAATCTTCACTCGCAAGCCTAGCCTTCCAGCCCTTCCTCGTAGGCACGTACATCTCCACACCCGGTTCGGCCGCGTCGTCGTCTTCGGACGGGTAGAAGGCATACCCGAGGTGAACCCCAATAGCACACATCAAAGTGACGTCGGAGAAGACGAGTTTCGTCTCGGAGTTGACGTCGCCATCAGAGCAGACAAGACGGCATATGGGATAATATAGAGAAGGCCTCATCGGGGTTCCCGCAATGAGGAACACGGTGGGGATATAGCCGGCGAAGTTGGGCTCGACCGAGGTGCGCATGTCCTCTGCCCCTGTTATTTCGGGATTCTTCCGGACCTCGTCCCATGCCTCCTGCGCGAACTGGTGTGCATCCTTCTCCACGATGCCAGAGGTGATGAGCTCGACGCCTCCTTGCGAGTATACTGCACAGTTCGCCATAATGGTGACGTTGTGGTAATGCGCTCGTCCCCAATCTCTGAACGCGCACATGAAAGCCATAGGCGTTTCGTATCCTAGGCCTATTTCAGGCCAATCACTCTGCGAACCTGCATCTGCCCGTCTCGTCGCATCACTGCGACATAGTTCCCTAAAAAGGTATGTCAGATAGTTGAAGAAGTCAAGATATATAAACTCAGTTTATCATACAGACTTGTGCGCTGACCAAGCCTTTCTTTGACACTCTTTGCTGCAGTAGACCACTGCCGAGCAGCCACTGCAGCGTTTGAGCGGACTTTTCTCACATCCGCAAGAGTCGCATACACGGAGGTCGATTGGCAGGTACAAAGTAGACATGTTCAAGTTGGGAGGGCTTCAAGCTTTTCATTGGCAATGGCATGCGTCGTGGTGGTCACTAACAAAGAAACTAGCCGATCGATTGTTGAAAGGCACTTACTAAGCAATACGCGGGATGATCCGAGGTTCCATAAGAAGATGATATAAGAACACATTGCACTTTATACTGGTAACCATCTGGAGACTCGTCGACGATACTGATACATCAATACATGTAGGATGGGACCATTTTCGCCTATTTTGGCTCTACAGTATTGGAGAGTGTCAGCACAAGAACTAATCGAAGTTCAAGACGCGTCGATAGTATTACTTCACCTCTACACATCGGTGGGGTCCCGAAGTTAATCACCTGCGTTGGGGAACGGGTTAACGTTGATCAGTGACAACCGGGAGCCAGCCGACAGCACACCGCACCTCGAAGGATGGCCATGATTACTTCGCTCCTCTCACATATACCGGATAGCTCCTTGAATCGAGTCCAGAGAGCGCGAGCAGACCAGCCCGTCACATAGGCCGGGGTAGGGCGGTTTCGAGGGCCACTCAAGACGTCCCAACACTTCTCGTCAGCAGGCCTAGGCTTCCAGCCCTTCCTCGTGCGCACGTTCTGCTCGACATAAGGCTCTACCTGGCCAGCCTCTCGGGGCGGGTGGAAGATGTACCCGAGGAGGATGCAGAGGCTGCACATGAAGGCGATGTCTGTGAATATGGAGTCCGTGAGGGAGTCGTCCTCCTCGGAGCGAAGGCGGTGGAATATGGGATAATTGCCGATGATGGGGTAGTGCCCGGTGGGAGCGTCGATGATCGTTAACGTGGGGATGCAACCGGCGAAGTTGAGCTCGGGCCAGACCTTCTCAATGTGAGCCTCCTGCTTCTCGCGCTCGGATACCATGCGCTCCCAGTGGGCCCTCGTGAAGTCATCGACGGGGCCGTCAACGAGCTTGCTGTACTCCACGCAAAAGGCCATACTTGGGTTGTCGTCTCGCAGATCCGGCCGGGATTTGAGGCCGATTAGAAGCGCGCCTGGCGAGTCGAGGTTGTGTTCAACGCCGCCTTGTTTGTAGACCGCACAGTTCGCTATCACCGCCATGCTGTAGTAGTGCGTATTCTCCCACTGGTTGAACGCCTTCACCAGGTCCATGGCAGACTCGTAGCCCAGTTCGCGATACAGCTGCGCCTCCGAGTCGGAGATCTGCTCGCGACACAAGATCCTGTCAGAGAGCAAAGCAATCAGCCATGAGTCTTGTAAGAGGCTAGAGCACCACCACGGACTTGTGCGACGGCCATGCGCTCCGTTGACACGCCTTGCTGCAATACACCACAGCTGCGCAGCGTGCGCATCGTTTCAAGGGTTCCTGTAGTTCGGACTGGTCCTTTCCACAGTGACTGCATCCATGGAGATCTCTCGGTATACTAGGAAGATCTGCCGCAGCTGTAGCCATGAGTAAGAGGACTGAACGGACTCCGAGCTAGCGCGAGGTGACGGTAGTGAAGATGGACAAGGTTTGGTGTTCCATCCAGTTTATGGCTGAACTTTGTGTTCGGAGCAATCCGGGCCCCCAGGAATGGCAGCCTTTCGGAGGGTCACCCATAGCCATACCCAGGGGAAATGTAGTCAACACATCGCTTACCAAAAGCACACGCATACAACGAACATTGACAGCAAACTACACGAACCGGTAGCGCATAGCACTACATCTACAGCGGCGAATCCAGATCTGCAGCATGGAAGCGTGCCTCGGAGAAGTACCGCGCCCGGACGCTGCGTCCTCCAAAAAACCGCCCGTCCAACTCGCGCACCGTCTTCCACGCGCCCACCGGCCCAGCGAACAGCACGAAGATCCGGACAGCGTCGTCCGGGTCCTCGGGCGGGGGATAGAGGGCATGGACGATCACGCGTTCGACCGTCCCGTTCTTCGAGCATTCGTCGCCTGGAACGCCGCGAGTGAGCCCACTAGAGAGACATCGCGCACAACACTGCGCCTGCCAAGTCACGACGTACCAATCTCCCCTCTCAGGTCTTCGTCGTCCACGTCTTCGAGGCCGACCATGTTCGTGAGCACGACCACCCGGCTGGGCTCCCCGAACCGCTCGCGGTCCTCCTTGGCCTTCGCGTCCTCGTTCATGTTCACGATCTTGCCCATCTTCGCCACCGCCGCGCCTCCGATCGCAGACGCGTCCTTGTTGCCTTTGCCCTTGCCTTTACCGCCCTTCCCCTGAGCGACCTGCTCTACAGTGAGCGCGTGGACGATGCCCGTCCCGTCGACCCCGAGCCCTTGTCCCTCCTTGTGTCCCCACTTGGCCATGAGGCGCGCGGCGAAGCCGTGGGGGTCGGGCCTGTGATCATCACCGTCAGGAACATTCTTGGGAGACAAGACAGGTTGAGAGACGCACTTCTTCGATGTCTCCGGTGGTTCCTCGGGAGGTGCACTCGAAGCTGCCGGGACAGGCGCGGGCGGCACAGCAGCTCCTTTCGGAGCGAGAGCGCTCAATCGAGCCGCGATGGCGGCAGCCGCGAGCTTGCTGTTTTGAATTTTGTCCGTAGGCAGCGATGACCCGGTAGCAGCCGGGGCACTCGCTGGTGGAAGCGGAGCCGCGAGAGGAGGCACCATTGAGGTATGAGTGACCGGAGGATCATAAAACGGTACGGGGCTTGGTACGCGAGCTGGTTGAGGCGCCTGCTGCGACAAAGCTAATCGGCGAAGATACGCCTCTTCTCCAGTTTGCACATCAGGTACCGGTGGAGACGGTTCGCCGACAACATTCCCCTCCAGCGGCACAACTGACGATGGATGAGGTACCGGTGCTGTTGGTACTGGAGGCGAGTAACTCAGCACAGGAGGCTCCGATGGTCTGAATCCTTGCAACATGGCCAGCTGACGTTGGTATGCTTCGTCTCCCGTCATGTCAGGAGCAGCTGCGCTAGGTAGACTGGAGGGTCCTGCACCAATCCCGAGACCTCGAGGTCGATCGTAGTCATCGTCCATGTCGCGGTCATAGCGGCCTGCGCACAGCTATCGATACCAACACGCAATGGTCGAGACACGGCAGAGCACTCACCTGCCTTGCGCGGGCGCTCATCCTCCGAGCCGCTGTGGTAACTGTCGGAATAGCTACTGCTGCGTCTGTACCGCTTCCGATCGTCCCCGCGTCGGCGCTCTTCGAGCATGCGCTCCCTGCGTTCCTCCCGTTCGCGGCGTTGCCAGTGCTTGACCTCGTTGTAGTCGTTCGGCCGCATCGGGTCGTAGGCCTCATCGGGGTTCCACACCGCGATGGCTTGAGCATTCTTGTTCTGCGCACGCGTTGGGAAACACGGATATGCACGGACCAGCTCGACTACGCACCTTCTTGCCCTTCTTCTTGCCGCCTCCGCCGCCTTCCTTCTTCCCCACCAGCTTCGACTTGAATCCATTCACGTCCTCGTCGAGGATCATCGATGGCGGCTTGACCTTCCTGCCCCATCCCTGGCCCTGGGGCTGCGATTGGCCTTGAGGCGTCTGCTCGGCATTGGCCGGGGCCGTCTCGACCAGCGAGGGCGGGGCGAACACAACAGCGGTGCTCGAGATCGTTGTGACTCCCGGTGCCGATGCCGATACCGATGTAGGGGCGACAGCAGCACCGATTGGTATGCGGGGGGCCGCTGCTTTGGCTTTGGGAGCCTGGCGGCGCGTTGGGGCAAAGGCCAGTGCAGCCGACCATCCTGGTCACGGCGTCCCAGGGAGAGGAGACATGGACGATGATATCGTGAATAACGAGCACTACGACGCGAACGCTTTAGGAGGAGGTATACCGGCTGTGGCCTTGGCTGCTGGACCTGGTTCTCCTACTGCTGCAGCGCTGGTGCTAGTCGATGCAGAGGCATTTTGAGCTGGAGAAGAGGTCTCCGATGTCGTGGCTGGGAGTGCTTTGTCCGGGACAGAAGTAGAGGACACTATGGCGCTGGATTGGGATGACAGGAAAGGTTTGGAGGAAGAGAATTGGATGCCGCCGTACAGGCCTCCGGCTCTGCTCGACATCTTGGGAGAGGATGAGGATGAGGATGATCGGTTAGCGCCCGTAGTTGGCGGTATTAAGCGTCAGGCGTCTAAAGGTAACCCGATTTGACCAGGTTTGAACCTATTGATGACTTGTATTGGAGGCTGGTGATTATGAGCAGCCGTAGCCCGTGGGGCATAACATGTGCTATTGTTTCGAGTATGAGGCTGAGATATCCAGCTTTTCGTACATGCTAGAACCACATAGATACAGAGAAGCTCGTCTCTTCGCTACGCATAGCATGCCACCACCCCGGAGGGAAGAACAGCAAATCCCCAGGCTCAAGCGTCACTGTCATCGCCGTAGGAACAACATGTTCCCAGAACTCCGGAAATACGGCCTTGCTGGTCGCTACTTCCTCCGACGAAGTCAGCAGGACGTCTACTTGGGTTGTGTTACTCATGGACGGGCTCTCGGCGTTCGCCGCGGGATTTCGTGGCTGAGAGTGCCCTTGGGAATCTGCGGACGGTGCAGATGACGGACGAGGATAGGGATACATGTACGGCGATGCTTCTGGTGGAGCCAGCCAAATAGTCTTCCGCCCCACGACCTGTGCTGAAGATGGACATGAGCAATGCTACGCAGCATCCAAATACAATTACACACCATATAAGTTGAAGAATGGATCCTGATCTGCAATCAGCTTTCATAACAGGCCGCATGAAGGATCACTTACGGTATGTGCTGGGGACACAGTCCCTTTAGGACCCAGCCACGCGTTGAGGACCAGGCGCTCCTCGTTCGCAGGAGGGGTGTATTGTGGGTAGCTCTCAGGCGGAGCTAGTTCAGAGTAAACGTAGTCAGGAAGAATAATGTCGTCTTTCAAAGCAGGGAACTGGTTGAAAAGGCTGTGCTGTGCAAGGTACAAGACCGGTTTGGGTGGGGCGCCGGTAGGCGGTTCTTCAAGACTGGAGAGAAAGTCATCCCATGGCATCATAGTTTGCGTCCAATCGTCGCTCCTGTAGTCGCTCCCCACCTCCACCGGGACAATTCGTCCGGGACCCGCGACATCTCGCAAGTAGTCCACCGATCGCCAGGGATGTTCATTCATAGCGGGCCAATCAGATAGAAACCCTCTCAAAACGAAAGGTTGTCGCGACAGACGAGATGTGAACGAGATCAACGAGGGAGGTATATCCAGAATCGGGACGACGTTCGCGGCGCTGAGGAGGCTGAGGAGGGGCGCCACAATAGAAGAGGAGTCTCTGCTCGTCGGGACTGCTTGTCCGCATTCACCCGTGGAAGAATCGAGACAATCCGATTGAATGCTGTCGATCAAGTCGAGGATCAAGTCCACCCTGCCATCGCCAGGTGCCCCTGCGATGACAATAGCATGGTCGAGGAATGAGATGGCAGAGAGGGCGTCCGTTCTTCGCGCAGAGGCTCTAGATTCGAGAACGTCGGCGAAGGCGAGGAGGATAGATGCGTCGGTGTAGAGTCGCCGCCATCCACGGGAGGATTTCCCAGCAGCCGCCATCTCTGCGTGGGCGCGCTGTGCGAGCTGTTGGAGAGCAGCGCGGGCGTACACCCTTCTTTGGGGTGGAGACTCGTCGGGGAGAGCGCGAGCGGCGTCGACCAGGGCAGCCGCAGCGGCTCGCTCGCAACGAAACAGTTCTATCAGAACCCGCGTCAGTGGTCAGGACCGACGGAAATACAAATAGGTACGCACACCAACCTTGTGTATTGGGGCAAGACGGGTCGAGCAGTTCGCTAACGAGGGTCTGAAAGCCCTCGCGAAGAGTTGTAGGCATATCTATCCTGGAAGCAAGCAGCAGTGAGCAACGATGAGGTTCAAGGGGGAAATAGCCGAGGCTCTCTAACCTATTTGTCGCACAAGCGTCCGGATCAGTGAAGTCATTTCGTGGCAAAGAGAAGCATGTTCGGTGAACGCGACTTCCCCTGATATTCAAGTGCCACTCGCCTTATCCTTGGCTTTGTCCGCCTTCGTTCCGGGCTGTTCTTTCAGCCCAGTCGCAAAGACGTGTTGACGGTTCCTCACGTTGTGGGCGTTCGAAGACAAGATGAGCTGTGGGCAGATGATGCGGCGGGGCTCTAACTTGGAGATCGGATCTGGGCCGTTACGCCGTGACCGGGTTGCACCGACACGTCGGTCGTCTGACTGTAGTCTCCGCCCACTCTTGCCGCAGACGTGATCCACTTTTTGCGTAGCACATCTCTGGGACATCTCCTGGGTGGTACGGACGAAGAAGAGCGCTGGCTTCGAGCACGGACCCTATGTTGGAGAGATCAGAGAGGAGCGCCCAGGTGACATGAATGACAGGTCACGCGTGACATTGGCAAATTTCCGTCACAAGGTCGAGATGATAAAAGGAACAGTGGTCGTGGCGGGTGAGCGTGAGAACTTCCCCGTTATCCTGCCTTTGATCTCCAAGCGCGGAGTCGCGGTCCGGTCGGTTACGTAATGACGTCGAGGTGTGTCTGTGCGGATATGGCAGTCACAGTGTTCGCATCTCAACTCTCGACAGATTGGACCGGCTCCTCTTGTTGCTCGACACGGGGTCGTCAGCGTCCGTGAGGGCAACAGCAGCCAAACAACTCGCACAGTTAGCAGCCAAGAGCGTCATCAGCGATGTCGCCCTCGTCGAGGACGATGTCAAGACCGCTCGCCACCATGTCCCCGTCGGCGACCCCGCGGGGTGGTCAGAACTAATGGCAGTACTCGCAAGGGTAAGTGACAATCCTCGGGCGGAGGAATGTCGTGCTCACATCTGGAACAGATATTGCCATATCTACACTCCAGATCTCACGAGACCCGTTCGGCAGCCTCCACCGCGCTCTCACAGATCTTCACCCTAGTCCCGTTGTGGATGCCATACCCCGATGCGGACTCCAAACCATTCGGCGCCTCGTCCGCACTTCCTGCCCCTGACTTTCCTTCTTTCTCCGTGTGCGAGCTCATGGAGAAGGGCACACTCCTGCTCGCCTCCTCGGGTAAGGAGTTCACAAAACCGACCGGCATTCTCGCAAATTCGACCGAGGTCAAGAAGGCCCGCAAAGAGGCCATGGGACGTCTTGGACTCGACTTCCTCGATAGCTTCGGAGGCGCAGATGACATGGACATCGACAAGGAATTAGCTGCCGATGAGCCCGACCAAGACGTGGACATGGGCCAGCCTGTCAAGACTGAGGATGAAGCCTGCCCAAGCTCTCCAATAGACGAGTTCGTAGACCTCAAGGTTAAGAAGGAAGATGCCGTGCCGCACAGGTCCAAGTCTTCCACGCCCGCGCCGTCCCCAGCAGTAGGAACGCCAACTCCAGAAGATACCTCAGCTCTCTCCGCTCGTGAGCGTAATCGCTTGAAGCGGAAACGGAAGCCGGGGAATGCCGCTGTGGTTGGGGCACTCCCCCCGACGCAAGGCGCCGGTTCAAAGTACCAAGCAACTGCCGCTGGACAATCGAAGTAAGTTTATGTATCCTTGAGTACCGAGCGTACACGCTCATGTCGTAGAGCTCGTCTCGTGGGCTCGGACGACCATTCGTCATCCAAGCAGCGCGTAGACAGTCCGAACTCGCCAACAGAGGGCCCGTCCCAAGACCGTGTAGTCGTCGACCCGTCCAAGGGCGGTGCCGTCGCACCGAAGACGGAAAGCAAATCTAAGGCGCTCGAGGTACAGCATGGGCACTGGTTATGGGACGGCCTTGTCAAGCTCCTTGAAGTCGACCTCTTCAGCGCTGCATGGGAAGTCAGGCACGGTGCTGCCATGGCCCTCAGAGAGGTCCTCAAGCTACAAGGAAAGTATGGAGGGATGAGGGGTGAGTGGTACAGATATTGCGCCAAGTGAATATTGCTCACTACATCATAGCTGATCTACCATGGGATGAGAATCTCGTTGCCCACGAGCGGTGGTGCAATGACCTCGCTGTCAAGTTTCTCTGCATCTTCGTCCTCGATCGATTCGGAGACTTCGTGTCAGATCAGGTGAGATATGCTTACTCGGTACGGTACGCGGCCGCGCACACTCAACAAGTCGATGACAGGTCGTCGCCCCAGTGCGCGAAACCGTCTCACAAACTCTTGCGTCTATTCTCCTTCACATGCCACGACGATCCGTCCTCCGTGTGCATAACGTCCTTCTGCAGATGATACGGCAAGACTTCCCGGTTACCGTCAAGCCCACCAATGGAAAGGGCTTCAGCAAGAATGCAGAGAAGGGCCACGTTTGGGAGGTCCGTCACGCCGGCCTCCTTGGCATCAAGTACGAGGTTGCGGTGAGGAGCGATCTAGTCAGCCTAGATGTCCCGGAAGACAGCGGTATGGAGGTGGATGACGGCAAGGAGGTGCTGAGAGGGGTTGTAGACGCAGCCGTACTGGGGTACGTGATCAATACTTCATAGTCCTGATCATCCTATTCATCCAGCAGTTGCTAGCCTTGGAGACCGCGACGATGATGTGCGCTCCGTTGCAGCATCATGTCTACTGCCGGTCGCGGCTTACCTAGTAGAACGGTTACCTGAAGAGCTCAGCCGGGTGCTCGCCGTTCTTTGGAGCTGCTTAAGCGACATGAAGGATGACCTCAGTTCAAGCGTTGGTGCGGTCATGGATCTCCTTGGTGAGCAGTCAGATCTCGTCGCTCTTAGATCCATATTGAAACATTATATAGGCCAGTTGGTGACTTATAACCAAGTTATTGAGATCATCGCAGATGAAACCCGCTCGTACGTTCGCCACATAACCACCCGTGCGACATATACTGACACGAATTTGCTCAAGCCATCCCATCACCGTTCTTGCGCCAACACTCTTCCCGTTCTTCCGACACACGATCGCCAACGTGCGGTTAGCTGTCGTGAAAACCCTTCACACCTTCATGACGGTGCAATCACTCCCGCGGAGCTGGATATCTGTACCCTTCCTGCGTCTGCTTTTCCAAAACCTCCTAGTAGAAGAGCGATCGGACATCCGCGAAGCCACCCTCACAACCTGGCGAGAGGTCCTCACTATCTTGAGCGCGACCAGCGGGTGGATGGAGTCGTCTTTCATGCAACAAGTGTTGTTGGAGTGGTATGCAGTTCTGATGACCCCTCTCGGCCTTCCGTTGGACGCATCAAGTTTCTACGACCCGGTCGTTGGTGCGGAAAGCGGCGGGCCGCCCGAGAGGCATAACGTCGACAAGAACATGCTCGCGCAAGACCTGTCGCTTGTGTCTGTCGAGGTCGTCATCCAGGCACGGCTCGCGGCGTCTGCAGCGCTGGCCCACATCATCGCATTCTGGCCGTCATCCGTACGTCTTCAAATCCATAATGGTGGCGCACATAGCTGATTCACGCGTATTCTGTTCAGTCTCAACAGGGCGTTTCCGTCGATGACACCTTCAGACCGATTCTCCTCCACTACATCGACTCGACAAGCATGCTCCAGAAGTTCCTTGCTGCTATCATCTCTGAAGGTTGGGCTCGCGAATACGATGTCCGTGCAAATCAAGGCGCCTCCAGTCTGATCGAGGCTTCGCCTCTCGCTGCGGAGCTTAGCCAGAAGACGCTGGCGTGGCTGCAGGCTGACCCGCCCGCGGCGTACCACGAGATGGCATTCACGCTCGCGCGGATCCACGGCGAATGCTCCAACCTCCTCCAGTCGTTCGCATATGACTGCAAGCTGCCTGTGAGCACGATCCCGCAGCTCGGCACAGAGATCGACGTCACGGGCACGAAGCCGGGTTGCTTTACGATCGACACCGCGCAGGCGGCCGTCGGGCAGATGTTCGACAAGCTCAAGGAGAGTTTGGGCCGCACGAAGAAGCGGGAGCTCGCGATCATCAAAGACAAGCGCTTAAAGGTCGTGTCGAGCATCGAGCGTTACATCGAGGTCAAGGTACAGTACGACGTCAGAGTCGCGGCAGCGTTCTCTGCGGCGTTCGTTGCGTTCAGGAGCACTCCGGATAAGGTCAGCCCGATTGTCAAGGGGATCATGAATAGCATCAAGGTGCGCGGACTCGTGTTATCTCATATTCTCACGATGCGATACTCATGCACGCGTGTGTAGAACGAAGAGAACTTGGACTTGCAGACGCACTCTGCTGCGGCTGTCGCTGCTTTTGTCGAGTTCTGCGTACAGCGCGATCTCAACCAGCCGCCGGACAAGATCGTCAAGAATCTATGCACCTTCCTCTGCCAAGACGTCGAGCAGACACCGACGTTCTTGTTCCACCGCAAGACTCTACACGGCGTTCTCTCCTTCAACAAGACGCATGCTGCGCCCGTGACCAACGGCAAGGACGGGGCCCCCGAGGACCCCGCGAAGGCAAGGCTGTCGCGCAGGGGCGCGCGGCTCGCGTTTGAGAAGCTCTCCGCGAAGTTCGGCCCTCGCCTGCTCGACGCCGTCCCGAAGATGTGGCAGGCGATGGCGGGTGGGCTGCTCAGCGCGTGTGCGACGGACTCGTTGGGCAAGATGGACGAGCAGCTCGAGAAGCGGGACGGGCAGGACGTCATCGACTCCCTGAGCGTGCTCGAGGCCGTCGTGCCGACCTTCCATGCTGACCTCTCGCACAAGTTCAAGGACTTGTTCCCGCACGTCGTCCTCGCGCTTCGCAGCCGCTTCGCGATTGTGCGGCAGTCCGCTGCGAGGTGTTTCTCGACGATTTGCGATGTACTGACGCTGGACGCGATGCGGTACGTCATCGAGAAGGTCGTGCCATACCTCGGGGACGCAGCAGTGCTCGCCAATCGTCAGGGCGCCATTGAGCTCATCTACCGTGAGTCTGTCCTGTTCCGTGTTCCTGTTCCTTACCAATTCATTCTCATGTTCTGTTAGACATCGTCCAGAAGCTGGACATCAAGGCGCTACCGTATGTCATATTTATGGTTGTGCCTGTTCTGGGACGGATGAGCGATCCGGACGACGACGTGCGAGCGACGGCCACGAACACTTTCGCGTCCCTGGTAAAGATGGTGCCTCTGGAGGTGAGTTCGTACCCGTTGGGACCAGTGGTTCATACTGATCCTTCTTCAGGCGGGACTTCCCGATCCGCCGAACTTCCCGGAGGATTTGCTCAAGCGCCGAGAGGAGGAGCGCCAGTTCCTGATGCAGCTACTCGATGGGAGCAAGGTCGAGCAATACAAGCTCCCTATCACCATCAAGGCAGAACTCCGAAAGTACCAGCAAGAGGGAGTTAACTGGCTCGCTTTTCTTGCCAAGTATCAGTTACATGGTATTCTGTGTGATGGTGAGTGGGAAGTGTCAAGGATTCGGACCATGCAGTACCTGATACCTGTTCGGTCTCTACAGACATGGGTCTTGGGAAGACGCTCCAGTCAATATGCATCCTCGCTAGCAAACATCACGAGCGGGCACAGAAGTACAAGGAGACCAAGTCCCCGGACTCGAAGCACCTCCCTTCACTCATCGTCTGCCCGCCTACCCTCACCGGCCACTGGTACTACGAAATTCTCAAGTACACTGAGAACCTGCGCCCGGTTCTCTATACAGGGAATTCGAGGGAACGCTACAAGCTTTTGCCCAAGCTCAAGACCTACGACGTCGTGGTCACTTCCTACGAAGTCGTCAGGAATGACATCAGCAGCTTGCAGGCTATGAACTGGCACTACTGCATCCTCGACGAAGGCCACATCATCAAGAATGCGAAGACGAAGCTCACGAAGGCAGTCAAGCAGGTGAAGGCCGTACATCGACTCATTCTCTCCGGTACCCCGATCCAGAATAACGTCCTGGAACTGTGGAGCCTCTTTGACTTCCTGATGCCGGGCTTCCTTGGGACGGAATCATCCTTCAGCGAGCGTTTCAGCAAACCCATTCTGTCCAACCGGGACGGCAAGGCCAAGACTGGCGAAGCTGGTAAGTCGGCATATTCTCCTCGGCACATGGGGAATCATTCATGTCTCGTTCAGCCGCCCTGGCCCTCGAGGCCCTCCACAAACAGGTTCTGCCTTTCCTATTGCGCCGTCTCAAGGAGGACGTCCTCCACGATCTTCCGCCGAAGATCATCCAGGATTACTACTGCGAGCTTTCGGAGCTGCAGAAGTACTTGTACGACGACTTCTCGAGGTCGCGCGCCAAGACCCAGGCCGAGGACGCCGTGCGGTCGACGAAGGAGAAGGACGGCGGGCAGCAGCATGTATTCCAGTCGTTGCAGTACCTCCGCAAGCTCTGCAACCACCCCGCGCTCGTGCTCAAGAAGGACAAGGACGCGATCAAGGATGCGCTCAACAAGTCCGGCGCGGGCGCACCGTCTGGCAATCTCTCCGACATACAGCACGCTCCCAAGCTGCAGGCACTCCGGTGAGCCGTATTGTCCCGTTTCCCATGCGCCACTTCCACTAATCTTGTGCATACAGTCAACTTTTGGTCGACTGTGGGATCGGGCTCGCCCCCGGAGCGAGTGGGGACACGTCCAAGTCCGAACTGGTCGACGCCGAAGAGACGGGGACGGGCGCGTTCTCGCAGCACCGGGTGCTCATCTTCTGCCAGATGAAGCAGATGCTCGACATCATCGAGACGGACCTGTTCAAGCAGCACATGCCGTCCGTGACGTACATGCGCCTCGACGGCTCGACGGACGCCAACAAGCGGCACGCCGTCGTGCAGACGTTCAACTCAGACCCGAGCATCGACTGCCTGCTCCTGACGACGCATGTCGGCGGGCTGGGCCTGACGCTCACGGGGGCGGACACTGTCATCTTCGTCGAGCACGACTGGAATCCGATGAAGGACCTGCAGGCGATGGACCGCGCGCACCGCATCGGGCAGAAGAAGGTCGTCAACGTCTACCGGCTCATCACGAAGGGCACTCTAGAGGAGAAGATCATGGGGTACGTTTCGGTCACCTCAAACCTTCACGCTACCTCCGGGATCCTGACCACCTATTTACTCTCTCCATCGCAGTCTTCAGCGCTTCAAGCTCAACATCGCCAACTCGGTCGTCACGCAGCAGAACTCCGGGCTGTCGTCGATGGACACCGACCTCGTGCTCGATCTCTTCAAGCGCACGACGGAGCAGGAGGACGTTGCGGCCGCAGCCAAGAAGAAGGACAAAGACGCGACCGGCGCGCCGCTGGGCGCCCAGAAGAACGTCCTGCGTGGGCTGGAGGACCTCCCGCCCGAGGAGGAGTACCAGGAACTCGACTTGAAGAGCTTCATGGGCTCCATCGGACGCAAGTAGGCCGCAGGACGGGCCCTGTCGCCGCATGCAGTCGGCGGCCAGCTGCTAGATGTGGTGTGGTGTTGGGTGGGTAGTAGAGGAAGAGTGTCGGGAGTATCTTATTCGTTTCGTGCACGCTTTCGGACCTCGTCATTGCATCGCATCGCGATTGACCGTCAAACACTCGCAAGCCATGGATTAGTTAGACGAACTGGTAGAACATTGTATCTCTGTAGCTGTACACCCGAATAGTTGTATAATACAGCATAATTCAAACACATACGCTCTCAGGAAGTGTCTGTGTAGCGAGCAGGATCGCGGTCAATTGAGGATGGCAGAGGGATATCGATGGGCACTGTCGCGGAGTTGCCTTCTGGTGAGCGGCGGTAGCCGTATCAGGTGACAGGCAGCAGTTGCATACGGTGTGTCTCAACCTTAGTAGGACCGTCCATCCCTCACGTCAATAGGTCCTCATCGTCTGCCTAGGGGAGACTATCTCAACCTCTACCTGAGGATCCACACAGATACTCGTCCGCATGTCACCGTTATGGTCCATCATGTAGTTGAAGACCTTGGAACCTGCTGCGTTACCTGCTCGGAGGACCTCCTGCCCGAGGAGTATCAAGCAGTCGACCTCAAGAGCAGAGGGAGTCGGAGTGTCGCGAGTATCTGCCAATCCGTTTCGTGCACGCTTTCGGACCTCATCGCAATCATGCCAATCCCAATGACTGTTGACTATTGACGTGCCATGGGTCAGACGTTGAGCGAACTGGTTGAGATAGAATGCTTCTGTAGCTGCACACCGGAATAGTTGTATAATACAGTATAATTCAAACACAAAGCTCTCATGAAGTGTCTGTTATGCGTGCAGTGAAAGCGATTGGGGGAGCATTCGAAGGGTGATTGCAAACACAAAGTAACCGGGAAAGAATCGAGATCTGGATATCGAACTGACCATTCGAAACATGTACAAGAATCATCACCACCAACCGAGGCGATAACCAACAGCGCAAGTGCGGTTCAGAAGAGATAGTACGGCCCGCCAGGCCTCCGGTTCCTCGCCCGCCTCTCCAGCCGCGCCTTCCAATAGTGCGGGAACGTGAACACGAGGATCAGCATGACCACACCCACCGCCACCCCGGCAACGACCCCTCCCAGGACCGCGGGACTCAGCTTCTTCGGCTCTGCCACTGCCGTGGTCGAGTCCGAGGCGGCTGCCCCCGTCCCCGTGGGCGTCGGCCCACTGCCGCTTGCCTGCGAGCTCGACCCCGAGTCCGAGTCTGAGTCCGAGCCCGACCCCGAGTCATCATCGTCTGTGTCCGAGCCCGAGCCCGAGCCCGAGCCGCCTGGCGAGTGTGAGTCGGACACGACGCCGGTCCCGTTGACCGCGAGGACACATCCCGTGTCCGCGCCGCCGCTGACGAGGAAGGGCGGGGACTGCACGAGCACCCCGCGCGCGCCCGCGGTGTCGCGCGCGACGGCGACGTACGTGCCCGGCGGGACGTCGACCTGCGGCCAGGTGAACGCTTGCGCGGCGGCGGCGACGTCCGTCGTGAGCGTGCGCGAGACGAGCGCGGGCGCGGAGGTGCTGGCGGGGCTCGCGAGCGGGCCCGTCGCCGCGCGGTCGTTGGTGACGGTGAGCGTCATGGACGTGGTCCCGAGCGCCGCGGCGGCGTGCCAGCGGAGCGTGGCAGGGGCGCACGTCGTGCCGTTGGCCGGCTGGATGAATTGGAAGGGGGGCGGGCCGGCCGAGGGGGACGCAGATGCGCTGGACGAGGGCGAGGACGAGGACGCAGCTTGGGGGCTGAAGGTCGACGGTGCTGTCGACGGTGCTGTTGCTGGTGCTGGGGGGTCGTCATCGTCGCTCTCTCCTTCTCCGTGCTTTGCGAGCGCCGGTGAGACCGCTAGCAGGAGGGCCGCTGCGGCAAGGGTCACAACAGTAAAGCGCATTTAGTTCGTCTTGCGTCACAGTTCCGGATCTATGTAGTTCAGTACATTCAGCTATCAGATAGCGGCGTAAAGGAGGATGAACGACCCACTGGATCCTCTGTGTACCAACGGATGGGGGGATG